>CM060928.1:268793491-271193491 GCA_030765085.1 Allium cepa
AAATATGGTAAAATTTATTTTACTTTTCCTTCATAATTAATAATGAGTTTATCTCGTTATATACAAGATATTTTATAATTTTATATATTTTCTCATTCTTTTTGATAATGACAAAAGTGGAGAAATTCATATGCATATAAATAGAGGGAGATATTTTACTTAGGAGGAGATGTTATATGTTAACCCTAACTCGTTCACAAGTTAACAGGTCCACGACTCAAGGCATGTACGACTCAAGGCATGTACGAGTTAAAGGATACATGAGTCAGCAACTTCCTACAACTTAAAGATCTTCTACGAGTTAGCAAGCTTACGAGATAAGCCTTTACGAGTTAGCATATCTACAAATTAGCAAGTGTACGAGTTAAGATCTTCCACAAGTTAAGCCTCTACGAGTTAATCCTCTGCGAGTTAAGATCTTCTACGAGTTAGCAGGCATACGAGTTAAGAAAAGCTAACGACTTAAGGTCTTTACGACTTAAGGAAATTGATGGCCTACGACTTAATGATAACTGCAGTTTGTACGACTTAAGACCCTTACGACTTAAAGAAGTTATACGACTTAAGGAGGATACGACCTAAAGACACACCTCTTAACTCGTCTACGAGTTAAGACTTGCTTTAAACCAGTTGCAATTAGTTAAGTCGACTACGACTTACGACATAAAAAGAGTCGTATACGACTTAAGAAAGGAAATTAGCAATTGCAGCCAGATAACTCGCACACGACTTAGAACTTAGGGATGGGTTCAAAAAAGGGGAACTGCCATAGACTCGGCTCAGTGACCCGGGGACGACTTACCTTAAGTCGAACACGACTTATCTTAAGTCGGCCATGAGTTAGGACTTAGCACTTTTTCCGCCCAGAACTCTCTATAAATATGAAACCATCTCCAACATGCAAAGGACCTTTGGGCTCATTCTCTTCAAGCGCCATTACTCTGCCGAATTCCAGACGACTTCAAAGCTTTTTAGATCCAACAAACTTCTAAAGGAACTCCATGAAGGAATCATCCACATTCACCATGGATTTGAAGATGATTGTCAACATCAAAGCTTGAGCTACTTGTTTCACATATCCTATCACTTGAAGTGTGTTGTAATTGAAAGATCTTGTAAAGAATTGTAATCAAACTAGTGATAAAAAGATTAAAGTGGACGTAGGCTGGATTATAAGCCGAACCACTATAAATACTGTGTCTCTTACTGTTTTTCTACATACTTTCTGCTTATTTCTGTTTCCCGTACAAACGGGTGGTGCTTTCACAATCGCATCTTATACACCAGGGTGTTAGCGTTTAAATTTTTTCGTTAACATTTTGGTGCTTTCACTGAGAATTGAACTCAGGACATCTATCATCATTGCTTCAGAAAGATTTGTAGATAAAGTTTCTTTAAGAACCAGAAGTCTATCCGAAATCATGGCTCCTGGAAAGAAAAGTAAATCTGTGAGATCTGCAAACATTCAAGAGGGAACCTCCGCTTCCCCAACACCAAATCAAGCCACTCCAGCTGTTGGAGTTTCAAAAGCGGAATTGGACGCTGCTATTTTTGGGTTGAATCAGCAAATAAATGCCCAGAACGCGCAATTGGAAGCTCAGAATGCTCAGAATGCTCTGATTCTGAATAGGTTAAACGATTTGCTCGGGGCAAACCGTCAACCTGCGAATAATGAAAGGAACTTTGTCGGTAATGTCCATGATGCTGAAACTAGAAACATTCCCGAAAGGGCTGCTAGCCCCTTTGAACGGACATTGCCTGAGGCTGGAGGATCCAGAAATAGGAATGACGAAGAATATCTTTCTGGTATGGTTCGACAGATTATGAAAGAAAGTATGCAAAGGGTCGAAGATGAGAAAGAGTGGGGTTTCGCTCCGAGCAAGACTCCGTTTACTGAAAAGATCCTAAAAGCTGAATTCCCAAGGAAGTTCGTCCCTCCGACCATTCCAGCTTACAAAGGGACAAGTGATCCAAATGAGTTCCTGTACAAATATGATTGGCACATGACAGGTGCCAGAGCTTCTGACGAGATAAAATGCCGCTATTTTCCTGTGTATTTGGAAGGGGTAGCTCTGCTTTGGTTCACAAAACTACCTGTCCGGTCCATCGATCAGTTTTCAGACCTAACCAGGAAATTTAAAGAGCAATTTAGGCTATATGCTTCAAAGGCAAAAGACATCATGTCGTTATCCGGTTTGGAACAGAATCCGGGGGAAACTATCAAGTCTTTTTTAAATCGCTTTAATATAGCGTTAGCTGAGGTGGATAATGCAGAACCCCGCATGGTCTTGACCTATTTGATGAGAGCTATTGATAAGTCAAGTGAATTCGGAAAGTGGCTGAACATGAAGGAGCCAAATTCTCTGGAAAAGTTCTACAAAAAGGCGGATGAATTCATGCGTTTGGAAAGCCGTCCTGTCCCGGCAAAGGCAACAGTAGAGAAAGCTGAAGACAACACTGCTGCGCCACGTAAGAATGGATCTGTGGGACAGAAAAGAGAAAATAATGATGGAAGGAAACAACACAATTCAAAGAAGCCTCGATCCTTCAAGCCATCAGAATATACTCCTTTGTTAGAGACACCAGAGCGCATCTACCTGGCTACAAAAGATTCTTTTGAGTATCCCAAACCTCCTGTTCTCAGAACCGGAAGAAAAGCTGTGCAAAGTGGGAAGTTCTGTCGCTTCCATAATCAGCCTGGTCATGACACAGACGACTGCCGTCAATTGAAAAATATAATCGAAGAATTGCTAAGACAAAATAAGCTGCAGCAATTTGTGAAGAAGAGTGGTAATGATCCTGCTTCGTCAAGTCAGGGGCAACAAGCTCTTGCTCATCAGCCCAGGACAAATGAGAAGGCCGCAGGACATGAATCTGGAAGGCCAGTTATTAATGTCATCACAGGAGGACCCCACCCAACAGGCAGAAGCTGGGGTGAAATGGAGAGGTACACTCGAGCTCTGAAACATGTGCCAACTGAAGAGAATGTCTTTGTTTTAGAGGACTCTACACCCCTGAAACAACAAAGGACTTTTAATGATGATATTGTGTTCAGGGCTAGAGATTCCACGGGCATTGAGGCCCCTACTTTGGACCCGTTAGTCATCTCGGCCGGTATTGGACCGGCTATTGTCAGAAGAGTTCTTATTGACTGCGGCGCATCTTGCAACATCCTCTTCAAGAAAACGTTTGACCAGATGAAAATCCCGATGGCGGATGTGCAAGCCTCATCTCAGAAGATTGTTGGCTTCACTGGGGAGCCAAAGCAACCAGTTGGGACCATTGATCTACCTGTTGAACTTGGAGAAGGAGAAAGGAAAGTGGTCCGCAGACAAACTTTTGTGATCGTCGATGAATATTCTGCTTATAATGCTTTTCTTGGCCGTCCGACACTCGCAGCATTCAAGGCTATCCTAGCCCCGTGGTGCCTCACTATTAAATTTCCTACTGACAATGGAGTAGGAGTTATAAAAGGGGATCAAAATGTCGCGCGAGAATGTTATTGGACAGAGCTGCGAGAGTCAAGAAAAAGAGAAATGGGAAAAGATGCGGCAACCCCAATCCGCATCAAAATTCCAACCCTATAGCAACTACAGGGCGGACCCTGCACTGGCGAGCATAGCGGGGCACGAAAAGTGATGGATCCTAGAAAGGCCAGTGCGGGGGAGAGTAGGGTGGTACCAGCAGAAACAACGATACCGGTGCCCGTTGATCTGAAGGACCCAAACAAGGTGCTGAATGTGGGTTCACAACTTAATGTGTCAGTTCAGAATGCCTTGATATCTTTTTTGAAAGCAAACCTGGATGTTTTCGCTTGGACCCATGCCGATATGTGCGGAATATCCCCAGAAGTTGCGGTACATGTTCTGAATATTGACCCAAAGTTCACGCCAGTAAAGCAGAAAAGAAGAATCCAAGGTCTAGAAAGGTCGACAGCATTGAAAGAGGAAGTTGACCGGCTCATGGAGAATAATTTCATCAGAGAATCTACCTATCCAAATTGGGTTTCAAATCCAGTGCTAGTTAAGAAAGCCAATGGTAAATGGAGAGTGTGCATCGACTTTTCAGATCTAAACAAGGCCTGTCCCAAAGACTGCTTCCCATTACCCAGGATCGATCAACTGGTAGATGGAACAGCGGGTCATGAATTGTTGTCTTTTATGGATGCCTACTCCGGATATAATCAGATCATGATGCATGAGCCAGATCAGGAGGACACAAGCTTTATCACCGATGTCGGTCTTTACTGTTACAGAGTTATGCCCTTTGGGTTGAAGAATGCGGGGGCAACATACCAAAGACTGGTTAATGCTATGTTCAAACCGCAGTTGGGAAAGACTATGGAAGTTTACGTTGATGACATGCTAGTAAAATCTAAGAAAGCAGTGGACCACATCGAACACTTAGCAGAAATGTTTGCAATTCTCCGAAGATACGGAATGAAGCTTAACCCTTTAAAATGTTCTTTCGGGGTAGAATCTGGGAAGTTCTTGGGTTTCATCGTGAGCGCTAGGGGCATTGAAGCTAGTCCAGCTCAAATCACTGCTCTAAAAGAAGTCAAAGCTCCTAAAACAAAGAGGGAATTGCAAAGTCTCAATGGAAAAATTGCCGCCTTAAGTCGGTTCATATCCAAAGCTACTGATAAATGCATTCCATTCTTCGACGCTCTAAAGAAAGGAAAGAAAAACTTTGACTGGACTCCCGAATGCCAGAAAGCTTTTGAAGAATTGATTCAACATATGGAAACGCCTCCAATACTTTCCAGGCCCGGCGATGGCGAGGATCTTCTTATATACTTGGCAGTTTCATCTCATGCTTTAAGTGCAGCGCTGGTACGGGAAGACAAAAGGATTCAACATCCAGTTTACTATATCAGCAAAAGACTCACTGGGGCAGAAATGAATTACTCCAAGTTGGAAAAACTCGCCTATTGTCTATTGATTGCCTCAAGAAAGTTGAGGCAATATTTCCAGGCTCATCCTATCAAAGTCCTCACTGATCAACCTTTAAAGCAAGTCTTGTTTCGCCCTGAGACTTCGGGCCGCCTTTTAAAGTGGAATATTGAATTGAGCCAATATGACATCACTTATCATCCTAGAAAAGCGATCAACGGACAAGCTTTGGCAGATTTTATTGCAGAATTTACAGACAAGGGTAACAGCGAGGAAGAAACAATCGAGAACTCCCCAACCCAATGGAAGTTATTTGTAGATGGCGCAAGAAATGATTACTGTTCAGGTGCTGGAATTGTTCTTGAAACTCCTGAAGGCCGGTCATTATGCTATGCGCTAAGATTAGAATTTCCTTCAACAAACAATGAAGCAGAATATGAAGCTCTGATTGCTGGTTTGAAAATTGCTAAAGAACTAAACATTCGAGCGTTACAGATCTTCAGTGATTCTCAGCTTATAGTATGCCAAGTCAAGAAGGAGTTTCAAACGAAAGGAGGAAATCTGCCCGCTTATGTGTCAAAGGCTTGGGAACTTTTATGTGAATTCGACCATTACACGATAAGTCATATTCCTCGAGAAGAAAACATGAAAGCAGATTCTCTCGCAAAATACTCAAGTTCTGGCGAAGCCCAATCCTTAGGGTTAGTTCCAGTGGAAGTTTTGTCAAATCCGAGCATTGATGAAATGGATATCGATTGGGTTATGAGTATGTCGCAAGAGCAAGAATCATGGATGACTCCAATAACAAAGTATCTACTCAATGGCTCTTTACCAGAAAACTCTAAAGAACGACAAAAGCTACTGAGAAAAGCTTCTCGATATATAATCCAGGATGGTCAATTATACAGACGAGGATTCTCAATGCCATTGCTTCGATGTGTATCCCGGGAAGAGTCCAAAACAATCCTAACTGAAGTGCATGGAGGAGAATGCGGTGATCATTCAGGTGGTCAAACATTAGCAAAGAAAATTCTCCGATACGGATATTTTTGGCCAGAAATTAATCGGGATGCCGCAGATTACTCCCGAAAATGTGACAAGTGCCAAAGATATGCCAAAATTCCTAGAGCACCTTCTACCGAACTCACACAGATGATCAGTCCATGGCCATTTGCAATTTGGGGAATGGATCTCATTGGGCCGCTACCAACCGCTAAATCAGGGATTAAATATGCTATTGTTGCGGTTGATTATTTTACTAAGTGGGCTGAAGCTGAACCATTGGCTACTATCACTTCTAAGAAAGTGATAAGCTTTGTGACCAAGAATATCATTTGCAGATACGGTGTGCCTCAAAAAATAATCACAGACAATGGTACTCAGTTTGAAAGTGAGGAATTCCAGGATTTTTGCAAACGATTCAAAATCCAGAAAAGCTTTTCGGCAGTAGCTCATCCGCAGGCAAACGGGCAAGTGGAAGCAGTGAACAAGATCATCAAATCAACCATCAAAAAGCAACTCGAAAGAGCAAAAGGTGGTTGGGTCGATAAACTACCACTTGCACTATGGGCATACAGAACTACTCACAAAACTGCAACTGGGCATACTCCTTTTTCGTTAGCATACGGATCGGAAGCAATGATCCCGGTTGAAACAGAGGTCCCTTCACACAGAAGAATCCATTTCAATCAAGCAGAAAATGAAAAGCTGCAACTTGAAGCGCTGGATCTCCTTGATGAAAAAAGAGATGAAGCTAACCTCAGAGTTGCAGCTCATCAGCAAAGGATAGCCAGACATTTCAATTCCAAAGTTCGTCAACGCAGCTTTGAAATTGGAGATCTAGTCCTAAAAAGAATTATGACTGCGACAGGTGTGTTTGGGCCAAATTGGGAAGGACCGTATGTGATAGGTCAGAAACTTCTTGACGGCACATTCAAGCTCACCACAGTTGATGGAGATCAAATTCCAAGGGCATGGAACAGCAATCACTTGCGTCCATACTTTACTTGAAAATTTTGTTGAAACATTGTAAAAAGAATTATGAATGTATGATTCCTGTAATTGAAAGCAATTGTGAAACTGATGCAAGTAAATAATGAAAGAATATAAAGTGGATGTAGGCCCAATTTCATGGCCGAACCACTATAAATCTTGTGTTCCTTATTATCATTATATGTTTGCTTTGTTTTCGATATAAAAATACATAAAATGTATTGCTGAAATGTCGATTTAAATTTTTGCAGACAATGGAGATAAAACTTGCGCATAATAAGACCGAGCGATTCTCACCATCATTCAACAAACAAATTTCAAGTCACAAAGACCCCGAATTCAAATCCTAGATAGGAAATACTTCAATTGAACGGCTAATGATTTCGATAGAAACGAGCCCTTGCTGATAAATTGAGATTGTTTGAACAAACAAACATCCAATTAGGAAGCTAGTGCCCGTTCTCACGAACTTGCCTGGCAATGAAGTACACTTCCTTGGATTAAACAAGCTACTTGCAAGAAAAAGGAAAATAAAAAAAAAAGGAGAGGATCGCTGAAAAGGCATAAGCAAGTGAACAGAGGAACAACCAAAGCTACCATCAGCGGCACAAGTCCTCTTCGGAGGCGCAACTCTTCGGAGGATAAAAAGACCTCTAATGGGTCATACGCCACAAAAAAGAAAGTTCTCTACTCAACAAAAAAAGATTGGAGGAGTCATGACCCTCCAACCATGAGAGAGTAACTTCCAGGCGATGAAAACCCTCTCTGAGGCACATTTCACCAGGAGTTGAAGTGTTATAACCGCTCTTCGGGATTTCACTTCACCAGAGTTGAAATGTAAACAAAATAAAAGCCCTCTTCGGAGGCCCATTTCACCAGGAGTTGAAGTGTTATAACCGCTCTTCGGGATTTCACTTCACCAGAGTTGAAATGTAAACAAAATAAAAGCCCTCTTCGGAGGCCCATTTCGCCAGGAGTTGAAGTGTAGCAACCGCTCTTCGGAATTTCACTTCACCAAAGTTGAAATGCAAAAACAAAGACCTTCTTGAAAGCCCACGTTTCACCGAGATTGAAATAAAACTTCCAAGTGTTGAAACGTGAAAAGGCTTTCTTCAAAGGCACAACTCTTTGGGGGTACACGTTTCACCAAGATTGAAATAAAACTTCCAAGTGTTGGAACGTGAGAAATCCCTCCTCAGGAAAGACCTCTTTGGAAACCCACGTTTCACCGAGATTGAAATAAAACTTCCAAGTGTTGAAAGGTGAAAAGGATTTCTAAAGCATAACTCTTTGGAGGTACACGTTTCACCGAGATTGAAATAAAACTTCCAAGTGTTGAAACGTGAAAAAATCCCTCCTCAGAGGTACAACTTTCTATATATAAAAAAAAAAATCCTCATCAAAAGCGTACTTTAACTTTCAAAGGAAAAGTAATTTGCCTACTATGGGAAATGATCGTAAAAAGAAAAGAAGTTAAAGTACCCTTCAGAGGTCCGCTTTACCGCATAGAGGAATTCACTTGATGAAATATGCACATAAGCAAAAGAAAAAAGTGATTTCTTCGAACGACCAAGCGTAAAAACTTATACGAAGGGGGTTGCACTCTACAAGAATTCTTTTTAAAATAAAAAATAAAATAATTATTCTTTAGCAAATAAGAGTGCAAGTCCCCTCGAGGTATAGAATATTGCAGCATACTTATGGAATGGGGGCAATATAGTATAATTACACACAATATGGTATAACTAAACCAGCAAAAGGTAACGCTCAAGTAACATACCATAAGCTCGCTGCAATATCAAATAAACTCATGCCAAAACGAATAACAAATGTATTCTTTAATTCAAACAAAAGTTTGTACAAACGAGGAATCATTTTATTCAATTACAATGCAGGTACAGGTTTCAAAATAAAGAAAAGCGGGGGCCGGTACCCGCACAATTCTCGGCCAGTACATGCAAAACACAAAAAACTAGAAACTGAAGATCTTCACTTCTTTTTGCTGCCTTTAGACCCTTTACCCGGCCGAATGATCAGCTTACCAGGGCGGTCGGTGGGCACAAGGGAAGTGGGAGAGGAAGGCGCAACCGGTCCAGCTTTCAGCTCCTCTTCAGTGGTGGTGACTATCTTCCCCCTCCTCTTTGGTGTCCCACGCTTCTTCTTTCTTCTTTTTGAGGAAGACTCACTCCCGGGAGTGACAAGTTTAGATAGAACAATCTCGTCAGAGGGAGTTCGCTCTGAAGATGTGTCACCTCCCTCAGGCCTTTCATCTTTCTGCTCTTGTGAAGCAATGGGATCGTCCAAGCCGTGAAGAGCCTCTATTTGTTCTTCTTGTGACCCAGGTTGCGAGGCAGAAGGAGGCGCCACTTGAGGAGATGGAGGAAGGATCACCGGGGGAGAAGAAGCTTGAGTTCGGCTCGGTGCTTTCTCTACAAAGGAGAAAAAACTTAAAATATCAGTATCTTTCGAAAAGAGAGGGGATGACGGCTCGTCAAAAGTCGGGAATTCATTGACATTTGAGGAATAATCAAAAGTCGGGAATTCATTGACATTTGAAAAATAATCAAGAAGATCGTCAAGATCACAAGGAGCGAACGAGCAGTTCACCACTTGGGCTGGTCCGGTGTCAAGTTTACCTGGGGCAGTTGGATCTCTGAGGCTGATTTCATATCGCTGTGCTTCGTTGCTTTCACCACCTTCATCCCCGCCTTGTGCACTTGTAGTTTCAGTTACTGTCTTAGTTGCAGGCGGAGTATAGGAGCTAGAACCCGTGATGTCAACCACAGGAGGAACTGAAGGTTGGACAGAGGAAGTAAGCGTTAATTCCTTTCCAGAACATTCCTCTTCCACCATTCCAGTTCTCATCCTGGCAAGTTGTTCTCGCCCCTTCGCAAGAGCAGCGCGAGCTCCCTCATCCAGGTAACGCGCCTCAAAATCTTCATCGCCATACCCGGCGTCTTTAAACATGTTAAGAGCAGCTTCCCACACCTCGGCCAGGGTGATTTCATACTTAGGACCAAGAAAAGAGAGGCTGCCGCGTCCCAAGACACAGTGTAAATAAAAATCGAATAAAGTCGAATTGATATCGGTTTCCATGGTCTGAGCAGTTTCTTCGGCTGCAATTTTGCCAGCCATGGCCTCATCTCGATCTTTTTCGGTCTGAGCAAGTTGGGCTTTTAGCGCTTCAATCTCCATGTCCCGGGCGCTCAGTTTGTTCTGCAACTGGGTGACATCAGTGCGGTGGTTCTCTACAGCTTGTTCTAACCTCTCAGCTTTAGCTTCAGCGTCCCTCTGGCTGGCGTGCGCATCTCGCACTTGTTTTTGCAATACCTCTTCTCTTTGGGTGTAAGTATTAGTAGAAGAGGCAAGATCATCTTTGAGCTGCTTTACTTCAGCTTCGAGCTTTTCATTGTATTCGGCTATCTCCTTCATCTCAGCGTTGTGTTGATCAAGAATCTTCTGCCATTCTGATTTGTCATTTTCCATGGTCAGCATTGCTTCGATGTTAGCCCGATTAACTCTTTGAAGTTCATCAACCAGTTTTTGCCATCCAGACATTCTATCGATATCAAGCTTGACAGCATCGAGATTTCTGTACATAGCTTCTTTGTCAATGGGGACCAAATCAAGGTCGAAGCGTACCCCCCTCAAACACCAGTTCGGGAATCGGCTCTGCAAAGTCGGGGGGCCCCTTTCAACATGGTATGAAGGCCTGTTGAGAAGTGTTTGGATGGCACTTCCTTCAAGAGCAGGAGATTTGGAAGGGATGTCGATAGAAACTGAGGCGCCAGGTCTCTCAGATGTCACGGGCACGTGCTCCTCGCCAAGTTTGGTCCGCTTTCTCGAATCTTCAATATGGCTCTTCCCCCTATCATCGTGCGTTTTACGTTTATGGGAATCATCATCCCTTGGGAAGGATTCATGTCGCGTGCCCGCTCCCTCATGACGTTCTTCATACCTTCTCCTCTCTTCAGCTTTTCGCGCAGCTCTCTGCTCATTGGTTTCTCTGGGATCGGCATAGTATTGCTTGTAATCATAGCTGCCACGCCCTCCATAGCGTCGAAAGTCCTTGTAATAAGAACCGCTGCCGCTGCGCCCCATAGAGGAATCTGAAAAGGCAAGAATAGCAAGTCTTAGAAACTTCCGGAGAAAAGAAGTTAAATATGAACAAATGCCAAAAAATCCTAAGTGTTGTGTGATGTGCAAGCTACGCGCATTAAGCTACAAACCACTCATTGGTGTAGAGGTGATGATAGCTTGGGTATGAGGGGTTGGTGTTTGTGTTGGTGTTAGTCGAAGAAGGGACGTCGCCTCAATTATAGGAGAGATGGTTTTAGACACGTCATCCCTAAAAAGCTCCTGTGAGGTCACTATTATGTCGCTCAACCCATCATAAACATCGTCACCATCATGCTCGGTGAGACTTGTTTTCTCAGTTCCTACATCAGCTAATCCCCCGAGAGGCTGTGAAGGTTCTTCTTCTTCCTCAATCGGGGCAAGTGCCGTCTTACTAGATGACCCCATAATGTCGGTAGGGGTGGAACATTTCACCAATGAAGCTTCGATGTTAGACTCTTTTGATGAAGGTTGTTCGATAGTAACGGGGGCATCCGATGCTTCAGTCGGGGAATCGGGAACTTCAGTCGGGGCTTCATGAGGCTGAGTATAGCGAGAAGAGTGAAGAAGCCCGTATTGATGTAAAAAGTCATCTCTCAGCAAAAACTTTATACTCCTCTCTTCTACTGGCACAGCATTCAATCTTTCAAAAATTTGCTTATAGCCTGGGTCTCTAGAAGGAGGTGGAAGCGCTGAAAAGTAAAAAGGGAAATTAACATCTAACTACTCAGGCTATGAAAAGATTTTATAAGGAAAACATGTGTCAGGAATAAAGCTGAACGCCCTTACTTCCAACTCTCCACACACCATAAAACCCCGGAGGGCAACGAACATAGAAGAATTGGGTTAAAAACCCGTGAGCAGTATCAGGGAGGCCAACAATCAGTTTGCGGTTTCGGGCGCTCCTCACAACAGTAATGGAAGGATGATCCTTAGTCCGAGTAAAAGAGCATAGATACCAAACTTCACCAAAGCTTGGAAGTCGATCAAGTGTTCTCCTGAAAAGCACACACAACCCCATTAGAATGGCATAGCCATTGGGGTGCAGCTGGGATGGAGCAATGGCCAGTTGACGGAGAAGTTGTTGGAAAAAGTCGTTGAAAGGAGGAATGCCTCCACTTAGGCACATTTGACGGTTAATTGTCACAAAGCCAGAAGGAGCTATATCGGCAGTGTTATTTCTTTCGGGAAGAATGGCATCTGATTCAACGATACCAAACTGAGCACACAACTGGCGAAAAACTTTGTATGATAGTGAAGTAGGAGCTCTTTCGGGAGGATTAACCAGTGGAGCCGGAAGAACAGTTACCTCTCCAGTCCGAACTGTTGCATCACCTTCCTGAGAAGTCATTCTACACAAACAACTGGATATTCAAATATGAAGGTGCACGTTTCCTAAAAAAGTGTGAAGTGTTGTGCAAAAAAACTAATAAAAAATAACAAGTAAATATAACTGAAATAAGACTAGTCGACGATTGATCGATTACAAAAATTTCAGAACTTGTTAGTCTTTAGTTCAAGTATAATATTAATGCGAGCTGGTCAATTTTAATTGACTATTTCAGTATTGCTTTAGTATTTTACTTGAAGTTAATAAGTTGAGCACTTCATTCACACAATCTGTTTAAGTTTAATGACTGTTATTAGCTAATCTGTCATTCGAAGAGGGCGATCAATGGCAGTATATTCGCCCCGGTTTTTCTGTAAATGTTGTATTGGACAGGTTGTTAACTTGCGAGTCAAAGTAATTTGTAAAAGAAGGCATCAAAGTTCAACAGTTCAACATCACTGCAACAATTCAAGGTTTAAGCAGATCCTAAAAAAAAAAAAAAAAAAAAACACAAGTGCTAAGTCAAAACCGACTCAAGTACTAAGTCGCAACCGACTCAAGGGATGAGTCGTTCCTATCCTCAGCCATCAAACACATCAAGCTGCTTATCCTCTAAGTCCTAAGTCGTAACTCGGGGAACAGGAGAAAGGCTCTGATCCAAAACAACTAGAAATCCTCCAAGTCTTAACCCGGCTACGGCTCATGGAAATCGCTAAGTCACGTGGAAGAAGCCGAGTCATATATGAGACGATCCCTTGTTATTTTCAATCAACCTATTCGACCGACTCGCCTCCCTTTCAAATCTCTTAACCTGTTCATCCTTGGCTTCTTCAGCAGCGACAACCTTAACCCGTTACACTATGAATCGCCCCAGAGCGCGAATCACCATAGGCCAAATCAGATGAATTTTAGTTCATCGGTAATCAATTCGAATAGAATTCGCAGGGTTTGAATGGGGCAAACCAAAGATGATGAACTGAATACATAAAGTAACAATGGTTAACGGTCGAAGTTTGAAGCAAGATCTCTTACGATTGTTTGATGCTAGAAAGAATCAGAGATGAATCGGGTCGAAATCGCCTCGGAGAGCTTGAAGATGCGTTAATGGCAGAAAGCAGTTTAAAAGGTTAAGTGATGGGAAGAAGGACGACTCAGGCTTTTATATCTGGAAGGGTTGGGATTTGAAACGACATGACCGAGTTATGATAAGTCGAAGCACACGACTTACGATTTAAGCGTGTGCTTCGAGGGGCAAATGTTAACCCTAACTCGTTCACAAGTTAACAGGTCCACGACTCAAGGCATGTACGACTCAAGGCATGTACGAGTTAAAGGATACATGAGTCAGCAACTTCCTACAACTTAAAGATCTTCTACGAGTTAGCAAGCTTACGAGATAAGCCTTTACGAGTTAGCATATCTACAAATTAGCAAGTGTACGAGTTAAGATCTTCCACAAGTTAAGCCTCTACGAGTTAATCCTCTGCGAGTTAAGATCTTCTACGAGTTAGCAGGCATACGAGTTAAGAAAAGCTAACGACTTAAGGTCTTTACGACTTAAGGAAATTGATGGCCTACGACTTAATGATAACTGCAGTTTGTACGACTTAAGACCCTTACGACTTAAAGAAGTTATACGACTTAAGGAGGATACGACCTAAAGACACACCTCTTAACTCGTCTACGAGTTAAGACTTGCTTTAAACCAGTTGCAATTAGTTAAGTCGACTACGACTTACGACATAAAAAGAGTCGTATACGACTTAAGAAAGGAAATTAGCAATTGCAGCCAGATAACTCGCACACGACTTAGAACTTAGGGATGGGTTCAAAAAAGGGGAACTGCCATAGACTCGGCTCAGTGACCCGGGGACGACTTACCTTAAGTCGAACACGACTTATCTTAAGTCGGCCATGAGTTAGGACTTAGCACTTTTTCCGCCCAGAACTCTCTATAAATATGAAACCATCTCCAACATGCAAAGGACCTTTGGGCTCATTCTCTTCAAG
Source organism: Allium cepa (assembly GCA_030765085.1). NCBI lineage: Eukaryota > Viridiplantae > Streptophyta > Magnoliopsida > Asparagales > Amaryllidaceae > Allium > Allium cepa. The sequence goes on from CM060928.1 coordinate 268,807,832, forward strand.
CGCCATTACTCTGCCGAATTCCAGACGACTTCAAAGCTTTTTAGATCCAACAAACTTCTAAAGGAACTCCATGAAGGAATCATCCACATTCACCATGGATTTGAAGATGATTGTCAACATCAAAGCTTGAGCTACTTGTTTCACATATCCTATCACTTGAAGTGTGTTGTAATTGAAAGATCTTGTAAAGAATTGTAATCAAACTAGTGATAAAAAGATTAAAGTGGACGTAGGCTGGATTATAAGCCGAACCACTATAAATACTGTGTCTCTTACTGTTTTTCTACATACTTTCTGCTTATTTCTGTTTCCCGTACAAACGGGTGGTGCTTTCACAATCGCATCTTATACACCAGGGTGTTAGCGTTTAAATTTTTTCGTTAACATTATACTTAGGTGGAGCTTTGAAGACATTATCTGGCACTTGTGTGAATGTTACTCTTGATCTGTGACAGTAGTTTTATGTTGCCTATAATCTGTTTTACATCTTCCATTTAACAACTCCTTTTTGTCGATGACAAAGGGGGAGAAAGTGCTAACAATTATTTGCAGGAATATATATATATATAAAGAATACAAACAAAATCTCAGGGGGAGATCACATTTTCAGGGGGAGATTCAGAACTTCAGATATATGTTGTCATCAATCAAAAAGGGGGAGAATGTTGAGTCATGATTTTTATAGAGTTTTGATTTCTGACAAAGGGATAAGCCGTGATCGACAAAAAGAAGTTATTTAGACACAAAGAGCTCCATATGATTAGAGGTTGATTATTTGGTATGTTAGTAATGATTATTTATGTTAAAATCTATCCTCAAATAATCTTATGCCTTTAATCTTCGAATATATATATAAATATATATGACTACACATTAACTGTGCAGTCTGGACAAAACCGGTCGACCGGTCAAAAACCAGGTGGTCGACCGTTTTTGCCCAGAATGCACAGATAATGTGCACAAGTGAACATAACGTGTATATATATTCAAATTCCTGTCTACCGGTCATTTTTTGACCTGTCGACCGTTTTTAAATAGAAAGCAATTTTTCCAAAAGACACTTCTCTTCTCCAAAGGTTGCATCTCTTACCTTTCACCAAAGATCATATCTCTTAATGGCAACTACTCACAAGGAGTTACAACCATTCTTATCTATATAAACTCATCTAATTCGTTGATTAAAATAACATGATTTTATATGCTTTTTAATCTAATCTCTGATCTTACTTTCTACATACTCCTGCATTCTAAAAGCTCTCGATTATTTATTGAATCATTGAAACTATTTCATATCTTTTGATTCAATAAGTAATATACTTTCCTTAATCTTTTCAAAACATCATTTGCATACTTTGAGGATAAGATTATAGGAAGGGTGTACTACTAGTGACAAATCCGTGTTTTCAAGAGCACAAGTTGTCAACAACAATTGTATTTGTTCTTTTGTTGAAGTCCTCTGTGTTGTAAGAGGCAAGTGTTGAAGTCCTCTGTGTTGTAAGAGGCAAGTGTTGAAGTCCTCAGTGTATTAGAGGCGTGAAATCCCGTTCGGTTGCTCGGGTGTTGTAAACCTATTCCTCCGGGTGAAGCGAGGTTGTTAATAGTGAAAATCCAGATAGAAGTCTGGGACTGGACGTAGGACGGTGCTCCGAACCAGTATAAAAATCTCTGGTGTGATTTTTCTATTTTTTATTTACTATGCTATTATCATCTATTTCCGCATTTATATTGTAGTCCATATTACACGATCCGTGTGTACTATATTAGCACATATAATTGTATACACACCGCACTTTCATAAATTTAATAAAAATGTTTCAAATTATAATATATATGCATGTACATATTGTGATTCGAAGCTATGTTTTAAATTCAATGTAATAATTTTCAATGATAATATTAAAATGTTTTCTATTTTATATATATTTGTATATATTGTAAATATGAAAGCTTTGGTTTAAATTTAATAAATAAAACATATAAAACATATAATACATTAATTTATTCAAAACATAAGTAATATATAAATAAATATATATACATAAATTCATATTTGCATAAATATAAAAGCATAAGAGATTTTTAAAGCAAGGGTTTAAACATAAAATTCTTGGATTTTACGTTTGTAAAATAATCAAAACTTGTATGGACACTTGTTTGATAATAATTTCATGCAAAATACAAGTTGCCTAATTCTCTTTTAATTGAATGTTAAATATAATGTTTTGAAAGAAAATCTGGTTATTCAATTCAATGCTCTCTCATTATTCTTCTTTCTTCATCCTTTCTAAAAAAAATATACAAACCTGGAAATCAAATTCAACAGTAACAATTGCTTTCAAGCTTCAGTTTCAAATTGCAATTCAACTCAAACATCAAACTCCAAATCAACTAAGCAAATACAAAATCAAATACGAGTTCCTAGAACAAGAAGCCCGTTCCCTGCTTTATAAACCTATGAGTAATTTTTCTTTTAAAAATAGTTTAAACCTGATCTTATGTTTGATGCATGTTGAAGTAATGTAGTATAGTATGTTTGTGTAAATGTATAGTTGTGAATGTATATGTATTTAGTGGGATGTCAGTGAAATATCTGTAAATCTGTACAAATATGTTCTTTGTTCTTATGCCAGGCTCAAATTTATTAGAAAAGAATTCATATCTTCCCATATATTTGATTTTAGACTAGGATTTGTAAAGGTAAAATGACTTTACCAGTGTAATATAAATTTTATAATTTGTTTCAAGAATTTATATTTAGCAAATCATCTCAAAAATAATAAATATCAGTGATGATCTTAATATATGTTAAAAATCAATCAACCTAATTTCAATTTCTGATTATAGAATCTGAAACGTAGAACAAAATCATGAATTTTGATATGAATATCCAGATTTTTAGGTTTGTGATAGTCGAGATACTCCGTGTTAATCGATTTTGGGTATTTGGTCAATTACTGTCGATCAGCGGCAATGGGAGGATCGAGATTTAGGCTGCAGGTAGTGTGGTGGATAAGGTTTGGAAAATAGGTATGGAATTTTCTGATGAATGGAGCGACCAGGGAAAAGTGATCTAGGGTTTTGAGTGTGGTTTTTGCCGAGTTGGATGTCGAGGTGATCTCGACAACAATGGTGCATCGGGATCGAACACGAGGCGGGGAATCATGACGTGGTGATGTGGTGCTACTCTAGGAGAAGAGCCGAGGGTTCCAGTTGACGAGATCGTTGGCGATAAGAGGATTTGTCGATCGGGTTTAATTCCTGTTTGGTGTCGTAGTGCTCGATTTTGTTTCACTGGTGGATTCGCCGATCAGGGTGATCGAGGGGGTCGGCAAGGTCGGTGTCGTCTTGTCGAGGGTCGCAGTGATGATCATCGGTGATCAGAACCGGCGTGCACGTGCGCGTTGATCATTTGTGTGTTTGGATTTGTTTGGGTGGAGAAGAAGAGTTTGGCTCGGGATTTTCTCGAATAATTCTCGTGTTCGACTCGAAGATGTTGAGGAAGCACTAGCCTTGTGTGTTGACTCGGGTTTCATTAGCTTTGGCTCGGGTTTATTAGATAAGAAAATCTGGTTTTTGAAAATAAGTAATAAATAATAAGTACAGATTTATTTAACATGGAAATGCAAAGTTTTTCAAAACACAAGAAAAAAAATACAAATTTTAGAAGCTAAACAAAAAAACAAGTTTAAGGATTAAAAGTGTAATTAAAATAAATATGTTTTCAAAAAAATAGTGTAACGACCCGTAATTTTCGATGTTTTAAATTTGTAAATTTAATAAGATTTTGGTAATCGAATTTGGTAGAGATAAAAATCAGTAAATTTATAATGTAAATTGTTATACTTAGCTATAAATTATATAAGAAAACAAATGTGAATATTGAATTGACTGATGAAATGATATAATTAGTGGTAATTGAATAAATTCAATATTATGTAAGTAGTTATAATAATTGGCTGAAAATATAAACTTAAGTGTAAAATAAAGGTTATGATAACAATTATTATAAATTACCTAATTAATTTGTCCATGAATTTATTGGAAATCAATTTCATTTAAAGGTTAAGTAGATGAAAGGTAAACAATAGGAACTTGGTCTATAGAGTAATAATAGACTTAATATAAAGACTGAAATTGAAGAAAATAAATTTTGTTTGGAATTTATTTTTAATTAATTGGAACTCAAATTTTAATAAATGAATTTATTGTAAATGAAATTAAATATTACGTTAATTGAAAATTTAGATGAAATTGGAGAATACTAATGTAATAGATCATGAGTCCAATGTTAATTTCATCCATTTGACAACAATGAATTAAATAATAGAATGAAAAGTAAATATAATGGAATTATTGGAAATTAAATTTATAATTTCTGAATTTAATAAAAATGAAATTTAACGCTGAAATTGATGAATGAATCAATATTAAAATGACATCTAAATTTGTGTTAAGTTATGGTAAATGTCCAAGTAACTTAAAATGAGAGAAATTATGATTTATTAAATTTGAATTGAAACTTTATTTAATTAATTTAATATTAATTAATTTAATTAACTGGAAAATAGCTATTTTGGCCACTGACTCGGATTTCGATTAAACCAGTTTCATCGGATCCGTAATGGTGAACTATTGTAGGATTTCAAGTTTCGTAGCGATCGGGCTTGTCGTTTGATCGTATGGGCTTGCAACGCCTAAGAATAATTTAATTGAAATCAATTTGATATAACTTAATTTTAGCATAACTTCTTCATACGATGGAATTTAGACTTGAAACCTATTCCATTGATTTTAGAATATTCAAAAACGTCTATTTTGATATATGGGTTGACCCAATTTCATTAGGAAGTCAGAATGGGCTTTTCGGGCCATTTATCGTTCAACGGTCCAAACCAATCGTATCTGTTCCTCTATTTTCAACCCTACCTATAAATACCCTGTTATAAATCCTAGCAGCCTTTCTATCTCTCATTTCTGTACATACAAAAATTCTATTTCTCCTCTTTCCCAATGGCAGACAAACCCTACATTTCACAATCCAATTCCAATCCAAAATTCAACTTCAAAAATTCAAACTCCTCAAATAATATCAAATTTTATATCGATCTGAAGCCTTGACGAGCGCAATTCACTAGTGGTATTTGTTTTCTGATTCAGAGCATCATCTGTCCTGAAATTGCGAATCAATTCCAACCGTCCATATTGGAGTTTGGTCAATCCAACGGCGGATCTACATCCGTTTGTCGATCGGGCAGTGCCGTGTTGTAGCTAACGCGATGCAGGTCATGAGGATGGTTTCATTGGTCACGGCGTGGTCAAGAATCATCATGATTCAGCTGGGCGTGTGTGGCGGCGGCAGCAAGTTCAGCGAGATCGGAGGTGGCCCCGCTTGCGTGGATGGGGGCGGCAGGAAGTGGGGAGCGAGGCCGTGGTCTCCAATCGTGGTGGAAGGCTTCGTGGCGGCGCTTTTTTTTTGTTAACGTTTGACCTAGTGTCGGCTACAACTGCTTTGACCACCTTTTCGAGCATGGCTAGGGTTTCCGCATGTGCAAGGTTGAAGGTGACATGGCCTTCATCTAATTTTTTTAATATTTTTTTAAAATTTTAATATTCTAACACGTGTAAATTTTGCATACGAGGTCTGTTTTACGCGCGGTTTTCTCTGCTAGGTTCGTATTGGAATTTCAGACATTTTGACGCTAGTTTGGATGGATTCTGAGACTATTCAAATTTTGAGTTTAAACTGGATTTAAATTCAAAAGGTGAGTGTTTTAACCCACTCACAACTTCTAAAATTTCTTATGTGTGTTAAATTAATTTCTGATGTGATTAGAAATTTATTTATGACTGTCTGGCATATTTTTAATCATCATTCCAGTTAAATTGAATTTATTGAATTAAATTGTTATTTAATTTGTTATTGCATATAAACTGCGAGTTAAATTATTATTTAATTTATTATTGCATATAAACCGCTGGTTAAATTGTTATTTAATTTATTATTGAATATAAAATGCCAGTAAATGCCTGTTATTTATTATCTTTTCTACATTGATGTTATTGATTAAATTGGATGATGATTGTGATAAATGTTTGATGATTGATATTGGATAAGTAGATGTTGTATTTTATATCGTTATAAACTGCAAGTTGTTATGGATTTTTTTTTTCATTCGGGATTGCGGTTTGCAATCATATATAACCGTATTTATATTTTTAAATTACGAATTGAAATGATACATATCCGTATCACTTGACCATAGGATAGAAAATTATATACAGACACCATGGTCTATATATATATATAATATTTTGAAATAATTTCTATGGTTTTGTAAAGAAATATATGGTAGATAAATGGTGATTTTAGATATTATATGAATGTTATTTTATCCTTGATTTTAAGCTATGTATAAATTTTTTTGATATAGAATAAGCTTAGTAATAAGTTTGATTTTATCGAAGACAATATGGTTAAGTAATTAATCTTATTTTAATATAGAGTTCATAATGATTTAAACAAAATTAAGGTTGGAAGATTTATTTGAGATCTATTTGAAATTGAATTTATTTAAGAATTAAACTCAAATAAGCTTGATGTGAAATTTATTAAATTTGAAATTTTAGAGGGTATGATTTTTATAACTTGATTTTGGTTTACGATGAATTAAATGAATATTTCAAGTATAAATATATTGAAGGAAATAATTAGTTACTTGAAATTTGGGTTTTATTTAAATGATAAAGGATTTATTAAGTAAATTATTTCAAAACTAAATAATAGAAAATTAGATTTGATAAAATCACCAAACATAGTTTTGAAATCATTGAACACTTAAATTTTGAAATATATTGAATGTGAAACAGTTTATTCTGTGGATCAAATCTGTTTTGAAATCGATACAATTAGGAATAGTTTATTTGGAAATTGGATCCAATTAAAATTTATGATTTGGGATTTAGTTAAATTTAAAATTTGGAAATTCGAGTTTGTTTTTGGAATTGATTTGTGAAATTAAAGAAGCTATTTTATTACATAAAGCATTTTAAATATTTAAACCATATAAGTGGTGGAAGTTATGAGTTTCAAGGTATTAAAATTTAAAAGTGTTATATTTCAAGTGGTTGGATTTCAAAGTGCTACAACATTGAAAGTGCTGTGATTTTGGGAAAGAGGATATATTTGAAATAAAAAATGATATTTATATTGATTTGGGTTTATAAAAATGATATCATGTTGATTTTGTTTTTAAAATGGAAATGATATCGTTTTGAAATGGGTAATATATTCTGGTTTTGAAGTATAATTATTTTGAAATGACCGCGGTGTTATAATAACGTTTGGTTGTTAAAGAGACCGGGATTGGAAGTTGTCATACTCTCTGCCAACTCCAAAAACCACTTTAACAACCATGTACGCCGTGGAGATTCCAGAATGAAGTAGGATGGTGGCGATGTTCCTTTGACGTATATACATGGACCCGACTCCCGTGAGTTGGCATAAGGTGGCTAATACAGGAGCGATTCTAGGCCAGTGAGGTAGCCCCTCTTATCGTACACACCCCTTCAATACCATTCTATTACTTTGTGATTGATTGGGACCCTTTGATTTTTGGCGGTGTGGCTCGAGGTGGGCAGTAGTGGCTGCTACGCGTCACCACTAGTTCAGATAGCAATTAGCATATCTACCCTGGCACTGCCTCGTTGTGCCGTGTCACCTACACTATCGCGCCTTGTACGAGTTTGGTTTTCTCCCGTAGCCCATGTGGTATCCTCTGGTGCCTTTCCGATCAGGAGGTACTATGATACTGGATGGTATGATAACCTGGATTTTTAAATATCCGTCAATTGAATAATTAACTGGTTTTATTCAGTTGAACAGTTAGAATTCTGATAATTTTAAAATATCTGAATATACATATAAATAAATGGATTTAAAACTATAATAAATAATTTTCTGTAAGTAGTAAACTTTATGGTGAATAAAAATATGTAAATAGACATATGCAAGCTTTATGGTATTGAAGTTTTTAAGAGTGTTCATATAGTCAAGAGTGTGTGTATATATATGTGTGTGTGTGTGTGTATTTATATTATGATTACAAAACTATTGATTTGAGTTCAATATGATGATTTTCAAAGGCTATTTAAGTAAATTCTATTTCCAAAACATCAAAGAATAATATTTATGTATATTTATATTATTATGACTTAAATTTGAAATAGAAGCAAATAATGGGATTTAATGTATTTTCTTTTATAAAATTTTATCAATGAAATAATCCTAGTTGTATATATAACATAAAGCAATTTCTCAAAACATAGAATAAAAAAATATATGTATAAAAGAAAGAAAACATAAGAAATAAATACATGAAGACATTTGTAAGCTTGGTAATTCTATATTTTAACAATTGTAATTTATGTTATCATGCAAATTTACATGTGGCACCTTTGTTCTCTTTTCAAATTTTTATGAAAATAAATATCAAGAATTAAACAAGGCTTTATAAAAAAATTCAAAGCATCCTCATCTTCTTTCATTTTTCTCAAAATAAAAACTGAAAATTTAATCAAAAGAAAAAAAAAGAATCAAACCCGGAAAGATTTAAACCTGAAGCAAAAATTCAGGGTGCAAATTAAAATCCTGTCCAGTTCAAGTCCTATTCAAACTAAGAATCTAAAAGCAAACTAAGAGTCAAATACAAGTTGTAAAGAAAAGAAAATCAAATCACCCAATGATCAAGCAAGTCAGAGCAAGATTCAAGGTCTGATTACAGTTCAAAAACAAGAATCATTTTCAGGCTTGCTCTCTGGTCGACTTAAAATGGTGAGTAAACAGAAGTTTATTTTCAATTTTTAAATCCAGGTGCATGTTGTTATTTCTTGAAGAAATTTGTGACAAATGTTTCTATAAATGTTTGCATTTTTAAGGTGAATGCATGTGAATATGTATAAAGAAATTGTGTGTATTAGTATGTATAAATGTACTCTGTTTAAACTACAGGTTTTACTCCACTAAGAAAAAACCAAACTTACCCTTCATAAAAATAAAAATTAGGATTTGATTGGATTTATAGAAAAAAAGAAGAAGAGGGTAATCAAGTTCCAGAATTTTTTTTAAAAAAAAAGACCCTGCCACCCTGTTAGACAAAAATAATAAGAAATGTTCATTTAAACCCAAAATCTGTTATGTCTGAATTGTTTGGGATTGGTATCTATAGTTCGTTAAGGAACATATTTGTGCAGATAGAAAAAGAATTTTTTCGCCTGTTTGTTCATATATAAATATATATAAGCCTAAGCATGTCTTTACGCATATATCTCTGTTATACACCGGACAAAATCAAAATTTTAAATCCAACTGCTCCTTCTGTGTTTGATTATAGGTTATGATTCCTAAATGAAAGGTGATTAGGAGGATATAACCTCATTTTTAAAAGGGGTTTCAAAATTTCATATATAGTAATCATTGCAAAAATTAAAATTTTACAGTGGTAATCCAAATATGTTCATAATCATATATCCCGAATTTGAGTTCTGATTCCATGATCTTGTTCGTCTTCCTGAAACATGAATTTTAATGATAGAATCATAAATTTTAAGTTTAGGGATCACTCGGAATTGTGAGTTGATCAGAAACTGTATTCCATCAATTTTTGGCGATTGGGGAAACTTTGGACGCCGTGATCACGGTGGAAGGAGGCCGGAGGTTAGATGATCATAAGAAAAATACTCACTTGAATTCTGGGTGACCACGGTGGTAGAACGATGATGATTTAGGGTTTGTGTACAGATTTGGGTTGTCGTGGTTCTAGAGGCAATTACGTCTACGTGAAAGCATCGGATTGGATTTGAGGTATGGAGATGGAAGCAAGGAACTCTGGCAAGGGCGTGGGTTCGATGACGTGGTGTCAAATGATCGGAGTTAGGCGTCGACAAGGAAGTTTGGTGAATGATTCGTCCAGGTTGGGTGTGCTCGAGTAAGGTTTGATTTCGTGCTCAATTCAGGCTTTGGGTGATCGTGGTCAGAGAAGTAGGTCAATGTCAATTTGTTGTCAATGGTGATGGTGGTCGGAGCCGCCGCTTTGGGCTATGCATGTGCACGGCAAGATTTGCATAGATGCTGTTTTGTTTGGAAACGAAGAATGGATGGACTCGGGTTTTCACACGAGAGAGGGCTGTGATGACTCGAGTAATGCTCGAGTATGTTCTCGTGACAAATTGATTAACAGGTTTTATAGTGTCAAACAAACAGAGTTAAGGAAATTTTGTTCGAAATAAACTCGGGAAAATAGTAGTTTAACACGGGTAATTTAGTTTTGGACTCAAGTTTGTTATAATGGACATCAGGTTTCCTGAAGTTATATTTTTTATATAAACAGTTTTAAGTAAAGCATAAACAAAATAAGGGTTTATAAAAACAAGTTGTAAATTAAAATGAAGCTAGTTTAAATTATTTCATGATAATGTTTTAACCATTTGATTTAAGGAAGTTATAAATTGTTTAACCAGATTTTGATAAGTTAATGTTATGTTAAAATTGAAATTGCATGATTATTTTAAATAAATGTGAGGTGGAAGCCAAAATGAGGAGTTAATAAATTTATTAAGATAATTAATCAATTGGGTAATTAAATTGTGTAATCAATTTTAAGGGTTTATTTATTAAAAGTGGTAAATTGTTTAGGTAATTAAAAGATGATTAATTTATTTAAAAGTTGAAATTACTTAATGTAATTAATTAACGATAATTACTTAAAATTTAGGTATAATTTCTTAACGTCATTAATTAAGGTAGGTAATTAATGAGGTGTGAATACTCAGTGAAGTAATGAGTGAGAAATCACGGGATGTAATTTATTAAAAGGAAATTTCTTGATGGGAAGTAATTATGAGATAATTACTCAGTGAAAGAAATTTAATGATAATTACTCAGTGTAATTAAAGGATTGATTAATATAAATAATCAAGGAGTTGGTTTAATTGATGGAGTAATCCAGGTAAGTTGATTTCTGATTGGGGCTAATCAAGGTTGATTAATGAATGTAATTAAGTTAAAGGTTAATTATTAAATGAAATTTAAGAATGATTAACTAATAAAAATAGAGGATCATTAAGTAATGTAAAATATATGAGTGATCAATCTTGCTGATGAATGATTGATTGATGATAAGTGATTCAAATTGGTTGTTATCTCTAATATGGATTGTTTTGTGATACGAGATATTGAATGGATAGTGATAGTCACTATATCAATTATGAATTGCTGTGTAAAAAATGTTACTCGGTAATTAAAGTTGATTTGTATTTAATTAAATAACTTAGGTTTAGAATGACAATGAACTTGAAGATACCGGAGTCGGGTATAAGTAATACCCGAAAACCACTTCGATTTTGTATAAGATTTGATATGTGAAATCAAAAGTCTGGAATGGAATGATTTAGGTGAATTGGACCATTTAATATAATTTTGGCACTGAGAAATTGATATGTGAAATAAGTAGTGTCTATAACAATTTGCGAAGTTGTAAATTGATGAGTCACCCGGGATTTAAAATGAGTTATATGCATTGGTATTTCATGCTTGATGGGTTTACTCACGCTGGTTTCCAGCCTGACCCGGGTGTTACTTTGATGTAATGCTCGGGTCAGACCGAGTATTACAGATTTTCAGGTACGGACGTTCTGGAGCTCAGGAGGCAAGTTGGAGAGCAGGAACGTATGGAGAACTTCTGATATGATATATTATAGTATCTGAAACAAATCTATTTATCCGTTCTATGATTGTAAATCTATTGTAACTCTGATATATATTAAAGTGTAGTTTGACAAGTACAGTTTCCTTTGTATAATTATTATTTATGTGATATTATATTTTGATCCGCTGCGAATATGAGGTTTTCTATGACTGACTTCTGTTTCTGCTTCTTTTTCTTTTCTTCTTTTCACTAACTATCTGGAATTTTCGGGATCGAAATTTCCGGGTCGTTGCATTTGGTATCAGAGCAAAAGGTTAAGCAAGAACCTTGGCTCTGGTGGGATTACTCATTAAGGATAGGGTAATTGGTACCCTAAAATGAGTTGAGCGCGCGCGTGTGTGTGTGTGTCTATATATATATATATATATATATATATATATATATATATATATATATGAGAGAGCGTACTTGTTATTTTCTTATATAATGGTTTTAAATGATTTCAAAAGTAAATGAATCTTATATAAGAAATATATTACCTATTATATTAAGGAAATTGGTTGTAGTATTAATTAAATTAAAAGTAATAGTAAGAATTAAGTGGTAATAGAATTACAACCAAATTGAAATTAAATCAAAGACAAGTTTGAAATGGATTCAAACTAAAATTAAAACTTGAAATTGGGAAAGGTTTTAGGATAAGGATAATCAATTAGTTTATGCAATTAATTAAACTATATTTAATGAGACTAATTAATGGATAATAATTGGAGTTGATAAATAAGAGGGAATTACTTAATGAAGTAACTAGAGGTAAGTAATTTAAGGGACAATTACTTAATGAAGGTAATTAAGAAATAAGTTAATTACCGAATGTGATTAATTAATGATGTAATTAATTTAAAGAAATAACAAATAATATTATTTAATGCATTTGAATGAAATGGTCCTCTTTCAAACAAGAGTTGTTTGAAAATTTAAAAAGAAATTTGTTTTGAATCAAAACCAAAGGTGGTTTAAAATTTTAGAGTATAACCTGGTATGTAAAAGAAATTAATATGTATACATGTGGATATACATTATATCAAAGGTGGTTGGAAATAAACTCTAAATATTGAGTTTAACTTTGAAAGGGTTAAATATGTTAGAATGATCAACCTAATTTGGAAATTTGAAGATAAAATTAAAATTTAACTTGGAAAGTTAAAAGGTTGATTGAAATTGAGGATTTGTGTGATCTCAAAATGGGTTTGAGATCTAGAAATTGAAAATGAATGGATGTTTTAAAATAAATTAGACGATATCATCCTATTGTTGTTAAAAATCTTTAAGTTGTGAATTGGATTTGTTTTAATTGAATGAGAAATGAAGTGTGGTAATATATCCATTATTGGGATAAAAGGAAAATCACACTTTAATTTGAAATTAAGGATAAGGAATTACTTTGAATTGAAATTGGACTTGAGATTGAAGATGAATAAGTTTAAGAATTCAAATGGAAAATTTGAATTGGATTAATTTGAAATGATTTGAAATTGAAGTGGGTTCAATTTGAAATTAGTCCAAACTGATTTGAATAATTTGGAATTGAAATTAAAAGTTGAATAGTATAAAATTCAAGTGGAATTTGAATTAAATTTAGGAGGAAATCAAGAATAATTCAACTTGATTTGGAAATGGAGTTTGAGATTGGAATTAATTCAAATTGGAGTTGTAATGAATTGAAATTGGAACTAGATCAATTGAAATTTATTTGAATTAGTAGAATTTGAGATCAAGGTTGAATAAAGTTAAATCTAAAAAAAAACTGAGGTTAATTCAACTTGAATTGGGATTGAATCAATTTCAATGGAAATTGAAGTAATTTAAAATTGGAATTGGGTCAATTTAAATGGAAGTATAAATTTAAATTGAATTGATGAGAATGGAGATTGGGAAGTGAGCAGTTTTGACTCTGGACTGTTTTTAATATAAATTGTTTTAATATAAACCTATTTTTCTAAGCTATTCATTATATATACAGCCTTTCTTCTAAAAGCCAAATTATCTTATGCTTGTTTTACAATTATTTTTGAAACTGTTTAACAATTTTCTAATTGTTTTATAAACTAATTACTATATTTCAACTATTTTACCAAACTAATTACTATCTTACTATTATTTTGCAATTATCTAAAATTTCTATAATTATTTAACTATTTTCTAACTATTTTACACCTATTTTACAAATTAGCAATTATTTTCCAACTACTTACCTATTTTTAAAAATTTCAAGCTATTTTCTAAATAAACTGGTCGGAGTTCAAACCGTTATTGGTTAAATTAAATACCCAATCAAGATAAGAATAGAGGTGATAATCCGAATGGGTTTAAGCAATTGTGAGTAAGTGAATAAAATCAAAGTGAATAGAAATGAAATTAATTTGGCTAATAACTAATAAAGATAAGTACGTAGGGTGTACGTATGTTATTCTATTCGCATAATGATTTGATCCAGATTCGAGCACAGAATTTCGAGGTAGTTATATCGATCCAGGTGGGATTTTTCACTCGATTTTCGACGGCGAACCTGGATATGGATTGTTGATTGGTTCTAGATGTTCTCTATCATAGTTATGACTATGCAAGGAGAATGACGGTTTCTGATCAAGAAACTAGATCTGTGTCCGCACTAGGAAGTCGGGTGGACGATACTAGTTTGGAAGTGAAATTGTGTGATCGAGTGAGCGATCAGATTGGTATAGCGTACGGATGATATGTATACATCGTACGGATTTGAATGAAATGATATTGAAAGGAGTAATCAAATTTGAATATCTGATTTTGAGTAAACAAAATAAATATCTTTGTTTTATAAGATAAAACTCCCCTTGATGAATCTTTTGCCAAAAGAAAAAGGATTTGTTTTGAAAGTGTTTGAAGTATAAAAGGATTTTTTATACAAGTTTATAATGATCCAAAGATTTTTATCAAGGATTTTATATATATCTCTATATATATAAAGGATCATATGAGGATTTTGGAAAAGGTTTTGGGAACCTTTGGTTTTGGAAAGGCTTTTGATTTTTGGGTAAGATCAATATTGAATTTGGAAAGCCTAGTTTGAGAATTATCGATTTTAGGATAATCGATTTTGTGTAAAGGAGCTTTGTATGAGATCATACTAGGTGTATGATTTAAAGATACTATATGTATATAGTATAAAATGTTTTGATGATGGCTCTGGGGAAAAAGGAGCTCCCTTGAAGTGAACTTCTCAGGAGTACCACCGGGTGGTGCTGCCTTGATCCCTAAGGGGGGGTTCTAAAGTTGATCCTGTGAGGAGTCCGGACTAAACTAGTTCCTGGGGATTATGAGGAGAGTATACCATAGTGAAAGTCGTGTGTGCCGCTGAGAGCCAACAGTTATATGGACTTTTGCTGCGACGGCAACGTAACCCAGGATGTAACTGCGATCTACGGTATAACATAGCGAAAGTCGTGTGTGCCCCTGAGAGCCAACAGTCTGCGTTTGATTTTATATCAGTAGACTGCGACCTATGTAGGAGTGGAGAAGTTTCATTTTGACAGCGAAAATCAGAGGCCGCTGAGAGCCTGCAGTTACATGGACTTTTGCTGTGACGGCAACGTAACCCTGGAATGTAACTGTGATCTGTTGTGTGGGTTACATGGCGTAATCGTGAGGCCGTGGAGAGCCTGCAGTTACATGGACTTTTGCTGCGACGGCAACGTAACCCTGGAATATAACTGTGACCATGGATAGGGGTGATGATTTCCAGAGCATTCTCACCAAAGATATTTCCTCGATTTCAAAAGGCTTTCAATATTTTCAATAAAATTATTTTTCAAGTATTTACACTAGGTGTTGAAAATGAGTCTGCTAAGTACTTAAAGATTTTCAGTCGTACGCCTGATCAACGTATGACCGAATTTCTGTAAGAACCATGATGGACTTATTGAAACATCGAGTTAAAAAAAGTATTTTTGTAAAACTATTTGGTAGTATTACAGATTTTAAAAGTGTTTTAAAATGATCAAAGAATATTTTCACTGATTTTAAAATATTTAATAAATTCTGGCTTTATTTCTTTTCGAGGACGAAAAGATTCAAAGGGGGGAGGAATGTGATAACCCCGATTTTTAAATATCCGTCAATTGAATAATTAACTGGTCTTATTCAGTTGAACAGATAGAATTCTGATAATTTTAAAATATTTGAATATACATATATATAAATGGATTTAAACTATAATAAATAATTTTTTTGTAAGTAGTAAACTTTATGGTGAATAAAAATATGTAAATAGACATATGCAAGCTTTATGGTATTGAAGTTTTTAAGAGTGTTCATATAGTCAAGAGTGTGTATATATATGCGTGTGTATGTATTTATATTATGATTACGAAACTATTAATTTGAGTTCAACATGATGATTTTCAAAGGCTATTTAAGTAAATTCTATTTCCAAAACACCAAAGAATAATATCTATGTATATTTATATTATTATGACTTAAATATGAAATAGAAGTAAATAATGGGATTTAATGTATTTTCTTTTATAAAATTTTATCAGTGAAATAATCCTAGTTGTATATATAACATAAAGCAATTTCTCAAAACATAGAATAAAAATATATATATAAAAGAAAGAAAACATAAGAAATAAATACATGAAGACATTTGTAAGCTTGGTAATCCTATATTTTAACAATTGTAATTTATGTTATCATGCAAATTTACATGTGGCACCTTTGTTCTCTTTTTAAATTTTTATGAAAATAAATATCAAGAATTAAACAAGGCTTTATAAAAAATTCAAAGCATCCTCATCTTCTTTCATTTTTCTCAAAATAAAAACTGAAAATTTAATCAAAAGAAAAAAAAAGGAATCAAACCCGGAAAGATTTAAACCTGAAGCAAAAATTCAGGGTGCAAATTAAAATCCTGTCCAGTTCAAGTCCTGATCAAAATAAGAACCTAAAAGCAAACTAAGAGTCAAATACAAGTTGTAAAGAAAATAAAATCAAATCACCCAATGATCAAGCAAGTCAGAGAAAGATTCAAGGTTTTATTACAGTTCAGAAACCAGAATCATTTTCAGGCTTGCTCTCTGGTCGACTTAAAATGGTGAGTAAACAGAAGTTTATTTTCAATTTTTAAATCCAGGTGCATGTTGTTATTTCTTGAAGAAATTTGTGACAAATGTTTCTATAAATGTTTGCATGTTTAAGGTGAATGCATGTGAATATGTATAAAGAAATTGTGTGTATGAGTATGTATAAATGTACTCTGTTTAAACTACAGGTTTTACTCCACTAAGAAAAAACCAAACTTACCCTTCATAAAACTAAAAATTAGGATTTGATTGGATTTACAGAAAAAAAGAAGAAGAGGGTAATCAAGTTCCAGAATTTTTTTTAAAAAAAAAGACCCTGTCACTCTGTTGGACAAAAATAATGAGAAATGTTCATTTAAACCCAAAATCTGTTATGTCTGAATTGTTTGGGATTGGTATGTATAGTTTGTTAAGGAACATATTTGTGCAGATAGAAAAAGAATTTTTTTGCCTGTTTGTTCATATATAAATATATATAAGCCTAAGCATATTGTAACAACCCGCATATTTAACGAGTTTATACTTAAATATTTTATTTAAATATTAAATCGTTAATCGGATTTTGGTCCGAAAAGCTACTTTTTGCAAACGGACACATTAGGACTCGAGACCACTTCCATTGAGTTCGAAATGCTGTTTACAACATTTTTAAGTATAAATATTGATATTATTGGAGATGGTAGAATTTCGCTACTTTTTCACTTGAGACTTTGGGTTGGGCTTTTAGCCTATTAGACCCAACCTTCACCCCTCCTCTTCATAACTTCATTTCTATTTGCCTAAGCCTTCAAGCTTCTTCAAAAATAGTGGAGGGAATGGGAAATTAAAATTCCAAAACTCAAATTCAATTGCAATCCATCTTTCTACTCCAAATTCAAGAAGAAGACATTGGATTCAAGCTTCTTGTGCTTAGATAGAAGAGGGATTGATTCTTGCTTGCTTAAAACTTCATTTTCATTGATATTTGGTGCAAAGGGAGATTTTTATCACACAATTCTAGCCTATAACTATATTGGACTATTTGGAATGATTCCCTGTCATGTTTGCACGCACATTTGCATTTGGTTTGGATTGGATTGGCGAAAAACTCCAATTTTTAGCGTTTTGGTGAATTCCCTGCATTTAAGTCGTTCTGCCCGGATTTGGCTCGCTTGGAGTTAGGTCGTAGGTCGCAAGGTCGCTAGGTCGTGGGTCGTTTGGGTCTAGGTCGCTCGGCATGACTTTGGGTCATCGAAATGCTTATTTGAGTTAGGTCGCGCCTCTTTTAGGTCGCGTCTCCTTTAGGTCGCTCTCCACTGGAACCCTTAAGTCGTTTGGCCTTAGGTCGTTGCACCGTTAGGTCGTTGGAAACCACTTGATCGTATGACCTTGTTAGGTCGTTAGGTCGCAATGGCTTTAAGTCGCGCACCTATTAGGTCATTTGCCCCTTTTTGTCGTTAGGTCGCTCGACTGTTTATGTCGTTAGGTCGCGAACCCACTTAGGTCGCTTAACCTTGTTTTCCTCTAGGTCGCGTGGCCTTTAGACCCTTAGGTCATGAGCAGTTAGGTCGTTAGACCTAGGTTGCCTTTTTCCCTTAGGTCGTTGGACCGATAGGTCGCTTCACCGGTGCTCACGTTAGGTCGTTCGACCCATTCATCTTTAGGTCGTTCCACTTGCCTATCTCGTAGGTCGCGTTCCACCTAGGTCGCGTGAACCTGTAGGTCGTTGGACCTTATCCCGATAGGTCGCTCCCTTCACTAGGTCGTACCGTTTTGGTCGGGGCGCTGCCCCATGGACCTCCGCGACCTGACCGGGCAGGCCGAACCCCGTAAGCGGTGGCGTTGCCCCCGTACCCCTACCTTGGGGGGTTGCCACCCCCCCTAGACCCCCTCCATAGGGGATCTTATCTGAAAAACGTTGAGCTGATTTCCTTGGATTTTATTCACATCTCCGTATGCGATCTTTGTGACTGATTGTTTCTACAATTGCTTCTGTGTTTTGTCACTTTATAATATAAAGGTTTCAATACTAGTAGTAAACATCAAAACTCTTTTAACAAACGATTTCAACTCTATTTTTAATAACAAAGCTCTTTTCTTAAACCGTTTTCCAATCTATTAGTATATACAAACCTTTACCTCACTCGGATGAGAAATCTAATTAAACGACTTAGTAAAACAAGTGGTATGAAACGCTTGCATTCACTTCGTCGGTTAATTCTTGGACTTGTTCGATTGAACCTCTTGTGACAATTTTATTAGTGAAGATTTACAGTTTGTTCGTAAATATTTAAGTTAAGCAAGTGGTTATGGGACATGAAGCTAAACTTCTATATTTACTAGCTTAATGTAATTGACACTTCTCGTTGATCATGACGATCATTCTGATGATTTAGACTAGCAACTGTGCGATGTCTCTTGTTGCGAGGTTAGACTAGACACCACTTGTGTGATTCCACTCACACATACCTTTTTGCTTTTTGGTTAGTCTGGACCTTAATCTGTGTGATTCCATTCACACATGTGGAGTAGCTCCCCTTGGTCTTCGGATCGTCATGTGATAGGCCTCTTTCTCTTTTATATGATTTCTGGACTTCTTGCGTTGATTTCTAGAATTTATGTCATTGACTTGTTATGAGTACAAGTTTGGGGTATGATGCCCTTTTCGAATCTTTGAGAAGATTCTTGTGATATTGATTATCTCTTATTGATTGATCTTCTGTTGATCATTATTTACATACTTATAGTGGTATGTCATTATGGATATTTTATGTTTATGCCATATCTTTTATGTTATATCATGTCATCTGATATTTATAGCTAGACTGACTCGTTTATTATTTTCTTAAATAATACTCGGGTCAGACCGAGACGTTATAGGTGCTTCTGCTTGACTTCTTCCCAGGGATTCATCACTCTGACTTTTGGCTAACTATTTAGATTAGCAGTTTTTGTTGTATACACTTGAGATATAGACTCATAGTTGTATTCTTTTGTATAGCACGTGTTGCTATTCTTTTGTATTATCGTGGATCTTACTGACCACTACACTGATGTACACTTTCATGTGTTAGTTATATATTCATATCTTCTTCCGCCTTTGTGATATGGACATCTGTGACTGATTTGTGTTATGATTATTTCTATGTTTGTTTTCGAAGATTATTTATAGCCACCGTGTGATAAGCAATTACATGGATGGTCGCTCCTCAACAGCCTTATTCTCCATGCTAGTTGACAGCACTACACCGTAGTGTTCTTGGCTAGTGTGGGTATAGAAGTGGGGCGTCACAGCTTGGTATCAGAGCAAAACTTCGGAACAATGTAGAATAACTTGACAAGGATCATCGTCCTAAGTCCACCTTAGGAGTCTTGCTTTAGGATTTTGTTCGGGTTTTCAAACCGATTCATCCTATTTCTTTTATGATTCCTTACTTCACCTGTCAAGAATGATTGATATTCATTTGGTGAATAATTATTTTCTTTCTCTTCTTTCTTTCTTAAGGAAGAAAATGTCTAGACCAGGTCGTCCCGGAGCTGGATCATCTAGTGCTCCACCACCGGATGGAGTTTTTATGACTACTCAACAGTTACTTGATTTAGTAACGAATGCTCAAGCAGCTGGAGCTAATCCGGCACCTACCCACCCATAGTCGGGGTTTGCACGATTGTGAAATGATTACACCAACCTGGGTGGGAGGCCGTTTAAAGGCTCTGAAACTATCACTGGGGTCCAGGCTTGGCTCAGAACGTGCGATAGGATCTTCTCTCGCATGAACCTCGTTGACCTCCATCGAGTCCAGGTGGCTTCCAGCATGCTCCAAGAAAGAGCATTGGATTGGTATGAGCTGTTAATCTCAGAAATTGATGAAGCGGATCTCACCTGGGAGCACTTCCGGGAACGCTTCGAATCGAAATTCGTGCCCGAGGCTGAAAAGGTAACTTTGGCTCGACGATTTATTGACCTCGTTCAAGGTCAGTCTTCTGTGGCGGACTACGTCGCATCATTCGAATCTCTTTCCAAATATGGGGTCGAGTATATAAATACTCCACTAAAGAAGAACCAGAGGTTCGTTTATGGCTTAAATAAGAATCTTAAGAAGCCACTACTCCTGAAACAAGAAGATGCATTTGATCAACTTATAGATAACGCTCTTCGTCTGGAAGAGGCTGATAAAGAAAGTGAGGTGGAGGTAGTAGCTTCCAAATCCAATTTCAATAACAAAAAGAGGCCCAACAAGTTCAAAGGCCCTTATCCCAATAAGAAGAGTAAACAAGCAACTCCTGCTGCAAAGGCTTCTTCTCCTAATATTGCGAGATGCTTCAACTGTGGCGTAGAGGATCATTTTGTGAACAAGTGCTCAAAGCCCAAATCTTGTCGCTATTGTAAGAGCCCAGATCACTTTATACATCAATGCCTCAAAAGTAAAGGCAGGAATGAAGGAAAGTTAAATGTGGCTCAAGCCCCTGGCAACACATCTCGTGGCCAAGGTATTTCTCATTCCATTCTTGATGGTATTATTTTATTTCATGATCAACCTATTAGAGTTCTCTTTGATACGGGTGCATCCCATTCTTTTATATCAAAGGAACTGGTAGACACTTTTTCCTTAAGTGTTACTGCATTAATGACTTCTTTAAAAATTGCGAATCCTGTTGGTGGATCCGCAACTCTTAGTTTGCTTTGTAAAAATGTGGAGGTTATTTTATGTGATTTTCCATTCCTAGCCGATTTGCATGTTATGCATTACCTAGGCTTTGGAATGATTTTGGGAATGGATTGGCTTAATCGTTATGAAGCTCATATCCTATGTCCTGAGCGGACTATTCATCTCCGACATCCACTATCTGTTAATCAGATTTCTGTTAATCTTAAAGATTCAGAATCCTGTTTGGTGGCATCTTTATATTCTTTAAATCCTCGTGATAACGACGATGATGATGAAGATGATATTATTTCTCGTATTCACGTTGTTTGTGAATTTTCCGACATATTCGAGCCCGTTTTAGGTTTACCACCTAAACGAGCAATTGAGTTCAAAATTAATCTTGTTTCTGGAGCTCAACCTATTACTCGTCCTCCTTATCGCATGTCCAATAAGGAAAATGAGGAGATGCGCAAACAGTTGTCCGAATTGGAGACGAAGCAATTTATTCGCTCTAGTTCCTCGCCTTGGGGAGCTTCGGCTATTTTCGTGAAGAAATCCGACGGTACGCTTAGGCTTTGCGTTGACTATCGCAAGCTTAACGATCTGACTATTAAAAATAAATATCCTTTACCTCGGATTGATGATCTATTCGATCAGCTTAGTGGTGCTAAGGTCTTTTCACAATTGGACTTGGCTACCGGTTTCCATCAGCTTCGTATCGCAGAGGATACCATTCCTTTGACATCATTCCGTACTCGATATGGATCTTATGAATGGCTTGTTATGCCATTTGGGTTAACGAATGCTCCAGCTTATTTCGTTGACCTCATGAATCGAGTTTTCAAAGATTTCCTCGATCGGTTTGTTCTCATATTCATTGATGATATTCTTGTGTATTCAAAAACCAAGGAGGAACATGAGAAACATCTTCGGATTGTATTGGAAACTCTTAGGGGTAATCAATTAAAGGCGAAATTTTCTAAATGCCACTTTTGGCAATCTCGTGTGAAGTTTCTCGTTCATATTATTTCCGAATCCGGAATTTCCGTGGATCCTTCAAAGATTGAAGCGATTCAAGATTGGAAAAGACCTGAGAGTGTGACTGAAATCCGTAGCTTTCTCGGATTGGCGGGCTATTACCGTCGTTTTATTAAAGACTTTTCTAAGATTGTCGTGCCTCTTACTGGCTTGACTAAGAAGGGAGTTAAATACATTTGGTCGGACAAATGTGAAGCCTCTTTTCAGAAATTGAAAGAACTCCTTTCCGATGCTCCCATTCTTGTTATTCCCGAAGGGAATCAAGATTTTGTTGTTTATACCGATGCTAGTCACGTTGGTTTAGCTGTCGTTCTTATGCAAAAAGAACGTGTTGTTGCTTATGCTTCTAGGCAATTGAAGCCGGCCGAGACTAGATATGCCACACATGATCTAGAGCTCGCGGCTATTGTTTTCACCCTTCGAATGTGGCGTCATTATCTATTGGGAGAGAAATTTATTCTTCACACGGATCATAAGTCTTTGAAATATTTATTTTCTCAACAAGAACTTAATTTATGTCAACAGCGTTGGCTCGAGTTCCTTGCACCTTATGATCTTGATATTCTTTATACCCCCGGTAAGGGTAATCGTGTCGCCGATGCTCTTAGCCGTAAGCAACAAGCAGTTGTTTCTATGATGATATCCGAATGGAACGATCTCGAGATCTTATCCACTTGTGAGATTCGAGAGTGCGTATCCGATTTATGCTCATCATTTGTTTTATGTAGCCTTGAGGCTCATCCTTCTCTCTTAGACCACATTCTTGAAGCTCAAAGGCTATGATCCTGAATTGGTTCTTCTTGGCCAAAATATTAAGGATAGAATTGATATTGAAGGTTTTAAAGACTTTGGTATTGATTCTCGTGGCGGCATTCGAAAATTTGGTAGACTTATCGTACCAAATATTGGTGATCTTCGTAAAGATATTTTAGAAGATTCCCATCGTTCTAAATTCACCATTCATCCCAGTAGTAGTAAAATGTACGCTGATATGAAGTGACTTTATTATTGGGAGGGAATGAAATCAGATATTGCTAACTTTGTTAAGTGTTGCATGACTTGCCAACTTGTCAAGGCCGAACATCAGAGGCCTGGTGGGTTATTGCAACCTTTAGAAATTCCAATTTGGAAGTGGGAACAAATTTCCATGGATTTTATAGATGGCCTTCCCCCTTCTCGTTCGGGTCATGATGGCTTATGGGCAATCGTTGATAGGCTTACTAAATCCTCCCATTTTATTCCCGTTCGGTCTAACCGAACCGTTCCTCTTTTGGCCAAACTCTTTATCAAAGAAATTGTCAAATTGCATGGAGTTCCTACTTCTATTGTTAGCGATCGAGATCCATTGTTTACTAGTGGATTTTGGAAGAGTCTTCAAAAAGCTTTAGGAACGAAGCTTAATTTTAGCACCGCTTATCACCCCCAGTCCGATGGACAAACCGAGCGTGTGAATCAAACTCTTGAAGATCTTCTTCGTGCTTGTGTGCTTGATTTTGGTGGAAGTTGGGAAGATCATATTTCACTTGTTGAATTTTCCTATAATAATAGCTTCCAATCTAGCATTGGTATGGCACCTTTCGAGGCACTCTACGGAAGGCCCTGCCGATCTCCTTCTTGTTGGCTTGAGGCCGGTGAGAAGCTGGTTTTCGGTCCAGATTTTATTCGAGACTCCACAGAGAAGATTGAACTTATTCGACATAGGATGAAAGAAGCCCAGAATAGAAAAAAATCCTATGCCGATAATCGAAGAAGGAAATTAGAGTTTTCTGTTGGAGATTCTGTTTTTATTCGTGTTTCACCTATGAAGGGTGTTGTACGTTTCAGTCGATCGGGGAAGTTAGCGCCTCGATATATTGGGCCATTTCCTATCACTGAACGTATTGGTTCCATGGCTAATCGCCTTGCATTGCCGGCTCAGTTTTCTGCTATGCATGACGTATTTCACGTTTCTCAATTACGAAAATGCCTTTGGGATTCCGATTCTATTCTTGAGCCTGCTGTTATGGAAGAAATTGAAGTTTCGCCGAATTTAACTTATGAGCAGCATCCTATTCGAATTATAGCTTCTGAGGTTAAACGACTTCGAAATAAAGATGTTCCGCTTGTGAAGGTTCAATGGTCCTCAAATCCTAAGGATTGTTCTTGGAAATCCAGAGAATTCATCGAGCGTACACATCCGGACTTGCTTTCTCCTGCTCTTTGAGGTGAACTTCTTATTTCAAATTTCTCTTGTGTTAATATGCTTTTATGGTTGTTACTTTTTATTTCCATCTCATATATATATTGCGAGGACGCAATTTATTTAAGGAAGGGAGTCTGTAACAACCTGCATATTTATCGAGTTTATATTTAAATATTTTATTTAAATATTAAATCGTTAATCGGATTTTGGTCCGAAAAGCTAGTTTTTGCAAACGGACACATTAGGACTCGAGACCACTTCCATTGAGTTCGAAATGCTGTTTACAACATTTTTAAGTATAAACATTGATATTATTGGAGATAGTAGAATTTCGCTACTTTTTCACTTGAGACTTTGGGTTGGGCTTTTAGCCTATTAGACCCAACCTTCACCCCTCCTCTTCATAACTTCATTTCTATTTGCCTAAGCCTTCAAGCTTCTTCAAAATGGTGGAGGGAATGGAAATTAAAATTCCAAAACTCAAATTCAATTGCAATCCATCTTTCTACTCCAAATTCAAGAAGAAGACATTGGATTCAAGCTTCTTGTGCTTAGATAGAAGAGGGATTGATTCTTGCTTGCTTAAAACTTCATTTTCATTGATATTTGGTGCAAAGGTGAGATTTTTATCTCACAATTCTAGCCTATAACTATATTGGACTATTTGGAATGATTCCCTATCATGTTTGCACGCACATTTGCATTTGGTTTGGATTGGATTGGCGAAAAACTCCAATTTTTAGCGTTTTGGTGAATTTCCTGCATTTAAGTCGTTCTGCCCGGATTTGGCTCGCTCGGAGTTAGGTCGTAGGTCGCAAGGTCGCTAGGTCGTGGGTCGTTTGGGTCTAGGTCGCTCGGCATGACTTTGGGTCATCGAAATGCTTGTTTGAGTTAGGTCGCGCCTCTTTTAGGTCGTGTCTCCTTTAGGTCGCTCTCCACTGGAACCCTTAAGTCGTTTGGCCTTAGGTCGTTGCACCGTTAGGTCGTTGGAAACCACTTGATCGTATGACCTTGTTAGGTCGTTAGGTCGCAATGGCTTTAAGTCGCGCACCTATTAGGTCATTTTCCCCTTTTTGTCGTTAGGTCGCTCGACTATTTATGTCGTTAGGTCGCGAACCCACTTAGGTCGCTTAACCTTGTTTTCCTCTTGGTCGCGTGGCCTTTAGACCCTTAGGTCATGAGCAGTTAGGTCGTTAGACCTAGGTTGCCTTTTTCCCTTAGGTCGTTGGACCGATAGGTCGCTTCACCGGTGCTCACGTTAGGTCGTTCGACCCATTCATCTTTAGGTCGTTCCACTTGCCTATCTCGTAGGTCGCGTTCCACCTAGGTCGCGTGAACCTATAGGTCGTTGGACCTTATCCCGATAGGTCGCTCCCTTCACTAGGTCGTACCGTTTTGGTCGGGGCGCTGCCCCCTGGACCCCCGCGACCTGACAGGGCAGGTCGAACCCATAAGCGGTGGCGTTGCCCCCGCACCCCCACCTTGGGGGGTTGCCACCCCCCTATACCCCCCTCCGTAGGGGATCTTATCTGAAAAACGTTGAGCTGATTTCCTTGGATTTTATTCACATCTCCGTATGTGATCTTTGTGACTGATTGTTTCTACAATTGCTTCTGTGTTTTGTCACTTTATAATATAAAGGTTTCAATACTAGTAGTAAATATCAAAACTCTTTTAACAAACGATTTCAACTCTATTTTTAATAACAAAGCTCTTTTCTTAAACCGTTTTCCAATCTATTAGTATATACAAACCTTTACCTCACTCGGATGAGAAATCTAATTAAACAACTTAGTAAAACAAGTGGTATGAAACGCTTGCATTCACTTCGTCGGTTAATTCTTGGACTTGTTCGATTGAACCTCTTGTGACAATTTTATTAGTGAAGATTTACAGTTTGTTCGTAAATATTTAAGTTAAGCAAGTGGTTATGGGACATGAAGCTAAACTTCTATATTTACTAGCTTAGTGTAATTGACACTTCTCGTTGATCATGACGATCATTCTGATGATTTAGACTAGCAACTGCGCGATGTCTCTTGTTGCGAGGTTAGACTAGACACCACTTGTGTGATTCCACTCACACATACCTTTTTGCTTTTTGGTTAGTCTGGACCATAATCTGTGTGATTCCATTCACACATGTGGGTTAGCTCCCCTTGGTCTTCGGACCGTCATGTGATAGGCCTCTTTCTCTTTTCTATGATTTCTGGACTTCTTGCGTTGTTTTCTAGAATTTATGTCATTGACTTGTTATGAGTACAAGTTTGTGGTATGATGCCCTTTTCGAATCTTTGAGAAGATTCTTGTGATATTGATTATCTCTTATTGATTGATCTTCTGTTGATCATTATTTACATACTTATAGTGGTATGTCATTATGGATATTTTATGTTTATGCCATATCTTTTATGTTATATCATGTCATCTGATATTTATAGCTAGACTGACCCGTTTATTATTTTCTTAAATAATACTCGGGTCAGACCGAGATGTTACAGGTGCTTCTGCTTGACTTCTTCCTAGGGATTCATCACTCTGACTTTTGGCTAACTGTTTAGATTAGCAGTTTTTGTTGTATACACTTGAGATATAGACTCATAGTTGTATTCTTTTGTATAGCACGTGTTGCTATTCTTTTGTATTATCGTGGATCTTACTGACCACTACTCCGATGTACACTTTCATGTGTTAGTTATATATTCATATCTTCTTCCGCCTTTGTGATATGGATATTGTGACTGATTTGTGTTATGATTATTTCTATGTTTGTTTTCGAAGATTATTTATAGCCACCGTGTGATAAGCAATTACATGGATGGTCGCTCCTCAACAGCCTTATTCTCCATGCTAGTTGACAGCACTACACCGTAGTGTTCTTGGCTAGTGTGGGTATAGAGGTGGGGCGTCATAGATATCTTTATGCATATGTCTCTGTTATACACCGGACAAAACCAAAATTTTAAATCCAATTGCTCCTTCTGTGTTTGATTATAGGTTATGATTCCTAAATGAAAGGTGATTAGGAGGATATAACCTCATTTTTAAAAGGGGTTTCAAAATTTCATATATAGTAATCATTGCAAAAATTAAAATTTTACAGTGGTAATCCAAATATGTTCATAATCATATATCCTGAATTCGAGTTCTGATTCCATGATCATGTTCGTCTTCCTGAAACATGAATTTTAATGATAGAATCATAAATTTTAAGTTTGGGGATCACTCGAAATTGTGAGTTGATCAGAAACTGTAATTCCATCTATTTTTGGCGATTGGGGAAACTTTGGACGCCGTGATCACGGTGGAAGGAGGCCGGAGGTTAGATGATCATCAGAAAAATACTCACTTGAATTCTGGGTGACCACGGTGGCAGAACGACGATGATTTAGGGTTTGTGTACAGATTTGGGTTGTCGTGGTTCTAGAGGCAATTACGTCTACATGAAAGCATCGGATTGGATATGAAGTATGGAGATGGAAGACAGGAACTCTGGCAAGGGCGTGGATTCGATGACGTGGTGTCAAACGATCGGAGTTAGGCGTCGGCAAGGAAGTTTGGTGACTGATTCGTCCAGGTTGGGTGTGCTCGAGTAAGGTTTGATTTCGTGCTCAATTCAGGCTTTGGGTGATCGTGGTCAGAGAAGTAGGTCAATGTCAATTTGTTGTCAATGGTGATGGTGGTCGGAGCCGCCGCTTTGGGCTGTGCATGTGCACGACAAGATTTGGGTAGATGCTGTTTTGTTTGGAAACGAAGAATGGATGGACTCGGGTTTGCACTCGAGAGAGGGCTGTGATGACTCGATTAATGCTCAGGTATGTTCTCGTGACAAATTGATTAACAGGTTTTATAGTGTCAAACAAACAGAGTTAAGGAAATTTTGTTCGAAATAAACTCGGGAAAATAGTTATTTAACACGGGTAATTTAGTTTTGGACTCAAGTTTGTTATAATGGACATCAGGTTTCCTGAAGTTAATTTATTTTATATAAACAGTTTTAAGTAAAGCATAAACAAAATAAGGGTTTATAAAAACAAGTTGTAAATTAAAATGAAGCTAGTTTAAATTATTTCATGATAATGTTTTAACCATTTGATTTAAGGAAGTTATAAATTGTTTAACCATATTTTGATATGTTAATGTTATGTTAAAATTGAAATTGCATGATTATTTTAAATAAATGTGAGGTGGAAGCCAAAATGAGGAGTTAATAAATTTATTAAGATAATTAATCAATTGGGTAATTAAATTGTGTAATCAATTTTAAGGGTTTATTTATTAAAAGTGGTAAATTGTTTAGGTAATTAAAAGATGATTAATTTATTTAAAAGCTGAAATTACTTAATGTAATTAATTAACGATAATTACTTAAAATTTAGGTATAATTGCTTAACGTCATTAATTAAGGTAGGTAATTAATGAGGTGTGAATACTCAGTGAAGTAATGAGTGAGAAATCACGGGATGTAATTTATTAAAAGGAAATTTCTTGATGGGAAGTAATTATGAGATAATTACTCAGTGAAAGAAATTTAATAATAATTACTCAGTGTAATTAAAGGATTGATTAATATAAATAATCAAGGAGTTGGTTTAATTGATGGAGTAATCCAGGTAAGTTGATTTCTAATTGGGGCTAATCAAGGTTGATTAATGAATGTAAGTAAGTTAAAGGTTAATTATTAAATGAAATTTAAGAATGATTAACTAATAAAAATAGAGGATCATTAAATAATGTAAAATATATGAGTGATCAATCTTGCTGATGAATGATTGAATGATGATAAGTGATTCAAATTGGTTGTTATCTCTAATATGGATTGTTTTGTGATAGGAGACATTGAATGGATAATGATAGTCACTATATGAATTATGAATTGCTGTGTAAAAAATGTTACTCGGTAATTAAAGTTGAGTTGTATTTAATTTAATAACTTAGGTTTAGAATGACATTGAACTCGAAGATACCGGAGTCGGGTATAGGTAATACCCGAAAACCACTTCGATTTTGTATAAGATTTGATATGTGAAATCAAAAGTTTGGAATCGAATGATTTAGGTGAATTGGACCATTTAATATAATTTTGGCACCGAGAAATTGATATGTGAAATAAGTAGTGTCTATAACAATTTGCGAAGTTGTAAATTGATGAGTCAACCGGGATTTAAAATGAGTTATATGCATTGGTATTTCATGCTTGATGGGTTTACTCACGCTGGTTTCCAGCCTGACCCGGGTGTTACTTTGATGTAATGCTCGGGTCAGACCGAGTATTACAGATTTTCAGGTAAGGGCGTTCTGGAGCTCAGGAGGCAAGTTGGAGAGCAGGAACGTATGGGGAACTTCTGATATGATATATTATAGTATCTGAAACAAATTGATTTATCTGTTCTATGATTGTAAATCTATTGTAACTCTGATATATATTAAAGTGTAGTTTGACAAGTACAGTTTCCTTTGTATAATTATTATTTATGTGATATTATATTTTGATCCGCTACGAATGTGAGGTTTTCTATGACTGACTTCTGTTTCTGCTTCTTTTTCTTTTCTTCTTTTCACTAACTATCTGGAATTTTCGGGATCGAAATTTCCGGGTCGTTACAGATGGACTACTGGACTATTACGTGTTAAGGGGGAGATAGGGTAACTCCTTAACGTTATTTAAAAGTAAGTTTATTTTACTGTAGACATTATTATAATAGCGAAATATTACGACATAGTAAATAGTTTAACAGATCCTTAGGAGATGTGAATCTCGTGCATCTCTTAAGTTACTGCGCTCACGTTAGACACTAGATAGGAGATGTCAAATCCCGTAAACATCTCTGACGCCGTTCCACTCATATTTTACCATTGATTTAACTTACATAAGATCTTTTAGTTCTGAATCGAATGTTTTATCTTTTCAATTCGCTCGGTCCAGTCTGAGCATTTCAGGATTCGAAGACTTTATCTCTGAAGGACAAAGACGAAGATTTGTATTACTATTATTTATTATATTCCACTGCATCACATTGTTCCGCTGCATTGTTATTTATTATTCTCTAGTATGTGTAACTCTGATATGTATTGTATAAGTATAATCAAAAGTTTTGTAAAACAACTTCATGAACTGTTATTTGATTATTATATTTTGTCATTCCGCTGCGAGATTATGTTTTGTTTCCTTTCTTTCTTCCTTTTTCTTATTCACCCCAATAACAATCCGCCCTTCTGTATGGTTTGAGTCTGACGTGTGTGATCTATCATCGATTTAAAGCGTGCAAAAAGGAGGGATGTTACATTTGATATCAGAGCTTTGATTTAGCGATAAATCTTAGCTTTGTGGGGCCTGACTCTTTATCAGTAGGGTAGTAATACCCTATGATGAGTCACCGCGAGTATATATATGAGAGAGCATATTTGTTAGTATTATAAAAAGGTTCTGATATTGTGTTAATTTGTTCCATTTCGTATTTATAAATTCTGTTGGTGCATAGAACGCTATGAAATTAATAGGGATTTCTAAACACTTAATCTGACAGACCGACACAATATTTGTTTGCATATAGGTGAATGAAATAATTTTGCCTATTATATTTTATGTATATAAAGTAATAAATTTATAAAGGTTATATTTGGCTGTAATATATTGGTTGTTAGGTAGTGAAATATAAATTTTTGTTGTAAAATAAAATTTACTAATAAAATAAAGAAATATTGGAAATTTAGAATTTAAGTTCTGGGATTTTGAAAATTGCTCTCGAAGGATTTTGGAATATAATAATGTTGTTTATAAGTATTTTCTGATATAAATATTTCAATATGATTTGAAAGAATTGTTTTAAAGAAACATTGGAAAGAAATAAGTTCTGTACTCCCATCTCTATCGCTGGAAAATAATTTCGGTGATGAGTCCATACATCATCGACATTCATTTTCGAGTTTCAAAGTGGGAAGGCCACTGTAGTAGTTTTACATCAGATTTATTTTGATAAAAAAATATAAATTTTAAATTGTTTTAAATATAATTGGATATATATAAGTTGTGAGTATATATATATATATTTATCTGTTGTTTTAAAAATGATTTCACATTTAACCCGATATTTAGTTCTTAAGTTTCCTTTGATTAATAGTTTCAATTATTGTAGTGAAATGGGATGTAACTAATTAATAATTGGAGCCTTTAATTAAAATAAGAGGTTAAATGCTAGGTTATAAATGAAATTTCAAGAAAGTTGAAATTGTATACTATAAAACAAAGATATTATTATTGAACATTAAATTAATTAAAAGAAATGGGATAAACTTGTATAATTGTCAATTGCATTTTAAAAAAAGCATATATATAACTTACCAAAAGATGTAAAAAGTTGAAATGTTAATAAGAAAATGTAATGGATATTATACAAGCAAAACTTGAAGTAATGAAAGTATTCGATGAAATTCTTTAATAAATAAGAATTTAATGTGAAGATGGAAGGCTACTAACTGAATATAATAGAAATGTAAGTATTATAAATAAATGAATTGAGCACTGAATGAAGGAATGGAAATATAAGAATCTGTGAGAAATAAATGTAAATTAAAAGATAAACCATTAGATGAATGAAAAGGAAATCATACAACAAAGGTTATGAAATGAAATTTGATAAAAATGAACTTGATTAATTGGTTGAAATTATTGGTTGTTCGGTTCATCGTTGTTTGAGCAAGGATACTCTAAAATTGTTTGGATGAATGAATAATCTATTTAGTTTCATCTAAGACTATTGAGTAAATGGTGCGCCTAGTAGTTTATTTTCATTCTGTACAATTTACAGTTCTAAACACGAACAACTATTTTTTTGTTTGATATGAATGTATAATTGATGTGTCTTGATTTTATATGATGATTGTATCTATGATTGCAAGTGATTGTTGTTTATATTGATTTGTTGTCAATGATTGAAACAACTTTAAATATTTCATTTTTTATAATCATTAACTCTTTTGGATTATATAAGTGAAAATACAGGTTATGGAATCAATTGCTACTGCTTTGGTTCATCATTTAAGCGTTGTTTGCCCGACAAATAAGTACGTTCTCAGATTTCGGTTTTCTAGCGTTATAGTATTGTTTTCCCATTGTTGGGATATATTATTTTGAGATACTGTAGTATATATTGTTATATTTGATATTATATTTTCTCTCGAGCCTCTCCGTATAAAGGAGACTCTGCCAAAAAATTTCCTAAATTTTGGACTTAGAATTTTTTTGAAAATGGTTTCCAAACTTTATTAATTTGAGTATTAATAGATTTAATAGTTAGAAATTGGTATATTTTATTTAAATTAATTAATTTGTAAATTTAATTTGTTTATAAATTTAATATTTTACGTAAGATATATTGATATCTTAATTCTTCTTTTTCCCTTCTTTTTCCTTTTCGAGGACGAAAAGTTTTGAGTGGGAGAGAGTGTAACGACCCATAATTTTCGATGTTTTAAATTTGTTAATTTAATAAGATTTTGGTAATTAAATTTAGGAGAGATAAAAATCTGTAAATTTATAATGTAAATTGTTATACTTGGCTATAAGTTAATATAAGAAAACAAATGCGAATATTGAATTGACTGATGAAATGATATAAATAATGGTAACTGAATAAATACAATATTATGTAAGAAGTTGTAATAATTGGCTGAAAATATAAACTTAACTGTAAAATAAAGGTTATAATAACAATTAATATAAATTACCTAATTAATTTGTCAATGAATTTATTGGAAATCAATTTCATTTAAAGGTTAAGTAAATGAGAGGTAAACAATAGGAACTAGGTTTATAGAGTAATAATAGACTTAATATAAAGACTGAAATTGAAGCAAATCAAATTTATTTGGAATTTATTTTTAATTAATTGGAACTCAAATTTTAATAAATGAATTTATTGTAATGAAATTAATATTACGTTAATTGAAAATTTAGATGAAATTGGAGAATGCTAATGCAATAGATCATGAGTCCAATATTAATTTCATCCATTTGACAACAGTGAATTGAATAATAGAATGAAAAGTAAATATAATGGAGTTATTGGAAATTAAATTTATAATTTCTAAATTTAATAAAAATGAAATTTAACGCTGAAATTAATGAATGAATCAACATTAAAATGACATCTAAATTTGTGTTAAATTATGGTAAATGTCTAGGTAATTTAAAACGAGAGAAATTGTGATTTATTAAATTTGAATTGAAATTTGATTTAATTAATTTAATATTAATTTATTTAATTAACTGGAAAATAGCCATTTTGGCCACTGACTCGGATTTTGATGAAACTAGTTTCATCGGTTCCGTAACGGTGAACTATTGTTGGATTTCAAGTTTTGTAGCGATCGGGCTTGTCGTTTGATCGTATGGGCTTGAAACGCCTAGGAATCATTTAATTGAAATCAATTGAAATCAATTTGAAATAACTTGATTTTAGCATAACTTCTTCATATGATGGAATTTGTACTTGAAACCTGTTCCATTGATTTTAAAAGATTCAAAAACATCTATTTTGATATATTGGTTGACCCAATTTCGTTCCGGAGCCGGAATGGGCTTTTCAGGCCATTATCGTTCAACGGTCCTAACCAATCGTATCTGTTCCTCTATTTTTAACCCTACCTATAAATACCCTGTTGTAAACCCTAGCAGCCTTTCTATTTCTCATTTATGTATGTACAAAACTGCTTTTGCTCCTCTTTCCCAATGGCAGACAAACCCTACATTTCACATTTCAATTTTAATCCAAAATTCAACTTCAAAAACTCAAACTCCTCAAATAATATCAAATTTTATATCGATCTGAAGCACTTGACGAGCGCAATTCACTGGTGGTATGCATTTTTCGATTCAGAGCATTATCTGTCCTGAAATTACGAATCAATTCCGACCGTCCATATTGGAGTTTGGACGATCCAACGGCGGATCTACCTCCTTTTGTCGATCGGTTAATGCCGTTGTGCAGCTGGCGCGACGCAGGTCACGAGGAAGGTTTCGTTGGTCGCGGCATGGTCAGGAATCGTCATGATTTGGCTGGGAGTGTGTAGTGGCGGGGGCGAGTTCTGCGAGACCGGAGGTGGCCGCGCTTGCGTGGATGGGGGCGGCATGAAGTGTGGAGCAATGCCGTGGTCTCCGATCGTGGTGGAAGGCTTCACGGCGGCATGTTTTTTTGGGTCAACGTTTGACCTAGTGGCAGCTACAGCTGCTTCGAGCGTGTTTTCGAGTAGGGCTAGGGTTTCCGCATGTGCAAGGTTGAAGGTGACGTGGCCTTCATCTAATTGTTTTTAATTTTATTTTTAAATTTTAATCTTCTAACACGCGTAATTTTGCATACGAGGTCCGTTCAGGCGCGGTTTTCTCCGCTAGGTTTGTATTGGGATTCTGGACATTTTGACGCTTGTTCGGACGGATTCTGAGACCATTCAAATTTTGGGTTTAAACTGGATTTAAATTCAATTTAAATTCAAAAGGTGAGTGTTTTAACCCACTTATAACTTCTAAATTTCTTATGTATGTTAAATTAATTTCTGTTGTGATTAGAAATTTATTTATATCTATTTGGCATGTTTTTAATCATCATCCCAGTTAAATTGATTTTATTGAATTAAATTGTTATTTTATTTATTATTGCATATAAACTACGAGTTAAATTATTGTTTAATTTATTATTTCATATAAGCTGCCAGTTAAATCGTTATTTAATTTATTATTGAATATCAACTGCCAGTAAATACATGTTATTTATTATCTGTTCTACATTGATGTTATTGATTAAATTGGATGATGATTGTGATAAATGTTTGATGATTGATATTGGATGAATAGATGTTGTATTTTATATCATTATAAACTGCAAGTTGTTATGGATTTTTTTCATTCAGTATTGCGGTTTGAAATGATACATAACCGTATTTATATTTTTAAATTGCGGATTGAAATGATACATATCCGTATCACTTGACCATAGGATAGAAAATTATATATAGACACCGTGGTCTATATATATAAAAATATTTTGAAATGATTTCTACGGTTTTGTAAAGAAATATATGGTTTTAGATAAATGTTGATTTATATATTTATTTTATCCTTGATTTTAAGCTATGTATAATTTGTTTTGATGTAGAATAAGCTTAATAATAAGTTTGATTTTATCGAAGACAATATGGTTAAGTAATTAAATCTTATTTTAATATAGAGTTCATAATGATTTAAACAAAATTAAGGTTGGAAGATTTATTTGAGATCTATTTGAAATTGAATTTATTTAAGAATTAAACTCAAATAAGCTTGATGTGAAATTTTTAAATTTGAAATTTTAGAGGGTATGATTTCTATAACTTGATTTTGGTTTAAGATGAATTAAATGAATATTTCAAGTATAAATAAATTGAAAGAAATAACTAGTTACTTGAAATTTGGGTTTTACTTAAATGATAAAGGATTTATTAAGTAAATTATTTCAAAACTAAATAATAGAAAATTGGATTTGATGAAATCACCAAACTTAGTTTTGAAATCGTTGAATATTTAAATTTTGAAATATATTGAATGTGAAATGGTTTATTCTATGGATCAAATCTGTTTTGAAATCGATACAATTTGGAATAGTTTATTTAAAAATTAGATCGAATTGAAATTTATGATTTGGGATTTGGTTAAACTTAAAATTTGGAAATTCGAGTTGTTTTGGAATTGATTTGTGAAATTAAAGAAGCTATTTTATTATATAAAGAATTTTAAATATTTAAACCATATAAGTGTTGGAAGTTACGAGTTTCAAGGTATTAAAATTTAGAAGTGTTATATTTCAAGCGATTTGATTTCGAAGTGTTATTACATTGAAAGTGCTATGAATTTGGGAAAGTGGTTATATTTGAAATAAAAATGATATTATATTGATTTGGGTTTTATAAAAATGATATCTGATTGATTTGGTTTTTAAAACGAAAATGATATCATTTTGAAATGGATAATATATTCTGGTTTTGAAGTATAATTATTTTGAAATGACCGTGGTGTTATAATAACGTTTGATTATTAAAGAGACCGGGATCGGAAGTTGTCATACTATCTGCCAACTCCGAAAACCACTTTAACAACCGTGTACGCGGTGGAGATTCCATAATAAAGTAGGATGGTGGCGACGTTCCTTTGAGGTATATACATGGATCCGACTCCCATGATTTGGCATAAGATGGCTAAAAGAGGAGCGATTCGGGCCAGTGAGGTAGCCCCTCTTATCGGACACACTCCTTCGATACCATACTATTACTTTGTGATTGATTGGGACCCTTTGATTTTTGGGGGTGTGGCAGCTATGCGTCACCACCAGTTCGGATAGCAATTGGTATATCTACCCTGGCATTGCCTCATTGTGCCATGTCACCTACCCTATCGTGCCTTGTACGAGTTTGGTTTTCTCCCATAGCCCCTGTGGTATCCTCTGGTGGCTTCCCGATCAGGAGGGACTATGATACTGGATGGACTATTGGGGCTATTACGTTTTAAGGAGGAGATTGGGTAACTCCTTAGCGATATTTAAAAGTAAGTTTATTTTACTTTAGACAATATTATAATGGCGAAATAATACAACATGGTAAATAGTTTAACGAATCCTTAGGAGACGTGAATTCCGAGCACCTCTTAAGTTACTGCATTCACGATAGACGCTGGATAAGAGATGTCAAATCTTGTAAACATCTCTGACGCCGTTCCACTCATATTTTACCATTGATTTAACTTACATAAGATCTTTTAGTTCTGACTCGAGTGTTTTGTCTTTTCAATTCGCTCAGGTCAGTTTGAGCATTTCAGGATTCGAAGACTTTATCTCTAAAGGATAAAGACGAAGATTTGTATTACTATTATTTATTATATTCCACTGCATCACATTGTTCCACTGCATTGTTATTTATTATTCTTTGGTATGTGTAACTCTGATATGTATTGTATAAGTATAATCAAATGTTTTGTAAAGCAGCTTCATGAACTGTTATTTGATTATTATATTTTGTCATTCCGCTACGAGATTCTGTTTTGTTTCATTTCTTTCTTCCTTTTTCTTATTCACCCTAATAACAATCCACCCTTTTGTATGGTTTGAGTCTGACATGTGTGGTTTATTGTCGATTTAAAGCATACAAAAAGGAGGGATGTTACAAATAGAATGTAAGTTTTTTAAAAGGAAGTCTTCAAAAAATTAAAATAACCAAGTTTTCAAACAAGTTTTAAAGTTATTAGAATAAATAAATTTTCAAGGAAGATGTTTAGTTAAGTTTAAAAATGTATTCAAAATGAATATGTTTCAAAAGGAATATTGAACCAAGTTTTTAATATATTTTAAAGTGAATAAGTTTTAAAAGAATGATTATTAAGTTTTCGAAGAATAAGTATTTATCAAACAAGTTTGAACAAGTTTACAAAGATTTAAAAGTTAAAATTAAATGATTAAATTATTTTGTTTTAAAATAAATTATATATATCTTTAATTATATAGTTGATTTCTAAATGGTTTCTAATGAAGTTTAATAATGTAAATAAGTATTTAATATAAATAAAGAATTTATCTTTATTTATTTAGGGTTGTGATTAATTAAGAGTAATTAATTTGTAAAATAAATTAAAAGTTAATCACTTATTGTAATTAAGGATAATTAATTAATAAAGTAATTAGTGGATAGTTAATAAAAGTAATTAAGGGATAGTTAATGAATTATTGTAAGGTTCATTAACTAATAATTAATGTAATTAATTTAAGATAATTAATTAGTTTAATTAAGTAAGGATAACCACTTATGAAATTGATTAAGTATAAATCACTTAATGTAACTGATTAAGTATAATTACTTAGTGTAAGTAATTAATGGATAATTACTGAATGTAATTATTAATTAATGAAAGTAATTAGATGATAAGTACTTAATGGAAGTAATTGAAGATTAATTACTTGGTGTAATTAATTAAAGGATTAATTAATATAATTAATTAAAGAGTTGATTAATTAATGTAAGTAATTACATGATAGTTAATTACTGTATGTGATTTATTAAGGATGATTAATGGAAGTGATTAATTAAGTATTATTAATTAATGTAATTAATTAAGGATCAATGTAATTAATTATAGTTAATTAATTAATGAAAGTAATTAATTAAGGATCATTAATTAATGTAATTAATTAATAATTAATTAATGAGAGTAATTA
Source organism: Allium cepa (assembly GCA_030765085.1). Classification (NCBI taxonomy): domain Eukaryota; kingdom Viridiplantae; phylum Streptophyta; class Magnoliopsida; order Asparagales; family Amaryllidaceae; genus Allium; species Allium cepa. The sequence continues at coordinate 268,846,730 of CM060928.1, forward strand.
AAGATTGATTAATATGAAATAGCCAAAGGATAATTAATTTGAGGTTAATTACTTAATGTGATTAATCAAGGATGATTAATTAAGATGAAAACTAAGGATGATTAATTAATTGGGTTGTAATTAATTAATGTTAAGTAAGTAGGATTTAAAAGTAATTAATTTAATTCAATGGTGGTTAATTAAATTAATTAGAGATAGTGTGACAATTTATCTTTCTCGTGGACGGTTGAATGATGTTGAATGCCTTGGATTATGTGATATCTCTGGTATGTGATATGTACTGCTTTGTAATATGAGATGCTTTGGTTGAATTATGATCTTATGAATTATCTATCTGTGATAATAAATTATCTATCTCTTTGAATATGCTATTCTAATTAATAAATTGAATTGTTAAAACCTAAACACTTGGACATTAAAAGACGGCGTTTTGGATTTCAATAAGACCGGGATCGGATTTCCGAAATGGAATATCCAAAAACCACATCGATCCAAATTTAACGATAGGTCATGAAATCTCAAGTGAAGATCAAGATGAAGACTCGTAGTGTAAGGGCAATTTGTCATTAAATATCTTAGGGTGATTCCAAAACGAGTTTAATGGAGATAGTACTTTCAGGCTCGAGATAAAGATTCAGAGTGCAAGGGCTATTATCGTTAACTCTGAGGGTGATTCCAAAATGAGTGTAGGGAGAAGTGCCTTCGGTTTTGTTCGAACCCGGAATGAACTTGTATGTATTGAATGTTTTCAGAACATCGTCATTGGAGGACGATGAGCATTCCAAGATATGTGTTCTTAAAAGGAAATCGCAGCCTCAAGCCTCATCAATCGGGAATGGCTAAAACAGGGGAGGTGCAGCAAGGCTAAGTGGGTAGCACCCAAGTAGGACAAGATTTTCCCCTGTCTAGAGGTTCCTTTTTATTCGGCTTTGTGGGAGGTTGGTCGCACCAACCGCGGGGTTATCTTGTTTGTGATTATCCAGTAAGGGATGGTTACGGCCTTGTGTTGCAGGGGATCAGGGTGGATCCTCGGTACAGTGATCTAGGCCACATACTGTGACGGGCGGTACCCTAGTAGCCCTGCCATTGTATGGAATCTAATCGCCAATAAGTGCCGTACATTTTGATTGTGCCCAACTATGTTGGAACGTGAGATGTAAAAACTTTTCCATTTTAGACACTATTATAATATCACTGGATTTCCTATCAAATGTTTTGGATATCTTAAGGTAAAAACTTTTCCATTTTTATGTGTGGGAAGTCTTAAGAGATACCTTTCTTTTCAAATGATTTTCAATGTTAAGCAACTTTAACCTGTTTACTCACACCAGACCCATGTCTGACCCAGAGTTTATCTTTTGTTCTATTAAACTATTGTGTACTCAAAATTTTTATGAGTATCCAAGGGATTCAGGTTAGCTTTGATGAATTCTGGAGGAGATATGGAGCAGGAGGCTTAAGCGCATATAGATATTATGGTTCCGCTGAGCTAGCGTTTGTGACTGTATCTATGTGTTGATGTATTTGAGTTGTATATTAGACAAACTTTTATAAATGCCTAATTTGAGATGTATAATCTGTGTAACTCTGATGTATGGTGATACTATGTAATATCTATGTGATTAATATATTTTATTCGTTCTGCTGTGAGATTCTTATTTTGTTTAGTTCTTTCTTTCTCATCTTTTCTCTTTCTATCCCTTTCTTTCTTTAGCATGATGTCTTTTTCTATGGAATGAAAGACGGGCCGTGACATAGTTTAATGGATCCTTTGGAGATGTAAATCCTGAGCATCTCTTAAGTTATTACACTCATGGTTGACACTGGATAGGAGGTGTCAAAACCCATAAACATCTTTGATTCCGTTACACTCATATTTATTTACTGTTGATTTAACTTGCATAAGATCTTTTACTTCTGACTTGAGTGTTTTGTCTTTTCAATTCGCATGGATCAGTGTGAGCTTTTCAATTTATCAAAGACTGTTTTCTGGAGAATAAAGACGAAGATTTCGTACCATTATTATTTATTATATTTATTCCACAGCATCATATTGTTCCACTGCATTTATTTATTATTTATTCCTGTTGTATATAACTCTGATCTATAGTGTAAAACTTTAATCGGTGTTATTTGTAAACAGCTTCATGAACTGTTTATTTGATTATTATATTTTGTTATTCCGCTGTAAGATTCTATATTTATTTTCTTTCCTTCTATACTTTTCTTATTTGCCCCTTAACAATCTTCCCTTTTGAATGGTTTGAGTCTGACATGTGCGGTTTATGATCGATTTAAACCATCTAAAAACGTAGATCGTTACACCTTCAATTTTAACTTTTACCATCCGAACGCGTCTCTTACGCATTTTTCGTTATTTTCGAGCCACTCGAACTAGTTAACTAAAAATCACATTTTTCTTCCAAACCATTTTGCCAAAATCATTGGGATTTAAACCTTCAAATTACTCTTATTTATAGGGCACATTTTAGTAAATCGAATTTATAAATCATTTCCATTTAAAGGGAATCATTGTCAAATATTTATTGTAAAAATATGATAGCTTCCTTATATAATCATCTTTCAAGTATTTATTCCAAAAATACTAAGTTTTCCTTTTAATAAACTTCTTTTATAAACCTTAATCAAATACAACCAACTATAATATTCTATCATTTCCATATATCCCAAATTTAATTAAACAACATTTATTTAAACTTGATCAAATGATTCTTTATATTTCTAAAATATTCATTCCAGAATATTCAAAATTTTATTTTAAATAAACCTTTTTCTAGAAATCAAATTTTAATTCAACATTATCAACAAATGCCTTACATTTAAATTGTGAAACTCAATTCATACGGTTTTCATTTTAATGTTCCCAAAATTCCTATCCATCCTATCGGGGTTTCAAAAAGAAAGATTCAAGATAGATTCATGGATAATAGTTAATGCTCAGAAATGAACGAGCATGACTGATCAAATCCTAGACGATAATGATGGAATATTATCACTCTTAACAACCAACACAACCAAGAATAACTATACTAAATTTTCTTTGAAAAATTATTATTTTATATACAAAATATATTTCCAGGTTAAATTATTTCATTTACCCATTTTAAAACAATAGCGTGTCAATTGGTCTTATTCGAGTGTTTAGGAAATCCCTATCGATAACATTAGCTAAACGCACCGACTAGAATTCTTAAGTCACTCAACCGATCAAACAACACAATATAAAACATTTTTATATCACTAACAAATACGCGCTCTTATATATACACTCAAACTCATTCTAGGGTGTTGCTTACCCTATCTCTAATGAGTTACTCATTCTAGGGTATTACTAACCCTATCTATAATTAGTCACACCCACCAAAGCCAAGGTTCTCGCTGAACCTTCAACTCTAATACCACGCTGTAATGAACCACTTTTCCATACAGTTTAAACTGACAATAAACCACACATGTCCAACTTAAATCAAATGGAAAGGAGGATAGTTAGGGAAAAGAAATAAGAGAGAAAACAAGAAGAAACTACACCATACAGAGTCTCATAGCAGAACGAATAATCTATATTATATAACAAATCTTTACACAAAAAACTGTAATTTATATATATACAGACGTCGATCAGAGTACACTAACCTATCTCAGCATGGACAGTTAAAAAAAATTTGTCCTCACAATTGTTGAATAATATACAACAATGTAAGCAACGGAAATGTAATGGTCTACGTGAATATGACTCTAGGCCTCGAGCTCCTCTCCTAAAGCTCCAAAAATCCAAGTAAACCTAGAAAATATGCTCGGTCTGACCCGAGCATTTAGGCAAAACTATGCTCGGGTCAGTCTGATTAAACCAATGTGAGAAACACAATCAACTTGATTTTTAAAGTTTAATAATCTTTCCCAAAAAAAGTATATTGTAAGACCTTACCGCAAATAAACAGGATGGGTTTTTACCTTACGGTAACCAAAACTCTTTATAGAAAATCATCAGATATTATAATAGTGTCTAATTGCCAAAGTAATAATAACAAGTAGCCGTGTTGCATGTGTTGTGTACATCACAACGATACTAGTCATAAATAAAAAATCGATAAGCTCGTTCGCTAATTGTGTAGGTTTCCATGGAGGTGCCCTCAGTACTTCGAGAATGGTCCTCCTGCATAAGGATCAGAGTCATCCTTCCGAGGGTCAGTACCTGTCTAGCCAAGGTACATAGGAAATACATAACTGTCCACCTAGGCTAAGTGAATCGCTCCCAACATGCATAAAATAAATGATAGGGACTTTCCAGAAAGAGAGATGCCTACACCCTCATGGGTTAGATAGTCCCCTGGGCTATGCATCCTCTATCTGGTTTTAGTCATTTCCACCGATGAGGCCACGTCTTGCTTTCAAGCTCACGCATCGTCTCAAAAATAAATTATGGAATCCTACATGGACTCACATACCTTAACAAGTCATGGAATCACACCTGAATTACACATCTCAATAGATCTTGGAATCTCACATAGACTCCCACACTCCAATGAGTCATGGAACCATATATGGATTTCAACATCTCAAAATATAATGCATCTCCTCCACTTAACCGTATATGGTTTCTGAGTAGGTCATTGGTTTTGAGTCGTCTTTTTGGGATACACTCTCCATTTCCTAGGTTCTCCAAAAACCATTCGTCGTCTTTTCAGAATGATCAATACCGGTTCTTTAGGAAATAATCAGACAATTCATAAGATCGAGGATCACCCTCTAACTGTTTAAGTGGACGGATCTTCTTATCATTTGTCCCAGAAGATCCACAAGTTTATACGTACAGTATAGCAAGCAGAGGGTAATCGTACCATATAATTCCACATTTCTCCTAGATATTTCTAGAGTTAAAATCCTTCATGTTAAGTGGGGAATAAGTCCGTACCATAAAAATCAAGGAGGATTAAATATTTTGGCCAAGTTTTGATAGTCGGTTATTTAATTATCAAATCAACAAATGTTCAGCCGAAGATTTCATTCCCTACTAAACTCGGTAAGCCTTATTTAATTTAATTTCGATAAATTGAATCTCTTTATCAAAAATAGTCATATACTTATCTCACAAACCATTCCTTTTAAAAATATTTGAAAACTTTTAAGATATATATATATATATATATATATATATATATATATATATATATTAGTATATTTGGAAATTTCCAATTGGTATCAACCATGGATCGCTGCTCGATGGTTGCGTCTCTATCCTAGAAAAACCAAACTTAACTTAGGCAATCCATGCCTTCCGATTTCCACCATGCAATCAATCATAGATCATTGTTTGCATAATGGTTACTTTAATATCCCAGCGAAAAACATAACAAACTATAGGCAATCTCCGCCCCTCGAATTATGCTATGAACATCAACCATTTCTTTCCAAAAATCTCTTTATTTTATAATTATTTCCAAACCTATTTATAAAACTTCTTTATAAATTTCAAAGTTAAATTTAAAATATATTTTTTATAAATCTCAAACCATTTATAAAAATTCACTTTCAGATCATTAAACCATTTATAATCCTCTTTCTAAAATCATTCAAACCAAACTCCTTTTATAACATCCAAATCATTCATAAACACTTTCAACTTCCAAGTTTTGTTTCCAATTTACAAAACTTCTTTAATAAATTCTTTTTATATAACATCCCTTTTTAAAACAAACTTTATTTAATAAAGTTACTTTGATAAAAAATCGTTTATTTGGAACACTTTTAAACTACCAAGTTATTACGTTAAACCTTCTTCGTTTAGTTAACTTTAAAACTTGTTCAAACATTGACTTTAAAAATATCTTTAATAAAATAATTAATTAATCTAACCCCATTAAATAACTTAAATAAAAATACAATTTAATTTTTGTAAATAATAATAAAATAACTTTAAAACGATAATTAAATATTCTTAAATGAATTTTAAAGAATAACATTATTAAAATAATTAAAACAATTATTAATTATCTTTAATCATTATTAATGAATAATAATTACTTTTTAAATCATAATTAACTTATAATAATTGTCTTAAAATAACTTTCAAATCAATAATTAGCTTTTCATATTTGAAAGAGGCTTAACGACCACTATGGTTCTTAACAAGCTACCATATTATTCAATTAACTTTTCAAATCAATAATAGATGTTTACATAATCCATGGCTATATAAATAAATTCAACACTTAACCATCTTTAATTAATATATCACATATTCAAGGCAGAATATAAATTGACGGTATTAAATTAAAGGTACAAATCCATAAATAGCAGAATGAGGTTTTATTCTGCTAATTACTTAACAAATAATTTAATTAGCGGAACAGTGTTTTATACCGCTTAAACAGATGTCCAATTATCATAATCGGTCCACTTTAACTCAATAGTAATTTATTTTGCTAAATAAACATCACTAATTAACTTATATACATTTTAAACGACATGATTAATTTAAATTATGTAATTCAAATTTCATTCGTTTTGATATATCATCATTTCGTGCTTAGCCAAACTTTCAGTAAGTTACAATACAATGTAGTACTCGTCCATACGAATGCAAAATAAAGATCCTGGGTCAAATGGATCACATATGAGCAAGTTATTCAATGTTAAAATTAACATATGGTTTTAAAAATAAATTAACAAAATAATTAATAGTTTCTCAACTTCGACCAAATTGGTCCTAGCCCAATACCACCAACTCGAACCCACTCCAAAAGCTGCAGGAGCTTCTTCGCAAATCCCGTTTGATCAAAAATTTCCTAGAACAAGACTGTTCGTGCACGATTACACGTTCATGTGCACACACTCTTCTGGCCACCAATGACGCACCCGAGACCGCCAATCCACCGCCTTGCCAATGCTCGACCAAACACCCCCATTGCCTCGACTTTTGGCCCCATAGATCAAAAACCAACCGAAGGCTACAGGCGACAAAGTTGTAACACTTATATTCTCTGATATCTACCAAACTTCATGGTCTTAAGCACAAAGTCACCCTTATTTCAATGGCGTGCTCTATTCAAGCTATCGGCGGCCATAGCTCCGACAAGATGAAGCCCTAGTTTTCAAGCATCGTCGATGTGGAATCACACCAAAACTCCATCAAAAATCCCCCTCTTCCATATGAACATAACGATACTAGCGGTGTCATCTAATTCTCCATAGATCGAGAGAAGTAAAATTTTAAAGTTTGAGAACATTTTTCCCCTCTTCCAGTTAATCGACGATTTCTCGATTGTCGTTTAATGGAATCAATTGAAACTAATTTAAAAAACCAAGGACCGAGACACCCAACTTCTGTGTTGGTCGATTTAGCTAAAAATGAGTGGATTGGGAGATTTAGATTTTTTAAGGGCGGACGTGAGGTTTTCTTCCATTTATAGGAAAAAAAACAAACAAGGAAAGAAGAAGTAGAGCTTACTTCCTGACGCGTGCATTTATAACCAACAAATATGCTGATGGTTGATAGGGTGGCTATAGGTTGATAGGGTGGCTATAATTTGTACAGGCTTCATTTTTTACTTATTTTTTACTTTTCTTTTCTTTTCAATGTGGGTTGATTTGATTTTTTTGTAAGCTTGATTTAATTTTTTATGTGTGATTTGATTTTTTATACACACACACACACACACTTGATTTTGATGTTTGTATGCTTGATTTAATGTTTTCCCATGATGAAGTTTGTATGTATGTGTACATATATACATACATACGTACGTACATATACATACATACATACATACATATATATATCTTTAGATATACATATTTTTCCATATACATATTTACATACATACATATTTACATATACATTATTATATAAACATACACACACACACACATACACACACACACACTTATATACATCCTTGTCATCATAAGTTTGAAATTTGCATCATGAAGCTTTGAATATATACATATTGATATTTTATCATAAATTAGAAATGGTGAAATATATACATATATATCTATTTTATCATATTCAAAAATTAATGTTTAAAAATCTATATAATCTAATTTATATATTTAGATATCTCCAATATCAGAAAAGTCAAATTATTTGACTTATAAAAATTAATATTTCAATATTTAAAATTAGTTAGTTATTTCAATAACAGATGCTAAAAATCCCAGGTCATTACAACAGGACAAGTATCACTTGTGCTTTCTCAATTCGTCTTGCTTCATCCAAAACCAGCATTGCTATAAGACACCAATTCAAAACGAAATCCTTTCGGATAAAAACATCCGTAGTCTCTAAGGTTGGTTAAGTAACACATAATTCGTTTTACAGCTTGCAAGCATGATTCTTTGGGATTTGCTTGGAATCTAGTACACAAGCAAACAATCATTACTGTGTCGGGTATACTAGTTGTTAAATAAAGTATAGATTCAATCATATTTCTATGTAATTTTTGATCGACTTCTTTTCCATTTTCTTCTTTTTCAATATGAAGAATAGCACTCATTGCTGTTGGTTTACTTTAAACTTTACCCTTTCCAAATCTCTTTAATAGATCATACAATATTTTTCTTGATAAACGAAAATTCCATCATTTAATTGTTTAATTTTTAAGCTAAGAAAATAATTTAATTGGCCCATATCAAACATTTAAAATTTTATTTTCATAATATTTGATAATTTGTTACACAAAGTTTGTCTTGTAGTATCGAAAATAATATCATTGACCTATATTTGTACTATTAAAACATTGCCGTCTTAATTTTTAATGAATAAAGTAGAATTAATTTTCCAATTCTAAAACCGAATTCCAAAAGATAAATTTTCAATCGATCATACCAAGCATGTGATACTTGTTTAAGATTATAAAAATTCCTTTTTAAGTTTAAAAATATGGTTTGTTAATTGTTCATGTTCAAAAAAGGTGGTTGCTCTACAAATATGTTTTCCTTTACAAATCCATTAAAAATGCATTTTCTACATCCATTTGAAAAGTTTAAAATTATGGTGACACTCAAAGGCTAAAGGAATTCTAATATCTTCCAATCTAGCGACCGAGGAAAATGTTTCTTCATAATCTATACCTTCTTTCTGATTATATCCCTAAGCTACTAATCTAGCTTTATTGTGTATATAATGTCACCATTTTCATCAACTTTGCTTTTAAAGATCCATTTTGTACCAATTACAGTTTGATCATTTGGTCTTAGAACCAATTCTTAAACGTTATTTCATTTAAATTGATTAAGCTCTCATGCTAAAATCTAAGAATAATCTTTAGATGTTTCTTACTATTTTTTGGTTCTATATGAGATATAAAAGCAACATTTCCCACTTGATTTAGTTTTTTTCTTGATATAAGACTGGTTAACTTCTCCTATTGTGTTATCGAGAGGATGATCTTTTAAATACGAGGAGGTGATTTTAGTGAATTATCAATATTTTTGTTTTGAGGGGGAATTCCAAAACTACTTGGTTAATTTATTAAGATATTCTCATCTTCATCGGTACTTAATTTATAATTCTCCATCAAATGAAACATGTAGAGTTTTTTCTATTGTATTCGGCTTTTTATTAGAAATTGTACAAACTTTACTTCTTTTTAAATATCCACCAAAGACACCTTCATTAGCATTCAGTTCAAAATTTTTAGTCTAATTTTTTAAAAATAAGATACATTTGTTTCTACCATTAAATAAATTGTATGGAGTGTGTTTAGTTAATGGTCTTATAGACACACGATTTAGAACATAAAAAGCTGTAGCCACAGCTTTAGCCCAAAAACTCTTTGGTAGTTGGCGACTGGTTAATAATGTTCTTGCACATTCTTACAATGTGCTATTTTTCCGTTCTATAACATCATTTTGTTGAGATGTTCTAAGAAAAGAAAAATTATGACTTATCCCTTTCTTATTACAAAAATCATTAAAAATTTCACCACCATGATCACTTGTAATATTCTTAATTTTTAAAATTTTAAAATTTTGAATTTGTTTTGCAAAATTTTAAAAAACTTCAAAAGTATCACTTTATGTTTTAAACATAAGATCCGTGTAAATCTAGAAAAATCACCTATAATGAAAAAACATATTTGTTGTGATTAAGTGACCTAACTTGAATAAATCTAAAAAGATCTGGATGAAGTAATTCTAAAGGTTCTAGGGTATAAATAACTTTTTTTTGACTTAAAAGATGATTTTGTTAAGACTCGGTTTTAATCCATGACACAAAGCTATCACTACGACATACAGATTTGATGACTACTACAACAAAAAGAGAATATATACTATAAGGAGACGAGACTTCAAAACCGGTGCATCAATTATATTATTTTGTTTTTTGAGTCTTAGGTCAATGTTGTTAAAATCTCTCCTAGGTTACGTATATATTAGCTTAAATATTTAATCATTCTATTTTCCAAATATTTTTTACATATAGAAGTGCATATTAAATTATAAAAGTGATTAAAGTTATATATATATATATATATATATATATATATATATATATATATATTTCTATACCTTTGAACTGTGCATATTGCAAAGATTTCACCTGGTTAGTCGAGTGACCCAGAGCTCCAGTCGACTGACACTGGAAAATTTGTGCAATATGCACAGGTGCACAGATATACATATATATATATAAAAATTATTTTGAATATTCAGTCGACTGACCCAGAGGCTCAGTTGACTGAATTTCTAGAACAGCTACTTTTCGAAAAGACATGACTTTTTGTGAAGAGTTACGAACCTCTATGAAAAGATTTGGACGCAACACTTCAATCGAAACTCTTCATTGACAGTCGTTGCTTTCTAACCATTATAAATACATATTCAAACTTGATTCCAAATCACTGAATTACAATCTAATTTTCATATCTCTCTGATTTAACTCTCTGGAATCTATTTGCTATTATACTTTCAATTATTCTGCATTAAAGCAATACTATAACTTTCTATTCTTCATATACTTCAATTATACATATTTATACTCGAGGAGAAGATTATAGGAAGGGTGTACTACAAGTGAAAAATCCCTGTTATCAAAACACACAAAGTCAAAACTATTTTATGTATTTGTTGAAGTCTTTCTGCTGCTCAGGCATGTGAAGTCCTCTTCGGCTATTGAAGCGAAATCCTGTTCCGCTGCTTAGGTCCCTGTTCGGCTACTCAGGTGTTGTACAGACCTGTTCCTCTGGGTTAATTGAGGGTTTTTGTTTTAGTGAAATTCTAGAAGGAGTCTGGGACTGGACAGAGGACACTGCTCGGAACCAGTATAAAAATATCCGGTGTCATTTTACTATACTTCTTTTATATTCCGCACTATTTACTGTATTACTATCGTCACTATACTTTGTATTGTCATATGTATTCAAGATTTCAAGATATCTACCATTCATACTAGGATTAGGAGAAACATATATAGACTTTGATATTATGTGCAAAATCCTTAATTCTTTAACGGAAGAATGGGAAATAAAAGTTCTCGCTACTGAAGAAGCGAACGATATTTCCAAAATAACTCCGGAAGAGTTAATAGGAAATCTAATGTCCTATGAAGTGAATTTGCAGGCTAAACAAGTTCAAGCTCAAGATAAAAAGAATATAGCATTTCATGCAGAACAAGAAGAATCGGATTCAGACAAAGATGACCTAGCCTTTATTGTCAAAAACTTCAAGAAATTCTTGAAATATAGAAATGGAAATAGAAATAATGGAAAGAAAAGGTCAAACAGCAATAAACCACCGTCTTTGTCAGTTATGGAGTGTTTTAACGGTCACAAAAAGGGGCACATGCAGAAGGACTGTCCAGATCAAAAGAAAGAATATAGAAATAAAAGGAAGGACAAATTCAAAAGAAAAGCCTTTTCAGTTACATGGGATGATTCAGATTCCTCCTCTTCTTCTGGAAGTGAAAGTGATAACGATAATGAACAAGCCAACGTATTCTTTATGGCCAAAGATAATGACGTTAGTGATTGAACTTTTGATGATATGATAGAAATAAATTTTGAATTATTAAATACTTTAAAGAGTCTCAAAAGAAAATATAAAGGGGCTGTAGAAAATCAGAACAAGGTAGAATTCGAAAGAGATGTGCTTAAAGAGGAGAAGAAAATATTGGAAGAAGAACTTAAGAAGACTCAAGAATCTCTTTCAAATATTAATTCTCAACTTATGTTATTGAGTCAAGAAATTGAAAGTCAAAAAGAAAAGAATGATGGTCTTGTTTCTGAAAATCATGTTTTAAAAACTAATATTAAAATGATAGAATTAGAGAATTCAAGTCTAAAGACAAAACTAGAAGGAATCACTAAAAATGTTTCAAATTTTAATAGAGAAAGGGAAAATTTATGTAGAATTATTGAGAGTTCATAATCTGTTAATAATAAAAATGGCTTAGGATATAAGAAGAAAGTCAAGAATTTACAATCTAGTAACTTAAACAACGTTAAGTATGATAAAACACCCACATCTTCAAAAAGACTAGTTTCTAAAACTATAAATATATGGGTACCTAAAACTAATAACAAGTTAATATGGAAAAAGTATATTAGATCATTTATAGAAGATGTTCATAATAATAAAAATTATATTTATAAAAGGGATACTAAACCCACTTGTGTTTGGTTTCCTAAGACCTAACTCTTAGGACCCTATTAAAAAGGTGTACCAACGATATTTCATATTTTTTGCAGGTTCCACTCAGGAAAAGAGGAAAATGAATACTTGATAGTGGTTGCTCAAAACACATGACAGGCGACAAAGATATGATGATAAATATTACATACTCAGATGGAGGTTCTATCACTTTTGGAGATAATTCCAAGAGCTATATCATTGGCAAATGCGATGTGAGCAATTACGGTATATCTAATTTACCTCTTATTTCAAACGTTTTATTAGTTAAAAATCTAAAACATAATCTATTAAGTATAAGTCAATTATGCGATAAATGTTTTAAAATATTATTTTCTGAAAATAGATGTAGTATTCTTTATCAAAATCAAAATCTTATTTTCGAAGGAAATAGAGATAAAAAAATTTACGTTTTGAATATGAAAGTTAATCATAACTCAGATAAGTGTTTAATAGCTAAAGAAAATGATCCCTGGATATGGCACAAACGATTCTGTCATATCAATTTTAGAAATATAAATTAAATTTCTTAAAATAATCTTGTAAAAGGATTACCAAAGAAGAATTTTAAAGTTAATAATCTATGTGACTCATGTCAATTAGGTAAATTAACCAAATCCTTGTTTAAATCTAAGATATTTATTTCGACATTACAACCGCTTGAGTTACTTCATATGGATTTATTTGGACCTACCCAAATTCAACCGATAAATCACAATAAATACGTATTCGTAATAGTTTATGATTTTTCTAGATATACATGGACTATCTTTATAAAAAATAAAAGCGATACCTTTGAAAATTTTAAAACTTTTGTTGAACAAATTCAAAATCTAAAAGGTATTAGAATTAAAAATATTAGAAGTGATAATGGAGATGAATTTGAAAATATATAGTTTGATAACTATGTAAAAAGAAAGGAATATTTCATAATTTTTCGTTTCCTAGAACTCCACAACAAAATGGAGTTGTAGAACGAAAGAATCGAACTCTACAAGAATGTGCAAGAACTTTACTAAATGAAAGCACGTTACCAAAATATTTTTGGGCTGAAGCTGTTGCAACTGCGTATTATGTTTTGAATCATGTTTCTATTAGACCTCTCACCAAGAATACTCCTTACGAACTTTTTAACGGTAGAAAATCGAATATCTTATTTTAAAATATTTGGATCAAAATGTTTTATATTAAATACCAAAGATCAGCTTGGAAAATTTGATTCAAAATGTGACGAAGGTATATTTCTTGGATATTCGAATCGAAGCAAAGCTTATCGAATTTTTTAGTAAATGAACTAATACTATCGAAGAGTCACTCCATGTATCTTTTGATGAGAACTCTAAACTTATTTCTAATACAATTAATGACAATGATTTACTTAATAATAATAAAACAAATATAATAATAAACGATTCAAGAGATTATGACGATATTGTTTATAATTCTAAAGAAAATGAAAACATTGTTAATTTAGAAAATAGAAATACTACTGATATAGTATGATCTCCTCGAAGAGTCTTACAAAATCATCCTACAGAAAATATAAGTGGAGAAATAAATTCAAATGTTCGAACTAGAAATCAACTAAATTTAATAGGTAATGTAGCTTTTCTCTATACTATAGAACCTAAAAATACTAAGGAAGCATCATCCAATGAAAATTGGATTATTGCTATGCAAGAAGAACTAAATAAGTTTGAATGAAATGAAGTTTGGGAACTAGTACCCAGACCGACCGATCAGACTGCTATAGGAACTAAATGGGTTTATAAGAATAAAGCAGACAAATTAGAAAATATAACTAGGAACAAAGCGAGACTAGTAGCACAAGGATATAACCAGGAAGAAGGAATAGGCTACGAAGAAACGTTTGCTCCAGTCACTAGACTATAAGCTATACGAATCTTATTAGCGTACGCACGTTTTAATAATTTTAAACACTACCAAATGGATGTGAAAAGTGCATTTTTAAATGGCTATATTAAAGAAAACGTTCATGAACAACCTCCTCTATTTATTCATGAAAAATACCTAGATCATGTCTATAAACTTAAGAAAGCTTTATATGGCTTAAAGCAAGCACCACGTGCTTGGTATGAACGCCTTAAAAGCTATCTAATTGACTCGGGATTCGAAACAGGAAAAGTAGATCAAACTTTATTTATAAAACGTTCTAAAAATGATATATTGATAGTTCAAATATATGTTGACGACATTATATTTGGCTCAATTAATAATGAATTATGTAATGAATTTTCTGAAATAATGACTAGAGAATTTGAAATGTCCCATATGGGGAAATTATCATATTTTCTAGGACTTCAAATAAAACAAGTTTCAAATGAAATATTTATCAATCATGAAAAATACTGTAATAATCTTATCAAACATTTTGGAATGGAAAACACTTCTGCCAAACCAACACCTGTGAGCACAAAAACACATCTTAATAAAGATGAAAATGGCAAAAGTGTAGACCAAAAACTATATCGTAGTATGATAGGATCACTACTTTATCTAATAGCAAGTAGACCAAATATTATGATGAGTGTGTGTCTATGTCCGTGATTTCAAGCTGATCCCAAAAAAATCACATTTACTTGCTGTAAAACGAATACTACGCTATCTTAGTAAAACTACAAATTTCGAACTTCTCTATCCGAAAGAGTGCTCATTCGATTTAGTATCATACAAAGATGCTGATTTTGGAGGATCACTAACAGATAGAAAAAGTACAAGCGGTATGTGTCACTTGATTGGTAAATCTTTAATATCATGGTTTAGCAAGAAACAAAAGTGTGTCTCACTATCAACCTGTGAAGCAGAATATATTTCAGCGGCACTAGCTTGCACACAAGTAATTTATATGTAACAGACACATAAGATTTCAAAGTTAATCTATAAAATCAACAATTTACTGCGATAATTCTAGTGCAATAAATCTATCAAAAAATCCAGCAAACCACTAAAGAACTAAACATATAGATATTAGACATCTTTTTTTACGTGATAATATAGAAAAAGAAGTAATAAATCTAGACTACGTATCAACATTTAATCAATTAGGCGATATTTTTACTAAGCCATTGTTAGAAAGTACTTTTATAAAATTACGTCGTGAACTTGTTATAATGTCAATTAAAGATACATAAATAAAATACAAAAATTTTGACTAAAAACTAAAAAAATAAAATTTTTACAAAAAATTCAAAATTCTAACCACGCCGAGACTCTAATCCATGACCTGCTGTGGATAGCCTAAGTGTCTTAACCACCTGAGCAAATGATTTTTACTGTTACAGTCTAGTATGGGGATTCTATTAATGGTGACATCAATACATACTAGACATATGTGTAACATTTAACTTTATAAATATACATTACTTCTTTTATAAACATTAAATTACGTAAAATAAAACAAACAACAGAAAAACCAACGAACTACCCTATTACTTGGCTAAATTCAATACAGGCCACTTGTTTCTACCTTCTTTATCTCTAGACTTAGGCTATAAATAGATATGCATGCTCCATTTTTTTTATATACAATCAAATTGAAGTAAAAACACAGTTTCATTCATTTTTCCTTTCAAAAACTATTTTTCAAGATGTCAACCTCTTCATCCACTGATTCTATCGAAATTATTGCCTCAAACAATTCACCAAAGACTCCGGTTCATAAAACTTCACCATCTTCTGCCTACCATACCAGATATACTCCGGATGAAAAGAAAGGAAAGAAGACGATTGACATATCTCCAAATGTCAAGCAAAAAATAGATGACCTGCATCATTATCAACAAGAATCGTTAATGCTACAACATGAAATATACTACGAACAAAAGATTAACTCCAGACGATTAAGAATCATCGAGCATATTGCTATGAAGTTCTGTAGGGCATCTTCACATCCAATAGACGAACATGCTTTTTCGCCTATAAGACGACCTTCGACTTCGTCTCCTCCGCGACCACCGTTCTCACCGAATTCATGGGATCGCAATGAAGAATCGAATGCTCGTCGTAAGCAACTAAAGGGTTACAAGACGCCTAGCCCTTCAAAATAAAGCATAGTTGTTATTACCTTTTGTTTTATTTTCGAATAAATTCTCTATGTATGTACATTTTGTTCTTCGAACAATTTATTTCTGTTTCATTCATCAATATGCAAACTAATTATAATATTCAATAATAAACTTACAGCGTTCACGAATATAAATATATTAACTTTTAATCCCAGAAAAAATTCACTATAAAACTTCACCCAGGTCAGTCGACTGAACCAGAGTATCAGTCGACTGACGCAGAAGCAATTTTTTTAAAAAAAAGCATGACCAGTCGACTGTCTCGGTGCCTCGGTCAACTGGACCAGAAAGATGAAAATTTTCGATTTTCAGCATCAGTCGACTAGCGCACTGAGGCAGTCGACTGAATCATAAATCTGAGTACCTTTATTGCTTTACCCACCTACTTTCCTCCTTTTAACTTCTACTTTACCTTCTTTCACCATTCTCATCTCAGATTTCAAAGTTTTCCAATACCCTAGCCTTTCAAAAACTCCATTTTTTATTCTTCAAAAATTCAAATAAATGGCTCCTAAGCGAAAGGGATAAGCTTCTTCATCTTCTCAACCTCCGTTAAACGAGCAAATCCAAAGATGGCTATTCCATGACACCGTAATTAGGAGGTGGAGAAGAATGCAAGATTCCTAGATCTTCGAAGTTTCGTTTGTTAATTTTTCCAATTTCTCTCCGTATCATATCCAAAAATTGGCTCGTAGGAGAAACTTGGAATCTCTATTCAATATTGATGATAATAAACACAAAATCAATCAAATAATGGTGAAACTTTTCTATGCAAATCCAAACTTGGGTCACCAAACCGTTCAAAATCAACAAGATTGTGTATGGAGTCTAGTGTGTGGAAAACCCATCCTTTTCTCCGGATCGAATGGCTCATATTTTGCAAACCAAAAATGATGGTATGGAATTGGCAAATATTAATTGTGACTTGGTTTTTCGTGACCATATAAGTCACTTGTTTTTAGAAGACGACATGCATAAACTAAAGTCCATGTCATTGAGACCAAAAGCTTGTTAATATAATTGAAATTTGTACGACAAAATCTCTTGTGCCATAGCCATGGTTCATGATCATTAACTAAAAGACACATGTTATTATCATTAGTAATTTCAAAATACAAATATTTCCTTTTCTTATCCCCTTAAAAATTAAAATTTTATTTTAATAAGAAAATGTTTCATTTATCTTTATCAAAAAAATTGTAGATTCTTTATTGCAAAGATGACTTATGCTAAGTAAATTATGTTTCAAATTTTCTACCAATAGGACAATTGTAATTAAAGTTGAATTCTATATACCCTCAAAACAAACATCGCCGACGCCAATTACATACCCTTTAGAGTTATCTCTAAAGGTGGCAATGCCTTTATCCTTGTATTTAATATTAGTAAGCATGTTCATGTTTCCCGCCATGTGCTTTGAACATCCATCGTCAAGAATCCATCTCTTCCTTTTCTCTTTAGGTGCCTGCAAAACATATTAATTCGAATTGGTACGCACTTCCTACATAGGGTCCTAAGAGTTAGATCTTAAAAACCATGCCCAAGAAGGTTTGGTTTTCCCTTTAAAAATAAAACTATGTTACTATGAACATCACAATAAACTTTTTTATATATTTATTTTTTGAATCTTTATCTATGGATTTTTTACATATATCTTAATAATATTCATCTCAGATTTAACTATGTGATTTTCTTTTAAGAGTCTAGTGCTTAAAGAACTAATTTTTGAAGATTTTCTTTTGATATTTTATTAAACCCTAAAACAATTTTACTAGAGGATGGCCTAGAAGTTTTTACAATTTTTGATAAATACACTCTTCCTTTATTAAAATGTGATATATTTAAAGAGAGATTTTCCAAATTTATTTTTAATATATTTAATTTTGTTATTAAGAGCATCATTAGAGAAATTCAGCTCATAATTTTCTTCAGCTAACTTAATATTCTCATTTTTATATAATAGAAGTTCATCGTTTTATATTGTAATTTGAGATGTCAAGTTATCACAAGAAACTTGTGATTTCGTAATTTTTCCTCTAAAATAGTTTTCTCATCTTTCAGCATACCTGTTTCTAATTCTTCTTTGTTAAGTGTTCCTATAATTTCTTTGTTTATTTTCTTAAGTGATTTAATTTTTTCAAGAAGTTCAAGACTAATTTGAAACAAATCATCATAAGAGATATCATGACTTATATTATTTGTTGTTGCCGTAAAACTTATGTTGACTTGCTCTGTATCGATTTCCACTATTTGATGAAGATGAGTTTGAATCATTCCATGTTACTTAAAGCTTGTTTCTTCTTCCTAAAATATTTGTCATTCTTGTTTTTGAAGTTTTACTTTACTTTCTAAAGATTTAGGCAATCCTTTTTCGAGTGGTTGGTTTTATTGCATTCGTAGCACTTCAAGGAGGATGAGTTATGTAATGATCGGCTTTTCTGACCCTCGAAAGTCGGCACTAATACATCCGTGGTATTACCATGTTGAGCATCTAAGTTTCAAAAAGGTAGAGTTTTAGGGTGAAATAAAATGAACAGGGAAAACAGAATCTCATGACGGAACAATGACATATAACATAAAAAAGACAGTAAAAGTTATCACTCTAAGATATATGGTATATTAAAGTGAAAAACAACTCTATCAGGCTGGACAGTTATAACTCCCTGACCTTACAATTGTTGATGGGTATACATAATAACACAGTAGAAAATAAAAATACTATGGTAGGTGAACCTTCAGCTCTTCTCCATGAGCTCCGTGTCCCACCAACGATAACATGAAAAAAATTACTTGGTCTAACCCGAGCATTTAATAAAATAACACCCAGATCAATCTTGAAAACCAGCATGAGAAAACTCAAAAAATATGATGAACATATAATAGTCTGTGAGATCACACCGTCAAACATGGAACGAGTTTTACCTAATAATAACAACATCTATACATGAAAGAATATAAACAAATCAGAACAAAATCCAAACTTAAATAATAGGCACAAAAAAGATCAAAATCCAAACTTAAAGAATATACACAAATAATCAAACATTAGAGAAGAGCACAAGACACTTCTCGATGCAATTAAGCAAGGATCAACTCCAAGGTTTGAATCAAAACAAGGAAAAATGAATTTATCCAATATGACTATGAGGGTGCACCTCCCTACACCGAAAGTATACCTATATATAAAACTTTTTTGGGAGCACACATATCACTCTTGAGAACTTATAAGCTTGACCTTCGCCAATAATGAAATCTTAATATATCCACATCATCACATGCAGGCAATAGAAACCTCTCTAGATAGATGCGAATAAACCCTAATGGGTGCGACCCACATAGTATGGCTCCCACTTGATCTTTATATAGTCATTTTTGATAAAGTATACAATGCCCTAATGAGAAACAAATTGTATTAGATTGACAAAACACAAAGAATAATTTGAAGTGGGGTTACTTCCTGAGTTGATGTCAAGATTGACAGTCAACAAACCAACTATAGGAAATAAATGAAATGACCGTATATGGAAATTAAATTTCATATACTTATCACCACTCATCATCTCAAACTAGCACTACCTCGAGGAAAACAATGAAGCCGGACAAGTTAGTGCAACATTGCTTCCTTCCTTGACATGACATACATTCTTTACTTTAATAATATTAAGAGTTTCCTCAACGTTTAGTGCTAAGCATATTCCTAAACCCTTTTCATGTAAGTGATATCACTTATATAAATTAAATATTGTACACTTATCACCACTTGTCGATCCTAAATCAGCCACTATCCCGGGGTTAACAATGACCGGACAAGTTGGGGCACTATTGCATCTAAGACCTTGCCTGTAACGACCCGATGTTTCATGCCATTCAAATTAACAATCATCCACTCATGTTAGAAATGGATTGCTCAAAACAACAGATTGTTAATTTATATTTGGAAAAACTTAGCATATACAGTAAATAAATCAATCACAGAATCATAGACACAGAGTAATATAACAATAAGCAGCGGAAAAGATGAATAGTAGTTCACGAAGCTACTATATAAACATCAGAGTTAAACGAAATACAACAGAAATCTCAGATACAGAGTAGTACCGAATACAAAAGTAACCGACAAGACTGAACAGTAATAAATGGAATAACTGGAAAGCTGAATATATACAAGACATATCTTCAAGCAAAGCTCCAAATGTGAGTCTCAAATGCTATGACACGCAGTCTGACCCGAGCATAAAGCAAAACACAAAACACTCGAGTCAGGATTAACATTCTTATAATAGTAAATTCAACTCAAGTGAAATGTCAATTGCAATAATAGTAACTTAAAGGATGCTTGGGATTCTCATCCTCTAAGGATCCGTTAAACTATCTACATACATTGTACAATACACTACATAGATACTGTCTATAGTAAAGTAAACTATTAAAAGAGCGGGCGTTACCCATATCCCCCTTAACACATTTTATATAATGTCGTAGTCTATACAGTACTGTAAACTCCACCAACAGGTGGGCTATTAGGAAGCACTCCATAGGTACGACATAAACCAAACTCGTAAAGGCGCGATAAGGCATGTGACAAGGCACGCGAGGCAATGCCTAGGGTAGGATTCTACCGTTTTAAAGAATCGGGCTGGTGGTAATGCAAAGTAGCTACTACCGCCCACCTCGAGACACACTCCCATAATCAATTGAAGGTGCACCTAAATCAAATCACAAAGTAATAATGGTATCAAAGAAATGTGCCCGATCGGAGGTGCAACCTCACTTGGCCCGAGTATAGCTCCCACTTTAGCCACATCAAGCTGACTCGTGGAGTCAGGGCTGCGTTAATATCTCATACAGAATCGTCGCTAAACCATCCTACTTCATTCTGGAATCTACACCACGTGTACATTTGTTAAAGTGGTTTTAGGTTTTGGCAGAGAGTATAACAATATCTGATCCCAGTCTCCTTAACAACCAAATGCTTATTTCACACCGTGATCATTTTTATTTCAAACAGTATATACTTCATATCAAAATATCACTATCCTTTCAAAATCATATCACTCTCGAAATCGCATTCACTTTCAAAATCATAACTACAAAATAGTTTAAACCATCTTTAAATATTTGCATTTAAATCCATTAAATCTACATCATAACAGTTCCCACTTAAACAATTTGAATATTTTAAAAGTAGTTTTTATATATATTAAAATAGTCTATATTTAAAATAGGTTATAAATAAATAGTTTTATATAAAAATAGTTTATATTAAAAGAGTCAAATTAGAATTGTTTCGTCCAATTCCACAAATCGATTCAAATCAACTTTATTTCCAAAATTCAATTTAAATCAATCTCAGTTTATCAATTACAATTCAATTCAAATTCTCAATAAAACCATTTTTAATTTATAACGACTTCAAATCCATATTTGAACTACCAATTTAAGCCACTTCAAATTCAGTAGGTTTGAAAGTTTAAATATTCAAACCATTTATAATAACTCAATTTGATAAATTTCATTTGTATTCAAAAATTCAACTTAATTTTATTTAAATTTGTAATATTCGCCTGATCATTTTAATAACCATTTAAATAAAATCCCAGATTACAAATTTAAATCAAAATTAAATATCTAACTTTAATTATATTTAATTTGAAATTATTCACTTAATCACCTTTTAAACAAAATCTCAAATTCAAATTTAATCAAAATTAAACATTCAACTTTAATTTATTACATTTTGAAAATATCAATTTAATCACCTTTAATCGAAATCAAGTTATCAAATTATAAATTCATACCTTTATAATCTCAAATAAATAAGTTGTCAAACCAATTTTTTTATATAAATTCAATTCTCAAATAAATTATGTTACAAATCGACTTTGATTGATTTTCCCAACCTTTATTTTATTAAATTTATTACAAAAATCTTTTTAAAATATTAATATAAATTTTAAATAAATAGTTTAAACATATTGTATATATTACTTAAATTAATTTTTTTTAAATTAAATCTTATTATTAAATATATTTTATATTAAATCTTATTTTATATATATTTAAAATAATAAAATTATAAGTAAAATCTTAAAATTTATAATTTCAAAACTACCTTATAAATTTAAAATCCAAACGTATAATTTTAAAACCTAAAATTTCTCATATATTAAAATAATAAACTTTATATTATATTTTAAAATCGATATTTAATAAAACTCATATATATATATATATATATTCCTTTCTAAACCATGGAAATCATTTCAAAAATAGACCAACAGTGTCCGTGTATAATTTTCTACCCTTTGGTTAAGTGATATAGATATTTAACGTTTCAATCCGTAATTTAAATATCTATGGGTATATACCATTTCAACCCGCAATCCAAAAATTCAAAATCAACGAAAATTTCTTGGGTTTATCATTTCAACCCATAATGATTTTTCCCTAATCTACAAGATCGTTCGGGTATGTATCATTTCAACCCATAGGGAATTTCTAAACTAATAGGGAACTTGCAGAGTGAGAATAAATATGATAATAATATAACATATAAACAACATGCATATATGATCAATACAAATTTAAATATAATCTATACAACAGGTTATGGTGTCATATGTCATAGGTAAACAATTGCACATAATGACATATCATATTTAACAATTAAATAACTTAACGTTTCAAATTTAATAGCATATTTCAATCGCCATTTCATGTGAACTAAATTTACTATATAGAAGAACGTTAGTCGTGAGTAATTACTCACCTTTCGAGGCTATGGAAATTAAACAGCATGACAAGCTACGAATTATTGAATCATGAACTCTACGACAAATCCAAGGCAAAGCAAAGCGAAGTTGGCACGATCTTGAACTCAATGGATTCGATGAAATAAATATGTATAGTTTTATATTTAAAATCTAAAATTTAAAACACGTATTTAAAAATAAAATCTTTAATATATTTTTTTGAAAATCAATATTAAATTTAAATTACATATATATTAAAATCAAAATCTATATATACATATATCCAATGTTGATTTCAAAATAAAATCTTTATACTTTACATTTCCAAAATTATCATTTCTCAAAAACATATATATTTAAAAGTCAAATATATATATATATATATATATGTTATATCTTAAAATCGATACTTATATATATACAAACCTATTTAAAATCAAAATACTTATATATATATATATATATATATATATATTATATTCAAAATCTATCCTGACAATATATATACATTTATACACTGTCGTATACATATAATTTATTTGGACATGCACATCAACTAACAATGAATTACAGGTGGTAGGTGTGATCTAGAGAGGATGTAAAGGTCGGCTGTCACGTCTAGATGGAAGGGTGAATGCTGACTTGGTGGAGGGTGGTTGTAACAACCCAAAATTTAATCCACAATAATTAATCCATTAATTAATGAAATGATAAAATAACTTTGTGAAATTATTAGAATTGATCCATGGAAGTTGCACCATTATGCCCGTGGTAATTTTTTGGTCAGTTTCCGTATATAGAACGTCAGAATCCAAGCTAATATGAGCTAGAAACAAAATAAACAAGAAAAGAGGAATATATATATATATATATACATATATATATACATACATATATATATATGGGCTAAGTCGACCGGCCGGTCGACCTAGGAGGAGGGGCGGTCGACCACCCGATCGACCTGCCTACACGTTTGGAATGAAGAAAATATTCTTTGTTCCAGAGTGTTCGTACATGTATTTTTGCATTCTTTAACTTCATCTGGTCCTTCCTTTCGTGCATCCGATGGCTCCTATTCAGCCTATGATGTGGTTGCATCCTATTCAATCCCCAAATCTAACGGTCTGAGATCTACCTCTACCCCTATAAATAAGACCTTAGGCCTAACAATTATTCTCATTATAAGATTTTCTCCAATTGGGTTCACCTTTTCAAGAAGGACCCTAAACGAAAAAAATTTCCAAGGAGGAAATCATTTTAAATTAAATTATTTTACAACCCCAAGTGGATCCAAGGAGACCTGAAGATAAGAGATTAGGACCATAGGTGAGTGATTGTAATTATTTTAATTTTTTTAAGTAATTTAAAAAATAGGGTTTCCAATAGTTGTAGTTTTACTACGATTTTTGGAATAACCTTTTTAGTAGTTTATTTACACTTTTTAGAATTATTTTCAGTCTATTTCTTTCTAGCTATTCTTGTCAGTTATTTTAGCTTATTTCTGTTAATTATAGCTTTTACATTTATTTACAATTTATTTATAGTATTATAGTTTATTTATTGTTATTATGCGTTATTTACATCTTCTTCCTACTCTTTGGATTTCCTTCTATTTTCAGTTTTCTTTTATTTCTCCTTCTTCCTCGCATATGGATTAGAATAGATTAAACGCGAATATGGATTAAAATTATAAGGACCCTGAAATAACGAAAGGTAAGATTTAAATTATAAAGAGTGTAATAAAATGGAATTAAGACTAAAATTATGCATAATTATGATATCAATTGGACTGAATTGAGATTGGCCTAGTTATAACTTAAAATTATAACTAAGAAGAGTAAAGGATGAAAGAAGCATATTTTCACACTTAAACCTTGGGTTAAGTAATAAACATGATTATAACGTAGGTTATAATAAGAAAAAGAACAAAATGAGGCATATTTTAAGACTTAGGATAAATTAATAAGCAAAGATAGTGAAGATAATAATAAAGGCTTATTTAAATAATTTATCTAAGTTAATAAGCAAAGATGAAAGTAGGACCTGTACCAAAAAGTATTCCCTATTAAACAAAATGGTGGTCTCACATTAGCCTGAAGTGAGATGAGGGCAAGCTTATACTAATAATGGTAGTAATTGGTCAAATAGAAGTCCAAATCATGGGGGATTTGGACAACATGTGCAACTGGATATTGTTTGGATGACGGGCCAGTACCAACAGAATTTCATATATTTTTCTATGGACACGGTGTTTCACATAATCCTGAAGTGACACGAGAGGCATGCTTATGCTGGAGTAAAGGTAATAAGAAGACCTGATAGATGCAGCAACAGGTAGCATGAGCATAGTGGCAGTTACGTGTGTAACTTCCATTTCGGTGCTCAGTAATCGCTATGAGTTCCAAGTGCTTAAGTATGTGTGCCTTTCGTAGGTACCATTGCCTTCTATGTATTGATCTATATAATGTCTAGTACACAATAAATACTTTATGCGTTTTTCGTAGACACCATTGTACTTTGTGCATCTTTCGTAGATGACATTACCTTATTTGTAGGGAGTTAATAGCTACCAGTCCGCAGTAAGGTCTATGGAGTAGCAGGCCGATCAAAGAGTAGAATTATAATTTCAGCCTAATTATAGGATTAGGAATTCAGCATAACTATAGGACAAAGCAGCTAATAAAGACAAGTGCAAACAATCAAAGTTAATCAATTGCGTTAATTTAGTAATTCGTATTTATTTCCGGCTTATTCCTTTTTCTTCCTACTCTTTTTGTTTCCTTTATATATACTAGAACTGTTGTAAGGTCTATTACTTTTAATTTTCTTAAAGATTCTAGTAATTACTGTCATTTACCAGACTTTTTGTCTGACCCACTCCTTATTTTCCACTTTTCCCCCCATAGGCAATCAGGGGCAAGGAAGATAGACCGTAGCTTCTTAGAGACTTGGAGACCCTATCATGTATTCCTTCTTTTTATTTCCAGCTTCTTGTTCTTTTATTGCACTGGCATTGTGTTGAGGGAAAGTTTGTGTTTGTACTCTGGTTTTTCTAATGAGATTGAGATTTTATTTTCATAAGACAATTGAATTTGCTATTTGGAACATATATGGTTTGTTTGAAGTATTTATGAAGTATTAATTTTTAAAATCACTTATTGTTTTTAATTATTTTGGCTGTGTTATTATCTATCTATTTTGTCTTGTGAATCTTAGTCTCTGCTAATTTTAGTTATACCAACAATGCATCACATCTTTTAATGTGTTTTTTAGGTATACTAAGGGATGTGGGGGTGTTTCACTGTTTATCGGAGCAGTTTACTGGGTTCGGGTCAGGTTACTGCGTGTGGGGGCGGTAGGTTAGATGGTGTGGCATGCTAGGTTAGCGTGGTGGGAAGAGCACGGGTTGGTAGAGGAAAAGCGGCAAAGGGTGGAAGGAATAAGGTGGCAAACGGGATGAAGGAGAAGGCCGGTTGCTTGACTTTGCTGTGCGTACTGCTATGGATTGGAGAAGCATGCGAGGGGACAGACTGGATAAGTTACGATGGAAAATGAACAGGCTTGGGGAAAAGGAGGAGCAAGCTACAGGTATGGAAAAGAAGAGGACGCTTCGATTCTCAATTATATGCTGACATATAAACTTTATATATAATAATTTTTTTGAACAGAAATGACAAATAATAGAGAAAGGGAGAATATGAATGAACTAGAATATAATATATTCAATGGTGGAATAGGAAAAACCCCACGTTGAATTTCAGGAAATATTTATGACCACTGACCATTGGTTTACGAAAGGACACAGGAAACCAAAAGGCATAAAAATGGGTACCGATACGGCTAACCATTTCGTAAATTTCGCCGCGTATTGGACACCGAAATACACAAATGAATATACTACCAAAGTTAGCATGACGAGAAGAACAGAATGGTACATAGATAATAACGATATGATCATCCTATCAAAAGTCGATATTCGCTGCCAAATGCTGCTAATTCATCGAAAATAAGATAAAAGGAGCTATAACGGTCCAAATTTGATGAAACTAAATATGACCTCTCATACAGAAAATGATTTTAAATTTTATCATATAAAAATATTCAGATTTCGAAAATATTTTATTTCCATCAAAATTCAACCGATTTAATATTGAAATTGAATATTACACAATGGAACTAACTTTCATATTTACCAATGAAAATCTGTCATTAGCTATGTTTAGATAGACGCATACCAAATATCAAATTTTCATTGATAAATTTAATTGTTTATTTTCAAGTAAAAATTTAGTTAATTACATAATAAAAATCGCTAAATTACCGTGTTGTTACATTGCCCCGACTATATTCTTAACTTTAAACATAGTGGAGGTTCTTTCAACATTCAGTGCTAAGTGCACAACTAAATATTTTCTATAAATGAATCAAACCATTAAAAAGTTTGAATCACACTTGTGCTTGACTTTCACATCATAGATATCTATAAAACACTTTTAAAAACACTTCAATATAGGTTAGAAAGATGCTCTAAAAAGATTGAAGCAGAAAATTCACGTTTAAAACCATTTTTATAAAAGTTGGAAATAGTGTCGCACAAGTGCCACTAAAAAGAGTACGGAAAATTTCTTTAAATCGGTTCTTTTCAAATTGGTTTTTTCTCCATATTTTTATAAAGGATGAATACTATATTTTATTTTTAGAATAATATGCTATGAGTCTAGTATGCGTTCACAAAATTTAGAGAATTTTAAAGTCAACAAAACCCATTTGAAAGTTGTTTTAAAACTTGACTTTCGAACTGTAAAAACGAGACCAAATTCTTTCTAAGTTTTAAAATCTGTAGAGTTAGGTGTTATAACCTTTTCGAGCCATCAAAACTTTATTCAAACCGCATTTTAAAAGCACAAAAGGAAAACCAATATTTAATGATGCAAACACAAGCAGAAGAGCAACAAATAAAAGATTGAAAAAGGTGATTTCATAATTGTCGATATAAAAAAAATTGCTATAATGACACTTCACAAACAACTAATAAATCACACATTTATTTTAATCAAACTTCAATATAAGAAACATAAATATAAAAATAAATAAACGTTAGTGAGAAATCCTATAAGGTCTCTCTACAAAAGTCCTTTACAAATCTCATATGTGTATATACATTTCAAAATGTTTCGTAGCGACCTATTTGCTACGAAGACACTTCAACTTCCTATTTTTGTCCTCTGTAAAACAATGGTTATTTATGTCATCT
Organism: Allium cepa; assembly: GCA_030765085.1. Classification (NCBI taxonomy): domain Eukaryota; kingdom Viridiplantae; phylum Streptophyta; class Magnoliopsida; order Asparagales; family Amaryllidaceae; genus Allium; species Allium cepa. The sequence continues at coordinate 268,875,472 of CM060928.1, forward strand.
ACTTCCAGGCAGAAACCAAATCCAAGCAAGCAATATACATAAGTATAAACAACAATTATATTTTATAACATTTAGTCAATTTTTAAAAGCATTTTAAAGTGAGATTAAGTCGCTGTCAAACCAAAGATGAAGTTAACACTTCCTACCACAACAAATAACCACACCATAACTTCCTACCTCACCTTAGCATCCCACATCTAAGCTCCTAACTCCTTCTTTCCCCTCCAAAAGCCTACGACCATGCTTGAGAAAAGGCCCCAAAGCTTATGGCCATGAAGGATTTCGGGGAGTTGTGCTCCACTTCTCCATGTTTTGACTTGATGGTAGTTATTTTAATATTTTCTAGTGATGATAGAAAGAGTTTGAAGAATTTTGGTGTTGTTTTTCGACGATTTTACTAAAGAAAATTTTATGAAGAAAAGGAAAAGAAGAAGAGCTAAAGAAGAAGAAGGAAGTGTAAAAGAGAAAGTGTAAATGGGAAGGCACTTTCATTGAATTCAAGGAGGTGTTCTTTAGTCTTACTCTCCCCCCACATTCCCCTTAGCCTCACCACCTCCACACCCCTCCATATGCTTGTCCATGTGATCAATGTACCTTCCATTACATCATACAAAATTTTTCTCTTTTGATTACAATACTAATTTCTTCTAGAAACTCCTAATGATATTTAGGCTATTTAATTTGTGTAGTGCTAAATGAATTCCTATTTACCATATATGAGCACAAATATAAGCGTGTTCCAAATAACGTTTCAACAACTTTAGTTCGGTGAAAAGTCAAAAATCCAAAAAACAATTTTTGGTTACATTTTTCGGATTTTTCTTTGAACTATTTATTTGTATAAACAAATTTCAATAATGAGTTTACCATTATTATTAATTAATTAGGAGGAGTTTAACAAGGCTATTAAATCTATTTAATTAATATTAAATTTACAATTCAAATATTTAAACATTTCCTACATTTAAATATAAAGTTTTCACATTTCTGGAATGTTACATTCTCATTCCCCTCCTTAAATGAATTTTATCTTCGAAATTATCACGTAGCGGAAAATGTAACATCCCAATCTAAAAATCAAATCACTTAATTGGATTTCGGTAATCTGATTAGTTATATTTTTCTTTATAGAAAATCCATATTAAAATCAATAACATAAGTATAAAGAATACTCTGCAATAAAATAATTTGCATCCAATCTTTTCAAAAGATAAATTAAGAACTAAATCGTAATACCCCACATTTGGACCCACAATAACAAAGAATATTAGTAAGTAATATCTTCTGTTAATGCAAAAAATAAGGCTGGTTAGGAGCGACCATATGTGAATATTGCATTAAGCGAGTATTGATACATCGAATTAGGCAATGATTTTTTCGAAATGGATTCGACATATACAATCCAAGCTTAAAATAATACCACAGTGGCTATAGAAATTGCTCAGAACAACAAAAGATATCATAGTACATAGAATCACAGATTATACAATAGAATAAATACATAGGTTACATATCGAAAGAGTACATAGATATATACAAAAGACAGTCTACCCAAGGGTGAACATGAAAGTTCCACTCAATATACATACATAAATACTCAAAATGGCATACATATAAAAGGAGTTTCAAGCTTGATTCATGAATATATATATATATATATAACCCATGGACTAGACAAAAAGATAAAATAGTAGCTAGTAAGGATCATAGATGATAACTTTCAAGCTAGACATCCTGAAAGATCAACGAAAGGTATTAGAAATAACTCGGTCTGACCCAAATATTATACAAGATAATAAATGGGACAGTCTTTTACTAATGTATCAATGAGATTAGCTAAGCATGAAAAGATAAATGCCATAAGTACATGTATTTGTAAAGGCAAAGTGATCATATGAACATCAAGTATTATCCACTTAAAAATGTAATCCAAAAAGCAGTCACCATCCACCAAAGACCTCAATTGAATCGAATGGCACCAACGAAATCTGAAGAATACACCATGCCAATCTTTCTAAAAGAATTTGCCATTTTGAAGGCAAAATATCATGATAAGTTGAAATAAGAATCATAAATCAAACCATGAGATTCAATTCATAAGATATTTCAAAAATTGGTGCCATACGAGAAGACAAACCGATACTCGTCGATCATGCATGCAAATGTGAGGTACAGTCCCCTCTCGGACAGAGGTACAGTCCCCACTCAAACAGAGGTATTGTCCCCTCTCGGACACATAAGCACAAAGGCCATGCTACCATAAAAACAAACCCAAAGGTAATGCTGAACACAAAGACGAGCACAAAGGTTACGTTGAACACAAAGACGAGTACGAAGGCTACGTCAAATACAAACATGAATATGAAGGCTACATCAAACACAAAGACCAACCTGAAGGTTACGTCGAATATAGCGTAATATACTTTCAACTAGTAACCAAATGGACTTTGCCTAAGCGACCCATACCACCCGACGACATTTCAAATGTTTACTCAATGTTCGTAAATCCCACTCAAGGACAACTTAAAATAATAATATTAATAAAATGTTTAGTCGATTGAGTCCAGTAATTAACCGATAATGTAAACGCAAACATTCCACACCATTTATATTGCTAAATTATCTAATTAAATTCCTCATCCAATTGAATTATTATTGTATATATTTTAAGATTTAATTCATAGAAATATTTTCCAAAAATACTCATTTTTGAAATAGATTATTAATAGATAAGTAATAGAATTTGAAAATATTCATATACTTGTTTAAAGCTAGTTCAAAATCAAATTCGTTGAAGACATGTTTGAAGTCAATAGATTATAAATAATTTTGGATTGAAAATTACTTGTTTTAAAATCATATATGTAATAAGTAGATATTTATAAAAATTCATGAAACTTAGGTCAAAATAAATCACCAAATCAAAGCGTCGAAACTTAGAAAATCAGAGCCAAAACTAAAGCAAAAAATCACAAAATAAGTAGGCATCAATCTGGGAAAAATATACAATGACGGGGAGGAGAGACAGGGACTTGGAGTTCATGCTCCAGGTTATGACCCGTCGACCGATCATATACCACCGGTTAACCAGTGGGGACCTGGAGCACGAGCCCCAAGATCCTTTCTATCCCCACTGTCGGTCGTCGATTATTCCCACACGATTCCTTCTCCTTCCGGCAATATGAAACTGTAATATAGACTCAGAAAAAAAAACATGCATTCAACAAGGTTTCATTATGGCAATTACAACAGTGAATAATGGTGAAGTATGAAACATAGTGACTTATTTATAAAGCCTGTATAGCAACAGATTACTGATGGAGAACAATATGCATATTCGTTTCAACCAACAATAATCTAATACTAAAGGTGGGTTTTATTTACTATATTTTCTTCAATTTTCTATTCATTTGGAGATGGATTAAAGCTTACTTTACTCAACTACAACACTTAAAAGCTCATGCAAGAAAAAAAGAAAAAAATAATTTTCAATGACCAAAAATTGCTGAAATAGAAATTCAAGAGGGATGAGGTTTGGTTTGAGATTCATACCTGAAGTTTATAATCTAAAAATTACAACAATACTCTCTAAAATTAACTAGGATTTGGAGATTGATTTTCTAGGGTTTGGAACGAAGAGGAAATGTGGTTTACTGGTTAGCGAAATGGGAGAATGAGAAAATAACGTATATTTTTCTTACTTTCTCGTCCTAATAGCCTGATTAGCACTTAGATTACTTTGGGTCTAAAATAAAATGCCAATTAACCAATAATTTAACTCTTATGTTAAATAAAAGAAAAGGCTATTTCCTTCTTTATATTTTCTATAGTATAAAGCATGTAAGCTTAGGATTTTAACCATCATAAATTACATCTATGCGTCACTATCTAATCTGATCAATACAAACTTATTTACTTTGTTTAAATTGTAAAGAAAACAATTTTTATTTACTCCTCTTTCAATAGCATAATTTGTATTTATATTTAAGTTATAATATATATCTTAGCTTTATTTTTAACAAAACAATACTAATTTATTTCATTACATTCATATGTAATAAATGGAATTATTTACATCTTAAGTTCTAAAAAAGGAACTATCATGTTAATAATTTTCCTTATTTCCATTAATTAGAAATAAATGACGTCCTATATTGTAAAAATCAAATTTAACAGAAATCCTTAATCCCATTTTTTTTTAAATTAGTTCATATTTAAGTTTATTGCAGTATTTTTCCATGGCACCAAATAAGTTATTATTGAATCTTGTTTATAATTAAAATAACATCTCAACCATCATTGCTTATAATTTATTTGTTAAAGATAACTTATCATTTATATTCCACTTTCTCCAAAATCACAATTTTATTTAATTGAAAGAGTAATTTATTTTAATCACCTTATTTAAATCTTTTTATGTATTTCCCCTTTAATTTATTTCTTAAATTCCTTTTAACTATTCAAATAAAGGACTTAATCACAAATTATATTCTTCTTTGGATTAACTATTAATTAATTATTTCCAACTATCCCTCAAACTGTGGGTTGTTACAGACTCGCTCCTTTTAGAAAATTGTGTCCCAGTAATTTCTCATGGAGGAGAGTTCTAAATAAACTAGAAGCATGAGTTAATTCAAGAAATAAAGTACAAATTAATTAAAAGTCTAACCACAATTGAGTTCCGAAAAGAAGATTAGCATGTGTTCGCTCGATTAATTCTCTGGTTTTCCGAGAGCAATCTTTAGGATTATAAGGCTATTGTGCTTTTATAAGTGGAACATCCTCACTATGAAGTTGTTTGACCTCCGAAGCTACAGTGCGAACAAGATTCTGTTCATAAGTAAGATTAGGTGAGATTTCAAGTTCTTCAAGAAGTCTAGACCCAAGGATAGAATCAGATTGTCTAAGACATTTGCAAAGCTAAGAGATATGAAACACATCATAAATATTAAAAAACTGAGCTAGAAGAGAAACATGATAAGCCATATCACCGATGCATTTGGTGATTTGGTTTGTTCTAATGTATCGAGGAGCCAATTTCCCAGATCGATTGAAATGCCTAACACCTTTCAAAAGGGATACACGAATGAAGACTAAGTCCCCAATAAAAAATTCCAAATCTTTTCTCCTATTATCCGCATAAGATTTCTTTCTGCTCTAGGCCTCCTTTATTCTTTGAAGAATAAGATCAATTTTCTCAAAAGTCCCATGAGCAGAATCTAGGCCAAAAAATAACTTCTCTCCAACCTCAAGACAACAAGAAGGTGATCGGCACGACCTTTCTTATAGAGTTTCGAAAGGAGCGATTCTAATACTGGAATGGAAGTTATTTCTGTAAGAAAATTCAACAAGAGGAATATGACTTCCTAACCACCATCAAAATAAAGAATACAAGCATAGAGAAGGACTTTTAAAACTTTGTTCACTCACTCTGTTTTCCCATCAAACTGAGGATGATGGGCAGTGTTGAGATTGAGTTTCTTACCCTATGCCTTCTGAAGACTCTTCCAAAATCCACTTGTAAAGAGTGGATCCCAATCGCTAACTATGGCACTGGGAACGCCATGTATCCTGACAATCTCCTTAATATAAACCTTAGTTAGTCGAGGAGTTGTTCGGTTATACTTGACAGGAATGAAGTGGGTGGATTTCATTGGTATATCGACAATCACCTATACACTATAATGACCGGATCTAGAACAGGAAGGACCATCGACAAAATCCATAGAAACCTAAAAAAGAGAGATATGATCATTACTAGATTGATTCAAAAGAATTCAAATTTGAGATCATAAGTTTATACTACCTGATCCCCCTTCCAAACAAGAACATCCAATGGCCGCAAAAGTCCACTGTATATTTGATGCTTCGCCTTTACCAGCTGACAAGTCATACAGCTCTTTACGTAACTTGCAATATCACGCTTCATTCCTTCCCAATAGTAGATACGTTTCATACCTACCTACATCTTGCTACCACTAGGATGGATAGTGTATCTAGAACGATGACACTCCTCTGAAATATCCTTTCGAGATTCCTAATATTTGGTATAATAAGTGTCTCGCGTCTCCGAGAACAATCATAAGCATCTACTTCGAAGTCCTTCGATTCAACCTTTTTGGACTCATCTCTACAATTCTCCATAAGGTAAAAAAGTTATGGATCTTGTTTCTAAGCTTCAGCTATTTGGTCCAACAAAGATGGATGAGCCTCTAAGCTTGCTAACAACATGAATGAACTAGAATCTGGAGTGTGACTTCGAATCCCACAAGAAGATAAAATCTCAATACCTTTCCACTCAGCCATCGTTATAGAAACTACCACCTGATGCTTCTAACTCAGTGCATCAGCAACTCGATTCCCCTTCCATGGAGTATACTAAATATCAAAAGTATAGGAAGAGAGGAATTCAACACACCTTTGATGACGCATATTGAGCTCCTTTTGTGTAAAAAAATACTTCAGAGATTTATGGTCGGTATGGAGAACAAACTTTTTGCCAAAAAGATAACGACGTCAAATCTTAAGAGCAAAGATGATGGCTGCAAGTTCAAGGTCATGTGTAGCATGTCTGACCTCCTTCGATTTTAATTTGCTTGATGCATATGCAACCACTTTGTCTTTCTGCATTAATACAGCGCCAAGACCTAACCTACTAGCATCAGTATAGGCTACAAATCGTGGTACCCTTTTGGAACCACTAGAATAGGAGAATGAGTAAGAAGTTCCTTTAAATTCTGGAATTGTTAATCGACAGATTTTCTATCATTTAGAAAACCATCGAAAAATATAATCATTATAAAAACTACAAGCGCACGGCGTACAATCGTGGTATGTATGCGAGTGCAGGTCGATCCATAGGAAAGAATTAAATTTTAATAATACTCAATCAAATTTTAATCATTATAAACCATCATCATTCAAAGTTTCCATTAAGCATGAAAGAGAGATCATAGATGAAATCATTATGTTAATTCAATATGTTTATGAGAGCTTTATTACCTATAAATTGAAGGGGTTTAACTACTCATATTTGAAAACATGTTAACATAAAATGAGTTCAACATAAAAAAACAAGAAAAATGAGAGCTAATTAAAAAGAAAAGAGAGTTACTACTTGCAAGAAATAAAACTAAACTAATTACAAGTATTAAATCTATGCCAATAACATGAAATAAGAGAAGCATAAACTAACGAGGAGAGCATGAAATAAAAATAGCATGAAAAGAAAGCATAAAATAAAATTTGCATTAAAGTAAAGAATAAGGCTAAGAACCATTAAAGAATTTTTTATTTAACTTTGATTTGTGGCTACAATATTGCATAAAAAGAAGAAGATGATGATTACATGAAACATAAGGGGTATTTATACATGTTTAAAACCCTAATTCATGTTTTAGGGGACTACCTAAAATGCCCTTGAAGTGCAACCTCCAAGTAATTGTTAGGAAAATAATTAATCTCTACTAACATGCCTTTAAGCCTCTATTAACATGTGCATGTGCTTTTAATTATGGACCACATGTTAGTGGGTATGTGAGCTCCTTCATGTTGCATGAATTCTTTTATTTCCATTCTCCATATGCCTTCAATATATGTGCATGCATACATCTATGAAACATCTTCATATTTTTACTTCATTTCCTACAAATAAAAATAAAAATGTGCAAATAAATTTTCTCAAAATTAAATCATACAAAAAATACAATTTTACCCCCAAATGAAGATGAATGAATGATGATTTGAAAATAATTTAAATTTTGATTTAAACATGTAAAATACCCTAATATACTCATTTATTTAATTAAAAGAAGATTAAATATGGAAGTAAAAATATACACTTTTACATGCACATCAAATACCTCCACACTTATCTTTTTATTCATCCTCGAATAAACTAAAACTAGGATAAATCCGTTTTCGTACGAAACATGATTGCATTGAGCGTATGAAAAAAGCCGTTAAACCTCTAGATGTCTCTAGTAGGATGAGTGTTGCCTTTGAGGGTTTTCAATAGATACTACCTACAAAATCCAAATGCGATTTGCAAATTCTAGTGTGACTACATGATGCCAGTTTTTAAAAATATTTACAAATGAAGAATTTTACTTTTAAATTGACACGAGTTAGTTAAATATAAGTTTAGTTCATTATCAAGAAATTTTATTCCTTTTACTCATCAAAACTTCTAACAAAAGGTAAGTTATCTTCACAATTAGACTTTAGTTTGGCTAGTTATTTCGATTGATAACATAGTGCAACTATATAATAAATCCTTTAGTTAATTATCAAAATTTTACAAAGTGGTATTTTTTTAATTTCTTTTGAATAACAAATCGAATTAAATAAGTGAAAATAGTACTTAGATTTCAATTTCTTGCTCTCTCTCTGTTTTGAAAAATATTAACATTACTACTATTTACACACCTAACATGGATAAACCGAGGCCAGATATACCGATCATGCACAGCCTTTTGGGCTTACATGAGAAGAGTATGGAGCGTGGCGAGCGTACACACTTGCATATGAACACATGACTCTAGGTGTTTATTATTATTATTATTATTTTAAATTTTATTTACCTACAACTAACTCAGATAAACTGATGTCAGATATACCGATCATGCACTACCTTTCGGGCTTACGCGAAAAGGGTACATAGTATGGTGAGTGTACACACTTACGTGCGAACACATGACTCTAGGTGTTACTTATTTTTATGATTTTTTTGAAAAGAGAGAGTTGTGAAAAATCATCTTAGCATCATTTAACTTAGAAGATCAAAAATGTTATCATCTTTACTTTAATTCAACCACTCTTTTAAACAAAGATTACAATTAAGACATGCTTCATAATTATCACCTATGAGACTTCCTATATACTAGTCAAACCATAGTTACTTTAATTAAAGTTTTATGTTTATTTTTGTTGAGATAAGTAAATTTTAAAAAAATTCAATTTAGTAACCAAAAACATATACTTATCCTATAGTGTTTCTTCAAAGGTAAATCAATATGCTAAAAGAAAATTTATTTTAGGATTTTTATAGAAAGAAAATGCAAATAATAAACCATGAAAAATTAAAATAAACATGAGACACCCCCATACTTGATTTTGACCGTGTCCCCATAGTTAATACATGATATAATGAGTGTATGGAGAAAAATATGTACATATTTACAAGACAGGGTTAAAATTTCTTAATAGACGTAGTGTGGCTTATGAAGAATCATGAGCACCTCCTTTCAGTCACTCGCCAATTCCATGTAAGGTTTTAAACGATGACCATTGACTTTAAAAATCAAACCATCCCTAGGTTTTTTTTTTACTTTATGGCGCCGTGTGGAAAAACAGTACGTACAATGTATGGTCCTGTCCTCCTCGATTTTTATTTCTCAGGGATCAAATGAAGTCAAGAGTCATGCAAAAGAACTTTTTGGTTTGGCGAAAATGTTTTTCTTAGGTTCGACTTGTCATGAAAAACTGTTGTTCTTTCTTTGTAAATTTTCTCGTTTTCATACGCATTTTTCCTAATCTCCTTTAATTCATTGAGTTGCGATTTTCTATTTTCGCCAGCTTTATCAAAATCAAAATTTGTGTTCTTAATCTCCCACAATAGTTTATGTTCAAGTTTGATAGGTAAATGGCATGCTTTTCCATATACTAATCTAAAAGGAAACATTCCAAGATTGGTTTTATATGCAACTCTATGAGCCCAAAGCGCATCTGTTAATTTTTGTGACCAATCTTTTCAATTTATATTCACAGTTTTCTCCAAAATTTGTTTGATTTGGCGATTTTAAACTTCAACTTGACCACAAGTTTGAGGATGATAAGGAGTGGATAACTTGTGGGTTATCGAGTATTTCTTCATTAGAGTTTCAAACGAACGATTACCGAAATGGGTTCCGTATCACTTATTATTGTGCGAGGTGTTCCAAACCTTCAAAAGATGTTTTCTTTTATGAATTTCACAACAACTTTGTGTTCATTTATTTTACAAGGAATGGCTTCAATCCATTTGGAGACATAATCAATAACAAGAAGAACGTAGAGATTTTTGAAAGAGTTGGGAAATAGTCCTATAAAATCGATACCCCAAATGTCAAAAAATTTGATCGTAAGAATGGGGTTCAAAGGCATCATGTTTCGTCAAGAGACTTTACCTAACATTTAACAGCGATCACAAGTTTTACATAATCAAATGCATCTTTGAAAAGCATAGGCCAACAAAAATCACATTGAAGCACTTTTTCCGTTGTTTTCTTAGGACCTAAGTGACCACCATAAGCTTGGTCATGACAAAACGAAAGAACACTCTTTACTTCGCAATCTGGGATGCAATGTCGAATGATTTGGTCGAAACAGTACTTAAACTAGTATGAATCATCCTAATAAAATTACTTGACTTGGGAAAGAAATTTATATTTATCTTGTTTCAACCAAAATGAAGGATTTTCATTAGTGACTAAATAGTTCACTATATCAGCATACCATGGATCGACGGAAATGGAAAGGCGTTGTTCATTGGGAAAATTCTCGTTGATCAGTAAAGAAGTTGGTGCAGTTGGAAGACGCGACAGTTGATCAAAAATGACGTTATCAGATCCTTTTTTGTCTTTGATCGTAAGGTCAAATTCTTGGAGCAATAGGATCCAACGGATCAAATGAGACTTAGCATCCTTTTTAGTGAAAAGGTACCTAAGAGCGGAGTGGTCAATGTAAACCTTAATGTGTGAGCCCATCAAATAAGGTCGGAACTTTTCAAGCGCAAAGACTATTGCTAGAATCTCTTTTACAATGGTTATATAATTGAGTTGAGCATCGTTAAGAGTCATACAAGCGTAGTAGATGACATGAAGAATTTTGTTGATGCGTTGTCCTAAGACAGCACCAACTGCAAAGTTAGAGGCGTCATACATTATTTCAAAAGGAAGATCTCAATTGGTGAGAGAATGATGGGAGCTAAAATAGTTCACTTTTGTGATGTCCGAAAGTAGAAACACAATCAAATAAGCCAAATGGAACATTTTTCCCAAGAAGACTTGTCAGAGGTTGATAAATTTTACTAAAGTCCTTCACAAAGCGTCAGTAAAAACCAGCATGCCCAAGGATGAACAAATGTCCTTGATAGATTTGGTGATGTATAGATTTGCAATTACGTCAACTTAGCTTTATCCACCTCAATGCCTTCGTTTGAAATGATTGAAATGACATTTTTTAATTTAGAATTAAGTGTTTGTCCTTGCGTTGATTTAGAACCAACTCAGGATGGTGTATCACTCAGAAAAAGAGTTTTCAAAGATGGAAAAATCGTCCATAAACACTTCCAGAAAACATTCGATCATATCGGAAAAGATGCTGACCATGTATCTTTGAAAAGTAGCAAGAGTGTTGCAAAGGCCAAAAGGCATATGTCGATATGCAAAGGTGCCAAAGTGACACGTGAAAGGTGTTTTCTCTTGATCTTTGGGAGCAATTAGAATTTGGTTATAACCTGAGTAACCATCAAGAAAGCAATAGAATTCGTTGCCGACTAACCGTTCAAGCATTTGGTCGATGAAAGGAAGAGGGAAGTGATCTTTACGTATTGCAGCATTTAATTTTCGATAATCAATGTAGACAAGCCAACTTGTTTGAGTACGAGTTGGAATGAGTTCGTTAGTGTCATTCTTGATAACAGTATGTCCAGACCTTTTAGGCATGACTGGATTGGGCTAACTCATGGACTATCAGAAATGGGGTATGTAATCCCATTATTGAGGAGTTTAAGAATTTCGATTCGAACCGCATCCTTCATTTTTGGGTTAAGCCTTCATTGCGCATCATGAACAGGCTTGGCTTCGTCAACTAAGTGGATACGATGTTGAACAAGAGCGGGACTAATTCCCTTTATTTCAGTAATCGATTATCCAATTGCTTCTTTGTTTTTCGAGAAGGGAAGCTTCTTGATCAAGAGATAGAGTTGAAGAAATTATGATAGAAAACATTACATTATCACCTAGATCAGGAAGAGGTTTGAGTTCCAACTTAGGGGGTTGCTCAATCAAAGAATTTGGTTACAGTTCTAACTTAATGATGAGGGTTTCAAATGGAAGCACATTTTCAATCTCGTGAGGCTTGTCTTGAAAGAGTTGTTGTATTCAGTCTTGCGTTCGTTGTTAAGGTCAACCGTTTCATAGTCAAAATGTTTTTGAATGGAACTAACTTCCAATGTTTGGTCAAGTGATTCATTCGAATGGTTTTCAAGATTAAAGATGTTAAAATCCAAATTCATATTTCCAACAGAAATTTTCATCGAACTGTTTCGACAATTGATTAAAGCATTTGAAGTAGCCAATAAAGGTTGGCCTAGTATCAATGGAATTTGACTCATCGGATTGTTCACGGGTTGTGTCTTTAAAACAATGAAATCAAAAGGGAATATAAATTGACCAATTTTGATGAGTACGCCCTCGGTTTCTCCCATGGGTTTCTATATCGAACAATCGGCAAATTGAGTAGTTACTTTTGTCGGTTTTAGTTCACCCAAGCCAAGTTGTTGGTAAACTGAATAAGGAATCAAATTGGCACTCGCACCCAAACCTAGTAAGCACTTATTGATCGTATTGTCTCATATTGTGCATGAGATCGTCGAACATCCAAGATCTTTGTATTTGACGAGAATTGATTAGGACAAGACTTCACTAAGTGCGGCAACTAAGAAAACTTTCTTAGGTACATGCATATGTCATTTTTGAGTACACAAGTCTTTCAAGAATTTAATGTAAGTTGGGACTTATTGAATGATATCAAGAAGTGGAATTTTAAATTTCACCTGTTTGAAAATTTCCAACGTTTTTTTCCATTTGATCGGAATGTTTCTTGGGTCAAAGGCGGTGTGGAAATTGACTCATTTGCATTTCAAATTTAGCAATCGATTGACTCATATTCTACATGTACGAATTTAACGAATTTTTTAAATTACTATTTGATTGGAGGCTTTGAGTGGTTGCTTTAGCCAAAGTTTCATGACTTTTCTCAAGTGAAGTCAATCGTTTATCGTCTTGGGGAGCAAAAGATTGTTGCGGTTGATTTTGAGACAGACCCGCAAAATTTTGTCGAAAGTAGTTGGGCTAAAAGGGAGGATTCGAAGCATTGTTTGGAAATGCTTGAAAATTGGGATGAACCAAATTCGTGTTAGAATTATTTTGGTTCCATGCAAAGTTAGGATGATTTCTCCAACTAGGATTGTACGTTGGAGAAAACGGGCCATTCTTAACCTTGTTAAAAGCATTGAGTTATTCTATCGAATTAGGACACTGATCGGCCATGTGGTTTGGATCGTTGCATTTATACACATTGGTTGAGAAGCTTGGTTCATTTGGTTAGATGAGAAAACATTGTCGAATATTTTGATCATTGCATCGATTTTTGCTTCCAAAGCCATTAATGATCCTATCGAGTGTGCGCTTGATCGTGAGTAAATTGATTTTTCATTAGAACATTCCCATTGGGATGATTTTTCGGTTAAGTTCTTAAGAAATTGCCAAGCATCGTTAGGATGTTGGGAAAGAAAATTGTCTTGGCACATCGATTCAAGTATGGCTCATGAGCTATTTTCAAATACATCGTATAAGATTTGGTAAAGAGTCCACCTTTCAAAATTATGGTATGGACATTTTATCAAAAGCTCTTTAAATGTTTCAAAATATTTTTCGAAAGGTCCACCCTTGAATTGATGAAAATTGACAATTTCATTTTGAATTTTAGTTATTTTTTCCAAGGGTAGAACTTTTTAAGAAGATTTTAACAAATTCGTCCCAAGTTTTGATCGAGTTCAAAGATAAGCGATACAACCATTTATCAGCATAACCGGTAAAGGCGAATGGAATTAATCGAAGTTTGATACTGTCATCACATAATTGTTGGAGTTTAACGGTTTGCACAAACTTGTTCGAATTTTGTTAAGAAGATATTTGGGTCATCGTGTTCAATATTGCCAAATTTCGGAAGCATGACAATGTAATTTGAATGAATTTCAAAGTGATTACATGTTAGGATGGGTGATGTGATACAAGAAGGAATAGAAACTATATCGGGAAAGATTCTGTCCATGAGAGTTTGAGGGGCGTTTTCGTTTGCCATCGTTGGAGGATCGTTTGTCTGAGTTAAACGATTCGTTGTTGTGTCACGAGTCCAAGTACTCATGCATAAGTGAAATGGTCAAGGAGAGAAAGAAGCGAGAATAAAGCTAAGAGAATGAAACAAGGTTTAGAGAATAAAATGAAGCGAAAAATTATTATTTTTTAAGGGAAAAATATTCCCCAAAAAGAATTTATTTTTCAAAAGGGGGATTTTTTTTTGGAGTTTGGATTTTCAAATCTTTTCTTTTTTTAATATGTTTTTTTTAGTTTTTGTTTTTGAAAAGATTTTTTTTGGATTTTTGTCTTCTCTTCAAAAAACTAACTTAAGAAAAATGCTTGTTTTTGGATTTTTGAGTTTGTTTGTTTTTTCAAAGGAAATGATTTAAAAAGATTTTTTGGATTTTTGTAAAAGCTAAGTTAAGTAAATTGTAAAAAAATTTACTTTTGGATTTTGTTTATTTATATATGCATAAGCCAATCCAACTAAATGAATGCAAGGAGTCAATTACAAATTTTATGTACTTAGTAGCTCCTAACTCAAAATTGTATAATCGCACTTCGATTTAATCCAACAAAATAGTTCTTTGCCAGGTAACGGACATGAGTTATCGGTGCACCACGAATCATTGTAGCAATGCAGCTGAAGGTTTAATTAAATATATTATTATATACCATATATATAATAACTTACAAAGAAAAGGTGGAGAGGAGCACGGCTGAAGGGCAGTCGAGGGAAGAGCTATGCCATGCGCTAGGCAAGGTAGGATGGCCGATGCAGGCCGGGGCTAGATGCTCATGAAGGGGTTTCACTCGAGAGGGAACAGGGGGAAATTGGGTTCGGTGGTTCTGAGCGGTGGTGGATGGCACTTGCTGGAGGCCGGGAAGAAGAGTAGCAACAGTCGGTCATGGTAACACGGAGTTTGGGTTACTGGCCGTTGTGTGGAGGGGCATACGCATGCATGGGTTGCATGGATCGGGGGCTTTCAGAGGATTATGGCAGTTCTTAGGCAAATAAGCTTTCACACATTTTTTTGATGATTGGGAGAGCAGAACAAATGGTAGAATAGTAGCTTTAGAATACGGAGATGCACAGGTTTGGTAAAGAAAAGAAAATATGTATAGGTTAGTTGAAATGCACAAGCAACTTTTATTTATAACTTTGTTTCTTTTATATTCAAATGGAAGCACCGACGTAAATAGTGGAAAATGAAGAGATTGAGAAAGTTAAGGGACAAATAGTCTTTCAGAATATAACAAGCCTAGTTATAATTATTTTCGAAAGCAACGGTAAGAATGAAGTGAAAGAAATAAACAGACCAAAATAATTAATTTTGCAGTGGGAATAGAAAAACCCACAATGTTGAATTCAAGAAACATTAACTGCTAGTGGCTGACAGCTTTCTCACTGAGAGCAATGAAAGGACAAAGGAAAACAAAGGGTTCAAAACGGGTACCGATACGGATACCGTTTTCATAGCTTCCGCCGTGTAGCGGACTCCAAATAAAACAATCGAATATACTGCGGAGATTAGTACGACGAGACGATCAAAACGGTACATAGATATCAGGGACAGGATCATCCGATCAAAAAGTCGATACGAATACTGATATACGTTGCTATTCCATACGGGAAAATCCAAACGGAGCTAGAAACTTCCGAAATTTGTGAAATGAATTACGCGGTATTATTCAGAATGTTCAAAATAAATTTTCTTATGTTGACATATTTAGGTTTTGGAATACTTTTAAATTCAACCGTTATTTCGCCGAAAATAAGATCGACGGAGCAATAACAGTCAATATTTGGAGAAACGAAGTATGACGTATTGCCAGAAGATGATTTATAATTTTTCTATAGAAAATATTCAGGTTTGGAAAACATTTTATTATTCTCAAATATTAACTGATATAAATTTAAATAAGATTACACAATAAAAATAAGCTCTATATTATCTGATGAAAATTTAGCAGTTGCTATGTTTAAATAGACGTATTTCAAATATCAAATTTATATTTCAAAATTTTATAATTTAAAATTTCACAAAATTCCATTTAAATATATTATTAAAACAATTAAAATTTTACAGGCCGTTACACTCTCCCCCACTCAAAACTTTTCGTTCCCGAAAAGGAAGTAGGTAGGAGAATAGAAACAACAATGCAGTATTTTTCAAATATTTACTTGAAATATTTATTTGAAAACATCATTTGCAAATCAATTATCTTCAATACATTAATATTTTTCAAATATCATTAATAAATCGACAATCATTTACTTTAATATTAATTAATAACTTCTAAATATTTATAATAATAATAATAACTTACTATTAAACCATGCAGTATATAAATAAACAGTATTTTAAAAGGGATATATTCAAAAGGGAAAAGAAGGTAGATTTCGAAAACAGAATATAGGTGAATAAATAAAGGTGAGCAGATAAGGTAGATTCAAAAGAATAGTATCGGGCATGAATAGTTAATTCACCATAAGAATTTCAATTTCAAATATTAATACAAAATTTCTTTGTTGGAATTACTTTTATCATAAAATACTTTTATAACTCGATATTTCAACAAGTTTATCCTTGTTCTTACAGACTCTAGCCATGCGTTGATCTGGCGCAAAGCTAGAATTCTTCAAGTACTTAGTAGACCTGTTTCAACACCCAGTGAAAATACTTGAAAAACCATCAAAACCGATATGGAAAGTACAATCCAAACAAATCATCTGGATCGTAGATACACAATGGTTACACCTGGATCCCCCAGGAAACATCCGTACCTTTATGTCATCGCTGCCTTGCAAATTGCGCCATAATAACCAAAACTGTGGACCACATGATACATAACAATGGTTACGCCTGGATCCCCCAGGAAACATCCATACCCTTTAAGCAATCTCTGCCTTGCGGATATAGCCATGACAACAAAACTGGTAGACCGTAGGATACATAACAATGGTTATGCCTGGATCCCCTAGGAAACATCCGTACCCTTTAAGCAATCTCTGCCTTGTGCATTATGCTGCCCAAAAAAACGACCATGGGTTATGCCATTGTAGGACACTCGAGTATCACATTCGAAAAACCAAAATCAGAGAGAATAATATCTATAGAATGAATCCACAATGTGGCCACAAAGCGGATATCAAGCAGAAAGCACTTTCCATATTTGTACTTCAAAAATATGTATCATATAGCACCTTTTCAAAATACTTACAAATATCATACTTATATAAAGTCCATTATATAAGATTTCATTTTCAAATCGAATACTTTCCAAAACAATAGTATATCAAATCACATTTATATAGACTTTGATTATATAAGATTTCACTTTTCAAATTGAGTACCTTTCCAAATCGATAGTTTTCAAATCAACTTCATACTCATACAAATCAATTTCATATAAGTTCGATAACTCCTAAATCAAAGTATTCAGTAAAACAAGGTTCTCAATTTCAATTCCTTTCAATATCAGTTCAGTTTCAAAATCATATGTGATTTCACCAAATTATTACTTCCAAATTTAATATCTTCAATTTCAAAGTTTCAAAATAATGGGCTTAGAAAATAATCCTAGCTTCCAAATCACATAATTTACGTCCAACAAATTCATTTCCAAAATCCTCATATTAATACTGGGTTTCAAGTTCCAATCTATTTTCGAAACCAAATATTTTTCTCGAAATCAATTATACCCAAAATTCATAACCATCCCTTTAAAACCTTTAAACCATTTATTTCTATATGGAAGATCCAATTTACCTTTTGAAAATTACTTAGCTTTGAAAATTAAACCTTGATTTGGAAGTGTTCGAACATTCAAATAGTCGGAGAAATCCAATTTCCAATCCAAGAGTTGGAAATCAGCAACAAATCAATAAATCAATTTCAATAGATAAGGTTATACTAAAACAAATCTGAAACTCGAGCACTAAGCACAGGCTTACTTTAAATCATTTCATATATATATATACACACATATATCCTTCGAATATCAAATCATACTTCAAAATTTGAAATCGAATTTGGTTTCACCAAAATCACTCACATAGAAAAGCTACTAAAGTGGCCTCTCCCCCACTTTGAAACTCAAAAATCAATGTCGATGATGCGTGCACTCATCACCAAAATTATTTTCCAACGACATAAGTGAGTTCTGGACTTCTATTTTCTTGAAAACTTCTTTGAAATTTCTTCGAAATCATTGGAATTCATTTGAAGTCATTTGAAACATTTCTTATCCGGACAATACTTTTAAATCGAAATATTATATATTTTCCAACACCTTAAAACCCATTTCAAAACACTAGAATTCAATCTCTCGAATTTCAAATTGAAACCCTTCAGTTATAAATCATTTTGATATACATTAAATTTCTTATATAAACTTCAAATTTTAAATCCTTCCAAAACTTCAAATTCTCATTTTTTAAAAGGTATATAATACTTATCGAAAACATTTTCTCTTTTATATATAGAATATAATTATACTTATCAAAATAATAATTTGGATATATAAAACAACTTCTAAAATACAAACAAACCCAATTTTTTTTCAAAGGATGATTTAAGAATGGATTCCAAAACAAAGATAGAAATTCAAATTAGAGGAATTCTAATTAAATAGAATTCTGATTCGAAGATAGGCTCGATCGAAGATGAGATAATTAACTTACAAAATAGAAGATGGATATATTTATATAAATCGGGCGACCTTAACCGGGTCAACCGTGACTTCAAGAACCAGGTCGATGCACAATTCCAATGTACTCATGACAGAGATAGCAACATCTAAACTGAGGTGGATATAAATCTTCAGTGAATCAATGCCAATTGTAAAGGAGTTTCACCCTTTTACAATTCATTGAAAGATTGGCTGGATCGCCTACTCTTATAGAGATCATTCGAAGTGGAGATATAGGATACTCTAGAATCAAGAAGCACGAATAGGGAGAGAAGATAATGGATTTTGGAACCGCAGGGAACATTCCAAAGTCCAAAGGAAAACCAAGTCAAAGAGGAAGAAATTCAAGCTCGAACGAAATTGATTCTGCAAATAAATTTACTATATATGCTAAGTTCGCCTAGAGCCAAAGCTCTGATACCAACTGTAACGACCTGTTATTTTCAACCATTTGCATTCACACACGTCGGACTTGAATTGCTCAAAATATCAGATTATAAATTTTATTTGGCAAAACTCAGCATATACAATAAATAAATCAACCACAGAATCACAGACACAGAGTAATATAAACATAATGCAGCAGAATAGATAAATAGTAGTTCATGAAGCTACTATATAAACATCAGAGTTAGAAATAAAATACTGTAGAATATCTCAAAAATGCTGAAGTCTCAAATCCAAATTGATGACATCTCTAAGCAAAGCAACTGGAAAAGTAGAAAGCTGAATTATAGTTGGATCTCCAAAAGAAGCTCTAAACTTCAAAGGTGTAACGACCCAGAATTCCTGTCATTTGATATTTGTATATTTAATTGATTTTAAATATCAACAAGTAAAATTTGTAAGTTGAATAAATTTTATTTCGAATATCTAGATTTAATTGAATAATTAAATTGATAATTTAATATTTGAAGTTTTAGAAATAATTGGAATTTGAATTTAAAGTGAATGAAAATGATTTATAAAGTTGAATTAAATCATATTTGAATTAGATTGATGTTAGAGGACTTTTAGAATCGAATTAAAAGTTGAATTACGGAAATTGAATATTTTAATATTTAATTGACGAATAAAAATAGCCATTTTTCAAACAGTCTCGGATTTTGACGAAACCAGTTTCATTGGATCCGTAATGTTAAATTATTGTAAAATCTTAAATTTCGTGTCTACCAGATTTACGGTATGTCCGGCGCAAGCTAAAATGCATAGAAATCGGTTTAAGTGAATTTTAAATTTAAATTAAATAGTCGACTCGAAAATCTATCTTTCAAATACGATCGAATTGGCTCCTGATATATTTTCTATTGCGTTCGGAATGGGGGTAAAACATTATAAACACCAGGCGGCACGCTTCGTTTTGAGTTCGAAATTTTTTCGGATGAACAGTGTCGAAATTTTTTCTATAAAAGGACTTCATAATTCATTATTTTCACCAAAACCCTAACCCTAGAAACCCTAGCCGCCAGCTACATTTCTATGGCCGAAAATGCATCTTCTTTCTCCTCCATTTTCTCACAATCCATCGACTTTCATTGAAAACTTCCAACTAGTAAATTTTAGAGCACGTTGCGAACTACAAAACCAACTGTCACGATCGAATTTAACTTGGTGGATCGACGGCAAATCGTTCGTGAATGACGCGCATTCGAGCTCGAATTTCGAAACACATACACAGCCGAGCTCGGCCGGTCAATAGGCGTTGGGGTTAAGCGAAGGTGGCTTCGACGTGGAAGTGTCAGATCGTCTTCAAGTTGCTTATAGGAGTCGCGAAAATTTGACGATAAAGGCAGCCGAGATGGGTTGTTCGAACGTGGATATACCTAGGTAGAGAAGATGATAGCATCGGCCGTGATTTCCTTTGGTAAAACGAACAACCCAGATGGATATAAGTTTTAAAACTAAAAAGAAAATAGTAATTAATTTATTTAAATTGGTATAATGTTTAAAAGGCTATAACTTGTTCATACGTGGTCGAAAATTGACGAAACGACTTGCGTTGGAATCGTATTGTCGGATACTACGCAATGGAACAGGACTAGGATTGATTGGAGCTAGTGGAATTTTAGGTAAAAATTAACGCGTGTTTAATTTTATTCGGAATGAAACACTACAACTGTTATTGGAAGCAAGGTAAGAACTTCTCACTCAATCGAATTGTGTTTCGATTTAAATTTTAAATAGTTAAATTTAAAATTGCTTGATTGTGTGATTGAATGATGGTTGCTATCTGTTGTATCGAAATAGACCTTATACGCCGCATATTAAGTGGAGATTATTTTATTAAACACATATACCGTAATATTCCACCATGAAGTGGGATTAGTATTATATATGTACTTGGAGTTGATTTCCCGCATCATATAGAGGATGAAACCCTATTGCGCTGCATAATAGTGGATGATATTTTATATAAACCCATGTACCGAGATATCCTGTCTTGAAACGGGATTGGTATTATGCTAACATCTGTGGATGTAGGGAAACATGTTGGAGGGATCCAACTAGATTCCTCAAATAATTGAATTTGTTTCAATGTCGTGTGTTGATTATTTATAATCTCTGTGTGATTTTCTTTGTGATTGAAATCGTTGAAGGCTAAAATTATCCTAATATAATTTTGGTATCGTTGGATACCGTAAAAAATTGATTTTTGAAAATACAGGTTGAAAGTTTATATTAAAAAATTATTTTTGAGCATTGGATAAATTTAAAAGAAGGAATACTAAAATAATAAAGTTTTATTTTTAATCTTATTGAATAAAATTTAAAAATACGGGAAAAGCTTTAATAAATGGATTTCGGGTAATATTATTCAAAGGTTGAAGAATTTATTCAAAATACGGATTTTAAAGAGTTTGAAAAAATAAAAGAATTTGTTTCCTTTAAAAGGAATTTATTTTTTTAAAAGGAAGTAAAAATTTGAAATCCATTTGGGAATTGATTTTTGGTGATTGAATTTAAATCTTTTGAAAATCCATTTGGAAATTTATTTGGTGTTTTGAAAAGAATCTGGAATCAATTTGAAAATTGATTCGGGGTTCAGTAGAAATTGATTTCAATTTGGGATTTGAATGAAATTCTCTTGATGTTTAATTTTTGGGAAAATCAATATGGAATTTGATTTGGTTGTTTTTGAAATCAATTGAAAAATTGAATTGTTGTTGAAAGTGAATATTTGAAATCGACTTGAAAATCATATATCAGTGCATATTTGAAAATTTAAATTCACCATGGAATTTATAAAGGAAAGGGAATTTTTTTTAAAAATGAACGTTGATTTATTTTTGACGTGTGGAAATAAATTTACGGATTTGGAACGTAAATTTAAAGTAAATCGGTAAGGATTTATTTAATTGGTTTAAATGAACCATTTTGAAATGAAAGTGTATTCTCCCTGGAAAGCCGAATAAAATTTCTGAATAGCTTTGAAAAATATATACATACATATATATAAAATTCTAGAATTGGTTTTGAAAAGGATACTTTGGAAAAATTAACTTCTTAAGTTGTTTCGAATCCTTTAAGTAAAGATTTATTAAGTTGATATAGAAATGATTATTTCTAAGATTTAATCAATAATTGTTTTAGAAAATAGTTATACTCTATCTACTAATTTTTATTTTGAAAATTAGTTTGGACTTAAGTTATATATAATATTGGTGTAATATTTTTTTATAACTAATATTTTAAGTGAAGTGTTTAAAGAAAAATAGTTATTTCAAAGTGTTTTCCCATTATATTTTGGATAAGCGTTATAAATTATTTTAAAGTATTTGAACTCGGCAGATTTCCAATGAAAATGAATAATTATTTGGAAGTGTATCCGCGTCAGGAAAATGATTTGAAATTTGTTTTCAAAAATTGTAAAGGTGAAAAGTGATTTGAAATTTGTTTTCAAATGGTTGAAGTGTGGAAAAATATATCTTGTAAAGATATTTTTGGAAAATGAATAATTTGGGAAATTATTTGGAATCTGGTGATGTTGTTCATATTATCGATAGTTAAATAACCGACTATCAATATTTACTTTTAAATGGGTATTTGTTGTGATTTGCTTGAATTTGAATGCTACACTTATTTTAAAATAAGCGCTCATTATTCGGTTTAGCCGGGAGGGGACCTTTGGGTCATAAATCGCATTCCGAATAGTGATACGTCATAATGGATAACATTTGAAGACCGGTATTGAAGACCAGATATATTCAAAAATGGAAGGATTACCGTCGAATGCCTTTGCATCGGCTGATCCCCGATATAAAAATTTTATCACCCTTTGTGATGGGAACTCGGGACGTGATTAGTGAATATCCGGATTGCAAGGACTTCTTTGGAAGTGCCTTCGGTTCCGTTCGATCCTGGAACGGACTTGTATGGATGTGTGTCTGACGTTACAACATGAGACGTAAAGCTGGTTTCTATCAAATACATTTCTGTTTGTGGCAGAGAATTTATTCTCTTAGCTTAACACCCTTCTCTGAGACGTACGAGCTCAGAGGTTATGTAGTTGATGGTTACTAGTGATACATTTCCAATTTGGTAATGTGGCATACGAAGTGATGCCGATCATTTGTTGATCGAAGCATGAATTTTGTGAAAAGCGTAGCTTTGTGGATGAGACTTCATCGGGCCTCACACCCCGGAATGCTCGAAACAGGAAGAATGCAGTAAGGTTTTAGGGGATAGCGCCCCTTAGGGTATGTTCATTTCCTTCTGGATAGAGGTGGTATCATGGTATGGAGCCCAGATACTTGACCTTTGTGGTTGCTGCAAGTTTATTACTTTGTGGTTGTTGGTATTGAGGATCCTCGGATAAAGGTTGTTTACAATCGGGGGATGACATACTCGTCTCAGTAGTTACCTATTTTTGCAGAGGTAACCCGACCTTGTGTTGGAAGAGATCCGGTTTGGTTCTCAGGGCGTCCCGCCAGAGGCGTTCCCATGTGGCAATAGGAAGTTCCTTAGCCTGATTATTTGTTGGGAAATCCAAAGAAACAATACGAGCCCTCCACGGTTTTAGTTGTAAACCTGCCATGGAATGTGGCGGTAACCTGTTATTGAACATGGTAGCTACAGTAGGCATAGTTCGGAATGTCTATGCTGGCTAAGATTTATATTATACTTTCGAAATGTTTTCCTGCACTTTGCACTTATAGTAATAATATCAAAGAAATTTTTCTGCGTATCAAGCATGTTTGACTATCATAAGGGGAAATCTCCTCCAATTCTATGTTTGCATTGTGTGTGTGGCGGGAGGCCTTATAGTAGTTACATTTTCCAAAAGCATTGTAGATCTATTTTAAAATATTTCTTTGTTTGTTTTTTAAAGATAAATGTTTTAAGTTCTCACACCAGTCCCATGACTGACCTGCAGTTTATTGTTCCCTTCCTAAACTCTGGGTGCCCATCATTTTCCACACGGCCGGCCTAGAGTCAGGTTATCGGGATATTCTGGAATTCAGGAGGTGTTGTGGAGCTCAAGAGGCGAGATGGATGGAGAGACGTATCACTTGTATATGGTATTATCTTTTCCGTTGTGTATTCAGTTGTGAAGACAGGTTTATATAACTTTCCATTATTGTGTTGTGTTGTATATTGACTCTGATGATGTAATGTATAAAATGTAAAGTTCTTTTGATTTAAAGATTATTCATTTATCTATTATAATTTGTTCCGCTGAAATTGTGAGATTCTGATATTGTTCTGTTGCTTCTTCTTTCTTACTTGTTCTATCGTTTTCTTCTTCTTAAACCCTAAGGGTTCGGTTTTCCGGCATTCGATTGTTTGGCAGTTGATACAGTGGACGTATTAATGTCGATTTTCGAAAGTCAAAGAATCGGGTCTTGACAAATTTGGTATCAGAGCATTTGGTTAAGCGACAACCTTGGCTCTGTTGGGAATTACTCATTAAAGATAGAGTCAGTGGTACTCTAGAATGAGTGTGAGTGTAATAATAGATATGAGCGTGTATTTGTTAGTGAATATAAAAATGTTTTATATTGTGTTTGCTTATCCGTTGAGCTGTTTGTGAATTCTGGCCGGTATGTGGGACGCCATATTATTGATAGGGATTTCTAAACACTTAAACGAGGCAAATCGACATTGTATCATTTTAAATTGGGTGAATGAAATAATTTTACCTCGATTATATTACATATAGAGGAAATAATTTTTCAGAAATTATTAAAGTGTATATAAATTGATTGTTTGGTTGTTGAAAATGTAAGCATATATATATATATATATATATATATATTAATTAAAAGATGTTTGAATAATCTAAATAAAAACAACAATTGTAAAAGAATAATTGCATAAGCAAATGAATTATTAAGTATGGAATTATAATTAATGGGATTTACAATTGTGAAATAATCTTATATATAAGAAGTGAAACTATATGAATATATTTATAAATATGAGTTGTAAATAAAAATGAATTTGGACTATGAATTTGAAAGTTTTGGATCCCGTCTATTTTGGAAGTTGTTTTTCAAAGTTAAAGATGTTATTACGTAAGATAAATCAATTTGGAATAATCTTATGTAAGTGAAGTGGAATAGTGAAATTCTATAAGAAAAAGACTTATAAATGTGAGTTATAAGTAAAAGGAATTTTTTTTGAAAGAATTTAAAACACTGGATTCGCTACTGTTGCTAGGAAATAATAAGGGTGATGACTGCAGCATCATCAATATCATTTTCGAGTTTCTGTGTGATGGATTTGCTACCGATAGTAAATTGGAAATTGAAGTTTTGTTGTGATAAACAAATTTGAAAATTTAAAATCCAAGTTGTAATTGTTGAATATAAGTAATCAAGTTTTGAACTTATATATGAAATAATAAAGATTTAAGCTTTAGTAAAGTTAAAGAATTTGGGTTAGCATAGTAAATATATGGTGTGAAATTTAACTAAAGGAAGTTAAATAAATTAAATCAAATTTGAACTAGATTGGATAAGTTAATGGATTTGGAAATTTAAGTTAAGTTAAACAAATGATGTTTGAAATGGAATATAACTTAAGTAATGTTGAATGAAGTTGATTTTGGTAAATTAATAAAGTGAAGTGATGAATAGGAAGTTGAGTTATGTAATGAAATTCAAATTTTGTGGTGAAATGAATTAGCAATTGAATTGAACTAATGAATTGAATATTAGTCAATTGAAGGTAAAAGAACTGATATAGAATAATGATTGTAAGTGCTAATTCATTAGAAGCTAATGAAGTTGAAAAAAAATTGAATAATTGAAAGAAAAGTCAATTAGATATTAAACCAATTGGAAACCAGAAGTGTTAAACCAAATTGAAGTTAGACAAAGTGAATATGAATTGTTGAATGTAAATTTAATAAACTTGGTTGTATTGAATATACATTGATTGTTAGATTGTTGTAAGTTGATTGTATAGAAATTCATATGAAGTTGAATTGATAAAATTGAAAGCTATGTAATTTGATTTGAATGTGGAAGTGAACTAACTTGAATGTAAATTAGTGAATATAAACTAATTGAAAATGAATGTTAGTAAAGTCCAACGTTAATGAATCAAATGCGATTAAATGAAAAACCAATTCATTGAATATTAATGAGAAGTGAATGTATATTGATTTGATATGGATTTGTTGGATGTTCGTTGGATGATAGTTGGTTGATGATTGGATTTGTTGTTTTTGTTGCATTTGCTATAGTGGCATTTATAGTTGTTGTAGTGGTATATGTTGTATATTGATATCACTTTTATATATGCATGTTTCTCATTTTTGTTGAGTGTATAGTAGGTGCAGATGGCGCTTGCTTCGCATTTGGAGCTCGCTTTCGCGCTATATTAGCCGTATATGCTCGCTAATAATATATAAGGTACATATCTCGGATTACATATCATACTTTTATACTTTTTTCCCCGTGGGATGCCTCATTACTTTGATGAGATGTACATTTGTGATATATATATTGTCATTTTTTTTGGATCGAGTCGCACAAAGGAGGTATGGCGAAATTTCTTAAAATTTATGGTGTTAGAATATTTTTGAGAAAATTGGAAAATTTTGAAAACTATAACTTGATTTGAAGTTAAAAGTTAAACGATATAGTTGGTTATGAAAAGATAACTAAGTATGATTTGAAAACTTAGTAAAGTTATTGTAAAAAGTTTAACTATGGATTTTGGAAAAGTTAAAATGTTTAAATGAATTTGAAATTTAATTTGAACAAATGGTTTTGAAAAGTTAATGGATTTCAAGACTTTTTCTAACTTGATAATTTCGAGGACGAAATTCTTTTAAGGGGGAAGTTTGTAACGACTCAGAATTCCTGTCATTTGAAATTCGTATATTTAATTGATTTTAAATATTAACAAGTAAAATTTGTAAGTCGAATAAATTTTATTTCGAATATCTAGATTTAATTAGATAATTAAATTGATAATTTAATATTTGAAGTTTTAGAAATAATTGTTTGAATTGAAAGTGGATGAAAATGATTTATAAAGTTGAATTAAATCATATTTGAATTAGATTGATGTTAGAGGACTTTTACAATCGAATTAAAAGTTGAATTACAGAAATTGAATATTTCAATATTTAATTGACGAGTAAAGATAGCCATTTTTCAAACAGTCTCGGATTTTGACGAAACCAGTTTCATTGGATCCGTAATGTTAGATTATTTCAAATCTTATATTTTGTGTCAATCGGATTTACGGTTTGTCCGGGGCAAGCTAAAACGCATAGAAATCGGTTTAAGTGAATTTTAAATTTAAATAGTCGATTCGAAAACCTATTTTTCAAATATGATCGAATTGGTTCCCGATATATATTCCATTGCGTTCGTAATGAGGGTAAAACATTATAAACGCCATGCGGCACTTTTCGTTTCGAGTTCGAAAATTTTTCGGATGAATAGTATCGAATTTTTTTCTATAAAAGGACTTCATAATTCATTATTTTCACCAAAACCCTAACCCTAGAAACCCTAGCCGCCAGCTACATTTCTATGGCCGAAAATGCATCATCTTCCTCCTCCATTTTCTCACAATCCATTGACTTTCATTGAAAACTTTCAACTAGTAAATTGTAGAGCACATTGCGAACTACAAAACCAACGGCCACGATCGAATTTAACTTGGTGGATCGACGGCAAATCATTTGTGACTGACGCGCCTTCGAGCTTGAATTTTGAAGCACATACAGAGCCGGGCTCGGCTGGTCAATGGGCGCTGGGGTTAAGCGATGGTGGCTTCGACGTGGAAGTGTCAGATCGTCTTCAAGTTGATGATAAAGGCGGCCGAGATGGGTTGTTCGAATGTGGATATACCTGGGTAGAGAAGATGATAGCATCGGCCTTGATTTCCTTTGGTAAAACGAACGGCCCAGATGGATATAAGGTTTTAAAATTAAAAAGAAAATAGTAATTAATTTATTTAAATTCGTATAATGTTTAAAATGCTATAACTTGTTCATATGAGGTCGAAAATTGACGAAACGACGTTGGAATCGTATTGTCGAATACTACGCAATGGAGCAGGATTGGGATTGATTGGAGCTAGTGGAATTTTGGGTAAAAATTAAACGCGTGTTTAATTTTATTCGGAACGAAACACTACAACTGTTATTGGAAGCAAGGTGAGAACTTCTCAATCAATCGAATTGTGTTTCGATTTAAATTTTAAATAGTTAAATTTAAAATTGCTTGATTGTGTGATTGAATAATGGTTGTTATCTGTTGTATTGAAATAGACCCTATACATCGCATATTAAGCGGAGGTTATTTTATTAAACACATATGCTGCGATATTCCACCTTGAAGTGGGATTGGTATTATATATGTACTTAGAGTTGATTTTCCACATTATATAGCGGATGAGACCCTATTGCGCCGCATAATAGCGGATGATATTTTATATAAACTCATGTACCGCGATATCCTGTCTTGAAACGGGATTGGTATTGTGCTAACATCTGTTAAACAGGTTGGAGGGATCCAACGGGATTCCTCAAATAATTGAATTTGTTTCAATGTTATGTGTTGATTATTTATAATCTCTGTGTGATTATCTTTGTGATTGAAATCGTTCAAGGCTAAAATTTAGCCGAATATAATTTTGGTATCGTTGCATACCGGAAATAAATAAAAATTTGATTTTTGAAAATACAGGTTGAAAGTTTATATTAAAAATTTATTTTTGAGCATTGGATAAATTTAAAAGAAGGAATTCTAAAATAATAAAGTTTTATTTTTAATCCTTTTGAATAAAATTTCAAAATATGGGAAAAGCTTTAATAGATGGATTTCGGGTAATATTATTCAAAGGTTGAAGAAATATTCAAAATACGGATTTTAAGGAGTTTGAAAAAATAAAAGAATTTTTTTCTTTAAAAGGAATTAATTATTTTAAAAGGAAATAAAAATTTGAAATCTATTTGGGAATTGATTTTCGGTGATTGAATTTAAATCTTTTGAAAATCCATTTGGAAATTTATTTGGTGTTTTGAAAAGAATTTGGAATCAATTTGAAAATTAATTCGGGGTTTAGTAGAAATTGATTTCAATTTGAGATTTGAATGAAATTCACTTGGTGTCTAATTTCTGGGAAAATCAATATGGAACTTGATTTGGTTGTTTTTGAAATCAATTGAAAAATTGAATTGTTGTTGAAAGTGAATATTTGAAATCGACTTGAAAATCGTATATCAGTGGATATTTGGAAATTCAAATTCACCATGGAATTTATAAAGGAAAGGGAAATTTGTTTAAAAATGAACATTGATTTATTTTTGAAGTGTGAAAATAAATTTACGGATTTGGAACGTAAATTTAAAGTAAATCGATAAGGATTTATTTAATTGGTTTAAATGAACTATCTTGAAATGAAAGTGTATTCTCCCTGGAAAGCTGAATAAAATTGCTGAATAGCTTTGAAATATATATATACACATACATACATACATACATACATACATACATACATACATACATACATACATATATATATATATAATTATAGAATTGGTTTTGAAAAGGATACTTTAGAAAAATTAACTTCTTAAGTTGTTTCAAATCCTTTAAGTAAAGATTTATTAAGTTGATGTAGAAATGATTATTTCTAAGATTTAATCAATAATTGTTTTAGAAAATAGTTATTTAAATAGTTATACTCTATCTATTAATTTTTATTTTGAAAATTAGTTTAGACTTAAGTTATGTAATTGGTATAATATTTTTTTATAACTAATACTTTAAGTGAAGTGTTTAAAGAAAAATAGTTTTATTTCAAAGTGTTTTCCCGTTATATTTTGGATAAGTGTTATAAATTATTTTAAAGTATTTGAACTCGGCAGATTTCCAGTGAAAATGAATAATTATTTGGAAGTGTTTCCGCGTAAGGAAAATGATTTGAAATTTGTTTTCAAAAGTTGTAAAGGTGAAAAGTGATTTGAAATTTGTTTTCAAATGATTGAAGTGTGGAAAAATATATCTTGTAAAGATATTTTTGGAAAATAAATAATTTGGGAAAATATTTGGAATCTGGTGATGTTGTGCATATCTATTGATAGTTAAATAACCGACTATCAATATTTACCTTCAAATGGGTATTTGTTGTGATTTGCTTGAATTTGAATGCTACACTTATTTTAAAATAAGCGCTCGTTATTCGGTTTAGCTGGGAGGGGACCTTTGGGTCATAAATCCCATTTCGAATAGTTATACGTCATAATGGATAGCATTTGAAGACCGGTGTTGAAGACCGCATATATTCGAAAATGGAAGGATTACCGTCGAATGTCTTTGCATCGGCTGATCCTCGATATAGAGATTTTATCACTCTTTGTGATGGGAAGTCCGGACGTGATTAGTAAATATCCGGATTGCAAGGACTTCTTTGGAAGTGCCTTTGGTTCCGTTCGATCCCGGAACGGACTTGTATGGATGTGTGTCTGACGTTACAATTTGAGATGTAAAGCCGGTTTCTATCAAATACATTTCTGTTGGTGGTGGAGAATTTATTCTCTTAGCTTAACACCCTTCTCTGAGACGTACGAGCTCAGAGGTTATGTAGTTGATGGTTACTAGTGATACATTCCCAATTTGGTAATGTGGCATACGAAGTGCTGCCGATCATTTGTTGATCGAAGCATGACTTTTGTGAAAAGCGTAGCTTTGTGGACGAGACTTCGTCGGACCTCACACCCCGGAATGGTCGAAACAGGAAGAACGCAGCAAGGTTTTAGGGGGTAGCTCCCCTTAGGGTATGTTCATTTCTTTCTGGATAAAGGTGGTATCATGGTATGGAGCCCAGATACTTGACCTATGTGGTTGCTGCAAGTTTATTACTTTATGGTTGTTGGTATTGAGGATCCTCGGATAAAGGTTGTTTACAACTGGAAGATGACATACTCGTGTCAGTAGTTACCTATTTTTGCAGAGGTAACCCGGCCTTGTGTTGGCAGAGATCCGATTAGGTTCTCGGGGCATCCCGCCATAGGCGTTCCCATGTGACAATAGGAAGTTCCTTTGCCATACCATTTGTTGAAAAATCCAAAGAAACAATACGATCCCTAACGGTTTTAGTTGTATAATCTGCCATGGAATGTGGCGATAACCTGTTATTGAACATGGTAGCTATAGTAGGCATAGTTCGGAATGTCTATGCTGGCTAAGATTTATATTATACTTTCGAAATGTTTTCCTGCACTTTGCACTTATAGTAATAATATCAAAGAAATTTTTATGCGTATCAAGCATGTTTGACTATCATAAGGAGAAATCTCCTCCAATTCTGCGTTTGCATTGTGTGTGTGGCGGGAGGCCTTATGGTAGTTACATTTTCTAAAAGCATTACGGATCTATTTTAAAATATTTCTTTGTTTGTTTTTTAAAGATAAACTGTTTTAAGTTCTCACACCAGTCCCATGACTGACCTTGTAACAACCCTAGATTTTTCATATATTTTTATATTTGACTTTATTTTATTTTGAAATTATTTTTAAACTTGTTTTATTTCAAACATTTCACATTTTTAAATATAAATGTTGATTATTATGTGAATTATAATTTCAGACAGGTATAAATTGGATATTTTACTGAAAGATGAATTTCTGTTCAAACTGGTCAAAATTTGACTTTTAAATTTCAAATTTAAATATTTAAACTCCTAAATTTTATCTTTTACTATGGAAATAGATTTAACAACTTGAATACTGCTTTTTGTTTCGTTGAAAACAGACTTAAACTGTGAAAGTTATGCACATTTCAATTTTGAATATAATTTGTTTTATTTTGCATTTTTGTCTATTTTAGATTATATAAATCATATTTTCTTTGTTATATTTTATTTTAATATGTGTTAATATGTTATTTTATGTATATTTTTGTCTTTCAATATTTTTAAAGTGATAATATAATTTTTCCAAAATTTACTGTATTTATTTCCTATTTTTAAAGGCTGTTTTCTAATTTTCTGCCATTTTCTTCATTTTAAATTTCTTTATTTTATTTTAAATTTGTTTTATTTGTAAAAATTCATCTCTAAATATTTTTAAAATAATAATATAATTTTTCCAAAAATTACTGTGTTGATTTCCTATTTTTAAGGGCTGTTTTCCCATTTTCTGCTATTTTCTGCATTAAAATTTTATATTTAAATTAAATTTTAAATATTTATTTTGTGAATATATTTGTATTTTATGTTATTATTTATGTTTAAAAATACTTTAGAAGCTTATATGAATTTTCTAAAAATTATTTCATTTAACTTCAAATTTTGCTAGTCTAGTTCACTGTTTTAACTATTTTCCTTAATTTTACTTTACGTAATTGATAAATATTATATATATTTGTATATTTGTTAAAAATTTCGAAATCTTATCTGATATAATTATTATTTCAGCTACATAAATTTATATAAATAATAAAAGGTAAATTGAAAGGGTTTGTGACCTTTTGTTTCCTATGGCTTTTGATTTTCCCACCTTTTCAAATTTTAACTTACTTTTGCCATCAATTAGCCATAACTACTCACATAATTCAGCTGCCTACCTCCATTCTTCATTCACGTACATCTTTTTCCTCCTTCCTGAAAAAAAATTCGGCCTCCTCTTGATTGGGAAGTTTGGTAAAATTCTATTTCCTTTTATCTTCTTTTGTTCACTTATATTGATTTTTCTAGTTTGATTTTGCACTTGCTTCACCTCATGTAGGTTCAACCATGCCACCTTGCTGCCTAGCTGCCTCCACCACCTGATGACACACCACCAGCACCTCCTCCTCACCAGCCACCCAAGCCATGAACCCCCTTGGTGATGCATATCCGCAAAAGTTTCAAAACACCCTTCATATTGACCTAGCCGAGCACTAGCTTCCACATCCACCACTTCCACCAACCATGGCCGCCCCTACTCCACCACCACCTCCAGCACCCACGGCCACACCACCACAGTGGACCCCACTCCTCTGGCCGTGATACCTAGGGCCTTGGCCGAGCCCAATTCATGGCCCAAAACCCATGTGTATGCATGATTTTGTGTTCTTGCCTTCACTCACCTTTACACCATCACTCAAACTCATGTTAGGCCGACCTTAGAAACCCAAACCTGACCCTAAATCATTGTATTAGACATGTACTCTACCTCTAGCCGAGCCTATGAGACGTCGGAAGCAAGTGCAAAGCATTTCAACTTTGTTTTATGAAGTTATTTCTAGCATTGTTTATCGTATTTTTGGTCTGAAACCTTATAATGGTTATATTGTTTGTTTGATTTGTATTCAAGGTAATTAATCCTTGGCTCCTCCATTTTGTATCTGTATCGTGCTTTTGTGCTTGTGTAGATCCCATTGTGCAATTCGTCGTTGTGTCATCGACTCAAAACAGTGAGTAAATCTCACCAGACTAATATGTACTTATGTAGTGATAAACTAACATCACCTGAATCTGTAAATGCATAACATCCTGTTATAACTGCTATATCATATTCATATGATTTTCACACCTATATTTACACATGTTATATCATATGTTACTGTTATTTCATGCTATTCTGTTACTTTCATTAGTTTATCACACTGCAAGTTCCCTATAGACTAGAATCACTATGGGTTGAAATGGTACATACCCGAACGGACTTTAGAATAGGAGAAAATCGTTATGGGCTGAAATGATAGGCCTGA
Organism: Allium cepa; assembly: GCA_030765085.1. Lineage (NCBI taxonomy): Eukaryota > Viridiplantae > Streptophyta > Magnoliopsida > Asparagales > Amaryllidaceae > Allium > Allium cepa. Next base: position 268,909,454 of record CM060928.1, read on the forward strand.
ATGATTTTAAATTATTTTCTTTTACTTGGGATTGCGGGTTTGAAATGATCAAACCCGGGTTTTCTTTGTAAATTACGGGATGAAATGATATATTACCCGTATCACTTTACCTAGGCTAGGAAATGAAATACAGACCCGTTGTTAAAATATGTTTTTCTAAAAAAATTTAAAATATTTTAGAAATGTAAATATTATAATATTTTGATTAGATTTGATTAGAAATTATTTTTGTAAAGCATTATTGATTTTCTGAAAATTTATAAGTGAAATAAATAAAGGGTAAAGTTAGAAATCTGAAATGAAATTTATTTTGGAAATTATAATTTGGTGATAAATGGAATTTAAGTTAAATATGAAAATATGATAAATTTATGATATTTTGAATCAAATGAATTTAAAATGATTTTGTAATACATTAATGATTTTTGAATAAAGTTAAATGTGAAACGAATGAATATTTATGTTGAAATTATGAAATATAACCAAAATTGGAAATTTGTGAATTTGGCTTAAAAGTGAATTTTAAGTTAAGTAAATAAAAATGAAATTAAGTTATATTTGAAAATTTTAAACTTAAGTGTTAAGTTAAATTTAATTTAATGAATTTAAAATTTAATGTTGGAATTTAATAAGTAAATTATTATTAAATTTTGATTTTTGAATGGAGATTTAACTTTATAAAATCATGAATATAAGGGTATTTGAATGACTGTTTTAAAAGTGAAATTATATGATTTTATAAGCTAAAAATGATTTAAATAAAAATATAATTGTTTGTGAAATTATATTGAATACTTGAAGTTAATTAACTGCATTTCTGAAATGCTATTAATTCTAATGTAAATGATAATACAACATTTGTAAATGCTGTAGTTGATAATAATGAACCAAATGGCTAAGTTTAATTAAAGGTTATTATAGCATTTTTGTAAATGCTATAATTGTTGAATTTAACTAAGTTTTATTTGAAACTAATGTAACCCTATTACAGCATTTTTAAATGCTATCTTTTGTTAAATTGAACTTTTTTGAATGTAACTTTCCGTAGCAATTTCTAAATGCTGCGAAAGTTGAATTTTCATCTGTTTTAATAAATTAAGTGAATAAATGAATTTTGAAAGACTAAAATTTTGAAAATTTAATAATTTAATTATTAAATATAATAACTTCATTTTATGATTTAAAATGAAGTAATTTGTTTCGAAATATAAACTATTTCGAAATGTGTTTTGTAATGGTATTTAAATTAAATAAAAACGAATGTGGTTTGGAAGATATGATATTTTGAATGATATTGAATTTTGAAATTACATTTGATTTTGAAGTATAAAATACCATTTTGAAATTTTAACCACGGGATGTAATTAATTTATAGTTTAATTGATTCTTAAAGGATGGGCGATCCCAAGCATCCTTTAAGTTATTGTGCATTTCTACAACAGTTCACTTGAGTTGGTTTACATTATATAAGTATATATTGTCCTGACTCGAGTGTTTTGTGTTTTACTTTACGCTCGGGTCAGCCTGAGTATTTACAGCTTAGCTTTGGATTTCTTTTCTGGAGCTAGGAATTGCTGGAGATTCTGCTTGTCTAGTTATCTATCCCTTCAATTTTAGTTGTTCTAATTCAGCTTTGGTATTGATAAACTGCTATGTAATTGAGATTTCTATTGTATATGTTTTTCAGACTGATATTATGTATTATGTTTTGAGAGTTTGTTATAGTAGCTTCATGAACTACTATGGTATTTTAATTTCCGCTGCGAGTTATTCTGATATTTCTGTGTCTGTGATTCTGTGATTGTATTTCATTTGCTCAAAATTTATTTACAACGCGGTATTTTGAACAATTCAAGTCTGACATGTGCGGATGCGAATGGCTGAAAATATCGGGTTGTTACAGTTGGTATCAGAGCTTTGGTTCTAGGCAAACCTTAGCCTGCGGAGCAAAAAAGAAAACTCATTTGAGATAGGGTAGAAATACCCTAAAATGAGTGAAATCAATCTCAGAATCATTTCCTTGTGAGAGAACGTATTTTCGAAGTATAAAATGATTTCCAAATGATTGTAAAGGATTTTTAAAGATTATTTTGGTATAAAATTTTCTTGTTTTGAAAGAAAATTTCTGGACTTTATCCCTTTCGTATCCACCTTGTTAGTAAGTTTTGTTGATTAGGATTTCCTTAAATTTTTGAACTTCTATCTTGGTTGGGATTTCTTCGATTAGGATTTCTTTGAATTTTGGAACATTCCTACTTGTTCTGAAATCTATTCCTATCTCCCCTAATTGCATTCTTTTGATTTTTGGAGCTTTCCATAACTCCACTTTGAATAACCTCTAAAGATCGGCAGTTCCGCCAATCTTTGAATGATTTGTAAGGGAGTGAAATTCCTTTACAATTGGCATTGATTCACTAGATATTTCTGTATCCTTGGATGTCGATGCTATCTATCTCCTGCTATACCCGGATTCTATCTCTGGTGAACGAAGGTCGATTTGCCTTAGATTTCCGTATTGGTTATATTCCGAAAGTCACGGTTGACCGGTTAAGGTCGCCCGTGATTTATATAGGCTTATCTATCCTCCGTTTGGTAATTAAATTATCTCATCTTCATTTGAGTTTATCTTTGAACTAGAATTCTATTTGATTAGAATTCCTCTAATTTTGAATCTTTGTTTGTTTGAAATCCTTCCTTGAATCATCCTTCGGAAATTTGTGTTTGGTTGTATTTTGAAATTGTGCATACATCGAAATTATTAAGGATGGCCATATTTTTATATATAAAAGTGAAATGTTTTCGATAAGGACTATGTACCTTTCAAAAATGAAAATTTAAAATTTCGAAAGAATTTGAAATTTTGAACATTTTATAAGAACTTGATTTATACAAAAATGATTTATAACTGAAGGGTTCTGAATTTGAATTTCGAGCAATCGAATTCCGGTGTTTTGAAATCGGTTTTAAGATTTTGGAAAATATATAATAATAATATGATTTAAAGATATATATTTTTTCAAATAAGAAATGTTTCAAATGTATTCGAATGAGTTTCAATGATTTCGAAGGAATTTCAAAGAAGTTTTTCAAAGTTAATTGAAGTCCAGAACTCACTTATGTCGCTGGAAAATAATTTCGATGATGAATGCATGCATCATCGACATTGATTTTCGAGTTTCTGAGTGAGGGAGAGGCCACTCTAGTAGCTTTGCTATGCGAGTGATTTCGTGAAACCAATTTTGATTTCAGATTTCGAAGTATGGTTTGATATTCGAAAGATAGATCTGTATATATATATATATATATATATATATATATATATATATATTTGAAAAGATTTAAAGTAAGCCGGTGTTCAGTTCTCGAGTTTCAGATTTTGAAACCTAACTTTTGAAATTGATTTACTGATTTAGTGTTGATTTTCAACTCTTGGATTGAAAATATGACTTCTTCGACTATTTTAAGATTCGAGCACTTCCAAATCAAGGTTAATTTTTCAAAGCTAATTTTTTTTTGAAAGGTATAAGGTATTTGATAAAGAATATAAGTTTAGTTTGTATGTTTCAAGTATGAAATAATATGATTTTTATAAGTTGAAACTGTTTTGTTAAGTAAATAAATAGAACTATTTTGAATTATACTAATATGAAATTTAGTTTTGAAATGTTTTGGATAAAAAAATTAGTCTTCAAATGTTTGAGAAAATTTGGGTTTTAAATGTTTTACATTGGTAACATCTTTATAAAACTATTTATTTAACAAGTTGGAATAGATACATAAGTTGTACGTATGTTGTTTTATTCGCATAATTAATTTGATCCAAGTTTGAGTACACAAGTTCGAGGTGAATTACACCATTTCGTGTTAGGATTTTTCATTTGATTCTTGATAGCGAACATTTGATATTGATTTTGGGCTTGATTCTAGAATTCTCTATCATAGTATATGGCTATGCAAGGAGACTGATGGCTTCTAGTCGAGAAACCATATTGAAGTCCGCATTAGGGAAGTCGAATGGACAATACTAGTTCGAAAGCGAACTTGTGTGATCGAGCGAGCGATCGAATGTAATGTTGCGAAATGATGACATATGTACATCTTATATCCTAATATCATTGGTATACTTGACGCTGAAATTGAAAGTTGTTGGGTTGGATATCTTTGTAATTTAATTGGAAATTTTCTTTTATGAAAAACCACTATCAAATTTAAAACCATTTTTCAAAACTATTTTTCTTTTTCTTAAACTAACTGTTTTATTTTATTTTTCATAAAAACTGTTTTATATACAAAACTATACTTAATTAAAAATCTTTTAGTAAGCAAAGATTTCAATCCTATATGGCTTTTCATGTAGCGAAATTTATTTTTTTGAAAATTTTGATCCTTATATAAGATAAACTTTATGTAAGTACAAAATGATTTTGAAAACCATTGATCTTGATAAATCTATAATTGAAGCTTATATTAGTATGAAAGGATATTTGGTTTACCTGTAATTTGAGTTTATTTAAAAATAATGGATTTATGAAATAAATATTTCAACACTAAGTAATAATGAAGTAAAATTTGAGATATATGAAATTATAAAATTTAGTTTGAAATATGGTATATTTAAGCCTTGAAACATATTTAAGATTGAATAATTTATTTTGTAAATCAAATCTATATTTGAAATTGGATAATATTTGAAATGGTTTCGTTGGAAAACTAAATTGAATTGAAACTGATGGTTTGAATGGAATTAAAATTTGGAAATTTTAGATTTTGGTTTAATTGAATAAATTTGTGAAATGTAAAGAACTAAAGGAATGTTTTATGATTTCAAATGCATGATTTCTAAATGTTATGATTTCCAAAGTGTAATGATTTCAAGTATTTTGGTTTCGAAAGATTCATAACTTTGAATTTATTATGACTTCTGAAGTGAATATATGTTTGAAATGGAAATGAATTTTGTTTAACCTAAATTTTGTAGATTTGGAAATTTGGATTATTTTCTAAACCTATTGTTTTAAGAAATTTTGAAACTGAATATGTATAACTTGAAAGAAATGATTTGGTGACATCATATAAGATTTTAAAATTTAATTGATATCGAAATGGTTTGAAATTTAGATCCTTGTTTTATTAAATACTTGATTTGGGAGCTATCTGTAACGACCCTAGATTTTAATTTAACTTAAATTGATAATTTAAATGAATTTTTGAATTAAAATTGTGAAATGTATAGATGGATTGATGCGAGTTTCCCCGAATCAAATAGAAAATATGTAAAGTCATATGGATTTGAAATTTGTATATATAGAGAAAATATAACTCAATAATTTTTAAAGTAAAATTTATGACAATTATTTAAACTAAAAATAGAAGTAAATTTAAAATGCAAGAATAAAGAAAATACATTTAAGTAAGCAAAATAAAAGTATATATTTTTACATAACTAAACAAATGCATAAGAAAGAACAAGATAGAATATATTGGTACCTATATAAGTTAAAGTTATAACCCATAACAAAACAAATCAAACATAATAAATACAAACGAATATAAATAGTTTTATTATGTAGCTTGCAAAAGAAAGAAATCAAATAGAATACAAAGCAGGTTACAAAGCTAACTAAATAAACATATGCATAGAAAAAAAAAAGAAAGAACATAAAACAAAGTAAAAGCAAGCTAATAAATGCAAGGAAACAAACAAGGAAAAAAATATGCAGGCAAGGCAAGTAACATATTTATAAAATTATGTAGAATATAAGTAAACATATTAACTAAAATCTAACATTATAGAACTCATGTATATTTAAAAATATAAAACAAAAGAAAGAAACAAAATAAAATATATTTGTACATACAAAATAAATAAAGCAAAGTATTAAAATAAAGTACAAATATGAAACAAGTATGTCTTCAGCCACCAAGCAAATATAAGTATATTCATGCAGCCTTCAAAGTTAAGTACAACAAAAGATATCACCTTGTACAAAGTATAACATCAGGTAAACAAGTAGGTATGGCTAAAGTAAAACAAGCCTTAACATATCACATCAGCCCCAAACTGCATAATAAAATATGCAAGGCCTGTCTGTTCTTATATATGCATATCATCTCCATTTTGTTCACAATTTGAGACTAAATAAAACCAAAGCAATATCATCAGGAATTCAAATAGATATCAACTTAAAGCTTCTACTTAAAACCCTCAAACGAATATTATAAAAAGAAGGAAGAAGAGAAAGTACCTGTAACAACTTCAACTCAGGTTTAACTTGCAAAGTTAAAAAGGATTTCAACTTAAAGATTTCTGGGAATCAAGGAGCAAGGAAGCTTCAGTTATTAAAACCTGATTACAATCTCAACATTCACTTAAAAGCTTTGAAATATGATCTGGAAGGTGAGTAAATTCCTACCAGAATTTTTATTTTATTTTATTTCATCTGTTTGTCTATTGATGCTGTGGGTAAACACATTTTTATCATGTTTAACATGGTGCTTGCCTGTGTATTTGTTTTGTATAGTTCTGTGTTTATATAAATGAGTATGCTGTAACTTTTGAAGATGCTGTTGATTCCCTGGTTGTAGTTACAGAGTTAAGGAGTTAAGCAAAACATATAAAACATCTTCTTCCAATCATATATAGGCTTACATTTTAAAACAAAATAGGTTGTTAAACATAAATCAAAGCTTTATAAATTTGTTTTGAGCCTGTAGTTGAAGCATCATCACCAGTGACTCTGTTCTACAGGCAATACGCATGATTTTGATAAAATTCGAATATGCTAATTTTAGATTCCAGGAATATACATTTGATCCTGATAGTAAACTATGAATTTTAAAACTAAAATGAGGATTTTTAGTGGACGGGATCGGTTGCAGTTCGTGTTTCATCAGAGAATGGGTTCGGGGACTTTCCCGATGATTTAGAGCGTTGGAGGAGTTGGGGTTGTGGGTAGATGAGGGTGGTAGGCCGACGCTATCGAGAAAAATAAGTTGATATTTTTCCGATCATTGATGACGTCGCGGCGAGGGGAACTAGGGTTTAAGAGGGGTAATGGGTTTAGCTCGGTTGTCGAGGCAATGCGAGGGCGTCAGGGAATTAGAGGCGATCGCACCAGGGGGAGTAGTTGCGTGGGTCATCGGCGAAGCTTCGGACCAAGTTTCGAGGTGGTCGGTGGTCGTGGGTGATGGTACGATGGGATTTTGGGTGGTCGAGTTTTTGGGTCAGTGGGTTCGATTGGGTCAAATTCGATCTGATCGAACTTTCTTCGATCTGGATGATGCTTTGGGGTCTCGCGTGTTTGTGTGTGTGTGTGGGATGGACGCGGTGCTCATCGGTGGCCGGAGGAGCGTGGGTAGGTGCACGGTGCACGTGTGTGCACTGGGGAGGAAGTAAGGTGGTATCTGGTTTTGGGGAAGAAGCAACGCGACTCGAAGTCGTACACGAGAAAATCAAGCTCGAGCTCGAAGTTGAACTCGAGTTGTTTTGGCATGATACCGGGTCAGATAAACACTTAAACAAAAATTTGAAAATTTAGAAGGCTCGGGTAAGTTTGGGGAAAAACTCGAAGCACTCAGGCATTTTCCTCGGGTTTGACTCGGGTGGTATAAAAACAGCTTGCAAAATTTTAAAACAAAATTCAAGTTTTGAACAAATTTTAACTCATTCTTTTAAATAATTGTTTTATTTAAGTATGGGATTAGTTTAAGGTTTAAAAGTAAATTATTTTAATTTAATTAAGTTTTACTTAAAGATTTAATTAAAAGGATTAATTAATTAAAGATTTAATTTATGTGATGGATAAATTAATGTGATTAATTAAAGATTTATTATTTAATAATTTAAAGGTTAATTAATAAATGAAGGTGATTAAGGAATGATTATAAATCAAAGTAATTAATTTAAAATAATTAATAAAATAGTAAATTTAATGATTAAAGCCTTATTATTTAATAATTAAAGGTTAATTGATTTATTATTAATGGATAATTAATAAATGATTAAAGAATAATTAATCAAAATGATTTGTAAATTATTAATGTTAATTAACCAGGACTTATAATTCATAAGAAATTAATTTGATTTAAATTAATCAGATAGTTAACTGATTGTACTTACGAATATTTGGATTCTATTGGACGACTTGATTGTTTGATATTCCTGATTTATGATGCGTAGTATATATCCTGATTTTGTTGTGATCTGTGATAAATTATCTGTGATGTAATTTACTAGCCGTGGCATATATATTTGTGATCTGTATATGACAGATAAGCGTTATAGTTTATATCGCTTATCAATTATATTCCTGTATTTGAATCTGTGATGATTGAAATGATGTTGCACTATTGAGTATAACCCCTGGACCACACTTATACACACACAATTATGGATTTCACGAGGAAAAAGATTAAGTCACAGATTTTAGAAATAGTTAAATTTGAATTTTTAAATTCAAATGTTTTGGAAATGGAATCGGAATAAATGTGAAAAGCTTTTGGAATGGAATTTCAAAATAGAATTTATTATTTTTAAATTACTTGATTAAGTTTTGGAATTTAAATAAGTTGATTTAAATTTAAATTCAATACTTGAAATTGAATTTTGTAATTTGAAATTAGGAATTAATGATATTATACTAGTCATTATGAGTTAAATCATTTTTAAAGTATTATTTTTAGGAATTTGAATTTAACTCAAGGATTTCAACTTGTATAAATGAATCAGATTTCCAAAATGAAAACTGTTGTTTTCAAATGATAAATACTTATAGATAAGAGCTGAAATTCCAGTTAATTAGGGGAATTGCAAGATTGAATAGAGAAATAATTTTCCTAAGTTATGAATGAATTCTTTTTGAAAGCTATGAATTAAATCTGTTTATTTTTAACAGATTTAAATTGATGATTTGTTTAAATCAAATTGAAATGAAATTGTTTTGAAGGATATAAGTTAAATCTTTGATTTAAAAATTTAACGAGTTAATCAAATTGAAATGGAGATTGATTTGGAAAATCTGTGAATGAATCTTTTGTTTAAAAGATTAAAATGTGAAAATTGTTTAAACCGTTAAAGGTTGTGAAAATGAATCTTTTTGTTAAAGATTAAAAATGGTAATTTGTTAAGCCATTTGAAGAAAAGTTTTGAATTATTAAGTTGTGACTTAATTGAAATCCCATTATCCATTTGTTTTTGAACTATTTCGCTCACTATTCGGTTTAGCCGAGAAAGGACCTTTGTGTCATATATCCCATTCCGAATATGTGATATGTCGTTATGGATAGCATTTAAAGACCGGTGTTGAAGACCGGGTATTTGCGAGAGTGATAGGATGACCTATCGATTGTCTCTGCACTGGGTAGCTCCTGGTATAGAGATTCCTTAAGTGATGGAAAATCCGATCAGGATTGTGAATATCCGAGTTGCAAGGACTTCTTTGTAAGTGCCTTCGGTTCTGTTCGATCCCGGAACAGACTTGTATGGATTGTATGTCTGACATTACAAGTTGAGATATAAAGCCGATTTCTTTCAAAGATATTTCTGTTGGTGGCGAAGAATTTATTCTTTTAGCTTAACACCTTTCTCTGAGACGTACGAGCTCAGAGGTTATATAGTTGAAGTTATCAGCGATATATTCCCAATTTGGTAATGTGACATGCTGAGTGTTGCTGTAAATGATCATTGTGTTGATTATTGTGATAGGATCGTTTATTTGATCGTCTATCTGGGTGATCATTGTGTTGATCATTTGTTGACCCAAAGCATGGCTTTTGTATAAAGTATGTTTTTGTGGACGTGACTTCGTCGAGCCTCACACCCCGGAAATGGTCAAAACAGGAAAGATGCAGCAAGGTTATGAGGGGTAGCACCCTTTAGGGTATGTACATTTCCTTCTGGATAGAGGTGGTATCATGGTATGGAGCCCAGATATTTAACCTATGTGGTTACTGCGAATTTATTACTTTGTGGTTGTTGGTTTTCGGGATCCCGTGAGAAAGGTCGTTTACGATCGGGGAATGGCGTGCTCGTGTCAGTAGTTACCCAGTTAGGGGTAACCCGGCCTTGTGTTGGCAGAGTTCCGGTTTGGTTCTCGGGGATGTCTTTCCAGAGGCATTCTCATGTGGCAATGGGAAGTTCCTTGGCCTGATCATTTGTTGGAAATCCAAAGAAACAATACGACACTTGTACGGTATTAGTTGTAGAACCTGTCATTCACTTATGGTGTCGCAACACTGTTTGGATGGTAGCTATAGTAGGCATACGATAATGGTCGTATGTTGGCTAAGATTTATATTCTACTTTCGAAATGAATTTTTCCTACACTATGCACTAGTAATAATATCAAGTGTTTCTTTTTAATGCGTATCAAGCATCTTTGACTATCATAAGGAGAAATCTCCTCCGATTCTGCGTTTGCATTGTGTGTGTGTGCGGGAGGCCTTATGGTAGTCTCATTTTTCAAAAGCATTGCGAATTGACTTTAAAATCTTTTGTTGATTATTTAAAAGATAAACTGTTTTTGCTGCTCACACCAGTCCCACGACTGATCCGGAGTTTATTGTTTTCTTTCCTAAACTCTGGGTGCTCATTATTTCTACACGAGCAGTCTAGAGTTGGGTTTTTCAGATAGTCAGGTTTAGTAGATTATCTGGAGTTAGTTCAGTCTTTGGACCACACCAGTCTTGTTAAGCTTTGGGCTATGTGATGGGGGAGTTCGAGCTATTGTGGATTGATTATTGGAAATGGAGTTGCAGTTATTCTCGGAGTTCTCTTTTGAAGACTATCTTAGAGTTATTTGTTTCGCTGGTAGATGTTATCTATCGTTTTCTTTTCCGCTGCTATTTTATTGTATCATATCTCTGATGTATATTGATATTCATTGTATCGTTCTGTTGTATCAGATATTGTATATCAGTGTATTATTCTTTTATTCCGCTGTGTTGTTTACTTAATGATTGTTATAAGCTCCGGCGAATCGGATTTGAACGGTCGAATCTATGACATTCGAGTACGATTTGAAGTATGGATGTCGATTTTTGAGCGGGCAAAATCCGAAACGTTACACTATCGAACTTATATAAAAATGATTTTTATAAGTAAACTATTGATTTGAGAACTGTTGATTTGAAAAGGTACTCAATTTTGAAAAAATGAAATCTTATATTATCGAAATTTATATAAGTGTGATTTGATATACTATTATTTTGGAAAGTATTTGATTTGAAATGAAATCTTATATATAATGGACTTTATATAAGAATGATATTTGAAAGTGATTTTGAAAGGTACTATATGATACATATTTTCGAAGTAAAGATATGGAAAGTGCCTTCTGCTTGATATCCGCTTTGTGGCCACATTGTGGATTCATTCTATCGATATTATTCTCTCTCTTTGATTTGGGTTTTTCGGATATGATACTCGAGTGTCCATCGAATTCCACGGCGATCCCCGTGGTCTTATGATCGCGGCTACATAGCGCAACTGCCTGGCTGAGCTGGCCTGGGGGTACGGATTGTTTCCTGGGGGATCCAGGCGTAACCATTGTGTATCCTGCACTCTATGTAGGTCGCATTAGTAGCGCAAATGCCTGGCTGAGCTGGCCGGGGGATACGGATTGTTTCCTGGGGGATCCAGGCGTAACCATTGTGTATCCTGCATTCTACTCGTCATCATGGCGTAACTCGCAGGGCTGAGAAAGCTTACGGATACGGATTGTTTCCTGGGGGATTCAGGCGTAACCATTGTGTATCTACGATCCATGGTTAGACAACTGTTTCGGTTTGGTTGATTTGTTTGGATTGTACTTTCCATATCTGTTTTTAAAAGTGTTTTCATTATTTTCACTGGGTGTTGAAGCAAGTCTACTAAGTACTTGGAGAATTCTAGCTTTGCGCCTGATCAACGCATAGCCAGAGTCTGCAGGAACGAAAGTAAACTTGTTAAGACATCGAGTTATAAAAGTATTTTGATAAAAGCATCTTGATAAAGTACTGTATAAAGAATATTTTGATCAGTTATTTTCCCTTCTAAAAATTTAAATGTTTTAAATATTGTTTACCTTGAACCATCAGATCTGAATCAAATGACTATTCATCATACTAAAAAAAAATATATTAAATTGAAATGTATAATGGTTCATCCTTGCCTTTCAACCTGCTTTACCTCCTAGCTATCTTTTTTTTCCCTACCTTCTTTCGGGGATGTATTCCAAGCTATTGCTCTTTCTTGTTGTTTCTCTGCTTCCTTCCTTTTCGAGGACGAAAAGATTTGAGTGGGGGAGAGTGTAACAACCCTAGATTTTTCATATATTTTAATATTTGACTTTATTTTATTTTGAAATTATTTTTAAACTTTTTTTATTTCAAACATTTCACATTTTTAAATATAAGTGTTGATTATTATGTGAATTATAATTTCAGACAGGTATAAATTGGATATTTTACTGAAAGATGAATTTCTGTTCAAACTGGTCAAAATTTGACTTTTAAATTTCAAATTTAAATATTTAAACTCCTAAATTTTATCTTTTATTATGTAAATAGATTTAACAACTTGAATACTGCTTTTTGTTTCGTTGAAAACGGACTTAAACTGTGAAAGTTATGCACATTTGAATATAATTTGTTTTATTTTGCAATTTTGTCTATTTTAGATTATATAAATCATATTTTCTTTGTTATATTTTATTTTAATATGTGTTAATATGTTATTTTATGTATATTTTTGTCTTTTAATATTTTTAAAGTGATAATATAATTTTTCCAAAATTTACTGTATTTATTTCCTATTTTTAAAGGCTGTTTTCTAATTTTCTGCCATTTTCTTCATTTTAAATTTCTTTATTTTATTTTAAATTTGTTTTATTTTTGAAAATTCATCTCTAAATATTTTTAAAATAATAATATAATTTTTCCAAAAATTACTGTGTTGATTTCCTATTTTTAAGGGCTGTTTTCCCATTTTCTGCTATTTTCTGCATTAAAATTTTATATTTAAATTAAATTTTAAATATTTATTTTGTGAATATATTTTTATTTTATGTTATTATTTATGTTTAAAAATACTTTAGAAGCTTATATGAATTTTCTAAAAATTATTTCATTTAACTTCAAATTTTGCTAGTCTAGTTCACTGTTTTAACTATTTTCCTTAATTTTACTTTACGTAATTGATAAATATTACATATATTTGTATATTTGTTAAAAATTTCGAAGTCTTATTTTATATTATTATTATTTCAGCTACATAAATTTATATAAAAAATAAAAGGTAAATTGAAAGGGTTTGTGACCTTTTGTTTCCTATGGCTTTTGATTTTCCCACCTTTTCACATTTTAACTTACTTTTGCCATCAATTAGCCATAACTACTCACATAATTCAGCTGCCTACCTCCATTCTTCATTCACGTACATCTTTTTCCTCCTTCCTGAAAAAAAATTCGGCCTCCTCTTGATTGGGAAGTTTGGTAAAATTCTATTTCCTTTTATCTTCTTTTGTTCACTTATATTGATTTTTCTAGTTTGATTTTGCACTTGCTTCACCTCATGTAGGTTCAACCATGCCACCTTGCTGCCTAGCTGCCTCCACCACCTGATGACACACCACCAGCACCTCCTCCTCACCATCCACCCAAGCCATGAACCCCCTTGGTGATGCATATCCGCAAAAGTTTCAAAACACCCTTCATATTGACCTAGCCGAGCACTAGCTTTCACATCCACCACTTCCACCAACCATGGCCGCCCCTACTCCACCACCACCACCACCACCTCCAGCAACTCCAGCACCCACGGCCACACCCCCACAGTGGACCCCACTCCTCTGGCCGTGATACCTAGGGCCTTGGCCGAGCCCAATTCATGGCCCAAAACCCATGTGTATGCATGATTTTGTGTTCTTGCCTTCACTCACCTTTACACCATCACTTAAACTCATGTTAGGCCGACCTTAGCAACCCAAACCTGACACTAAATCATTGTCTTAGACATGTACTCTACCTCTAGCCGAGCCTATGAGATGTCGGAAGCAAGTGCAAAGCATTTCAGCTTTGTTTTATGAAGTTATTTCTAGCATTGTTTATCGTATTTTTGGTCTGAAACCTTATAATGGTTATATTGTTTGTTTGATTTGTATTCAAGGGAATTAATCTTTGGCTCCTCCATTTTGTATCTGTATCGTGCTTTTGTGCTTGTGTAGATCCCGTTGTGCAATTCGTCGTTGTGTCATGGGCTCAAAACAGTGAGTAAATCTCACCAGACTAATATGTACTTATGTGGTGATAAACTGACATCACCTGAATCTGTAAATGCATAACATCCTGTTATAACTGCTATATCATATTCATATGATGTTCACACCTATATTTACACATGTTATATCATATGTTACTGTTATTTCATGCTATTCTGTTACTTTCATCAGTTTATCACACTGCAAGTTCCCTATAGACTAGAATCACTATGGGTTGAAATGATACATACCCGAACGGACTTTAGAATAGGAGAAAATCGTTATGGGCTGAAATGATAGGCCTGAATGATTTTAAATTATTTTCTTTTACTTGGGATTGCGGGTTTGAAATGATCAAACCCGGGTTTTCTTTGTAAATTACGGGATGAAATGATATATTACCCGTATCACTTTACCTAGGCTAGGAAATGAAATACAAACCCGTTGTTAAAATATGTTTTTCTAAAAAAATTTAAAATACTTTAGAAATGTAAATATTATAATATTTTGATTAGATTTGATTAGAAATTATTTTTGTAAAGCATTATTGATTTTCTGAAAATTTATAAGTGAAATAAATAAAGGGTAAAGTTAGAAATCTGAAATGAAATTTATTTTGGAAATTATAATTTGATGATAAATGGAATTTAAATTAAATATGAAAATATGATAAATTTATGATATTTTGAATCAAATGAATTTAAAATGATTTTGTAATACATTAATGATTTTTGAATAAAGTTAAATGTGAAATGAATGGATATTTATGTTGAAATTTTGAAATATAACCAAAATTGGAAATTTGTGAATTTGGCTTAAAAGTGAATTTTAAGTTAAGTAAATAAAAATGAAATTAAGTTATATTTGAAAATTTTAAACTTAAGTGTTAAGTTAAATTTAATTTAATGAATTTAAAATTTAATGTTGGAATTTAATAAGTAAATTATTATTAAATTTTGATTTTTGAATGGAGATTTAACTTTATAAAATCATGAATATAAGGGTATTTGAATGACTGTTTTAAAAGTGAAATTATATTATTTTATAAGCTAAAAATGATTTAAATAAAAATATAATTGTTTGTGAAATTATATTGAATACTTGAAGTTAATTAACTGCATTTCTGAAATGCTATTAATTCTAATGTAAATGATAATATAGCATTTGTAAATGCTGTAGTTGATAATAATGAACCAAATGGCTAAGTTTAATTAAAGGTTATTATAGCATTTTTGTAAATGCTATAATTGTTGAATTTAACTAAGTTTTATTTGAAACTAATGTAACCCTATTACAGCATTTTTAAATGTTATCTTTTGTTAAATTGAACTGTTTTGAATGTAACTTTCCGTAGCAATTTCTAAATGCTGCGAAAGTTGAATTTTCATCTGTTTTAATAAATTAAGTGAATAAATGAATTTTGAAAGACTAAAATTTTGGAAATTTAATAATTTAATTATTAAATATAATAACTTCATTTTATGATTTAAAATGAAGTAATTTGTTTCGAAATATAAACTATTTCGAAATGTGTTTTGTAATGGTATTTAAATTAAATAAAAATGAATGTGGTTTGGAAGATATGATATTTTGAATGATATTGAATTTTGAAATTACATTTGATTTTGAAGTATAAAATACCATTTTGAAATTTAACCACGGGATGTAATTAATTTATATTTTAATTGATTCTTAAAGGATGGGCGATCCCAAGCATCCTTTAAGTTATTGTGCATTTCTACTACAGTTCACTTGAGTTGGTTTACATTATATAAGTATACATTGTCCTGACTCGAGTGTTTTGTGTTTTACTTTACGCTCGGGTCAGCCTGAGTATTTACAGCTTAGCTTTGGATTTCTTTTCTGGAGCTAGGAATTGCTGGAGATTCTGCTTGTCTAGTTATCTATCCCTTCAATTTCAGTTGTTCTAATTCAGCTTTGGTATTGATAAACTGCTATGTAATTGAGATTTCTATTGTATATGTTTTTCAGACTGATATTATGTATTATGTTTTGAGAGTTTGTTATAGTAGCTTCATGAACTATTATGGTATTTTAATTTCCGCTGCGAGTTATTCTGATATTTCTGTGTCTGTGATTCTGTGATTGTATTTCATTTGCTCAAAATTTATTTACAACGCGGTATTTTGAGCAATTCAAGTCTGACATGTGCGGATGCGAATGGCTGAAAATATCGGATTGTTACAGACCTAGAGTTTATTTTTCCCTTCCTAAACTCTGGTTTCCCATCATTTTCCACACGGGCAGCCTAGAGTCAGGTTATCGGGATATTCTGGAATTCAGGAGGTGCTGTTGAGCTCAAGAGGCGAGCTGGATGGCGAGACGTATCACTTGTATATGATATTATCTTTTCCGCTGTGTATTCAGTTGTAAGGACAGGTTTATATAACTGTCCATTATTGTGTTGTGTTGTATATTGACTCTGATGATGTAATGTATAAAATGTAAAGTTCTTTTGATTTAAAGATTATTCATTTATCTATTATAATTTGTTCCGTTGAAATTATGAGATTATGATATTGTTCTGTTGCTTCTTCTTTCTTACTTCTTTTATCTTTTTCTTCTTCTTAAACCCTAAGGGTTCGGTTTTTCGGCATTCGATTGTTCTGCAGTTGATACAGTGGACGTATTAATGTCGATTTTCGAAAGTCGAAGAATCGGGTCTTGACAAAAGGCGAGTCTTGATTGCTGTATCACTTGGTCTGACCCGAGCGTAAACCAAAACACAAAACACTCGAGTCAGGATTAACATTCTTATATCAATAAATCCAACTCAAGTGAAATATCAACTGAAATACAAGTAACGTAAAGGATGTTTGGGATAACCATCCTCTAAGGATCCGTGGAAATACCTACAATGTAGAAATATATACTATAACACCATGGTCATTTCGAATTAAATTATACTACAAAACCAAAATATCATTTTCATTTCAAATTTATCTATTACCCAAAATAGTGTTTATGTATATTAAATAATTTATAAAGTAAAGTATTTGGAATTTCCTCAACCTCACAAATCGCTTCAAAATCAACTCGACTTTCGTCGATTCATTTTCTAACTAAACAAATTCAAATATATCGATTTCAAATACACCTTTAAACCACAAATAAACGATTTAAATTTCAATGTGATTCAAAGTCAATATATTTCTAAACTTTAAATATTCAACATTTCAAAGACTAAATTTGATAATTGCATTTATCTCCCAATTTGACTTCACTTATTATTTAGTTTTGAAATATTCACTTAATAATTCGGTATTATTTGTATGACCCTAAATTTCATTTCTATATATAATACCTTCGATTTCTTTAGCCATGAAATATCCATTAAATTACTTAAATCCAAAACAAGTTATAAGATCATATTTAAAGTTTCAAATTCAGTAGCTTCAAATCGATTTAATGAAGTAAAATTCCTAATTAAATACAAATTCAATCAATTCAACTTTATCTTCCTGAACTTATCCCAATTATTGAAAATCTATTTAAAATATAATACTTAACATATTATATTAATTAAGTCGAACTTTATTGAATTTAAGTTTATTATTGAGTCAACTTTATATTTAAACATATTTATATAAATATTTCAATATTAAATAAACCATATATATTCCCATTCAAAACCATAAAAAAAATCATTTTCAAAATATTTATATATAAACCAACGGTGCCTGTATAATTCTCTATCATATGGTCAAGTGATACGGATATTTATCATTTCAATCCGTAGTTTAAATATATACGGGTAGATATCATTTCGACCCGCAATCCCAAATTCAATTCAAATGAAAATCGCTTGGGTTTATCATTTCAACCCATAACGAAATTCTCCTATTCTAAAGTCCGTTCGGATATGTATCATTTCAACCCATAGTGAATTCTATATTAACAGGGAACTTGCAGAATGATAACAGATGATAATAATACAACATGCATACATCATCGATATAAATAACAGATAATATAAACAATAGGATATGGTGTCATATCTACAGGTGAACAGATATAGATAACAGCATATATATAGCAATTTTAAATAAATACATCAGCATATTTCAAATTGTCGTTTCAATTGAAATCAAATTTAATAAATATAAGAACTTTAATCGTGAGTGATTGCTTACCTTCCAATGTTAGAGAGGATAGACAATGAATTGAGTTACGAATCCAAGCATGAATTCTAAAGTAAAGCAAGATTGGCACGAATTCAATGAGCAAGCTGATAGATAAGAAATTGATGAGCACGAACCAAATCAATTTTGATATTAACAGAAAATATATACATTATTATGTTATTAAATCTCCCTAAAACCAATATTTAATTAAAATGTATATTTAAAATCTATATATACCTATATGTGACTTAAAATAATTATTCCAAATAAAACCATTTTATTATATTTCATAATCAATATTTAATATAAAATCAATATAAACAATTTATTATACTATATACAAACTTTAAAAGAAAAATACAACACATGAAAGCAACATACATATGTACATACTAACAATGTATATAAAATAAAAACCAATATATAACAGAACCTACTGCTAAGCCTATAACAAACCAACCTTAGGATACAATACAAAGTATATATATATAAATCTGATTCATAAAACAAACCAATATACAACTAACTAATAAACCAATACGTTTTTATATATATAACTTGAAATATATATACTAGTAACAAAATACGTAACTAATACAACATCATACACATATAAATCCACCATCAAACTAATATAACTTTATATATATATATATATATATATATATTTATATATACAACTCGTACTACTTATATAAATAGTATACTAAGACAAAAATAACTTACTGTGTATTAATATGTTTATAAACCCCCAAAATCTATGTTTATATACAAGTTAATACATAGAAATTGCACTAATATATAATAATGTATGCATAACACTTAAATAATATATCTGCCTTATGACATAGCTCATTGTAAACAATTATATAAACAACTCATATCAAGTATAAGAAAAACTAATACATATAACAGTATAATCATATATGTAAGCAGTTTAAAATCTATAGTTAATAAATAAATACGCTATGCATACTAAACTCAAGAAAGTTATACAAAATATATGTATACATAAGGCCTCTGGTTATGTATATAATAACACAAATACAAATATATATGTATTGACTGACAAGTTATACTAACCCATGAAATATAAACCAACATATATAATTAAATATATTATTATATACCATATATATATAATAACTTACAAAGAAAAGCTGGAGAGGAGAACGGCTGAGGGGCAGTCGAGGGAAAAGCTGCGCCATACGTTAGGCGAGGTGGGATGGCCGATGCAGGCCGGAGCTAGATGCTCGTGGAGGGGTTTCATGCGAGAGGGAACGGAGGAGAAATTGGGTTTGGTGGTTCTGAGCGGTGGCGGTCGGCGCTTGCTGGAGATCGGGAAGAAGCGTAGCAACAGTCGGTCATGGTGACGCGAGGTTTGGGTTACTGGCCGCTGCGTGGAGGGGGAAACGCATGCATGTGTTGCATGGATCGGCGGCTTTCGGAGAATGACAACATTTCTTAAGCAAATAAGCTTTCACACCTTTTTTTTGACAATAGGGATAGGAGAACAAATGATAGAACGTAGCTTTAGAATATGGAGATGCACAGGTTTGGTGAAGAAAAGAAAATGTATACAGGTTAGTTGAAATGCACAAGCCACTTTTATTTATAACTTTGTTTCTTTTATATTTAAATGGAAGCACTGACGTAAACAGTGGAAAGGTGAGAGATTGAGAAGATTAAGGGACAAATAGTCTTTCAGAATATAACAAGCCTAGTTATAAATATTTTCAAAAGCAATGGTAAGAACAAAGTGAAAGAAATGAACGGGCCAAAATAATTAATTTGCAGTGGGAATAGAAAAACCCACAATGCTGAATTCAAGAAACATTAACTGCTAGTGGCTGACAGCTTTCTCAGTGAGGGCAATGAAAAGACAAAGGAAAACAAAGGGTTCAAAACGGGTACTGATACAGATACCGTTCTCGTAGCTTCCGCTGTGTAACAGACTCCGAATCACACAAACGAATATACTGCAGAGATCAGTACGACGAGACGATCAAAACGGTACATAGATATCAGGGACAGAATCATCCGATCAAAAAGTCGACGCGGACACTGATATACGTTGCTATTCCGTACGAAAAAATCCAAACGGAGCTAGAAATGTTCGAAATTTGCAAAATGAATTACGCAGTCTTATTCAGAGGGTTTGAAATAAATTTGCTCACGTTGACATATTTAGGTTTCGGAATACTTTTAAATTCAACCTTTATTTCGCCGGAAATAAGATCGACGGAGCAATAACAGTCAAAATTTGAAGAAACGAAGTATGACGTCTTTCTCAGATGATGATTTACAATTTTTTTATAGAAAATATTCAGGTTTGAAAATCATTTTGGTATTCTCAAATATTAACTAATATAATTTTAAATAAAATTATACAATGAAAATAAGCTTCCATATTATCTGATGAAAATTTACCAGTTGCTATGTTTAAATAGACGTATTTCTAACATCAAATTTATATTTCAAAATTTTATTATTTAAAATTTCACAAAGTTCCAATTAAATATAGTATTAAAACAATTAAAATTTTACGGGCCGCTATAGACGGAGTCAGCCATCGAAGTGCAAGATTGGTTGGATACTTTTGAGTGCATCTTTAGTGATATGGAGCTGGAAGATGCTATGAAGAGAAAATTGGCCTTGAGATAGCTTTAAGGTCGAGCCATGAATTGGTGGAATGGTGTTACTATTGCTAATCTAGAAGACCAGTTTCTTTGGATTAGTTTAAGATGAGGTTCAAGGAGAAGTTTATTCCAGTTGCTCGGAAGTTGATTCTGTTTAGAAAATTTAACGCTCTCAAGCAAGGAGAGAAGACAGATTTTGAATATGTAGCAGAGTTTGATGCTTTGTCTAAGTATGGGATGTCGTTCATCGACACTCCATTAAGGAAGAATGAGAGATTCATCATTGGTTTGGATGACTTCTTGGGAGAAAAGCTGAAGGAATATAAGGTGAGCCATTTGAGAAGCTTATAGAGAAGGTGCTTCTCCATGAGATCTTATACAATAAGGTTAAGCCTGCTATTGTTGTTTATGTTGAGAAAGAAGAGCCAAAGTCGCAGTAAGGCGATGAAGGCAAGAAGAAGTCGAATAGAAAGAGAAAGCAATCCCAGGGAAAGGGTAG
The DNA here is from genome assembly GCA_030765085.1 of Allium cepa. Lineage (NCBI taxonomy): Eukaryota > Viridiplantae > Streptophyta > Magnoliopsida > Asparagales > Amaryllidaceae > Allium > Allium cepa. Next base: position 268,930,971 of record CM060928.1, read on the forward strand.
TAAGAAGAAGGGTAAATGAGAACGTATTTGCTTTGAATGCAATAAAATGGTCATTTGATTAAAGACTACAAGGTGAGTGAGAAGAGGTAATTTTGTACCTGTGACAAGCTTTGGCATTTGATGAAGAATTGTCTATAATCAATGAAGGATAATCAGGTAGTGAAAGCATATGCCTTCAACATAATCTCGACTTCATCGAGTGCGCCTTTGGCAAAGGAGAAGGGGAAGAGAGTCATCATTCAAGGTATGCTTTCTATTGGCGATGTTCTTTTCGAATTTTGTTTGATACTGGTGTTTCTCATTCATTCATCTGTAGTAACCTAGTAGATATATTCGGATTAGAACTTGAGATACTAGATCAACCCCTAATTGCGACAAACCATATTGGGGGCTCTACTAGTCTTTGCATGGTTCTTCATGGCCTAATTTTATCGAATCATGGATGCTCTTTGTTTTGTGATTGTTTTATTTTGAACTTTGTTGGGTTTGGTATTATCTTGGGTATGGATTGACTTAAGTAGGATCAATTTCACCCTAGAAGTGGGGAGAGGGGGTGAATAGGGTGATACTATTAATTATAAAAATTTATTGTGGAAGTATATAAAATAATCGTAGCACTGATAATAGAAGAGTAATAGCAACACAGATAGTAGCAGAATATAAAAAGCAGAAATATAACAACACAGATTTACCCAGCTTCGGAAAAACCCGCCTATGTACCGCCCCAAGGTTTCTACTAGAAATTAAGTAGTCAGACGCTTACACACATAAACTCGCGACACCCGCTAATGACTAAACTAACTCTATGCTCAAAATCCTGCCACAACTCAGCCACTGAGCTGCGAATTCTCAAACTACACCACCGTAATTTGTTCCCTACTCATACGACTAGACTTTACAAAAGTTTAAAGAGAAATACAAAATAAAAATGACTAAAACCAAAACCCTAATTTTTAAAATAAAGCCTCATATAATAATTATAAACCCAAAGCAAATAAAACAAGCCCGACCCAAATATATTGATGTGATAAAAAATAAATAAACTGTCCCCTTTTCTTATATTTCTTCAGCCCGCTCTCTTGTGAAAAATGGCAGCGTCATTTCTTTTGCTCGTGATCGTTTGTTCCGCTTTCAAAGAATTAGGGGTTCGTGATTTTGAAGACGCCGACTTTAATTGTTGATTGAAGAATGAATTATATACCATTTTCTTTGACAATCGACTTATCGCTTTGATTCACAAACGACTGCTTCAACTCGATCGAGTTCGAACTAAAATGGTATGTGATTTATACTTTTTGCTTTACTAGTTAGCTTCCTTAAACTCGATTGATTTCGTATGCCAGTGATGATTGGGTTTTAAATAAGGATCGATTCCCTTTATTTTCGTTCATTTGAATTCATCATTTAAGTTTACTCGGCCACTCAATTATGCTTGAAAGCTTGAGATTTCTTTGACTTTTTCAATTCGTATATTTTTGCTTGCTTGATTACCTTGGGTAGCACGGATTTGACTTTGGCTTGTTCGATATTTTACTTTATCATCACGGCTTTGATTTTGTGGCATTTAAACTTGACTTTGGTTCCGATCTTTATGCTATGACTTCGTCTTCTCTGTCGATATTCACAACTACTACTTGACTTGGTTCCAATATTTTATTGGCTTCGATTATGTTGTTTTAATTTGCTGCCTGTACTTTGATTGATTGACCCATTCCCTTTGTTTCACTATTGGTATACACTTTTATATTCTCCGGCATAGCTTTGGGTTGATCTGCTTGATCACAGTCACTTTATATGTATTCATGTTTATTGTTTGCATTGAGCTATTGTGCACTTGCTGTTTCTCTTCGTGGGTTTACGGTCTGGTGCAGTTGCTCATTTGAGTTGCTGTGTGGTTCGATGCACTTGTAATGTTTTCATTTGTATACTTGAATATGGTGTTTGCATTGAGTCATGTGCTTATGCATTTAGCTCAAATAGTTTTGTACACTGTACTTGTTTGTTTGGTATGTCTTTGAGCTTCTGATAATTACTTGAGCTCGAATCACTTGATTTTGTTACTGCAACTTGGATTACTGTGTACATGTATATATGTATGTCCCGACTGTCTTGATTGAGGCTGCACTTATACCATTCGAGTTGTGGTACTGGTTATCACTACACATACATCATATATATATATATATGTACACACACGTATCTATGTATGTTGTGTACTTCATTTTGTTGCACTCGAAACTTTGAACTGTTATATATATATATATATGTATGTATGTATGTATGTATGTATGTATATGTATGTATGTATGTATGTATGTATGTATGTATGTATATGTATGTATGTATGTATTTGATCGCGGTTCTGCCTTTGTACATTTATCGGCACTGCTTCATCGATATATATATATATATATATATATATATATATATATATATATATATATATGCATATCTTAATGACCCACGTCTTCTTGCTATGTTGATTGATCATAGTCACTTGCTTATGTTGGTTCAACCTGCTTAGATATTGAACTGCTTCCATTCCCTCACTTGTTCCACATGAGTCATGAGCCGATGCCTTATCTGGTTGACTTAAACTTTGAACTGATTATTCTACTTTGTTTTCTTGTGCACTTCCCATATGTGTTCATTTGTTTGCATTTGACTTTGATTGTGCAGTCTGCATTAAAATGGTGTGCACTGCATGCATACACACACACATGTGTGGATACATGTGTGTATGTATATATATACATGTATGTTTGTTGTTGCACCCTATAGTTTGGTATTGCATTTCTTTGAACTTTTCACTGTCCTGGTTCATTATTGATTTTGAACCGGTCGAGTTGTTTTTGTTGTCTTAACTCATTGTTTTGGTCGAGACCGTGTTTGTTTCATTTCATGATTCACTGGTATGCATTGTACTGGAAGTCTGTTGCTTTTGAAACTGTACTGGTGCAATTTTGACAACTTGTACATTTTGTTTGGGGATATTGTTTCCAGTTCTAGTGTTATTTTGAACATGGCCATTGCATTGTTGAGGCTGTGTTGCTTGATTGTTTTGATCGAGCATTTTCACTTGTACTTGACAATTTTGCATTGCACTTGAGTTGAATCCAGCTTAAAGCTCGGGTTTGACCTTGTGCTCATGTCGTGACTTCATTTTTATTGCACTTGAGTTGAACCTGGCTTTTGGTTGGGTTTGACCTTGTTCTCACCTATCCCTGCAGTTTTGTCAAGTATATATCAGTGTGCACGGCCTTGTGTCATGTACAGTGATACACTGTGCATGTCATAAGTATTTCGTTTATGATGAATTCAAAATAAATGATGACGGGCAACCCTAATAACCGAGGCAAATAATATTTTCAAAAAAAAAATTATTTTACACTGCAAAAATATTTCTTTTTCAATTTTACCGCATTAGTGTATATTTTGCAGATAACTCAGATGCTGGATTCAATCTGGAGTAGAGTCGAGGATTAAATACGAGTGAATGAGTGATATGTAGTGAGGTGCAAATGTAAATGGAAAATTGTGATGTAATTAAAATTGTATTGTAATTGAAATTGAATATATATAGTGAGAGCTCAAATTTGTACTATTCAAATTGTAATAAAATATTTGTTTGAATAAAATATTTGTTTGAATTTTAATTCTGTGTTATTTATTTTATTCAGCAAATATTTATTTAATTATGTGAAAAATAAAATAATACATTAAAAAAATACATTTAAATGAATATATATATATATATATTTATTATCATCAATCAAAAATCATATACTGGCATATTCAACAATCTCTCTCTTTTGATGATAACAAACATATATTTAAAATTTTGAATTTATTAAATATACTTGATTATTCAATTTGCTCCCTCTATTTGAATGCTCCCTCTCTACAACAAAGTTGTCCCTTTATATACGCATAAATAAAAATATGAAAATGAGCCTAGATGAAAATAGATAATAGAAAATAAAATATTTGACCTTTATTTGCCAAAATCTTAACTTTTCTCTGCCCCTTTTGTTATCAGTAAAAGAGTAATAGTGTTAGAAAAATAAAGATAAAGTGATAAACATTAATACAAAATTATACCCAATCAATTATAAATATTAAATTTCAATAAAAAAATTAAATAAAAATCATAAATACTCTGTTAGGCGCATATTCCACTTTAGAATGATAGGAATGATGTCGGTATATAAGCCATATAGTTGTGTCAATTTGTGGTATATTTACAGCACAAATTTGAATATCTACTAACCATGCATAACCATTAGGACTTTTAAATGAGATTAGTGTATTCTTAATTTAAAAAAAAATGAATTCAAGTATCTTCTAACCATGCATAACCGTGAGTACTTTTAAATGGGATTAGAATCAACTTGTCTACTTAATCAATCAATTTTGATAGGTGTTCCATACATGCATAACCGTGAGGACTTTTAAATGCGCATGAAAGCATATAATCAAAAATTCCAAGTAAATCACCCATGCATAACCATGAGCACTTTTAAATGGGAGTAAATACTTTGGATGTTTTTATTTCTAAAAATATAATAAAATTAAAGCAAATAATTTCCCGTTTAAAATACCACATATTGACAAATTATATTGAATTTTGATGAGTGATGGTTGAAAGATATATGATAGAAATAGAAAAGGTCATGGAATTTTTACCAAAAAAAGTTTTTACAACTCTTGTTTAAATTTCTAAATAAATTTACTAAGTATACTGCCTCCAGTTATAATATATGATTAATATCAATATCACCTTTTCAATCACCATTTATCTTTTTGATAATCAGTAGGGAGTCAGATTAGTTAATGTAGTCATTTAAAATCAAATCGAAAATAATTATAAAGACATTTTCTAATATGACTAATCTGAAACAAGGTCAACTATTTTCTTAAGGGGTTTTAAAATATGTCCGCTAATTTGAAAATCGGTTGAAATAAAACATATGCAGATATTTTCGTTGAAGACGATGCAACTACTGAATCTCTCATCATAAATCACGTTCCACCAGTAATTTTTCTATCAATTAGATTGCCAGTGCTATCTGCATCTGAATTTCCCTTTGACTCAAGATTATTATGTCATAGACCAGACCATGAAGTGTGCAACAAAATATCTTAACAGCTTTTAATCGAAGCCGTACAAATAGTGAGCATAATGACAGATCCAGAAACAAATATATCCATGTGTATCATGAGTAATCATCAACCAAAAAAACATCATTAATCCAAATCTATATGAACTAGTTCAAAGACTCTAGATAAACTTATAGTGTTCTCGACATAAAAGGATAATTGGCCAAAAATTTGAATAAGTCAGAATCAAAATTAATATTCATTTCTTCATCACATAACTGGCTGATTTAACTCAAATTATGGTGCAGATTTTCACATTTAATAAATCATTCAAAATAAATATATCGTTGCCTATTTTACCTTTACGATAATTTTTCATTGTTGCCCATCGTGATTCTTCCACCATTATACTAGGCTAAGGAACTTTGATTTGTTGCCCGTTGTGTGTCGAAAAAGCAGATTGTTGAGGTAAAATAAAACGAAAAAACAGGGGAAACAGAATCTCACAGCGGAACACAACATATAATATAACAAAGGCAGTAAAAGCTATCACTCTAAGATATATGGTATATTAGAGATAAAAATAAACCTCATCAGCCTGGACAGTTATAACTCCCTGAACTTACAATTGCTGATGGGTACACATAATAATATAGTAGAAAGTAAAAATACTATGGCAGGTGAACATTCAGCTCTTCTCCAAGAGCTCCATGTCCCACCAACGATAACCTAAAAACACTCAATCTGACCTGAGCATAATAATAAAACAACACTCTGATTAGTATGGATAATCAACGTGAGAAAAATCAAGAAATATGATAAACATATAATAATCTGTGAGACCATGCAGCTAAATACGAAACAAGTTTACCTCACAAGAACAACATCCATATATGAAAGAATGGAAATAAAATAGAACAAAATCCAAACTTAAAGAATGGAAACAAACAAGATCAAAATCCAAACTTAAAGAATGGACACAAATAATCATATATAAAGAAGAGCACAAGGCACTTCACAATGCAATTGAGAAAGGATCAACTCCAAGGTTCGAATCAAAACAAGGAGAATGAATTAATCTAACATGGCTAGGAGGGTGCACCCCCTACAGAAAAAGTACACCTCTAGATCAAATATACTAGAAGCATATACATCACTCTTGGGAACTTCATAGCTAGACCCTCGCCAATCATAGGAATCCGAATATATCTGCATCACCGCATGCATGCAACCAAAACCTCTCTAGATAGATGTGAATACACCCTAATGGGTGTGACAGACATAGCTTGGCTCCCACTCGCTCTTTATTTAGTCATTTCTGAATGTCATAAAGGAGCATCAAATCTCTTAGATTACCAAAACATAAAGAATAGTTTGAAATGAAGTTACTACCTGAGTAGATATCAAGATCGATAGCCAACAAACCAACTATCGAAAATAACAAGATCGATAGCCAACAAACCAACTATCGAAAATAAATGAAATGATCGTATATGGAAATTAATGCTCATGCACTTATCACTACTCGTCGATCTCAAACTAGTACTACCTTGGGGAAAATAATGAAGCCGGACAAGTTAGGGCAGTGTTGCTTCCTTGTTTGACTCGATATACATTCTTAACTTTAAGAATAGCAAGAGTTTCCTCAATGTTTAGTGCTAAGCATATGACTAAATCCTTTCCATATAAGTGACATCACTTATAAAAATTAAATCTCTTACACTTACCACCACTTGTCATCCTAAACTAGCGACTATCACGTGGTTAACAATGAGCTGGACAAGTTGGGGGCACTGTTTCCTCTCAGACCTTGCATGGACGTACATTCTTAAATTTAAATATAGCGAGGGTTCCCTCAATGTTTAGTGCTAAGTGTAAGACTAAATATTTTCTATAAACGGATCAAACTTTCAAAATATTTGACCCAACTTTTTCCTAGTTTTCACATCATAGATATTTGTAAAACACTTTTAAAAACACTATTTAAAATATTCCTTTAAAGGGCTAATTATATTTCTAAGTGTATTAAGAAGAAGGTTCGAAAACTAATGTCATTAAAATATGTTTACTATAAACCTAAAACCAGTCACAGTTAACATTATCTTTAAAACATCCTTTTTTAAACATCTTTTCATTTATAAAATATCATTTATAAAGCAACTTCATATAGACAAATCAAATGGTGATATAGAAGTCACAACTTTTCCACTTATCACCACTCTTCAATTTCAAACTTAAGTTATCTCTTGGTTGATAATAAAGCTGACAAGTTAGGGTACCACTACCCTTTAAACCTCGACTTGACATACATTATTAACTTTTGAGATAACAGGTTTTCCTTACCTTGAAATTTAGCAGAAAATATAAGTCTAGGTAATTTCCATATAACTGTTCAACTATTATTATTTTAAAATTAAAACCCCTCTAAAGATTTAAGAATACCAACACTTATTAAGTCAGGAAACAAGTTTTCTTAATAACTTTACGATTATTAGAAAAAAAGTGTTATAATCCATGAAAATCATTTATCATAATTTTTTTTTATAATCCATGACTTCTTTCTCAATTCTCGGATAATATTTAATACAATAATGGTTTTGTAATCCATGTTTCCTTTTCACTTTCAATAAGCTCATAAATACTTGAAATATAGTTTAAAACATTTATTTCAAATGTTACTTCAAAAAATCCCAAGTTTAAAATGTATTGAAACTCAAAACCATATCTTTTCTTTATTTTCAAAATTAAAACTTATTCTTTGATAATTTATATTTAATCCTTTAAAAATTTATATTCCAAACCACTTTTAAAACAAATCAATATAAGTTAGAAAGATACTCAAAAAAGACCGAAGAAAAAAAATAAAGTTAAAAACCATTTTTATAAAAGTTGAAAACAGTGTCATACAAGTGTCGCTAAAAAGAGTGGAAAATTCCTTCAAATCGGTTCTTTTAAAATTGGAATTTTCTCCACATTTTTACAAAGTATGAATGTTATATTTTTTTAGAACAACATATTATGAGCCTGGTATGCGTTTGCAAAATTTAGATAATTCTGAGTCAATAAAACCAATTTGAAAGTCGTTAAAACTTGTCTTTCAAACTACAAAACACGACCAAATCCTTTCTAACTTACAATTTTTTTGGAGTTAGGTGCTATAACCTTTCTGGGCCATCAAAAATTTGTCCAAACAACATTTTAAAAGTGAAAAAAGTGTGGCCATACTTTAATCGATGCAAACATAAGTACAAGAGCAACAAATAAAAGATTGGAAATGGATATTTCGAAGTATTTCGTAGCGACCTATTCGCTATGAAGACACTTCGACTTCCTCCTTTTCTTTCCCCTGCAAAACAATGGTTATTTATGCCATCCACTTCCAAGTGGTAACCAAATTCAGTTAAGAAACGTACACAAGTATAAATAGCATAAATAATAATGTATATAGTCATTTTTAGTGATATTAACTCACTTTCAAACCAAAGATGAAGCCAACACTTCCTACCACAACAAATAACCACACCACAACTTCCTACCTCACCCTAGCACTGACGTCCAAGCTACAAACTCCTTCATTCCCCTCCAAAAGCCCATATGTCCATGCTCAAGAAAAAGGCTCCAAAGCTCATAGCCATGAAGGATTTTGAGGAGTTGTGCTTTACTTCTTCATGTTTTGACTTGATGGTAGTTGTTGTAATATTGTTTAGTGATGATAGAAAGAATTTGAAGAGTTTTGGTGTTGATTTTCTATGATTTTACTTAAGAAAATTTAAGGAGAAAAGCAATGGAAGAAGAGCTAAAGAAGGGGAAGGAAGTGTAAAAGAGAAAGTGGAAATAAGAAGGCTCTTTTAGGGAGTTCAACGAGGTGATCTTTTGTCATACTCTCGCCTCTTGCCTCACCACCCCCCACCTCCATGTGCTAGTCTATGTGATCAACGTACTCTCCATCACATCATACAAAAGTCTTCTCTTTTAATTGCATCACTAATTGCTTCTAGGTACTCCTAATGATACTTAGGCAATTTAATTTGTTTAGTGCTAAATAAATTTCTATTTGTTATACGTGTGCATAAATATAAGTGTGTGTCAAACAACATGTCAACAAAATTTATTCAATGAAAAGTTAAGAATCCACAAAACATTTTTGGTCATATTTTTTATTTTTCTTCGAACTATATATTTTTGTAAATAAATTTCAACAATGAGTTTACCATTATTATTTACTAAATAAAAGGTGTTTAATAAGGCTAGTAAATCCATATAATTAATATCAAAATTCACAATTCAAATATTTAAATAATTTCTATATTTAAATGTAAAGTGTTCACATTTATGGGATGTTACAAGTTGTTATTTTTGCCGAAGCATTTATGAGATAATCTATACCCCTTGACACACCGATATAGAGCCTAGGCTGATTTTTGGATCATGTTGGTTCCTAGAAGTATGAGCTATCGAGTTTTTTTAACATTACAGAGACCAAGAATAAACATATATGATTTAAGATATACTACATTTTCGAAGCTCAGAGTGGAAGGAACACAATATAAATATAGAAAATAACATCTTAAAAAATATCCCTAAACACAGTTTTAGAAAAATGGTACATAGTCAATTACAGATGACACAGAAATGAAATCCATAGTATGATAAAATATTAAGTATTGATAAGATGGATAGTACGTGAAGAGTAAATAAAAGGATAAACAACTCCTGTGATGAACTCGCCTCTCCTTATACTGAAATCGAGCTAATCAACTGCTACACTGCCTTATCCTCCTATGGTGGGGAAAAGAAAGGAAAATGATATGTCAGACAAAAGTATGGTGAATGAGTACATGTTTAACATATAGTGATTAAGTACGTTTGACTTTAATTCTACTTTATGTGACCTAGGGTGCTCTACAAGTGCCCATGTACTCCTAGGGTCCTTCACTAAAGGATTTTTATTTAATGCACACTTACACTAACTATTAGTGCATGCTACTATAAGGATCAAACTACGGATTGAACCTCAATAACTAATGATCAGCTATAGTTACTAGAGCTACTCAACATATGGCCACCTACAACTTTCCTATATGGGACTACATCTCCTATTATGACTACGTGTAACTATCTCGCATAGGTTTCCCTACAATTTCCATATGGGAATAAATTCCTACAACTATAACTAAACATACCCCAACTATGCATTAAGGGGGGAATCCTCAATGTTGACTCGTCGGTGTGTCTCGTCGTCTACACCCATATTCGTCTCTCAATGGTAGTTTATGCATCATATTGCACGCACCGGGATTCATCAACATCATAGTATCATGTCGTGTCACTATTGTGCATACCAAGGAAATCCTACTGTGTCAGGCCCACGCACTTCATCGGGCATCAATCAGTGTCGCGTGTCCACTATAGAACCTCCTATGAGTGCTATTTGCAACCGAATAGCCCCAGTCGAATATCGACCCCTCATTGGGTAAAGAGCATTTACTCAACCCCGCAACATCCTAGCATCGTCTCATAGGGAAGTAGCTACCCTACCATTCCTAATTCTAATATATATATATATATATAAACTATAGACAGTTAACTAATATTTAAAGCCTAGGCTTTGTGTCGAGGTTCAGTCTACGTTTCAGCATGCCTACCGGTCGACCGCTAAACCATACCGGTCGACTGCTAAGGTTAAACAGTCGGCCGATCGCTGTGTAAAAATTAGGTTTTTGATCATTTATTCAATTGTTGTTTAATATCGAGCATTTTAAACATCGCTAAAATTGCAGTAAGCTAACAGCTTTTAGATTTAATAGTCTTTGGTCTAACTCTCTAATCAATGTGAATTTACAGTAATTAGTTTCACCTTGGTTTGATCTAATAATCAAGTTGATTGCTGTTTGTTTAAGAATGAGGTTTAATCTAGGATAATTTCTATTCAACTGGTTTGCATCAATTTAATTTATCATCAAATTCTCAAATATAAACAACTATGATTTACAATTTTATTCACCAACATCCTAGATCAGATAGTGTACTAAAATTAATTGTAATTAATCAAATTATTAAAAATGTTTTCACTAACCTCAGATCCAAGCTTGCTCCTAAATTTCGCATAGAAATCTACCCTCGTTTGCTTGCCCCTTCCGAGGTTCGACGTCCTTCAACCCTTCTACATTATTTTTATTTTATTATTGAAGAGTTTACAAGTGGAGAGGAAATAATTTGGTGGAGTTTCAGTACAGAAATGAATTTCTAATGAATTAGGGTTTAGGTTAGCTCTATATTTATAGAGGTTTTAGTTTAGTTCAACTATTATATTAACCCTGGAGAATCTTATGTTTCATCTAGAATGTCCCACGATTACTTTACGGCCATATAAAAATATTTTGTTCAATTTCCATCGTGTGTTGCTTCATAATTCTCGATATTCAACACCAACCGGTCAAATGCTAGGGGAGACCGGTCGCTCACTACCTGTTGACCGGCATGCCTTAGAGTGTCGACCGGTAAAATAGTATAATTACGAAAGTTTCTATATTTCAATTTATATTATTTTTAAATTTCAAAACGCTCGTAACTTCTTACATACTAACTTAAATTTTAAAGTGTTATATATGATTTTTTTTTCAAAAATTGCTACGAACAAAATGGTGCAAGTTTCTTAACCAAGTTAAGAAATTTGTGAATTGTTTTTTGCTCTGGTTATATATAATTTGATTCATTTGTTAATTTTCCACTAAAATTTTCACGGTGTTACATTCTCCTCCTTTAAAAGGATTTCGTCTCCCAAGTCTCTAAGTTTGGAAAATTGTAACCCGTTTGTGCAACAATAAATAGCTACAACCATCTAGTCATCCATCATCCACAGGCAATCATTGTCCTAAGTAATATTTTTAGTGTGGTATATGTTTATGCAAACATGAAATGCACGTGAACCTATACTAATATAAAGATAGGCAGTCTTCTGATCTAGTTGACCTTCTGTCATGCAAGCGCTCATGCCATGTATCCAAAATGTATGCAACATCATAAGTAAATATACTTGCAATTCAACCTGCATGCGTAATCACTCAGTCCATATGCAACATCCATATGCATAAAACTCAGCAGGTTACAACAAATAAACAAGAGATGATGTGAGTGTGTATACCATATAGGGAATATACTTTCCTAAGTGTGTAAAAGAAACAACCCAAATAATACATCCACTAGCATCCATCATCCATAACACGTCTTAATGATAGGTCTGCAACCATTCCTACCATCCAATGGTCTCTACCCAAAGGGGTATACTAAGTTAAGTCCTAATGCATAAGTAATATATACTTATTAAATTTAAATTGGAAACATACTAGAAAAGGGTTGTGGGAGGGTAGCTCAAATCTTCTCCTTGGGCTCCTACGTACTCTCTGATGGATCGTCCCCCCATTGGATCTTAACAATTTTGATTTCTTTATTACAGAATTTCTTTGTACCAAGCTCAAAAATACAAGTGGGTGCACATTGAAAATGTGACTCCCACTCTACCTCCACCTCCTTTAACTGACTCTGCTCAACTATGGTAGTTGAATCATGCAAGCACTTTCGCAAGTGCGTCACATGGAAAACATCATGTACCCATGCCAACTTCTTAGGAAGCTCCACTCTATACGCCAACTTCCCTATCCTACCAGTAATCGGGGAAGTTTCTACAAACCTCAGTGCTAGCTTCCTGAAACTAGCAAATGTCATAACGTCCCTAAGCAGTGAAACTTTTACAAATACCATATCACCCACTACGAACTCTAACTTTGTACGTATCTTATCAGCATAAGATTTCTGCCTATCTTGCATGGTTTTCATTCTTCTACGAATCAAGTCTACTTTCTCTGATGTCTCCCTCACCATGTCCGACCCAAGAATGATCCTATCTGTAGTGTCCCACCAACACGATGGTGATCTACAGAGTCTCACGTATAGCACCTCAAAAGGTGCCATCTCAATGCTCGCCTAATAGTTGTTATCATAGCTAAACTCCACCGATGGCAAGTGATCCTCCTACGAATCTTCAAAGTCTAAATGCACATTCGAAGTAAGTCCTTCATTATCTGACTCACTCTCTTGGTCTATCCATCCATATGTAGGTGATAAGCAGTGCCCGGGCTCAACTCGACGCCCAAAGCCTCTTTTAGAATCCTCCAAATTCGCTAGTGAAAAGAAGATTTCGGTAGCTAGCGATGCTAGTAGGAACTCCATGTAACCTAATGACCTTCCTCATATAGAGTCGCCAAAGACTTCCCTATCCTCATACTGCTAACTGAAATAGTGTATTTGGCCAGCCGATCAACTATGATCCAAATACTCTCATTCCCTCTCCTCCTCGGCAAGCCATCGACGAAGTCTATAGAAATGATCTCCACTTCCATTGAGGAATATCAAAGACTTCAAAAATCCTCCCGGCTTTTTCAGCTGTGCCTTTACCCTCTGGCAGGATACATCAAGCTAAATACTCTGCTATGTGGTTCTTCATTCCCAGCCAATAGAAGACTCTCTTCATGTCATGGTACATTGTCTGCTCGAGGGTGAATGGTCATTCTGGAAAGATGAGACTTAGCTAGTACCAGATCTATCAAATCCATACTAGTAAGAAAATATAATCTACCATCTCTCTGTAACCATCCATTCGAGTCAATGGCATAACACCTCAAATGACTCGACTGCTCTCCTCTTCCAAGCATCTCAAAAATATCTACTTCTCCTTATCCTATTTCTAACTGGAACTAATACGTTCCATGAGTGTAGGCTGCACATCCAAACCTGTTAACAGTCCCAAGGTAATCTCTAATGATGGTCGGAAATCAAATGTAGAAATGAAATCCAAATGATTTCACTTCAAGAACAGGGGACTCAATACTGCATACTGTCTAGTCAAGGCATCGGCCACCACATTGTCGTTTCTTGGAATATACGGGATATCAAAATTATACGATGCCAAAAATCCATCCATCTCTGCTGCCTTAAATTCAAGTCCTTCTAGGAGAACAAATATTTAGAGAATTGTGATCTGTATACCACTCAAACCGTTCTCCTAAAGATAATGCCTCCATGACATGAGCATAAAGACAATGGCAGCTAACTCAAGACCATGGATAGAGTAGTTTCTTTCGTGGACCTTCAACCATCAACTGGCATAGCTCACCACCCTTCCTTCTTGCATTAAGATTGTGCCTAATCCTATACCACAAGTGTCGGTATAAACTATGAATATCTTCATACCATCGAGCAATACTAAATAGGTGCACTAGTCAATGCCTTCTTTGGTTTAATAAAAGCATCCTCGCACTTTGTGCCCCATGAGAAAACCAAATTCTTCTTAGTGAGGTGGGACAGAGAGGCAGAGATATTTACAAAGTCCTTAATGAACTTCTGATAGTAGCTCGCCAAACCAAGGAAACTCCTCGCTTCCATGACATTCTTGGCACATGCCAATCTAGAACTGTAACAATTTACTGGGATCTATTGCTGGCCCATTTTTCGAGATATTATGTCCCAAAAATTGTACCTCCTCTAGCCAAAAGTGGCACTTCGAAAAAATTTCCTTTAGCTTATGCTCATGGAGTGTATTGAGAACTTCTTCTAGATGCAACTTGTGCTTCTCCTCGCTCTTTAAATAGACCAAAATGTCATCTACAAATACTATGACGAACTTGTTAAGCAACCCTCTGAAAACTCGAATTAACAAAGCAGGTAGGTGCGTTGGTCCATCCAAAGGGCATGACTAACCACTCATAAACTCCGTCATTTGTACGAAAAGAGGTCTTCTAGATACTATCCTCAACTATGCGCACTTGGTGGAATCGGGGTAGCCAAATCAAGCCATGAGAACACCTTTGCTCCAACCAGCTAATTAAAGGGATCATCTATACGGGGCAGTAGTTACCGATTCTTCTTTGTCAGTTTATTTAGCTGCTTATAATCGACCCAAAGCCTCAGTGAACTATCCACCTTGGTGGCAAAGAGGGCTGGTGCTCCCTATTTCGAAATTCTCCTCCTAATGAAGCCCTTCTCCAACAACTCATTTACTTGATTGTTCAACTCACGTCTCTCATTTAGAGCTATATGCCTTAAGGGTAAGATAACAGGTCTGACGTTCTCTATAAGGTAAATTTGGAACTCGATCTCTCACTGGGGTGGCAGACATGTAACCTTGGAAAAGACATATGAGTAATCTCTAATTACAAGCACTAAATCTAACTCGTAATGTGATAGGTCTAATGAATATAGGTAACTCAACACAACTGATCCTCGAGGATTGCAATAAAACTCCAAGCTACATCCACTACACGTACTCAATCTAGCAACCTTGGATAGCCTCATACATAGTCATCCAATCCATGCTCAATATTAACCCAAGCCTAGAAAATCCTAAGACAAAAGCGTTGCAGTCAAACTCGATCCCTACTATGATAATTTCAAACCCCTACATACTATAGACAAATAGGTCGATCCTTCTACATAGTTTGACACAACTACAAGGTCCGTAACTATGCTAGAGTCTAAATGTAACTCATCCACAAGTCTATTAGAAATGAAAAAGTGTGATACCCTCATGTCAAATAAAGTGTGAATGGATAAACCAGATAAATTCAAGACACCTTCAACCATGACCTTCTTTCGTTTATCTACAACTAGTGGCATACTTGAAATAGGTACAACGTCCAGTGCATAAGCTGGGACTACCTGAGTAGAGGTCTTTTGAGGTACTGGACGCTCTAGCTTCATGTGTCAAATTGATTGCATTTGTAACATTTGACCTTCGAACCATCTGTCTTGCATACCTTCACGAAATGTCCCTTCTTGCCACACTTCTTGAAATGCATATCCTACTTCTTGATATTTTCCTTGGGTCCAAATCCTCCCTTACACTGATTCAACTGTTGTGTATTCCTCCAGTCTTCGTGGGTTCTTAGTTTGCGTCCTTTTTGTAGATGGTATTCAACAAGGTCATCTCCACTAAACCCTCATATGCAGCACCCATAGGAATATGGCTTAGAGCCAAACCATGAAGGGGTTGGTTCGGACCTTTAGTATACTTCAAAGCCTTTTTATGTAGGGTATTGATCAACTCCATCTCGAACCTAACCAACTCATTGAATTAATTGACTACTCCTTTACTGACCTGTCCCCTTGGTCAGATGAATAAACTTCTCCAACTGCACACCTCCTTTAGCTCTAGATAGAAATTTTTATCTTAAAACATCTTCGAAACTCCCCCCAAATGATTTCCCCTTCTTCAGTTTCTGCTTCAACTATCTCCCACTAACTCAGGGCCTCTTCTTGTAACTGCGAAGTAGCTAGTTGCCTTCTCACTTCATTAGCAAGACCCATCAACCCAAAAATCCTCTCATAATTATGAATTCATGCCCTGGAATCTACATATGACTCAATCTCCACATACAGCTTTCCTCCAAGGCTTGCGAAATCCTTATATAACTTGGCAAAGTCCACGGTAGTTGGGTTGGCAAGAATTGCCCATATCGCTCTCTCTGTGGGTCCTCTAATGGGATTAAGCTCGGCTTGTTCCCTTGCATGAAGATATCGGCAGAACTAAATCGAGGCATTCACGCACAAAATCTTAGTTGTTTCCTTGAGCCGGAACCTACCAGAACACTCATTATCTATCTTTGCTTTTTAGGAATCTATTGGTAACTTTCTACATATAGAATAGGCAAGGATAAAAGAGAGATTATGCTTGTATAAAAAATTTAGAAATTTTTGTAGAAACTTTTATCTATACATATATGTATATACTTTGAAATTTTGTGGCTAACACTTTGAAAAACCATTTTTTTCAGTAACTTTTCAAGTACGTTCTCTCAATATGTTCCTAGTCCCTAAAGAATTTTAAACCTAGGCTCTGATACCGAGTGTGACAACTGCACCCCTTGAAGGTGATTTTCAGACTCGCATCGGTGCCAAGAAGTACAAGCTATCAGGTTTTTATCACATTACAGAGATAAAGAATAAACATATATGATTTAAGATACAGTACACTTTCGAAACTCATAGTGGAAGGAACAAAATATAAATATAGTAAATAACCATCTTAGAAAATATCTCCAAACACAATCTTAGAAAAATTGTACGTAGTCAAATACAGAGTGCAAATAAATACAACCCATAGTCTGATAAAATACTATTACCGTTAAGATGGACATTTATAGGAAGAGTAAACAAAAGGATAAGCAACTCCTGTGATGAGCACGCCTCTCTATGTTCTAAAATCGGGTAAATCATATGTTGTTCTATCCTCCTGTGATGGGGAAAAGAAAGAAAAAGGGTGGGTCAGATAAAATTCTGGTGAATGAGTACATGTTTATTATATGGTAATCAGGTGCAATTGACTTTAATTCTAGTCTATGTGACCTAGGGTGCTTTACAAGTGTCCATGTATTCCTAGGGTCCTTCACTAAAGGTTTTTTTATTTAATGCATGCTTACACTAACTACAAGTGAAAGCTCCTACAAGGATCGAACCTTAATAACTAACATTCTGCTATAGCTCTAGGGCTACTCAACATATGGTCATCATAAAACATCCCCGTACGGGACAACATCTCATATTATGACTACGTGCGATTATCTTGCTTGGTTTTCTCTATAATTTCCACATGGCAATAAATTTCCCATAACTATGACTACACGCCCAACTACGCATCGAGAGGGGAACCTGCAATTCTGACTCATCGTCATGTCTCATCGTCTGATTTTTTGTTCGCCTCTCAATGGTAGTTTACACCTCTTATTACATGCACCGTGATCCATCAACAATACAATATCACGTCGTGTCAGTATCAGTGCATTCCAAGGAACTTCCATTGTGTTGAGCCCACACACTTCATCATAAATCAGTCAGTGAGCGCATCCACTGTAAAACCTCCCATGGGTGCCATTTGCTTTAGAATCGCACCCAATCGAATAATCGACTCCTTATTGGGTAAAGAGCATTTACCCAAACCTATAACGTCCTAGCGTTGTTTTACAGGGATCTAGATTTCCTACATTTTCTAACTCTTATATATATATATATAAAATCAATTAACTAATATTTAAAACTCGGGCCTTAGCCCGAGGTTCAATTTACGTCTTAGCATACCTACCAATTGAGCGCTAAACTCAACGAATTGACCACTTACAATCGACTGCTCAGGTTAAATGGTCGACCAGTCGCCGTGTAAAAATTAGGGTTTTGATCGTTCTAATTTATTTGTTCAACTATTTTTTAATATTGATCATTTTAAACATATGTGAAATTGCAGTAAGCTCATAGTTTTCAGGTTTAATAGTCTTTGGTCCAACTCTCTAATCAACATGAATTTCATAATTAGTTTCACCTAGGTTTGATCTAATTTTCAAGTTGATTTCTGTTCGTTTTAGAAAATGGTTTGATCTAGGTTAATTCATATTCAACAAGTTTGCATCAATTTAAATTATCATCAAATTATCATATATAAACAACTATAATCTACAATGTTAATCACTAACACCCTAGATTAGATAGTGTAAACTAAAATCAACTGCAATTAATCAACTTATTAAAAATGTTCCCACTTACTTCAGATCCAAGCTTGCTCCTAAACTTTGCATGGAAACCTACCCTTGTTTTCTTGCCAATTACTAGATATGATGTACTTGAATCCTTTTACTTTATTTTTATTTTATTATTAAATAATTTATAAGTGGAGAGGAATGAATTTGGTAGAATATCACCACAGAGATGAATTGCTAATGAATTAGGGTTTAGGTTAACTCTATATTTATAGGGTTTTTAAGATTAGTTCTAATCGTCAGATTAACCATAAAGAATCTTTGGTTTCATCCAAAACATCCCATGATTAATTTAGGTGAAGTGCAAATATTTTGTTCAATCTCAACTATGCATCACTTTATAATTCCCAATATTTAACACTAACCGGTTGATTAGCTAGTGGTGACCGTTGACCGCTACCCGATGACTGACACAATTTAGGGCATCAACCGATGGAGTAGTATATTAAGGAAAGTTTTATATTATATTTTTTTCATTTTCAATTTTTAAAACGCTCATAACTTCTCCATACTAACTCCATTTTCAAAGTGTTACGTATGAAAATTGTCCAAAGAATTGCTATCCACGCAATGGTGCAAGTTTCATAGCCAAATTCAGACTTTGTAATTTTTTTAATTTTGGCCCTTTTTGTATTTAATTTGATTCTTTTATTAAATTTTCATTTAAATTTTATGGGTGTCATAGTTTATTTTTTCCATATTTCAAAAATTTCTTGAATTTTTAGCAAGTAAAACAAAATCATCCTCCTAGATATCAAAGTCATCTTCGGCTTGAAAAGCTGTAGTTTTCCTTTCCTGAGCTTATGCTCATTTTGCCTGCAAATTTACTTCATAGGACGTTAGATTTATAATCAGTCCTTTAGATTTGAGTAATGAAAGATCATTGGTTTCTTCGATAGCCAATAATT
This sequence comes from Allium cepa, assembly GCA_030765085.1. Taxonomy (NCBI): domain Eukaryota; kingdom Viridiplantae; phylum Streptophyta; class Magnoliopsida; order Asparagales; family Amaryllidaceae; genus Allium; species Allium cepa. The sequence goes on from CM060928.1 coordinate 268,950,559, forward strand.
TTCTTTCCCACTCATTTGTTAAAGAGTTGAGTATTTTTTATACTATATCAAAATCTGATTAATTTTCACTTAATGCTAGTAGAGCATGAGTAATGTCTTAAAATCTTGAATATATACCAGCAATTATTTCATTTGGTTTCATTCTAACATTTGAGAACCGACTATTAAGCATGAAAATTTTGCTTTGTTTAACCTTATTTGTTCCTTCATGAGGAATTTGCAAGATATGCCATATCTCATATACAGTTTTGCATACACTAACTTTATTAAAATCAATTTTATCTAACAAACAAAATAATATATTCATAGCTTTAGCATTGTTAATAGCATTAGTTTTTTATGGAATAGTCTAATTATATATTAAGTAGTAGGTATAGTATATTCGACTTATGTGATATTCCATATTTCATAACCACTGGCTTGCATATATACTCTCATCCTAGTAGACCAATTGCATAGTTTGAACCGATGAACAATGATGGTCATGAGGTGGGTTGTCCTTCCGAAAATGCTGCAATAGTTTTATCTGTATTTTAAAAAAAATCACAAACTTTGTTATGGTTTAGTGAAGACCTTGCTTTGATAACAAATAAAAGTTCATTAAGGATCTATGATATGGATAACTTGAATATATTATAGTGCAAAGTAGAGAATAGTAAGAAAACTAGTGCACCAATGATTACTAGTTAGGACTTTTCGTCCTACGTCCAATCCCAAACTACTTCTAGAATTTCACAAATGATCCTCACTTCACTTAGAGGAGCAGATTTCTACAATACAGCTTGAACAACCAAACATGACATCAACACTTTACCTGAAGATCACCAATGGGACTTTACTGAAATAGATTAAATTCTAGTTTTTACATTGATGTGTTCTTGACAATACAGATAAGTTAATATAAGTACACCCTTCCTATAATCTCCTTCGACGATTGTGATTTGAATGTGCAGAGCTTGTGATTTGAATGTGCAGAGCATATAAAGTAAAAAGTAGTTTTTGAATGATTTTCGGAAGCTTAAAGATTATATAAAAGAGAAAGCAAAGTGAGAAAAGTTTCTTTAAATGATCAAAACCATGCAAATTTATAGCTTTTGAAATATTTTATTGAAGAGAATCACTATTGGAACAGATATAACTCTTGGGAGAAGATGATGACTTTTAGAACAAAATTACCTGTTAAAACTAAAATGACCGTTACAAGTATTCAAATGTTTGAATTCAAATTCAAACATCTGAGTTTATCCAAGGTTAAAACAGAAAAGATTTAGTTTAAAATTCACCCTTATTTAGACATCTGAATTTTCAATTAGACATCTGAATTATTTCTCAATGATTGGTTTAAATTTTTAGATGTTTGAAACTACAGTTTAAAAAATAACTCAACCTCCATTTAGATGTCTGAATAATTTTCAGATGTCTGATTTTCTTTTGGAATTCAATAGTAGTTTCTGAAGCATAATCTAAGTATAGATTGATTGGTTTAATTTTTTTTCAAAATGTGTGTGTGTCATCATCAAAGGAGATTATACGAGTATATCTAAGACTTACAACTCATGACTACTCTTCTTTACTTGATTTTTCAATCATTGAGCACTTTGTCAAAGTAGTTCGTCATTATCTTTGGAGATTATTGTTCATGCAAAAATAACTTATATAATATATTTAAAAAGTATATTGTCACTTCAAAACTAGAGTAGGAGGCTCCAACAAGGTTGTGGTTGATTCAACAAAAAGGATAAGTACATCTCCCTGAACAGAGCCATAGTAGAAGCAATTTGTAAACATAAATGCACAAATTTATAACTGAACTAGAAGTGATTCCAAGTATTGAGTACCACATCATTGTTATATGATATGCAATGGCCTGAAAATTTTAACCGTTTTATAACGTAATTAACTAAAAAATTTCTTGACATTTAAATAATCAAAATTTGAAATAAAATTTGATATTTGGAATGCGTCTATTGGATTATAGTAATTTGTAAATTTTTATCGAAAAAAATATTAAAGTTAAGTTATTTATGAAATTAAATTATAAATTTAACCAGTTTATTCAGTGAAATTTAAGTACTTTCGAAAACTGAATATTTTATATAATAGAAATGTAAATCACTTTCTGAGAGAGACATCATGATTAGTTTTGTCAAATTTGAATGTTTATAGCTCCGTTTGTCTTATTTTCTGCGTTTTAGCAGCATTTTCATTAGCAGAAATTCGAGTTTTTATAGTTTGATCGTATCATCGATGTTAGTGTACCACTCTTTTCGTCTCATCATACTGATCTCAGCAGTATATTTATTCATGTATTTTGAGGTCCGGTGTGCGACGGAAATGTTAAAAACAGTTTGTCATATCAGTACACTATTTGTGACTTTTTAGCTTCTTTGCCTTTTCAAACTTCAACCGTGTCATCAAACCAACAATAAATTGCTTTAAATTATTTACCTGATTTGAGCGTGAGTGACCGTTGCCAATGCATCAAATATATATATATATATATATATATATATATATATATATATATTCACAAAACTCTTCTCATTTCTCTACCGTCGTTTCTTTGGGAAGGTACGTTTTCCTCTTTTTCCTCTCCTTCTCTTTGCTTCTTTATTCTTTGCTATAGCTTTTCTTCTTCCCTTCATTTCCTGATACACTTAGCTCCCTTCCCCTCTCCTATTACAAATGAAATTGTATATATATCAACCAATAATGGCCACATATCTACCACCCACCATACCATCCCTCCTACCACAAGATCTAGGACAACACCGAGCGCCTCCCACCGAACCAAACACCTCCAGCCAGATCGATGCCGGTAGTACCCAACATCCATCCTCCCTTTCCAAGTGTCGCCACAACCATTTCGCCCCACCACCTTTGCCATAACCACCACCGCAGCCTTCGCTCAGTCTCTGCCTTCTCTAGCCAGACTGACCCATGCCCACAACAAAACCGACCTACGCCACCTTCCATCAACCGAGACATTGCCTTTCCCTAACCTAAAAACTTCCATGCCGACCGAAGCTCCACCATGCAACTCTCAATCTATCCCCAAGCTCAACCGATGTGTAAGTATATATATGACAGTTGATATATATACGTTGCGCAAGTAAGCTTATTTGCGACTATCTGCTGTGTATATATATATATATATATATATATATATATATATATATATATATATATATGTTCAGCCTTATTATATATCTTTAGTTGCTTGTTTATTTTTCTTAAAAAGCTTGATCTCTAGTATATACATGTAATAATAAATATAGAAATGTATATATGGGTTATACGTATTCTGAAAACTAAGCCTACCACCTTACCTTTGTACTATATCTTAGCTTGCTCGGCTACTACATGTTATATATATATATATATATATATATATATATATGTATGTATGTATATATATATATATATGTATGTATATGTATATATTGTAAAGCCATTTCACGTATTCTATTTTACAATGTTATATGTATGGGTTTTGAAATGTATATATATACAGTGTTCCAAAAGTAAATATATATTTGTTATTAAAATATTGTTTTAATGAGTCTGTATGGTATATAAGTGTAAATTAGTAATACATAACACGTTGTTGTATGTAGGAATTATATGGTTTCTTTGTTTATGATCTATTGTATATATATGTAGTTTGTATAGTGGCTTGTACGTATGCTGGTTCCATTATATATTTGTTTTATGGGTAGATATTAACTTATATATGTTTTCCGATCACATATATATTTCAGCTATACATTAACTATACATAGATCGATATTTTGATTGATATATATAGAGATTTTTTTATATATAACGTATAAATATTTTAATCCTTATATTTTATAGGTTTGTCTCAATAGCGGAGAAGTTGTTTGATTTTGGTATTGACTTTTAAATACTATACATATAAAGATTTTGAATTTTAGTAAGTGTTTTAAATTAACTATTGATTTTAATAATGAAAAAAATATTTTTTTCCATCGAATATATCGTGCTAAAAATCTATTTTGTGCTTATCGCAGCTAATTGATTTTTCGAGCCTGATTTTGTGCCGGTGTCCGTTACATCGTTCTTTTCCGTAGTTGTTTTCCATCATCCTTTAGTCTCAAAAGGTGAGCAATTACTCACGATCAATGTTCTTATGCTCATTAAATTGATTTAGAGGAAGTGGCAATTTAAAAAGTACCGTTAAAATGAATTTCTAGCTATTAACTGATAAATATGATAAGTTGTTAGTTAAATTCAAGCACTTGTGTAAAATGACACTGTTATATATTAATTTATTTCACCAATAATTGTTATGGTATGTTATGTTATTTATTGTTCTCACTCTGCAAGTTTCCTTTAGTTTAGAAATCACAATGGGTTGAAATGATACATACCTGAACGGACTTTAGAATAGGAAAACTTCATTATGGGTTGAAATGATAAACCCAAACGATTTTCAACTATTATTGAAATTTTAGGATTGCTAGTTTAATAATATAAACCCGTAAATTTAAACTATTGCCGAATGAAATAACAATATCCGTATCACTTGACCATATGATAGAAAATTATATACGGACACCGTTAGTCTAGTTTTGAAAATAATTTCCAAATATTTGAAAGAAATATATGAGTTGATTTGAAATGCAATAAGTGGTCGAATTTATTTTGAAATTTATTTTAAACCTTAAATGTTGATTTGGGGATGTAAAGGTTTGTGTTTAATGTGAAAAGGGTAACTTGTAAAGTTTACTTATAGTTTCATTTTCTAAAATATATCTAATAAGATTTTAAGAAGACAAATAAAAGTTTGATTTAATTTAAAATTATATAAAAGTAGTTTTTATTTAATACAATATATTTTTAAAAGGTTCGTTTAATTTATATTTAAAATGATTTTCTATAACTTAAATAAATATAAAGGTTGGAAAGGTATATCAAAATTTGACTAGTAACTTAAACTGGTTATAACTTTAATTTAAATAAAGATTCATTCAGGACTTAATGATTTTGAAAATAATTTATAACTTGTTTTAATAAAAGGTGGTTAAATGGATACTTTAGAGTTTATATAGAATTAAATTTGAATATTTGTCTTGACTTAAATTGGCATTTTGATTTAAACATTTATAAAGAAATTTATAAATGACCACGGTGTGAAATAAACGTTTGGTTGTTAAAGAGACCGGGATTAGATATTGTCATACTCTCTGCCAATACCAAAAACCACTTTAACAACTATGTACGTGGTGGAGATTCTAGAACAAAGTAGGATGGTTTGGCGAACTAATCTATATGGTATTTACGTAGCCCTGACTCCCGTGAGTCAGCTTGATGAGGCTAAAACATGAGCCATGCTGGGCCAAGTGAGGTCATTCCTTCTATCGGACACATTTCTTTGAAACCATATCTATTGCTTTTGTGATTTGATTTTGGTGTGCACACCTTTGATTTGGGAGTGTCTAGATGTGGGCAGTAGTAGTTGCTATGCATTATCACCAGTCCGGATCCGCAAACGGTATATCTACCCTGGCATTGCCACGTGTGCCTTGTCACATGCCCTATCGTGCCTTCTACGAGTTTGTTTGTACCATACCTATGGAGTGCCTTCTGATAGCCCTCCAGTTTACGGAGGAATTACAGTAATGTATATACTATGGGAATATATAAAAATGTGTTAAGGGGGATATGAGTAATGCCTTAACGGTATTTTGATATTTTACTTTACTATAGACATTATACATGTAGCGTATCATACTATGTATGTAAATAGTTTATCGGATCCTCAAAGGATGAAAATCCCAACATCCCTTCAAATTATATTGCATTTACTGGACATTTTCACTTGAACTTAATTTATCTGCATAAGAATGTTAATCCTGATTCGAGTGTTTTGTTTTGCTTTATGCTCGAGTCAGCTTGAGTGTCACAGTTTGAGATTCATCCTTTGGAGCAGGAGTTCGTTGGAAGATCTAGCCTATCTATTTATCTATTTCAGCTTCAGTTTATTTCTGTTATTTCTAGTTGTATGTTCAGACATCTCATCTATTTTTTTGGAAACTTCTATATACTGGGATTTTTGATGTATACTGTTTCAGACTATGTTATTTCTGTAGTAGATTCATGAAATACTGTTTATTTTATTACGTTGTTTTGTTGTAAGCTCTGTATCTATGATTCTGTGATTGATTCGTTTACTGTATATGCTAAATTATGCCAAATAATATATTTACAATCTGTTATTTGGGGGCAATTTAAGTCTGACATTGTCAATTTAAATGGTTCGAAATTGCGGGTCGTTACAGTTGGTATCAGAACTAGGTTTTGGCAAACTTAGCATATAGAGTGAATCTCATTAGAGATAGGGTAATAATACCCTAGAATGGGTCAAATTAATTTCAAAATCATATTCGTTCATACTTAAGATTCTTTGTTAAGTTTTCTCTTTGATTAGGATTTATTTTAAGTTTTAGTACTATGACATTGTTTTAAAGTCTATTCTTGTCTTTCCAGATGAGTAACCATAGGAATGTTCGTGGTAGGGGTCATGGCAATGCTCATGTACCACCAGTTGCCTCTACACCATCTGTTGTCGCACCGGTTCAGCCTGTTGGGTTCACTCAGCTTTGTAAGGAGTATTCTCAGCTTGGAGGTACTAAGTTCACTGGAGCCGAGAGCATTATTAAGGCCCAGCTATGGCTAAAAAATATTGAGAGGATCTTCACTGGACTTGAGATCACCGATGCCCAGATGCGCCATCTGGCTACTTGGCAGTTATAGGAATCCACCCAAGATTGGTGGGAATCTGTTACCGCTCAGATTGTTGAGGCTAATATCATGTGGCAGCAGTTCATGTGAGATCCTTAGTTGTCTTTCCTAGCTTACCTCTGTCGAATCTATTTCTTTGAAATTCATCTCCTTTATCTTGCTTTATCTTGGATCCCTTCTTTCCAGGGATGCTGTTATGGCGAAATGGATGCCCGAAGCCGGGAAATCCAAGTTGTATAGGGCATTTATGGATCTTGAGCAAGGAGATATGACTTTTGCTGAGTATGAGAGGAATTTCAATGAGCTTTCTAAGTATGGTTCCGGTTTGATTGACACTCAGTTGAAGAACAACGAGAAGTTTATTCATGGTGCTCGCTCAGAGTACTACGACCGCTTGAGTAGTTATGTTCATGGTACTTTCACTTCTTTGATAGATTGGCTACCAAATTTAAGAAACCTACTTCTAAGGGAAACCGGGTAGTTTCGGCATCTCGGGTACTTCCAGTGGTTCAAAGAAAAGGGAGCCCAACTTCCAGCAGTAAAAGAAGAATTGGCAGAATGCTCATGGTATTGGATCTGTTCCTCCGAAGTGATCTCTTGACCTTTCTACCATCACTTGTTTCAAGTGTAACCAGCAAGGTCATTATGCCAATAGTTGTCCATCTCACGCCGGTATCATTGTTCCTCCACCTTAGGCCACCAGAAACAACCTTTGCCACTATTGTTTTCAGCTTGGTCATTTCAAGAATAATTGTCCCACCCAGTAGAGAGGCAAGACATCTGGAGTCTTTGCCATGACTTCTTCTACTCCACCTCCTCCTCCGCCTGCTAGTGATAACCAAGGTACCCTTTGGAGCTCATATTGTTTGCATGGTTTTCCTGTTAGGGTTTTATTTGACGCTGGTGCATCCGATAGTTTTATATCTATCGATCTCTGTAATAAATTCGAGCACATTTTGCAACCTCAATTGGCGACTTTATAACTATGTGTAATAAATCCTCTTGGTGGTCCTGCCAATCTTAGTATGATTTGTAAAGTTGTGAAACTCCATTACAAGAAGCGTCGATTCACCGAAAATTTCTATGTTTTGTGTTTTGATGCTTTTGATATCTTACTCGGAGGTGATTGGTTAAAGCAATATGATGCGGTCATTTCGTGAAAGGCCCGAACCATTTCTCTTATAGACGATCAGGGCAATCCTATTGTAAATGAATGTCAAATGCTTCAGGATGTCGCAGGCAGCTTTATCTTTTCTCTCGGTGCTCAGCCTAGTGATCTGGGCTCGACCCCGACAGTCAGGGAATACCCTGATGTTTTTAGTGAAGTCATTTCTCTCCCTCCCAAGCGGGAAATTGAGTTCCGCATTAATCTTACTCCCAGTGCTCACCCAGTAGTCCTCCCTCCCAGGCGATGGCTATAAAAGAGAAGACTGATCTGAAGAAGCGGATTGAGGATTTATTATCTATAGGTTTGGTTAGGAAGAGTTTTTCTTAATGGGGAGCATCTGTTGTCTTTGTCACCAAATCCGATGGTTCTTTGAGAATGTGCATTGATTATCGAGAGCTGAACAAGCTTACTTTCAAGAACCAACATCAGATGCCACACATCAATGACATGTTCGTTCAGCTCTATGGGGCTAAAGTATTCTCTTAACTTGATCTTGTCATCGGTTTCCACCAACTTCATGTCGCTGAGGAAAGCACTCCCAAGATCGCTTTTCGAACAAAAAATGGTTTTTATGAATGGTTAGTTATGCCTTTTGGATTAACCAAGGCCTCTTCTTCTTTGTTGATCTCATGAATCGTGTATTCAGTGATGTTCCTAACAAGTTTGTTATGGTTTTCGTTGAAGATATTCTTGTCTTCTCTAAGTCTAAGAAGGAGCATGAATCAAACTTGATTTATGTCCTTCATACTCTTAGGAAACATCATTTAAAAGCCAAATTTTCTAAGAGCCATTTTTGGGGAGACGAAGTTCGATTTCTTGCACATATTGTTTTTTAGAATGGAGTCTCGGTTGACCCGGTTAAGTTCGCCACAATTAATGTAAGTCTATCGACCTTTCTCTTTTGAATTTCTTCATCTTACCTATCTTTGAACTGATCACGTTATCCATTTCCAGGATTGGGAGACACCTAAGACTCCGACTGATATTCGTAGATTTCTAGGCCTTGTTGGTTATTATCGGAGATTTATAGAGAATTTCGCCCGTATAGCTGCACCTCTCACTGCTTTGACTTGTAAGAATGCCAAGTTTAATTGGAATGAGAAGTGTGAAGCTGCATTTAATGAGTTGAAGCAAAAGCTTACCTCTGCTCCTGTTCACACCATTCCGAATAGGGAGGAGGGATTATCGATTTATATCGATGCTAGTAAGGAAGGATTAGGTGTCGTGTTGATGCAAGATGGGAAGGTCTTAACTTATGCTAGTTGTCAGGTGAAGCCCCACGAAGCTAACTATGCCACCCACTATTTAGAGTTGCTGGCTGTTATGTTTGCTTTGAAGTTGTGGAGGCAGCACCTTTTGGGAACCAAGTTTGAGCTTTTCACCGATCACCAGTCTCTTAAGCATATTTTCAACTAGAATGATTTGAACCAGAGAAAAGTTTGATGGCTTGAGTTCTTAGCATCTTATGATCTCGACGTCAACTTTACCCCAAGGAAAGCCAATGTGGTGGCTGACGCTTTGAGTCGGAAGAAAGCCTTGATGTATCAGATTGTTGTCACCCCATCACTTATGGATCGTATTGCAGCTAAGCAAGATGAAGATGTGATGCTTAAGCTTATGAAGGAGAACATTCGGAGTAGGGAAGGTGATGATCAGAAAGAGTTAGGGGCATAGTTTGATCAGAAAGGAGTTTTGAGGATTAATGGCCGGATTTGTGTTTCGAATATTGATGGATTGAGGCAAGAAGTTCTTTGAGAGAATCATCAGTGTAGACTCTCCATCCAATGAAGACGTTTCAGAATATGAAAAGGTTGTATTGGTGGAATGGTATGAAACGGGACATTTCTATTTTTGTCAGTAGATGTTCCACTCGTCAACAGGTTAAGGATGATCACCAGAAGACCGCTGGATTGCTACAACCCCTTGAAATTCCCATTTAGAAGTGGGATGAAGTTTCTATGGATTTTATCAATGGTCTACCGAGGACTAAAAAAGGAAATGATTGTACTTTGGTAGTTTTCGATCGATTGACTAAGTCAGCCCATATTATTTTGGTCAAGTCGAATCGAAGTGCTTCGAGCTTAGCTGAGGTCTATATTGGGAGACTGTCCGTCTCCATGGTGTTCCTTCTAGCATTGTTTTAATCGTGGCCCTATCTTCACCAGCAAGTTCTAGAAATCTTTTCAGGAAGCTTTGGGTACTCATTTGAACCTTAGTATGACTTTAGACGGATGGTCAGACGGAAAAGGTGGATTAGGTTTTAGAAGATCTTCTTCGTGCTTGTGTTCTTGATTATGGAGGATCTTGGGAAGATCATCTCCATCTCGTTGAATTCACTATAATAAAGTTATTAGGTCTAACCCTCTCTTTAAGCTTAATCCATACAGTAATCCCATTCCTTGAATTGAAGCAAGTATCGAGATGTCTCTATTTGCCGCTCTTTATGGTCGATCCTGCAAATCACCATCTTGCTGGATTAAGTCTGATGATCACATGGTTCTTGGGCCTGATATGATTTTGGAAGCATCTGAGAAGGTTGAAGAGATTAGGGGGAAGATGAGGATTGCTCAAGATAGGTAGAAGAAGTATGCTGACAAGCATAGGAGGGATTTGGAATTTTTAGTAAGTTACCAGGTCTTTCTAAAGATCTCGCCACTGAAGAATGTGGTTTGATTTGGCTAGAGAGGAAAGCTTGCTCCCAGATTCTTTGGGCCTTTCCTCATTTTGGAAAGAGTTTGTGCTTTGGCTTATAGAGTTGATTTGCAGGAGAAACTGGCAGGTGAGCACAACGTATTCCACGTATCTCACCTTCGCAAATATCTCCATGATCCATCCTTGATTGTTCAACCAGCTTTATTAGAGAATATGGACGTTGAGCCTGTGTAGTTAATACCCCGCTATTACCCGGCCATAACCCTGCTATATCTCATAGCGGATTTCTACCCCTACGATTTTTCCATATAGCCCCAAAATATAGCCTTTCCGCTTTAATCCCCGCTATATCCCGTTATTACCACTATATTTTGCTATTTCCGCTATATCTTTTTCAATAAAATGAATTAAGAAATTGCATTTATACATTATAAAATTTTGAAACTAATTTATTTGATTTAATTTTTAATATATTTTCAGAAATGAAAATACTTTAATATTGTACTAAATTCAATTATGTTATATAACAGTTTTACGTTAATTTGAAGTATATTCGCACATATTTTTTGTTTAAAATTATTTATGTATTAATTATAATTCAGTTGAATGATAATTTTTCATTTAATTACCATTTATATATTTGTAAAACATTAAGTACGAGTTTTATATGCTATTTTAGAGCCATCTGCTATATCTCGCTATATCCTCGCTGTATCCCCGCTATGACTTTTTGCACCTCCACCGCTTCGAATCTGCTGAGCGCTTTAACTGCACAGCGTTGAGCTAAATCTCACCATCGAGAGGAAGCCACTTCGTATTGTTAATAGAGGTACGAAGCATCTTCAAAGGAAATTTGTTAGTCTAGTCAAGGTACAGTGGAATACGGATGACCGAGATTGCACTTGGGAAACCGAGGAACTGTACGTGCTTCATACCCTGAATTGTTGAATCAGTACTATTCGTGCCTTCTCTTATCTTTTCGGTTATTTCTATTCTCCCATCTCGTTCCTTTTCGAAGATGAAAAGTTTGAGTGGGGGAGAGTGTAACGGCCTGAGAATTTTAACCATTTTATAACGTAATTAACTAAAAAATTTCTTGAAATTTAAATAATAAAAATTTGAAATAAAATTTTGATATTTGGATTGTGTCTATTTGATTATAGTAATTGGTAATTTTTTATTGAAAAAAATATTAAAGTTAAGTTATTTGTGAAATTAAGTTATAAATGTAATAAGTCTATTTGGTGAAATTTAAATACTTTTGAAAACTGAATATATTTATATAATAAAAATGTAAATCGCTTTCTGAGAGAGACGTCATGATTCGTTTTTTAAAATTTGGATGTCTATAGCTCTATTTGTCTTATTTTTTGCGTTTTAGCAGCATTTTCGGTAGCAGAAATTCGAATTTTTAGAATTTCATCGTACCATCGATATCTATGTATCATTCTTTTCATGTCATCGTGCTAACCTCAGTAGTATATTTATTCCTATATTTTGAGGTTCAATACGCGATGGACATGTTAAAAACAGTTTGTCATATCAGTACACTATTTGTGACTTTTTAGCTCCTTTGCCTTTTCAAACTTCAGCCGCGTCACTCAAGCAACAATAAATTACTTTAAATTGTTTACCCGATTTGAGCATGGGTAACCATTGCCATTACATCAAATTTATATATATTCACGAACCTCTTCTCATTGCTCCACTGTCATTTCTCTGGGAAGGGACATTATCCTCCTTTTCCTCTCCTTTTCTTTTGCTTCTTTCTTCTTCTCTGTAGCTTTCTTTCTTCCACTTATTTCCTAATACACTCAGCTCCCTTCCCCTCTTCTATTATAAATGAAATTGTATATAATCAACCAATATGGCCACACCTCTACCACCGCCCATACCATTCCGCCTGCCCCTTACCATAAGATCTAGGACAACAACAAGCGCCTCCCACCAACCCAAACACCTTCAGCCAGATCGACGCTGGTAGTACCCAACACCCATCCTCCCTTTCCAAGCGTTGCCATAACTATTTCGCCCCACCTCCTCCTTTACCATAACCACCACCACAGCCTTCGCTCAGTCTCCTCCTTCTTCAGCCAAACCGACCTATGCCCACATAAAAACCAACCCGTGCCACCTTCCATCAACTGAGACATCACCTTTCCCTAACCCAAAAACTTCCATGTCAATCGAAGTTCCACAGTGCAGCTCACAATCTATCCCCAAGCTCAACCGATGTGCAAGTATATATATGACGGTTGATATATATGTGTGTGTGTGTGTGTGTATGTGTGTGTGTGTTGCGCAAGTAAGCTTATTTGTGACTATTTGTTGTATATATACGTTCGGCCTTATTATATGTCTTTAGTTGCTTGTTTGTTTTGCCCGATAAGCTTGATCTCTAGTATATATATAATAATAAATATAGTAATGTATATATAGTTTATACGTATTCTAAAGCCACCTTACCTTTGTACTATTGTAAAGTCATTCCGCGTATTCTATCTTACAATGTTATATGTATGGGTTTTTAAATGTGTATATATATAATTTGCTGAAAGAAAATACATATTTGTTATGAAAATATTGTTTTAATGAGTCTGTATGGTATATAAGTGTATATTAGTAATACACAACACGTTGTTGTATGTACGTATAATATGGTTTCAGTGTTTATGATCTATTACATATATATAGTTTACATAGTGCCTTGTACGTATGCTGGTTACTTTATATATTTGTTTTGTAGGTGGATATTAATTTATATATGTTTTTTGGTCACATGTATATTTCGGCTATACATTATGTAACATCCCGCCAATGTCAATTTTAAGAAAACGCAGCAGAACAGAAGTGCTACTGTAAGGATTTGCAGAAGTGCAAAACTGTTACGATAGAAATTCCCAGTAGCGCAGAAGTGCTACTGTAAGAATCCGCAGTAGTGCAGAACTGTTACTGTAAGAATCCACAGCAGTGCAGAATTGTTACAGTAAGGAAATCGCAGTAGTGCAGAATTATTACAGTAGGAAACCGCAGTAGTTTTCAATTATTAACGTAAGAAATCGTAGCAGTTTTGAATCGTTACTGTAATACTTCTTACTACCATAGTTTATGCAATCAATTAGTATGTATATTTACAGTTTTTATCATAGTCGTTCTATCATTCCTATTATATTACTCAAATTTAGATATTTGGTCATTAAAGAAACCACATTTTTAGTTAAATAACTTTGTTTCTAAAATATCCAATTTCAAAGCTGAAATCCTTACGCTAAGTTAAAAGTATTTTGACTTACACTTTATTTCTTTCGGTAAATAGCATTTTACTCTTTTATTACCCAAGTTATACCATTTACCTTAGTTAAGACTTACATGTCAAATGTATGTTTAACTTACATTTTTTCATAAAACATTTATCATTTTAATCACTATTACATGAATTAAAACTTACCATTTATATGTTAGAATAAAATACCATTATTAAGTCAAATCGGATTATTAAATTTCAATTAACCATCATACTGTAAATTAGATTCCAAAATTTACATTTGCAACTATTTATTTCTTCTAAAAGTTTTAACCCATATAAACAAATTTACAGAAATAATTGCATTGAATTTTAGTTGAGATTCATATATAAAAACCCAAAATAGTTAATAATTTTAAGAATAATCATTTTAAATCAACCACGGAGTCTGTAAATATTCTCTACCTTAGGGTTAAGTAAATACAGACATATATCATTTCAATCCGCAATTTATTAATTTTCTGGGTTTTATATCATTTCAAACCTACAATCCCAAGTCAAAAAAATTCTCGGGCCTTTCATTTCAGCCCATAATAATTTTTTTAATCTAAAGATCGTTCTGGTATATATCATTTCAACCCATAGTGAAGAAACTTGCACTGTGAGAGCATAATATTAAATAACATAATAATAGTCAACATATCATGGCATATGATCATAACAGGTTTAATAAGATATGAAATAACATAATAAAAATCACATGAATAACATAATATAAACATATGATACATGACCTAAACATATGAAATAACATGATATAAACATACGAAATAACAAGATATAGACATATGAAATAACATAATAAAATCATAGGTGAAGTGTCAACTTGCATATACATATCCTCACAATTCAATTAACATAAATTCACCAAAATTATAAGTATGTTAAGAGTGATTACTCACCTTTCTTTGGTTAGAAAAGTGATTCAAAGCGCAACACAACGACGACAAATTACAGACAAGCTTAAGTGGGAGGAAAATCCAAATCCGACGCTTTGAAAAATAAAATAAATTCCATACGTGAACAAATAATTCACATAGAAAAATAAAATAGAAAAATTATATATTTGTAAACATGTGAAGAAGGCTTGACTATGGGTGCATAGGCTCGGTCATAGGCTAGTTTTGTTTGGGTTTGGGTTCGACCATTGGGGTTGGGCTAGGCTGGGGTTCGACCATAGGGTTTTGACTAGGTTAGGCTAGAGTTTTGGTGAAGGGGGTTCAGTCGAGGGTTAGGGTTTTGATCGTGGAGGGCTCGGCCTAGGGCTTAGACGATGGAGAAGGTGGTCATGGCCAAGGCAAGGCAAGGGATTGAGGAAGTTCAGCCATGGTGGTTTTGGTTGGAGGAAAGGAGGTAGAGGTCGAAAATTGTGAAGAAAGAGGGAAAAAGGAAAGAGAAGAAGTGGTTTTGGTTGGAGTTTGGTGATGGGAAGGTGATGGAATAGGCGTGGTTGAAATTTCAAGGGAAGGATGAGGAAAATTTTAGAGGATAAAAGGGAGAAGGTCTAGTGTTTTGAGGAGGAAGATGAAGGAGAAGAAGACTTACATTTTTCTGTGAAGGCACAAATGAATGGATGTGGAGGCTGACCAAAACCCAAGGATCTTATATAGTCATAACAAAAGGTGGCTTCTCATCTACTAAAGAGGTTTCTAGACCATTAGTACAAGTCCAAACAAATCAACATGTAAAAAAGATAGAAGTTATGGGGAAAATAATTATGTATAATACGCCAAAAGTTGCAAAATTTGAGGAGTAGAAATCAAAATTTAACAAAACGAAAAACTAAGAAAATGTTAGAATTAAATTCATCTTCATAAAAAAAGTAAAGTTAAAAATTCAAAATTTTCATAGAAAGTCAAAGTTGACCTAAATTTGCAATTTAATAAAAATATTTATTTTATTAAATTTTGAAGAACATTTCTCATCACATCCCAAAATTATACATTAAAATTTCCAAATTTATCAATTTTAAAATAATTATATTCAAAGTTTCAAATGAATATTCATGTAAAATATTTCAAAAATTATATGGCTTATTACACATTAACTATATATAGATTGATATTTTGGTTGATGTGTATATATATAGAGAGAGAGAGAGAGGTTTTTTTATATATAATGTATAAATATTTTGATCCTTATATTTTATAGGTTTGTCTCTATAGTGGAGAAGCGGTTTGATTTCGGTATTGACTTTTAAATACTATATATACAAAGATTTTGAATTTTAATAAGTGTTTTAAATTAAATATTGATTTTAATAATTAAATATATATATATATATATATATATATATATTTGTTTCCATCGATTCTATAGTGCTAAAAAACTATTTCATGCTTGTTGCAGTTAATTGATTTATCATGCCTGATTTCGTGCCAGTGTCTGTTACATCGTTCTTTTCCGTAGCTGTTTTCCATCGTCCTATAACCTCGAAAGGTGAGCAATCACTCACGATCGATGTTCCTATGCTCATTAAATTGATTTCATAGGAAGTGGCAATTTAAAATGTACTGTTAAACTGAATTGCTAGCTATTAATTGATAAATATGATAAGTTGTTAGTTAAATTCAAGCACTTGTATAAAATGACACTGTTATACAATAATTCACTAGTAATTGTTATGGTATGTTATGTTATTTATTGTTCTCACTCTGCAAGTACCCTTTAGTTTAGAAATAACTATCGGTTGAAATGATACATACCCGAATGGACTTTAGAATTGGAGAACTTCGTTATGGGTTGACATGATAAACAATTTTCTGCTATTATTTAAATTTTGGGATTGCGGGTTCAATAATATAAACCCATAGATTTAAACTATGGCGGATTGAAATAACAATATCTATATCGCTTGACAATAGGATAGAAAATTATATATAGACACCGTTAGCCTATTTTTGAAAATAATTTCCAAATGTTGAAAGAAATATACGAGTTGATTTGAAATGCAATAAGTAGTCTAATTTATTTTGAAGAAAAAAAAAATTTAACCTTAAATGTTGATTTGGAGATATAAAGGTATGAGTTTAATTTAAAAAGGGTAATTTGTAAAGTTTACTTATAGTGTTATTTTCTAAAATATATCGAATAAGATTTTAAGAAGACAAATAAAAGTTTGATTTATTTTAAAATTATATAAAGTATTTTTTATTAATACATAATACTTTGAAAAGGTTTATTTAATTTATATTTAAAAAGATTTTCTATAACTTTAATAAACAAAAGGGTTGGAAAGGTACACTGGAATTTGACTAGTAACTTAAACTGGTTATAAATTTAATTTAAATAAAGATTCATTCAGGACTTACTGATTTTGAAAACAATTTATAACTTTTTTTAACAAAAGTGGTTAGATGGATACTTTAGAATTTATGTAGAATTAAATTTTAATATTCTTCTTGACTTAAATTGGTATGATTTGAATATTTATAAAGAAATTTATAAATGACCATGGTGTGAAATAAGCGTTTGGTTGTTAAAGAGACCGGATTCGGATATTGTCATACTCTCTGCCAATACCGAAAACCACTTTAACAACTGTGTACATGGTGGAGATTCTAGAATGAAGTAGGATGGTTTGGAAAACGATTCTATATGGTATTTGCATAGCCCTGACTTCCGTAAGGCAGCTTGATGTGGCTAAAACAGGAACCATGCCGGGCCAAGTGAGGTCATTCCTCCTATCGGATACATTTCTACGAAACCATATCTATTGCTTTTGTGATTTGATTTTTATGTGCACGCCTTTAATTTGGGAGTGTGTCTCGAGGTAGGCGGTAGTAGCTGTTATGATTTACCACCAGTTCGGATCCACAAACGGTATATATACCCTGCTATTGCCTCGCGTGCCCTATGACATGAAGTTTGGTTTTTGCCATACCTATGGAGTGCCCTCTGATAGCCCTCAAGTTTACAGAGGAATTATGGTACTGTATAGACTATACGAATATATAAAAATGTATTAAGGGGGATATACGTAATGCCTTAATGCTATTTTGATATTTTACTTTACTATAGACATTATATATGAAGCATTTTGTACTATGTATGTAGATAGATTATCGGATCCTTAAAGGATGGAAATCTGAACATCCCTTTAAGTTATATTGCATTTACTTGACATTTTCAGTTGAATTTGATTTATCTGCATGAGAATGTTAATCCTGATTCGAGTGTTTTGTTTTGCTTTACGCTTGAGTCAGCTTGAGTGTCATAGTTTGAGATTCATCCTTTGGAGCTGAAGTTCGGTGGAAGATCTAGCCTATCTATTTATTTATTTCAGCTTTAGTTTATTTCTGTTATTTCTATTTGTATGTTCAGACATGTCATCTATTTTTTTAAAAAATTCTGTATACTGGGATTTCTGATGTATCCTATTTCAGACTATGTTATTTCTATAGTAAATTCATGAACTACTATTTATTTTCAACTGTTGTTTTGTTATAAATGATGTGAACGTAAATGTTCATATTTTTACCACCATATTTATTCTTTTTAAATTAAATAAATGATCATATTGGGTATTTTAACTTGTTTTAAACAAAATCCATATTTATACCAAATTATTACACATCCATCTTCATATAAGGGCAAAACGGTCATTTGTGTGCATATATTTGTTTGAGAAAAAATAATTGGAAATTTATATATATTTTTATAGGAATTTGGTCTCAAATAGGAGTGGTCTCATGAAGGAATATGTATGCACAAAGAATATAAAGGAATGAAGATGGAAATAATTCAAAGTGGAGATCATGGAGGACCCCACCTACCTACTTCTTTAATGTACAAACTAGAGGCTAATGCACATGCTTATGGAATTAATGGTTTCATGTACACTTAAATGGAGATTATGACATGCTAGTGATTACTTGGTGGCCACACTACCTCATGGGCATTTTGGGCATTCCCCAAAAATATGAATTAGGGTTTCATACATGTATAAAAACCCATATGTTTCATGTAATCTTCTCTTCTCTCTCTTAGCCATCCTTCCTCTTCACTAGTTTTAGGATCAAAATAAACAAAGCTCTTCTCTTTCTTTTTTCATGGCTACTTAGCCATTTTTATTCTCATGTAATTTCTTTTTTATGCAATTTAATACATGATCTTTTCCATTCTTTGTTTATTTCCTTTCTTTGTTTATTTCCTTTCATGTTGTAGTGTAGATCTATTTTTCTTTTATGCAAATAAAATAGATCTCTTTTCCATTAGCTTTCATTTTTCGTTCTTTTTTGCTTTCATGTTGCATGCTACTTGTGTTGATATGGTAACACAAATGAGAGGCTAATACCTTCAATTTAGGGGTAATGAAGCCTCTAATTATGTAGCTTCAACATTTTGATGTTTTATACTCTCTTTTTGTGCTTTAATGAGAATGTATGAAGTGGTTAAATTGTTGTTTTTGCTTTGAATTTGATAGCCTATATTGTTGACACCAAATAGGCTGTACTTAAACAATCACAAACACAAATTTACCTATTCATCTACATATGATGATGGTAATGAAGTGAATGTTAAGATTAAAATTTGATGGTCGATATTTCTAATTAATAGTTAATAGGCCATACTTAAAATATATTTTGCTTTCAACTTTGTTAGCATTTTTCATGTGAGTTAGTAAATGGTTTAAGCGGTGTGCGTAGTTTGATGGCTTATGTTGAGCTAATTAATAGCACAAATATGTCATATTTATGATAAACACATCAATTAAGCTAACTAATGACAAAGAAAAGAGAGATCATTACTTCATTTTGTTAATTTATGTGATCTAGAGAGTGGAAGTTACCTCTAAATTGTCTTAACACTCTCATATTTTTATCTATTTTCTTTTTTCATTTTTCTAGTTAATCACTTTTTCAACTTTGGTTAATTTGATTGAGTAGAATTTTAAAACCATCAATTCCCTGCGGATCGACCCGTATTCGCCACGTGCTACATTCGTACACCGTGCGCTTGCAGTTATTTTTAATTTAAATTCGTTCGACGGTTTTCTAATTCGATAGAAAATCCGTCGACGAACAAGTTGTTGGCGCCACTACCGGGGAATTATTTTTATTTTTAAGTTCTATCCTTCGAATTATTTTTGTTTGATTTTTGTGTGATTTTAATTTTTTGTGTGTATTTAAAAAAATATTGATTGTTTGTGTGATTTGTGTTTGCATTTGTTTGTTCGCTTGTTACAATTTTTATTTGCATTTGCATTTATATTAAAAAAACATTGCATTCATCTTCAATTTTATTCCATTTCCTTTTCAATTACAGTTTACATTTACAAATTTACAAAACTGCACTGTGCATTTTCTGTGCGCTGTTCATTTTCTGAGGATAAGCATTGTTGCCTTCTTATTCCCCTCTCTGATTTGCTCTGTTAATCACCTCCTCAAATTTCACCATACCCCTGCTTGTTGCCTCTGTCCACCCTTCCTCTTTTTTCTGCCACTACCCATCATCTTACTACTGCACATCCCTGCTTTCCCCCGCCCATCACAAACAACAGTTCAACAGACCAACCACTATTCTCCAAACCACTGAAACAATACACCACCCACCACTTCCTCAAAACTGTGCATCCAAACCATAATTCTTCCCACCATCTGCCACAATCCTTCAAACAGCAAGTCTGATCAACTTCGACTTCAACACAAGACCATAACCGCCCCATCCACACAACTCACAGTTGCATATACCTATGCCAATCAACCCCCAGCCACCATATACCGACTACAGCAAAAACCCCGCCTTCAACACCATCAGTTCACATAGTACATATCAACTTAACTGTCCCTGACCACATTCTACAACACAGTTCTACATCATCTCCAACATCCCTTCGCCATTTCAATTCTGCCACTCGTCCACTTCCTCAAAACCACTGTCCATCATCATTCCACATTTCCATCTCTACCATCAAAAAAAACAAACTTTGCCTTCATCACATTGATCCTGCCTTCAAACCCCTGTCACCAAACTGCCTACAACAGCCTACACCATCTCCTTCTCAAATTCTACCACGATCTCCTTGCTCCTCCACAAACATATACAGCCACGCCCCATCCTCTTTCAACAATTCGACCATCTACTTACCTCAACTACCCACTTCAGTCACCCACAACTTGCCTCGCCAATAACCAAAACACAAATAGCCATCGAATCCAACATTGATCCCACGGTTCATAAACGCGACCGAAATTCTAGGAGATTGGGAATTTTCTGGGTTGTCTGTGAGAATTTGCGATTGATTTTTGTTTCAATAAAAAAATAGAGACAGAGAGGAAGAAGCGTGCATTTTTGGTCAGAGAGAAGTAGGATTGGGATTTCGTATCTTCTTTTGATTAAAAAAAAAAGGAACATCACGCTTGTTTATTTTGTTGGGCCGAGTTGTTTTAAATTCTTTTTTTCTCCGGTTTCCCTTTTATTTTGTTTTCCTCCTTTTTGTATTTCCATCTTTGTCTAAAAAGAAAAAGGGGTTTGTCTAGTTTTTTTTCAAAAAAAAATAAAAATTTGAAAAGTTTTCTTTTCTTTTGTTTTTATTTCAGGTTGCTAAAGCAGATAAAGGAAGGAGCCGCTTGCCAAAAAGAATTGCCTGCTCCGCTGCTTGCTAAAAAAAAGAAACTGCTTGCTTGATATATCTATTGTTTTTATTTGCCTTGCATTGTTGTTTGCTTGCATTTTATAAAAAAAATCATTTGTAGCTGCATTGTTAATACACGTTTAATTTTTGTTTTGCATTTCATCTTAGAATCTTGATTAATAATAACGATAGCTCTTAATTGTATATTGACAAGTTGTCTTCTTTGAACAATCTAATTTCTTGGTGTCTAGGCTATGGCAGAGTAATAACCATTTATATATATTACGGTGATTCATAAATATTATAGTGGTTGTTCCTCTAAAGGTATTTAAACCTTCGGCTGCATTGCTACGGTGATTCGTGGTGCACCGATAATTTCTGCCCGTTACCTGGCTGAGAACTATCTTGTTTATCTAAGACAATTTGTAATTATACAATTTTGGGTTAACTTAGGATAAATCATTTGTAATTAACCACTGCATTCATTTAGTAGCATTAGCTCATTCATATTTAAAAAAACAAAAAAAATTCAAAAATCCAAAACCAAAAAAAAATTGTAAACATTCCTTTTATTTTTCTTTGCAATTTTTAAATCCTTTTCCTTTGAAATTTCTAAAATCCAAAAAATTTAGAAAAACAAAAATCCAAAGAAATATATATAACTTTTTCTTAAAAAAGCCAAATAAATTTGAAAACCCAAAAACAAAACAAAAATCATTTTTCCATTTTGAAAAAAAAATTCTACTTGTAAATATTTTTCATTATAAAACAAAAACCAAAAAAAAATCTTGAAAATGTCTGATTTTCCTTTTTCTTACTCACTTGAATTTAACTATGAAAATCAATATAATCCATATGAGTTCACTCCAAATTCGTATGGATATTTTAACAACAACTTTTGTGTAAATAATTCAAATTTCGAACCATAAAATTTTCAAAACGATGACCAACATTCAACTCTTGAAAGTAGCATTGAAATGATTTCATCTTTACTCGAACTTTCTACATGACAAAATCAACAGATAAATGATTTATGTAATTCTTATTTGTGTAATAACTCGAAACAAGGATTTCAAAATTTGAATTCAATTCAAAATTCAAACGATTATGATTATAACCCATGCCAATTTAATTTCGAACTCCAAAATGAATTTCAAACTCAACATGAAAATGGGAACAGCTTTTCAAACGAATTTGGCAATGGGAATAATCTTAACCATGTTATGAGTGAAAATTTTTGTTCTCAACAAATGCAAATCTAAAATTCTCAATTAATAACTATAAATTGGATTTTGTTGAACAAATGAATGAAATTTACAATGATCACACGGATTTGTTGTTTGAAACTTATGTGAAACAACGTGAACAACAAAATCAAATCTCTACGTGTGATGAGTCAAGTGATAATCCATCTTTTACCCAAATCGACAATTTTCAAATAACAACTTTTGAATATGATAATGACGATCTTAATCAAGTTGTTGAAAATACGGTAATTAAGTTGGATTTCAATTCTTTTGAGGGTGCGAAACTCGATTTAAACTTCGATCTTCCTTTTTATGAAAATTTGAATACGATAACTTTGAATTTTAAACTCGATTTACATGATAAAGTTGTTGATAATCCAACAAAGGAAGTTGAATTTAACGAACATGAGTTTTATGGACTTTTTGAAAATGAGTTGTTGAATTCTAAAGGAGAAAATTTCGATCACCATTTTGATTTTGAAATCGATACTTTGGAAGAAATTGAACTTCAACCAATTTTTCTATCTACCCCGAAAATCATCGAAAATAAAACAACTCGTATGATTTTCAATAAAATGACTTTCGTTTTTCCAAATCCACATTCAACTTCGAAATCTTTTACAATTTGGTTTTTCGTGCTTAAGCTATGTCTCGCACATTTGACGAACAGTCTTTAGAAGACCGTTTCATTTACTTTTTGACTGTATTCTTTCACACTCTTATAGAAAAATCATCCTTTCATGTAAATATAGGATTTTTATTTTTCTTCTTTCTCCTTCCACTTGGGTTGACTGTGGGGACACGGTCAAAATCAAGTGTGGGGGGGAGTGGAGCCTCATCATCTTTTTGAACTTTCATAGTTTATTTTACATTTTCTTTTTAAAACTTCAAAAAAAACATAAACAAAATTTTATTTATTTTTAAAGAAACACTATAGGTTAAATATATGGTTTTGGTTTATTAAACTGAAATTTTTGAAAATTTATTTGTCTTAACAAAAATAAAAAAGAAGTTTGATTACAAATAATAATGGTTTAACTAGTATATAGTAATATTCATATGTCTTAATTATGAAATATATCCTAATTGAAAATCTTTGTTTTAAAAAGTGTTTGATTTAAGGTATAGGATATAACATGTTTTTTGTCTTCTAAGTTAAATGGTGCTAAGATGATTTTGCAAAAATCTCTCTCTCTCTTAAAAAAATAAAAAAATAAAAATTAATAACATCCAAATATTCACTCTCATTTAAAAGTCCTTACGGTTATGCATGGGTGAATTACTTGGAATATTTGATTATGTGCTTTCATACTCATTTAAAAGTCCTCACGGTTATGCATGTATGGAATACATGTAAAAAATAGACTTAATAAAAACTACCTACGTTCGAAAGGTGTATGCACGAAAGTGTGTGCACCCGCCATGCTCTGTAATCCCCTCACATAAGCCCGAAAGGCAGTGCATGGGTGGTATATCTGGCCTCAGTTTACCTGAGCTAGGTGTGTAATTTTTCTTGCAAACAATGAGAGAGTAAGCAATTGAAGTCCTAGCACTATTTTTACTTATTTGATTTGTTATTGAAAAGAAATGAAAATACCATTTTGATAAACTTTGATAATCAACGAAGGATCCTTTTCATAATTACACTTTGTTATCAACCGAAATAATGAATTAAACTATAGTCTATTTGTTATGATAACTTGATTTTTGTTGGAAATTTTGACGAATAAATGACTTAAATTTTCAAGATAATGACCAAAACCTATATTTAACTTATTTGTGTCGATTTAAAAATAAATCCTTCATTTGTAAATATTTTCAAAAACTTGCATTCACCTCTTTGTAAATAAATCTTGCATTTTGTAAATATTTTCATCTTGCATTTGGAATTTGTGGGTAGTATCCGTTGAAAACCATCACGAGACAACACTCGTCCTACTGGGGACACCCAGAGGTTTAACGGCTTGTTGCATGCGCTCAATGCAATCGTGCTTCCTACGAAAACGGATTTATCTTAGTCTTTCTTTATTCGAGGACGAATAAAAAGATAATTGTGGGGGTATTTGATGTGCACGTAAATGTGCATATTTTTACCACCATATTTATTCTTTTTAAATTAAATAAATGATCATATTGGGTATTTTAACTTGTTTTAACCAAAATCCATATTTATTCCAAATTGTCACATATCCATCTTCAAATAGGGTCAAAACGGTCATTTGTGTGCATATATTTGTTTGAGAAAAATTAATTGGAAATTTATATATATTATTGTAGGAATTTGGTCTCAAATAGGGGTGGTCTCATGAAGGAATATGCATGCACAAAGAATATAAAGGAATGAAGATGGAAATAATTCAAAGTGAAGATCATGGAGGACCACACCTACCCACTTCCTTAATGTACAAACTAGAGGCTAATGCACATGCTTATGGAATTAATGGCTTCATTTACACTTAAATGAGGATTATGACATGCTAATGATTACTTGGTGGCCACACTACCTCATGGGCATTTTGGGCATTCCCTAAAAATATGAATTAGGGTTTCATACATGTATAAATACCCATATGTTTCATGTAATCTTCTCCTCTCTCTCTCTTAGCCATCCTTCCTCTTCATTAGTTTTAGGATCAAAATAAACACAGCTCTTCTCTTTCTTTTTTCATGGCTACTTAGCCATTTTTATTCTCATGTAATTTCTTTTTTATGCAATTTAATACATGATCTTTTCCTTTCTTTGTTTATTTCCTTTCATGTTGTAGTGTAGATCACTTTTTCTTTTATGCAAATAGAATATATCTCTTTTCCATTAGCTTTCATTTTTCTTTCTTTTTTGCTTTCATGTTGCATGCTACTTGTGTTGATATGATAACACAAATGAGAGGCTAATCCCTTCAATTTAGGGGTAATGAAGCCTCTAATCATGTAGCTTCAACATTTTGATGGTTTATACTCTCTTTTTGTGCTTTAATGAGAATGTATGAAGTGGTTAACTTGTTGTTTTTGCTTTGAATTTGATAGCCTATATTGTTGACACCAAATAGGCTATACTTAAACAATCACTAACACAAATTTACCTCTTCATCTACATATGATGATGGTAATGAAGTGAATGTCGAGATCAAAATTTGATGGTCTATATTTCTAATAAATAGTTAATAGGCCATACTTAAAATAGATTTTGCTTTCAACTTTGTTATCATTTTTCATGTGAGTTAGTAAATGGTTTAAGGGGTGTGCTATAGTTTGATGGCTTATGTTGAGCTAATTAATAGAATAAATATGCCATACTTATGATAAGCACATCTATTAAGATAACTAATGACAAAGAAAAGAGAGATCATAACTTTATTTTATTGATTTATGTGATCTAGAGAGTGGAAGTTGCCTCTAAATTGTCTTAACAGTCTCATATTTTTATCTATTTTCTTTTGTCATTTTTCTCCTTTTTTTAGTTAATCACTCTTTCAACTTTGGTTAATTTGATTGAGTAGAATTTTAAAATCATCAATTCCCTACGGATCGACCCGTATTCGCCACGTGCTACATTCGTACACCGTGCGCTTGTGCTTATTTTTAATTTAAATTCGTTGGACGGTTTTCTATCTCGATAGAAAATCTGTCGACGAACAATAAGTTCTATGTCTGTGATTCTGTGATTGATTCATTTACTGTGTATGCTAAGTTATGCCAAATAAATATATTTACAATCTTTTATTTGGAGCAATTCACGTCTGACATTGTTAACTTAAATGGTTCGAAATAGCGGGTCGTTACATGAGAACAATGTAATGATAAGAGCTCAGTAATGGTCGAGGAATATATTCTGAATAGTTCCACATGATAAATGTAGTTTATCAGCATCATAAAGAGTTAATTGGCACGGTAGATAATTAAGACATAGCAGATCCATTCATAAAGGGACCGACTCAATTAGTTCTTATCAAAGGGATAGAAGGAAAGGGACAGAGATTCCATAATTGACCCTAGACGCAAGTGGGAGATTGATAAAGTTAGGGGTATGCAATATGAGCAATTCCATAATTTACCGTAAATTTTTAACTCTGTAATAAAATCTAGTTCGAAATAAAAAGTGTTTTTCTTTCTATTATATTCTTGATATAATGTGTTGCATTAATTACCTATTTAATTTAATTACATTTAATAGAAAATACGCAAATGTTATGTTTTGTGATAGTAGTTACAATTTGTAGTAACCATGAGCAATTTACCACAATATATTAAACATATCATTTTAGATATTATTATCAAGATATATCGAGTTAGGTATCGATACATTCGTTGAGACTACAACATGTAATGCTTTCCAAATGTTGGACAGTGTATTACTTGTGGCCACCGAGGGAACCAATAAGTTACGTACGGATAGTTATTGGATTACTATAGAATGACTCGTTCGATAGTCTTTGTTGAGTAATATAACTAAGATCAAATAGAAAATATCGAAGTGACAATGTTGCACGGTTCTCCAAACTTAAAATACTGTTGAACTTTAATATGGATACTACACTGTGATTATAGTTAAACTATGGCACAACATCCATCGAAATGACTATAGTTGGGTCTGATTTCAAGCATTGGAAGTGAAACACGGTTCAATAAAGAATTCATCTCCTCAGTTATACGAGGTTAATATCATGGTCAAATGTAGTCAACTCAAAATCAAAGTATCTAATCAAAGCAGTTCAGTTAATAATAATTGTTATTATTGAATCAATGACTTTATGTTGGACTATACAAGTTGAATGTGGATGATACTGAAATTTTGACCAATACTAAATTCCATAAGTCCTAATGTGATATAGTTTTAATGAAAAGAATTGGTGTAAATAATTATCACTTCGTGGGACTGCTTAAAATAGTAAAATTATATTTTATCAAAAGTATATAAGTGATAAATTGGGCCAAACTGTCAAATAACTAGCTAAATTGATGTGTGAACGTTAATAATCAAATTGTTCAATATTGATTGCTGACTGAATTTATACCTACGAGTCACACTACCGCAATGTTAAATACTCTAAATACCATATGATTTAATTAAATTATAATTATTATAAATTAATCGATATATGCGAAATAATTTTAATTTGATTTATGTTGATCAGTAATAACATTAGCATGTATATAAAAGTTATAAACATGCGTATTGATATATGATATCATTATACATTTGAATTTGATTTAAATGTAAAATATGAGATATGGTTTGAAGTAGAATGCAAGCCCATATGGCCCAGGATACGACCAACTATAAGAAGTGGGCCAAGGGGGTGACATTTGTTTGATATTATGGGTTTGAATGAGTGGATAAAAGAAAGGATCTAGATTCACATTTTCCTCTCTCCCTCCTTCCTTACTTAAACCCACTACCCCCCCCCCTTCATTTTGAGTTTGATCTCTCTACTCCAACTCTACCCCTATATGCTGAAAATACCTAGTATACTCCTCCTCCATTTTTCAAAGCAAAATAATGTCAAATAAAATTATATCAAAAGGTGTGGAGATCTATTCAATTGGTAGTGTTTTTTTGGAAAAAACCGGATTCGATTATAGGAATTGCACTAATTCAACTTCCAAGTGTTATAACTAGGACATAGTTTATGTAATACATCACTGCATATTATTTTATATAAATATACATGGCATTTATTATATTGTCATATTTGATTAGGTTAGATTTATATCATGAATCCACATATGTATACGCTATTGATCTAGAAAATATTTTATATATATATACATATGAATTGTTATTTTTTATATGCCTTTTTACTTTCAGCCATATTTATAAATATTCGAATTTAAAAATTAATGTTCGAATAAAATTTGAATTTTAATATCATTTTTATATATATGTGTATATATATATATGTATATATATGTGTGTATCTATGTACATTATGTTGTCAAATTTTAACATACAATATATGCATAAAAAATTAATTTTTTATGTATATATATATATATATATATATTCAAATTTAAAGTATTAAACTGAATTTGATAATATATGTGTGTGTATTTATAAATATAACAAATTTGTAAACAATTATAAAAAAATATTATTACATGGAAATAAAAAAATTCCATACTGAATTTGCAACAACCCTGATTTTTCAGTGTTGTTAACTTGAATTAAATAAGATATAAACTAGTAATTTAGACGAGAAGTTAAAATGTGTATTTTATTAAATAACTAAAATATGGAATTTTATGATGAAAATTCTTTGTTTTGAATTGTTAAAGAAGAAACTAGTATATTTTAAATATTTTATAATTTATTTTGAATAAGAATAAATTGATTTGTGTTATTTATTGAAAACAATTTTAGAAGTATTTGATAATTTCATCTCTTTTTAAAACCTTCAAACTCATCGTCTCTTCAATGGCGACCTTCTTGAGTGCTAATTTTCCTCGTGTTTCCTTTCCTCGTTAATTTCTTCATGTTGTTCTTTGTTCTCGCCCCTGCTTTCCCCCCGCCCTCTACCCATCTCCTTCCTCATGCCGGCCGCTCCTCCATTGCTACCTCTCCCCTCAGCTCCCTCCCCTTCACTTTCTTCCACCAGATCTGGCCGAATTTTCAACGACCTACCTTTTACTCCCCATCGACCTTTGCCTCAACTTCATTCAAACTCTGACTTCCCTCCGCTGCCTGCGGTTATTCCTCCTTCCCATAGTCCAGCTGCTTGCCCTAGCTCTTGTCATAAAGATTCATCAACTTTGCCTGCTACTGTCTTGCAACCTGAGGACGGAGTTTTGCCTTCGTCTGTGTTTGGTAAGGTACCATTCTCTCTCAACGTTCGTGATGTTGGTTAGGGTTTATCTGAGATTTCGTAAAGCATTTTAGCCAATTCTAGTTTATTGCTAGATGACATTAACGAGAGTGAAGTGGTTGGTGTCTCTGATATTACTGGTTCGGGTGTTGGCCAGATTAGTTGTGTTCAGCATATAGCTTCGGCTATTGCAACTAGCTCTGATCGATGCACTGATAGTGTTTGTGTAAACGCTTGTGTCAAAAGTGTTCCCCCTCACAACAATTTGTGCTCTGGATGTTCTATCTACATTGTCTCTGGTAAGCCCCATGTTGTGGAGAGGTTCGGATCATCATTTTTTGATAATGCATCCCTGGCTGGCACCAAATCTTGGTCCTGTCTTTTCTCTTCTCTTCCGAGTAATGCGGGTGACTACAAACCGATCGTGTTTGATATTGTTGAGGAAAATGGGGTAATGATCCCTCCCCCTATTGTTTTGCAAGCTGGTTTGGATTACTGGTCAGGTTATCTAGTAGGTTTCTTTTTAGACCCTAATCACCGCCTGCGTGATGCGACTTCAGTTTGTCGTAGGGCCTGGAAGCTACGTGGTGAACTGAGAGATAAGCTGGTTGATTCCATGTATTTCCTCAAATTTTCCTCCTCTGAGGATCGTCGTCGTGTTCTTGAGGCCGATCCTTCCTTTTTTGATGGGAAACTTTTTATTATTACTCCTTGGTCTTCGACTATGGCTAGTGACCGTGAGCAAGTATTATCTATCCCTATGTGCGTTTAGTTTTCGCAAATTCCCTCTGCTCTTCAACCATTACTCGGTTTGAATTGGCTAGCTTGTAACATTGGTAATTTGAAATGTTTTGATACAAATACTGTTGCGCGTGAGAAATTGGTGTATGCTAAGTCTTTGATTGAGATCGCCCCAGATAAGCCTCTCTTCCTGTTCAGCTAGCTGTTGGACATGTTGCGGTTGTCTGTGTTCGATACGGTTGGGTTCCTGATATATGTTCTACCTGCCACTCCTTTGGTCACCTGGCTACTGCCTGCTCGCATTCTGTTGTCTTTGTAGCTGCTCCTAAGATCCCTCTGCCTCGACCCCTGCTTAGGAAATGGGTTCCCAAGGTTGTCTCTCCTTCTGACCCATCTCCTGCTATTCCCTTTCCTGTCCCGGGTCCGCCTCTGGTTCTGTCGCTAGGCCTGCCTCCCCTGCTGCTATGATTGTCCCTAGTGATGTTTCTACTATTCCTGTAGCTGCTCCTGATCCTGTTCCGCCTCGTCTGCCTATTGTTTGGGTTGAGACCGAGGGGTGTTGGGTTGATCACAAATCTGATATGAGATTTAACCCTTTGAATGATTCTTACTTTAGATTCGTTTCAGATGATCTTCTTGACCTTAGGTGCCTATATTACTCGCCTTCCGGTGATTCCTTAGTTCTTGATACGGTCGGACAGTTCACGTGGTCGAATTCGGTCTTGCTTCTTATTCTTCCTGGGATCATTCCTTTATATATTCTCCTGATGTTGTGGTTTATGATCTGTGTCTTGCTTCGCATTTCCGCCCCTATGCTGGTTTTTTGGGGACTGTCCCCTTGGAGTCTGTCCAATCTGTTGATGATGACGGTGAATCTTCCTTTTCGGAGGAGTTGTAGTCTATGTAATTCATTTAGTAGTTGTGGCATGTCTGTCACACTCTTTGTTGTTATTTTCTTTTCCTTAGTGGTTTAGGTGCTTTTACCTAACTCCTACATTTCAAGTTTTTATTACGGTCGTAATAAAAAGTGGACAGTCCACCATAAAACCGGCTTGCCTTGCGGAAAAAAAAAATTTAGAAGTATTTTGTTATGATGATTTTTAACATTTTGTTAAAACACTTAGACAAGATTGTTTTGTGAAGTCATTTGTTAGTTTAAATTAATTAGAACTGACTAATTGGTAAATTAGTAATTGAAAGTGGAACTAGAAACTTAAATGAGGATGTATCTAATTACTAACAAATAGTATATAAGTTAACAATTTTGGAATTTGAGAATAAATCTATTTATGTTATAAAAAGAATTAGAGAATTTGGTTTTACATCTTTTATTTTGTTTATAAAAGATGATTTAAAAATTTGTACATCTCTTTTAAGTTTAATGGAAGTTTTTAACTATTAAATAATTAAGAAGCTATGTTTTAATAATTAATCTTGATCTTAAGTTTGTAAATCATGTTATCGATGTTTCCAAAGCCAATTAATTTAAAGGATTAGGTGAAATAAACCTTTTAATGTCTAACTGGGTTGTAGATAAACAGTTTTGTGCCAAACCCAGTATGCTAAATTAGAAATGAGAAGGATTTCCCATTTATTTTGTGTTGTTTGTTTACAATACTTCTCAAGCTAAGTTTTGTATTAAGTTTTTATTTCTCTTCTTCATATTACAGTAAATAAAACACAAAAAAACTCTCAAAACCTAGTTTCTAATTCACTGTTCTCTTGCAAATCGATTAGTAATATTAAGAAGCTAATTGATTTTAGGTACAAGAATCAAACCCTGGTCTCTACCAATTAGTAATCTTTAGTTTTAGTTTCATTTAGTAATTTGGTTTCATTTTCTGTTTTGATGAAACAAATTATAGGGTTTTGGTTGAACAATAGTTGCTGCTTGTATTCATTGCTAGACACAAGAAGAAAGGTGAGTTAAAACTCATAACTATTTCTAATTTTGAGTTCATGTGCTGCTGTGTTAATTTGATGAATGAATGATTGAATTGATCTCAAATTGGGTGCTATCTCTTACTATATAAACTCTAATATCGGTTGCCGAATCCCACCTTATATGATTATGATTAGCAATTAATTGTTGATGCTTGGATGTATGCATGTGTTGAGATAGAGTTAGGAATAGTAACTTTAGATCTTTGCTTCATATTTTTGCCTTTTTGCTATGTTGCATAACCTTTTATTTAGCACTAGTTTAGTGTGTAATTGTGATGGTTTGGTTGCTTATATACAGGAAGTCCGAATCATGTTTGAAGCTCTTGTTTTCATTGAAAAACTACTCTATGATTATCGAAAACACACTATTTCATTACACTAATTTACAAAGTGATTTATGAAGAAGATGATGTGAGAAATGCGGATTATGGATCTTAAGGTTAGAATTAACACTAGAAGGGGGGTGAATAGTGTTTTAAGGAGTTATTAATTCTTTTTGAGTTTATATTAATTTGAACACAAACGTATGCAATATTCAAACACAGATTTGATCACAGAATCAAACACAGATGCAGATATAAAGTAAAAGCGATAAAGGAAAGAACACACCAGATTTTACACTGGTTCGGAGTTACCGTACATTCAGTCACGTAACACAAGTACGGATTTCCTTTCAAAATCAATTCTTACAATTACACCCTCGATTTCAAGGCCACGAGGTACACCGCTCCAGATTCACAATTCTATGGGTAGAGATACTTGATTTTACGGGCAACAAGTTCACCCAGTTGATTTTCCAGGCTACAATCACACCTTTTCTCGCTTGATTTATTTTACAGGCTACAACCATACATTTTCTCACTCAATTAATTATAAAGAAGTCTATAACTATGAATAGCACTGGGATCTTGTTGAGATAGTGATAGAGAATCAAACCAGAAATGATCTAGTTAGATTCAATGGTGATTTCGGCAGAGTAATGGTAAAAATGTATGTAAAGAAATGTGAAAGAAGAAGAGGTGTGAAATCAGAGAATATATGAATGTAAATTCGTTTAAAACAGCCCTTATTTATTGTATAACAACAGCCATGTCCATTCGTGAAAAGATACGACGAATGGACACTTCCTTTGAAATTCAAACATTTGAAATAAACTGTCACCTTGTCGATAAGGGTATCTTGGGGTTGTCGACAAGCCTATGTAATTTTTTATAATTTGTTTTTCTTTGAAAATAACTTCTATCTTGTATTAAAACTTTTTTATACTTTATAAATATACTTAACTATAGTTAAAATACATAAATAAGTATAGAGAATAATATTTTGGTATATATAGAATTTTACTATAATTTTATATTTAAATCTAAGTATAAATATTAAAAGTTAAATATATTATAATTAAAAGATAGTTTAAAACCAAGGATAATTTGATTTTTAAAATAAAGATTATTTTTAGGCTAAAATTTTAAAACCATGGTAGATGTTTTTGATTCTTTTAAAAGGAAGATTTTGAAATCATTTTGAAAACAAGATATAATTTTGTAAAACATTTGAATAAAAGTTAGTGGATACAAAACAATGTTCCAGTAGATTTTTCGTAGGTTCCATCCTACTTAGGGTTCCATCCCTTTAACGCGCTCGAAGTGGATTCCATTCCACGAGTAAAATGGATTTTAAGATGTCAGTGCTTTTCTAGAAGTTTTAACAAAGTTCCTAATTAAATTACTTATATTGAAATCTTGAACTCTTGATACTTGATACGCATGAGTCTTGAATCCTGATATCTTCGATCTTGAGAATCTCTATACTGTATAGTCTTCATTCTTTGGTACCTACATGGCTAAATCCTGCATATACATACACACACACACACACACACACACACACACACACACATATATATATAAACTATAATGTTAGTATTTATATTTTATAACTATTCCCAAGGTTGTTATCATCAAAACTAACTTCTCAGGGACTAACAATCTCCCCGTTTTGATGATGACAGCCTTTTTTTATAAAATATTACTTCTATCCTAATAACTCCTCCTAAAACTTATAAGTCCCCCTTAAACTATTTCTAACTATCCTATTTTATACTTCTTCCCCTTTGTCATCAACAAAAACTAACTCCAAACTATATAACTCCCTCTTATTCTTGTACTAAAGTACCTTTTTCTGAGTCCGTTTCTCTAAATTCGTCGGAGTCGTGAACTGCCGTGAAACGCATATTTGAATTATCTGTCTTCTAATCATCATCGCTTGAGGATGAGTCCGAGTCATCTAGAGTAGCAGTAAATGCACGTTTTCGTTTCCTTTTCGGAATCATTGTTTATAGGAAGATTTTTCCTATCTGAATGTGGACAGTCTCTTTTGATATGACCTGGTTCGTCAGAGTTGAAACATTTGATATAATTTGACACTACATTCTGATTAACAAAGTTCTTATAGTTGTTTCTCTTGAGATTATTCATCTTTCTGTATTTCAGGAATTTCCAAAAGTTCTTGGTCATAAAGGCTATCTCTTCATCATTATCGCTATTTGAGTCTGATCCATCGGTCAATGCATTGAATGCAATTGATTTCTTTTCAGATGCTTTGCTTTCTCTTCTCCCAATCATTCGAACTTCAAACGACATTAGATTTCCAATTAATTCTTCTATCTTTAAGGTACTGATGTCATTTGCCTCTTCGATCGCAAATGTCTTTTGATCCCATTCTAGAGTAAGAGAATTTAGGATTTTTCTGACTTCATCTTGTTTCGAAAATTCCTTTCCCAAGGATATTAGAGGATGCACAATATTCTGAAATCTACTATACATATCTGAAATAGACTCATTAGAATTCATTTTAAATAATTGAAACTGATTTGTGAGCATGGAAATTTTGGTCTGTTTAACTTTGCTTATTCCTTCGTGAGTAATTTGCAAAGTTTTCCAGATTTCATATGCAGACTTACAAATTGACACTCTATTAAATTCATTCCTATCAAGTGAAGAAAATAGAATATTCGTAGCTTTAGAGTTGTTTTATGCAATGGTCTTTTACTCAACAGTCCATTGTGCAAAATCAGTTGTGGGATCAAAATATTCAGTCTATGTGATGTTCCAAGTGTCTACAGATTGTAAATATATTTTCATCCTACATGCCCAATATGCATAGTTACTGCCATTAAAAAGTAGTGGTCTGACAGTAGACCGACCTTCTACAAATGAACTAGTGACAGGGATAATAGAATCAGTGTTGGTAGTAGTAACAGTATCAATATTGGTAGCCATTTTGAAATTTTTTTAAAATTCAGATCATGAAACTTTGAAAACCTTGCTATGATACCAAATATGAGTAATGCGGATTACGGATCTTAAGGCTAGATTTAACACTAGAGGGGGGTGAATAGTGTTTTAAGGAGTTACTAATTCTTTTTGAGTTTATATTAATTTGAACACAAATGTGTGCAATATTCAGACACAGATATAATCACAGAGTCAAACACAGATGCAGATATAAAGTAAAAGCAATAAAGGAAAGAACACACTGGATTTTATACTGGTTCGGAGTTACCCTACATTCAGTCCCGCAACACAAGTACAGATTTCCTTTCAAAATCAATTCTTACAACTACACCCTCGATTTCAAGGCCACGAGGTACACCGCTTCAGATTCACAATTCTCTGGGTAGAGATACTTGATTTTATGGGCAACAAGTTCACCCAATTGATTTTCCATGCTACAATCACACCTTTTCCCGCTTGATTGATTTTACAGGCTACAATCACACCTTTTCTCACTTAATTAATTACAAAGAAGTCTATAACTTTAAATAGTATTGGGATCTTGTTGAGATAGTGATAGAGAATCAAACCAGAAATGATCTAGCTAGATTCAATGGTGATTTCTGCAGAGTAATGGTAAAAATTTATGTAAAGAAATGTGGAAGAAGAAGAGGAGTAAAATCAGAGAATATATAAATGTAAATTCGTTTAAAATAGACCCCGTTTATAGTAGAACAACAGCCATGTCCGTTCGTGAAAAGATATGACGAATAGACACTTCCTCTGAAATTCAAACTTTTGAAATAATTTGTCACCTTATCGACAAGGGTATCTTGGGGTTGTCGACAAGCCTAAGTAATTTTTGATAATTTTTTTTCTTTGAAAATAACTTCTATCTTGTATTAAAACTTTTTTAAACTTTATAAATATACTTAACTATAGTTAAAATACATAAATAAGTATAGAGAATAATATTTTGGTATATATAAATTTTACTATAATTTTATATTAAATCTAAGTATAAATATTAAAAGTTAAAATATATTATAATTAAAAGATAGTTTAAAACCAAGGATAATTTGATTTTGAAAATAAAGATTATTTTGACGCTAAAAGTATTTTAAAACTAGGATAGATGTTTTTGAGCCTTTTAAAAGGAAAATTTTGAAACCATTTTGAAAATAAGATATAATTTTGTAAAACATTTGAATAAAAGTTAGTGGATACAAAACAATGTTCCATTAGACTTTTCGTAGGTTCCATCCTACTTAGGGTTCCATCCCTTTAACAGGCTCGAAGTGGATTCCATTCCACGAATAAAATGAATTTTAAGATGTCAGTGCTTTTCTAGTAGTTTTAACAAAATTCCTAATTAAATTACTTATATTGAAATCTTGAACTCTTGATAATCTTGATACTCAGGAGTCTTGTATCCTAATATCTACGATCTTGAGAATCTCTATGCTATACAGTCTTCATTCTTTGGTATCAGCATGGTTAAATCCTGCGTGTATATATATATATATATATATATATATAAACTATAATGTCAGTATTTATATTTTATAACAATTCCTAAGGTTGTTGTCATCAAAACTAACTTCTCAGGGACTAACAGATGATCTTTGAAAAAGAAGTGATTTTTATTATATATATACATATATATATATATATGAAAAATATATATAGCTTGAATAAGAAGGATTTTTGGATAAAATATATGTTAGCACCAGAATTGGTCACAAACACCCTTGAGTAGAGTTATGTAGAGAGATTAATGAAGAGAGTAAATTAGAACAGAAGAATAGTGTAATTCAGTGCCAAAAGAACAATAAAAACGAGAGCACTGGATTTATAATGGTTCGGCGTAATTGCCTACGTCCACTTTGAGTTTAATCTTTATTGCTTTCTCAATTACTTGAATACAGATACAATCCGTAAATCAATCATTTGAATACAAGTTTGAATTAAAAAGAGGAGAGTATAAAAAATGGCAGGGTCTCTCCAGTGTTCTCCAAAAAAGGTACATTTCACTATGCCCCTGCCCTTCTATTTATAGACGAAGATGGGTTGGACTTCTCTCATGGTCCTAGGAACAAGGTATCTCGACCCATGGTAAGTAGCTTCTGCGCTCCGAGCCAGGTATGTCGAAACATGTCGATTACATCGAACCCTTAAACCTCTAGGATCTTCTTGGTCAGAATCTTGTCTAGTGCTAATAATAATATCTTCACCTATCGTTTTGTAGCCGGCCCAAGGTGCCGGGTAACAATATACTTATAAATACTTTAGATATTAAAGTGGTTTTGAAGTAAGAGTTATATAAGTATAGATATGATTTAAATCGTGTTTTATATTATAAGTAGTATTAAGTCATTTTAAATAAATATTTTAAAGTGGATTTTAAACAAAACTAGTGTATTATACAAATATACTATTTCACTTGAATGAGAAATTGAATTAAACGGTTTAGTAAAACAAGTGGTACGAAACATTTGCGTTTACTTTATCGATTAATTCTTAGACTTATTCAATTGAACACTTTATTGATAAGTTATGACTCATTCTTGGAAGATCTTGTTAGGAAAATTATATAGGTATAGAACCATTTTATGATACTTACTTTCTAATGAGTTTTGTTTTTCGTAGTGCATTTTTTTAGTAATGCGCCGAGTGCATATATTTACCGTATTGACTTGAGAAGTACAAGTCTATTGCTTGCATATATGGATGTGTTTATTTATGTACTTATGGTTATGGTTATTTTGATTTTTTTAATGTTAGAAATGAGTATATAATTGAATAATAAGTCATGAAGTATAAAATGACGTTTTATTATGTTAGTGAAAATGTTGAAATTCACAAATTTGTTGTTGAAAATTGTGGTAAAAATCGCTGAAGTAAAATAGGAATATCTTGTTGAAAAGTAATCCAAATTGGCTCATATTTATGTGGTAGAAAGCTTTTTTAATAAGCTAAAAGTTCCATTTTGATTATATTTCAAAATATTACAGTTAAAAGGGTCTAAATTTAGTTTGAAACTGAGGTTATAACACAACCATATGAAGTTTTCTTAGTTGATACCTGAAAGTAAAATGTACATAATTTTTTGACTGTAAATCCAAATTATGAAAACTTTGTTTTGGTAGAAAGATGAGACATTAAGGAACAACTTTCGTGTTGTAAGTTTTTGGAAATTTAGAGTTTTAGATTGTCGAAATGACAACCAAATGCCTCAGCTCTGCGAATATCAATTTTTCGAGTTTGATATTTCTAAAACCTGAAAACGAAATCGCCATATCTTTTGAACCATAAGTCCAAATTCAATAATCTTTTTCTTGTTAGCTTAGACTTTTATCTATAACTCTTATATCTTGAGTTTTACAAGATTTTGATATTTAAAGGATCGAATTTGCATATTTCTAAAACTCTAAAGTATCATTTGTTATATATTATAAGTTGGTTATAAACTCTTATGGTTTTAGTTTTGATATGTTACAACTGAGATGATTATATACAACAAACTTGGTTTTCTAAATAGAATTTTGAACATTTGGTTAATTAAATCAGTTTGATGCTTGTTTTTACATGAATGCTATGCTCATTTCAGTCGTGCAATTATAGTCGATTAATAAACGAGATATGGATTCAAATTGAGAAGTTTGAAAGTAAATATATATGAAGTAATTTTGCGAGGACTCATTTCTTCAACTCTCGAAAATCAACACTAATACATTGTCGGTATTCATGAGCCGCAAATCCAAGTGCCGGAGAAGCGAATTCTCAAGGGTAAGAAAGAAAATAAAGACAGAACATAATCTCACATATATTATTTCAACAAAAAATTTACAACGGAAATTAAAATACATTTATCAGAGTAACATGGACATTTATAAATTCCGGTCCTTACAAATGCGTAATACCACAGCATAAGATTGTGGTGGAAATAGATAAAAATCTTAAGAAAAATCTTCTGACTCCATGCTTCGAGCTCCATCTAAATTTCTTCTAAACTGAACCTGACTACTAGGATGCCTAGGAAAATTAGGGCACATAGAGTTTAAGGGAAAGGAAAATAAACTTCGGGTTAGTTATAGGATGGGTGTGAACTCAAAATAAGATGTTATATAACAAAAAGGTATATCATAAGATCACGTCGCACATAAACACGGAACGTGTTTTTACCTTATGATAATCAAATCGTTATTATGTAAAAATAAGGGATATTAGTTTTAATGACATCTCTATGAAAACCTTTGCAAGTAAACTTATTAATCTTAGCCGAAATTGTTACATTGATTGAATTCCATCATATTAGCCACAAAGTGGGTTCTACAAAAAAATGGCAAACACTTATTGGAGAATGGATTTCTATACAAATGACTAGGTGAAGGGACTACCTTCTGGTAGTACATTTCTAGAGGAATGTACCGAGTCTACTGAACATCTGTATCTCTACCAACACAAGATCGGCCTACCTCTCCCTAGGTAGTACCGAATATGTCACCACCTCGGTCATTACCAACCAAATCCAAGCGCTCGTTTACTATACATCGCATTAATTTATATTGGACGTCATAGCGGGTAGAAACATATCTAGAAGGGGATGTTCATACCTTAATGGTTGCGAACCACATAGCCTTGTTGTATCTACTCTTTTTTGGTCATTTTCGAGTGTAAGGCTCGAGGTAACGATTACCTTTTGTTAACAATATTTCTTGTTAACATCCCCGATGTTTTTCATAGGATTATTTTATATGGTTCGACCTTTCGGTTTAGTGGATTCACGTTTTCGAATGAAATGAAAAAGTCAGAAACTTTGAAGGTCTTAATTTTGATCTTGACGAGTGAGGATTGATTCCAAAAGGTTATATGAGATAATTCATCTAAGATAAGGATTTAAATGAAGAATCATCTTACTTTTGATCCTATCGAAAGGTTTAAGTATGGTTCAAGCATTACTGCTTATAGGGATCAGCAGAATTGCTTAACCTTTTGATTAGCTCGGAAGGTCTGAGAAGCCATTTAGCCTATACTGAAAGGTTCAGATATAGCTTAAACCTTGTGATTTGACTGGATCAATGGTCTTCTTAAACCTTCTGATAGGCCGAAGGGTTTAGGAAATCATTTGGACCCTTCGATTGACTTGTCATGATTATATGACCTTCGTCCATATCATTACATCAAGTTCTATCTTCCTTGTAAACCGAAAGTAACCCATATCTCCTTTGAATCCCTTCGAAAGGTTATAAACCCTTCGCTGGTATTAGATGGTGAGATTGCTTTATTTGTTATCCCCTTACACTTTAGGCTTTCTAGGATGATATCTCACTTGTGAAAACCTTTCGAAAAGAGTGCATGATTTAAACATATTTAGATAATAATAAAAGCTGATTCAATATGCCATGAGACTGATATCTGAAGTTAATTCGCAAGTCATATTCTCCCTTCTTGTAATTTATATTAGGTAGGGAAGAGGGAAAATTATGAGATTATGCAATGACAGTTTCATGGTATATTCTCGAAATAAACAATGAATAATAAATAAATCATAAATGAGTAGCCTTTACTGTTAAAATTAATGCCTAATCATGATTATCCCTAAATTCCAAGTTGATCATAAGCCACAATTCTCTTTATTTTTTCATAATGGAATCTGATACAAAATTTAAGAAGTTATCCCCCAATCCTATTTCTATATTAGGGTTACAGTGTATCAAACGGGATCGATAGTGATTGTTGAGTAGAAGAATGGGAAGAAAATCAGTCCTTAGATCGGACCCCTTGGGTATTATTTATAGATGCAAGCGACATTCCCTTCGGTCTTATGCTCTTGTCAGGACAAAAGGTCCCTTCTTCTATGCATTTGTAAACCCTTCGTACTTAATGGAAGGTTTGT
Source organism: Allium cepa (assembly GCA_030765085.1). Taxonomy (NCBI): domain Eukaryota; kingdom Viridiplantae; phylum Streptophyta; class Magnoliopsida; order Asparagales; family Amaryllidaceae; genus Allium; species Allium cepa. The sequence continues at coordinate 268,991,930 of CM060928.1, forward strand.
TTTTTTACTCATCATCATGGGCTACTGAATATCATCAAAGGCTTTGTGTTCCCCAATATATTCATGAACTCTTCATCTCCCCTTCTTATGAAGCATTATGAACCTTCCGGTCTTATCAGAAGGTTGCTCCCTTATTTGATTACTGCCGAGAGCCATGCTTTTCCTAAATGTTGTTGGAAAGTGGTCTTACATTGAATTATGGATGCCGCCTTTACTTAAACCTTTCAATATTGTCAAAGGATGTCAGAAATATACTTCAACCAGTTCGAAAGGCTTATTATGCTTTCGAAAGGGTTGTTAATTGAGTTGCCTATTCTGACCTATCCTTTCTACCCTTCTTCGAAGACATCTGTTTGAATGACGAACACTGAATCCTTTGCTTGCCTCGAAGGGTTCAGATTTGAAAAAAACTTGTTTCCCACACCCCTTCCTTTTTATTTAAAAAACTTAGGGCACTCTTCTTTTCATTAGTCTTTGTGTTACATTCGGCAGCCTTATAACCATCCACCTGTGAAATCCCTTCCCTGAAGTTACCATGTGCCTCTTCTTCTCTGGTGTTATACAATCCTTTCGGTGTCATCGAAAAGTAACTTCTTCTGATACTCTTTACCTATGCGAAAGGTCTCTAATGTGCCTTCTTTATCTTTATAAAGAAGGCTTTTGTTCTTTAGGACAAAGATTCCAAGATCACTGAACGACCCTTGCATTCTTCCTACTGGTAATGAGTAACTAAAAAACACAAAACCCGGTTTGACGTTGATAACGGGAACCATTGAAAGCTCAAAATGCACTTTTAAGACATAATTTTTTGATAATTAATAACTGAAATTCCAGAATGCAATTTTTGGTAATTGATAATGGAAGACCAGAATATCTCCTCTGGTGGTTAATGATAGAAGTCCAGAATACCAATTTTTGGGAATTAATAAGAACAGACCGAAAAATCGACTTGGGTAATTAATAATAGAAGACCATAATACCATAATTGGAAATTAATAATTGAAGATCAGAGTACCATTACTGGTAATTAATAGAAAACCAGAATACCATCTTTAATAATAGAAGACCAGAATACTCTTTTTAGTATCAAGTAGTAAAAGATTGGGATACTATCTCTTATGATAGAAGCCTAGAATACCTATCTGGCAAATGTTTGTGAGAAGAAGTCAGTGACTTCCCTCTAATTATCTGGTTGAGTATGCCATCATTTGGCTTCTTTAGTGTTTCGCATGCTTTTGCTTTCTCGGGCCCAAGTTTTCTTTGTCCATTTATCGTTCTGGCCTATTTCAGGCAGGGACTCATTCGTCCGATTTTGTGCTTATTTAAGTAGAGCTACTTCAGGGCGGGATTCTTTCGTTCGATTTTGTACTTATTTAAGCAGAGCCTACTAAGGATGTTTATCATTTTTGACAATACCGACCTTTTTGTGGTTCCTATTTTAAGCTATGTCAATTTCTAACAGTGCCTGTTTTAGGCATGGACTTTTCTTAGTCCACTAGACATTTCATCAGGGTTTCCGGTGCACTTGGCAAGCTTTTTTTGAACCAGGTCCCGAGGACTTACTCGACCTCCCTCTAGGAGGCGCCTTAACCTGGCCATAGCATGACGCGGTTAAGGGCTTGTTCAGAACCTTGGCAGGCCATAGCATGGTGGGACAAAGGGAATACTCATCCTCCTCCAGGAGGTGCCTTATCCTGACCATAGCATGATGCGGATAAGGGCTTATGCTTCTTTAACCTAGCTATTTCTGGTTTTGGCACAGATAAAGGCTTTCGCCCTCCCTCCAGGAGGTGACTTGACCTAGCCTTCTTGGAATGACCAATGGCTTTCTACCATTATTGGTAGCCTACCATCTTAGGCAGTCCAAGTTTTTAAGGAGAATTTCACTCCCGACCATGTAGATTTTCTTACTAAATCATAGCAAAGATGTTCTTGGAAATGCGTTATTCATTAAAATGAAAATTGGTCTTAAATGTTCCATGTTACAGGTTCTTGGTACCATATTCCCATTAGGGTAGCATAGCTGATAGGCTCCTGGAGGAATTTCTTTGAAGATTATCAATGGACCATCCTAATTAGGTCCCAATGGCCCATTTGATGGGTTCTTGGTATTGGCCATTACCCTTCGAAGTCCTAAATCCCCTTTTCTTAATGACATGGCTTTTACTTTTGAGTTGTAATATTTTGATATCCTCCTTTGATATTCAGCCATTCTCAAGGCTGTTTCATCTCTTAGTCCATGAATCTGGTTAAGTGATTCCTTTCTCAATTCCTGGTTTGGATTAAAGGCACAGGCAATTCTTCTATGAGAAGGTACCTCAATCTCTACAAGTACCATTGCTTCACATCCATATGCCAGAGAATATGGGGTATGACCTGTTGTAGTTCTAGTTGAAGTAGCCCACAAAACTAGGGGCAATTCCTCTACCCAATTTCCTTTTGCCTTATTCAGCCGCTTCTTCAAAATTGTCTTGATTGTTTTGTTAGCTACTTCAACGGCTCCACTGGACTTTGGATGAGCAACCGAGGAGAAGCTTTTTATAATTCCATTCTTGTGGCAAAACCGTGAAAACTCTTCGCTCTCGAATTGGGTCCCATTATGAGATATTGTCTTATAAGGTATCCCAAATCTTGTGACAATGTTTATGATGACAAAGCTTAGCACTTTCCCAGAGGTAATTTTCAAGAGTGGTTTTGCTTCAACCCATTTAGTAAAGTAATCTATTACCACCACGGCAAATTCCGCTCCTCCCTTGGAGATTGAAAGAGATCCAATTAAGTCAGTTCCCCAAACATCAAACGACCATAGGGTAGCAATAGGGGTTAGTTGACTACGTGGGTGACATGGTATCTTTGAATAACGCCGACACTTATCATACCTTTTAACATATTCGATCACTTGTTTAGCCAAATGTGGCCAGTAAAACCCTTGCCTCGTTATCTTTTTGGCTAGTTTTATTCCATTAGAGTGATTCCAACAAAATCGATCGTGTGCTTCCTTTATTATTCTCAATCTGCTTTCAGGTTTCACACATCGTAGATAGGGAAGGGCATACCCTTTCTTGTAAAGAACTCCATCCATAATAGTGAAGCTCTGAGCTCGCATTTTTTGCCTCCGCGCTTCTATTTTATCTACAAGCAATGTTCCATTGACAATATAATTCATGATTGGTGACATCCAAGTGTTTACATAACATTCCTCTGCTATTGGAGCCATGGGTTCTTTATTTGGCATCTCTTGGTCCATCCCTTTCGATTCCGATGCCAAGGCTTGCGATTGGGTTAACACTAATGTTTCTTAGCTTTTTCTTGTTTGTTTTCCTCAATGCTGGGATTGGCCTGAAATCCTACATGTACAATTCGAGTTTCAGAGGCTCCTCTTGAGCTTTCCAACTTAGCTAGTGAATCTTTTTGAGAGTTGTCTCCTCTTGGTATTTAATGTACGGAAAAATCTTTAAAAAGTGTGAGCATCTTTAAAACTTTCTTCACATACTGACCAAGTTTAGGATCCTTGGTTTGGTATACCTGCTTGATTTGGTTAACCATCAATGGAGAATCACCGAATACCTAGATTCTCGAGATTTTAAGTTGCAAAGCAAGGGTTTATCTTACAACCATGGATTCATGCTTTGCTATATTGTTCGTTGCTGAGAATCTCAACTTCATAGTATAGTGTAATTTGTGCCCTTCTAGGGTAATTATTACATATCCTGCCCCCGTTCCTTGCTCATTCGAAGCGCCATCCACAAACGGTTGCCACTTGGGTTCTGTATCTTTTTCCTTTTCGGATTGTTCTGAAATGAACCCCGTGCACTCGTTAATGAAATTGGCTAAAGCTTGGCCTTTTATAGCCGTTCTAGGCTGATATGCTATATCGTACCAACTTAGCTCAATGCCCCACTTGATTAACCTTCCATAAGTTTCACGGTTGCCAAAGACTTTCTTTAACGGGAAGTTGGTAAGTACCTTTACTAGGTGAGCCTGAAAATAGGGCCTTAATTTTCGAGCTATCAAAATTAAATAGTATACTAGCTTTTCTTTGCCTGGGTATCAGATTTCAGCATCCTTTAACTTCCTGCTTACATAATAAAATAGTAGTTGCAGTCCCTTTTCATTTCTAATCAGTATCGAGCCCACCGCGTGTTAAGAAATTGCCATATATAAGAATAGATCCTCTCCCTCTTCGAGGCTGGATAAGATTGGTAGCTTTTCCAAATGCAGCTTCAGTTCTTGGAATGCCTTTTTGCAATCTTTATTCCATTCAAAGTTTTTTTCTTCTTAATTATGTCAAAGAACGATATGCATTTATCAATGGCATTTATATAAACCTGCTTAGTGCTGCCACTTTTCCATTCAGACTCATAGCATTCTTTATTCGTCCTAGGTTCTACCATATCCTTAATGGCCTCGATCTGCTCTGAGCTAGCCTCAATGCCTTATGCACTCACAATATATCCAAGAACTTTTCCGGAATGGACTCCAAAGTTGCATTTCTGGGGGTTGATTTCATTTGATACTTGCAGAGAACTTTAAACAATTTGTTCAAATCTTCAAGATGATTTTTCGCTTCTTGAGACTTTACCAACATGTCGTCAACATAAACTTCCATATTCCTCCCGATTTGTTCTTTAAACATTCGGTTAATCAAACGTTGATAAGTTGCTCCTGCATTCTTCAATCCTAATGGCATTTCCTTATAACAATAGGTCCCTTCATCAATATAGAAGCTAGTATGTTCCTCGTTGGGTTTAAACATAGGAGTTTGATTGTACCTAGAGTATGCATCCATCATTTAAAGCAGCTTATGTCCACTAGTGGAGTCGACCAACTGATCTATCGTTGGCCACGGGCAACAATCCTTTGGACATGCTTTATTCAAATCTGTGTAATCTGCACAAGTCTTCCACTTCCCGTTGGATTTCTTTACCAAAACCGGATTTTTCAACCATTTGAGGTATCAGACTTCTCGGATAAACCCATTTTGTTGCAATTTCTTAACTTCTTCCTTCATGACGTAGGTCCTAACCTTATCAAATTGCCTTTTCTTTTTCCTGAACGGAGGAATGACTGGATTAATATTCTAGGCATGGCTCATGACCATAGGGCTAATTCCAACCACGTCAGAGTGGGTCTAAGGAAAAACATCCTTATTGTCTTTTAAATTTTTTTCAACCTTGACTTCAGCTGCTTTCAAGATTCTTTCTCACTCTTATTATTTTAGTAGAATCGGCAGAAGCTAGTTGAACCTCCTCGCTTTCTTTGACTGGCTTAACTCTTTCCACCTCTCCTCGACAATGTAATTCTGTAATGATCTTGCTTTCTTCAATTGAGTTGGAATCCATTCTCTTTATCTTTCCGTAAACTGCAAAACACCTTGTAGCAACACATTTATTAGTTTTATCATATATTTTTTCTTCGAATGATGGATGTAAGAATCCATCTTCCGAAGGCTGTAAAGTAATGGAAGAATCAAAGTAATAAGTGAACTCCCTGTTATATTGCTCTAGAGTTGCAAAATACATTTCTCGGGATGCGAATTGTTCGCCTCGAATAGTGCCCCGGCCGTTTTTAGTGATAAATTTAAGAAATAGATATTTTAGGGAGACAAATGCATCCACCTCATCCAGTGTTGGTCGTCCAAAGAAAGAATTATAGAATGAGGGTTGATCTATGACCACAAAGGTCGTTTCAAAGACTCAGGAACATGGGGAAAGTCCCAGTTGGACCAAAAGCTTCAACCTTCCCAAGCGGAGTTGTCCCTTTATTATTGAACCTAAAGATTGGCTAGGGACTAGGTTCAATTCTATCTTTGGAAACTCCCATTTGATCAAACACATGGAGAAATATCACATTCACAACACTCCCTGTATCAACCAGGATTTTCGTGACCACCGAGGATCCTATTTGGGCTGTGATCATTAAGGGATCATTGTGGGGGTGATGGATCCCCCTCCTTAGTTCTTGTGGATTAATCACCACTGTGTGCATATTGATATTGTGATTTGGACTTTTGAACGGTGATTCCTCTTGTATAGAGAATACACCTTTCTTAGCCTCTCAAATGTATTTACTTCGGGCGCTTTGACTTCTATCGGCCGGATGTGGTCCTCCATATATGAAATCTCTCCTGTTCTGGGGTGGACTAAAGCTTAGTGGGTCATCTTCCTCAATCACATTTACGGTACTACAAACAGGATTCCTTGCATCAGTGTTTGACGGGAGAGTATGCTGCGGGTTCTTCACGAATTCCTTCAACTTCCCTTCTCGAATCAATTTCTGAATTATACCAGCCAGAACCTTGAACTCGTTGGTTTTGTGGCCATTTGCTTTGTGGTAGGCATAATATTTATCTCCTTTTTTCTGCTCAGGGCACTTTCGAGCTTTAAATGAAATGGGGAAGTTTACCTTATCCTGGGTTATTGCATAGATGTAGGAAATTGGTCGGTTTAATGCCACAATCTTAGTATTAATGTCTTCCCATCTCGCTCTCCTGGGAATTCTCTCCGGGCTGAATTTACCACCATCCTTCTTGTGACCAAATTTCTTCTTTTAGTAATACAATTCGTCCATTCTGATAAACTTGTCGGCTTGGAAATGGAAATCCTAACGATCCCGGCATCCATGAATAAACAACTCCTTCCATAAAGGAGAATTAACTATGAGTACCGAGTGGACAGTGATGAGCTTATCTCTGTCATTCATGCCTTTGGCCTTCAAGGCTTCAGTATTGAATCTCTTTAAATAATCCCCTAAGGACTCTCCATGGTCTTACCAGATGTTAGCGAGCACGGTATAATCAATAGGAGGATCTTTGCATATGCAGAATTGAGCAGAGAACTCATTGAGAATTGCTTCTAAGAATATATCGTATTCTCACGATATTGTCGATACCATTTAGCGGCGGCCCCTTGTAATGTGACCGAAAAACATCTACACCTCACTGTTCCAGAAGCATTGTAAATCCATCTGACCATCGAATGCCATCAAATGGTCATGCGGGTCGGTTGTCCCATGATATTTCATGGAGGGGACCTTCACATGAGATGGTATTGGAGCTGACATGATTTCATCGATGAAGGGTGCAAACCTTTCGTTGTTGTTTACTCTTTCATCTTCAATTCTCTTGCACTTAGCATTTAACAGGTCTTTCACAGCCTTTACTACCACATCCTTAAGATTGACTTCATTGTTAAGGTAATTACTTTTATTAGGTTTGTAACTGTTCGAAGTTGAACTTGCGGAATAATCTCTATCTTTCGCTTGAACTCTTCCTTGATAATTTGCCTTCAGTGGAAGGCCCTCTTTCTGTTTTGATGGAGAAATATTAGCTTTACTTTTGGCAGCATCTGTATTGATTTTCAGATTCCTTCTTAGAGATTCAACTTCTTCACCCACCATGGTAGCTTTCATTGGTGATCGGTGAGATAACACTTTGTTTAGAAGATCTTTCATTTCTACCATTTGACATTCCAGATATGTGATTTTAGCCACATGTTCTTCTGGCTGAAAATGTTAACAAGATTTCTTGTTAACATCCCCGATGCTTTTCATAGGATAATTTTATATGGGTTCAACCTTTCAGTTGAGTGTCATTTATGAATGAAATGATAAAGTTGAAAGGTTTTAAGGTCTTAATATTGATCCCGACGAGAGAGGATTGATTCCAGAAGGTTATAAGAAATTATTCATCTCAGATAAGGATTCGGATGAAAATCATATTACTTCCGTTCCTATCGAAAGGTTTAAGTATGGTTCAAGCATTACTATTTAAAGGGATCAGCAGAATTGATTAACCTTTTTGATTATCCCAGAAGGTCTAAGAAGCCATTTATCCTATACCGAAACGTTTAGATACAGCTTAAACCTTGCGATTTGACTGGATCAATGGTCTTGTTAAATCTTTCGATAGGCCGTAGGGTTTAGGAAACCATTTGGACCCTTCAATCGACTTGTCATGATTGTATTACCATCGTCCATATCATTTCATCAAATTCTATCTTCCGTTGAAACCGAAAGTAACCCATATCTCCTTTGAATCCCTTCGGAAGGTTTTAAAACCTTCGATGGTATCAGATGGCGAGATTGCTTTATTTGTTATCCCCTTACACTTTCGGGCTCCTAAGATGATATCTCACTTATGAAAACCTTCTGAAAAGAGTGCGTGATTCAAACATATTTAGATAATAATAAAAGTTGATTCAATATGCCATGAGATTGATATGTGAGGTTAATTCACAAGGTATATTCTCCCTTCTTGTAATTAATATTAGGTAGGGAAGAAGGAATTTATGAGATTATCCAATGACAGTTTCATGGTATATTCTCGAAATAAGCAAAGAATATAATAATTAAATCATAAATGATTAGCTTTTAATATTAAATTAACGCCTAATCATGATTATCCCAAAATTCCGAGTCGACCGCAAGCCACAATTCTTTTTAATTCTTCATAATGGAATTTGATACAAAATTTAAGAAGTTAGGCCCCAATCTAATTTCTAAATAAGAGTAACAGTGTATCAGGCGGGAGCAATGGTGATTGTTGAGTAGAAGAATGGGAAGAAAAATCGGTCCCTAGATTGGACCGCTTGGGTCTTATATATAGATGCAGGCGGCCTTCCCTTCGGCCCTATGCTCTCGTCGGGACGGAAGGTCCCTTCTTCTATGCAGTTGTAAACCTTTCGGTCTTAAGGAAGGTTTATTTTTTACTCATCATCGTGGGCCGCTGAATATCACGAAGGCTTTGTGTTTCCCTAATATATTTGTGAACTCTTCGTCTCCCCGATGGATTAGTTTCTTACAAGCATTATGAACCTTTCGGTCTTATTGGAAGGTCGCTCCCTCATAGGATTACTGTCGAGAGCCACGCTTTTCCTAAATGCTGTCGAAAAGTGGTTTTTCGTTGAATTATGGATGTTGCCTTTGCTTAAACCTTTCAATACTATCGAGGATGCCGGAAATGTACTTTAATCGGTTTGAAAGGCTTGTTATGCTTTCGAAAGGGTTGTCAATTGAGTTGCCTATTCTAACCTTATCCTTTCTACCCTTCTTGGAAGACGTCTGTTTGAATGACGAACAATGAATCCCTTCGCTTGCCTCGAAGGGTTCAGGTTTGCAACAAACTTGCTTCCTGCACCCCTTCCTTTTTATTTAAAAGACTTGGGGCACTCTTCTTTTCTTTGGTATTTGTGTTACATTGGGCGGCCTTATAACCATCTACCTGCGAAGCTCTTTCCTGAAGTTACCATGTGCATCTTCTTCTCTGGTGTTATACAATCCTTTCGGTGTCATCGAAAAGTAACTTCTTATGATACTCTTTGCCTCTGAGGAAGGTCTCTGATGTGCCATTTTTATCCTTATTTACATTTTATGGTTAACATCTTTTATATAGTACATCATCTTTCCTCCTTGAATGCAACATTGCCATTCGATAATCACACAACTAATTTCTACAAACGTATAACTCATGAGCTTGTATATCTCAGGAAAGGGTGTTGAGCTAAGAAAATTTTCTTCTCCGCCACCAAATAGATGATGCATTTGTAGAGATCAATTTATGTAACTAAAAATGAAATGTCAGGCATTCGTCCATACAAGTTGTCTAGAAACAAGACAAACCGAAGGCACACTCCTACCACATCCTATGGGGAGTTGCCCCTAGGATTAGTAGCGAGAAGTCCTTGCAAACCAAAGAGTTTCAAAAATGAAGGGACCGTTGCTACTTTTGTATTAGGGAGTTAACCAGAATTATCAAAAAGCAGTCCATCCACCCCAAAGATCTTCGGTCTTCATCCTTCATTTCTTTATCGGATCTTCATTTTTCGAGCACGTACATTGGTTCGAAGTGGTTTTTAGATAAGAATCCTCAAATCCGATCCCGATTCCTTTGAACCAATCATCATTAAAAGAAACGTGCAATAAATAGGGAATTCTTCTTTGCATTTATTACTTCCTTTTTTATCAAGAAAATCTTCAAGAGTTATATATCTTTTAAAACATTTCTTTTCGACATATATGGAATCATTAAACCTCTCTTATCAAATCTTTTGATTACTCAAAATCTTTTTAAATTTTGGAATAGTTCCAAATCGTTTCATTTTTCATGTAGGAAAGCATTTCCAAATCATTTCATTTAAATCTTAACAAAGATTTCTTAATTTAAAGCTCATAATTTTGATTGAGTTAAAACCATGTTATCTAGGATGTTAATCCCGAAACCATTAAATATTAAGCTAGTAGAATCTATAGAAGTCATCCAATTCTACCTAATATTAATTTCTGTATTCAACAAGTACAATGGACGGAATAATGGGGAAATCTCCTTTTAATTTACACAAATAGTATGAGTTCCCTCTTCGGGCTTTAACACTAAGTATAAGAAGATCATCTCTATATAATCAAATTTGTATTTATTTTAAATTTGAAAAATTAAATCTTTTTATACTTAACTCGTTTCCAACATTTCAACCTTATCTATCCCTCACCCAAGAAAGAGGCCAGGTGAGCCAAGGCACTAGTTACACCTAAACATCTTCTTAGTTTAAGCACCTCGCATCTGGATCTCACGAATAGAAAAATCTAGTCTACTAGTCAGTTTTTAGAGCCAAGATTAAACCACTTTATTTGTAATAGCTTTTCTTTAAATCGTTTATTTAAACTCTTTTAAATAAGCTACAAAAACCCCAAATCATTTTTAAAACACGTAGTTATCCATTTGAAAACATTTATAAAAGATTTGAAAAAGAATTGTTAAGTTTAAAGCTATATTTCAAAAGGTTATAGAAAAATGCTGTTGAAAGTGCTGCAAAAGTGCTTTTTAAGCTATATTGATCAAAATGACTTTTCTATCATTTGGAAATTCATTTTATAACTCAAATCACTTTTAAAACATTTTAAAATACTTTTATAATTTATTTCATATTTTAAACAATTTTAAAATATCATTTTCAAAGAAATCATGTTGTGGATTCTTAACTGCAAAACTACGATTTTTCAAAAAGCTTATTTTACTCATATTCCCAAAATCCCAATTTTCTTTCTTTGTTTGAAAACTATGGATATAATTGTTTGAAAAATTCTTATCTCAAAGAATTTCAAGCTAAATTCCATTATATATACTCATTTGACTTTTATGGCGCAAAATTGCGAACTGCCGTTACGCGACGCTCCTATTTTTGACTAAATTTTCAATTACCTTTCAGACTTCACCAAAACACTTTCATATGTTTATAAAAAATTTCAAACTAATTTTAAAACCTTTTTTAAAGAGGTTTAACATGCCATATACACCACTTCACTAAATACAAAAAAGTGATTTCCTTTGTGCTTATGACATGTATTTAAACGTAACTTGTATATATATTCAACAACAATATTAAAAAACCAAAATTAATAATCAAAGAATATTAAACATTCATTGCAAGCATCATATCATCATCCAAGAATATAATATAAGAGTTTCTCACTTTCATTTTTCCAACAGGCTAGTCTACAATCGGCTATAGCTTCGAAACTGCCGCACCGGAGCTTATGGAATTGAGTCAAAGACCTTAGGTAGGCCATGGCCCAAGATAGAAAAGGTGACAAAGCTCGTCCATGGTGGTGATGGGGGATTGCCGTGAGTTTAGAAAGAGGAATGGAGGAGATTCAAGCTAGTTTTGAAGTGGATCGATAATTTATATGTATTATAAGATTTTAAATTTCTTTTGCTAAATAATTTGCCATTATGTTGTTAAGCATAGAAGCCATAAAAAGAAGCTTGAAGTGGAGAAGAAGATGATAAGAATATGGTGGAAAATATGAGAAAGTGGATAGGTATTTGTAGGAGAAAATTTGGAACAAATATCTAATGGTGGAATTGTCATTTTGCCCATGATCCACACCACTCCTGGCTCCCTCCTAGTGTACGGCTCCCACCTTTGACATGTAATGGTGATGTTGAGGTGATGATGTGATGATAATATTGTACGGTGAGTTGATGTTTGCTTTTTGTTTGCATAAATGTCAAGTCTTAGGAAATTATTTGATTATTTTGTAATACGTATATATTTAAGTGTTCATGTACATATACATATACACACATGTTATTATGTTCATGTGACATGTATGTGCATAGGAGGACAACAACATTTCAAATGACTTCGACCAAATTTTGTTTGTTAGATCGTTGAAAACCGAGAAATCGATTATCGATCACATTTTCACTTATTAATTTATATACATATATAAAGTAAATATGAAAACAAATTTCTTATCAATTTTAATAAATTTAAATGATCACATTTCATTTATAAAATAATATAAAATAATATTAAGAATTATTCACAGTAATTAATATTATACCAATAAAGCTATATAAATTTTTTTCTTATATTTTCAAATCAGTTATTATAAATGTTTTCTTAAAACTTTTTAACCATTTAAAATGAATTACTATCATTTAAAAATAATTATTTAATAACTAAAAGAATCCTAATTAAATTTAATAAATCAATTATTATATTTTATGGGCATTACTAAATACATTTATATTTCAAAAATACAATAAATTATTTTATTTCATATTTTTATTCAATTATAAGATAAGCATATGTATCCAGCCACGTGCATGACATTTTACGATTATAGAGCTATTTATTGATAAAACGATTTTCGGCCATTTTATCCATCTAATTCCGAGGGAAATATTTTTGTAAATATTTATTCAAAATAAGATTATTATTATTTATTATCACTTAAAACAGTATTATTTGTATTATCAACCCTTTATTTGAAAAACTTTGAAAATAAATATAATTTATTAAAGTGATAAATTTGCGGGTCGTTACAGACTTTCCCTTTTAAAAGAATTTCGTCCTCGAAATTATCCAAAGGAAACTCGAAGGTTTGCCTAAAATAGTTACTTTTAAACTTACATTCATACGATGTAAATAGATCACCCGTACACAATATCTGATTTGATCTATTATTCGAATTCACAAATTTACTTTTGAACTAGTATTAATCCCCTGATCTTTAGTGCGGACTCTGACCAGGCTTTTCGATCAAAATTTTATTTTTCCTTGCATAGCTCTCAACTATGATAGAAAAATCAAGTATCTAACCACCAATCCTCGTCAGTGTTCATCGTTAGGAGTCGATAAATTATTTTTCGGACCAGTGTAAACACCTCAAAGTTTTCACTCAAATCTTAGATTATATCTTGCTACGAAATAATTCGTACACTTTATATGAATTTAATAATCTTTCCAAAATTCTAGTTAGAATATTCATACTAACGTGAAGTTAGAACAACCATCATATTATAGATTTTCATACGTTAACTTCATTCGAATTTAAGCTTGGGTCCAAAAAAAGAAGCCCCCTCCCTTATAGTAATACGATAAAAAATACTAAATCAAACACAATCCTAGTCGAACTTATACATACATATTGGAATGGCTCTTAACTCCCTAATGTCTCTTTTACTCCTCCGAGTCCGAGGCTGATGGTGGACACCAGTTACTTAGGTTATCATAACTTCTCCCTCTCCTTCTTCATCTCTACCTAGCTCATCGTCGGCCTTATTGTCATCCTCTTCTGGTATTTCTCCCACTACCTGAGGTAACCATGGTTGATTCCGTGGGACATTTCCCATGCCAACTGGTATTTCATGAATTACCCCACCCCTTCTAGTTCTTCGAGGCCTTGCACATTCTCTTCTTAAGGATTTTCAAAATTTTCAACTCCTTCTTCCTCTTCTTCTTCTATTTCTTCGTCATTGCTCTCCACTTCGTTCCAGTTTGTGTATGAATTGGATGATCCTTCCTGGCACACAACATGCTCTCCATTCATATCATATATCACCTTACTGCACTCGCTAGATATAATAGCATCTAGGTCTTCTATTGGTTCTGATTCTTCCTCCATGGGCTCCACTTCCTGTGTAGGTTCCGATGCAGAGCTAGCAGGATCTGTTATCCAATTCCTTTCCAAGGCATTACCAAGTTCATCATCACTAGTAATTGTAATTATCTCTAGGGTCGTGGGTGGTATAAGCATCCCTGCCATTGGATATCCGTCTTCATCCCTTCGAGTATATGGGGCATACTTTTCCTCAATAGGGAACCCACCACTGCTAAGTGGATACTTTGGTTGCTTTTTGTAACGACCCAGAATTCCCGTCATTTTAAATTCGTATATTTAATTGATTTTTAAATATTAACAAGTGAAATTTGTAAGTCGAATAAATTCTATTTTGAATGTCAAGATTTAATTGGATAATTAAATTGATAATTTAATATTTGAAATTACAGAAATAATTGGAAATTGGGTTTAATGTGATTAAAATTGATTTGTATAGTTCTATTAAATCATATTCGAGTTAGAATGATGTTATAGAACTTTTAAAATTGAATTAAAAGATAATTTGTGGAAATTGAATATTTTAATATTTAATTGACGAGTAAAAATAACCATTTTTCAAACAGTCTTCGATTTCGATGAAACCAGTTTCATCGGATCTATAATGTTATATTATTGTAAGATTTCAAATTTCGTGTCGATCGGATTTACGGTTTGTCCGAGGCAAGCTAAAACGCACTAAAATCTGTTTAAATGAATTTTAAATTTAAAATAGTCGATTTGAAAACCTATCTTCCAAATACGATCGAATTGGCTCCCGATACATATTCCATTGCGTTCGGAATAGGGGTAAAACATCATAAATGCCAGGCGACACGTTTCGTTTCGAGTTCGAAAAAATTCCGGATGAATAGTGTCGCGTAATTTTTCTATAAAAGGACGTCACAATTTCATTTTTACACTCAAAACCCTAGCTAGGGTGCACAGCCGCCATTTATTTCGATGGCCATAAACATTCAAATCTTCCACCTCGATTATCTCTCGATCCAAACCCTTTTAGCTTTCGATTCCTAAATGAAAGTTGAAGAGCTTCGCGAGATCTACGTCTTCAACGGTGATGATCGTGATCGACGCAATGTAGAGGGAGAAATTGAGCCGCGTCTGGCTGCGGTTTGTGCATGTTTTCCATGCAAAATAGTGACCGAGCTTCGTGAAAATTGCGCCGAGAGTTGGGCACGAGATGAGCTTCGATAAGATGGTGGTCGATCGTCTTCAAACGGCAAGATGGAGGCTCGAAAATTCGATTTATAATGGCGGCCGTGGGTTTTGTCGAGCGTGGAAATCTGGAGATGGAAGAAAGCAACATGCGGCCGAGATCTGCAATTCAAAAACATGCGGCCGTGATTAAAGAAGGTTGAAAAATAAAAAGAAAATAGTAAAATTATTATATATTAATTCGTTTAAACTTTAAACTATCATAACTTTTTCATACGAGGTCCGTTTTGGACGAAACGAATTGCGTCGGGTTCGTATTGACGAGCACTACGCGATGAAGCTAGATTGGAGTTGATTGGAGCTAGTGAGAATTTTGGGTAAAATTAAACGTACGTTTAATTTTATTCGAAATAGAACTCTGAAACTGTTATTGGAAGCAAGGTGAGAACTTCTCACTCAATCGAATTTGTTTCGATTTAAATTTTAAATAGTTAGGTTTAAAATTGCTTGATTGTGTAATTGAATGATAAATTGCTATTTGTTGTATTGAAATAGACCCTATACGCCGCATATTAAGCAGAGGTTATTTTATTAAACACATATACCGCGATATTTCACCTTGAAGTGGAATTGGTATTATATATGTACTTGGAGTTGACTTCACGCATTATATAGAGGATGAGACCCTATTGCGCCGCATAATAGCGGATAATATTTTATATAAACCCATGTACCGTGATATTCCGTCTTGAAACGGGATTGGTATTGTGCTAACAGCTGTGGATGTAGGGAAACAGGTAGGAGGGATCCAACTGGATTCCTCAACAGTATTGATTTATTTACATATATTTGCGATATATTCTGTTATCAAATTGATATATGATGTTTGGATGTCGTGGTTGATGTATTGGTGCTGTTGCAGCATTGGGCCTATTTTTGGAGTTTTAAAAATGTTAAAGTAACGATTTCGAATTTAAAAGGATTTTCAAGTGATTTCTGAAAGTATACATTTTATTGAATTTTGGAATTGATTCATTTTAAATAAATAAACGTTATAATTTTTATGTTATAAAAATTATGATTTTTGTGAAATATAACCGAAATGTTATTTTTTGAAACAAGTGGTTGATTAATTTGTAAAATGGTTTAAATTGGATTTTTTGAATTATTATAAACGGTTTATATAAAAGATTTATAAAATTGGTATTTTTGTAAATTAAAATATTGGAATTATAAAACGAGTTTTTATAAGTGTTAAAATGAAGTATAAATGGATTTCATAAGTAAATGAAATTTATAGATTTATAAATTGTGAGGTTATAAAATGAATAGATTTTGTAAAATAAAAGATTTATAAGTAATTAACTTATAAATTGGATTTTAGCATTCGAATGAGATATAAATAGAATTTGATAATTAAGGGATTTTATAAGTTGAAGTTTTTATAATATATATATGTGTGTGTGTGTGTGAATTTATAAACATTGTTTTATAAATCCAAAAACCAATTGAATTTGATAAGTAAATATGAAAGCTTATTAAAGGAGATATATCCACGATTTTGGACAATGGATAATCCTTTAAATTAAATATGTAGAAGTGTTGAATTTGGTAGACGATTTATGTTCACGATTTTGGACGGTGAATAATATATTAAATAAATGTTTTAGAAGTGATCTTTTAAATAGAATTTAAAGCGATTTGAAGTTGTTTTAAAATGTGTTAAGGATCGAAACCATAGATTTCAACATTCAATGTTGAAATAGACGTTTCGAGAAATAAGGAAAAGATGGACTCTAACACTGTTGTTATAGTAAATGATTTTTGAAAGGAATTGTTTTTGGAATAGTATTTGGATTTATATATCTATCGTGTTTTTGAATCCCTATGCTATTGATTTTAGGTTGTCGTAACGATGTTTGCCGCAACATTCGTTTTGACCCAAATAAATGTGTTTAAAGAGAACGTTTTCCTTAAAAGAATAAAATATATACTTAATCGTGTTTTAAGTATATTGAATATTTTCTAAGTATTGAAAATAAATAGATTTGTGAATTACTTATTGTTAAATAAGTATTTGGAAATGTTTTCCAATGTAGAAATTGAAATGGTTTAGAGAATACATATTTTTAAAGATAAATTGAAGTGAATATTTGGCAAGTTATTTAAATTTATGAAAGATTAATAAAAGGGCCTAGTAATTGTTATGGTGTTGAATATTTGTTGGTTTGCTTTGATAGTTAAATAACCGACTGTCGATATTTACCTTTAAATGGGTATTTGTTGTGATTTGCTTGAATTTGAATGCTACACTTATTTTAAAATAAGTGCTCGTTATTCAGTTTAGCCGGGAGAGGACCTTTGGGTCATAAATCCCATTCCTAATAGTGATATGTCGTAATGGATAGCATTTGAAGACCGGTGTTGAAGATCGAGTATTTTCGAAAACGGAAGGATTACCGTCGAATGTCTGTGCATCGGCTGATCTCCAATATAGAGATTTTATCACCCTTTGTGATGGGAATTCCGGACGTGATTAGTGAATATCCGAATTTGCATGGGCTTCTTTGGAAGTGCCATCGGTTCCATTCGATCCCGGAACGGACTTGTTTGGATGTGTGTCTGATGTTACAATTTGAGATTTAAAGCTGGTTTCTATCAAATACATTTCTGTTGGTGGTGGAGAATTTATTCTCTTAGCTTAACACCCTTCTCTAAGATGTACGAGCTCAGAGGTTATGTAGCTGATGGTTACTAGTGATATATTTCTAATTGGTAATGTGGCATGCTGAGTGCTGCTGATCATTTGTTAATCAAAGCATGGCTTTTATGAAAAGCGTAGCTTTGTGGACGAGACTTCGTCGGACCTCACACACCGGAAATGGTCAAAACAAGAAGAATGCAGCAAGGTTATTTGGGGATCGCGCCCCCATAGGGTATGTTCATTTCCTTCTGGATAGAGGTGGTATTATGGTATGGAGCCCAAATACTTAACCTATGTGGTTGCCACAAATTTATTTCTTTGTAGTTGTTGGTGAATCCCGAGATAAAGGTTGGTTACGACCGGGGGATGGCATACTAGTGTCAGTAGTTTCCTAGCTAGAGGTAACCCAGCCTTGTGTTGGTAGAGATCCGGTTAGGTTCTTGGGGTGTCCTTCCAGAGGCGTACCCATGTGGCAATGGGAAGTTCCTTGGCCTGACCATTTGTTGGAAATCCAAACTCCAATACATACTTTGTACAGTTTTAGTTGTAGAACCTGCCATTTAATATGGTAGCTATAGTAGGCATATTATAATGGTACCTAATCTGGTTAAGATTAATATTGTACTTTCAAAATGTTTTCCTTCACTTTGCACTAATAATAATAATAATCAAATGATTCTGCGTAGTAAGCATCTTTGACTATCATAAGGAGAAATCTCCTCCGATTCTGCTTTTGCATTGTGTGTGTGGCAGGAGGCCTTATGGTAGTTACATTTTCTAAAAGCATTACGAATCTATTTTAAAATATTTCTTTGTTTGTTTTAAAGATATAACTGTTTTAAGTTCTCACACCAGTCACATGACTGACCTGAAGTTTATTGTTCCCTTTCTTAACTCTGGGTGCCCATCATTTTCCACACGGGCGGCCTAGAGTCGGGTTATCAGGTTATTCTGGAATTTAGGAGATGCTGTAGAGATCTGGAGGCAAGTTGGATGGCATGGCCTATC
Source organism: Allium cepa (assembly GCA_030765085.1). NCBI lineage: Eukaryota > Viridiplantae > Streptophyta > Magnoliopsida > Asparagales > Amaryllidaceae > Allium > Allium cepa. The sequence continues at coordinate 269,010,699 of CM060928.1, forward strand.
AACTTGTATATAGTATTTCTTTTCCGCTGTTTGTTGTTGTAAACTCTGATAATGTAATGTGATGTGATGTAATGTAATAACTGATATAGTTCTTTTGATTTAAAGATTATTCATTTATCTATTATATGTTGTTCCGCTGCGAAATGTGAGATTCCATTATTGTTTCTGTTGCTTTTCTTGCTTACTTCTTCTATCTTTTTCTTCTTCTTAAACCCTAACAATTCGGTTTTCCGGCCTTCGATTGCTCGGCAGTTGATATAGTGGACGTATTAATGTCGATTTTTGGAAGTCGAAAATCACGAATGTTACACTTTTCGTCAGTGGAGAGAATAATGAGGTTGACCTTCTCGCCCCAATTTTCTTTGGAAGACTCTCCTTTGAAGTAATTTCCTCCATATGGTTTCTACAAGGTAAACAACAATTTCTTAGACATAAGTAATACGTATTTTTTCTTAATCAAACGTATTTGTAGATAGGTTTGCTAATTTCTTGGTATTACTTTTCTCAAACAAAGGTTTGGTCTGTACTCAAAGAATGACTCAAAATCTAAAGATAGCTTTTAAAATTCTTTGTATGAAAAAAATGTTTTATCCTTCCAAAATTTCTTCTATATTTTTACTAATTTTTCTTGTTTTTATTGCTTGTAACTTTTTAAATAATTTCTAAAAAATATATTTTTTAGCTAGAACGATTTCATGTACCAACTTTAAAACCAAAATCATTTGTATATAATATTAACAAATATGCGCTCATATACGATACTCTCAAACTCATTCTAGGGTGTTACTAACCCTATCTTCAATGAGTTGCTCATCCTAGGGTATTACTAACCCTATCTTTGATGAGACTTTACTCCTACCTAAGCCAAGGTGTTCGCTCTACCTATGCTCAGATACCAAAATGTGAGGACTTGTTACTTTAACTCTCGAAAATTGACACTAATATCCTCGATATTCAATGTTGCAAGTCCAAGTGTCGGAGAAGCGGATTCCTAAGAGTAAGAAAGAAAATAAAGACAGAACAGAGTCTCACATATATTAATTCAATATAAACTTTATAGCATTAATTAAAATACATTATCAAAGTTAAACATGAACAATTACAAATTCCTGTCCTTACAAATGCTGAATGCTATAGCACAAGAGTGTGGTGGAAATAGATAAAAACCTTCAGAAAAAATTTCTAACTCCACGCTTCAAGCTTCATCCAGATTTCCTCTAAACTAAACCTGAATACTAGGCTACCCAGCAAAATTAGGGCACCCAGAGTTTAACAAAAGGAAAATAAACTCCGGGTCAGTCATGGGAATGGTTTGAGAACTCAAATACAATGTTTGAAAACAAAAAAGTATCTTATAAGACCATGTCGCACATAAACCCGGAACGGGTTTTACCTTATGATAACCAAATCTTTATTACATAAAAATAAGGGATATTAATTTTAATGAAATTTCTTTGAAAACATTTACAAGTAAACTTATTAACCTTAGTCGAAATTGTTACATTGATTAAATTCCAACATGTTAGCTAAAAAGTAGGTTCTACAAACAAAATGGCAAGCACTTATTGGAGAATGGATTTCCATACAAATGACTAGGTGAAGGGACCACCTTTCGACAACACATTTTTAGAGGAATGTACCGAGGCTACGGAACATTCGCACTCTACCAACATAAGATTAGCCTATCTCTCCCTAGATCGTACCGAATATGTCATCACCCCGGTCGTTAACAACCAAATCCGAGTGCTCGTTTACCATGAACTAGGTTAATTTAAACCCAAACGCACTAGTGGGTAGAAATATATCTAAAAGGAGATGATCATACCCTAATGGTTACGAACCACATAGCCTTGCTGTATCTACAATGTTTTGGTCATTTTCGGGTGTGAGGCTTGAGGTAATGATTACCTTTCACATAGCATATCATCTTTCCACTTTGAATGCCACATTGTCATTCCATAATCACACAATTGATTTTTACAAATGTATAACTGCTGAGCTCCTACGTCTTAAGAAATGGTGTTTAGCTAAGAGAAGTTGCCTCCTCCGCCATCAAACAGATGATACGTTCATAGAGATCAATTTATGTAACTAGAAATGCAATGTCAGGCATTCGTCTATACAATTTGTTCAGGAACAGGACAAACCGAAAGCACTCTCTTACCACATCCTATTGGGAGTTACCCTTAGGATTAGTAGCAAGAAATCCTCGCAACCCGAAGAGTTTCAGAAATGAAAGGACCACTGCTACATTAGTATTTGGGAGATAACCATAATTATCAACAAGCAGTCCTTCCACCCCAAAGATCTTCGTTCTTCATCCATCATTTTCTTTATCAGGTCTTTGTTTTTCGAACGCATACATTTTTTCAAAGTGGTTTTCTTATAAGAATCACAAATCCAATCTCGGTCACTTCGAATCAATTATCGATAAAAGAAATATACAGTAAATAGGGAATTATTCTTTTGATTTATTACTTTCTTTTGTATCAAAAATATCTTTAATAGATATATATATATATATCTTTAAAACATTTATTTCCGGTATATAGGTTTCATTAAACCTCACTGAAAGGGAGTGCGGATTAAGGATCTTAATGCTAATTTAACACTAGAGGGGGGTGAATAGTGTTTAATGGATTCTAAGACTTATATGGACTAATTAAATTATGATATAAACAAATGCAGAACTTAATCATAGAACAATCACAGAATCAAACATAGATGCAGAAAGTAAATAAAAAGCAGTAAGAGGAAAGAACATACCAGATTTTATACTGGTTCGGAGTTAACCTACATCCAGTCCTGTACCAAGGCGAATACCTCATACAGATTTTTATTATACCAATGTCGAGATTACAATCCTCAATTTCTAAAGGCCTTGAGGTACCCTCCTGTCTCCCAAATCCGAGGCAAGATCACCCAATTGATTTCCAGGCACAACTACACCTTATAGAGACACTCGATAAACTTTTGATTATAAATTGATCCTATAACTCTGAATAGCACTTTGATCTTTGAGACGGGGCAGAGAATCAAATAAGAATGAGATTCCTAATTTGATTCACTTAAGAATTCGGCAGAATTTTGGCACGATCTTAAAAATATGAAATTTTTTAGAATATGGATTTGTGTAGAAGAAGGAGTGAAGAAAATAAGAAAATAGATAGTTAAAAAAATTTCATGTGTGAAGGCTATTTATAGAGTGCCAACAGTCATAACCATTCATGAAGAGATTTAAAGGAAAAGACACTTCTTTTGACGGCCACCATGTCAATATGGGGTATCCCATGATGTCGACATCCTTAGTTAAAAAACAACGTAAAATTTGTTTTGAAAATGGTTTTGAAAGGAAAACAAGATAAAATGATTCTGGAGTAAAATAAATTAATTATCCTATGTTTTAAAATAAAGAAGAGTAGAAAAATATAGTTTTAGAATGCATATATAAATTTGATTTTAAATCTCAAGTGTATATATATACTATAAAAAAATATTTAAAATTCAGAAGATAGTTTTAAAAACAAACGAGGTTTAAAACAAGAGTTTATTTGAAAACAAAAACAAAGAATATTTTAAGGCTAAAACAAAATCATTTGAAAATATAATTTTTAAGGCTAAAACATTTGAAAAGCAGTTTTGAAAATCATTTTGAAAAACCGTTTTGAAGTAGTTTTGCAAGCTTCTTCCTACAGACTATTTCATCACATCAGGACTCGAGAACTTGTACAAAACCAAGATGTTCGTGGATTTATAAGTCACTTATCATAGGTTTATAAGCTACTTGTCATGGGTTTGTAAGCCACTAAGAAGATAGAAATGGGTTCCATCCCATATGAAATTTGGAATGAAGATTTCCGTGCTATTATGAAGTTTTAAGAAAAGCTAGACACTTATCTTAAAATCTTGATCTGATACTCATGACTCTTCAAACTTCGTTTCTTCATTCTTGATCTTTATACTGCATAGTCTTCAATAATCAGTACCTCCTTATATATCATGCATAATAACATTCATATATATCTAGACAATAGTGTTAGTGTATAAGTTATAATAAGATAAGTTACAAAGGTGTTGTCATCAAAACCACTACCTCCAGTTCCTAACAGTCTCCCCCTTTTTAATGATGACAACCTTATAAAATATACTTACCACTTCGATCATACCATAACTCCTCCTTGCAAAAACAACTCCCCCTTACTTCAAACCTACTATTTTATATAACTTCTATCCCTTTCTCATCAATAAAAAAATGACCTATAAACCTTGAACTTAATAGAAAATGAGATAAACAAACATATGACACAAGAATATTAACTATGTATGAGTGAAATATAGCATCCTAAGTTAAATGGAATTCAAGATTTTATACACTAAATATTGTTTTTAGAAGAACACTAACACTTATATACAAATTAACAAACCAATATACAATTAAGAAAACGAAAAAACGCTTAACGAGGACCCTTAACTATTGGTGATTTATGGACCGAACAATTTGGATAGTGGAGACAAAAGTTTCAACGTAGTTCGACCAAGTTCCCATTAGCATCAAAAAGGAACTCTCCAACGCAAATAACGCCACCATCTTTATCCATATGAACATCCGAATTCGACAGAGGATGTTCTTCTTCTTGATCCTCTTGTGGTTCTTCTAGAGGCTCTTCTTCTTCTTCGGAATTCATGGCTTGTGATGATTCTTCGTTGACAATGGGATTGGCATGGTTATCCTAAGGAAGTTTTGTAAATTCCTAAGGATTCTACCTTGCCTATCTTCTTCTCTAGCCATTCGCAGTTGACTCGCTTGAATCTCCGCCATCATTTGAAGCAAATCTTTCGTCTTCTCTTATAATTTGATGACTCATATGTGTGTGGAACGTCGAAAAGGACCAGAATAAGGAGATGTGGGTGAAGATGGTTTATTATTAGAAGAGGAAGCCATTAATTTACTGTTTTAGAAGTTTATTACAAAGAATAGAATAGAGAAAAGAAGTAAAAGTCGAAATATATAAATATATAACTTAATAAATAATTTTAGAGGGAAATTTAAATTTGAAAATATCGGCCAGTATGTCGACATAGGGGGATGGGTCATGTCGACATGTCTAGTTCAATTTTTGAGAATTTTTTTATTTATATTAATTATTAACTATACTTGTATTATTTATAATCTATATTTTAGTTAATGAACATATACCTAATTCTAGTAAAGTTTTTTTCATTTAATGGTTTGGTTAATATATCAGCAATTTGTTTTTCAGTACTAATATATTCAAGAGTCATGACTTCTTTACTAATATTATCTCTAATATCAATATGTTTTGTTCTAGCATGAGGAGTTGGATTCTTAGATAGGTTTATTGCACTAGTATTATCACAATAAATTGGCAATTAGTTATAGTTAATCCAAAATCTTTTAAAGTTTGTTGCATATATATAACGTGAGAATAAGTCAAAGCAGAAGATATATATTCTGCTTCAGTTGTTGACAAAGATACAGTGTTTTGCTTCTTACTAAATCAGGAAACCGAAGAATGTCCTAGAAAGTGACAAGTTCCACTTGTACTTTTTTGTCTGATTTACATCCAGTGTAATCAGCATCACAATATGAAATTAAATAAAATATATCATTTTTAGGGTAAAATAAACCATAATCTAAAGTATGTTTTACATATCTTAAAATTCTTTTAAAATCTTTAAATGAGTTTCTTTAGGTTGAGATTGGTATCTTGCACAGAGACAGACAATGTGCATGATGTCAGGACGACTTGCTGTTATATAAAGCAGCGAACCAATCATTCCCCTATATAATGTGACGACCCGGAAATTTTTAACATTTGAAATGGAATATTTAATTGATTTTAAGTATTTGAAGTCATTTTTAACTTGAATTTCAAATATAAATTTGAATTTGGCAATTAAATTATTGAATTTAATCTACCGAAGTTGGGTAAAAACTTGAATCTTCAGTTTTAAGCTTGTTAAAAATAGGCTTAGAAAATTTATATTGATGATACTGAAGATAATGGAAGCTTCGGAATTGAATTTGGAAATGCTTTGTTCAGTTTTGAAATTATATGATTTAAATAAATATTTAAAAAATAGCCATCCAAGTCATAGTCTTGGAATCCGACGAAACCAGTTCCATTGGATCCGTAATATTGTATTATTATCGGATTTCAATTTTCGTAGCATTTGGAGTTATCGTTTAGCCGTACGATAGGCAAACACGCTGAAAATTATATCGAAATTTAATTTAATAACTGGTTCAAAAAGCTATCTTTTCCATACGATCGAATTAGGACTCGAAACCTTTTCCATTATGTTCGGAATATGGATAAAACCTTATAAACGCCTGGCGGCAGGCTTCGATGGGAGTTCGGGATTTCGAGTTAGGTTATACGAGATATTTTGAATATAAAATTATAAAAAAAAGGAAAAAAAATCAAAACCATTCAAACCCTACCTTCCTCTACACGCTTCCCCTCTTCAATATTTACAGCCGAGCTTCTTCATTAATCATTTCCGTTCAAATTAAAAGAAATCAATGGCACCCCCTTTCTCATTCGAAAATCAAATCTAGAGAAAACTTTGATTCCTCTTTTCACTTCAGCATGGAGGCGACTTCAGCTGCGCACGCAGCATCGTTGATCGAACTCGAGGTGACGCGCTAAATCACGGGTGGTCGCGTATGATGCATCAAGGAGGAGGAGGCTAGGGTTTCGATTCGAGCATCAGGCGATTGCAATCAAGATCGACGATGTCGCGGAGGGGGGCTGGTGGTTCATGCGTGCGAAGGCACGGCGTCGCCTAGAGGTCATCATGACGATTTCGATGTTGAGATCGACTTCGACTTCGGCATTTAGGCGCAGCAGCAAGGCACTCGTGATGGATGCATTGGTGTGGTGGCGTGCATTGGGGGTCGAGGTCCAGTCGAAGTTAGGGTTTCGACGATGGTGCGCAAGTGGGTTTTGGGCTTCGACATCAATGTATGGTTCGACCTTTCTGTTATTACTTAAAATAATCCTATTGTTAAATTTTAAAATAGTCAGTAAGGTATATCAGTGTTTTAATTTTATATATATATATATATATATATATATATATTAGAATATTTGAAAATGTAAATAAAATAGATTTCTGAAATCTATCATATATTTTTAAGTATATACATATATGTAGTTTGAAAGAAGAAGAAAATTTGTTTAAAACTAAATTATATGTTTAAAATCAAATAGCAAATTAAATCTATTAAAAAGAAATAAATTGTTCGATTTATTTGAATATTAATAAATTGTATAATTGTGTATATAAGGTCTAATGCAATGAAGAAAACAATCTGGTATGAAAATGGATTGCATGCAAAGCAAAGGTGAGATCTTCTCACTCAAATTTTAATTAATTGAAAATTTCAATTATTTATTGATGATTGAATTGTGATAGTTAAATTTAATGATTGACTGTGTGCTTGGATGGTTGATTTATAATAATTATTCAATGGATGATATTATATATATAGTACTATATAGTATATATTGGAGTTGTTGATTTCCCACATTATATAGCGGATGAGACCCTATTGCGCCGCATAATAGCGGATGATATTTTATAAATCCCATATACCACGATATTCCACCTCGAAGTGGAATTGGTATTTAATTGTTGTGCTAACATGTGTGGATGCAGGGAAAACAGGTTGGAGGGATCCAACTGGATTCCTCAAATTACTGAATTTGTTTCAATATTGTATGTTGACTATTTATAATCTGTGTGTGACTATTTGTGATTGAAACTGTTGAAGGCTAAAATTTAGCCAAATATATTTTTGGTATCGTAGGATACCAGAAATAAATAAAATTTGATTTTTGAAATTTAGTAGAAAATTTATAGTAAATTAATTTAGAAAATTGAATAAATTGAAAAGAAGGAATTTGTTTCAAAAGATTATAAATTGTTGTTGAAATAAATTTAGAAATCAATGTTGGAAATTGATTTGGTATTTGAAAATAAATTTGGAAATCAATTTAGAATTTAATTCGGTGCTGAAAATGAATATTTGGAAATCGATTTGAAAATCGTATATCGATGGATATTTAGAAGTTCAAATTCACAATGAGAATTTTATAAAAGAAAGGGAGATTCGTTTTAAAAAAATAAATATTGCTTTATTTTTAAAGGTGTGAAAAGAAATTTATAGATTTGGAATGTAAATTAAAATAAATCGAGAAGATTTATTAATTGATATAAATAGAAAGAGAATTCTTCCCTGGAAAGCCGAGTATATTTTAAAAGTAGCTTTTGAAGTATAAATTAAAAGTTCTAGAAATTAATTTGGAAGAATATTGTGGAGAAATTAGTTTTGGGATTGTTTTAAACTTCTAAAGTAAAGATTTATTTAATTACATATAGAAGGGAGTATTTTAAAGATTAAAATTGATATTTGTTTTAGAAACGATTATTTAAATGGTTATATCCTATCTATCAATTTTTATTTTAAAATTAGTTTTGGACTTGAATTTTTATATGATCTATTAGTATGATATTTTTCATAACTAATTTTTATGTAAATGTTTCAAAATAGTTTTATTTTAAATATCTCTAGTATATTTTAATAAGCGTTTTACATTATTTTGAATCATTTTAACTCGGCAGATTTTCAGTGGAAATGAATAAATATTTGGAAATATTTTCCGCATAAGGAAAATGAATTGAAATTTGTTTTCAAAGGATTAAAAATGTGGAAATTGATTAAAAAATTTGTTTTTAAAAGGTTGAAATATGAAAATTTATCTTGCAAAGATATTTTTGAAGATAAATAATTGGGAAAATTATTTAAATCTTGGCGATTGTTGTGAATATTTATTGATAGTTAAATAACCGATTATCAATGTTTGCCTTTAGACGACATTTGAATTTCGATGCGACCGGGGGTTGGATTCCAAGTGGATATCCAAAACCCACATTGAACCTTTGTGATTGTGATGAATCTTTTATTTAAAAGATCAAAATGAAAATTGTTGTGATTTGTTTGAAATCTGAATGAACACTTATTTTTAAAAATAAGCGCTCATTATTCGGATAAGCCAGAAGAGGACCTTGTGTCATAAAACCCATTTCGAATAATGATACGACGAAATGAGATTACATATGAAGATGGTGTTGAAGATTGGGTATTTTTGAAACGAAAGGATTACCTGTCGAATGTCTCTACAGCGAGTTGCTCCGGTATAAAGATTTTATCACCCTTTGTAATGGGGATTCCGGACGTGATTAGTGAATATCCGGATTGCAAGGGCTTCTTTGGAAGTGCCTTCGGTTCCGTTCGATCACGGAACGGACTTGTATGGATGTATGGCTGACGTTACACTTTGAGATGTAAAGTTGGTTTCTATCGAATACATTTTTGTTGGTGGCGGAGAATTTATTCTCTTAGCATAATACCCTTCTCTGAGACGTACGAGCTCAGAGGTTATGTAGTTGACGGTTACTAGTGATACATTTCCAATTTGTTAATGTGGCACACGAAGTGCTGCTGATCATTTGTTGATCAAAGCATGACTTTGTGAAAATTTAGCTTTGTGGACGAGACCTCATCGGACCTCACAAACCGGAAACGGTCGAAACAGGAAAGATGCGGCAAGGTTTCAGGGGTAGCTCCCCTAGGGTATGTCCATTCCTTCTGGAAAGGGTGGTGTCAGGTATGGATCCCTGATATTTAACCTTTGTGGTTACTGCAAATACTTTTCTTTGTAGTTGTTGGTGTAGAGGATCCTCGTATAAAGGTCGCAAACGACCGGGGGTGGCATATCTTAGGTTTCACTTCCCGAGATGGGGGTAACTGGCCTTGTGTCGGAAGAGACCGGGTAGGTTCTCGGGACGTCCCTCCAGAGGCGTACACATGTGGCAGTAGGAAGTTCCTTAGCCTGACCATTTGTTGGAAAATCCAAACTCCAATACGCGCCTTGTACGGTTTTAATTGTATAACCTGCCATTTACTTATGGTGGTCACCACTGTTAAGATGGTAGCTATAGTAGGCATAGTTCGGAATGTCTATGCTGGCTAAGATTAATATTATACTTTCAAAATGTTTTCCTGCACTATGCACTAATAATAATATCGAAAAGATTTTGCGTATTAAGCATGTTTGGTTATCATAAGGAGAAATCTCCTTTAATTCTGCGTTTGCATTGTGTGTGTGGCGGGAGGCCTTATGGTAGTTTCATTTTCCAAAAGCACAGCGGATTTCTTTTATTTTCTTTGTGAAAATAACTGTTTTTAAGATCTCACACCAGTCTCACAACTGACCTGGAGTTTATTGTTCCCTTTCTAAACTCTAGGTGCCCATAATTTTCCACACGGGCAACCTAGAGTCAGGTTATCATTATGCTGGAGCAAAGTCAAGAAGTTGTTGTGGAATTAGGAGTTGGAGCTGGATGGCGAGGCATATCACTTATATATGTAATATTTCATTCCGTTGTTTGTTGTTGAACACTCTGATAATGTAATGTGATGTAATGTAATAACTGATATAGTTCTTTGTTCTAAAGATATTCATTTATCTATTATATGTTGTTCCGCTGCGATATGTGAGATTCTGTTTATTGTTTCTATTCTTCTTCTATCTTCTTCTTCTTTAAACCCTAACGGTTTGGTTTTCCGGCATTCGACTGTGCGTCATTCGATACAGTGGACGTATTGATGCCGACTTTCGGGCGTCGAAAAATCGAGTTGTTACATATAATTTCTGATCAACATCTTTTGATTTATCTTCTTCACTTAAAGCTATATTAGTTGTCATTGGAGTTGGTTTCCCACCAGAAGTGATCAATCCAAATTTATTAATTAAATCCTTATCATATTTTTCTTGATTAATGAAAATTCCTTTATCTAGTTGTTTGATTTAAAGTCCTAAGAAGAAACTTAGTTCTCCCATATGGCTCATTACAAATTCTTTAATCATTATATTTGAAAATTCTTTATTCATTATGTTATTAGTTGATCTAAATATTATATCATCTACATATATATGTACTAATTGAATATCAATTTTGTTTCTTTTAATAAAAAGAGTTGTATCTATTTTACCAATTTCAAAACCAGATTGCAGTAAATAAGATCTTAATCTTTCATACCAGGCTCTTGGAGCTGGTTTTAGACCATATAAAGCTTTCTTTAATTTATATACATGATTTGGAAATTTATTATCTTCAAAAAGTGGAGGTTGTTCAACATAAATATCATCTTTTACAAAACCAATTAAAAAGCACTTTTAACATCTATTTGATATAACTTGAAATTATTGTAGTTTGCAAAAGCAAGTTGAATCCTGGTAGCTTCTAGTCTTGCTACGGGTGCAAAGGTTTCATCATAATCAATTCTTTCTTCTTGACAATAACCTTGCGCGACTAAACGAGGTTTATTTCTCACGACCTCACCAAGTTCATTCATTTTATTTTTATAAACCCATTTTGTTCCAATTATACTTTTATCCTCACGTCTAGGAACAAATTCCCAAATATCATTTCTGGTGAACTGATTCAATTCTTCTTGCATAGCAAGAATCCATGAATCATCAGATGATGCTTCCTTTGGATTTTTAGGTTCAATAGTTGATATAAAAGCTACATTACTCATACTATTTAGTTGATTTCTTTTTTTACTATAGATTTAATATTTCCTAGTATATTTTCTATAGGATGATCTTTTAATAGCCTAATTCTTTTATTAGGTTTCATGACTTCACAATTTGTTTCATTAGGTTCATTATTTAAAGTTACAAAATCTTCTTCATCTTTTATTTGTACAGTATCTTTAAAATTTTCATCAAAAGATACATGCATTGTTTCTTCAATAGTGTTAGTTCTTAAATTATAAACTTAATGCTTTACTTCTATTAGAATATCCGATAAAGATACCTTTGTTGGATTTAGGTTCAAATTTATCTAAATTATCTTTTGTACTAAGAATAAAACACTTACTACCAAAAACTTTAAAATAAGCTACTGTGGGTTTCTTATTGTAAAGTAATTCATATGGTGTTTTATTAGTTAATGGTCTAATTAAAATCCTATTTAATATATTACACGTTATAGCGACAGCTTCAGCCCAAAAGATTTTAGGTAAGTTACTATTAGAAAGCATTGTTCTATCACACTCTTGAATCATTCTACTCTTACGTTCTACCACTCCGTTTTATTGTGGAGTTCTTGAAAAAGAGAAATTATGAGTAATTCCTTTTTTATTACTGAAATTCTCAAAATTTTCATTTTCAAATTCTCCACCGTGATCACTACGAATAGTTTTTATTTTTAAAGAAAGTTGATTTTGAATTATTTTAGCAAATTTTTTAAATAATTCAAAAGCATCACTTTTAAGTTTAAGAAAAATTGTCCAAGAATATCTAGAATAATCATCTACAACTACAAAAACGTGTTTATTGTGATTAATCGATTGAACTTGAGATGGACCAAATAAATCTAAATGAAGTAATTCTAGAGGTTTAGAAATAGAAATCATATCTTTTAATTAAAATGAACTTTTCTTAAGTTTTCCTAATTGGCAAGCATCACATGCACTATCTACTTTAAAATTTAACTTGGGAAGACCTCTAACTAAGTCAAGTTTTGATAACCTAGATAACAGTATGAAATTTAAATGACCAAATCTTTTATGCCAAATCCAAAGGTCACTTGTATTAGCCAAAAGACATAAGTTATCATTTGAAACTTTCATACTAAGGATGTAAATGTTTTTCTTCCTAATTCCTTCAAAAATAATATTTGACTTATTATCTTCGTAGTGACACTTATCTTTTCCAAATTTAATTTTAAATCCTTTATCACATAGTTGACTTATATTAAGAAAATTATGTTTTAAATTCCTAACTAGCAAAATTTCAAAAATAAGAGGAGTTTTAGAATTACCGACATTGTCGATACCAATACATATTCTTTTGAGTTATCTCCAAAGTTGACCAATCCACCATCTTGATATATAATGTCATTGAGTATCTTGGGATTTCCAGTCATATGCCTTGAACAGCCACTATCAAGTATCCATTTATCTTGCTCAATTTGCACAGTGTGTCCATTGATTATTGATTCTTCAAAAGCACTGTAACATGTCTGTTCAAACCAATTCGGTAGATAACTTGATTTTTCATAAAAAGTATATGCAGACTTAAGATACTTTGATGAAATGTATAAATTTAAACTAGTATTAACAAATTTTCCCAAAAATGCCATTTTTAAATTTTCAAGTTTCAGATTATGAAAACTATGAAACCTATGCTTTGATACCAATTGAAAGGGAGTGCAGATTAAGGATCTTAAGGCTAATTTAACACTAGAGGGGGGTTGAATAGTGTTTAATGGATTCTAACACTTATATGGGCTAATTTAAAAATTATGATATAAACAAATGCAGAACTTGATCACAGAACAATCATTGAATAAAACACAGATGTAGAAAGTAAATAAAAAGCAGTAAGAGGAAAGAACACGTCGGATTTTATACTGGTTCGGAGGAACCCTACATCCAGTCTGTACCAAGGCAAACACCTCATACATATTTTTATTATACCAATGTCGAGATTACAATCCTCAATTTCTAAAGGCCTTAAGTTACCCTCCTGTCTCTCGAGTCTGGAGGTAAACTCTCTTGATTTACGGGACATAAGATCACCCAATTGATTTCCTGGCACAACCACACCTTATAGAGAGACTCGATAAACTTTTGATTACAAATTGATCCTATAACTTTGGATAGCATTTTGATCTTCGAGAGAGGGCAGAGAATCAAACGAGAATGAGATTCCTAATTTGATTCACTTAAGAATTCGACAGAATTTTGACACGATCTTAAAAATATGAAATTTTTTGGAATATGGATTTGTGGAGAAGAAGGAGTAAAGAAAATAGTTAGTTAAAAAAATTGTTTGTGAATGCTATTTATGAAGTACCAATGGTCGTAACCATTCATGAAGAGATTTAGATGAATAGATACTTCTTTTGAAAATTGAAACTTTTGAATTCAACGGCCACCATGTCGACATGGGGTATCCCATGATGTCGACATCCTTAAAAAACAATGTAGAATTTGTTTTGAAAATGGCATTGAAAGGAAAACAAAATAAAATGATTCTGGAGCAAAATAAACTAATTTTCCTATGTTTTAAAATAAAGAAGAGACGAAAAAATATTTTTTTAGAATGTATATATAAATTTGATTTTAAATCTCTAGTATATATATATTATAAAAAATATTTAATAATCAGAAGATAGTTTTAAAAAAAACGAAGTTTAAAATAAGAGTTTATTTAAAAACAAAAAATAAAGAATATTTTAAGGCTAAAACATTTTTTGAAAATCATTTGAAAAGATAATTTTTAAGGCTAAAACATTTTCGAAAGTAGTTTGAAAATCATTTTGAAAAACCATTTTGAAGTAGTTTTGTAAGCTTCTTTCTGCAGAATATCTCATCACATCAGGACTCGAGAACTTGTACGAAACCAGGATGTTCGTGGTTTGTAAGCCTCTTGTCGTAGGTTTGTAAGATACTTGTCGTGGGTTTGTAAGCTACTAAGAAGATAGAAATGGGTTCCATCCCAAATGAAATTTGAAATGAAAATTTCCGTACTGTTATGAAGTTTTAATAAAAACTAGACACTTATCTTAAAATCTTGATCTTGATAATCATGAATCTTCAAACTTGATTTCTTCATTCTTGATCTTTCTATTGTACAGTCTTCAATAATTAGAACTGCCTTATATATATCCTGCATAATAACATTCATATATATATCTAGACAATAGTGTTAGTATATAAGTTATAATAAAATAAGTTACAAAGGTTGTTGTCATCAAAACCACTATCTCCAGTTCCTAACACTCTCTTATCAAATCCATTGATTACTTAAAATCCTTTTAAATCCTGGATAACTCTAAATCATTTAATTTTTCACTTAGGAAAACATTTCCAAATCATTTTATTTAAATCTTAACAAAAATTTCTTACTTCGAAACTCATAATTTTGATTGAGTTCAAACCATATTATCTAGGACGTTTATCCCAAAACCAGTAAATATTAAGTGAGCAGAACCTATAGAAGTCATCCAATTCTATCCAATATCAATTCCCATATTCAACAAGTACTATGGGCAGAATAACGATGAAATCGCCTTTTATGGTGTCGAAAGCTATGCTTTTGCCAGAGTCGAAACCAAGGTTCTAATTCAAAGAGATAAACGCCTACCTTGTTATAGAAAGGCTTTCGAATGATTTGATACCCTATAGAGTCAAAACCTTTGTTTGTTTTCTAAAGTTAAATTCCTGCCTTGTTTTACTTAAAGTTTTCAACATAGTCGAAAACTATGCTTCCGAAAGGGACTTTAGAAATCGCTTTCAAATGGGAACTTTTTCTTTAAATAAGAAGCTTTCGATAGGGTAGGTTTCGACCTAGTCGAAACCCAGCCGCTATTTTTCTTCTGAAGGTATTGAAGCCGAAAGGGGGTTTTGACTATGCCCTTCGAAACTTTTATTTTTTAAGGTTTTTGCTTTCGAACTAGATGGTTCCGACGCCATCAACTTTTCCCAAAAGTAATATTTGTTGGCTTCGAAAGAAATACTTTCGTATATAACCATTTTGACCCAAATAATATTTTTAAGAGTAAACTCAATGCTTTCAAAAGGGTACTTTATTTGTTTCGAAGCTATGTTTTAAAGAGTGTTTTCTTTATACCATCGAAAGTATCATTGGTTTCGAAAGCTATATACTTAAAATTTTGAAAAGAGGTTTTCTACATTTTCCAAGGAGGTCATCTAGTGGTTTCAAAGGTGATGTTTTAATATTTCAAAATAAATTACACATTCTCATTTTTAAAGGAAAAACCATGTCATAAATAATGATTTTGGAAATATTATTCACATTGTTAGTAACCCATAACTATATTTTGGAAAAAGAGCAGAATAACCAGTTAGGTTGACCTAGTAGTGAATATAACTTAACAGATCTTAAAATCTTAATTAAAGATATTGGCAGGGGCAAATATGGTTTACAGTAAGACCATGAAAACTGTATGATATTGGCTGGGGCCAGTGGGTTCATAGTCAGCCCATGAAATCTATGATTTAATACTGGCAGGGCTAGTAGGTTTGTAGTTAACCCATAAAAACTATATCCGGATTAAGATATTGACAGTCGGTCAATATGTTCCTAGTTAGCCCATGAAAACCTAGGATAAGATATAAGATATTAGAGTTACCAATAGGTTCTTAATGATCCCATGAAAACTAAGTAATTGGACAGATAGTCCATAAACGTTTTACATGTTAATAGTAACTCTAGAAACTATAATTGAGACAGATAGTCAAAATGAATAAGGATGGGTAACCCAGAATTGATTTATTTGTTTTGCATATCATCATAATGTTTTGAAATACTATATTTTAACCATTGTGGATGCAGGAGCACAATATATGATTTTATAAATGATTTCAGATACTAGTGAAGCGAAAACCCATTCTGCTAAGCAACGTGGTCTCACTAGATATCTAAATGGTTTGAGATGGTAAATTATTATTCATACCAGGCTTAATGTTTGACTCTAAACTCTTAGGTACTCAATTGAATTTGAGTAGGTAGATAGTTAAAGTTTCCAGATGTTCTTTTAGATGAATAAAGCTTTCAAGGACGTGCAAGAGGCAAGCATGTTATTAGAGTTCTTTTATTTCCGCTGTGTGTTTTGTTTGGAAAGGCAAATTATTGTCTTGCCTATCTACATACTCTAATCATCCAAGGAGGCATCTTTATATGTCGTACTTGGCTTATTTTGTAATAACTATATATTATCTGAACGTGGTTTGTGTGTTGGGATTATGTAATCAATTTGGAATATTTTGGAATGGAATGTGGAATTTGGTTTTTTTTAATTTTTTTCCATATTCTTGTGTTTCTGTGTATCAATGTATCTAATATCGCCGTATTTGGTCACCGAGGATTAATAACTATGAATTAATACAATATCCGTAGCCGTTAATTTTGTGCCTTCAGTGGAGGGGATGTTACACATTAAGTATAAGAAGATCATCTCTATACTATCAAAGTTGTATTTAATTTAATCTTTTTATACTTAACTCGTTTCCTTTCATTTCGACCTCATCTATCCCTCGCCTAGGAAAGAGGCCAGGTGAGCTAGGGCACCGCTTGATTTTGAACATCTCCTTAGTTTAAGCAGCTCACATCCGGATCTCATGAATGAAAAATACAGTCTACTAGTCGGCTTTTAGAGCCAAGATTAAACAACTTTATTTGTAATAGCTTTTCTTTAAGTCATTTATTTAAACTCTTTTAAATAAGCTATAAAAATCCCAAATCATTTTTAAAACACTTAATAATCCATTTGTAATTTTTGTTAAAGATTTGAAAACAAATTGTTAATTTTAAAGCTATATTTCGAAGAGTTATAGAAAAGTGCTGTTGAAAGTGCTACAAAAAGTGCTTTTAAGCTATGTTGATCAAAATGACTTTTCGTTTATTTGAAAATTCATTTCTATAACTCAAATCACTTTTAAAACATTTTAAAAGACTTCTAGAATTCATTTCATATTTTTAAACAATTTTAAATTATCATTTTCAAAGAAATCCTGTTATAGATTCTGAACTGCAAAACCGCGATTTTTCAAAAAGCTTATTTTACTCATATTTCAAAATCTACATATCAAAATCTCGATTTTCTTTCGTTGTTTGGAAACTCTGGATATAATAGTTCGAAAAATTCATATCTCGAATAATTCTATGCTAAATTCCATTCTAAATACTCGTTTGACTTTTATGGCGCGAAATCGTCTCCTTTTTTCCCAAATTTATCCATTTCTTAAGATGAATTTTTTTTCCAATTCAAACTAATATTCGTTTAATGTAATCAAATACATATAATTATACTGCCTTTCCTTCCTCCCCAAATTTGTCCATTTTTCAGCTAATTTTTTTGCTTCGATTCAAATTGATCTTAGTTCGGTGTAATCAAACAACGATGATACTTGATACGATTGACGTTGAATCATTCTCGTCGTTCTTCCTTTTTAGATTCTCAAACTCAAATCTGATCTATCAAATTCTTCTTCTTTCAGCCTTCCCAATCGCATAGATTTTGATGGATTTAAAAAAGGCGATTTTTATAAGTGAAGACAGCAATATGAACAATTATGCTTACTTTTATATCTGAAATGGAATGACTATGCTTAGTCTATTAGATTTGGAAATCTCTCTTTGGTGAAATCAAAAGAAAGGCATCATGTCATTGTTGTTTGGCTCATGGATTTGGAAGACAATGGATTAAGGTATAATCTAATTAAATTTAATTGTAATAGGTAAGTTATTTGAGATCAGATTCTTTGGAATTTTACACTTTATTCCTTGCCTATTTTTTTAATAGAAGAGTGGTCCCTTTATAAGGTGGGCACTCTTTTTATTAAAAGTCGGAGTCTTTTTAAAAGTTTATTATTACATATAAGTAAGATCAACACTATCGTGGTCAGCCCAAAAGGTAGGAAGAACATAGACAAGACAATATATTTACAAGGCAATAAGTGACAAAATCAGC
Source organism: Allium cepa (assembly GCA_030765085.1). NCBI lineage: Eukaryota > Viridiplantae > Streptophyta > Magnoliopsida > Asparagales > Amaryllidaceae > Allium > Allium cepa. Next base: position 269,029,302 of record CM060928.1, read on the forward strand.
TAAGGTACAACATAATCTAATCACTGTGGGAGATCCGAGGGGTGCATGATCAAGTTTCTGGATCGATAAAGTTGTTATTGCATGACGGAAATGTGGCAATGATGTTATGTGAGACGAGCAAGGTGGTGCGGGGGCATTGTAGCTTATGATGTGTGGCTACGAAGTGCTGCTGCTCATGAAGAGAAGGAGGGTTTAAAAATATATGCTGAGCGGCCCATCGTTCCTGAATCAATCCATTATTGCAAATGAAAATAGGCTAATCAAAGAAAATAAGGTAGTATTTGGTTTACACTTTTTAATTTTGGGTTTTCATCCATATAAAAATATGCACGACACATGTATATTGTGGAAACGACCAATTTAGAAAACAAAATTAACACAAAAAATAGAAACAACTTTTTTATTTTTCATTTTTCATTTTTGAAGAAATAAGAGAAGCATGAGAAAAAATCCATCATTCCTTCATACTCTCTGTGGTCCCTTCGATCTTCCTCCTATCATATCTGTCGTCCCTCCACTTCTCTCACATTTTATAATTAATCTTGAAAACTCAAAATACAAAACTCATTTTAAACCAAATTCTACATAAGGTAACGTTTGGTTTGCTGTTTTTAGTTTTGGTATTTTGTCCATGCAAAAATGTACAAAACACATGTATATTTTCGACAACAACTAATTTAGAAAACGAAGTTAACATACAAAATAGAAAACAACCTTTTATTTTATTTTTCATGTTTTGAAAAATAACACAAGCACGTGAAACAATCCATTCATTTGTCATCTCTCCGTCGCCTTCGTCCTTCCATCTGTCTTTCTTTAATCCCCTCCGTCGTTCCTTCATTCTTCTCATATTCGATATACACATTGAAAATCAAAAACATAAAATTTATTTTTAAACTAAACACTACCTAAGCTTCTGAAGTGCACATGTTGGCAGTAGGTTAAGGTGCAGGGATAGGTTGTTGGACATAAGTATAGTGGAAGCATGCATAGATGTTGAAACAAGCACTAATGATGAAGACCGCAGTGATGAGCTTGTCGCATGAGAAGAACTGTTGGGGGTGTGAGTTGCTGCGATACAAACTAAATGATTGTTGCATGAGATGAACTGCCTGGGGGAGTGAGTTGCTACAAAAGAACAAGGGTACAAACTAAAAGAAGGAGCTAACTGCAGTTTGCTGGGTCGAAGGACGAAATTAATGAGCTTGGAAGTAGCTGAACAACTTCCGTACTCATTGGATGTACTACCCAGTTTATGATATCTATTTCTTGAATGGAGTTAAAGTGTCTGCTAAAAAAGATTGCATATATATATATATACACACTATTGTATATATATATATATACACACGGATGAATGATCTATCTTATTTTTGAAATATATACTGCCAATATATGTATTGATACACGAGTAGCTAAAATGAGAATGATGTTAGTTATATAAAGATATTTAATCGATATGATTAGCTAATGTGAGTAGCTAATAATTGAGCCTATATGAGTATTTACTCATAACAAATAGCGTAGATGCAACACAATTGCAGTATTTAGATAAATAATATTTCACATTGCATTTAAGGATTATCGAAAATTACCTTTAAATTGCATTTACTCATACAAATGGCACAAATAATCAAGAATGCAAGCAAATCCTATAATTTCCCAAATCCAGTTCTGCTCAACCTCTATGTGTGTGTATTTATATCAAGGTTCAAAATTCCGTTTTCCGTTTCCGTTTCGGTCCATTGCAAAATTCAAAATTTCGATTTCGTTTTGGAAATTTCGGAGATTCCGCTGTAATTTCGGTTTTGAAATTCCAGTACTATTTGCTAAGTAAATATGTTAATACTAATATAAAGTACCATTACAAACATAATACAAGCTTCAAGAAAAAAATATACAAGACATATATAATACTAAATTATATATAGCTCATATAAATAATAACCCAGCCCCAGAAAATACTTTTGTATTGGACATCTTAAACAGGCCCAAGTATGTTATCCAGCTATTTCATTTAGAATTCAAGTGATGAATTATAACTACTCAGGCCTTCCCCTTAATAACCCTTTATGTCTTTTAACATTCAGCAGCCGCAGTGGGAATGAAGAGGAAAACTAGGGTTAGGGGTTGAAATGAAGAAAGTAGAATACGTGAAACCAATAATATACGGTCGTCGACTTTGAATCTAAGGCGAGTAGAAATTTCACCTAGTTTCTTTCGATTCTTCGATTGCTTGCTCCCGCTCCTTATTTTTTTAGAGTATCTTGCGTCAGTTTTTGTTTCCATTTTGCTTTCTCGTTTTCTTTCCGATCATCAGTTTACTTCCTTCATACGAGCTCTGAAACCGGGTTCTTAGTCATATTCCGTTTCGTTGCAGGTCGGAACCGGAACGGCATGGACGGAATCCCGAAGTTTCGGCCGAAATCTTGAACCTTGATTTATATACACACACTCACATATACTAATATAAGAATATTAGCATGTATGTGTATAAATATATGTGTGTGTGTATATACACGTATATGTGTGTGTGTATAGATGTTTTAAATCATTTCTAAGTACGAGTAAACGAAAAATAGTTAATGTATAAAAGAAAGGATGAATAGTAAAATATCCTAAAGGTTGTTAATGTGATAGAAGTAGAAACTAGAAAATGTAGAAAATGAAAATCACTTTGAACTAACGGCCAGCAGAGCAAGAGACGAGTCATAAGGAGGGTAGTCAATCCTATCAATGTGGTTATGCCAGTAAGTGTGACTTCGATCTGGCTCAGTCCAGAAGGAAATGTACCAGGCAACGTAGATTATTATCCGAGAGGGGTTATTGTAAACGTTGTTAAAGATACGTTGGTTTCGTTCAATAGGGGTGAGCAAACTTTCGTTAAAACCAAATAAAGCAATCAAACCAGTTTATATCGGCCTATTTGGTTTGGTTTTAAACTAGGTTGATTTACAATCAGCTCATAAAATAATTTAGGTCGGTTATCAGTTTAATCAAATTAACCAAATTTTTATTATATTGTTAAAATCGTCAATGTTTGTTGATTTATCTAGATTAATTTAGCAGTCTAAATAAATTATATGTATCATATATGTGTTTGAATTATTATTAAATAGTACAAGAATACTTTAGTCATATATTCATATTTTATTTTAAAGTTAAAGAATATTAAAAAGATAAAATGTGAAATAGTTTTAGTTCGATTAAATCAGATAACCATCCAAACCAATCAAACTTAATTCGGTTGGTTTGGTATGGTTTTCATTTTTTGATTTTAGTTTGCTTTAACAAATTTTCACATCAGACCAACCAAATGCTCACCCTTGCATTCAATCCATGAGCTCTAGCGTGTGATTGAGTTAATTGAGTCTATGGTTTTCCTGTTTAGCAGAGGAATGTTTAATCTAAATTTATTCCAGTAAACAGTGAGGGATGGAACTGCAGAAGCAATGTTTATGTTAATAACCTTTAAAACCTTACTAATAAGATATTGAGAGAAGTGACAATCAAAATACAAATAGGAAGTAGACTTGGGCCTCAAATTGCATAGGTGACATGGGCATGGACTGGCATTCGGGTTAATGATCTAACTGAGCTTAGCTATTGTGTTTAATTTATCATGTAGAACAATCAATATGTCAAGTTTAACTTTGGGAGGAGCTCTAATTCTTCAGATGGGTTTAAAGTACCTAAAGTCGTTTGTTCCAGGTTCAGAATCTATACATCATTTAGGGAGTATAAATTCCTTTTTTATCCTAACATCATACTAGATGATCAGAGTTGTCTGATATAAAAGCTTTTGACCATGTTATTTGATTTTAGGAATTGACTGAGCAAGTTTCCTATGAAATCAAGATTGAAGGAGATGTCCTACCTAAACGGTGAAGAAGCTCTATATACTTCTTTAATAAGCTCTCTTTTATTGTTGGAGGCTAGAAACATATCAGGAAGCTCAATTTCAAACCAATGGATGAAATCCAAGGCTCATTCCAGAAAGATGTCTTGTCTCCAAAGTAGACGACGAATTTAGTTTTAATTTTAAATATGTGATATAGGTTGGAAATGTTTTTCCAAAATAAAGAGGATTTTTAGTTGTTGTGTACATTCAGGTTTTTTGATCCACTGTATTAATAGTTGCTAATAATTTCTTTCCAAGAATAAGTCTCATCGTCCATAAACTTCCAAATCCAATTACAGCGTTGGGAGGAGTCTATTGCTTTTAGGTTGACAATCTCAAACCTCCTTGAGTTTTGGGTTTGCAAGCAAGGCTCCAATTAATGAGATATCTAATATTAGATCTGCATCTCCTTTCCATAAAAAGTTCCTTTCGATCTAATCAATTTTATTAACTACCCAGGTTAGTAGTTTATAGTACGACGTCCAATAAAATAGAATAGCGGACGGTATCGAGTTGATTAGCCCTACTAGCTCTAGATTGGTAGTTGGCTTTCCAGTAGGATAATTTACTATTGATTTTATCAATTATGATATGCAAATCCTCCTTTTTCAGCATTGTGTTCCTGATAGTTATACCTAAATAATTAAAAGAAAAGCACATTAATATGCAGTTTAGCGTATTTGCCACAGTCGTCATGCTATTTGTGTGTCATTAAGGACAAGGACCGGACTTTTATAAAAGTTTAATTTAAGTCCAAAAAGGAGTTCAAAATTATATAAAATAAGCTTAAGTAAGGCAACGTGACGAGGGAGGTGAGAGTAGAACAGAAGGGTGTCATCCGTGTACTACAGGGTGAACACCCCTTCTACTGTGATAACGTTTCATATGCAAGGAAGAATGTTGTTCCTAACAGCAAGGTAAAGGATTTTGTTGAAGACATCAGCCAAGATTAAATAGTAGTGGTGGCAAGGGGTTGCCCTCATGATGACCTCTTTTCGAATGAATTTTGTTTCCTTTAATAATGTTCACTAAGATAGTGGACGCACTAGATTTCAGGATAAGAATAATCCAAGAAATCCATATCTTAAAATCCTCTAGCTTTAAGAATTTCAAAATAAGAAGCTCCAGTCAACAGAGTCAAAGGCCTGAGGGAAGTTGTAACGACCCGGATTTTTTTAATGGTTAATTTGAGATATTTAAATGGATTTAAATATTTGATTTGGATTATGAATTGATTTTGAATATGGAAAGTATGATTTTCATTTTTAAAGTAAATTCAGGATCTAAGATATAATGATTTATTGGAAATTTCGACTTTCGAATTATATAATTAGTAATTGGGTAAAATATAAAATATGGGGTTATAAGCTTGTCAAAAATATTTCAAAGGCTTACAAAATTTATATTGATAATACTGGAAGTAATAGATGGGGTAAAATTGAATTTAACGGTAGTTTGTTCAATTTTAAAAATACGTCGTTTAAATTGATGTTCAAAAATAGCCTTCCGAAGCACAGTCTCGGATTTCAACAAAACCAGTTTCATTGGATCCGTAATATCGTATTATAATCGAATTTCAATTTTCATAGTATTTCGAGTTGTTGTGTGAGCATACGATATGTAAACGCGCTGAAATTTATATCGAAATCTAATATTAAATAACTGGGTCCAAAAAGCTATCTTCTCCATACGATTGAATTAGGGCTTAAAACCTTTTCCATTACATTCGGAATAGGGGTAGAACATTATGAATGCCTAGCGGCACGCCTCGATAGGAGTTCGAAATTTTAAGTTGCGTCTATCGAAACAATTTGAATTCAATTTAAAAAAAAATATTTACAATCTCATACAAGCAACCTTCACCAGCTGAATAAATGTCACGTTAGTGCTTTTTGTCTCCCCTTCAGAATACTGCAGCTCCTCTGCTACACGTGACTAGTTTTTTTATAATTTTTACACGCTAATATCCCTTCCTGTCCCTTTTTTACAAAACATCTTGTTCCCTTCGCGTTTTTAAATCACGTGAGCAGGAAAAAGGGTTTCTTCATCGTTCAGAAAAATTAATGTCCGCCCTCTTTTTCCAATTCTCATTCTAGTTGGAAAAAAAGGGGGCGAGCGCATATACTGGCGAGCTTGGCGACGTTATGAGGGAGGGAAGGTGAATCGAGATGCTCGATTCGAGAAGTGGTGTCTCGAGGCCTGATGAAGCAAGAAGCAGCGGCGTCCAGGTGCGTGCAAGGTAGGAAAATGAGCTGGAGCTCGTGCGTATCTCGATTTATGGTCGCGAGCAGTTAGGGTTTAGGGGCTTGGGGCGAAAGAGCCTGCTTTCTGTAATCCTGAGGGTTGAGGATGAGTGCTTTGATAAGGAGGCTGGAACGATAGGGCTAGAAACATTGAGGTTTTGATTATTGAGAAGTTGTTGGATTCATTACTAGGCATGATTGATTCAAAGATGGCTGAGCAACATGTGCCGCTCAAGTTGTGGATTTGTGGATGCATATAGTGGGTGCACTCATTGATCAGGTTTAGCACATGGTGACCCGGCTGGAGAGAGTGGATTCGATTGAACTTCTTCTGCATAGAGGTTGGTTTTGTATTTGAAATGGAAGGTATAATCTTTGTTTTAGCTGAGTATCTGAATTAGTTTGGATTAACTTGAAAATAAGAATGATAAATAAATTATAATAATAAGTTATAAAACAAGTTATTTTCTTAAATTTATGGATTTATATAATGTATATACATATATAGGTAAACAGAAGTTATTATAGATTTGGAGAATTTAAGGATTTGAATAAAAAATTAGATTTTAAAAATTCTATATAGATTGTTTTTACAAATACATACATATGTAGTTTCAAAGCGAAATTATGAGTAAGATTAAATTATTAAGTTAAAAACCAAACTTTTAGTTAAATTAAATTGTTAAGTTAACTAAGTGGTAATTAATTGTTTGATCAATTCAAATATTAATGAACTGTATAAAATGTTTATACAAGGTCTTAAATTGTGAAGAAATCAAGCCGAGATGGATCTGATTGCAAATTTAAGGAGCAAAGGTGAGTTAATCTCCCTCATCTGGGTTTAATTTAAATTTAAATGGTTGAATTTAAATATTTGGTTGAATGATTGAATTGATTGGATGTGATATGTTATATTGTGATATATATTGGAGTGATTGATTTCCTGCATTATATAGCGGATGAGACCCTATGCGCCGCATAATAGCAGAAGATATTGTATTTAAAACCCATATACCATGATATTCCACCTCGAAGTGGAATTGGTATTTTATATTGTGCTAACATCTGTGGATGCAGGAAAACAGGTTGGAGGGATCCAACTGGATTCCTCAAAATTATTTAGATTGTTTAATATTCCATGTTATAGTTATAAGATATTTTGTGGTGAATTATATTGATAATTGGATTATTGGATGCTATGGTTCGATTGAATATATTTCGGTACTTTGAGTTATCAAAATATATATAATTAGATTTTTGGAAAGAAATATAAGAGAGAATTTTTGAGTAAAATAGTTATAGATAATTTGAATAAAAATAGGAATGAATTGCAAAGGAATAAAAGTGATTTTTAAATCCTAATAAATTCCGGGTATGAAAAAGGGATTTGAATAATAGAGAAATAATGAATTTTAAACTTAAGTGATGTTATATCAAGAAATAAAGAATTTATTTTAAAATTCAAGGTTTGAATTTATTTAAAAGGATAAAGAAGGAATTTGGGGAAATCTGAAAGTGGTGTTTTCTTTTAATCTATTTTAGCAGTAATTATTTAAAAGTGGCTTGTTATTACGTTTTAAAAGTTGGAAATTCAGTTTTATATTGAACAAAGTAGTTTTATTTTAAATGATCTTAAAGTATATATTTTGAATAAGTATTAAAGTAATTTTTAATTTAAATGTTTTAAAGGATATTTTATAATAAAGTGTTTTAAATTATTTTAAAAATCTAAAGTTTTATGCTTGGTGTTTTCAATGGAAATAAATATTTGGAAATTTATTCCATGAGAAAAGTGTGGTTTGAAAACTGTTTTCAAAAGGGGTTGAAAATGGAAATATATCTTGAAAAGATATTTTGAGGTTAATAAATAATCCCGGAGAAATTATTTATGTTGATGGATGTTTGTGAATGTTAATTGATAGTTAAATAACTGACTATCAATATTGGCCAATGCGCTGATGGTTTCGAAGAGACCGGGATCGAGATTTATTTCTTGAAAACCACTTCGATCCGGTTTGAACGTTTTCGTGTGGAAAACAAGAGTTTGGATTCGAAGGTGGAGCAGTGAAATGCAAGGGCTAGTCGCTACTAGTCCTGAGGTGATTCCAAAAGGGATGTAGTAGGAGTAGTATCTTCGGTTCCGTTCGAACCCAAGACGGACTTGTATGGATGAGTGCTTTTAGAACATCGTCAGGTGGTCGATGAGCATTCTAAGTGATATGTTGTAAAAAGGTAACGCTTAGCCTCAAGCCTCATCAACCGGGAATGACTGAAAATCAGGGGATATGCAGCAACGCTAAGTGGGTAGCACCCATTAGAGTGACGTCATCCCTGTCTAGATGTCCCTTTTTTCCGGCTTAGTGGTGTGGTTGTTGATCCCAACTGTGTGGTGATCTTACTCGGGATTACCCAGTAAGGGGTAGTCCCGGTCTTGTGTTGCAGGGGATTGGGAGTAATCCTCGGTATGGTGATCTAGGCCACATACTGTGACAGGTGGTACCCCAGTGCCTAGTCATTAGTTGGAAATCCATTCTCCCTACGCGCCTGTACAGTTTTGATTGTGCCCAACTATTTCTGAAACCTGGGATGTAAGCATTTCAGCTAGATTCTATTTTACTTTCTATAGATACTATTATAATATCAGACGGATTTGATAAAAAGTGTTTTGGCTATCGTAAGGTAAAAACCCGACATGTTTATTTGTGACATGGTCTTACGAGATGCTTTTGTTTTCAAAGGATTTTGAAACTTTAATAATCATTTTGAGTGTGGTTTCTCACGCTGGTATTCCAGATTGACTCGGGTGTTATTAAACTATAATGCTCGGGTCAGACCGAGTATTATAGAATACAAGAAAGGATGCTGTGGAGCTCAGGAGACGAGCTGGATGGCGATACCTACTTTTGTATTTGTGTTAAATATTCCGCTGTGTATTCAGATTGTGAGGACAGGTTATGATTACTATCTAGTTGTGTGTTGTGTATACTCTGATGATGTAATGTATAAACAGAATTGTTTTTTTGTGTAAAGAATATTTATTATCTATTACATTTTATTCCATTGTGATGGTTAGATTCTGATGTTGTTCTCTTTTTCTCCTTCTACCTCTTCTTCTTTAACCCTAATGGTTCATATTTCCGTTCATCTTCAGTTGATTGATGGAGAATAGTGTCGACTCAAAAGGGGTACGGAACTACAGGTCATTACAGTTGGTATCAGAGCTGAAGATTAAGCGAGAACCTTGGCTCTAGTGGGGAGTACTCATTGAAAATAGAGTCTGTAGTACTCTAGAATGAGTTTGACCATATTAATATATATGAGCACGTATTTGTTAGTGAATATAAATTGTTTTAATATTGTGTTGACTTATTGGTTGAGTGGAATATGAATTTTGATCGAGTAAGTTGGCCGCTATTCGAGAAGAGTTTATAAACACCTGACACGATAAAGTGATATAGTATTGTTTTAAAGGTGGGTGAATGAAATAATTTTACCCAAAATATATTTTAATATAAAAGAAATATTTTCTTAAATTGTTATATAACTTGGATCTTTAGATGATAATATTTTAAACAAATAAGATTATAAAAATTGGAATGACTTGGATAAACAAATTGGAATTTGTATGAGCATAAATTTTACAAATGAATTATAGTTAAAATTTGATTTAAGTCAAAATTTGAAAATTTAAAACCCCAGAGATTTTGGAAGTGTTTTTCGAAGTGTTTTGAAGACAAATAATAGCATTATTATTTTAAAAGTATTTCTGAAAGGAAATTGTTTCAAATAAATTTTGAGAAGGGATACAGCATTGAGCTCACTTCAGTCGCTGGAAAATAACTTCGATGGTGACTGCAGCATCATCGATGTTCATTTTCGAGTTTCTAAGTGACAGATTGCTGCCAAATTGATTTGTTTAGAAGAACTAGTTTGTTTTGAAATTTTGAAGGAAATTTGTTGGGGATAAAAACCAGGGTTAGTTTAAAAATTTGAGAAGTGTGATTTTGAGATAATGGTGATTTCAAATGATTTGAACCAAAAGTCAGGTGTTTGAAATCCCGAATCCTTATTTGAATTGAAAATCCTGATGAGGTAAGTTATAAACTTGTAAAGTTAAGATGATTTTTAAACAAGGGAGGAAAATATGAGCTTTGAAGGTTGGAATTAAAATTTAAAGTGAAAACGTTAAATAAATTAAATTTGGAAAAATTAAATTATGGAAAATTTAATGGATGTTGGAAGAAATAATTAGTAAATCTTGATGTGATTAGGATGGGAAAATAATAATCAAAATTGGATTGAGAAATAAAATTAATTAGAATTAAATTAACTTAAGCAAAGTTAATAATAATGAATTGGATTTGAAGTAAGTTGAAAGGAATTGGAATGAAACTAAGGTGAATTGTGTGGGATGGTATTAAATGAAATTAAGTCCTTGCTTAACAAAATTCAAAACAATGGTATATAGCTAGATTTAACTGGAGTTAGGTTGGAATAAAATTGAATTTAAATAAATTCAGTTGAGTTATAGATAATATTGAATGGATTAAAATTCTTACTTAAATAAACAAGCGTAAACTAAGTAAGTATTGAATTGGGATAAATAAGCTTTGGAAGCATATAAAAGAATTGAAAGCATTGAAATAAAAATATAATCCCTAGTTAAAAGTAGAGCGAAAATGCTATTGACTGTAAATGGATGGAGAAGTATGTATATTAATAAGTGAGTAGCTTATAAAAATGTAAAAAAGGAATAAAAGTGTTGGAATTTTGGAATATGAAAGAAAATCCAAACTGGAATTATAAAAAGAAAAATTGAACTCAGGAAAATTTAATGAAGTGATTTTTGTAATAAAATCGAATATTGATTTAAAAGTTGGAAGTAAGCTAATTAGCTAAATAAATTATTTGATAGAGTATGTTAATAAAATTTAACTCGGTTAAATAAAATGGATTGTAAGTTAATAATGAAGTTTGGAAATAAACTCGAATTATAAATAGAATTCGACTTGGATTGATAATGAATTAAAATAAGTGGAGATGTTGTAAAAATAAAATGGAACTGGATTGTAATAGAAATGATTTGAGTTACAAATAAAATCCAATTCGAGTATAAATGAGTTAAGTATGTGCTTGGATATTATTTTGATAAATTGAGAAGGTGAATTAAAATAAAATGGATGGGCTAACTGAACTAAATGGAATTTGATTAGATGAGAATCAAATAGAAGTGAACTTAAGTTTGAAGTTGGAATAAACTAAAGTAAATTAGCTTAAGTTTAAAACTTATAGAAGCTTGGCTTCGAGGAAGGGTGAAAGTTCAGTAAATAAAAGTTTGGGTTAAATTAATTTGGAAAATGGTTATTGATATAAGCATTGAATGTTGTCAAGCTCAATGAAATGGTTTTAAAATGAAACCAATGCGGAGATGAGATGAAATGCAAATGTATGGTTGGTGAATAAACTAGAAATGGTATGGAATTTAAAATAAAATGAGTTGGAATCAATTGGATGTGGAAAAAAACTAAAATGGATATTCTATTAAGTGAATATCGTCAAATTGCATAGAATAAATTAGTCGTGGGACTTAAACGGAAGTGAATAAAAATTCTATGGATCGGTAGAAGTAAATAAATTGATTTTTGGAATTAATTGAAATAAATGTGAGTTGTTGGGTCAAAGAATGAATCGAATGTAAGAAATTGAGTTGTAAATCATTAAAATTGAACGGAATGGCACATGATTTGGTTGAAAACAATTGAATTAGTTTTGAAATCATACAAATTGATCATGGAAAGTATTTGGAGCATGTTGCTTATGAAGTGTATGTGTTTAGCTATTGAAAGTAAGTGAAATATTAATAAATTTCGTATATTTAGTACTTACATGTTTGAATTGAGTAAGTACGGGTACCGTGAAGCCGTTTGGCTGAATTTGGACGCTCTAATTGCTAAAATAATAAGCCGCTTGCTTAAAAATGCTAAATAAAGGTATACCTACGCAATAAAAATAAGAAATATGAACTGTTTTTGTTTTTCCGACCGTGTGGGTCGATGTATATATATTTATATCCCTTGTCAAATTGCGAAAGCTCCTCCGTGCAAAGGAGACTCTGCCAAAAAATTTCAAAAAATTTGGGAGTTAGAAAATTTTTGAATTTTTTTTTGAAATTTTTTGTTAGCGACAAAACGATTTCAAATTGGAATTGAATAAGGAATTTTGAAAACTGGAACTAATTGTTTAGTTGGAACTAATGGATTAGAAAAGTGAATATGGGATTTTCACTAAGTATGTTTTAGTAAGTTGGGGGTTTGGGACATTCTTCTGCCTTAGTAATTTCGGGGACGAAATTCTTTTAAAGGGGGAGGAATGTAACGACCCGGATTTTTTAAACGGTTAATTTGAGATATTTAAATGGATTTAAATATTTGATTTGTATTATGAATTCATTTTGAATATGGAAAGTATGGTTTTCATTTATAAAGTAAATTCAGGATCTAAGATATAACGATTTATTGAAAAATTCGACTTTTGAATTATATAATTGGTAATTGGGTAAAATGTAAAATATGGGGTTATAAGCTTGTCAAAAATATTTCAAAGGCTTATAAAATTTATATTGATAATACTGGAAGTAATAGATGGGGTAAAATTGAATTTAACAGTAGTTTGTTCAATTTTAAAAATACATCGTTTAAATTGATGTTCAAAAATAGCCTTCCGAGGCACAGTCTCGGCTTTCGACAAAACCAATTTCATTGAATCCGTAATATTATATTATTACCGGATTTCAATTTTCATAGTATGTCGAGTTGTTGTGTGAGCAAACGACATGTAAACGCGCTAAAATTTATATCGAAACCTAATATTAAATAACTGGGTCCAAAAAGCTATCTTCTCCATACGATTGAATTAGGGCTTGAAACCTTTTCCATTGCATTCAGAATAGGGGTACAACGTTATGAATGCCTAGCGGCACGCCTCGGTAGGAGTTCGAAATTTTAAGTTGCGTCTATCAAAACAATTTGAATTCAATTTAAAATATATATATTTACATTCTCATACAAGCAACCTTCACCAGCTGAAACAAATGTCATGTCAGTGCTTTTTGTCTCCCTTTTAGAATACTGTAGCTCCTCTGTTACCCACGACCAGTTTTTTTTAATTTTTGCACGCTGACATCCCTTCCTGTCCCTTTTTTTCAAAACATCTTGTCCCCTTCGTCCTTTTAAATCACGCGAGCAGGCAAAAGGGTTTCTTCGTTGTTCAGAAAAATAAATGGCCGCCCTCATTTTCCAATTCTTGTTCCAGTAGAAAAAAGGAGGCGAGCACATATACTAGTGAGCTTGGCGACGTCATGAGGGAGGGGAGGTGAATCGAGATGCTCGATTCGAGCAGTGGTGTCTCGAGGCCTGATGAAGCGGGAAGCTGCGGCGTCCAGGTGCATGCAAGGCAGAAAAACGAGCTGGAGCTCGTGCGTATCTCGATTTATGGTCATGAGCAGTTAGGGTTTAGGGGCTTGGGGCAGAAAAGCCGGCTTTCTGTAATCCTGAGGGTTCAGGATGACGATGATGAGTGCTTTGATAAGGAGGCCGAAATGATAGGGGTAGAATTGGTGAGGTTTTGATTATTGAGAAGTTATTGGATTTATTTCTAGGCATGATTGATTCAAAGATGGTTGAGCAACATGTGCCGCTCGAGTTGTGGATTTGTGCATGCGTATACTGGGTGCACTCATTGATCAGGTTCAGCACATGCTGACCCAGCTGGAGAGAGTGGATTCGATTGAACTTCTTCTGCATGGAGGTTGGTTTTGCATTCGAAATGGAAGGTGTAATCTTTGTTTTAGCTGAGTATCTGAATTAGTTTGGATTAACATGAAAATAAGAATGATAAATAAATGTATAATAATAAGTTATAAAACAAGTTATTTTCTTAAATTTATGGATTTCTATAATGTATATACATATATAGGTAAACGAAAGTTATTATAGATTTGGAGAATATAAGGATTTGAATAAAAAATTAGATGTTAAAAATTCTATAAGATTGTTTTTACAAATACATACATACGTAGTTTCAAAGGGAAATTAAGAGTAAAATTAAGTTATTAAGTTAAAAACCAAACTTTTAGTTAAATTAAATTGTTAAGTTAACTAAGTGGTAATTAATTGTTTGATCAACTCAAATATGAATAAACTATATAAAATGTTTATACAAGGTCTTAAATTGTGAAGAAATCAAGCCGAGATGGATCAGATTGCAAATTTAAGGGGCAAAGGTGAGTTAATCTCACTCATCTTGGTTTAATTTAAATTTAAATGGTTGAATTTAAATATGTGGTTGAATGATTGAATTGATTGGATGTGGTATATTATATAGTGATATATAATGGAGTGATTGATTTCCTGCATTATATAGCGGATGAGACCTTATGCGTCGCATAATAGCGGATGATATTATATTTAAAATCCATATACCGCGATATTCCACCTCGAAGTGGAATTGGTATTTTATATTGTGCTAATATCTGTTGATGCAGGGAAACAGGTTGGAGGGATTCAACTGGATTTCTCAAAATTATTTAGTTTGTTTAATATTCTGTGTTATGATTATGTGATATTCTATGGTGAATTATATTGATAATTGGATTATTGGATACTATGGTTCGATTGTATATATTTCGGTACTCTGAGTTATCAAAATATATATAATTGGATTTTTGGAAAGAAATATAAGAGAGAATTTTTAAGTAAAATAATTATAGAGAATTTGAATAAAAATAGGAATGAATGGGAAAGGAATAAAAGTGATTTTTAAATCCTAATAAATTCCGAGTATGAAAAAGGGATTTGAATAAACAGAGAAATAATGAATTTTAAACTTAAGCGATGTTATATCAAGAAATAAAGAATTTATTTTAAAATTCAAGGTTTGAATTTATTTAAAAGGATAAAGAAGGAATTTAGGAAAATCTGAAATTGGTGTTTTCAGTTAAAAGATTTTAGATCATAATTAAGGAATAAAAATCTGAAGTCAATGGGTTTTGAAATAAATGAGTAAGTAAAGGAATTTATTTCAAAAAGGAGTAAATTGGAAATTAATTTGGAAATTGGTTTGAGTGTTTAATTGGAAATTTAAAGGAGAATGTGACTATGAAATTTATAAACTAGGTTTATAAAAGTGAACTAATATATCAGTGGATATTTGGAAGAATAAATTCACTGTGGAATTTTATTAAAGGAAGTGGTATATTTGTTTAAAAATAAATAGTGATTTATTTTTAAAAGATGTGGAAGGAAAGCGTATTTTCCTGAATAGCCAAGTACGTTTCAAACAAATTTTAAGTATGAGTAAAAAGTTTTAAGTTGTTTAAAAAGTATGTTTAGAAAACTTATTATTTCTAAATGTTTAAATTCTAAAGTAAGTATTTTCTTTCAATCTACTATAGCAGTAATTATTTAAAGGTGGCTTGGCATTATGTTTTAAAAGTTAGAAATTCAGTTTTATATTGTACAAAGTAGTTTTATTTTAAATATTCTTAAAGTATATATTTTGAATAAGTATTAAAGTAATTTTTAATTTAAATGTTTTAAAGGATATTTTATAATAAAGTGTTTTAAATTATTTTAAAAATCTAAGGTTTTATGCTTGGTGTTTTCAGTGGAAATAAATATTTGGAAATTTATTTAATGAGAAAAGTGTGGTTTGAAAACTGTTTTCAAAAGGGGTTGAAAATGGAAATATATCTTGCAAAGATATTTTGAGGTTAATAAATAATTCAGGAGAAATTATTTGTTTTGATGGATGTTTGTGAATGTTAATTGATAGCTAAATAACCGACTATCAATATTGGCCAATGCGCTGACCGTTTCGAAGAGATCGGGATCGGGATTTATTTCCTGAAAACCACTTCGATCCAGTTTGAACGTTTCGTATGGAAAACAAGAGTTTGGATTCGAAGGTGGAGCAGTGAAGTGCAAGGGCTAGTCGCTTCTAATCCTGAGGTGATTCCAAAAGGGATGTGGTAGGAGTAGTGCCTTCGGTTCCGTTCGAACCCAAGACGGACTTGTATGGATGAATGCTTTCAGAACATCGTTAGGTAAGCGATGAGCATTCTAAGTGATATGTTCTAAAAAGGTAACTCTTATTCTCAAGCCTCATCAATCGGGAATGACTGAAAATCAGGGGATATGCAGCAAGGCTAAGTGGGTAGCACCCATTAGGGTGAGGTCATCCCTGTCTAGATGTCCTTTTTTTTGGCTTAGTGGTGCGATTGCTAATCCCAACCGTGGGGTGATCATACTCGGGATTATCCGGTAAGGGGTAGCCCCGGTCTTGTGTTGCAGAGGATTGGGAGTAATCCTCGGTACGGTGATTTAGTCCACGTACTGTGACAGGTGGTACCCCAGTGCCTAGTCATTAGTTGGAAATCCATTCTCCCTACGCGCCTGTACGGCTTTGATTGTGCCTAACTATTGCTGAAACGTGAGATGCAAGCATTTCAGCTAGATTCTATTTTACTGTCTATAGACACTATTATAATAACAAACGGATTTGATAAAAAGTGTTTTGGCTATCCTAAGGTAAAAACCCGACATGTTTATTTGTGACATGGTCTTACGAGATGCTTTTGTTTTCAAAGGATTTTGAAACTTTAATAATCAATTTGAGTGTGGTTTCTCACGCTCGTATTCCAGACTGACTCGGGTGTTATTTAACTATAATGCTCGGGTCAGACCGAGTATTATAGAATACAGGAAAGGATGCTGTGGAGCTCAGGAGACGAGCTGGTTGGCGATATGTACTTCTGTATTTGTGTTAAATATTCCGTTGTGTATTCAGATTGTGAGGGCAGGTTATGATTACTGTCCAGTTGTGTGTTATGTATACTCTGATGATGTAATGTATAAACAGATTTGTTTTTTTGTGTAAAGATCATTTATTATCTATTATATTTTATTCCACTGCGATGGTTAGATTCTGATGTTGTTTTCTATTTTCTCCTTCTACCTCTTCTTCATTAACCCTAATGGTTCGTATTTCCGTTCATCTTGAGTTGATTGATGGAGAATAGTGTCGACTCAAAAGGGGTACGGAACTACGGGTCATTACAGAAGTCTAATTTTAGGAGAGCGCAAGATTTTTTTATGACAGTAGTTACTGAGTTCTTGGGCCATAGCGAACCCTTCGTTATGTATCTACCTTGAATGAATGTTGTTTGAGTTTTATCAATTAGTTTATCCATTTTGAGTCTTAGTTTGTTAGCTAACACCTTTGTGATTATTTTAACAGAACAGTTAATCATAGATAGAGGCATGAAGTGCAAAGGGTCTTCAAGATTCTCCTTTTTAAGGTTTAGGATAACGTAAGCCTCGTTAAATCTACCAACTTGAAGTGAGCTATTGTGAAGATCTTCAAAATGATGCATGATATCTTTCTTAATAGGGGTTCAAAGTTTTTGATATAAAAAAATAGGAAACCCATTAGGTCCTAGAGCTTTATCACTCGAAAGCCTCTTAATGGCTAACCAAACGTCGTCCTTAGAAAATGGGGAGTCTAGCTCGGTTAGGGAGCTATCCATATTTGGATAAAAGACATTTCAGTCTGCGCAAATTCTATGTCTACATCTTTTACCATATATCTCCATAAAATAACATGCATGTTCTTTTGTTGGTTTATTCCTATTATTTGTTGGAACTGGGTCATGCCACAGCAGAAGATATGGGTTAATTTCAAAAAAAAAATCCTTTATTGGATCTATATTGGGTCTATGAAGTCTAATTTATTTAGAACATTTCTAAATTTAATTTAAATAAAACCATTTATTTCATTTAAATTTATAGATAATGGATGGAATTTTATATAATTTATGGTTAATTAAATATAATTGTACACATATGTATGTGTGTACTTGTGTGTGCATGTGTAACATAATAATTCGTGCAAGGTATAACATGCTCGTACATAAACGTTGGGATTTGCCTCGCAATGGACATGTTAGCTCATCTTATATGTATTGTATGTTGTCCAAATGTATGTGTGTGTGTAAATTCATTATTTAAATAAGTATTAAAACAATATAAACATATATCTATAATATGTGTTCTGCATAGATGTAAAATATTAATATATATATATATATATATTAGTTATATAATTGACTATATAAATATATATATAAAAATAAAACACAAATATACATATACATACATACATAGATACATACATACATACATACATATGTACATATATATATATATATATATATATGAATACATACATAATATACAAAGTTTGTTTTTTAAATACAATATACATGTATATTTTACAGTAATAAAATAATACACACACACACATATGTATGCATGTATGTATTTATCTATAACTATATTTGTAACATCTAAAGTATTTATAAATACATGTATTTAAATTTATAATTTTATATTTGTGCAAATGATAGAATTTGAATACGAAACTTAATTACCTTTGCGTTCGTGGCAAAATTCTGTGAACCTTTAATCTTTGAAGTTTTGAAATCGGAGTCCAAAGTAAGAAGTTACTGAAACAACCCGACTTTCTTACCACAGAAAATCGCATCATTTTTAAGAAAGAAAGGGATAGAAAAGAGAAAAGACAGAGAAGAAAGAAAGAAACAACATCAGAATCTAAACAGCGGAACGAATAAATTATATTAATCACATAATACATTACATAGTATCATATACATCAGAGATACACAGCTAAACAATACATACTAGACAGTTATAAACACCTGTCTAGTTATACAACTCAATACAACTCAAAGACAATAACTCAGAGAACACACAGTGGAACACAATATAGCTATACGCAGAAGCCTCCTGCTCCATTGCTCCTCCAGAATTTTTCAAGCTAACCTGAATTCCCCTGGCTACTCGTAAAAATTTAAGTACCCAAGAGTTTAAGAAAAACAGAATAAACTCCGGGTCAGACATGGGTCTGGTGTGAGTAAACGGTTAAAGTTGCTTAACTTTAAAAACCTTTTGAAAGAAAAGGTATCACGTAAGACTTTCCACACATAAACATGGAAAAGTTTTTACCTTACGCTAACCAAAACATTTGATAGGAAATCCAGAGATATTATAATAGGTCTAGGGTTTTCAAATAAATATGAAATAGCCGAAATTGTTACATTATTAAATTCCAGCTACCAGCCACAAAAGTGGGTAATACAATCAAATCCGATGTCACTTATTGGATTTTGGATTCCATACAATGGCAGGGCTACTGGGGTACTGCCCGTTACAGTACGTGGCCTAGATCACCGTACCGAGGAGTACGCCCGCTCCCTTGCAACACAAAGCCGGAACCATTCCTTACTGAACAGTTCTGAATAAGACAACCCCGGCGGATGTAGCTATTCAACCGCCCACACAGCCGAAATAAAAGGGACTCTAGACAGGGATTAATCTCATCCTACTTGGGCATGAACCACTTAGCCTTGCTGTACCTCTCCTGTTTTAGCCATTCCCGGTTGATGAGGCTTGAGGCTATGATTACCTTTAGTGAACGCATCACTTAGAATGCTCATCGTCCACCTGACGATGTTCTGAAAGCATTCAATCCATACAAGTTCGTTCCGGGTTCGAACGAAACCGAAGGCATTATCTCGTTACACTCATTTTGGAATCACCCTCAGAGTTAACGACAATAACCCTTGCACTCTGGATCTTCATCTTCATTTGAGATTCATGACCTATCGTTAATTTGGATCGATGTGGTTTTCGGATGTCCAAATATGGAAACCCGATCCCGGTCTCATCGAAATCCAAAACGTATCTTTTAGGTCCAAGTTGTTTAAGGTTAAACAATTCAATTCAACTATCTATATACACACAGAATAGATAATTCACAAGTATAATTGATAATCACATTATCAAAATAAACAGATGATCCATAACAAAATAGGTAATCCATATCATCATCACAATAGATAATCTATATTACCATCACAACGCAACCAAGCATTCATACCACACAACATTATTTATCTCATTCCTGAGATTACATCCATTCAAGACAATCAATGTCACCCATTCATACATAAGCAATGATTTTCTTAACCACAACATAATTAATTTAAAATGAATTAAATTAACTATCTCTATCTCTAATCAATTTAAAATGAATTAAATTAGTTACTTCATCTCTTAATTAATTTAAAATTAATTAAATTAATTACCTTCATTACAATAAATCTTACTTACCTATCCATTAATTAAATCAATTAATTAATCATCTTTTTAATTAATCAACCTTGATTAATTAACTCTTAATCAAGTAATTAATCCTTAATTATTCTCACTAATCATATTAATTAATGAACCTTTATTAATCACTTCCATTAATTAATTAACTATAATTAATTACATTATTTCTTAATTAATTACATTAATTAATCATGCTTAAATTAATTACTATCAATTAATCAACTTTAATAAATATAGACAGTAATTAATTATTACTTCTTAATTTCTTCTAATTATATTTATAAATTCTTTGATTTATTACACCAAGTAATAAACCTTTAATTACTTTACCAAGTAATTATCCATTTAAAATTACTTCCCAATAAGTAATTTCATTTATCTCAATTACCCCTGTAATTTGTCATCAATTACTTATCTTAAGTAATTACTCTTATCAAAACTTATTAAGTAAACATACTTAATCATTTATCAAGTGACTTCTTTAATTAATTAACAAATTAATTATCTCAGCTTGATCGCAAACTCCACATAAATCATAATCGAGTAATTCATCCCTTAATTAATCTTTAACCAAATTAATCCTTAATTACAGATTAATTATCCTCAATTATTAATTAATAAATCTCAATTATTAATCAATCCTTCAATGCAAGGTAATCAATCACTAATTACTTTTATAATTAATTAATTAACCTTAATTAACTAATTAATTATCTCTTAATCATTAATTAATAAAACTTAATAATTAATTAACAAACTTAATTACAAATTAATTAATCCATAAATATAATTAATTAATCCTTAATTACAATTAATTGACCTTTAATAATAGTTAATTAATTCTTAATTAACTTGCATTATAGATTAATAATTTCTAAATTAAATAAGCCTAATTATTAATTAAGAAAACCCAATTATTACCTAATAAAACCTTTATTGAGTATTAATTAACTACTATTTTAATTAACCCTTAATTACTTAATTAATAAGTAATTACAATTTAATTAATCATTAGTCATTAAATAAATCATCATAATTATTAGTTAATTAAAGTAATAATTATACTTAATTAATTACTTAATTAATCCTTTAAAATAATTAATTACATTGATTAATTAAACTTAAAATTCTTAATCAACTTAATTAATTACGAATCACTAACACTTAATTATTATTTAAGATAAAACATTATCTTAAATTAACCTTGAAAAACTCTACTTAACTTAATCACTAATTAGTTTAAGATATAAAGTAATCATCAATTTCTTACCCTTAATTATTTATTAACTAATTTAAATAAAACATTTCCTTATAATTTCCCTTATATTACAAAATAAGTTGGAAAATAATATTAAGGTTTGTAACTTAAAACATTTTAAACCATTCGTACAAATTCATTCATAAAAACAATTCAATTCAAAGACAAGAATTTTAATTTAACTTAAATTATTTAAATTTTAAACTTACTTATTTTAAATTGAAAATTTGGCTGAACATTTTAGTTTGGGTCCAACCCATGTATACTGGAATTCAAAAACAAAGTACATCATCTTCTTTTTTTTAAAAAAACAATTTTAACTTAAATTTAAGAAACGGTTTTAATTAAAACTTAAAAACTATTAAACATAATAGTTTAAATCAAACATGTAAAAACCCCAGGAAATCACCCGAGCCACAACCAAGCATTCACGCGAGTTTCCTCGAGTCATTTACCCTATACCCTGAGCTAATACCCAGCAACCCAAAACAACCACAACCCTCTAACACCCATCATCTCGTGCACCTGCACTAGTGCCGGAACCACCATCGGTCAATAACGAACCTATCGTTAAGTCACTCTACCACCCTACAATCACCTACGATCAACAGAACATCGACATATGCCTTGATTCACAATCGAGCTCCTCAGGGAGAACTGAAACCCAAACCATCATCAGAAAAATCCCTGAACCCATGCCTCCGATCAATGATAACCGCCACGATCACGGCTAGGGTTTGCCGACCCACCGCGCCTCCTTCTCCCAAAATTTCATACAACTCAATTCACCATGAGAAGAACAGCGGTTCAATTTACAGCAAGAACCAAAATTTTGGTATAAAACCAAATCCTCCTTGCTGCCGACGCCACGATCATCAGACAACCATCCCATTATTTTTCCCACACTTTCTGATCCTACCTCAACCTCCACCAAGAACCCCGATCACCAAAGACCTCGTGATCAACAGAAATTACCCAGAATCCTAATTCCAGAAAACCCCCAATTACATACTCAATATAATTTTAAAAATTGTGATTTTCTTTCTAAAATTCATACTTCCCAGTGACCATCCAGATTGTATAATTATTTCACCTAATTTTAACATTTGATTTCAAACATTGGTAATAAATTGTTAATGCATAGTTTGATTTCCAGATAAAGTTCAAATATCAGAGACTTTGTTCTATTTTTAGTTGTTAGTTTATACTTAAACTAACTTATTTTTTTTAAATCTAAGACTTAACCGTTGTTTAAATAGAATAGCTTGAAGATTTGATCTTTACCCAAATTCTACAGTAGGGCAATAGAGAGAAAATGAAACCAACATGCACGGTTTCAACATAACAAATCCCATTGCATATTTATTTCAACACAGAGGCAACTTCTATGTATATAATTAAACATCATCTCAAACTTCATGCAACAGAAATTTACAACTTAAATTTTAGTAAATTGTTTACTCACCTTTTTTAAATGCGGAGCTTCAAATCTTGATGAATAAAACTGGAACTTGCAAAATGCTTTGAACTTGAAGATGAACCCTCATTTGAAACAGAAATGCTTAATCCCTTAATTTGATTTAAACAGGAATGTTTCAGGTTTGTTTTTTTTAAAACTTGCTATGCTTTAACTTTTTGCTTCAGATTTCCTTGACCCATATTCATTTGCATGCATATGAAAAATGAGGCAGACATGGAAAATGCAGAACTGGATTGATAACTTGCATCAAACTTTTGAAAACATGCTGCAGATTTTATTTGCACTTGATTTTGTTTTGAAAACAAACTGCAGGCTTTAGATCACAGAAATGTTTCAGGTTTTTGTAAACAGAGAGTGGTGTTTGAGGAGTGTTTTGTAGGCTTCAAATTGATTTCTGGGTTGTGCTTGAATTTTTAGGAGAAGATGACAGGTTTGGAAATTTTTTTACAGGAAAACAAATTTTTGCAGATTTTATTTTTGAGGAGGTTTCAGGTTTTTGTTTGAGGAGGATTTTTAGATTTAATTTTGAGGATTTTCTGATTTTTGAAGAGTAAAAGTTGCATTGATAATTCTAGTTTCTATTAGGCATGAATATAAATTTTAAAGAAAAGGAGAGTGAAGAGAGATGGTGTTTAAATAGGCAAGTTTTCAGTTTTATTAAATTAAAAAGAAAATTTTAAAAAAATGGACACTTGTCTTTAATTTACATAAATGTTTTAACACTTGTTGACAAAGTGATTTAGAACTAAACACTGGTCCTAGTTTATTTTTATTTATCCTAAAAGAAATTTAAAAGCCTTTTTTTAAAATTAATTTCTAATTAACAAATATGTTTTCTTAATTTAAAAATACTTTTCTAATTAAATTCGTAATTAACAAACATATTTATATATTTATAAATGTTTTCTACATTTATACAAATACAATCTTTAAAAAGAAATGAAGCCAAATATAATTTAAATAAAATTATATACAATATTGCAAACTCATTTTAAAATGCTATTTCAAAAAGCCTTGTATTTATTCTTGTTAAATAAATACAATTCCAAATTTCTATAGATAAATTTCTATAAAAAGAATAATATAAACAAATCTTATTTTTAAAAAACATTATCTATATATTTTAAATTCAAACTATATTATCATTTTATTTTAAGATGTATGTATATTCTTGAATTCTAATTTATATTCAATTCAAAGTCAAATTTAAAAATAATCCAACTCTAAAATCAATTTAAATAAATATAATATCTATTTTTAAATAAACTCATTATTATTTATAAATAATTTATACTATTTAAAAATCAATTTAAAATACACAGAAATATATATATTTAAACACACCTATTAATTTTGAAAACAATAAGTCTATTTAGAATTTATTTATACAAACAAAAATAATAATTATTTTAAAAACCAATCTATAATTATAATTAAGACATTGTATTATTATTACTTGGTTATTCATTTTTGAAAATAACAATTTTATTACTTTACAATAATTTAAATTAAGAGATTATCACATTTTAAATTCCTAGAAATTCCGGGACATTACATTCCTCCCCCCTTAAAAGAATTTCGTCCTCGAAATTTAAAACAAAGATAATCCAAAGTTTTATTTTATTTCAACCAATTCAAACATTCATAACAGCCATACGCTATAAACCAAACTAACAATTTCATCCAAACAACCAATTCAATCAAATAAACAACACTAGCTATCCAGACACAGATCCGGATAAGCTTTCTAAAATTATCTCGAGTTTCCCAAGTACAGACACAGGGATGCTCGCTCTATTAAATCCAAACCAGCTATACTACTAAGCTACTGAGTTCCTACTCAGCTAGATATATAATCTGCACAAGATATCAGACCACAGACAAGTCTGATCTACAACTAAATCCTTCACAGAACTATGGGTCTCAAATCCAGTGATGGACCAAACATGTACTCCCTCAGAGACACATGAAATATTTTGAATTCTAGTCTTCCAAACTGGCAATTCAACTCTTCAGACCTAAGCACTGATCTTTACAAAAATTCAGAAGAATCCAATATACCTCGGAGCTCACCTCAAAATCTTACCAAATCTTATTGCTCCCTTTACCAGAGAAAACCTCAACAACATCGAAGCCTCCAACTTTGAATTCCAAATTCTTCCGTTACTTAACCTCAAAACTTTCTGGATGATCCGGACTGCCTACAGATCTTTCCTGATCAGCTCAACCTTTGCTGATACTTCTACAAACAAACTGGATCAATTCAACAAACTGATCCTCACAAGATCAATCCAACATCAAAACCAAACTATCAACAGAAGAAAACAACTTCTCTTATCCTGAAAAGACAGAACAGAATCACTCGCCAACTTTCCTTAGATTCTGAAAAATTTCAGTAAAAACTCTCTAATCCAAAACACTGCAACTTCCAGTTGCTTCTACTCAAGAACAACAGCCACCTTGCTTCTGCTGCACAACTCTGATCTGGAGCAGATGAGAATGCCGTCGAATGAACACAGGCATAGACTAAACATCACATCTCGAAAATAAGGTTCAACAGAAATTCCAAGAAATACCGAGCTGCTACACCAAACAATCAACCTAGGAGACAACCTTCTACCCAGCTGAATCACTTGTATCACTCCTGTCATTAAGTCGATTCAGAACTCAATCTCTAATGTGGGTAAATTTCTAACTTTCCTGAAGATATATCCGGGAAATCTTTGACAATTCCATAACTTCTACATCCTCTAGAGATGCCACAAATCCAAGCAAAAGACTATCTAAGATAATCACCAAACCATCGCAAGTCACTTTTGTGATTCACCCAACCTAAATTTCCAAAAATACTGCTTCCTCTTTGTTGAATATGCGCTTTGCGCTTATATGATTTTTGTTTGATGATAATAAACATATATACATTCGTTTAAATGTATTTGTTAATGTACTATTTTATTTTTCATAGAATAAATAAATATTTGCTGAATAAAATTAAATGACACAGAATTTGAATTCAAACGAATATATTATTCAAACAAATATTTATTACAATCTTGAATAGTACAATTTCATGCTCTCACTATACATATACAGTTTTGAATACATCACAATTCAATTTACATTTATAACCTCACTACATATCACTCACACTCGTATTTTGTCTTCAACCGCATTCCAGTCAGATTCCAGCATCCGAGTAATCTGCAAAAATATTCTCAAACGCAGTAAAATTGAAAAAGAAATATTTTTGCAATATAAAATGAAATATGATTTTTGAAAATATGATTTGCCTCAGTTATTTGGGTTGTTCGTCATCATTTAAATTTGAATTCATCATACACGAACAACTTGTGACATACACGGTGTATTACTGTATATGCCACAAGGCCGTGCACGCCGATATATACACTTGATTGATTTACAGGGACAGGCGAGCACAGGTCAAACCCAAATGAAAAACCGGGTTCAACTCACGTGCAATAAATTCAAAAATACGACACGAGCACAAGGTCAAATCCGAGTTTTTAAAACTGGATTCAACACAAGGCAACATGACATGAATGAAACGAAGACCAAAGAAATGCCACCAAGAACATATGAACAGTGTACATGAAGACAACAAGCTACATGATGAACAAGTGCAAACTGAACTCGAATGAATACAAGTTCATATGTGCAGCAACCCAACAACAAAGACAACAACCAGTTCAAATGCAACAAAGATGCAAGCTGCAGCATACCAGAAGTACACAAGTACAGACCACATCATCAAATGTCCAGCCCATAACATGTCCAGATTCAACTATAAGTCCAAGTTCGAAATCAAAGAAATGCCACCAGTACACAGTGATGACAATACAAGGAAATGAAGATTGCAGCAATATACAGATGAACAAAAAATGACCAACTGCAACAATGCAAACAATAAACAGTGAAGAACATGGACTGCAACATTCAAGTGTATATTGAAAACAAGCTGCATGAATACAACATGAAGTACAACCACAAAGTTCACAAGTGCAGACACAAAAGAATATTTACTGCAACAAACATGAAATGAATCGAGTCAGTAAGGCGATGCACAAGAGTGGTAACAAGTGCAACATACAAACAAGCATGCAACAACAAGCATGCAACAGAGGTCAAGCATATATAGATATGCAATGACAAAGTGGATCAAAATGAAACATACAAAATGCCCAAGTAAAGTTCACAGTGAAGATCATAAACCAACTGCAGAACCTCAAGTGACATGGTGAAGTAGTACAAAAGAGCAAGTGCAATTCGAACCAACATGGCCAAGACTACTGAAAACAACATGACAGCACTGCATCAATGCAAAATGGAATGAATGCAACATGGACTGCGCAAATTCAAGACAGCATCAAGTAGAGACCAAGTTCAGCAATGCAAACTACAAACCAACAGTACAAATATACAAACTATGGTGAATGCAGATACAACATGTCAAAGAATACTACAAGGTCAACACAGTGATCATTATCACTGACTCCATTAATCAAGACACAGCAGTGATCAGATGAATCATGAAATGCAACATCAAACTAGAGAATACATTACAGTGGTCATGAATGCAGTAACAACACCGCACCAGAATGCATCAAAAGCAAACAGAGAGCATATGCATCAACTACAAGCAGATACAACTCGACCGGTAACCAAGGCTACAAAGTTTAAGAAATCAATTGGCTGCAGTAAACACAATCAGTGAAGTCAGAGTTCAACATCAAGGTTGATCAAGCCAAAAATTCATGTAATCAATCAAAGCCGAAATCAAAATTGAACCAAGTCAGTATGTTGAACAAGTCAACAAAGTGAAAATTCACGAAATCAGTATTGTCAAAGTCAAACAAGTGTTCACCGTGATAGCCAAGAAAATTGACCACGAAATCAAATCAATACCGTGTAAATCAAGCTATCAAAAATACGGAATTGACAAAGTCAGATTTTATCTCAATCATCCAAGTATAATCGAATGGCCAAAGCAAATCAGTAGACAAATTCAAACACGAATATACGAACGCAAAAATAGGATTTCGAATCCTATATAAGCCCAATCATCATCGGCATTTATTTCATCGAGTTCAAGCAAAACAAATCAGAAGAAGAAAAGAGATAAATCACATACCACTCAGATAACTCGATCAGAAATTGGAAGAACCGTGTGCTAAGCAGAGAGATCATCGATTGACGAAGCAACAACGCCAATCCATTCATTCAATCGAGAAATAGAAGTCGACAGCCCCAGTTTTCACAAGCCCTAATTCAGTTGCAAAGGAACGAACGAAAGAAGGAACTAAAGCCGACATTGATAAGAGAAGATAACAGGGCCGTGTTTTACTTGAGTAATAATATTTTAAGGGCCGGCCTTGTTTTATTTCTAAAGGCTTTAGTTTAATTTTTAATTAGGGTTATTGTAACTTTTATTTATGTTTTAATTGTTGTTTTTATTTTTCAAGTCAAAGGAGTTGTAAATCACCACCTAGGGTTTAGGTAGTGTCAGATTGTCTAGTTAGAATTAGTTCAATGAGCAGGGTGTGCGAGTTTGCAAAGTTCTATTGTAGGCGGGAGCAGAGTTTACGAGTAAACGAAGCTCTATAGGCGGGAAGCAAAGTTTGCGAGTAAACGAAACTTTATAGGCGGGAGCAGGGTGTGCGAGTCTAGTAGAGTGTTTGTGAGCGGGAGCAGATGTTTGTGAGCAGGGTGTGCGAGTCTAGTAGAGTGTTTGTGAGCGGGAGCAAATGTCTGCGAGTCTAGTAGAGTGTTTGTAAGCGTGATACTGTTTAATTCTAATAGAAATCTGTGAATGCAGCAGTAGGCAGGGGTTGTCGAAGCTGGGTAAATTTTGTGTGTGATTTACTTTTTCTGCATATTTATTTCTGTAGTTTATTTCTGTGTTTAAATCGAGAAAATTTTGCTATAACTCTATTCACCCCCCCCCCCCCTCTAGGGTTAATCTAGATCCTACAAGTGGTATCAGAGCGAGGTATTTTTTCTTTAACTCTAGAGTCATGAATCAACCAGATAATATTTTTGTTGAGGGTCGTTTCAATATTATTCCTTCTATTTTCGATGGAACAGATTTTTTGAATTGGAAATTGAAAATGGAATTTTATTTAAAATTTGTTAATATTAAATGTTGGGATATTATTGAAAATGGGTGTGATTTAACAAATAAGGAAATTATCTTGATTAATGCTCTTGCTATGCATATATTATATTCTCATATTAATCGTGATAATTTTTATTTCGTCTCTCATTGTGAAAATGCACAGAAAATTTGGAAAATTCTCGATGCAGTATATGGTGCAAAAGTCAACAGCAATGAGAAGTCCTCCACAACCGACTCAGTTAAAGAAATATGCTTAATAGGATTGGTAAATAGCATTTGTGATGAGGATGATGATGATGGAGCAGCCGAGCTGGCATTGCTAATGAAGAATTCAAAAAGGAAATTTGCAGCCACGTGGAATAAAAGCGATAGCAGTGAAAGTGAGGAAGCATATATGTGCCTTCATGGGAATATAACCGATAGCGACGACGACAAGCCAAGCGAGGTATCAAAACTTACTCACTCTGAATTACTTATTTATTTCCACAAAGTAAATGGCTGTTTTAAACGACTTAGGGAGAAGTATGCCAAACTTGAATCACAAAATGATACTTTGTTAGAATTAAATGAGCAACTCGACAATTTAGTTAAAACCTATCAAAGTAAGATCCCTAAGTGTGATAAGTGTCCAACATTCGAAAAGGAAATTGAAAAATCAGAAATCAATATAAAATCACTTGAAAATGAAATTCTGATTTTAAAAGAGAATGAAAATAATAGGAGAGAGAATTCTATTGAAAAGTGCACACAATTGATAAATGAAAATGAATCTCTCAAAATACAAGTCCAACAATTGTCAACGACTTTAGATAAATTTTCAAAAAGTGAAAAATCGTTGAATATGTTAATAGGAAAACAAACTATCAATATTGATAGACAAGGACTTGGATATACTCACTCTGAATATGTTAGAAATGAGATTAATCAAGAAAATTCAATGTGCACGATTTGTAGAAAATATGGACACAATCACAATAATTGTTGGTATAGACCCAAACATGTGAAAACTATACCAATTTGGGTTCCAAAAGGCACAAATATAAAATCTTTGAAAGTCAAACAAATTTGGGTGCCAAAAGGAACATATATAAATAGTTTTGGGTCTCCAAAAACATATTTTTCATATTTTGCCACTAACAATCATGGACCTATAAAAACAAATAGGTCACATAAATCTTTTCCCGTGTAGGTGTGGTGGCAGGCTAAGGAACAACAACAGTGTTCTCTGGATTTCGGCTGTTCCAGAAACACAACGGGCGATAAAGCAAAGTTCCTTAGCCTAGTACAAAGGTGACAAAATCACAATGGACAATGACGAAAAATTATCGTAAAGGTAAAACAGGTAAATTTATTTTTGAACGATATATCAAATGTGATAATCTGCACCATAATCTGAATTAAATCAGCCAATATTGAGATGTACAAAAGATGATGATTTTGATTCTATGACTTTTTCAAAATATTGACCAATCATCTTTAAATAGAATTACTTGGAGTAATTATAATGGTTGACTGATTCGGATTTAACTAATATGATTTTTTGACTTGTTCTTATTTATGACCTTGATTTGTGCTTAATTGATGACCAATCAGATTTTCAACTTTGAACTAATCCATATAAATTTGTTCGGTCAAATGATGGTATTTGATGCTACACGTAGATATATTGGTTTTGACATTTTGGTCACTGCTTATAAATTTGCACGATTTCAAATTTCATGTGAAAGATGTTAAAAAGGTTTTTGAGAAATTGTTGAAACTTCAAGAATTTTTTTAAAGAATAATGATGTTGATTGACTGTTGATTACTCATGAATATAACTGTTTATCCTAAGGTTTCTGAAATTAACACTATGACATTTGTTTGAGTGATAACATGGCTTCATTTCAAATTTCATTTGAAAATTGTTGAAAACAATTATGAGATAATTTGTTGAAATTTCACAATCGGGTCTTTGACATTCAACGAGTGAATAATGAGTGAAATTTAAATTCAGATGCAGATTACACTGGTAATATAGTTGATAGAAAAATTATTAGTGTAACGTGATTAATTTTTGAAACATTCATTTGCTGCATCATTTTTTTTTCAAAAAAAATATCTGCATATTTTTCATTTGAAATAATTTTCAAATAGCAGAAAATTTTCTTATAAAACCCCCTCGAGAAAATCATGTTTGACCATATTTACAGATTAATCATTTTTGAAAAATTGATTTTATAATTTTTAATTTGATTTTAAATGACAAATTTTGACTAATCTGACTCCCTTTGATTATCGAAAAGATGAATAGTGATTGAAAAAGAGATGAGTGTTGATATTTATCATATATTATAACTCGAGAAAGTATAATTAGAAAATTTGTTTAGAATTTCATAACAAGAGTTATAAAAACTTTTTGTTGGGTAAAAATTCCATGACCATTTCTATTTCTATCATCTTTCTATCGACCATCACTCATCAAGATCATATTTAGTATGTAAATTTGTGGTAGTTTACAAAGGAAATCATTTGTTCTTCAATATCATTAAATCTGTGAAGGAAATTATTTGTGCTTCAACTTATTATATTTAGCAATAAAAATAAATATCCAAAGTATTCACTCTCATTTAAAAGTCCTCACGATTATGCATGGGTGAATTACTTGGATTTTTGATTATGTGCTTCCATGCTCATTTAAAAGTCCTCACGGTTATGCATGTATGGAACGCATATCAAAATTAATTGATTCAAATAGACAAGTTGATTCTAATCCCATTTAAAAGTCCTCACGGTCATGCGTGGTTAGAAGATACTTGATTTCATTTTTTAAAAATAAAAATTATGAATACTACTAATCTCATTTAAAAGTCCTAATGGTTATGCATGGTTAGTAGATATTCAAATTTCCTGAAATAAATATACCACAAATAGACAGAATTGTATGATTTTTGATGATTTTATCCCCATCACTTCTAAAAGTGGAATATGCGCTTGACAAGGGTAATTATGATTTTTGTTTGAGTTTTATTGAAATTTAATATTTATATTCAATTGAGTTAAATGTTTGATTCATGTCTATCACTTCATCCCTATTTTTACAACACTGTTATTCTTTTGCTGATAACAAAAGGGGGAGAGAAAAGTTAAGATTTTGTCAAATAGAATCAAGCAAAGGTCAAATAATTTTCAATTTGCATATAGGCTCATTTACATATTTTTATTTGTATGCATATATGTAGGGGGAGTATTGTGTAGAGAGGAGCATTTAAATAGGGGGAGCAAATTGAACGATCAAATACATTTAATACATTCAAAATCTTAAATATATGTTTGTTATCATCAAAAGGGGGAGATTGTTGAATATGCGCTTTGCGCTTATATGATTTTTTTTTGATGATAATAAACATATATACATTCGTTTAAATGTATTTGTTAATGTACTATTTTATTTTTCATAGAATAAATAAATATTTGCTGAATAAAATTAAATGACACGGAATTTGAATTCAAACGAATATATTATTCAAACAAATATTTATTACAATCTTGAATAGTACAATTTCATGCTCTCACTATACATATACAGTTTTGAATACATCACAATTCAATTTACGTTTATAACCTCACTACATATCACTCACACTCATATTTTGTCTTCAACTGCATTCCAGTCAGATTCCAGCATCCGAGTAATCTGCAAAAATATTCTCAAACGCAGTAAAATTGAAAAATAAATATTTTTGCAATATAAAATGAAATATGATTTTTGAAAATATGATTTGCCTCAGTTATTTGGGTTGTTCGTCATCATTTAAATTTGAATTCATCATACACGAACAACTTGTGACATACACAGTGTATTACTATATATGCCACAAGGCCGTGCACGCCGATATATACACTTGATTGATTTACAGGGACAGGCGAGCACAGGTCAAACCCAAATGAAAAACCGGGTTCAACTCACGTGCAATAAATTCAAAAATACGACACGAGCACAAGGTCAAATCCGAGTTTTTAAAACTGGATTCAACACAAGGCAACATGACATGAATGAAACGAAGACCAAAGAAATGCCACCAAGAACATATGAATAGTGTACATGAAGACAACAAGCTACATGATGAACAAGTGCAAACTGAACTCGAATGAATACAAGTTCATATGTGCAGCAACCCAACAACAAAGACAACAGCCAGTTCAAATGCAACAAAGATGCAAGCTGCAGCATACCAGAAGTACACAAGTACAGACCACATCATCAAATGTCCAGCCCATAACATGTCCATATTCAACTATAAGTCCAAGTTCGAAATCAAAGAAATGCCACCAGTACACAGTGATGACAATACAAGGAAATGAAGATTGCAGCAATATACAGATGAACAAAAAAATGACCAACTGCAACAATGCAAACAATAAACAGTGAAGAACATGGACTGCAACATTCAAGTGTATATTGAAAACAAGCTGCATGAATACAACATGAAGTACAACCACAAAGTTCACAAGTGCAAACACAAAAGAATATGGACTGCAACAAACATGAAATGAATCGAGTCAGTAAGGCGATGCACAAGAGTGGTAACAAGTGCAACATACAAACAAGCATGCAACAGCAAGCATGCAACAGAGGTCAAGCATATATAGATATGCAATGACAAAGTGGATCAAAATGAAACATACAAAATGCCCAAGTAAAGTTCACAGTGAAGATCATAAACCAACTGCAGAACCTCAAGTGACATGGTGAAGTAGTACAAAAGAGCAAGTGCAATTCGAACCAACATGGCCAAGACTACTGAAAAAAACATGACAGCACTGCATCAATGCAAAATGGAATGAATGCAACATGGACTGCGCAAATTCAAGACAGCATCAAGTAGAGACCAAGTTCAGCAATGCAAACTACAAACCAACAGTACAAATATACAAACTATGGTGAATGCAGATACAACATGTCAAAGAATACTACAAGGTCAACACAGTGATCATTATCACTGACTCCATTAATCAAGACACAGCAGTGATCAGATGAATCATGAAATGCAACATCAAACCAGAGAATACATTACAGTGGTCATGAATGCAGTAACAACACCGCACCAGAATGCATCAAAAGCAAACAGAGAGCATATGCATCAACTACAAGCAGATACAACTCGACCGGTAACCAAGGCTACAAAGTTTAAGAAATCAATTGGCTGCAGTAAACACAATCAGTGAAGACAGAGTTCAACATCAAGGTTGATCAAGCCAAAAATTCATGTAATCAATCAAAGCCGAAGTCAAAATTGAACCAAGTCAGTATGTTGAACAAGTCAACAAAGTGAAAATTCAGGAAATCAGTATTGTCAAAGTCAAACAAGTGTTCACCGTGATAGCCAAGAAAATTGACCACGAAATCAAATCAATACCGTGTAAATCAAGCTATCAAAAATACGTAATTGACAAAGTCAGATTTTATCTCAATCATCCAAGTATAATCGAATGGCCAAAGCAAATCAGTAGACAAATTCAAACACGAATATACGAACGCAAAAATAGAATTTCGAATCCTATATAAGCCCAATCATCATCGGCATTTATTTCATCGAGTTCAAGCAAAACAAATCAGAAGAAGAAAAGAGATAAATCACATACCACTCAGATAACTCGATCGGAAATTGGGAGAACCGTGTTCTAAGCAGAGAGATCATCGAATGACGAAGCAACAACGCCAATCCATTCATTCAATCAAGAAATAGAAGTCGACAGCCCCAGTTTTCACAAGCCCTAATTCAGTTGCAAAGGAACGAACGAAAGAAGGAACTAAAGCCGACATTGATAAGAGAAGATAACAGGGCCGTGTTTTACTTGAGTAATAATATTTTAAGGGCCGGCCTTGTTTTATTTCTAAAGGCTTTAGTTTAATTTTTAATTAGGGTTATTGTAACTTTTATTTGTGTTTTAATTGTTGTTTTTATTTTTCAAGTCAAAGGAGTTGTAAATCACCACCTAGGGTTTAGGTAGTGTCAGATTGTCTAGTTAGAATTAGTTCAGTGAGCAGGGTGTGCGAGTTTGCAAAGTTCTATTGTAGGCGGGAGCAGAGTTTGCGAGTAAACGAAGCTCTATAGGCGGGAAGCAAAGTTTGCAAGTAAACGAAACTCTATAGGCGGGAGCAGGGTGTGCGAGTCTAGTAGAGTGTTTGTGAGCGGGAGCAAATGTTTGCGAGCAGGGTGTGCGAGTCTAGTAGAGTGTTTGTGAGCGGGAGAAAATGTCTACGAGTCTAGTAGAGTGTTTGTAAGCGTGATACTGTTTAATTCTAATAGAAATCTGTGAATGCAGCAGTAGGCAGGGGTTGCCGAAGCTGGGTAAATTTTGTGTGTGATTTACTTTTTCTGCATATTTATTTCTGTAGTTTTCTGTGTTTGAATCGAGAAAATTTTGTATAACCCTATTCACCCCCCCTCTAGGGTTAATCTAGATCCTACACTCTTCACAAATCAGAATAGTTTATCCTCGAGCAACTAATCCATCGAAGAAACAGATTCTCACTGCTGCTTCTGAATTCCACCTCCAGGAACTGCTAAGCCAAAAAGATCTTCCTGTTGAAACAGAGAACGCTTTCGAGCTGCACTGCTAACACAGATGCTAAAGACTTCCTATCCAGAGCTCTTTGAGAAACTCGGACCTCCAAGTAAACGCATACATCCTGCTGAACTCAGCTACAACACCGAAGCAGACACACTTCCTTAAACTTGCTCCGAAAGAAAACATCTTAGGAGTCATCCATAGCCACTGCATCTCATCACGCAGCTACTACTTTCTGAGGTTGCCAAGATACCATTGCTCGATTCTGCCTGACCGATAGATCCAAATTCTCAAAAATCCGCTCACACGAGCGCGATCAAACTTACACTTCGAAGATGAACTGCGGACCATAACAGGTTTCCTTCAGAGATCAATGAAATCCTTACACCAAACTGCAAAGATTACTCGAGACGATATTAGGTCTACAGTCTCGACAAATACACTTCCTATCTTAAACATTCAAACTCCAACCATTGGTAGTCATGTCACACACACAACTATTCTATCTACCTTTATAACTTATGTTGGAAAACCCGAATATGTAACCCAACGGACAGGTAGAAATATATATATATAATTATATATAAAAAATTACAAGTACGCTCTCTCAAGAAAGACACCACTACAGAGCCTAGGTATTCACTCAACCTAATGCTCTGATACCAACTGAAACAACCCGGCTTTCTTACCACAGAAAATCGCATCATTTTTAAGAAAGAAAGGGATAGAAAAGAGAAAAGACAGAGAAGAAAGAAAGAAACAACATCAGAATCTAAATAGCGGAACGAATAAATTATATTAATCCATAATACATTACATAGTATCATATACATCAGAGATACACAGCTAAACAATACATACTAGACAGTTATAAACACCTGTCTAGTTATACAACTCAAAGACAACAACTCAGAGAACACACAGCGGAATACTATATAGCTATACGCAGAAGCCTCCTGCTCCATTGCTCCTCCATAATTTGTCAAGCCAACCTGAATTCCCCTGGCTACTCGTAAAAATTTGAGTACCCAAGAGTTTAAGAAAAATAGAATAAACTCCGGGTCAGACATGGGTCTGGTGTGAGTAAAAGGTTAAAGTTGCTTAACTTTAAAAACCTTTTGAAAGAAAAGGTATCACGTAAGACTTCCCACACATAAACATGGAAAAGTTTTTACCTTATGCTAACCAAAACATTTGATAGGAAATCTAGTGATATTATAATAGGTCTAGGGTTTTCAAATAAATATGAAATAGTCGAAATTGTTACATTATTAAATTCCAGCTACTAGCCACAAAAGTGGGTAATACAATCAAATTCGATGGCACTTATTGGATTTTGGATTCCATACAATGGCAAGGTTACTGGGGCACCGCCCGTCACAGTACGTGGCCTAGATCACCGTACCGAGGAGTACGCTCGCTCCCCTGCAACACAAAGCCGGAACCATTCCTTACTGAACAGTTCCGAATAAGACAACCCCGGCGGATGTAGCTATTCAACCGCCCACACAGCCGAAATAAAAGGGACTCTAGACAAGGATTAATCTCATCCTACTTGGGCATGACCCACTTAGCCTTGCTGCACCTCCCCTGTTTTAGCCATTCCCGGTTGATGAGGCTTGAGGCTATGATTACCTTTAGTGAACACATCACTTAGAATGCTCATCGTCCACCTGACGATGTTCTAAAAGCATTCAATCCATACAAGTTCGTTCCGGGTTCGAACGAAACCGAAGGCATTATCTCGTTACACTCATTTTGGAATCACCCTCAGAGTTAACGACAACAACCCTTGCACTCTGAATCTTCATCTTCACTTGAGATTCACGACCTATTGTTAATTTGGATCGATGTGGTTTTCGGATATCCACATATGGAAACCCGATCCCGGTCTCATCGAAATCCAAAACATATCTTTTAGGTCCAAGTTGTTTAAGGCTAAACAATTCAATTCAACTATCCATATACACACATAATAGATAATTCACAAGTCACAATTGATAATCACATTATCAAAATAAACAGATGATCCATAACAAAATAGGTAATCCATATCATCATCACAATAGATAATCTATATTACCATCACAATGCAACCAAGAATTCATACCACACAACATTATTTATCTCATTCCTGAGATTACATCCATTCAAGACAATCAATGTGTAACAACCCGGAATTTTCACCAATTTATAATCATCGTTAAATGCTTAATGGCGATTGCTAATTGCTAATCGAAGTTTTGATTTTTTTTAAAATTAAGTTATAATTCTTTTATAAATTATCAAAAGGAATTGTGGGCTTTAAATTGAAATTGTGGCCCATGTTTTATTTTGAAGCCGTGAAAATTTGCAAGGCTAATACCGTTCTTTTTCCCCCTTTTTTCATTTTCGTTCATTCTAAAACCCTAAAACAAAATCGAACGAACGAAAATATGGTGGCCTCGTCTTCTTTCTGAAATTAGGGCTTGCTCGTTCGTCCCTTTCCTCCGTTCAATCGAGTTCGTAAATCAGGTAAGTGATTCCTTCACTAACATCTAATTCAAACCTAGCTTGATTTTTGACATGTTCCAATTCTGTTTACTTGGACTTTGTTCGAATTTGTATGTTCGCTTGTTGTTTGAATAACGTGGCTTTGATTTCTGGTTTTTCGATTTTTATGTTGAAGAAAATTTGACTTTGACTTTCGGCCATGTTTTGATTTCGTGAATTTCTTGGTTGACTTCGACTTTGATTCTTTGTGTCTGTATTTCTTTGCTACTGCATACTTGATAGCAAATTTGATGTGTGGTCAGACCTGAACTTCACCTGAGCATTGTTAAGTAGTTTGTAGTTGCAGTGTTGTCATATGGGCTTGTAAGTTGTATCATATTTGATGATCTTCATATTCACGTGTCTTGTTGAAGTGGTTGAAACTTGCAGTTCACTCGGCTTTGATTTTTGCGGTTTCGACATCTTATATTCATGAGATGTTTATTGTGAAGCTTGGTTTACTGGTCTTTGAGGCATGTTGTATTTTTCTTTGTGGTCTGCACTTGCATACTGATGCTTGTTGCACTTGTGTACTTCATATATGCACTGTGTCATTTAGCTTCACTCTTGAACACTGTGTCATTTGTATGAGTCACTTGCATACTCGGTCGTGCTGTCCACCTGAGTTTAAACATGTTTTGTAGTGATGCAATTGATGTTTGTAGCTTGGTTTGTGGCTGTGCTTGCATGTGAGTTGTATTTATGTGTGTCTATTGCACTTGCTAATGTTCATTGCTGGTTAGTTTGCATCTGCCTTGTGGTTGTTTCTAGCCATCCTTTGTGCTACCTGTTCACTTGAGTCTGCTTCACCACTGAGCCTAAATGTAGTTGAAGTTGCATTTGTACACTTGGTCGAAACTGGTCCTTGATGTTCATTTGAACTGTGCATTCACTGTTGCCATATCTTGGCTCCTTGCAGTTTTGTTGCTGTTTGAGTTTCACTGAACTTTGATTTTTATGTAACCTGCTCTGGACATTTTATGGTCCTGTGTTGAGTTTGACTTTTTTTTGGTCATGTTTTCTTTCATTTGTACATCACTTCTTTGCCTCTTTTACTGCCTTCTTTGTACACATGAAATCCATTGATGTTTTTGCATTCGCATGAGACTGTATATTCATCATGGCAGTTGTTCATGTGTCTGCATTTTGATATATAAGTTTGACTTTCATTTGTCTGTGATATTGCCTTTTTATGGTGATGTTCCCACTGCGGCATTGAGTTGGAATTGATGCATATTGAACTATTATCGATTTGTGCTCATGTATATGAAGTAGTGTTACGTTTCCTTGTAACTTTCACTGTACTATTCACTGAATTTCAAGTTAGGTAGTTCACTGCTTCATGTATTTTGGGTTTACCTCTTTGATGTCGAGGCTTCTGTACTATTTCCATCTTTACTACTGCATCACCAGAGATGTATTATTCATGTACATTGCCTCCACACCTAGGCTGTCTGGTTTCAATGTTTTTGCATTGAGTCAGATGAACTATTCATATGCATGGATGTTGACTTTTGCCACTTGCAAAACTGCTGTTGAACTTCGGGCGTTGACTTGGGTTTTTACTGACCTATACCCATGTATTTGCTTGCATCCATAATGTCACTGCATCATGTATGATACAGTTTGCATTTGAGTTGTACACTTGTGCACTTAAGTCAGTGCTGTCCACCTGAGTTTGAGCACTGCAGTTTTACTTGCTGTCTTCATATTGTGACTATTTTGAGTTGGTTCCATTGTTTTTCATTGTTGCTTGGATATTGAACTGCTTTATGCTTGAAGTCGTAGCGTGTACACCTTCCCTGTGTTGAATCCAGCTAATAGTTTAGGTTTGGCCTTGTGCCCGGTTGTGTACATCATTACTGAAGTGGCAGGGCAGTGCACGCAAGCGTGAACTGCAGCCACACAGAATTGAGTTTTTGTGTACATCATCACTATAGTGGCAAGGCAGTGCACGCAAGCGTGAACTGCAGCCACACGGTATGGCTTTTATGATATTCTATTTTGTTTTGATTTATTGATCTTTTGCATATTCCATATGCTGTAGTGGCGAGGCAGTGCACGCGTGCGTGTACTGTAGCCCTACTCAAATTAATATTTTTATTGATATTTCAATGGTTTGAACTGTTTTGTTTATTCAATTCAATATTCTGAATTGCATTCTGATTTGGTTGAATTTGCTGATTTG
Source organism: Allium cepa (assembly GCA_030765085.1). Lineage (NCBI taxonomy): Eukaryota > Viridiplantae > Streptophyta > Magnoliopsida > Asparagales > Amaryllidaceae > Allium > Allium cepa. The sequence continues at coordinate 269,069,844 of CM060928.1, forward strand.
TTGTTTAACACTGCTAAGTGTTATATTTATCGTTATCCGATTTCTTTTTTTAAGGATCGGATAGACGAAATTTATTTTGACTATCGTCTAATTGTTATTTACTTATTATTGCTTCTGAGCACTAATAATTGATTTTGAATTAGACTGACCCGTGTATTATTTTCTTTTGAATTTAATACTCGAGTAAGACCCGAGTTATTTCAGGTTGTAGATATCTTGCTTTGGGTAGCTGTTTGAGCTATGAAGACTTTTCATATCTTTTGTAGTTGTCGTGTCATAGTATAGGTTGATATGTATTCATGTATATTAGTCATTAATGTACTTGTATATATAACTTCCAGAGTCGACTGTTGTAGTTGTATCATATGTATTGTGTCAAATGTATTGTAACTGAAATCAGTTATATATATGAGACTTTTTGTTTTAACCGTGTTCCGCATTTATATTATCTGTGTTATTATTATATTTACTGTCCTAAACTATTATGAAGCGTCGTAGTTCGTTTTATATTGGAATTGGGGTATGTCGATGGGAGTAAGTAAATCAGAGATTAAAAATGAAAGAATATATATATACCACTCCTATCGAGATAACCAATTCTAGTGTAAGGCCTAACTACAGATGGCCGCTCCTCAACAGCCTTATTCTCCGCGCTAGTTGACAGCATTACACCGTAGTGTTCTTGGCTAGCGTGGGTATAGAGGTGGGGCGTTACAGCTTGGTATCAGAGCCTGGGGTTTAGGACAAATATAAAACATAACTTAGATAGTACATGTGTTACAACTATTTGTTGATGTTTTATCTCTCATCTTTGTATATGATTATCTTTGATTGTTAGGTATGAATTCCTAATGCTTATTCATGTGCATTTGATTTTGATTTCGTGAAAGTATTTTGGCTTCGGCCTCCGTTTGCTTTGCGAACTCAAGTTGAGTTTTTGATGATGAGGATTTTGTTCTTGTGTTTTCAGCTTTGAATTGATTTAGCCGATGTTGATTTTGTTCGAATCTCAGCGATTTTAAACTTGATATTTTATGTTTTCCTCGGCTTGATTTCCATTCGACTTCGGTCACTTTGTTTTCGTGAAATTGCTAGTTTCTTGATTTCCAAGACTCTGACTTTGTTTGCCGTTGAATTCTTTGATGAGGATGTTGATTTGTTTTGTACTCGACTGTGGCCAATAATCGTTGACTTCGGCATTGACTTGATTTTTTTATTCTTGTTGAAGTCATTTATGCGTTTATGCTCGTTTTGCTCTGTTTTTCCAATTGTTAATCGATTCTCCTTTTCCGATTAGTTGTTATCACTTATGTCGACTTTGATAACTTCTATTTCTGGAATTTTTGAGTATTTCTACTTTGACGGATTTGGAATCGAATTCTTTGGATTTTATTCACGTCTTCGAATGCGAATTTTAGTGAATTGATTTGGTTTCCAAATTTAATCGATTCTTGTTAATTCCCCGATTTGTTGCTATCATTTATTAGCAACTTTGATGACATTTTCTTCGGGATTTTCATGAACATACCTTTTGAAGAACTTAATATCGATTTCTTTGGATTCTATTCACATCTTTGTATGTGAATTCTTGTGACTGATTGTTTCTACAATCATCTTTGAGATTGTCACTTTAAAAATATAAAGGTTTTCTATACTAGTAGTAAATATCAAAACCCTTTTCCCCAAACGATTTCAAAGCTATTTTACTACAAAGCTCTTTTCCTAAACCGTTTTCCAATCTACTAGTATATACAAACCTTTACCTCACTCGTATGAGAAATCTAATTAAACGACTTAGTAAAACGAGTGGTATGAAACGCTTGAGTTTACTTCGCCGGTTAATTCTTGGACTTATTCGATTGAATCTTTTGTGACAATTTTCTAGTGAAGATCTACAGTTTGTTCGTAAATATTTGAGTTAAGCAAGTGGTCATGGGACATGAGGCTAAACTTTTATATTTACCAGCTTAGTGTAATTGACACTTCTCGTTGATCATGACGATCATTTTATGATTTAGACTAGTAATTGTGCGATGTCTCTTTGTTTGCTTTCTGGTTACGCTAGACACCACTTGTGTGATTCCATTCACACATACCTTTTTGCTTTTTGGTTAGCCTAGACACCATTTGTGTGATTCCGCTCACACATATCGTTTTGCTTTCTGGTTAGGCTAGACACCACTTGTGTGATTCCATTCACACATACCTTTTTGCTTTTTAGTTAGCCTACACACCATTTGTGTGATTCCGCTCACACATATCTTTTTGCTTTCTGGTTAGGCTAGACACCACTTGTGTGATTCCATTCACACATACCTTTTTGCTTTTTGGTTAGCCTAGACACCATTTGTGTGATTCCGCTCACACATATCTTTTTGCTTTCTGGTTAGGCTAGACACCACTTGTGTGATTCCATTCACACAACCTTTTTGCTTTTTGGTTAGCCTAGACACCATTTTTGTGATTCCTCTCACACATATCTTTTTGCTTTCTGGTTAGGCTAGACACCACTTGTGTGATTCCATTCACACGTACCTTTTTGCTTTTTGGTTAGCCTAGACACCACTTGAGTGATTCCACTCACACATACCTTTTTGTTGCGAGGTTAGGCTAGACACCATTTGTGTGATTCCATTCACACATACCTTTTTGCTTTTTGGTTAGCCTAGACTTCATCTGTGTGATTCTGACTCATCCATATGGGGTAGCTCCCCACGGTCTTCGGACCATTCGTGTGTCAAAATTTAATGGTTGGTCACCATGAGATAGCGTCTCGCTTTGCGTTACACGTGTTGGTGAGTTTTCATGCTCACGTATAGGTGAGTTTCCATGCTCCCGTTCTCGCTTTGCGTTGCACGTGTTGGTGAGTTTTCATGCTCACGTATAGGTGAGTTTTCATGCATACTCCCATTTTGTGATTTCTGGATTTCTTGTGTAGATTTCTATAATTTCTGTTTTCTGGATTTCTTGTGTAGATTTCTAGAATTTGTGTTTTCTGGATTTCTTGTGATGATTTCTAGAATTTGTGCTTCACCAATTTTCGCGATTTCTATTGATAAGTTTTATCAATTTTTGTGCATTGGTGAATTCGTGTGTCATTGACTTGTTATGAATACAAGTTTAGGGTATGATACCCCTTTCTATCTTTGAGAAGATTCTTGTGACATCTTTGATAAATGAAAATTCATTGGTATTATATTTTGACGCCAATTACTTTGATGAGATTTTGACGTATAAAAATTACTGTCGCTTTGACTTCAGTAACCGTCAATTTTAAAATGGATTTTCAAGCGGTTATCCCGCGATGCTTATTTTGTTGTCCGTTTTTACGGTATTTTGAGAAGTGCAATTTCCTTGTCGAAGCTGCTACTGATGTTGCTGTTTTAATCACGTGTTTTAAAAATTGTTTCAAAATAAAAATTGTTTCAAAATAAAAATTGTTTCCAAAATTTTTACGGTTTGCGCTTTCAAAAGAATGAGGAAGCGACTTAAACGTTTTAGTAAAATCGAGGACTATGACCCCTTTCTTTTGCTGATTCGCTTAATTCCGGACTTGTTCGTTTGAGAATGTAAATTGTAATTTTATAAATAAAATTGTTTTCAGAAGTTTTGCACTTTGTGCTTTCAAAAGAATGAGGAAGCGACTTAAACGTTTCAGTAAAATCGAGGACTATGACCCCTTTCTTTTACCGATTCGCTTAATTCCGGATTTTTCCGTTTGAGAATGTGAAATGTTATTTTTAGAATACACAATTTTGCACTTTCAAGGAAACGATGAAGTGAATTAAACGATTTAGTAAAACTCATGGTTATGAGACATGTGCGTTTGCTATTTCGGTTAATTCCGGACTCGTTAATTGAAATATTTGCAATTTCTGATTATCGTTTTTGATAATCGGATATTTGTGGTTTCTGATTATCGTTTTTGATAATCAGATATTTCTTGTTTCTGATTATCGCTTGTGATAATTAGTTATTTAAGATTTGATTATCGTTTTGATAATTGAATATTTGTTGATTTGAAATTTGATTACCGTTGTGGTAATTCCTGATTATCGTTTTTGATAGTTACATATTTGTGATTTTTGTTTTCTAATTATCTTTGTTGATAATTAGATTTTGCTGTCTTCTAATTATCGTATCGATAATTAGATATTGTTGTTTTGTGATTTCTGTATTCTGATTATCTAATTGATAATTAAATTTTGTAGAGAATTTGTGAATTTCTTTTATGAAATTAAAAGATTTCTTTGGTGTTTATATTGTACTACGCCGGTGTACCGGCTCAATTTTCTGCTATTCATGATGTTTTCCAATTACGGAAATGCCTTAGGGATTTCCGATTTTCATTCTTGAGCAACATTCTATTCACACTATTGCTTCGGAGGTTGAGAACCTTCGAAATAAAGATGTTTTTCTTGCGGGAGTTCAATGGTTCTCAAATCCTAAGGATTGCACTTAGGAATCCTGAGAATTCATCGAGCAAACACGTTCAGGCTTACTCTTTCAAGCTCTTTATGATGAACTTTCTATTTCAAATTTCTTCATCTTGTGATGATGTTCTTTATGGTTGTTACCGTTTGTTCATTTATTTCTTATGATTGCGAGGACGCAATTTCTTTAAGGAGGGGAGTCTGTAACAACCCGGAATTTTCACCAATTTATAATCATCGTTAAATGTTTAATGGCGATTGCTAATTGATAATCGAAGTTTTGATTTTTTTTAAAATTAAGTTATAATTCTTTTATAAATTATTAAAAGGAATTGTGGGCTTTAAATTGAAATTGTGGCCCATGTTTTATTTTGAAGCCGTGAAAATTTGCAAGGCTAATACCGTTCTTTTTCCCCCTTTTTTCATTTTCGTTCATTCTAAAACCCTAAAACAAAATCGAACGAACGAAAATATGGCGTCCTCGTCTTCTTTCTGAAATTAGGGCTTGCTCGTTCGTCCCTTTCCTCCGTTCAATCGAGTTCGTAGATCAGGTAAGTGATTCCTTCACTTACATCTAATTCAAACCTAGCTTGATTTCTGACATGTTCCAATTCTGTTTACTTGGATTTTGTTCGAATTCGTATGTTCACTTGTTGTTTGAATAACGTGGCTTTGATTTCTGGTTTTTCGATTTTTATGTTGAATAAAATTTGACTTTGACTTTCGGCCATGTTTTGATTTTGTGAATTTCTTGGTTGACTTCGACTTTGATTCTTTGTGTCTGTATTTCATTGCTACTGCATACTTGACAGCAAATTTGATGTGTGATCAGACCGTAACTTCCCTTGAGCATTGTTAAGTAGTTTGTAGTTGCTATGTTGTCATATGGGCTTGTAAGTTGTATCATATTTGATGATCTTCATATTCACGTGTCTTGTTGAAGTGGTTGAGACTTGCAGTTCACTCGGCTTTGATTTTTGTGGCTTCGACATCTTATATTCATGAGATGTTTATTGTGAAGCTTGGTTTACTGGTCTTTGAGGCAAGTTGTATTTTTCTTTGCGGTCTACACTTGCATACTGATGCTTGTTGCACTTGTGTACTTCCTATATGCACTGTGTCCACTCTTGAACACTGTGTCATTTGTCTGAGTCACTTGCATACTCGGTCGTGCTGTCCACCTGAGTTTGAACATGTTTTGTAGTGATGCAATTGATGTTTGTAGCTTGGTTTGTGGCTGTGCTAGCATGTGAGTTGTATTTATGTGTGTCTGTTGCACTTTCTAATGTTCATTGCTGGTTAGTTTGCTTCTGCCTCGTGGGTGTTTCTGGCCATCCTTTGTGCTACCTGTTCACTTGAGTCTGCTTGACCATTGAGCCTAAATGTATTTGAAGTTGCATTTGTACACTTGGTCGAAACTGGTCCTTGATGTTCATTTGAACTGTGCATTCAGTGTTGCCATATCTTGGCTCCTCGCAGTTTTGTTGCTGTTTGAGTTTCACTGAACTTGGATTTTTATGTAACCTGCTCTGGACATTTTATGGTCCTGTGTTGAGTTTGACTTTTTTTTGGTCATGTTTTCTTTCATTTGTACATCGCTTCTTTGCCTCTTTTACTGCCTTCTTTGTACACATGAAATCCAGTGATGTTTTTGCATTCGCATGAGACTGTATATTCATCATGGCAGTTGTTCATGTGTCTGCACTTTGATATATAAGTTTGACTTTCATTTGTCTGTGATATTGCCTTTTTATGGTGATATTCCCACTGCGGCATTGAGTTGGAATTGATGCATATTGAACTATTATCGATTTGTGCTCATGTATATGAAGTAGTGTTACGTTTCCTTGTAACCTTCACTGTACTATCCACTGAACTTCGAGTCAGGTAGTTTACTGCTTCATGTATTTTGATTTTACCTCTTTGATGTCGAGGCTGCTGTACTATTTCCATCTTTACTACTGCATCACCAGAGATGTATTATTCATGTACATTGCCTCCACACCTAGGCTGTATGGTTTCAATGTTTTTGCATTGAGTCAGATGAACTATTCATATGCATTGATGTTGACTTTTGTCACTTGCAAAACTGTTGTTGAACTTCGGGCGTTGACTTGGGTTTTTACTGACCTATACCCATGTATTTGCTTGCATCCATATCACTGCATCATGTATGATATAGTTTGCATTTGAGTTGTACACTTGTGCAGTTAAGTCAGTGATGTCCACCTGAGTTTGAGCACTGCAGTTTTACTTGCTGTCTTCATATTGTGACTGTTTTGAGTTGGTTCCATTGTTTTTCATTGTTGCTTGGATATTGAACTGCTTTATGCTTGAAGTCGTAGCCTGTACACCTGCCCTGTGTTGAATCCACCTAATAGTTCGGGTTTGGCCTTGTGCCCGGTTGTGTACATCATTACTGAAGTGGCAGGGCAGTGCACGCAAGCGTGAACTGCAGCCACACGGAATTGAGTTTTTGTGTACATCATCACTGTAGTGGCAAGGCAGTGCACGCAAGCGTGAACTGCAGCCACACGGTATGGCTTTTACGATATTCTATTTTGTTTTGATTTATTGATCTTTTGCATATTCCATATGCTGTAGTGGCAAGGCAGTGCACGCGTGCGTGTACTGCAGCCCTACTCAAATTAATATTTTAATTGATATTTCAATGGTTTGAATTGTTTTGTTTATTCAATTCAATATTCTGAATTGCATTCTGATTTGGTTGAATTTGCTGATTTGTTGTTTAACACTGCTACGTGTTATATTTATCGTTATCCGATTTCTTTATTTAAGGATCGGATAGACGAAATTTATTTTGACTATCGTCTAATTGTTATTTACTTATTATTGCTTCTGAGCACTAATAACTGAGTTTGAATTAGACTGACCCGTGTATTATTTTCTTTTGAATTTAATACTCGGATCAGACCCGAGTTATTTCAGGTTGTAGATATCTTGCTTTGGGTAGCTGTTTGAGCTATGAAGATTTTTCATATCTTTTGGATTTGTCGTGTCATAGTATAGGTTGATATGTATTCATGTATATTAGTCGTTAATGTACTTGTATATATAACTTCCAGAGTCGACTGTTGTAGTTGTATCATATGTATTGTGTCAAATGTATTGTAACTGAAATCAGTTATATATATATATATATATATATATGAGACTTTTTGTTTTAACCGTGTTCCGCATTTATATTATCTATGTTATTATTATATTTACTGTCCTAAACTATTATGAACCATCGTAGTTCGTTTTATATTGGAATTGGGGTATGTCGATGGGAGTAAATAAATCAGAGATTAAAAATGAAAGAATATATATATATATACCACTCCTATCGGGATAACCAATTCTAGTGTAAGACCTAACTACGGATGGCCGCTCCTCAACAGCCTTATTCTCCGTGCTAGTTGACAGCATTACACCGTAGTGTTCTTGGCTAGCGTGGGTATAGAGGTGGGGCGTTACACAATGTCAGCCATTCATACATAAGCAATGATTTTCTTAACCACAACATAATTAATTTAAAATGAATTAAATTAACTATCTCTATCTCTAATCAATTTAAAATGAATTAAATTAATTACTTCATCTCTTAATTAATTTAAAATTAATTAAATTAATTACCTTCATCATAATAAATCTTACTTACCTATCCATTAATTAAAACAATTAATTAATCATCTTTTTAATTAATCAACCTTGATTAATTAACTCTTAATCAAGTAATTAATCCTTAATTATTCTCACTAATCATATTAATTAATGAACCTTTATTAATCACTTCCATTAATTAATTAACTATAATTAATTACATTATTTCTTAATTAATTACATTAATTAATCATGCTTAAATTAGTCACTATCAATTAATCAACTTTAATAAATATAGACAGTAATTAATTATTACTTCTTAATTTCTTCTAATTATATTTATAAATTCTTTGATTTATTACACCAAGTAATAAACCTTTAATTACTTTACCAAGTAATTATCCATTTAAAATTACTTCCCAATAAGTAATTTCACTTATCTCAATTACCCCTGTAATTTGTCATCAATTACTTATCTTAAGTAATTACTCTTATCAAAACTTATTAAGTAAACATACTTAATCATTTATCAAGTGACTTCTTTAATTAATTAACAAATTAATTATCTCAGCTTGATCACAAACTCCACATAAATCATAATTGAGTAATTCATCCCTTAATTACTCTTTAACCAAATTAATCCTTAATTACAGATTAATTATCCTCAATTATTAATTAATAAATCTCAATTATTAATCAATCCTTTAATACAAGGTAATCAATCACTAATTACTTTTATAATTAATTAATTAACCTTAATTAACTAATTAATTATCTCTTGATCATTAATTAATAAAACTTAATTATTAATTAACAACCTTAATTACAAATTAATTAATCCATAAATATAATTAATTAATCCTTAATTACAATTAATTAACCTTTAATAATAGTTAATTAATTCTTAATTAACTTGCATTATAGATTAATAATTTCTTAATTAAATAAGCCTAATTATTAATTAAGAAAACCCAATTATTACCTAATAAAACCTTTATCGAGTATTAATTAACTACTATTTTAATTAACCCTTAATTACTTAATTAATAAGTAATTACAATTTAATTAATCATTAGTCATTAATTAAATCATCATAATTATTAGTTAATTAAATTAATAATTATACTTAATTAATTACTTAATTAATCCTTTAAAATAGTTAATTACATTAATTAATTAAACTTAAAATTCTTAATCAACTTAATTAATTACAAATCATTAACACTTAATTATTATTTAAGATAAAACATTATCTTAAATTAACCTTGAAAAACTATACTTAACTTAATCATTAATTAGTTTAAGATATAAAATAACCATCAATTACTTACCCTTAATTATTCATTAACTAATTTAAATAAAACATTTCCCTATAATTTCCCTTATATTACAAAATAAGTTGGAAAACAATATTAAGGTTTTTAACTTAAAACATTTTAAACCATTCATACAAATTCATTCATAAAACAATTCAATTCAAAGACAAGAATTTTAATTTAACTTAAATTATTTAAAGTTTAAACTTACTTATTTTAAATTGAAAATATGGTTGAACATTTTAGTTTGGGTCCAACCCATGTATACTGGAATTCAAAAACAAAGTACATCATCTTCTTTTTTTTTTTAAACAATTTTAACTTAAATTTAAGAAACAGTTTTTATTAAAACTTAAAAACTGTTAAACATAATAGTTTAAATCAAACATGTAAAAACCCCAGGAAATCACCCGAGCCACAACCAAGCATTCACGCGAGTTTCCTCGAGTCATTTACCCTATACCCCGAGATAATACCCAACAACCCAAAACAACCACAACCCACTGACACCCATCATCTCGTGCACCTGCACTAGTGTCGGAACCACCTCCGGTTAACGACGAACCTATCGCCAAGTCACTCTACCACCCTACAATCACCTACGATTAACAGAATATTGACACATGCCTTGATTCACAATCGAGCTCCTCAGGGTGAACTGAAACCTAAACCATCATCAGAAAAATCCCTGAACCCACGCCTCCGATAAATGATAACCGCCACGATCACGGCTAGGGTTTTCCGACCCACCGCGCCTCCTTCTCCCAAAATTTCATACAACTCTATTCACCATAAGAAGAACAGCGGTTCAATTTACTGCAAGAATCAAATTTTAGGTTTAAAACCAAATCCTCCTTGCTGCCGACGCCACGATCATCAGACAACCATCCCATTATTTTTCCCACACTTTCTGATCCTACCTCAACCTCCACCAAGAACCCCAATCACCAAAGACCTCGTGATCAACATAAATTACCCAAAATCCCAATTCCATAAAACCCCCAATTACATACTCAATATAATTTTAAAAATTATGATTTTCTTTCTAAAATTCATACTTCCCAATGACCATCCAGATTGTATAATTATTTCATCTAATTTTAACATTTGATTTCAAACATTGGCAATAAATTGTTGCTGCATAATTTGATTTCTAGATAAATTTCAAATATCAGAGACTTTGTTCTATTTTTAGTTGTTAGTTTATACTTAAACTAACTTATTTTGTTTAAATCTAAGACTTAACCGTTGTTTAAATAGAATAGCTTGAAGATATGATCTTTACTCAGATTCTACAGTAGGGTAACAGAGAGAAATGAAACCAACATGCACAGTTTCAACATAACAAATCCCATTGCATATTTATTTCAACACAGAGGCAACTTCTATGTATATAATTAAACATCATCTCAAACTTCATGCAACAGAAATTTACTACTTAAATTTTAGTAAATTGTTTACTCACCTTTTTTAAATGCAGCACTTTAAATCTTGATGAATAAAAAAGGAACTTGCAAAATGCTTTGAACTTGAAGATGAACCCTCATTTGAAACAAAATGCTTAATCCCTTGATTTGATTTAAACTAGAATGTTTCAGGTTTGTTTTTTTGAAAACTTGTTATGCTTTAACTTTTTGCTTCAGATTTCCTTGACCCATATTCATTTGCATGCATATGAAAAATGAGGCAGACATGGAAAATGCAGAACAAGATTGATAACTTGCATCAAACTTTTAAAAACATGCTGCAGATTTTATTTGTGTAGGATCTAAATTAACCCTAGAGGGGGGGGTGAATAGGGTTATAGCAAATTTTCTTAATTTAAACACAAAAATAAACTGCAGAAATAAATATACTAAAAGTAAATCACACACAAGATTTACCCAGCTTCGGCAACCCCTGCCTACTGCTGCATTCCCAGATTTCTATTAGAATTAAACAGTATCACGCTTACAAACACTCTAACAGACTTGCAAACCCTGCTACCGCCTATAGAGTTTTGCAAACTCGCAACCCCTGCTTACTGAACTAACTCTAAATAGACAATCAGACACAACCTAAAACCTAGGTGGTGATTTACCTAAACTCTTTGATTCGTAGAATAAAAAAAAATAATTAAGAACAAAATAGCCCTAAACTAATTAACATTATTAATATAAGTTTATTAACAATATTAATTAAAAAACAAAAACCCCCTTCTGTTTTTGAACACCGGCCCACTTCCTTATTTCACCCGATCCTCTTTTTATTTGTTCGTGAGAAACAATGGCGGCTTCGTTCCAGTTAGGGTTTCGTTCCCTTTTGATCCAGTTAGGGCTTCGGCTCTTCGTTGCAATTAGGGCTTCGGTTCTTCGTTGCAATTATGGCTCTGGTTTCTTCAATTTGATCTGTGATTGGTTGCCCTAGCTTGCTTGCAGTTGCTCGATCGAGTTTTGATGCTTGTGAATTCGGTATGTGTTGTCTCCTTTTGCTTTTCTAATTTGATACTTGAACTCGATCGAATTGAAATGCCGATGATGATTAGGGTTTTAATAGGATTTGATTTCCTATTTTTGCGTTCGACTGATTATTTCAAAAAAATTGCTTTGGTCGTTCGATTATGTATTGATGCTTGAGATTTCTTTGACTTAATCAAATTCGTATGCACTTGATTCCTTGGTTGACACGGTAGAGAATTCTCGGCTTGAATTTGATTTTGTGATTTGAGATATTTGACTTTGTCAAATTTACACACTTGAATTTCTTACTTGGTTTTGTGCCCTGATCATCACTGCACTGTTTTGATTTCTTGAATCATATCCACGGCTTCAATGTTTACAGTGTTCATCCCTGTTGCTTTCGACTTCACTGACTTCACTGAGTTCTGACTTTGGCACTGATCCATACATTTGTCTTGTTGACATGATTTGCACTTTCACTGTTGCTCTCGAGTTTTGTTCATCCAATTCGTTGATACTTGTAACTTTCTGCACATGTTTTGCTTCACTGAGTCACTTGTTCATATTGCCTTTGAACCTGTTGCATACATGACTGCTGTATGGTTGCATATTTGTAAGTTGTTCAGTTTGCATCATGCTTTTGTGCATTTGGATTTTTGGTCGACCCTATCTCCTTGAGTTGCAGTGCTTCATGTTGTATTCATCCCTGCAGCATAACCTGTTGCATTCTTTGATGGTTCATTTGTGCACTTGTACTTGGTCATTGTAGTATGTTGTCACTGAGTTTGAGCATTTTCACATTTGCAGCCTTGGTCTTCATACTGTATTCTCTGTATCATACTTGTGCATTTCTCTGTTGTATTACTGTACACTGCATAGTGGTCTTCATTGTGATGATTTTGTTGCTCTGACTTATATCACTTGATGTCTTGAGCTTCAACTGTGCTCGAACTCTGTCCATACTTGCCCAGTTTACACAGATGCTCCACTTGTTCATTTTGTTCAAGTGTACTTGTCTTCATTCTGGTTGTTACAGTCCTATGCAGTTCATGTTGCCTTGACTTTGGTTTGTACTGGTGCACTTCTGTTTGCTGTCATGTTGGTAGCATTGTGTCTTAGCTTTGCTTGTGCATTGCCCCATACATATTGTCACTGTTTAATATTGTTTGCATTGCAGTTGTGTATTTCTGTGGATGCAGTCTTACTACTGTGTTGCTGTAGTCTATTGGGCTGCATTTGTGTATATTTGATTATTTTTGCAATCTGGTCTGGTGCACCTTGTTTCATGCTTGAGACCGTGTTTGCAATGTCTGGTCAGTGGTGCTTTGAGTTGAACCTATCTTGGGTTTGACCTTGTTTTTGATTTCTGTGCTTTTGTTTGATTTTTGCACACGAGTTGGCGAGGCAGTGCACACGTATACGAATGTACACGTGTGTACTGCAGCCACTTGTAATTACCTGTCCCTGATAAAAAAAAATCGATATGCACAGATATTGCACAGTCAAAAATGATGACGAACAACCCAAATAACTGAGGCAAACAATGTTTTCAAAATCATCGTTTCTTTCAAATTTCAAAAATATTTCTCTTTCAATTTTACTGCGTTTGAATATTTTTGCAGATTACTCAGATGCTGGATTCAAACCGGATTATAGTTGAAGACAAAAATATGAGTGTGAGAGATATGTAGTAAGGTCGTGATGTAAATGTGATGTGATTGTAATCAAAAATGTACATGTATAGTGAGAGCATGAAATTGTACTATTTACAATTTGTAATAAATATTTTTTTGAATAAAAATTTCTGTTTGAATTCAAAGTCTGTTTAACTTGTTCTGTTTGAATTCAAATTCGAATTCTGTGTAATTTAATTTTATTCAACAAATATTTATTTAAACTATGAAAAAACAAAATAGTACATTACCAAATACATTTATATGAATGTATATATGTTTATTATCATCAAACAAAAATCATATAGCGCAAAGCGCATATTCAACAATCTCCCCCTTTTGATGATAACAAACATATATTTAAGATTTTGAACATATTAAATGTATTTGATAATTTCATTTGCTCCCCCTATTTGAATGCTCCCTCTCTACACAATGCTCCCCCTACATATATGCATAGAAATATATAAGAGAGCCTATATGCACAATGAAAATTATTTGACCTTTGCTTGATTCTATTCGACAAAAATCTTAACTTTTCTCTCCCCCTTTTGTTATCAGCAAAAGAATAATAGTGTTATAAAATAGGGATGAAATGATCGACATGAATCAAACATTTAACTCAATTAAATATAAATATCAAATTTCAATAAAATTCAAACAAAAATCATAATTACCCTTGTCAAGCCCATATTCCACTTTCAGAAGTGATGAAGATAGAATCATCAAAAATTCATATAGTTATGTCTATTTGTGGTATATTTATTTCTGGAAATTTGAATATCTACTAACCATGCATAACCGTTAGGAGTTTTAAATGAGATTAGTAGTATTCCAATTTAATTTTAAAAAAAATGAAATCAAGTATCTTCTAACCACGCATGACCGTGAGGACTTTTAAATGGGATTAGAATCAACTTGTCTATTAAATCAATTATTTTTAATATGCGTTCCATACATGCATAACCGTGAGGACTTTTAAATGAGCATGGAAGCACATAATCAAAAATCCAAGTAATTCACCCATGCATGACCGTGAGGACTTTTAAATGAGAGTGAATACTTTGGGTATTTATTTTTAATTGCTGAATATAATAAATTGAAGCACAAATAATTTCCTTCACTGATTTAAAGATATTGAAGAACAAATGATTTCCTTTGTAAACTACCACAAATTTACATACTAAATATGATCTTGATAAGTAATGTTTGATAGAAAGATGATAGAAATAGAAATGGTCATGGAATTATTACCCAACAAAAAGTTTTTATAACTCTTGTTATGAAATTCTAAAGAAATTTCCTAATTATATTTTCTCGAGTCTTAATATATGATAAATATCAACACTCATCACTTTTTCAATCACTATTCATCTTTTCGATAATCATTAGGGAGTTAGATTAGTTCAAAAAATTGTCATTTAGAATCAAATTAAAAAAAAAATTTAAAAAAAATGATTAGTCAACCTCTATAATTCCCAAATCTAAACGTAATTTGGAAAATCTGTCTTCGGGGAGAGGTTTTGTGAAAATATCAGCAAGTTGAGTTTCTGTTGAAATATATTCAATGCAAATGTCTTCTTTAGCAATGTGATCTCGAAGAAAATGGTGTCTCACATCAATGTGTTTTGTGCGAGAGTGATGAACAGGATTATTTGACAAATCTATAGCACTCCTACTATCACATTTTAATGGGACTTGTTTATAGACTAAGCCAAAATCAGAAAGAGTTTGCATCATCCATAGAATTTGAGCACAACAACTTCCCAAAGCAATATATTCTGCTTCAGTGGTGGATAATGCAACACAATTCTGTTTCCGACTTGACCATGAGACTAATGAATGTCCTAGCATGAAACATGTTCCACTAGTGCTTTTTCTGTCAACTAATGAACCAGCATAATCAGCATCGGAATAACCTACTAAATCAAAATTTTCACAAGAGGGGTACCATAGTCCAAATTTGTGTGTGTGTGAAAGATATCTCAAAATTCGTTTAGTAGCTTTTAAATGAGATTCTTTGGGATTAGCTTGAAAACGTGCACACAAGCACACAGAAAACATAATATCAGGTCTAGAAGCAGTAAGATAGAGAAGTGAACCGATTATCCCTCGATATTTCTTTTGATCAATTGCAATTCCTTTCTCATCTTTGTCCAACTTTGTTGATGGGCTCATAGGAGTTCTCAATGGTTTGGAATTTTCGACTCCAAATTTCTTCAATAGCTCCAACACATATTTGGATTGTGAAATGAAGATACCATCACTGCTTTGCTTAATTTGAAATCCAAGAAAGTATTTCAATTCACCAACCAAACTCATCTCAAATTTAGCCTGCATGACTTGTTCAAAATTCTCACACAAAAGCTCATTAGTAGCACCATAAATAATATCATCCACATAAATCTGAACAATTAAAAAATCATGTTCTTTATGTAATAGAAACAGAGTCGTGTCAGCACTTCCCTTTTTAAAACCATTTTCTAAAAGATATGTACAGAGGCAATCATACCAAGCTCTTGGTGCTTGCTTAAGACCATATAATGCTTTTTCTAGCTTATACACATGATTTGGATATTCATGATTTTCAAAACCGGGTGGTTGTTCAACAAAAACTTCTTCTTTTAAATCACCATTCAAAAAGGCACTTTTTACATCCATTTGTTTAAGTTTGAAACCCTTGTAACATGCAAAACTTAGCAAGATTCTAATGGCTTCTAACCTAGCAACTGGAGCAAATGTTTCATCAAAGTCTATGCCTTCTATTTGGTTATAACCTTTTGCAACCAACCTAGCCTTGTTTCTAATTACATTTCCTGATTCATCAAATTTATTTTTAAACACCCATTTAGTCCCTACAATTGGATAGTCATTAGGCCTAGGAACTAAATTCCAGACTTTGTTTCTCTCAAATTGATTAAGTTCATTTTGCATTGCTAAAAACCAATTTTCATCATTAAGAGCCATTTCAACAGAATCAGGTTCAATTTCAGAAATAAAACCACTATGACAACAAAACGCACATAAATTTTCATCAAATGAGGAACGAGTACGTATACCTTCCGTAGGATCACCAATAATTAATTCAGGAGGATGATTAGGTTTGAACCTTAATTTATCAGCATCAACAGTCCTCCTTTCAGTTTTCTTACTAAATGTCCCTTCTTCAGTGCCTTCAGGATCTACTCCATCGTCAACCATCCTTTCAGTCGTTTTTTCCAGATCAGATTCATCAAATTTCACATTGATTGACTCAACAATTGTCTTTGTTCGTTTGTTATATATCCTGTAAGCCTTACTCCTTGTTGAATAGCCCATGAAAATTCCATCATCAGCCTTTGATTCAAATTTTCCAAGTTGATCACCTGTGTTAAGAATGAAACAAGGACACCCAAATATACGAAAATAAGAAATGTTAGGTTTCCTTTCATGCCACAGTTCATAAGACGTTTTGCCAAGTATTGGTCTAATCATTACTCTATTCATTACATAGCACGAAGTATTCACTGCCTCTGCCCAAAAGATTAGAGGTAGCTTATACTCACTTAACATGGATCTAGCCAATTCCTGTAATGTACGATTTTTCCTTTCAACCACCCCATTTTGTTGAGGTGTTCGTGGAGCAGAAAATTCATGTTTTAAACCGTTTTCTTCACAAAAATTTTCAAATTCAAAATTTTCAAATTCGCCTCCATGATCACTTCTCAAGGTTTTAATTGTAACTCCTTTTTCATTTTGAACAAGTTTTGCAAATTTTGAAAAATATTCGAAAGATTCAGACTTTTTGGCTAAAAAGTAAACCCATGTAAATCTAGAATAATCATCAACCAATACATAACAATAACGTTTTCCATTCAAGCTTGAAATTTCATTTGGTCCAAATAAATCCATGTGAACTAGTTCAAGGACCCTTGATGTGCTAACAATGTTTTTAGGACGAAATGATGATCGACTAAGCTTGCTCAAGGAACATGCTTTACACACTTTATTATTTTTAAATTTCTGATGTGGTAACCCTCTGACTAATTCTTTTGATTCGAGTTTTTCTAAGAGACTCATGCTAGCATGTCCAGGTCTCCTATGCCATAAATATGCCTCTTCGTCAGTGGCTACCAAACATCTAGAAAGTTTTAGATTATCAAATGAAAGTGAGTAAACATTCCCTTTTCTTTTGCCCATAAAAACAATGTTACTAGAAGATTTATCAATAATTTTGCAAGTATCACTATCAAAAATCACGTTCATACCTTTGTCACATAGTTGGCTAATAGAAATGAGATTGTGATGCAGATTTTCAACGTATAAAACATTAGTCAAAGAAAAAATACCGTTACCAACTTCACCTTTGCCAATCTTACACTTGCTATTGTCACCCATGATCACATTTCCACCTTTAAAATTCTCTAAGCTAAGGAACTTCGATTTGTCACCTGTCATATGTCTAGAACAACCTGAATCTAGAAACCATTCTTGTTGTTCCTTAGCCCGCCAACAGACCTACATAAGAAGAGAGGAAGATGACCTAGAGAAACTCTTAGGTCCAATGTTATTAGTGATAGAAGCATTGTGAATAAAAAATCCCTTTGGAATCCATACTTGTTTAGTCCTTTTATTTTTATTCCAATAAACATGAAATTTGTTTTTAGAATTCTTAGGAACCCAAACTTGTATAAATTTTGTGTTCTTGTTCCTATGACTATCATTTTCATCACGACATCTATATATTTCACATCTATCAAAGACATTCTTATATTTTGCATTATCATCAACTTGTGTTTTCCCAAAACCTAGTCCTTTCCCGTTGTTAGCAAAAATTTGATTTCCCAATAGCATGTTGAAAGATTTTTCGCCTCTTGAAAAGTTATTCAAAGATTTCTCAAGACTTTGGACTTTGGTTTTTAATGTTGAGTTTTCAGTAACAAGTGAGGTGCATCGATTAATAAAATCCTTTCTCCTAGTGTCGATGGTTTCCTTAAGATTCAAGTTTTCACTTTCAAGACTTTCAAAGTTATTCCTCAGTTTTGATAATTCTGAATCTAAAATCTTACATTTTTTACATTCTAGGTTTTGAATATTTTCAATTTCAGTTTCTAACCTAGAATTTTCATGGACAAGTTCTCTCCTATCAGATTTTAGTTTTTCAATTTTAGATTCAAGAGTATCAATCATTTTAGTAAAATCACAACACATTGAAACAAGTTCTTTATAAGAATAGTTACTTACCTCACTAGATTCCTCTAAGCTTGCTTCTGAATCCGATTTTGACATAAGACACAAGTTAGCCTCCTCTGAGCTATTATTTGAAACTTCCTCTCCTTCTTCATCATCCCAAGTTGCTGCAAAAGCCTTCTTTTTCTTTTTCTTTCCTTTGTTGTTTTTGAGAAGTGGACATTTTTGTTTGAAGTGGCCAGGCTTCTTGCAGTTATAGCATGTCAATTCATTATCGGAATCGTCAGAATTCTTTGACTTATTACCACTTATTTTCTTCTTTCGTGACTTGAATCTTGACCATTTTTTAAGATTATTGACAGCCATTGCAAGCTCTTCAATTGGATCTTCTTCTTCTTCATCGCTTTCTTCTTTGCTCTTTAAGGCAATCGTCTTCTTCTTTGGTTCGGAGTTATTGCGTTCTTCCTTTGCTTTTAGCTCAAGCTCATATGTCATCAAGTTTCCAATCAACTCCTCCATGCTTAGTTTGCTCAGATCTTTCGATTCTTGGATTGCCGTGACTTTTGCCTCAAAGTTCATTGGTAAAACTCGTAGTATCTTTCGCACAAGCTCTACCTCAGTGAATACCTTCCCAAGCGCTCTAGCATTGTATACCAAGGTTGAAAAACGTCCAAACATATCCTTTATGCTCTCGCCTTTGTCCATCACAAAGTTTTCGTATTCATTGCTGAACAGGGCTAGCCGAGACTCCTTGACTTGAGAAGTTCCTTCGTGTGTCACCTCCAAAGTATGCCATATTTCCTGTGCTGTTGTACAATGAGAAATTCTATTAAATTCATTTTTATCTAGAGCACATATCAAAGCATTCATGGCTTTAGCATTTGTCGTTTTCAATTTCTTATCGTTTGCATCCCACCTATCCTTAGGTTTAGGAATCTCAGTATCACCAACGATTATAGTGGGGGGTTTATAGCCAGTTTCAATAATATCCCAAACTTCATAATCAACAGAACTGAGATAGATACCCATCCTAACTTTCCAATAAGCATAATCATTCCCGTTAAACATGGGTGGCCTAGCAATAGATTGCCCCTCAGAAAAAGCATTATTTTGTAGACTCATGACTCTAGAGTTAAAAATACCAGGCTCTGATACCACTTGTAGGATCTAAATTAACCCTAGAGGGGGGGTGAATAGGGTTATAGCAAATTTTCTTAATTTAAACACAAAAATAAACTGCAGAAATAAATATACTAAAAGTAAATCACACACAAGATTTACCCAGCTTCGGCAACCCCTGCCTACTGCTGCATTCCCAGATTTCTATTAGAATTAAACAGTATCACGCTTACAAACACTCTAACAGACTTGCAAACCCTGCTACCGCCTATAGAGTTTTGCAAACTCGCAACCCCTGCTTACTGAACTAACTCTAAATAGACAATCAGACACAACCTAAAACCTAGGTGGTGATTTACCTAAACTCTTTGATTCGTAGAATAAAAAAAAAAAATTAAGAACAAAATAGCCCTAAACTAATTAACATTATTAATATAAGTTTATTAACAATATTAATTAAAAAACAAAAACCCCCTTTTGTTTTTGAACACCGGCCCACTTCCTTATTTCACCCGATCCTCTTTTTATTTGTTCGTGAGAAACAATGGCGGCTTCGTTCCAGTTAGGGTTTCGTTCCCTTTTGATCCAGTTAGGGCTTCGGCTCTTCGTTGCAATTAGGGCTTCGGTTCTTCGTTGCAATTATGGCTCTGGTTTCTTCAATTTGATCTGTGATTGGTTGCCCTAGCTTGCTTGCAGTTGCTCGATCGAGTTTTGATGCTTGTGAATTCGGTATGTGTTGTCTCCTTTTGCTTTTCTAATTTGATACTTGAACTCGATTGAATTGAAATGCCGATGATGATTAGGGTTTTAATAGGATTTGATTTCCTATTTTTGCGTTCGACTGATTATTTCAAAAAAATTGCTTTGGTCGTTCGATTATGTATTGATGCTTGAGATTTCTTTGACTTAATCAAATTCGTATGCACTTGATTCCTTGGTTGACACGGTAGAGAATTCTCGGCTTGAATTTGATTTTGTGATTTGAGATATTTGACTTTGTCAAATTTACACACTTGAATTTCTTACTTGGTTTTGTGCCCTGATCATCACTGCACTGTTTTGATTTCTTGAATCATATCCACGGCTTCAATGTTTACAGTGTTCATCCCTGTTGCTTTCGACTTCACTGACTTCACTGAGTTCTGACTTTGGCACTGATCCATACATTTGTCTTGTTGACATGATTTGCACTTTCACTGTTGCTCTCGAGTTTTGTTCATCCAATTCGTTGATACTTGTAACTTTCTGCACATGTTTTGCTTCACTGAGTCACTTGTTCATATTGCCTTTGAACCTGTTGCATACATGACTGCTGTATGGTTGCATATTTGTAAGTTGTTCAGTTTGCATCATGCTTTTGTGCATTTGGATTTTTGGTCGACCCTATCTCCTTGAGTTGCAGTGCTTCATGTTGTATTCATCCCTGCAGCATAACCTGTTGCATTCTTTGATGGTTCATTTGTGCACTTGTACTTGGTCATTGTAGTATGTTGTCACTGAGTTTGAGCATTTTCACATTTGCAGCCTTGGTCTTCATACTGTATTCTCTGTATCATACTTGTGCATTTCTCTGTTGTATTACTGTACACTGCATAGTGGTCTTCATTGTGATGATTTTGTTGCTCTGACTTATATCACTTGATGTCTTGAGCTTCAACTGTGCTCGAACTCTGTCCATACTTGCCCAGTTTACACAGATGCTCCACTTGTTCATTTTGTTCAAGTGTACTTGTCTTCATTCTGGTTGTTACAGTCCTATGCAGTTCATGTTGCCTTGACTTTGGTTTGTACTGGTGCACTTCTGTTTGCTGTCATGTTGGTAGCATTGTGTCTTAGCTTTGCTTGTGCATTGCCCCATACATATTGTCACTGTTTAATATTGTTTGCATTGCAGTTGTGTATTTCTGTGGATGCAGTCTTACTACTGTGTTGCTGTAGTCTATTGGGCTGCATTTGTGTATATTTGATTATTTTTGCAATCTGGTCTGGTGCACCTTGTTTCATGCTTGAGACTGTGTTTGCAATGTCTGGTCAGTGGTGCTTTGAGTTGAACCTATCTTGGGTTTGACCTTGTTTTTGATTTCTGTGCTTTTGTTTGATTTTTGCACACGAGTTGGCGAGGCAGTGCACACGTATACGAATGTACACGTGTGTACTGCAGCCACTTGTAATTACCTGTCCCTGATAAAAAAAAATCGATATGCACAGATATTGCACAGTAAAAAATGATGACGAACAACCCAAATAACTGAGGCAAACAATGTTTTCAAAATCATCGTTTCTTTCAAATTTCAAAAATATTTCTCTTTCAATTTTACTGCGTTTGAATATTTTTGCAGATTACTCAGATGCTGGATTCAAACCGGATTATAGTTGAAGACAAAAATATGAGTGTGAGAGATATGTAGTAAGGTCGTGATGTAAATGTGATGTGATTGTAATCAAAAATGTACATGTATAGTGAGAGCATGAAATTGTACTATTTACAATTTGTAATAAATATTTGTTTGAATAAAAATTTCTGTTTGAATTCAAAATCTGTTTAACTTGTTTTGTTTGAATTCAAATTCGAATTCTGTGTAATTTAATTTTATTCAACAAATATTTATTTAAACTATGAAAAAACAAAATAGTACATTACCAAATACATTTATATGAATGTATATATGTTTATTGTCATCAAACAAAAATCATATAGCGCAAAGCGCATATTCAACAATTTGCACTTGATTTTGTTTTGAAAACAAACTGCAGGCTTTTAATCACAGAAATGTTTCAGGTTTTTGTAAACATAGAGTGGTATTTGAGGAGTGTTTTGTAGGCTTTAAATTGATTTCTGGGTTGTGCTTGAATTTTTAGGAGAAGATGACAGGTTTGGAAAAAATTTACAGGAAAACAAATTTTTGCAGATTTTATTTTTGAGGAGGCTTCAGGTTTTTGTTTGAGGAGGATTTTCAGATTTAAGTTTGAGGATTTTCTGATTTTTGAAGAGTAAAAGTTGCATTGATAATTCTAGTTTCTATTAGGCATGAATATAAATTTTAAAGAAAAGGAGAGTGAAGAGAGATGGTGTTTAAATAGGCAAGTTTTCAGTTTTATTAAATTAAAAAGAAAATTTAAAAAAAATGGGAACTTGTCTTTAATTTACATAAATGTTTTAACACTTGTTGACAAAGTGATTTAGAACTAAACACTTGTCCTAGTTTATTTTTATAGTTTATTTTTATTTATCCTAAAAGAAATTTAAAAGCCTTTTTTTAAATTAATTTCCTAATTAACAAATATGTTTTCTTAATTTAAAAATACTTTTCTAATTAAATTCCTAATTAACAAACATATTTATATATTTATAAATGTTTTCTAAATTTATACAAATACAATCTTTAAAAAGAAATGAAACCAAATATAATTTAAATAAAATTATATACAATATTGCAAACTCATTTTAAAATGTTATTTCAAAAAGCCTTGTATTTATTCTTATTAAATAAATACAATTCCAAATTTCTATAGATAAATTTCTATAAAAAGAATAATATAAACAAATCTTATTTTTTAAAAACATTATCTATATATTTTAAATTCAAACTATATTATCATTTTATTTTAAGATGTATGTATATTCTTGAATTCTAATTTATATTCAATTCAAAGTCAAATTTAAAAATAATCCAACTCTAAAATCAATTTAAATAAATATAATATCTATTTTTAAATAAACTCATTATTATTTATAAATAATTAATCCTATTTAATAATCAATATAAAATACACAGAAATATATATATTTAAACACACCTATTAATTTTGAAAACAATAGGTCTATTTAGAATTTATTTATACAAACAAAAATAATAATTATTTTAAAAACCAATCTATAACCATAATTAAGACATTGTATTATTATTACTTGGTTATTCATTTTTGAAAATAATAATTTTATTGCTTTCCAATAATTTAAATTAAGAGATTATCACATTTTAAATTCCTGAAAATTCCGGGATATTACAGTTACAGATGAAAAACGAATTCAGAAAGAAAATAATAAATAAGAAAAAGTAACGTTTATAATTGTTCGCCTAGGCCCATAGGCCGACCGCTCACTACGACCGGTTGACATGTAGTGGTCGACCAGTTCATATAATGTGGTCAGCCGGTTGGGTAACCGCGGGCACAATAAACCTAGGCCATAAAGGTTCGGATTTAATATATTTCGATCTAAGGGTTCTAGTTGATTCTAACACCTATAAATTCAGGTTTAAGCTCCCTTCACTTCTCATACTTTCATGGAGGCAGTAGCGAAGCTCTGCCATTACTTCTTCTCCACTTTCTTTCTAAATTATAAAGATAAGATATTTGTTCTATTCATACAAATTGGAGAAGAATGGAAATCTAATAAAAAGGAGAAGAGAATCAACCATATGCATTTTGAGGTAATTTATATATTTTTATATAGTTGTATCTATTTTCTCTCCATTTCCTAAATCTCTTCTTAGATCTGTAATTCTAATGTATGTGCGTATATCCTTTTTTACATATCTCTTGGATTAAAAAGGATTTGAAGATGAATCAAAGGTTTTACATCGGTTATGGAGATTTGGATCGTTTTTAAAAGCTGGGTGGGAAATTTTATAGATTTTTATATATGAAAATTATCCCATCGGTGTTTGATTTTTATGCCTAATTAGATGATTGTATATAAGTTGTAGACAACAAATTGAATATGATATGAATATAATAAAGATCGCTACATATTCTTGTTTATGAATTGATCTAGAATTGTTTACAGCCTGATCTGGAAATCGGTCTCAAAGTATGAATTTAGAATATTGATTTAAACGAAATTTATTTCAGATCTCAAATAGGTTGTATAATAATGTTATAAATTTAGATCATTACTCTAATCTTGTTAGAATGTAAACTTTTTTATGTTTGGAATTGTTGGAATTTTGATCTGCTTAATATTTGTAAAGTAGTTTGATTTCTTTCCCTTTTTGAAAAATATAACGTTTGATCTTGCAAGAAATATATGCAAATAGAAAGAGAAAGAGAAATGTAAAGTATGAATTCATTGTAATTTACACTGTCTATTTTAGTGACAAAAAGAAATGATTTTTCCCTATAGTTTCAAATAATGTAATCTTTTAAATTTAAACCTTTTATTTTTGGCTATGTTATGGAGATTCTAGCGGATAATCTTTTTAGATATGATTCTAATAATTTGACATGGAAAAGAATATTCTAGTGAAGACATATAACTATAATATATTTGATAAATGTAAATATTTATACGTAATTGATTGCACTTATAATAATTAAATAAAAGCTAATAATGACGCTTGCACATAATATTGGCGTTTAGGATAATTAACTAATGGAAAAAGAATTTAAAAGGTTGTAACTTGTGATAACCCGAATTTTTGTCATCTGATAATTGAATAATTATCTGATTTTATTTGGATAAATAGATGGAATTCGGATAATTTAGAAATATATATATATATATATATGGATATAAATGAATTGGGAAACTATAATAAATATTGAAATATAAATATTTAGAAATGATAAATCTTGTAGGAAATTAATAGAAATTTCAAGCTTATACATATAGGCATATAGGTGTGAGTATATATATGTATAAACAATTCAAATAAAATAATGTTTCAAATTATTATTTTAAGTTAAAATTCTACATTTTCAAAAATACTTAAAAATAAATATTTGGTAGTTCAAAAATATGATGACCTAAAATAAGATTTAGATACACTTTCTTTATATTTGAAATTTATGCATCATATATATATAAAGAAAGGTTTATAAACATAATACATGTTAATATAAATACATATAAAACATAAGAGGTATTTTAATATAAGTTTAAACATTTGTAAATACCTCATTCTTGCATATTAACACTTGTAAGAAAATGATTTTATGCATTGACAAATGTAAGCTTGGTTTTACAAATGGCATTCTTCTTTTAATTTAAAAAATAGATAACATGTATTAAAAAGAAGAACTAGGCTTCATTTTCACATTTATCAAAAACCCGAGGATCCAAAGAAAAGAAAAGAAAATCAAACTCTTCCAATTTTTTAACCTGAAGCAAGAGATGAATTCTAACAATCTTCTCCAAGTTCTTAAACCTGAAACTAAGCAATTCAAACTCAAAAATCCAACAAGAAAATCAAGTTTCCAGATCAAACTCAAGATTTCAGTTCCAGTTATCAAACCCTTTCCTGATTTTCAAACTTCCTCTGTTCAAACAAAGGTGAGTAAACAAAGCTTTTAATCTTATTTAAAATCTGGTTGCATGCAGTGATCTTGAAGTAAATTGGTGTTAAGTGATTGCATGATTGTTTTATATGATTACACACACACATGCACACACACATACACACAACACACATATATATATTGGTTTGCACGTCAGTTTGTTGCTCTGTTCTTGTTTACAGGATATAAAACTTTGTTCAAAATTCATATCTCTTCTCTCAATTCTTTTTAGACATAGATATATAAACAAATTTTGTTTATAATAACAAGATATTTGATTTAAAAATATTTCTAGGCAAGGTTTAAAGGTAGTTTTTTAAAAAAAAGAATTACAGAAAAAAATTAAATATATCAAAATCCTGACTTAAATAATTTATGGATTCATGTATATAATTTGATTCATCTTAGAAAACAAGGATTTTTAAGAATGTAATCATGATTTTAAAGCCTTTAAATCGAGAGGAATTTAGAGTTGAACGTGTTTGGGTTTTTTTATCTCTGATGATCGGGAAGGTTAGGGACCTCGGGGTCGGTGCTGAAGCAAGCTAGGGGTTGGAGGTCTCGGAAAAAATTGGTCGAAGTGGTTATCACTCGCCGTGGCGGCGCGGTGAGGTGTTTGTAGGGTTTAAGGACCCGGGTTTGTCGAGGATGTTCTCGGTTTCGTCGCGACGACTATGGCTCATCGGACTAGGCCAGAGTGGGGGGATTAGAAGCGTTGGTCGTCAGTGAAGCTTTGAGCGGGGGGACGAGATTTCTCATGATCGGTGGCGGCGTCGCAGGGGAGGTTGTTGGTGATGCCTCGTTCCAGATTTTGGGTTCGATAGCTCGTTTTTGTTTTTGTATTCGATTGTTCGATCTGGTTGTCGGAATTGAAGGGTAGGGTCGTAGGCGACTCGTCGACGGTGGCAAGCGGGGTCAGTGCTTCGTCGTTGGTTCGTGCACATGCAAGAGGTGTCCCAACGTCTCAGATGTGTGCTATGTTGTTTGGCAACGGGGTAGTGGGGGGTTGTTGCTCGAGAGTGTCTCGAAGCAGTGTGTTCCCATGAGTTTCTCGTGAGTGACTCAGGGGGATTTAGTGTTTTTGCTCGGGATTTTTTTTATTGTCATGATATCAAGGTTTTTAAATAAATGAAATAGTAAGATTTAAAAGTATTAAGTAAATGCAAGTTAGAAGCAAATGGTTAAACAAGTTTTTAAGTATTATAAAATCAAGTTATTTTAAACTAATTTCTTAAACCATTTCTTTCAAATAACAATTGCTTATTTAAAGACCTGGTTAAGTAAAAGGTATGAAATTTATTTTAACTTAGATTAAGTGAAATCTTAAGTTTATTTAAAACTTAATTGATAATGTAATTAAGTAGTAATTGAAAGGATAAATTGTTTTTATCATTAATTAAACTTAAAACCTTAAGTTAATATATTAATGGTAATTAATTCCTAAAGTTTATTAAATAAGATTTTAAATGAGAATTAAGAAGTTAATGAAGATAAATGACTTATCTTTTAGTTAATAAATTGATGGATAATTATGAACTTAATTAAATTAATTAAGTAATTAAAGAGAAATTAATTAATTAATGGAAGGATTAATTAATAAATAATTAAGGGTTATAAGTTAATTAATTATAGATTAATTAATTAGTAACTAGAGATTAATTAATGTAAGTAATTAGAGATTAACTACTTAAATGATAATTACTTAATATAAGTAATTAAAGGATAAATCTATTAAGAATTAATTAATTTAATTAGTAATTAAAGGTTAAATTAGTTAATAATTAAGGTTATAGGATAATTACTTAATGGAAGTAATTATGGATAATTAATGGGTAAATTAAAGACTAATTAATTAATTAGGTTGAAATAAATTAATGTTAAGTAAGCAGGACTAAGGTAATCCAAGTGATTAAGTTGGTTATTAATTTAATTGGTGATTAATTAAATTAATTAGAATTATATATCTAATAATTCTTACTTATGGATGATTAAATGATATTGGATGGCTTAGATTGTTATTGTCTCTGATGGGCGATTGAGATGTGCTGTGATATGATGGGTTGAACAGTAATATTGTGGGTCATCTATCGATAATGAATTTTTATGTGGTATAATATTCTGTATAAAAATTGATTTGTATCCACTTAAACAACTATGATTTAAGATGTTATTGAATTCGAAGAGACCGGGGTCGGGTATCAGTAAATACCGAAACCACTTTGATTCTTTATAAATTTGAGTTTAGAAGCAAACAGGATGGAATGAAATAAGTTAAGTATCATGGATATTAAAACAAGGTAACGGTTCTTGGATATTATTTTGAGATAAATGATTGACTTAAATAAGATTAGAACTCGTAGAAAAGTTGAGTTGCCCTAGCAATTCACTTAAGTTATATAACTTGGTATTTCATATTATATGGGGTTTACTCATGCTGGTTTCCAGCCTGACCTGGGTGTTACTTTGATGTAATGCTCGGGCCAGACCGAGTAATAAAATTTTCAGGTAGGGACGTTCTGGAGCTCAGGAGGCGAGCTGGATGGTAGGAACGTATGAAGTGTATTCCTCTGGGATATATTGTAGTTTATATGGGACATGCTGATTTTAACTGTCCAGTGTTTTGTGTAAATGTTGTAACTCTGATATATTGATGTAAATTAACTAATACAGTTTTCCTTTGTATAACTGCTATTTTATTTGGTATTATATTTTGATCCGCTGCGAATGTGGGAATGTGTGTTTTGGTGTTTCTGTTTCTTCTTCTTCTATCTCTTTTCTTTTTTCCCTAACTATTTGGAATTTTCAGGATCAAAAATTCCGGGTCGTTATAGTTGGTATCAGAGCCAGGTTAAGCGAGAACCTTGGCTATAGTGGGTTTACTCATTAAGGATATGGTCAGTGGTACCCTTGAATGAGTTGAGAGTATGTATATGATAGCGTACTTGTTATTTTCTTATATAAAGGTTTAAAAATGGTTTTAAAAATAAATGACTTTTATATAAGTTTATATTTTGATATATATAAAGCAATATTTCTTTCTAATTATTATAAATACTAAGAAAATTTGGTTGTTGATCATTGGAATTAAATAAAAATAATGATAATTAAGTGGTAATAGTAATACAGCCAAATTGTAATTAAATGAAGATAAGTTTGAAATAGATCCAAACTGGAACTAAATCCTGAATTTGTAGAAGTAAGAATAAGATAAAAATGAATTGGTATCCAGATATGATAATCTTGGGTATTATCATAAATGGTTATTGTGTTTAATAATGAAATATTTGTTAATGAGTAAACTTTTAGATGAGTATAACTTATAAATTGAAGCGGGTTTTAAATTGTAAGGTTTTGAATCCTAAGTCTAGAAACATCTGAAATTGTTTTCAAAATGCTAAAAGAAATGATATTATTCAGACTATTTTGAATGTGATCTTATTTTAAAATAAGAGATATTTGAAAATTTTAAAGAAAATTCGTCTTGAATTAAAACCAAAGGTGGTTTAAATTTTAAGGTATAACTTGGTGTGCAAAGGAAATATCTTTGTATATATAAGGGTTATACATGATATCAAAGATGATTTGAAAATAAACTCTAAGTGTTGATTTTTAAATTTTTCCTTGGAATGCGATATGGAAACCCAAAGTGATAAGTTTTTGAACTTATAAGTAGAAAGAATATTGATAGAAATTTAAAATTTGAAATGGAGGATTCAAATTTGAGGAAGGCTAACGGGATTAAATTGAACTTAACTTGGAGGAAGTTGAATAAGTTTGAATGAACAACCTGATTTGGAAATTTCAAGATGAAATTAAGATTTAACTTAGGGAAGTTAAATGAGTTGATTTAGAATGGAGATATATATATATAAGATCTCAAACGGGTTTGTGTTCTGGGAATGGGTAATAGATGCTATTGGTGGATGTTTTAAATAAATCGGATATTTATTTACTTTGACTTATCCTAATATCATCCTACTACTATCAATAATCTACGGAACTATGAATTGGTTCGTTTAAAATGAATTAAGAAGTGGATTGTGATATTTTATATCCATTGTAGAAATTAATTGAAAATAAAACTTTAACTTTAAATTGTTTGAGTAATTTTGATATTTGAAGATAAAATTGAAGTTGTGTAAGTGAAATCACTTTGAACTTAAGTTTTGAATGTTTAAGATAAAATTACAACCGAAATTGCTGAAAACTGGTTTCAAAATTGAATTTGGGTAATAAATTGGTTTTTGAAAGATTAAATGTTAAAAAGGATTTGAACGATGATTTTAACTTAGAAATAAGTTTATGAAGAAGTATAGGTAAATTTAAATGGAATTTTGAAATTTAGACTCAGAATTTAATTGTTAAAAAGGATTTGAACTATGATTTGAACTTAGAAATAAGTTTATGAAGAAGTATAGGTAAATTTAAATGGAATTTTGAAATTTGGACTTAGAATTTAATCGTTTAAAAATTTAATTGTTAAATTAAAGTAAAGATTAATTTGATTTAAAGGAATTAAATCAACAATTGAAAATTTAACTAGAATTTATATAATTCAAGATGCTTTAAAAGTGGAGATTGGAATTGGGATTAATTCAACTGGAATTGAAATGAATTTAAAATGGTTCAATTTGAAATTAATTTTAATTAATTGAAATTGTGATTAAAGTTGAATAAGTAAATTCAAATGTAATTTGATTTGAATTTAGAAAAGAAATTGAGGTTGATTCAACTTGAATTGGAATTTGATCAATTTTAATGGGATGGGAAATTAATTGGAAATGGAGATTGAGAAGTTGTACAGTTTGGCTCTGGACTATTTTCAGAATAAAGTGTTTTAATATAACCTATTTTTCTTCCAAGTTATTTACTATATGTAACCTTCTTTTTAAAGCTAAACTATTTTATACTTCTTTTACAACTATTTTTGGAACTATTTAACTATTTTACAACTGTTTTATAAACTAATTACTACTTTTCAATTAGTTATAACTAATCGCTATTTTAAAAAAACTATTTTGCAATTATCTAACTATTTTATAACTACTTAACTATTTTACAGCTATTTTACAAACGAATAATTATTTTTCAACTACTTATCTATTTTTAACTTTTCAAGCTATTTTCTAAATTTAAGCTGGTCAGAGTGCAAATTATTTATGATTAAATATCCATTTTATTTGAGATAAGAATTGAGGTGATAATCCAAATGGAGATTGAGGCAATTGTGAATAAATGAATAAGAATCTAAGGGAATGTGAATAGAAAGGAGAAATTGATTTAGCAAATAATCAATGAAGATAAATACGTATATTATTCTATTCGCATGGTGATTTAATGCAGATTCGAGCACAGAATTTTGAGATAGTATATCGATCCGAGTTAGGATTTTTCACTCGATTTTCGACGGTGAACCTGGATATGGATTTTTGATTCGTTCTGGAAATTCTCTATCATAGTTATGCTATGCAAGGAGAATGACGGTTTTTGATCACGAAACCAGATCTGAGTCTACACTAGGAAGTCGGGTGGACGATACTAGTTCGAAAGTGAAATTGTGTGGTCGAGTGAGCGATCAGATTGATATAGCGTACGGATGATATATGTACATCGTGCGGGTTTGAATGACATTGATATTGAAAATTTATGGATAAGAACTGTAAAATGATTTTTGAAATGGAAAAGTAAATTTTGAACAATGAATGATGAAATAAAGTGGAAACTGGAAATTTCTATGATTAAAGGTTCACTTTATAAGAAAGGTAATATGGTTGATAACTTTATAAAGAGTAATCAAATTTGAATATTTGATTTTAAATAGACAAAGTTATGTATCTTTGTTATATATATGATAAACTCCCCTTGTTGAAACTATAGCCAGAAGAAAAGGGTTTTTGAAAAGTATTTAAAGTATAAAAAAGGGAATTTATACAAGCATGAAGTGATCCAAAGATTTTTCAAGATTATATATATATATATATATATATATATATATATATATATATGAAGGATCTTATGAGAATGATCTTGGGAAAAGGTTTTTGGTACTTATGGATTTTGGAAAGGCTTTTGATTTTTGGGGGAAAATCAATTTTGGAAATTTGGAAAGCCTAGTTTGAGAATTATCAATTTTTGAATAATTGATTTGGAGAAAAGGAGATTTATATGGGATTCATACTAAGTGTATGATTTGGAAAATACTATATGTGTATAGTATAAAGTGTTTTGAGAATGGCTTTGGGAAAAAAGGCGCTTCCTTGAAATGAACTTCTCAGGAGTACCATAGGTTGGTACTGCCTTGATCCCTAAGGGGAAGGATCTAAAGTGGATCATGTGAGGAAGTCCGGACAAACTAAAGTTCCTGAGGATTATTGGGTAGCGAAAGTCGAGGGCGCTGATGCCTACAGAGGCATTTGGGTTATACTGTGACGACAGTGTAACTTGATGTCCCTGCGATCTACTGTGGACCATAGCGGAAACCATGTGGAGGTGAGTGTCAACGGTCAACGTTTGATTTTGCTGGGAAGGCAACGTAACATCGGTAGACTACAATCTATGGTCGAGTGGAGAAGTTTCATTCTTTTGGCAGCGAAATTCGAGGGCGCTGATGCCTACGGTTACATGGGTTTTGTTGTGATAGCAACGTAATGCCAAATGTAGTTGCGATCTGTAGCGGGTTCCATGGTGTAATCGAGGGGCGCAGAGTGCCTATAGTTATCTATGGATTTTGTCGGGATGGCAATGTAACCATCGAGTTAACTGCGACCATGGAGGGGGTGATGATTTCCAGAGCATTCTCACCAAAGATGTTTCCTCTATTTCAAAAAAATTTCTATATTTTCAACAAAATGTTTCCTAAATATTTTCATTAGGTGTTGAAAACGGATCTGCTAAGTACTTATAGATTTTCAGTCCTACATCTTATCAAGTATGACTGAATTTCTGTAAGAACAAGAATGGACTTGTTAAAACATTGAGTTATAAAATGATATTTTTATAAAACTATTTTGGCAATATTATATAGATTTTAAAATGTTTTAAAAATGTTCGAAGAGAAAATTTAACTGATTTTAAGTTTTTTTAATAAATTCTGGTTTTGTTCCTTTTTTAGGACGAAAATATTCAAAGGGGGAGGATGTGATAACCCGGATTTTTGTCATCTGATAATTGAATAATTATCTGATTTTATTTGGATAAATAAATGGAATTCGGATAATTTAGAAATATTGGATATATATGTATATAAACGAATTGGGAAACTATACTAAATATGGAAATATAAATATTTGGAAATGATAAATCTTGCAGGAAATTAATAAAAATTTCAAGCATATACATATAGATATATAGGTGTGAGTATATATACTTAAAAAATTCAAATATAATAATGTTTTCAAATTATTATTTTAAGTTAAAATTCTACATTTTCAAAAATACTAAAAATAAATATTTGGTAGTTCAAAAATAGGATGACCCAAAATAAGATTTAAATACACTTTATTTTATATTTAAACTTATGCATTATATATATACAAAGAAAGGTTTTAAACGTAATACATGTTAATATAAATACATATAAAACATAAGAGGTATTTTAGTATAAGTTTAAACATTTGTAAATACCTCATTCTTGCATATTAACACTTGCAAGAAAATGATTTTATACATTGACAAATGTAAGCTTAGTTTTACAAATGGCATTCTTCTTTTGATTTAAAATTAGATAACATGTATTAAAAAGAAGAACCAGGCTTCATTTTCACATTTTTCAAAAACCAGAGAATCCATAGAAAAGAAGAAGAAAAAAATCAAACTCTTGAAATCTTTTAACCTGAAGCAAGAGATAAATTCTAACAATCTTCTCCAAATTCTTAAACCTGAAACTAAGCAATTTAAACTCAAAAATCCAACAAGCAAATCAATTTTCCAGATCAAACTCAAGATTTCAGTTCCAGTTATCAAACCCTTTCCAGATTTTCAAACTCCTCTGTTCAAACAAGGTTGAGTAAACAAAGCTTTTAATTTGATTTAAAATCTGGTTGCATGAAGTGATCTTGAAGTAAATTGGTGTTAAGTGATTGCATGATTGTTTTATATGATTACATTTATATATATATATATATATATATGTATATATATATATATATATATATATATATTGGTGTGCATGTCTGTTTGTTGCTCTGTTCTTGTTCACATGATATAAAACTTTGTTCAAAATTCATGTCTCTTCCCTCAATTCTTTTTAGACTTAGATATATAAACAAATTTTGTTTATAATAACAAGATATTAGATTTAAAAATATTTCTAGGCAAGGTTTAAAGGTAGTTTTTAACAAAAGGAAGAATTACAGAAAAAAAATTAAATATATCAAAATCCTGACTTAAATAATTTATGGATTCATGTATATAATTCGATTCATCTTAGAAAACTAGGATTTTTAAGAATGTAATCATGATTTTAAAGCCTTTAAATCGAGAGGAATTTAGAGTTGAAAGTGTTTGGATTTTTGTTTGATCTCTGATGATAGGGAAGGTTAGGGACCTTGGGGTTGGTGCTGAAGCAAGCTGGGGGTTGGACGTCTCGACAAAAATTGGCCGAAGTGGTCATCATTCGTCGTGGCGGCGTGGTAAGGTGTTTGTAGGGTTGAAGGACCTGGGTGGGTCGAGGATGTTCTCGGGTTCGTCACGACGACTCTGGCTCATCGGACTTGGGTAGAGTGGGGGGATTAGAAGTCTTGGTCGTTAGTCAAGTTTTGGGCAGGGAGACGAGATTTCTGGTGATTGGTGGTGGCATCGCAGGGGAGGTTTTTGGTGATGCCTCGTTCTAGATTTTGGGTTCGATAGCCCGTTTTTGTTTCCGTATTCGATTGTTCGATCTGGTGGTTGAAATTGAAGGGTAGGGTCGTAGGCGACTCGTTCATGGAGGCAAGTGGGGTTGGAGCTTCTCGTTGGTTCGTGCACGTGCACGAGGTGCTCCAGCATCTCAAATGTGTGTTATGTTGTTTGGCATTGGGGTAGTAGGGGGTTGTTGCTCGGGAGTGTCTCGAAGCAGTGTGTTCTCTTGAGTTACTCGTGAGTGACTCGGAGGGGGTTTAATGTTTTTGCTTGGGATTTTTTTTGATTGTCATGATATCAGGGTTTTTAAATAAATGAAATAGTAAGATTTAAAAGTATTAAGTAAATGCAAGTTAGAAGCAAATGGTCAAACAAGTTTTTAAGTATTATAAAATCAAGTTCTTTTAAACTAATTTCTTAAACTATTTCTTTCAAATAACAATTGCCTATTTAAAGACCTGGTTAAGTAAAAGGTATGAAATTTATTTTAACTCGAATTAAGTGAAATCTTAAGTTTATTTAAAACTTTGTTAATAATGTAATTAAGTAGTAATTAAAAGGATAAAATGTTTTTATCATTAATTAAACTTAAAATCTTAAGTTAATATATAAATGATAATTAATTCCTTAATTTTGTTAAATAAGATTTTAGATGAGAATTAAGAAGTTAATTAAGATAAATGACTCATCTTTTAGTAAATAAATTGATGGATAATTATGAACTTAATTAAATTAATTAAGTAATTAAAGAGAAATTAATTAATTAATGGAAGGATTAATTAATAAATAATTAAGGGTTATAAGTTAATTAATTATAGATTAATTAATTAGTAATTAGAGATTAATTAATGTAAGTAATTAGAGATTAATTACTTAAATGATAATTACTTAATATAAGTAATTAAAGGATAAATCTGTTAAGAATTAATTAATTTAATTAGTAATTAAAGGTTGAATTAATTAATAATTAAGGTTAATTAATCAAGGATAATTAACCAATAGGATAATTACTTAATGGAAGTAATTATGGATAATTAATGGGTAAATTAAAGAATAATTAATTAATTGGGTTGAAATAAATTAATGTTAAGTAAGCAGGATTAAGGTAATCCAAGTAATTAAGTTGGTAATTAATTTAATTGGTGATTAAGTAAATTAATTAGGAATTATATAACTAATAAATCTTGCTTATGGATGATTGAATGATATTGGATGGCTTGGATTGTTGTTGTCTCTAATGGGCGATTGAGATGTGATGTGATATGATGGGTTGAACAGTAATATTATGGGTCACCTATCAATAATGAATTTTTGTGTGGTAATATTCTGTATATAAATTGATTTGCATCCACTTAAACAACTGTGATTTAAGATGTTATTGAATTCGAAGAGTCCGAGGTCGGGTATCAGTAAATACCCGAAACCACTTTGATTCTTTATAAATTTGAGGTTAGAAGCAAACAGGCTGGAATGAAATAATTTAAGTGTCATGGATATTTAAACAAGATAACGGTTCTTGGATATTGTTTGATAAATGATTGACTTAAATAAGATTAGAACTCATAAAAAAGTATGAGTTACCCTGGTAATTCACTTAAGTTATATAACTTGGTATTTCATATTATATTGGTTTACTCACGCTGGTTTCCACCCCGACCCGGGTGTTGCTTTGATGTAATTCTCGGGTCAGACCGAGTATTACAAATTTTTAGGTAAGGACGTTCTGGAGCTCAGGAGGCGAGCTGGATGGCAGGAACGTATGGAGTGTATTCCGCTGGGATATATTGTAGTTTATTTGGGACATGTTGATTTTAACTGTCTAGTGTTTTGTGTAAATTTTGTAACTCTGATGTATTGATGTAAATTAACTAATACAGTTTTCCTTTGTATAACTGCTATTTTATTTAATATTATATTTTGATCCGCTGCGAATGTGAGAATCTGTGTTTTGGTGTTTCTGTTTCTTCTTCTTCTATCTCTTTTCTTTTTTCCCTAACTATCTGGGATTTTCGGGATCGAAAATTCTAGGTTGTTACATCACTCCAATAAATGACAATAAATGTGGAAGTTGCAATAATCTGATAGGGTAAATGGATTAATATAACTAATAAAAATGGAATAGTATAAAAGGTTACAAATTTCAAATTAGTAATCATACATGAATGTCTTAGGAAATGTCCGTTAGGATTTTATGAACTAATTGACATTTTTGAGTATTAAATGGAGATTTATGGGAAGATAAATATTTAAGGTAAATCCCATTGCTTTAAATAAAAAGGGAATGAGTAAGTTAAGTCCAATATTTACCTAAAATAATATAAGTAAAGACTTAGGATGGTGAATTGGACTTAGTAGGTTAGCGATGCAAGGTTAGTAGAGTCACTCGACGGAAGACTTCCCTTCACTTTGAGGCTACCAGCAGTCGAATGTACTTACTACTGATGTGAGATATCACTAATCCTAGGACCCATGATGATGTGAGAGGTTAGGCCTGATTTCTTAATTGGAAAATACTAAATGGTCCAAAATTTGGAATTACGTGCGGTAAGGGATACCTCCATAGGGGTTTGCTTTTGGTTTGAGGTCTTAAGTGGTTGTAGGGTCAGCTTATATCCTAAATGGAAGTATCAATAACCTACTGAGATTCCAAATAAATAAATAAGGATGTCTCTAAAAAAGGGTTTACTTCAATGTTGAGGTCTTAAGTGGCTGTAGGGCCTGCCTCCCTACTGAAAGAAGTAACCTAATGAGATTCCATATTTATAATTAAAGAGTGATAGTGGATATTTCAAGAAGGGTTCGCTTCAAATTTGGGTCTTAATTGACTGAAGGGTTCGCCTCTTTCCTATAAAAGAAGTATTAAGTAGCCCAATGAGATTCTAAGCAATGTCAATTGTACCAGTGAGGAGTCCGCCATGGTGTTGGGTATTAAATGACAAATTCCTACCTATAAATTAGCGTTAAATGGTCAAGGGTCTGCCTAGTCTTTATTAATGAGATATTAAGTGGTTTGGGTATAGTCTCTCACATTGCTAAAGCCGTAATAACGATGGCACCAGACCATTCCGTGGGAATAGGTCTTAAATGATGAGGTCTGCCTTAATTAAGGTCTTAAATGACCAAAGTCTGTCTATTTTTCAATAAAAGGTATTAAGTGGCTTAGGGGCTATTTATTACATGGCTATGATTTTATCAGCGGTAGATGCTGTAATAGTTGGACAATAAATGTCGAAAACCTTAAATACTGGTTAGAGGTCTTTGTAGCTAGGACCCACCGACCTTGACAACATTGTTAGAAAACCATCTTGAGAATAGGTCTTAAATGATGGGGTTTACCTTGATTATGTCTTAAATGATGGGGTCTACCTTGATTGAGGTCTTAAATGGTAGAGTCTGCGTATTTCTCCTTTTAAAAGTATTATAGAAACCCGCTTCATATTTAAAAGTATTAATTGGCAAATGGGTTTGGAAGTATTGGGTGGTTGATAAGGCTTCATCAGTTTTTTGTACCTTGGGAAGAAGTAAGTAATCGTGTATGCAATGCATGGCTAAATTAGAATCGCTAGCCTTAATGGACATAACAATTAAATGCAAACCAATCGGCATAAGTTTATGCTATGGACAGTTTATATTTCCAGTCACCATAACGTTGTTCTGACCCCCTCCTATTACAACCCACATGATATAATTTAAAGGAACATGTCACCGGAGCTGGATGTCCTTTGTTGTTGGAGAAGTCTTCTTTCTCTCGTGCTCGATGCTGATGTGATAATCTGTTATGCAAAGAATACCATTAATTCCAAGTTAGCAGTCATAGTCAGTATTCTGATCATATATTATTTCTGCTGTGGGTTTAGATTTCTATTAATCTTCGATAATGCTCATGCTTATTTGTAGGTACAAAATCCAACGATCTATGTCTGATGGACTTTAATTTTGATTTTTATTGAAATTTAGGCCGATTAAGGTGCGGATTGTTACAGTGCATAATCTGTTGGTACCCTGGTAGCCTTGAGTAATATAGTGCCCAACATTTGGAGAGCGTTACGTACTTTAGTCTCAAACAGATACATCGGTATCCAATCTCGATACATCTTAACTAGAAACATTTAAAATGGCACATTTATTTTTGTTTTGATAAATTACTCACGGTTATAACACTTTGTAACTACTATCACAAAACATACCTTTGATGGATTTTCTATTAAATATACTTTAATTACACTGATTAATTAATACAACACATTATATCAAGTATATAATTTCATATATGGCATACTCCTAGCTCTATCAATCTCCCCACCTGAATTTGGGATCAATTATGGAATCTTATTCCAACTTCTCCAATCGGTTTTCTAAAAATCAATTAGATCAATCCCTCATTAAACGAGCATGCTATTATGTTTTGATTATCCACTCTGTCAATCAACTCTTTTCAATGCTGATAAACTACCTTTATCAAGTGGAACTATTCGGAGTATGTCTTTTGACTTCCTGTGAGCTATAAGTTATGTTATGAACTATATAGTGACATTGCTAGCATATAACAAATGAGATTCTCAACATTTGAAGTCAACCTCGGCTCAGATATAAATTTGTGCGTTTATATTTATATACATTTCTTTATTGTTGCACTATTCAAGGTAATGTGCTTAGTCTTTTCCATTGAATTGGCTACATTCTTTCATTTGGAACATTTTCGACTTAAAGATTATTAACTTGAATTTATTATTGACATGGTATACTCAATATCACTTATGACATTTAGGTCTAAACATTCCTTCAAATGGAGTTTGTTGTTTTTGTAAACAATTCTCTAGTATTTCATAAATACACAAGAACACTCCAAACTATCATTTAGTGACGTCAATTTGGATTTAATATTTACTTCCTGTATCAAATACTTAAACAAGTCACAATATCATATACTACATAACATGTGAAAATTCCTATTGCTAATACATAATGTATTCATCTTACATGTTCGGTATTAAACAATTTGATAAGGTATCTTTGCATATCGAATTTGGGACATTCCTAATATCTTTTCTACTCACTGTAAAAGATATCATTACAATCCAATGTTGAGTATTAAAGTAACTAAGGTTGATTTTAACACAAGTACATCGTTCAAATCAACAACGTGTTGTTTACTTATACTTTAGAAATATCAATGTGCATTTTTAATGTTCTTTCTTATCTACACACGCTTTCTCTGCATTTTAATTCATAATCAAACTATTTGATATTTATTATCAAAATATTTATTCAATTGATGCTTATAAAATGTACTTTCTATCATTTCTTAGATCGTATATAAGGACTCACAAACTCATTATCGCTCCCACTAACTTCGAGACATTTTTTGTTATCATTAGTAAACAGCTTACTTTAAATCATTATTTAGAATATTATGTTTTAACACATACGCACCAAACATGCGATAAGTGTGCGATAAAATCCAAATTAACTTGAGCACGTTGAATAACGAATCTATTATGCTAATTTCAACAATTGAAATTCACGATATTATTTTACTAACATGCTCACTATATTCCAGCTTCATTAGTCTTGCTCTCTAAGACATATTCACGGACGACGGATTATATCCATTTCGATACATATACCAAAATCATATTTTGATAATGTACTTGGAAACTATCTCAGATCTGCGCGTAATACCACAACATTGAGTCAACACTCTTAATGGTTTAATTAAACAACCGAAGATCATACGTTTGCGACATTGATAAAAAAACTCATAGTTTCTCTTCAATATGCGAGAATACTTATTAGATACTCTAATGCGATGTGTTCATGTAGGTAAATTAATTTTATTTCATCTCATGTAATCAGTTTTAACTTTGGGTCGTATCCAATTCCATTTTACTATCAATAATTTCTTAAAGAAATTCCTTCACTATGAAGTTGGTTCTTCCTGAAACAACAATTGTTTCTCAGTGCAATGGAATATGTATTCATAAACATTTTATGAATTTTTGTATTTATAGAACTTATTTGGTTTTAGTTAACAAAAATTATGTTCAAAACATAAATACATCATCCAATGACAGTCTTTCCCAAACTCCTTTTAGGGAGATTCATATAAGCTCCCTCACGAACAATTATTACATGCAGACTTTCAACTTGCACAACCTGCCAATTCCTTGGCCTAAAATAAGTTGGGGTTTTTTATAAACTCTTATCCTGTATGATTTTGTAAACTATTATATAAGTGAAATAATATTAACCTTGTGTACTACTCTTAAGTACTTGACTTTATAGAAAAAATTAACTCAATTTCACTCACAATTAATCGTACTTTGTTTAACAAATTTTGGTTACTCCTTCTCGATAAATCATTATGTATCACATAGAGGATGACTTTTGAGATTGAATCTTTATTCATTTTTAGGTATGTTTGGAACTCCTTCCAATATACTTACTCATTCGATCAAATCGAATCATTTCGATTGTATGTTGTATTATTTACTTCTTTTTTATATTCTATGAGCTTATCATAGACTTATACATGCTTATCAATAGACTTCGATTGCATATATGGAACTGTTTTGGTAATAATAGACTTCGGTTGCATACATCAATATGTACCAATCTGAAGAGTTCAACTCCTATGACACTCACACTAAATGGGTGCTTCATCCTTTTTTGTTTAAGATACAATTAACCAATATCATATGATTCATAATCATATAATAAAATTATTTCTCAAAACTACGACTTAGTCTTATTCCAAAAATAATTTTAGATACTTTTGTATTTTTAATTGCATTGTTTTTGTTGTAAAAACAAAAACCACATTCTAGTTTAATTTCATAACGAATATTCATAATATTCACATTGAAAAACAACCATGTCAGTTTCTCATTCGGCGTTGAAAAATAATCATTTTTTTCATAAATAATATTCATTGCGTTTTATGAAAACAATTTTTATAATTTGATGTAATCATTAAGTTACATAACGTGCTCCTACTATTTGCGCCATTACTATAATAACGTACTAAATTCAGAGGTATACTCTCACTTCCTATAGATTATTTATTTCATGCACTGCAACTACTTTACAGCGGAGAGTTTTTTGATCAAATATCTTGAACTCAAAGAAGTAAATCTCATAAAAAATAATTTTATATGTGAAATGCATTTCGGAACGGAAATCGTATTTCTCATTCCAATGTTAAATATCAATTATTATTATTACACCTCTCATTTTCGATGTTTTTTTATGAAGTAGAATTGACTATTGGCTCTCTTCATCTCGATTGTACTTTATGTTACATCTACTCTTGTACATTGTTTTTCTTTCTAAATGGTCGAATCATTCGAAAGAAAACCCTTACTACAACATCATAATAAACTCTTTACAAAGATGAAATTGATCATCCTTAACATTTAAGGAGATAAAATATAATGCACTTTATGAAAACTAACCATACTGAAATTTCAATGATCGAATACTTAGATTTTTCCTATAGTTTTGGTCTAATGTCACATTTAGCTTAATACGATCCTTTTGTAATCAATTAAATTGAATATTAAATCTCAAATACTATTTATTGGCTTATTTTGAATGAACTAACTTCATTGAAATATTGTACGTTACAAATTACGACCGTTCCGATATAACACTTATAAGCGATAGTATATGGGTCAAATATCTATGATCTAGTATTGGTTCTAGAGTTCGAAACTCATAGAATGCAATACATGGTCTAGACCAAATGAATGCGTAAGTGGCCAAACTACGAATGAATTTGGTAGTTGTAAAATCAGATGCTTGCATGGCTATTCAAACATTAACATGCATGAAGCATTTATTAGTAAGTATATATTGTTTTTTTTGTCAATCTTTGATTCAAATCATTTGTATATCTTAATTGATAAATGTTTCATCAATTGTATTAAATGCAAAAATTTATCATTGTAGATTATTATAACATTATATAGCATATGTTCTTACAATATTAGAAAGGTTAAATGTTATCATTTCATTTTTCTAATAAGGCTCCCACTAGTATTTTATGTTTAACCAAACCCTAAGCAAAACATAGAAGTCTTTCGACTTCACTAATGGAAGTTAGGACTCATATATCTTAGGATTCTAATTATGAGGAAATCTTAAAAAATCATACTCCCGTATATGATGGATTACTCTTTATTAGTCATATCACATAAACTCCTAACCCGTGGTTCCTTGTCTAAATCCCGACTTTACCTTGAGGAAAGCTCAACAAATAAAATGGGACTAGTCACTCAGACCTATCATTTCACGACAGCCTAAGTATAATGCACATACCATGAGAAAAGCTCAACAAATTAATATGTGCAGTTATCTTACCTTGTTCATTCAATATATTAATAGTACTACATATAAGATTGCTTGCTTGAGGAAAGCTCAGCAACTAAAGTGTACGAAAGTGATCTATTAATATACAATGATAGAGGGTAACTTTATATTAAAGATTCATAATCTTTAACATATTATGTCACTCGATATTGACTTATGGAATAATGTATTTCTTATGAAATTTTATAATGTTATAACAACATTCAAAATTAATTCTTAAATATTGTGAAATTTTTTATTATATTGTAACATTTATAATATTTTATTTTAAACTAACTTTTAAAATTTTGTATTTTTAAATTTCAAAATAATTTGATAAATTTATATTATAACATTTATAATATTATTCTTATTTTAATTTTAACCTTTTAAATTTAAAATTTAAAATTTAATATTAAAACAATTTAAAATTTAGCCCAAGGCCCAATTTATATTGAGGATTTTCTATTTGGGACAATCTTTAGGCTCATATATCTGTTCGGGCCAGGCTGGTAACCAGAGAGGTAGAGTATTTGATATTCCAAAACCAATGTTAGACACTACATTTCTAGACACCCTACTAATTGGGTTGTGAGCTTAATTAGTTAAGTCTAACATGACTAATTACACCCCATAGGTTATTGAGTTCTGATACCATTATTAGAACAAGACCAGTCCGTAGTGGAAGATATTAGTTAATTTTAAAATTTTCCTTTATTAGATTATATTGGGCCTACGAAGTCTAATTTATTTTGAACATTCTAAATTTAATTTCAATAAGATCCTTTATTTCATTTAAATTTATAAATAATGGATGAAATTATATTTAATTTATGTTTAATTAAATATAATTGCACACATGCATTATATACATATATGTATGTATGTGCATATGTAACATAACAATCCTTGCAAGGTATAACATGACCGTATATAAATGTTGGGATTTGCGTCGCAATAGATGTGTTAGCTCATCTTATATGTATTGTATGTTGTCCAAATGTATGTATGTATGTATATAAACTTGTTATTTAAATAAGTATTAAAACAATATAAATATTCACTTATATATATGTAATATAAGTTCTGCATAAATGTAAAATATTAATCATATTTACGTATATATGTATATACTAAATTAGATATTAATTAAATAAATGACTATTTAAATATATATTTATATATAAACACAAATATACATATATATGTATACATACATAATATACAAAGTTTTTTTTAAATATAACATACATGTATATTTATAGTAATAAAATAATATATATTATACGTATGTATGTATGTATGTATTTATATATGATTATATTATTTTTTTAATAGGAAAATGAGTGATCCTCATAAGATGGAGAGCATTAATATAATTTTACTCTACACTCAAAAAGGAGCTGACAAGCCTAAAAGGTATCAGTACCTCCCATACAAATAAGAGAAAAAATAAAAATCCCTCACAAAAACCTACGTAATTAAAGACACTTCTTATCAATCCACTCGAACAAGTATCCACTGTCGAAAACATCTCCATGAAATGTACAGTCTTCTATATCACCTCTTGCAACCTCATCCGCAACATCAACACCTGATAGAGCCTCACAACTCACGTTGCATCTACTCAAGTCGGAGAAATTCTCCATT
Organism: Allium cepa; assembly: GCA_030765085.1. NCBI lineage: Eukaryota > Viridiplantae > Streptophyta > Magnoliopsida > Asparagales > Amaryllidaceae > Allium > Allium cepa. The sequence goes on from CM060928.1 coordinate 269,114,714, forward strand.
ATAACAATCACGATATTATCTTCCTCATATTACTATCAGCCGTCATGCATAGGACCTTAAAACTTTAAATTTAACAATCTAGGACTTATTCTAATATTAACTGCTAAATTACTCCGACTTTTTTATACCAGATTTGGAAGTATGAAAAGAACCACAAGCATGGATAGAAGGAGGTGTAGATCTTTTAAAGATGCCAGACAGCAACACAAGATAAATTTTAAAGGCTCGATACAGTATGTAATAGCCATATATAGTATCACAAGCGCCACTGCCCACGCTAAAATAATCAGTCCTTTACACAAAATTTACATTATCATGTAACCAAACTTTTGCCTGCTTTTCATTTTCAACTGTTGCTATCGAATCAACTTCATGCTCATATATCATCATCTCGTAACTATCAAACACAACCGTACTTGTATTATCCTGAACCCGCAACTGATCCATACCCAACTTCTCAAAAGAGTTCATCAGCACATCAGTTGAAACCAACGGATCACATTCCTTCATGCACACTTGCATCGCTTCATCAACAATATCCTTAACAGTAGAATCAATAAGATGCAAATGCTTCTGACCCGAATTACACCACCTTCTTAAACCATCCAGCAACTCTATTCCAGGTGAAAACGGAGAAGTATACTCAAACAATATCCTATGAATCATAATTGCACAAGTATTATATTCACTGAGTATAATTGCGGCATTAAGATGAACGCTGGCTTGAGAAACCGAACCCACATCATTAGACAAACAGGACAAGATACCAACAACACTATATATCACTCGAAACAACCAACCAATGTCAGCCTCAACTTCCATTTCCTCCATCAAACAACTATCCATAACAAAACCATCACCAACAAAATCATTTATTAAATCACTATGCACATTAACCATATCCATATGCACATTTACAGTATCACAAAGCATAACCCCGTCTATTATGTCAGAAAGAACATCCTTTCTACAGCCATGTTTAATCGCCCCATTATCGCTCAAGCAACTGACAATGACATTATCATCGTGCAAACTATCAACATCCACACAAGAAGCAACCGAACACATTGAATCATCAACTAATTTGACATTGTTTTCATTATCCATGATTGAGTATCATCTTTGTATTTAAACCCAAATCATCGACTCATTTAAATCATCAAAATAGTTAGACACTGAATCTCCCAAAGCAATTTCATTTTCACTGGTAACGGCAACTAAAATTTCTGATGAGTCGCTACACATATAAGAACAGATGTATGATCCAGATTTAAAACACTATGAATATTTACTGAATTATGCGCTTTATCAACACTGTGTACCATACTAACATCACCAATACTATCATCATGCATACTGCTATCATCCACATAAGAAACAGCTAAACTCATCCTTGAATTCAAAACCGAATCATCAAAATCATTTAAACCATTAAATCTATTTGAAGTGGTAATCACAAAACTTGACTTGCAGCATCTTCTTGTTATAAGTTTTCTTTTTTTGATGCATTCCTGACTACCAATATCTTGTTCAATCTCTTACATTCTACCTGTAACTGTTTCATCAAATTGATTTTTGACATATGATCCACTACAATCGGATCAAACAGTAATAAATCAATATGCAAGTGATCACGAGAATTCATTTCCAGAACTTTGTAATTAACAACAATAATACCATCTGGAAACTCATCATTTAATCTACTCTTTGTAATTTTTACATCCATGGAATTACCAACATCAGAATTATTTACCGGGTTGCTAAATTTTTCTTTATAATTAATGCCAATATTGACAGAATTTACAGCATCAAAATGCCTAAAAAAAAAATCCTCCAAGAGTTCGATACCCTCATTTCTTTGAACCCAAAATTGATCAAGCAACATACGCTTGAGTTTCATGCATTTTGAAACAAATTGGAAACCATGTTCTATAATATAAAACTATTTTAGTTTTTGCACCCAAATCATTTTAAATTCCTCAAGCAGTGATTCTTCCTATGACCGAAGAAACCACACTTGAAACAGCGAATAGGACCTCGAAAATCTCTAGCATAATGCAAATCATCCCACGCCTAAAGAAAGAATTCGATTTCCTCTAAAACCGATCCTACTTTTGAGATTTTGGTTAACAATTTGGGGATACAATCCTTCTTTCGACCCTTTTGTGTAAGAGCGAGATTGTAATCTAAAATTGGAAATGAAAACCCTAGAGGAAGGATGAGAAACGGAAGAAAAAGGAACGGGATTGAAGGTTCTAGAGGAGGGAAAAATATTTGAACAGCAGGTCACCATATTTTCTTCATCCAACAGAGGTCATAATTCTATGTATTCAATTGTATAATTTATATTTGTATAATTATATCAAATGTGAAAATAAAATAAAATAAAATAAAATAGATAAATAGCTTTATAGATCCAGTACAAAGCATATAAAGTATTTTATTATAATTTATATTATTAAATTATATATATATGCCGAAAAGCATTAAAATAATATTAAAATAATTTCATAGCATATTTTTCAAATTTTAAATTTCTTGAACTTCAACTATAAGATCGTAAAAAAATTCCATAATTTTCTAGGTCAATTTTTTTTTATTTAATTAATTTTGCCCGCAGTTATAAATGATTTTCTAAAAATAATAATTTTGGTTTTTAAATTCTATAATTTTGGGTAAGAGGTATATAATGATGAAGAAAGTTTATAAAATTTAAAATATAATTTCAAAACATACATTATTTTATATGAATTATTTAACTTATATTTCGATTTAATAATATTAAAAATAGTAAATATTTTTAAAAATATTTTTCTGTTACCTAAAATTATATTCAGTATAAATTTTCATGTATAAAATGTAAGATCAATTTTAACATGATATGATGGCACAATTAATTAAAAGACATTTAATTTAGGTAATATGATATATTAATGTAAATATAATTAATTAATAAATTTATAAAAATTAAAATAAATTAACTGGCTGTGTATACATTAGATCTATATAAAAAAATGTTTTCTTAATTATTCATACATACATATAACCATTTAATATGTGATAACATTCATATATATATATATATATATATATATATATATATATATATATATATATATATGAATCTCTCCTCGCAAACGATATTGTTGAATATAAGCTTATATGATTTTTGTTTGATGATAATAAACATATACATTCGTTTACATGTATTTGTTAAAATACTATTTTAGTTTTTCACAGATTAAATAAATATTTGCTAAATAAAATAAATAACACAGATTTTGAATTCAAACGAATATTTTATTCAAACAAATATTTATTACAATTTTGATAGTACAATTTCAAACTCTCACTATAACTATACATTTTCAATTACAATTTCTGATTACATCACAATTCTTTTCTACATACAGAACCTCACTACATATCACTCACACTCGTATTTTAATCTTCAACTTCATTCCAGTTAGAATCCAGCATCTGAGCAATCTGCAAAAAAATTTACTAACGCAGTAAAATTGAAAATAAAATATTTTTGCAATATAAAATAAAAAACGTGAATTTTGAAAATGATATTTGCCTCAGTTATTTGGGTCGTTCGTCATCATTATTTGAATTCATCACACACGAACAATGTGACATGCACAGTGTATCACTGTACATGCCACAAGGCAGTGCACATCGATATACACTTGATAATGCTACAGGGACAGGTGAGCACAAGGTCAAACCCAAATAAAAAGACGGGTTCAACTCAGGTGCAATATAAATAAAGTCTCGACATCAGCACAATGTCAAACCCGAGTTTTAAAACTGGATTCAACACAGGTGCACTTAAAAATGTGCAAGTATGGAAAAACGGTCTCGACAACTAAAACAAGTCTCGACCAAAAATCAGTGACATAAGTCAAAGCCCGAATCCAAACTACATCAAACGGTGACAATATGTATTGGGCAATGCACAAGAGGCTAAGGCACAATACCACCAACATGACAGCAGTTTATACAACACTACAAAGGATGATGCCAGGACCAGCTGTATATGCATGTGTACATATGGTGATACAGCTATAATATGAATCAAGTGCATATGAACCCAAATCAAGCATGGATTATACATAAGCATAACAACCAGACTAGGCTACACAATATCAAAGTGCAGACCACAAAGAAAAATGCAACATGCCTCAAAGACCAGTGAACAACCAGACTTCAAACCATGGAACAGCAAGGTGATCGAACAGACAAAACCAGGCAATAGTAAAGTACAACATCACTAACAAATGCAAGCTCGAACACAAGTGTACATGACAGTGTACAACATCAAAGACACAGCAGTAACAAATCAAGACAGCATCCACCAGACTCCAACAAGTAATCAAGATCAAATGACTTCAAGCATGCAAACAGAAAAAACCAGAGATATGGCAACACAGCAACAACCAAATGAGACAGCATCCCACAATATCCACAACAAACAACTCAGTAACCAGAAGCAACATCATGTACAGTGATATGCAGCAAGGTAAACAACACTTTGAATAAAATCGAGCAAGTGTACAGTTTGAACAATATCCAGAAGTTTAGTTTAAGAAATCAAATGGCCGAAGTAAACACTCAGTGTCAAGGCCGAAGTGACAGTGAAATCGCCATGTCAATGTTGAACAAGTCAAAGTAAAAATGCCAGAAAACAAAATACCGTGGTAGCCAAGAAATCAACAGTGAAATATACGAATTTGACAAAGTCGGATAAATCATCAAACGTTCAAGCATCATCAAGTGGCCGAGGTGAATTATTGACAAATTCAAATGATTTTATACGAACGCAAAAATAGGAATTCGAATCCTATATAAACTCTAAGATCATCATCGGCATATCTATCGAGTTCAAGCATTGAATCAGAAAGAAAAAGAGCAATAAATTACTTACCGAAGCAAGATCGAACTCGATCAATTTCAAGAGCCGAGAGCAAAACAGAGAAGCCAAGCAATCGACGAAAGCAACAACTGAAAATCATATTTTTCGATTGAGCAACCAAAAGGTCGGCGCTTCAGAAAACCCTAGTTTGGATCGAAGAGAACGAAGCCCTAAATTTGCAAGAGGAACGGCCGCCATTATTCACGAAAACGAACGGAGCAAATAAAAGAGACGGGCCAAATTATAAAAGGGGCCGGCATTTTTTTTAATAAGGGCTTTAAATTTTAAATAGGGTTATTTTAATTTTAAAATTGTTTTTAATTTGTATTTTCCTTTTTAAACCGTTTAATTTTCTAGTCGTGTGACTAGGGGACAAGCTATGTGGCGTAGCTTGAGAATTCGCAACTCAGTGGCTGAGTTGTGGTAGGGTTTTGAGCGTAGAGTTAGATTTAGTCGATAGCGGGTGTCGCGAGTTTACGTGTGTAAGCGAGGGACTATCTAATTTCTAGTAGAAACCTTGGGGGAAGCACGTAGGCGGGGTTTTGCCGAAGCTGGGTAAATTCTGTGTCTTTCTATTTCTGCATTTACTATTCTGCTATTATCTGTGCTGCTATTATTCTGTGATCTGTGTTGAAATTATTTTATAAGCTTCCGCAATTAATTTTATAATTTATACTATCACCCTATTCACCCCCCCTCTAGGGTGAAATCGATCCTACAAGTGGTATCAGAGCTAGGAATAGAAGTCAATTTTTATTTTAAAAATTCGTGTTTCAAAAATCAATTTTTGTTTTAAAATTTTGAATTTTTAAAATGGCTTCTTTTAATAATGCTTTTGCAGAGGGTCAGTCAATAGTTAGACCACCAATGTTCAATGGTGAATATGCTTTTTGGAAAAATAGGATGAAAATTTTTCTAGAAACCATTGACGCTTGGGATATTGTTGAGACAGGCTATAGAACTCCAACTATAACTGTAGATAATCAGGAAATTAAAAAACCAAAGGAACAATGGACAGAGCTAGAGAATAAATTACAAAATATTAATGCTAAAGCTATGAATTCTATTATCTGTTCGTCGGATCAATTTGAATTTAATCGTGTCTCACATGTCTAACTGCGCAGGAAATATGGCACACACTCGAAGTGACTCACGAAGGAACATCTCAAGTCAAAGAATCCCGCCTTGCTATGCTATGCAGCGAATATGAGAACTTTACAATGGCGAAGGAAGAAAATGTCAAAGAGATGTACGGACGACTTTTCAATATCGTATACAAATCAAAAGCTCTCGGAAAAACATACACCGAATTGGAAATAGTCCGGAAAATCCTCAGAGTCCTTCCACGAAGCTTTGAAGCAAAAGTAACTGCCATTCAAGAATCGAAAGATTTAAAACAACTCAAAGTTGACGAACTCATCGGAAATATCACCACATATGAGCTAGAGATAAAATTCAAAGAAGAGCGTGAAGGAGGAGATACTCGAAAGAAATTGATAGCTCTCAAAGGAACAACTAAAAGTGATGACGATGACGATGACGATGGTGCAGAAGAACTAGAGCTGTTAATAAGGAAATTCAAAAAATGGAATCATAAGCATGGAAATTCAGCTCTAAACCAAAAGTTAAAAAACAGAATAGCCAAAGCATTAGACCACTTAGAAGAACAAAAGATTATTTGTTATAATTGCAACAAACCCGGTCATATCAAGCCCGATTGTCCACAAATTAAATTCAGCCATGGAAAGAAACAGAAAAAAGAAAAGTTTTGCAGCCACTTGGGATGAAATAGACGAGGATGATCAAAGCACTGGCAGTGAAAGCGAAAAGGCAGAATTGTGTCTTCGAGGTGATACAACTGACAGTGACGATGACGAGCCAAGTGAGGTATCAAAACTTACCCATTCTGAGTTGCTTATTCATTTCCATGAAGTAAATGGCTGTTTTGAATGACTTAGGGAAAAATACGCTAAACTTGAATCACAAAAAGACACTTTGATAGATTTAAATGAACAACTTGACCAATTAGTTAAAACATATCAAAGTATGATCCCTAAGTGTGATAAGTGTCCAACATTCGAAGAAGAAATTAAAAAATCAGAAATCAATATAAAATCACTTGAAAATGAAATTCTGATTTTAAAAGAAAATGAAAATACTAGGAGAGAGAATTCTATTAAAAAGTGCACACAGTTGTTAAACGAAAATGAATCTCTCAAAACACAAGTCCAACAATTGTCAACGACTTTAGATAAATTTTCAAAAAGTGAAAAATCGTTGAATATGCTATTAGGAAAGCAAACTGTTAATATGGTTAGACAAGGACTTGGATATAATAGTTCGAAAATTGTTGAAAACAAGATTAATCAAAAAAATTCAATGTGCACGATTTGTAGAAAATATGGACACAATCACAATAATTGTTGGTATAGACCCAAACATGTGAAAACTATAGCGATTTAGGTTCCAAAAGGCACAAATATAAAAACTCTCAAAGTTAAACAAATTTGGGTGCCGAAATGAACAATTATAAATAGTTTTGGGTCTTTACAAAATTGTTTTTCAAAATTTTCTGCCACTAACAACCATGGACCTATAAAAACAAATAGGTCACATAAATCTTTTCTCGTGTAGGTGTGGTGGCAGGCTAAGGAACAATAACAGTGTTCTCTGGATTTTGGCTGTTCCAGAAACACAACGGGCGACAAAGCTAAGTTCCTTAGCCTAGTATAAAGGTGACAGAATCACAACGGAAAACAATGAAAAATATCGTAAAGGTAAAACAGGTAATGGTATGTTTTAAACGATATATTAAATGTGATAATCTGCACCGTATTTTGAATTAAATCAGCCAATATTGAGATGATGAAAAGATGATGATTCTGACTTATTCAACATAGTTGGCCAAATTATATTCTTATGCCAAAAACACTATAATAATCTCTAGATTCTTTGAATTACATATATATCAGTTTGGATTAAAAATAGTGTTTTTGTTGGATGATAATACATTTGGTTATAATACGGCTAACTCTATATTCACGGTTTCTGATTGTTTACATGACTTCGATTCAAATTCAAGAGAATGTCATTTAAAATGTTAAAATTAAGTTTGAAATTCTTGGTGCACACTTCATGGTTTGGTCAATCAAATGAGTGATAATTGAGTGAAAGTAAAATTCAGATGCAGATTACACTGGTAATCTAGTTGATAGACAAATTACTAAAGGAACATGATTTTTGTTGAAACATTTAGTAACTGCATCATTCTTTCAAAGAAAATATCTACATGTTTTTCATTTCAAATAATTTTCATATAGCAGAAAATTTTCTTATAAAACCCCCTCGAGAAAATCATTTTTGACCATATATTCAGATTAGTCATTTTGAAAAATTGATTTCATAATTATTTTTGAATTTGATTTTAAATGACTATTTTGACTAATCTGACTCCCTAATAACTCTCTAAAAAGATGAATAGTGATTGAAAAAGTGATGATTGCTGATATTTATTATATATTATGACTCGAGACGGTATAATTAGTAAATTTCTTTAGAAATTTAAACTAGAGTTATAAAGCTTTTTGTTGGTAAAAATTCCATGACCATCTCTATCTCTATCATATTTCTAACGACCATCACTCATCAGAATTCTATATAGTTTGTCAATATGTGGTACTTTAAACAGGAATCGTTCGTTTTTCATTTTTACATTTTTTTCAAAAATAATAATAATATAAAAAAAAATTATATAGTAAAAAATAATAATAAATAAATACCAAAGTATTCACTCTCATTTAAAAGTCCTCACGGTTATGCATGGGTGAATTACTTGAAATTTGTTATGTGCTTCCATGCTCATTTAAAAGTCCTCACGGTTATGCATGTACGGAACACATATCAAAAGTTGATTTTTAAAATAAACAAGTTGATTCTAATCCCATTTAAAAGTCCTCACGGTTATGCGTGGTTAGAAGATACTTGAATTCATTTTTTTAAAAATAAAATTGGAATACTACTAATCTCATTTAAAAGTCCTAACGGTTATGCATGGTTAGTAGATATTCAAATTCCTGATATAAATATACCACAAATAGACACAACTGTACGGTTTTATATGATGACATAATTCCCATCATTCTAAAAGTGGAATATGCGCCTAACAAAATATTTATGATTTTTGTTTGATTTTTTATTGAAATTTAATATTTATATTCAATTGAGTTTTAATGTTGAATTAATATCGATCACTTTATCTCTATTTTCTCTAATACTATTATTCTTTTGCTGATAACAAAAGGGAGAGAGAAAAGTTAAGATTTTGTCAAATAAAATCAAGCAAAGGTCAAATATTTTCCATTTGCATCTAGGCTCATTTGCATATTATTTAATTATATGCATATTTGTAGGGGGAGCGTTATGTAGAGAGGAAGCATTTAAATAGGGGGAGCAATTAGGATATATCTATGATCAAATACATTTAACATATTCAAAATCTTAAATATAAGTTTGTTATCATCAAAAGGGGGAGATTGTTGAATATGCGCTTATATGATTTTTTTTGATGATAATAAACATATATACATTCGTTTACATGTATTTGTTAAAATACTATTTTATTTTTCCACAGATTAAATAAATATTTGCTGAATAAAATAAATAACACAGATTTTGAATTCAAACGAATATTTTATTCAAACAAATATTTATTATAATTTTGATAGTACAATTTCAAGCTCTCACTATAACTATACATTTTCAATTACAATTTCTGATTACATCACAATTCTTTTCTACATACAGAACCTCACTACATATCACTCACACTCGTATTTTAATCTTCAACTTCATTCCAGTTAGAATCCAGCATCTGAGCAATCTGCAAAAAAATTTACTAACGCAGTAAAATTGAAAATAAAATATTTTTGCAATAAAACATAAAAAATATGAATTTTGAAAATGATATTTGCCTCAGTTATTTGGGTCGTTCGTCATCATTATTTGAATTCATCACACACGAACAATGTGACATGCACAGTGTATCACTGTACATGCCACAAGGCAGTGCACATCGATATACACTTGATAATGCTACAAGGACAGGTGAGCACAAGGTCAAACCCAAATAAAAAGACGGGTTCAACTCAGGTGCAATATAAATAAAGTCTCGACATCAGCACAAGGTCAAACCCGAGTTTTAAAACTGGATTCAACACAGGTGCACTTAAAAATGTGAAAGTATGGAAAAACGGTCTCGACAACTAAAACAAGTCTCGACCAAAAATCAGTGACATAAGTCAAAGCCCGAATCCAAACTATATCAAACAGTGACAATATGTATTGGGCAATGCACAAGAGGCTAAGGCACAATACCACCAACATGACAGCAGTTTATACAACACTACAAAGGATGATGCCAGGACCAGCTGTATATGCATGTGTACATATGGTGATACGGCTATAATATGAATCAAGTGCATATGAACCCAAATCAAGCATGAAGTATACATAAGCATAACAACCAGACCAGGCTACACAATATCAAAGTGCAGACCACAAAGAAAAATGCAACATGCCTCAAAGACCAGTGAACAACCAGACTTCAAACCATGGAACAACAAGGTGATCGAAAAGACAAAACCAGGCAATAGTGAAGTACAACATCACTAACAAATGCAAGCTCGAACACAAGTGTACATGACAGTGTACAACATCAAAGACACAGCAGTAACAAATCAAGACAGCATCCACCAGACTCCAACAAGTAATCAAGATCAAATGACTTCAAGCATGCAAACAGAAAAAACCAGAGATATGGCAACACAGCAACAACCAAATGGAGACGGCATCCCACAATATCCACAACAAACAACTCAGTAACCAGAAGCAACAACATGTACAGTGATATGCAGCAAGGTAAACAACATTTTGAATAAAATCGAGCAAGTGTACAGTTTGAACAATATCCAGAAATTTAGTTTAAGAAATCAAATGGCCGAAGTAAACACTCAGTGTCAAGGCCGAAGTGACAGTGAAATCGCCATGTCAATGTTGAACAAGTCAAAGTAAAAATGCCAGAAAACAAAATACCGTGGTAGCCAAGAAATCAACACGTGAAATATACGAATTTGACAAAGTCAGATAAATCATCAAACGTTCAAGCATCATCAAGTGGCCGAGGTGAATTATTGACAAATTCAAATGATTTTATACGAACGCAAAAATAGGAATTCGAATCCTATATAAACCGTAAGATCATCATCGGCATATCTATCGACTTCAAGCATTGAATCAGAAAGAAAAAGAGCAATAAATTACTTACCGAAGCAAGATCGAACTCGATCAATTTCAAGAGCCGAGAGAAAAACAGAGAAGCCAAGCAATCGACGAAAGCAACAACTGAAAATCATCTTTTTCGATTGAGCAACCAAAGGTCGGCGCTTCAGAAAACCCTAGTTTGGATCGAAGAGAACGAAGCCCTAAATTTGCAAGAGGAACGGCCACCATTATTCATGAAAACGAACGGAGCAAATAAAAGAGACGGGCCAAATTATAAAAGGGGCCAGCATTTTTTTTAATAAGGGCTTTAAATTTTAAATAGGGTTATTTTAATTTTAAAATTGTTTTTAATTTCTATTTTCCTTTTTAACCCGTTTAATTTTCTAGTCGTGTGACTAGGGGACAAGATACGTGGCGTAGCTTGAGAATTCGCAACTCAGTGGCTGAGTTGTGGCAGGGTTTTGAGCATAGAGTTAGATTTAGTCGATAGCGGGTGTCGCGAGTTTACGTGTGTAAGCGAGGGACTATCTAATTTCTAGTAGAAACCTTGGGGCAACACGTAGGCAGGGTTTTGCCAAAGCTGGGTAAATTCTGTGTCGTTCTATTTCTGCATTTATTATTCTGCTATTATCTGTGCTGCTATTGTTCTGTGATCTGTGTTGAAATTATTTTATAAGCTTCCGCAATTAATTTTATAATTTATACTATCACCCTATTCACCCAACCTCTAGGGTGAAATCGATCATACAGATATAATTGTAATATATATAAACAAACAATAGAATATTATACATAAATTAAAAGTTATACAAAATAATAAAACATAGCAAAACATATGCATTGAATTACATCTTGCTATGATGAATATCTCTCCTTAGAACAATTCTCAATTCTGTAGACTGTTAGTCTTTAAATTATAGACCGTTGACTATCCAATGGTTGTTGATTTGAAATTGATTTAAGATGAACTTTAATGGAGCTTTTGTGTATGTGAGATCAGCCAGCAAAGAGATGAAATAGCAGACAAAAAGGATCATTAGCATTTGGGTTAGGAGTCCTTTTATAGTGGAAGGAATAGTGCAAAAGGTGGATCATATCTCTTATCCATTCTCCCTAAACATGTGCCATCCATCTAAGATACTCTTACCCTATCTTTTAGCTACCACCTACATCCTATTGCAGTCAAAATAAATCACTACAATTATGGGCTAATAACCGATTTAGGTCCAAATAAATATTACTAATTGAATATGATTTAATTGATTGCCGATATCACACATCGATCGATATATTTATAACTATTATAAATATATACGATAATATTTATTCCTCAAATCATACTCAAAACTCTATAATCAATATTTTATAAATATGAATTAATTTAATAAATTTGTAACAATTATAGACTAATTAAACCATTTGGTCTAAAGAGAATTCATCATATCGGTTGTATGACTCGTCGGTAGGGCTGTTAATTTTGTATGAGTGTCCGATGTCCGTTATCGAAATAAGTTTGTCCAAGTCCATTCGATTTTCATTTAGGACACGAGCTAGGACAACAAAATTTGTACGAGCAAATGTATTGTCCGGTCCGAGTTCGTTCGAATTCATTTAAATTTCTTATAATTAAGTATATCTGATGGAAATTCTATTAAACAACATAAAATTTGATGTAAATAGTAATGCCCGTCCGTGTCCGTTCAAGTCCATGTCCGAAAAATGCATGTCCGTCCAATTTCATTTAGGACACGAGCTAGGACAACAAAATTTGTATGAACATAAATCTCATCCGGTCCATGTCTGGTCTGATTTAGTTAGGACATAAACTGAACACACCTCCGTCCGGTCCGACCGATTTACACCCCTACTCATCGGGTGTAAATTTGGTCAGCGATTAACACTGAACTATTCCAATGTCAACATTCATACGTCACTTAGTAGATGATGTAACATTTTGACCAAATTTATTGCTTACTTAATTTCGGAAAAATTCAATTTTAATTTATTAAGCATTACCTAATTGTGATATTTATTTACACCAATTCTCTTCGTTAAAACTATATCACTTTGGACTTATGAAATTTGGTAATGATCAAAATTCCAATATCGTTCATATTCAACTCTGTAGTCCAAACACAATGTCCTTGGTTAAAAAATAACAATTATTCTTAACCGAAATGCTCTGGCAAGAGATTTTGACTTTGAGTTGGTCGTAACACTAAACCCGTGTAAATGAGGAGACGAATCGTCTATTGAATAGTGCTCCACTTTCATTTCTTTCACTCGACCTAAATGTAGTTACTCAATGGATGTTATGCCATGATTTGACTATAATCAAAGCAGAGCTTTCATAATAAAGATCAATAGTATTCTCAAGTCAAGAGAACTGTGTAAGTCAGTCATATCGATATTTTCTGTTTGGTCTTAATTATATTAACCAACAGAAAACTATTGAGAGAGTCATTCCATAATTATCTAATACCTATCAGTACGTAAAATGTTGGTGCACAATAGCAGTCATGAGTGATACACTGTTTAATATTTGGAGAGCGTTGCGTACTCTAGTCCCAACGGATACATCGATATTCAGTCTCGATGCATCTTGATTAGGAACATTTAAACTGGTATATTCGTTTTCATTGTTATAAATTACTCACGGTGACAACACTTTATAACTACTATCACAAAACATACCATTTATGGATTTTCTATTAAATACACTTTTAATTTAATTTATTATTTAATATAACACATTATATCAAGTATGTTTCGAACAAGATTGGTTATCGAGTTATATGTAACAAATTACATAATTTCCCCTAAGGCATACCCCTAACTCTATCATTATCACTATTATTTACTTCATTCACAGATTAGTTGCAACTTTATTAGTGATACATGGGTTGTTTACTTAATAATATACTATGTAAACTTAATTAAATAAATGGGTTGTTCACTTCCTTTGATCTACATTTTCCTTATTTGGTGCAACTCTATATTTTTATTAATAACTTGGAAATAAATGATGTTATATGAATGACTTGTTGCAACCTACAAGGTAATGCTGAAATTTTTGTTATCGTGGTCAAATGCGGGTGTGAATGACTATACAAACTGTCAACTAAGCCCTATAGAACCTACAATATTTTTTATGTAAACTGAATACTAGAGACATTCCTAAATTAATATAGATGGTGATTATAAAAACTATAGTTGCAATTTAAATGAGCAAATGATCACTAATGCTAGTAAGGAAAAGCCGTTGTGTGGTTTTGTTAAGTGGAAGAATTAGAACACAACACCTTACGCATAACATGTAAATTTACTTACCTATCTATGGGTATTTTGAGAGAATACCTTGTCAAGTAATAAGCATCGTCATGTATATATGAAACCATTCTAATTTGATATCTCCAAAACCAACATAATGTCCAAAATAAAAGCTACGTGTATATGAAACCATTCTAATTTGATATCTCCAAAACCAACATAATGTCCAAAATAAAATCTGATGTACAAGTACAACCTTAATTGGAATAGAACTCGAATATACGCCAATGAATTTAGCTATACAATCAAATATTTAAATAGAGATGAATCACAGTTTGAAGGAATAACGAATATTGATTGTTTAACTAAGTGTTGTGAATTACAACTAAAAAATTTGGTAACATGATGTGGACCAAGATTGGTGAATGCAATGTAAGATTGTTTTAATATTTTTTTATATAGGAACTTTTCATAAAGGACAAATTTTAGGGCTTTTTCTAGATATAGGACAGACCACTGATAATTTTATCTAAAGGATAAATTATCGTATTTTCTTTCTGGTCCACTTTCGCGTGCTTCTTCTTCTTCTTCCTTTCAATCAAATTTGCTATCGCGGTCCGATTTCTCTCTCGTAATCAAAATATCGATCAAGCTCGTTCGGTTATTTCAATTTCGTTCTTTTGAAAACTGTATTTCATCGTTCAAAATTGTCTCACGCACGTTTGTCGATCTCATTTTTTCATATTTCTATTGTGATCTTGTTTTTTTTCAATTTACATTAACTACATATGCTTATATTATTCTATTTTTTGTTTTTTTTCTATTACAGTTTAGAAAAAAATTGATTGTGATTTCTATTTGTGTTCGTTTTACAAATTACATGTAGTGTTGTTTTTCTGATTGCTTGTTCGTTCTTCTATGACAACTTTTGAAATCGGTAGCAGGTTTTTTATTCGTTTCTTTACGCAGTGTTGTATTCTAATATGCTTTAAATCTAATTTATCTTGCATAATCTTGCATTAATGTTAGGATGATTGGAAAAGTATGATTGTTTGGGTTGTATATAAAGTTGTGATAGAGTTGAAAGTATCATAGTTTAGGTTCAGTTTATGCATATCATTTTTTTTTTCTTAGTATCATTTTTTATTATTATCAATAACTAGGTATCAGTTTTGTTAACGATAGGTATCGGTTTTATGAAATGGAAAAACTAATATTCTAAACTGTGTTAGAAAACTGCTATTAGAAACTGCAATCGTTTCATTTACTTTTAACGTTATGCAGTTTCTAATCTTAATATGACCCTATTAATTAGGCATAAATAGAATGTTTCATTTACCTTTAACGTTATGCTGTTTTTATTCTTAATGTGACCCGATTAATTAAGTCATAAGTAGACCGTTCTATAATTAGAACATTAGGTCCATGATTGATCTTAAGCATTGAATTGGTATATGATGGACGTACCAGATTTAGAGTTAAATGTTATATAAAGGAATGGGTCCTATCTCTTCTGGGATATAGATGTATTCTTCTCCATCAAGAAACATATAAAGAAATAGGGTTAGAGAGAGAAACCGAATTCTAAGAAGAAGAGTAATTATTAGAAGTCAGAAGAAGAAGATAACAGCCATTACATCTTCCGCTGTTAATCAATATACGTCATCTTAAACAAACAAACAAAATCATATTAAGCTTTGTTTGTGAAATATTTGGTATTGGTGATCCTTAGACTGTACTTGAGTTGTTCATCATTAATCATGAAAGATCGAACAGTAAATAATTTATGACATTTAGTATCAGAGCCACCAATCAATAACTGAATATTTCCTATGACTGCAATTGATCTGTTCTATGCTTTACTCATATGTTTAATCAAGTATGTGTCATAAGTCAATTATGCACATAAGATTTATGATTTTGTTAATCACCAAAGTGGTCAAAATCAGAATAATCATTTAGTGCATAAGTGACATAATGATTATTGATAGAAATTTTAGTTATAATAATACCAAAAAAACTGGCGTCACTAATGGTAGAACCTGAGAACTTACCCAAAGGAAAGTCTTGTTCTATAACTAGTTGACATGATGAGGTTTAATAGATATCTTGATTAAATAAATATTGATCATCCAAAGATGTCAGTTTTATTTAATTGAATATGTTTATTGCTTACTTATGTTTTGGTATTTATGTTAAGTATAAGATAATATCTACCCAAAGGAGTGCTATATTATTCTATTATGTACATATCTGAATCGCGTTAGCTATGAGCTTATAGTTATTTCAATTTTTTTAAAATTTAATTTGCAATAGTTCCCATGAATACACATGCTTCATCTGTTACATTGTTCACTGGTGTTAATTTTTCTGAATGGAGAGAACAAGTCAATTTCCATTTAGGTGTTTAGGATCTTGACTTGGAATTCCTTGAGGATAAACCTGTTACTCTTACAATAGCTAGTACTGAGACAGAAAAATCACACCATAAAGCATGGGAACGCAGTAACAGATTGAGCCTCATGTTTATTAAGACGACTGTTGCTAACAACATCAAGTCAACAATTCCGCAAACAGAAAGTGCTAAGGAATATATGCAATTTGTGGATGAGCGCTTTCGTTCAGGTGATAAGTCACTCGTTGGTACTCTTATGGCAAAACTCATAACCAAGAAGTTTGATGGCTCCCGAACTACGCAAGGGCACGTTATAGAGATGACTAATCTTGCAGCAAGGTTAAACTCCCTTGGACTTACAGTAGATGATTTTTTTCTTGTCTAGTTTATCCTGAACTCGCTACCTTCTGAATATGGACATTTTCAAATTAATTATAACACTATAAAGGATAAGTGGAATGTTAATGAATTAGCCAGTAGACTTGTTCAGGAAGAAGGACGTTTGAAAAATCAAGTGAATCACTCGGTAAGTTTTGTGAGTAATAAAGCTGGTAAAGAAAAGAATGGAAAATCAAGTCATTTCAAGAAGAAAAAGGCGCTTGCTAAGAATGGGCAGGATAAGGAAAAGAAGGAACTAAAGAATATTCGATGTCATTTCTGTAAAAGGAAAGGACATTATCAAAATGACTGTCCGAAAAGGATAGCTTGGTTCGAAAAGAAAGGTAATCATCTATCTTTCGTATGTTTTGAATCAAATTTAGTTGAAGTTCCTATTAATACATGGTGGCTTGATACTGGTGCTACAACTCATATCTCGAATAATATGCAGAGATTTCTTATAATCCGAACCATAAATCCAAATGAAAATTGTTTTCTCTTTATGGGAAACGGAATGAAATCAACAATAAAAGGCATTAGGACTTATCATCTAATTCTAGAAAGTGGATATGTATTAGACTTATATAGTACCCTTTATGTACCTTCATTATCTAGAAACCTTATTTTCGTAAGTAAGTTGGATATTTATGGTTTTAAATGCACGTTTGAATCTGGTTGTTTTGATTTATATAAGAATACTGATAATGTTGGTTCTGGTATTCTAATTGATGATTTATATAAATTGAAACTGAATGACACTTATGCGAATTCCTTGCTGAATGTAATAAATAATGTTGGATGCAAACGTAGCATGTTGAATGAAAATTCTGCTTTCTTATGGCATAAAAGACTAGGTTACATATCCAAAGAAAGAATGATGAGATTAGTAAGCAATGAAATTTTGTCAAATTTGAACTTTAGTGATCTAGAATTATGTATGGATTGTATTAAAGGTAAACAAATCAAACATAATAAGAAAAGGGCCACTAGAAGCAGCCAGCTTCTTGAAATAATACACACTGATATTTGCGGACCTATGGACACTCCAGTCTTTAATGGAGAAAAGTACTTCATCACTTTTATTGACGATTTTTTCCGCTACGGTTATGTCTATTTGCTTCATGAAAAATCTCAATCTGTGAATGTCCTTGAGACGTTTGTAAAGGAAGTTGAGAGGCAATTAGATAAAATGGTGAAAATCATAAGGTCTGATAGAGGTGGTGAATATTATGGCAAATATAATGAGTCAGGCCAGTGTCCAGGTCCATTTGCAAAATTCCTCGAAAGTCATGGCATATGTGCGCAATACACAATGTTAGGTACACCACAGCAAAATGGTGTAGCAGAAAGGCACAATAGGACGTTAATAGATATGATCAGGAGTATGACGTCAGATTCTACACTACCTAAGAATTTGTGGTCGTATGCTCTCAAAACAGCTAATTATTTGTTGAATAGGGTTCCTAGTAAAGCTGTTCAAAAGACTCCTTTTCAATTATGGACTAACAGGAAACCTACCTTAAGACACCTGCATGTTTGGGGTTGTCCAACGGAAGCGAGAATTTATAATCCACATGAAAAAAAATTAGATTCTCGAACGATTAGTGGGTATTTTTCAGGTTACCCTGAAAAATCTAAAGGGTATGTGTTTTGCTGTCCTAATCATAGTCCAAGAATCATAGAAACTGGTAATGCAAGATTCAATGAAATTGATGAAATCAGTGGGAGTACTAGAAAAGAAATAGTGGAAATAAAGGAAACAAGGATAAATGTTACATTGCCTAGAATAGTTCCTCCATCTATTATTACTCCAAATGTTGTCCTAGCTATTGGAGAACAACATGATGATGAACGACATATAAATGAAGAAGTACTTCCTGAAGGAAATGACTTACATAATGCTGATATGCATGAACCACAACAAGTAGCATTAAGAAGATCTCAAAGAGATCGTAGGTCAGCTATTTCTAATGATTATATGGTTTTTATGCAAGAATCAGATTATGATATAGGAATCAATAAGGACCCAGTTTCGTTTTCACATGCTGTAGAAACTAAAGAGTCAAAGGAAAGGATTAATTCCATGAAAGAAGAACTAAAATCCATGCAACAGAATGACGTTTGGGATCTCGTTGAGTTACCACATGGCTGTAAAAGAGTCGGATGCAAATGGGTTTTTAAAACTAAAAACGACTCTAGTGGTAATGTCCAACGGTATAAAGCTAGACTTGCTGCTAAGGGTTACACTCAGAAAGATGGTGTTGCTTACAAGGAGACATTTTCTCCTGTTTCGAAAAAAGACTCACTGAGAATAATAATGGCATTAGTAGCACATTATGATTTGCAATTGCATCAAATGGATGTGAAAACAGCCGTTCTGAATGGAGATCTTGATGTGGATGTTTATATGGATCAACCTGAGGGTTTTTCTGCAAAAGGTAAAGAACAATTGGTGTGTAAACTTAAGAAGTCAATATATGGGCTTAAACAAGCATCCCGGCAATGGTATATAAAGTTCAATCCCAATATTACATCTTTTGGTTTTAAGGAAAATACGGTTGATCACTGTTTATACCAAAAGATCAGTGGGAGCAAGTTTATTTTTCTAGTCCTTTTTGTTGATGACATCTTGCTTGCTGCAAATAATTTAAGCATATTGCATGAGACTAAGGAATTTCTCTCAACGAAATTTGAAGTGAAAGATATGGAAGAGGCATCCTATGTGATTGGAATAGAAATATTTCGTGATCGATCACAAGGAATATTGGGATTGTCTCAGAAAGGATATATCGAAAGGATTCTAGAGAGATTTAGAACGAGTAAGTGTTCACCTGGGAAAGTTCCTATACAGAAAGGTGATAAATTCAATCTCATGCAGTGTCCTAAGAATGATGTTGAACGAAAGGAAATGTAATCAATTCCATATGCATCTGTAGTTAGTAGCCTAACGTATGCTCAAACCTGTACTAGACCGGATATCAGTTTTGCGGTCGGTATGTTAGGGAGGTATCAAAGTAATCCAGGAAGGGAACATTGGCAAGATGCAAAGAAAGTGTTAAGGTACTTACAAGACACGAAAGATTACATGCTCATGTATAGTAGATCCAATGAATTGGAGGTGATTGGATATAGCGATTTAGATTTTGCTGGATGCATCGATACTAGAAAATCGGCTTTTGGTTACCTATTTATGCTTGCTCAAGGAGCCATATCATGAAAAAGTGCGAAACAAACTATCGTTGCTTCATCTACTATAGAGGTAGAATTTGTGGCATGTTATGAAGCCATAATTCATGCATTATGGTTGCGGAACTTTATTTCAGGACTTGCGGTTGTCGACACCATTAGCAAGCCACTGAAAATTTATTGTGATAACTCTGCAACAGTGCTTTTCTCAAAAAAAACGATAAGTACTCTAAAGTGCCAAACATACGGAACTGAAGTATCTTGTTGTGAAAGATGAGGTTCAGAAACAAAGAGTGTCAATCATGCACATCAGGACAAAACTTATGATTGCAGACCCTTTGACGAAAGGGTTACAGCCAAGACAATTTAAGGAACATGTTTAAAGAATGGGTATTGGTTGTATTAATAATAATTGATGTGTGACATTCTGAGCTCCTTTGTGTGTTTCTGATATACAATTATGTGTCTCTTGTTTTAATGTGGTAGTACGTACTTTATGTAATTTTAAACAAGAAAGAGTCTTATAAAGATATTATGTTTAATCATTATGATATAAGACAATATGTGGACCATTATGCTGTTTTATATAAATTATGAGTATAAAATGATGGATTGTTGGTATTGTAGTATATGGAAGGGAATGCATTGAATTAATAATGCACAACCGCCATAACTCTCAGCAATTTATCATAGTATGATGTTCAACACTTGATATTATGAATAATTGGATCAAGTGGGAGAATGTTAGAAAACTGCTATTAGAAACTGCAATCATTTCATTTACTTTTAACGTTATGCAGTTCCTAATCTTAATATGACCCTATTAATTAGGTCATAAATAGAACGTTTCATTTACCTTTAACGTTATGATGTTTCTAACCTTAATGTGACCCGATTAATTAAGTCATAAATAGACCTTTCTATAAGTAGAACACTAGGTCTGTGATTGATCTTAAGCGTTGAATTGGTATATGATGGATGTACCAGATTTAGAGTTAAATGTTATATAAAGGATTGGGTCCTCTCTTTTCTGGGATATAGATGTATTCTTCTCCATCAAGAAACATATAAAGAAATAGGGTTAGAGAGAGAAACCGAATTCTGAGAAGAAGAGTAATTATTAGAAGTCAGAAGAAGAAGATGACAGCCATTACATCTTTCGCTAATCAAGGTACGTCAGCTTAAACAAAAAAAAATCATATTAAGCTTTTTTTGTGAAATATTCGGTATTGATGATCCTTGGGCTATTACTTGAATTGTTCATCATTAATCATGAAGGATCGAACAGTAAAGAATTTCTGACAAACTGAACATATTTTTACTAATGTTTTTTTTGGCAGTGGTGATAACAGTCTTCTTTTTCTATTTGTGTTGAATAATAACACTTTAGCACTCGATTGTCTATCCATTTCTCGTTGTATGATTTTATGAACCAGATATGTCGATGTTGGTCTCAATTAACTCCATCTTCCATTCAGATTTCTTATGTACTTAAGGAAAAAGTTATTATGGTTGATACTGATTCTGATATTCAAAGCATAATTTGTTTTCAGTTATACAAGAAAAGTTCTTTCTTCAGTTTTAATATTAAGGTTAAGGATTGTGAATTGGAATATGTTGATGGTGCTTCTATTTCAAGTTCATCTAATTTTCGTGCTTCTTCATCTTCTAAAGTATCTGTCTGTTCAAATGTTGTTGTGAATGGTAAAAGTCCATGCTACAAGAGTTACTGTAATTTTCTCTTCATATAAGGATGGTTGTCTTTTCAAAATCCATGCTTCTTTTGATTCTTGAGAATTGAAGAAGTTTTATACGAGAAATATGGTTGATGATCATTCTTGTAGGGCTGGTGTTAGAAATGTGAATAATTCACATATATCTAGTTCGTTTGTTAAATCGTTGATTATTGACGAGATTCGTGATTGTCCTAGTAAAAAGCCTAAAGATATTATAGTTGATTTTAGAAGAGAATACAATGTTCAGTTGTCTTACGGTTATGCTTTTCATGGGAAACAACTTGAGTTGCATGGTAATGATGCTTTGTCTTATAATGATTTGAGTTGGTATTTGGAAGCGGTGAAGAAGTCTAATCCAAATAGTTTTGTTGACATGGATGTTGATCCTTGTAGCAATGAATTTGATAGGGTGGTTATTGTTTTTGGTGCTTTTTTACTTAGATTCAAGCATTGTCGTCCTATGATATTCTTAGATGCTACTCATTTAAAGGGACATCCTGGTATTTTGATGGGTGCTACTGAAAAAATGTTGATCAAGATATGTTTTTGTTTTCAGTTTTGATTTATTTGTATTGACATCATAATACTTTGGCGTTAGCATAATATGTATTTGTTATTATAATTTGTATTAGATTGGTACCAGTTTTAAGATATGTAGTTTATAGTTAGCAAGTTTCTGGTATCAGAATTTACATTGTATTGAATTGTAAGTTTGTATTTGGTATCATAATTTCATAATGATTAGCAGGCAATTAGTATCAGTTTGTGTATAATGTTAGTATCAAGTTCATGTATGTTAATATATGTTATCATATATAGTTGTGTGGTATTGGAATTTCATTTGTATTATAATATATGTTAATGTACATCACTTTGTTGTGTTAGAATATAGATTAATGTGTATAATGTCGTGGTTATCAATATTTTTATAATGGTCATATCAGATTTTCGGTATCAGTTTTTTTAATGTTAGTATCAGTTTCATGAATATTTTAGATTTATGGTTAAAATTTGTTTTATTTTTTTTACTAATTATTTTTGCATTTGCAGGTTTCTTCCCTTTAGCTATGAGTGTAGTTTCTGTAGAAAATGTGGATAATTGGACATGGTTCTTGAATCATTTAAAACAAATGCTTCAAGAAGATCGTAATTTGGTTCTTATGTCAGATCGGCACCAAGGTTTTCTTTTAGGTGTTCGTGAAGTTTTTCCTTCAGCTTATCACAGTTATTGCTTTTTGCATATGGAACAAAATCTTCTTTCAGCGGTAAAAGCCAAAAATGCAAATGTGTCTACTGTTGATTTATTCAAAATGTGTTCTGGAGCTTCTAATCTATATGAATTTGAATGAGCACATTCTAAGTTCTGTCAAATTGGTGGTGTTGCTGGTGTGAATTTTTTAAAGGATAAACCTTTTGATAAATGGGTGGATTTATTTTTTCCAAGAAAATGTTATGGTGAATATAGTTCGAATGTTGTAGAAAGTTTTAACAGTTGGATTTTAGATGAACAAGCATTGCCTATTACTTTGTGTTTAGATGGTGTTCGTGTCAAGATTATGGAACAAATGGCTAGAAGGAGAGAAGAGTATCATTTGTGGAAAACAACTCTTTGCCCTTCAATGGAGTTGCGTTTAGGTTTTTCTTTTGAAGTGAAATCTCCAAACTCTCATTGTGTTGATTTAAAGGAACGGGTTTGTAGTTGCAACCAATGGAAAATTACAGGATTTCCTTGTGCTCATGCTATAAAGTGTATGAATAAGGCTAAGTTGTCTGTATATGATTTAGTGGAGTATTATTTTACTGTTGATACTTATCGATGTTCTTATGCCAATTTATAAATCCTATTCCAAACCATGATAGGCCTATTGTTGATGGTAGCATTCAAGATGTTATCAAGCCACCAAAGGAGAAACATGGCGCTGGTAGACCATCAATCAAGCGTAAAGGAGGATTATCATATTTTCAGAACAAGCAAAATAGATGTGGCAAGTGCAAGCAGTTTGGTCATAATGAACTGAATTATCAAGCTTCAAAGAGGATATGATTTGATTTTACATTTTGGATTTGTTCAGATTAATAAGTGGATATGTGACTTGTTTTGGTGGTTTACTGTAATTGAACCTTGTTATTGATTTGTATTCAGTATAGCATATTATCAAATTGATTTTAATTTCAGCTATTTAATATAAAGGATGGTATCAGTTTTAGTATTAATTATATGTTTTTACAGTATTAGTTCTGGTGTTTATTTATTTATTTATTTATTTCAAACATTTGTTTTGATATTTGTTGCATACTGTTATCACCAGCTGTTTAGTATCATTTTACGCATTCTATTGGTATAAAATATGGTATCATTTTTTCATTGTGTGATATAAGTTTTGTTCAATTTGTATATTTTAATTATTTATAATAAAGTTGATAGCATAGTATATGGGATCTGATAATCATTGTGTAATTGATTGAAGAAGATGATTGAATTGATACATGCTTTCTATTGGTTGGAGATCATGTTTGTTTGATTGGATATAAATGACTTTAGTATCAATTTTTGTTTGTTTTTTGTATCAGTTTCGTGTATTATAATTCATGCTACAACTGACACTAGTACTAATAAATAATTATAATGATATCTTGTGTTAGCAAAAACTGACACCGGCACTAATTGTTGTTTCATAAAGTATGTTGAGTGTCAGTTTTAGCAAAACAGATAATATTAGTTATTAGAAATGATACCCAGTTGCTGTTTTGTATTGATATATAATATGAAATCTTATAATATTATTATATAACTGGTAGTTACATCATAAAACTGATAATATTATGTAGGATCAATAGTTGTATGATAGAAAATTCAATATATAATCTTGTTATAATATAAATAATAGGTAAAGAAAAGAACATCAATTACAACAAATTATTCTAGCAGATCATCATTGTATTTACAAGTAAGATCGGCATTGTTTTAAGAACGCAACATCATTATTTCACAAGTACCAAATTACAACAGAGCATCATTACTTCATAAGTATCAAATTTAATTGTGAAACAGTACAATGATTTACTTTAACACACAAAATTCTCAATTTCTGCACCATCTTCTTTTCTTGACTGGTTATCAGTTACATTCCAACAGTGCTTGCTATTCGCTATACGTCTATTGCTAGTTTTGCTTGTACTAATATCAAGCATTGATTGTATCAACATTTCACATTAGTAATCAGTTACATTCCAACAGTGCTTGTACTAATATCAAGCATTGATTGTATCAACATTTCACATTAGTTATCAGTTACAAATAGTGCTTGTACTAATATCACTCATTGATTGTATCAACATTAAAACAGAACTTAAATTCAACTACATACAAGAAAATATCTAAAATGTACATCAGTTCATGTGAAAATAGTGGCACTTTTTGCAAACTTTTGATTTGTTCATTTATCTTTCTTCTTCCAAACTTGACATGAACTTGGCTAAGCTCCAGCAGTGCTCTTTGTCAGTCAATATCTCACGTGCAATTCTTGCTCTAGATTTCAGCATTTGTTCAATGGCTATTTTGAGTGATATTTGACTTTTGTTCATTGGTACGATGAATATCATCACGTATATACCACAATCAAGCCTGTTTAAAAGAATATTTGCAGTACATGTTTTGTGTATTTATATATTCGTTTTGTCTATAATTTACAATATCAGTTTAGCAGTCACTAAGCATCAATTTCAGTATCTAGGTATTACATTTTTCTATAATTTTTAGTTTCTAGGTATCAGTTTAGCAGTCAGTATCTTGAATATCAGTTTTTGTCTGTAATTTGCAATATCTAGGTATTATTTTAAAAGAAAATTTACAATGTTAGTTTAACTGTCAGTAGGTATCATTTTGAACAACATAAACAACTTACATGTCCGAACCATGTTGTGCACATGGTATCTATGCATTTCATTTGCCTTCACCTCCTTATCCTGTATGTTTTTCTTTTTCCAAAGTTCTTTCAGCATTTCTTCAATTTTATTTCTCTATTGAAGAGAAAACAATACAAAGTTAGCTAATGTTCGATTTGTTTAATCAAATTATTTTGTTTTATAACAAAAATATATCATACCAATATCATTGCCTGCTTTAGACTGGGGTTGTTTATTTCATTATAATTCCTTTTAGGACGTTTAGAATATAGATGACTACATTGCATTGTTGGGTATGTCAAGTTACTAATGTCCAATGGTATTCACGATGCAATGGGAAATACATAGCATCTGTGTATTCATCATCCACAATTTGTTCAAGGATAGGCAGCACTAAAGATTTTATAATTCCATGTACTTCGATGTCTACAGATTGTTGTTAAATAAAATAATAATTTAGAATTCAATATATATGTAGCATTTATGATATTATTTCATATTAAAGTTTTATTCACCGTCATCATTGTTGTGAATGCATAGTTGTTCTCTTTCAGCTCACATTTAGATAAATACCAAACAATTATCTACATTAACAACAAGAAAATATAAGTTTTTGTTATTGGTGAAGCAATATTCAATAATAATTAGTATCTTTTATTTAAATAGTGGTAATATGTATTACAAATTACAAGAATAATTAAATATGCAATATGATGAAACAGCTTCTGGGTATCATTTTTGCACTGACTTGGTACCATTTTTGCACATGCTACTAAATCAATTGTTACTAGAAAACGAAAGTATGAATTTATATCAAGTGCTACTAGGAATTAGTTTTGCACTATTTTGGTATTTATTTTGTCATACATGACTGTTAATACATAATTCAACTAATAGACCACCACTTTATAACAAATAGTAATTAGGTATCATTTTTTGTTATAAAAAGGTTTCAGTTTTTGTATAAATAGCATTGGAAATAGCCATTAGACATTACTTTTTGTAATTATTTTTATTGGTAGCAGTGTTATTAAGCAAAAAAAAGTGTGTACCGATCCATGTATGGCATTTTCTTCAAGAAGTTGTTGTGGTACTTTTTTGTTATTGTACATCCTCCTCTAATTATATCTTTATCTGTCCATTCTACATCTCTATTTTAAGAAAATAAGGCACATGATAATTATACAATGTTATTTTAACCACCAAAATTAGTATATATGTTTGTAAACTTACTCTTTTGATGATGTCATAGCAAAGAAAGTTTTGATTGTATTTTGTTGTTCTACATTCAAGTATGCCAAGGTTTGCTGCAGTATCCTAGTTCTAAATTTGAAAGTGTTGGCTCTATTACTTGAATTGGCATTGGGATTGACTCTTCTGGAATTTCTTTTCTATCATTTTCATTTTCTTCCAGTTTTTCATCATTTTTATTTTCTTCAGGTTTTTGTTTTTTCATTGTTTTTTCATTCTCCGACCATATTCAAAGCTGGGGCTTTTTTTCCTTTCTCTTGTTTTTATTCTTTTCACACAAGAAGATGGCTTAAACTGTTTGTTTCCTTTTCCGACCAGGAGGTTTTGTTGGTTTGTTTTCTTTGTCCTTTGTTGTTATTCCCTTTTACAACTGTTGTGTGATATTGAGATTGAAAGATGGAGGTGTTAGGTCTAGTACTACATCACTGTATCGTGCAACTTTGCTCTCTTTATTAGTATCTTCTTCCAATTTTTGAGCCTCTTTTATTTTATTTTTTGCACCGTTTTATCTTCATTTGTTCGCAACACTGTTTCATTTGTTTTGTTCAACATGACTTCACTTTTTTCTTTTGTGTCCATAGCTTTATCTTCATTTGGTTGGAGCACATTTTTATGCATTTGAGTTGCTGTTTCAGTCTCCATGCATGTACTTTCTTTTTCAGCTGTTTGGTGGACTTGTTCTGCATTAGTGCCAGTATTTGCGTCTTCAACTTCTTCTACATTTTTTTTAGTTGAGAATCTATATTAACAATATTAAGAAGCTGTCAGTTTTTGTTATGGGTGAATGAATATAATAATATTAGTATCAATAAACAATAATGTTAATAGTGGCAGTTTATGGGTATCATTTTTGCATTGATATCGGTTTTTCAAACATAAAGTAAGTATAAGTTTTTCATACATATATGTATCAGTTTCAATTTAGTTAATAATGAAAATTGTTTGTAAAATAACCAACCATGAGTTCTAATCAAACAACTACTACATATATATTCTGCATTATTTGGTATCGGTTTTCTACTAAACGATGGTCAACATAAATAGTTCAATTTACGTACCATCAAGTTATAAGAAATGGAACGTAGGTCATTTTTTAATACATTTTAGGTATTAATTTATTCTAACTTATACTCAGAATTATTTATAATATAAGCAAGCATGAATTCGAATCAAACGATGTTATTTTCAATAATAAAAAATCATGTACCCGTCCATTTCTGTTATTTTTTCTTGACACTTTGTAGATTCTTGTTGGCACTCTGAATTTTCTTCTTCAGTATTTTCATCTGTGAATGTTTTTCCTTCATTTTGTAGTTCAACTTCTGAAATTTTCTTTTTATTTCTTCCAGTCTTGATTTGAGTTCTTTCAATTGTTCTTTCAATTTCAAATTTTCTTTTTCTACCTTTATCCTCAACTTGTTTTCTTTGTCTAATTGCTTCTTTGTTTTTTACCTTCTTCTTCCAAATCTCTAATGTGCATTTGCAAAACATTAAAGCTTACAAAATCTTCAAAAGGTCGAGTACTTTGTTCAGCTTCTTTAATTTTTCTTTTTTTCTGTTGGTTTTCTTTTCTTTTGTCGCTTGATTCACCTTTTGTTGATGCTGTTTGGAGTAGTTTATGTTCATGTGGAAGAATCATGCTTATTTCTTTTACCTGTGTAATTGAAATAGTTATTTTGTTTTAAAATTTAAATGCAAATGTTTTATGATAGTATGTTGCAACTTATAAGTTATAACTGACATTAATAAGTGATTAGTTTAATAGAAGAAAATATAATAGTAATGAAATTGATACTATGTACACTTACTAATTGGTTGTGTGCAGTGTTAAAAATGATACCAAATACTATTGTATATATGACTGATACCGTGCAAAATGACAAGATGTACTATGCTGAGGAAAAATTGATACAATGAAATCAAAAATTTAAAGCTACTCATTGAAACAGATACTAATCAGAAACTAAAGTGATACCGCAAGAGGCATATGTGATACTATGCAGAGACAAAAAATTATTCTAAGTGTTGAAACTGATACTACAGACAGAGAGAACATATAATGTAAACTGATATTGACTAGTGTAAGTAAAATTTAATTTTAACTTACATTGCCAACTTTTATATCATTCAAAAATTATTTCACAACAATGTCTTTAAGTTTTCTTACATCCCATCGTGCAAATCTGGGTAAATCTTCAGAAGTTGCCTTCTAGGTTGGATGAGGTTCATTTTCTCACAGATGCAATACTATAAACATTTAAAGATATAATTAGATAGGAATATTGAATATAACATTTTTTTTCAATTAATAATATTTTGCATAGCACATCTTATCAATGGAAGCATGGAACATCCATACATGCTTCTTGGCTTGGAGATAAACTTTTTGACAAATTTACTTAAAATTTTCTCTATTGTTTTTGGCCATGAGACAGTCTGCATTATTTCACTGTCAATCAAATATGGTAGAATTCCCCATCTCAGTTTTTGTTAGTTGCTGGGAAAGGAAAATGTCAATAGTATTTGCATTATTATCAACAAAGAAAGATCTTTTTCATTTTTTTCCTTTTTGATATTTCTTGTTTTATTGTTCTTTCCAAAACATTTCTTGTTATGTAAGTGCATGTGCCAAAGTTTCTAGTTGCAAATTCTTTGCAGTCTGGTGGAATGGTTTTGCTCGTTAATTTTTTTGTTGGTTCTATGTTTATTCCTTTTATTGGCAGACCAAACAGCAAGCTCGTATCTCCGGCAGTGACATTCATTTTGTCTTCTTCTAAGACGAAGGTATCAGTTTCCATACATTAGCATTTGTATAAAGCATCCAAGTTGTGTTGATGCTTTTTGCACTTTTTCGTTGTTATTTCTTCTTCATAAATGACTTTGAAGAAGTTGTAAAATTGTGTCTTTTTTAAGATGTCAATTTTTTTTTTGGTCAATCCATTTTTTTTCTTTGACCAGTTTGAATATCTTGAAGATAGCTCGTAAGCCGCATCTATAAGCGGTTTCTGGCTTAACATGTTCAGATTTTGCTATCTGTTTGTTTGATTGTTTTGATGTCGCATGCATGCTTTTACGACATGTATTGACAAAATCATCATCGTCCTATTTCATGAAAATGTGGCATTAAGTTGTTAGTGAAACAAATAGCATTGAAACAAAACATTGTATAACATGACATAGTGGTATCAGTTTCCATAAACATGAGATAAAACATGATATTTTTATCTAACCAAAATTTGGTATCATTTTTTCTAAATGTGGGTATCAATTTTTTAAAAATTATGGTTGAAATACCTGTAAAATTGCTACACAATCACTTAAAAGGAAACATATTGCATGTATAATTTTTAGATTATATTTGTGTTATCTTTGTTACAAATTACAATGAAAGTAATTTGTATAATTAAAAGTATAAAGTTCAAAGAAAGATAAAGTGAGTATCATGTTTATAAGTTGTATGTATCAGTTTGGTTCAAACAAACATTATATTAATTTTAAGATATGATGTCCATAAAAACAAATAGTAGATATCAGTTTTTCATTACATTAGTGTCAATTTTGTATTTTTGATAGAAATAATTTCAATTATGGAGTAGTAAATTCCATCAATGATAGTGGGTATCATTTTATGAATATAACTATATCGGTTTTGTTAGAAACTACTGAAAAATTATTTTCAAAATTAAAAAGTTTTGTCTTCAACTAAACAAACAATAGGTCCACTTTATGAAATTTAGGCATCAGTTTGTTCTACAGTGGGTATCATTTTGTGAAATATAGGTACCATTTTATTCAAGAATTACAACATTGACATATTAACTAAAACATATTATATTATGGGTACAATTTCATCAAATATTAGTATCAGTTTTCCTAGAAAAAAATGGTGAAATAATTTATAAACTAAAATGAATCAGCTGCACACAATTAGACAATAGGTATCACTATTGTAGGATGTTGGTATCAGTTTTGATGTGTGTGCTGAAATTAATTTTTCGACATACAAAGTATCACGTTAATTCTAACAGATGTTTGGTATTATATTTTCAATATATTAGTATCAATTTGTAACAAATGGCAATGAAATTTATTTTTTTATCCAACTAAGCTTTGTCTTCTACTAAACAAATTATAGGTATCACTTTTTTGAACATGAAAATCTTTATATATAATATTGCTTGTAATTTTACCGTGTTGGCTTGTTCATCTTCAGATTCTTCAACTGCTATTTATTTTCTCTTATTTCTTTGAGTTTTTTCCTATTAAACATATTAACGCTATTAAAATGCATCTAATGATTTAATAGTATCGGTTTTATAACTTAATGGTATTAGTTGCCTGTTGAAGTTGCTGCTGAATTATTTTCTCATTTTTTATCTTCGTTCTTAATTCTCTTTTTTGCACTTGTTGTACAGTTGATTTGTCAGTAGTTGTTTTTACCTGCATGGTTTGTTCATTTTTCTGTAAAATAAGTTCAGTAGTATCATAATTAATCTAGAATGGTTTTGTTATGCTTCATTTCATAATATCATTTAACTTTTCTTTTGTTCTGTTTTCTTCATGTTTCCTTTTTGTTCTTCTTTCCTTTTTTTGCTCTATATCTTCTTCCATTGGTCATTTTAATGATGTTAACTTTGAAGATTCCTGCTGTGTATCTACTGCAGCTAGGATATTTGCTTCATGAAGATTATCAGATACGGCTGCTATAAGGTATCAAATTCACGTGGTAGGTTTTCAATTTTGGCTCGATTCTCAGATTGAGATTTTTTACTTCCAGATTCGAGCTGATAATCAGAATGAGACGCTAGGATATTAGGTTTTATCGAATATCAGATTGAGGAGATAAGATATCAGATTCGTGCTCACTCTTCTTCCTTTTTATTGCCTGACATATGCGATTGAGATGGAGGTGGCGATTGTGCTGTGGTTTCGTTTGCCCTTTTTTCTTAAGTTTTATTTTGTGTCGTGAAGAAGGGTGTGGATTTGAAAATCGAACAGAAAGATGAATGAAGGAAATTGCGCACGAATGGAATTTGAGCCTGTCCTTTGAGAGAAAACGGTTTGTGCGTGTCCTTTCGAATAAAAACTTTAAATTATACGTCCTTTGCAAAAAATTCCCCTTTTTATATTGTTTTTGTTGGTAGATTTGATATATTTTAGTCTTGTCTTTGAGTTTAAATCAGCCTGTTCTGTAATTATTTTGTGAATATCTCTAGATTACGCTATGAAGTTTAGTTACTTATATAATTGTTTGGCGACATAGATATAATTGTTTGGCGACATAGATCTAAATGTTTAACTGTGAGTGCTCAATAGCAAACAGTTCGATCTGACAATATGTTTGATGCAAATGAACTTGGGCCAAAGTGCTAGCTAACTCGGTTGATTGATTGGTAGCAAAAAAATCACAATAGTTTACGTAAAGGCGCACCTCTATCAGTGGATTGGGAAAAAAAAAGATATCAGGGAATGTGATCATATAAAGAAGACACAATGCTAACCTACATTTTAGCGGGCCAATTTGTTATATGTTGTCAGTAATAAGATAACATGTGTGTGAGTTCATCCATATGTGTAGTTAGAAAAAAAATTACTTAATCGGAACACAGCACGGCTTATCGCTACCAATATGGTTGACAGTTTAAAATATCGACTTGAAATAGAAATTTAGTTAGGCTGAAAATGGAAAATTAGTACATGCGTTAGAAAAATGAAGTTTTCAAAATTTTGCAGTTATTCCAATGTGCAGAGGTAATGAGAACACACCATTGGTTAATTACTATTTACTATATCCTTTACGGTGCCCCAGAAATGAAGTGTTCCAAAGATCAAACAAATAAGTGTATGCCTAAAAAATATATTCATTGCAACTGATATCTCTAGCTTGTGCGTACACTGGCTGATCTCATATAAGAGGGGATTTAAGTTACTAATGTTTTTATGGTTGTTATTTAGGGCAGCGATTTGTCTAAATTCTTGAAGATCTGACCGAGGTGCATCATAAATACAAATTGTAATATTCAAACATTATTAAAATAAGATGTTTTTTGCAAAGATATATAGCCATGTTGTTTACGCCTGCGTATAAGATGAACATTCATTTTAGTATGCATGAGGTATGTATCTAAAAAACTACTGAAATATTTAATGTTATATTAAGTTCAGACATGTGTTAAATATT
The DNA here is from genome assembly GCA_030765085.1 of Allium cepa. Lineage (NCBI taxonomy): Eukaryota > Viridiplantae > Streptophyta > Magnoliopsida > Asparagales > Amaryllidaceae > Allium > Allium cepa. The sequence goes on from CM060928.1 coordinate 269,148,214, forward strand.
TGGAATCATAGATTAGCGTTGCATGTGGATATTATTTTTATCAATTGCAAATATTAAATTTATTTACATGTACTATAAAATGATTAGCTAACTGTACTGCGAATTAAAAAAATAAACTAAACGTAATGATTCACAATGAATATTCACCTTATACTTTGAGTTCACATACTAACACAATTCCCAGTTCCCAACAATGTCAGGACATAGAGAAACCCCACATAAGATATGTTAAAGATGTGAACTATATAATGAATAATGTCAAAAAGTATTTATACATACAAACATACATGTTGGTGTATTAATCATTGATTTGAAGTAATAAAATAGATAAATATAAGTTTGTGAAATTAATAACCACTTCAAATAAATAATATAGATTTAGGTTATCTCAAATATATAAAATAATATTCAGTAAAAATAAATGAAATATTTTGAGAAGTGTGGCTAAATTATTTTCAATAAAATTGATAATTTATATACCTATCTAGTGTTTACTGTAGTGAAAGAAGGAGATTTAACTGTAAATAGTAAAATGAAAATGTGAATTAACTGTGGCATAGTGCAGATTAAGTTGAAAACTGAAAGTAAAAAATTTAGGTTAGCTTAATATATTGACATTTAAAAATACATTTGCCATAAATGAAAAAATGTTTCTTTCAATAATTAATTGCCACTTTGAGCGATTTGGTAATTCTCAATAAGAATCATCTTAGGAGGACTTTGAGTATGACCAAACATTCTTTTTATTTTATCAACTACTTTAAATATGCAAATATGAAACAAAGAAAATTGGTAAGAGTCGGCTGATATAATCATCTCAACATAATGGAGTAGTAGAATGGATGTGTGTGTCATGTACTACTCAGTCTAATCAATTTAAAAGATTATCCATTTATACAACAAACAATTATCCATGTTAAAGTAATAATACTAAAGTAAACATTATATATATATATATATTTCAAATACTTGTTGTTATTATGAGTATAATCAATGTTGCAACATTTGTTTTTTACATGACATTCCTTCCAATTAAAAAGCACTATTATGCAGAAAGAATAACTTATAATCAAAGTTAAGGTAAAAATGGAAGTTTAAACGCATATTGATTCATGGATGGAGCATAAACGCGGTAAATGAAAAAAGTTCCAACTATTTAAAAATATGATATACTATATATGGCTAGACATGCTTGATTTTCAATGTCAAAAGTAAAATATAATGTATAGAGATGTAGCATTCAAAGATGTAATGAATCATATAGCCAAATAAAGAAATAAAAGCAAGAATATTGCATTCTATTAGAAAACAACAAATCTCAAAATGAAATTTTGCAAATGCGAAAATTTATTTCTGCTTTTGAATAGAACTCATATTTTCATACAGAAGTCTATATTATCACAGACAAAATAACCATGAAATATCATATTTGGGATGATAACTAAAGCTGACCTTTTAAGGGTATTTAAAACTAATACATAAGGATGATACTTTTCTATCTTATGCCCGTCCATAGTTAGTTATTCATTGGAAATTTATTTTTCTGTTTATGAAAATTAATTAAAAGTATTCACACTGTACTTTGCGTCCATGTACTAAAATAATTTGTGATTCAAAACAATGTGTTAACGCATAGAAATCCACATGAAATATATTAAAAATATGAACTACATAATGCATCATAAAATTACTTTAATGTAAATAAGTATGCATGCACATAAAATACATATATGCGATCACTAATTAGAAGCCATGAAATAGATAAAATGGAGTTGGTGAAATTAAGAACCACTTCAAACAGGAATATAGATTTAGGTCATCTTGAATATAAAATAACATCCGCTAAAATATAAATGAAATCATTTGAGGAGTGAGGTTAACATATTTTAACTAAAATCATATAAATGATCTACCTATCTAATGATTTCAAAAAGAAGGAAATTTAAGTGTAAATAGTCATATGAAAATGCAATTAAATTGTGGCCTAGTGCGGATTTACTCAAAAAATAAAAGCAACAAATTTAGGTTAGTTAATTATAATGGATAAAAAATACATTTACAATAAATAAGAAAAGGTTTCATGTAATAGTTTCTTATTATTTTGAGCCATTTGATAATTCTCAATAAGCATCATCCTTGTAGGCCTTTTAGTGCAGACCAAACAATCGTCTTGCTCCTTAAGCTACTTTAAGTATTTAAAAATGAAATAAAATAAAATAGTTAGAACCAACATATATAATTAACTCTACATAATGGAGTAGAGGAATGGATATATTCTTATCTCATATAACTCGTTTTAATCAGTTTAAAAGGTTATCCATTTATAAAACTAACAGTTATCCATGTTAAAATAATAATGCTGAAGCAAACATTATGTATTATAAATACTTATTATTGTTGTTTATAGTATTATCCTTTTGAACTAACATGAAACATTGCTTCAATATTCACAAATAGAGATTTTACATAAAAGAATCAAACTACTAATATTAGCATAATCACAAACTTTAAACAAACAAATAATTAAAAAATACTAAAAGTATTGTTATTATGCCTTTACATTTTATATGTATGATTATGATTCTTATAATTAGATATAAACCTCTTTATGTAAGATGAAATATTCTTGCAATCACAAAAGAATAAGTAATAAAATCAAGGAGATAACCATGCATCATCACCAAGCATGAACACAAAAACACTGACAAAAGCTAAAATTTTCTTACATACGATAGCTTACAATGGCTTGATTGGATACCTAATCCAAAGAAGAAAAGAATATGGCAGCACTAAAACACGTATACAAAAATAAGGATGAAAAATAAAAAAACTCTAGAGTACAAAAGCACTCTAGGCAAAGGATGGACATCATGTATAAAAAGTTCTTAGCAAAACGCTTCAAAATATGAAAAGAACAATCGACAACTTCAAGACCATTAATTTGAATTTTTGCAAGATATGGAGAGAAAACCTGAATCAAAAACATATAATTTCCACTTCGCCATATATTTCCACATTCACTGGACTCTATTTCAACTGTTTCTTAGGAAAGCAAACGGTGTTTCCATATTGAAAATTAAATTGAAAATACGTCATTGAAGACCTACTTGATATTGAAGGAAACCTTATGTTTTCTTCGCATTTATGTTTTCTACACAGTTTGAAAATGGAGAATTTGGGAATGAAATAAAGAGTTTATGAGAATCGGGATAGAGAATAGGAATTAGAAACACTGTCTGAATTGAATAACATACTGCCAGACTGAATTAAATTGAAATGAAAATTAGATTTCTCAAAGATGAAATCATAACCATTTGAAAATGGAGCATTTGGGAAAGAAACATATTGCTGTCTGAATTAGAAATGAAGCATTTGATAATGGAGCAGCATTTAGAAAATAAGAATTCGAAATGATGTCTGAATTGAAGAATATATTGCTAGTCTGAATTTAATTGAAATGGAAATTAGATTAGAATATATATCAAAAATCAAGGGAGAAGCTATAGAAAAAGGATGTTGAATGTAAAAATGTGTTGTCTTAATCCAAAGAGCTCCAAAACATTTACGGAAAATGAAGTGTCAAATTTAATGTAGTGTGACGATATTAAGAATACAATTGAGGGGAAACATGCCAAAAAGAACTCATCAAAATTATGAGAAAAATGTATTATATTCCAAAAATTGAAATAATGAAGAAGAAGGGGTGCGTATTCGTTTCTATATATCTTACAACAGATATTAAAGAAAAACTCACAATGTAAGGAGAGAGGGTCAGACACTCTTCCCCCTTTGTAGAGGATTTTGCTGGTTCACTCTCATCTGTTAGTTTTGAAATTATGGCATCTTCAACTTCGCTTTATATATACTTGATCCGATGCTTTGAATAGGGATTGAAGAAGTTGGTGGCTTTACATCGGCATAACTATCAAACAAATACACATTAGTATGCTTGATCAGTAACTTAATTTCAACTATATATATTTATTTTCATTCAGTACATATAAAAAAGAGATTCTCATAACGCCTTTGGTAAATTCACAGTTTCGGTCTCCACTTCAATATCTAAACTGGTAAGTTCTATATCTTTAATTACCGGAATTGGGTATACTTTAGTTCCTAGTAGTAGTTGCTGACATCGATATGAATATAATTCATGTATCATCTTAGGAGGACTTTGAGTATGACCAAACATTCTTTTTATTTTATCAACTACTTTAAATATGCAAATATGAAACAAATAAAATTGGTAAGAGTCGGCTGATATAATCATCTCAACATAATGGAGTAGTAGAATGGATGTATGTGTGTCATGTACTACTTAGTCTAATCAATTTAAAAGATTATCCATTTATACAACAAACAATTATCCATGTTAAAGTAATAATACTAAAGTAAACATTATATATATATATATATATATATATATATTACAAATATTTGTTGTTATTATGAGCATAATCAATGCTGCAACATTTGTTTTTCACATGACATTCCTTCCAATAAAAAAACACTATTATGCAGAAAGAATAACTTATAATCTAAGTTAAGGTAAGAATGGAAGTTTAAACGCATTGATTCATGGATGGAGCATAAACGCGGTAAATGAAAAAAGTTCCAACTATTTAAAAATATGATATACTATATATGGCTAGACATGCTTGATTTTCAATGTCAGAAGTAAAATATAATGTATAGAGATGTAGCATTCAAAGATGTAATGAATCATATAGCCAATTAAAGAAATAAAAGAAAGAATATTGCATTCTATTAGAAAACAACAAAGCTCAAAATGAAATTTTGCAAATGCGAAAATTTATTTCTGCTTTTGAATAGAACTCATATTTTCATAGAGAAGTCTATATTATCACAGACAAAATAACCATGAAATATCATATTTGGGATGATAACTAAAGCTTGCTGTATTTTCATTGTGAATCATTACGTTTAGTTTCTTTTTTAAATTCTCCATACATTTACCTAATCGGTTTACAGTACATGTAAATAAATTTAATATTTGCAATGGATAAAACTAATATCCACATGCAACGCTAAACTATCATTCCAATTATTTAACACATCTCTGAACTTATTATAACATTAAATATTTTCATTAGTTTTTTGGATACATATCTCATGCATACTACAATGACTGTTCATCTTATACGCAGGCGTAAACAACGTGGCTATATATCTTCGAAAAAAAATATACACACACAATAGTTTACGTAAAGGCGCACCTGTATCAGTGGATTGGGGAAAAAAAAAGATATCAGGGAATGTGATCATATAAAGAAGACACAATGCTAACCTACATTTTAGCGGGCCAATTTGTTATATGTTGTCAGTAATAAGATAACATGTGTATGAGTTCATCCATATGTGTAGTTAGAAAAAAAATTACTTAATCGGAACACAGCACGGCTTATCGCCACCAATATGGTTGACAGTTTAAAATATCAACTTGAAATAGAAATTTAGTTAGGCTGAAAATGGAAAATTAGTACATGTGTTAGACAAATGAAGTTTTCAAAATTTTGCAGTTATTCCAATGTGCAGAGGTAATGAGAACACACCATTGGTTAATTACTATTTACTATATCCTTCACGGTGCCCCAGAAATGAAGTGTTCCAAAGATCAAACAAATAAGTGTATGCCTAAAAAATATATTCATTGCAACTGATATCTCTAGCTTGTGCATACACTGGCTGATCTCATATAAGAGCGGATTTAAGTTACTAATGTTTTTATGGTTGTTATTTAAGGCAGCGATTTGTCTAAATTCTTGAAGATCTGACCGAGGTGCATCATAAATACAAATTGTAATATTCAAACATTATTAAAATAAGATGTTTTTTGCAAAGATATATAGCCACGTTGTTTACGCCTGCGTATAAGATGAACATTCATTTTAGTATGCATGAGGTATGTATCTAAAAAACTACTGAAATATTTAATGTTATATTAAGTTCAGACATGTGTTAAATATTTGGAATCATAGATTAGCGTTGCATGTGGATATTATTTTTATCAATTGCAAATATTAAATTTATTTACATGTGCTATAAAATGATTAGCTAACTGTATTGCGAATTAAAAAAATAAACTAAACGTAATGATTCACAATGAAAACACAGCAAAGACTACATAAATATAATAGGGGAACAAAAAAACCACGTCTAAAGTATAACTTTATCGAATACTACATTGCTCCGTGTATGCGAACAATACAGCAGTATAGATAGGAAGTAAAAAAGAAATTAGAATGATCATTTCGTCCATAAGAAAGCAATTTAAATTGAGAATCACTGAAGCATCAACGGTATATAGGATGAAGAAAGCAAATTCGTGTTAGAACAAACAATATGTTTGAGATGCTAGCAATTGCAGGCTGTCACATGCAGGAAGCAGTAGAAAAGTAAAATGGAATCATACAGTAACTAAAGTAAAAGATAAGCAGTCTTGAGTAACTTCAATCTGGCTGGAAATTTGTGTTACACGGGGGGATCAATTTGCTCGTATATATACAAAACACTGACCTTACTTCACACGGCAGAAGAGAATGCTTTGTTGTTATGAGATGAAACAGTTAGTGATCAACCCTTATAATACTATAATCAAGCTACTGATATTGTTCTTCAATTTAAAACCATGAAACTTTATGCAAAAACTAACCACACACATACAGTCCACATTATTCTAACTGAACTGTAGAGAAAATTCCCCTTTTTTGAATAACATGTAAAGTACAATGTATAATGCGACAGCCAAAACGACTAAAGCCAAGACGAACAAAGTTACAAAAACACAGCAGCGCCGAGAGCGTGTGAGAGCGACAAATAAATTCATTTACATAGAAGGTCAACATCGAATCTCTTATTTTCAAACATGACAGGAACACTTGCTCCACCAACGCCTCAAACAGAAAATGGTGCAACGAACAGAAGAAAGCCGAAATTAAAGTTAAATACAGGTTTGAAGGAGAGCCGATATACGGAGTCGAAAAATAATAATCAGAAAATTCGAATTGGGGAAAAGACGTACCGGAATTTTATCTATGTGTTTGAGTTTTGGAGGGAGCGAAAAACAACTTCAAGCGACAGCGGTTCGGTAGACGTGGAGCCGAATAATCCCTTTTTCAATGGCGTCGTCATCCCTATCGTTGCTGCCGTTACCCAAGACATCCATAATAGGTGCGAAGTCGGCGACGGTTTGGGATCGGTGTTTGTTTTGGAATATTATGATAGCTGGAGAGGAAGTGAGTTAAGGATGAACCGATTTTATCTGTCTGTGTGGAGATTATAGAAGGGGGGAAAGGGAAAACCGAAAGGGGGCTGGTTGGGGGAGAATCGAACCGGAACCGGGTGTGAGAAAGGAGCAAGCACGTACGTTTTAATTATTTGTAGAGAGAAGAGAGGAACGGCAGAAGTGGAAGGGAAAAAAAAAAAAAAAAACTGTTCATTTCCAAAAATTGGTGGGGGCTTCTGTGAGCTCGAAACTGAACTCACTATTAATATAATAGTATAGATGAATACATTAATATTGTTCTTGAACTTAATTTTTTTTTTAACTGGCCAGATCATAGTGTGAATTGTGAAATGCACATTACAAATTAGGGATTGTACTAGTGGAATAATAATTTTGGACTTTAGGGATTAGATAGGTATCATTTCTGACAGTAAATGAATACAATATTACAACTATTAGCTATCCTGCACACTACTATATAACTTTCTTGACAATGTCAAATTTACTCTGTAAAAAAAGATGAACATTGATAATTTCTTATGTTACTTAAAGTTCATTATCCAATTCAAACCATATTGCATGAATAACACATATCTGAAACTTGTTTTCATGCGTCTCCACTTCCATTGCTCAACCCAAAAAGGATAGATGAACTATATATATTTCGATCCAACTGCACACCCTTTTTGAGAAGATTGCATTGCGTGTTATTTAGTCTTCACCAGCTTTGTGGTAATAAATCACAGAGTTACTCTGTAACATCTGTTTTGTAAGGTTGACAATTGTTTCTTTCTTATAATTACTGATCTTTTTGTGCATCTTCTTCTCGGTGCATATTTCAGTATTATTTGGATTTCGGCATGCATTAAGTTTCTAATCCGCAAAAGGAGCACTTGTCTATTTTTGCCTCTCTCTCTTTTTTTTTTTTAATTCAGCAGGGAGGGATTTTGTATATTAACTTGAAGTGCTTGGGGAACTTTCCCATTTTATATATTTCTTCCTAGTTATGTATCAAGTATTCATTATTATATGCCCAAAAAAGCTACTAACCAGAATCGACTCTCAAGTTATATTATATCAATACGGTTCTAATACTTGCAAGGCAATGCATTAACATTTCAGAACTGATGTTTAATTTAATACCCTAGTGACTAGACAATATCTGTAAACTCCTAGGAGAATATGCATCTAACCTTACAATACATACCTCGATCAATTAGCCAAAAAAATTCAAACGGTTGTAGTCCAATAGTTTAGAAAATCAACTTCTAGAACTGATGGTAGTTAAACAATGTTCAAAAAAAGAGCCAGCTTTTTTTTTTTTCAATTACATATTGATTGTATAGCCTATGAGATGTAGTAGTATATGTACTCCAAATCTTAACTCAGCATTTTCTTCTATCAAATAAGAGAATCGACTCAATATAGGTAGACTGATTTTGGTCGAACCTGATTGCAATATTGTGATTTTGGAGTATCTATCAAAAATGTTGATTATTTCTATCATTACACGTATATGACTCAAACTATTACTAATATATTTTTCTCCTTTCTTTTTCTCTTTGATGCCAGACAATGTAGCTTTGCTAATTTTCTAACATACCCAGGTGGATTCGAAATATTAAGATGATTTCGCTAGTTATTGTTGGATTATAAGAGACCTATGATTTTGAGGATTAGTACAATAAGTAAGGGTAACTATATCTTTTTAATACTTTGAAATGTAAACGGTACTTTTACTTTTCATGTACTATATATCGAGTTTTATGATGCATGGATCTCATTCTTTCAAGGTTTTTTTGCATTGCTAATGTTGTAAGATAAGATTTTTCATAAGGTAAGAATCATGTGATGTTTATATAATGTTTGAAAATATAATAAGAATCTTTCTTCAGATTGCTTATTCTGTCGTTACTTTCTTTAGACATTACCAACTGCATAGTATTTTTTGCCAACAGGCAAAGTATACTACATATCATTCCTGATTGTAATGATTTGTATTCATTTATGTTAACTCATTATAGTAATACATGTACACTTTTTTCATAAAAACAGGTCATCGTTTTTTAAGTTGCATTTAAACATTTATTACAGTCGCTTGCTAATACACGAATATAAAGATACCTTGCAAAATCAATTTGGAAAAATTCTACATAAAGAAACATTTTAAAAATTCATCTAAAACAAACCATTTAAAAATCCCTCCTCGTCTTGTTTGTCCCTAAAGCTAAGGAATATGCTTTGAATATTTAAGTAAAGCATATGTATTAAAATTGACAAATACAACAATTGTTAATCACTTTTATGTTTTGATCACTTTTATTTTATTTTATTGGTATATGGGTTAAGTTGTATATACGGATCCGTGTACACGTGTAAATGTTACTCGAACATAAATATTCCGACTCAACTATAATATTTAATATGAAAAAACTTGGATCAGGTTGCAATCCATTGTGAGGCAACTTGCTCGGTGTTTACACGCTCCCGGAGCCAACTCTTTCTTTACTCACATACAATATTAGTTTGGTTTATATATTCAAATTCCATATATATATTTCTTACCTTATATGTAAATAGTTATAGCCAAGTAAACTTTTGAAAAGAAAAAAAAAATTCAAAAGTTGTTTTTTTTAATGAAAATTTCAAAATTTCGACGTTAAATTTCAAATTTAAATTTTGTAATTTTTAGAAATTTACATCTTAAATTTCAAAATTTCCACCCGAATTTCAAATTTAAACTTCAAAATTCATATTTTTAAAATTCTAAATTCTAAATCAGATCAAAATTTTTAATTTTTTTTCCAACATATTACCATCTTATTTAGTTGAAATTAATAAAAAAATTAAAATAAATAATTTTTTTTCTAACTATAGAACTCAACGGTTGGACTTTCCACCGTTAAACCGTTGTACCGATTATTTTATTGAACAGTGAAGGAGTTAACTATAGTTTCAAGAAACAACTTCGTACTCTGCCGTGGACCAAAATACTTTATCAATCCAACGTTCACTATCCAACCTTGTCGTCCTTCAGACTTTAGTTAGAAACAAACAGTAATTATCGCAAACAAAGACAAAACTTCAAAGTAAACCATAACAGCACGCTAGTACTATAATCACTGAGAAAATTTAGCTACTTTAAACAATTCAAAAGTAACCTTATTTTACAAAAGAATGTATAAGATGCAGTTGTGTTTGGCCACCTTTCAAATAACCACAACTAACTTTCATCCATCCCGGTTATCCTATTTGCTCGTACAACAAATTACATCACAAAAACAAACAACATTGACTTCTTCAATAAACTAATCCCCATCTTATACATCTCCACTAACCCATCAAATCGTTTATTTGAAATCTTAACAGAAACAAAATTCAGCTCACCAAATCAAACCATAAAGGTAACTCCCAAAACAAACCTTATAACATGCACACAAACTCCTTACAATCTCTACAACTTATCACTCCATTTTCATCAGCATCATCGTCATGACTTCAATACTATCCTTCATCCTCGAATTCAGAACCCTTGAGCTCTTCATCGCTGCCTTCATCTTCATCTCCATTCATTCCATTCAAAAGCGTGCTGCTCTAGGCCTGCCTTCATGGCCAATCGTAGGCATGCTTCCTTCTCTAATACTCGGTTTACGTGGCAACATCTACGACTGGATCACCGACATCCTAAACAATAGAGGTGGCACTTTCACGTTTTCAGGTTCGTGGCTAACAAGCTTGGAAGCAGTCATAACATCCGACCCTAGAAACCTCGAGCACCTGCTCAAGACCAAATTCACCAACTTCCCAAAAGGCCCTTACTTTCGCACGGCCGTTCAAGACCTTCTCGGAGAAGGTATATTCGGCGCAGACGATGAAGCGTGGAAAAGACAAAGGCGTACCGCAAGCCTTGAGTTTCACTCTCCTTCCTTTCGTGCAATGACCACCAAGTCAATTTACACTCTTGTCCATTCCAGGCTACTGCCTATTCTTGAATCAGCTTGTAAAGATCGGTCTCAGCTTGACCTTCAAGATGTGCTATTAAGGCTTACCTTTGATAATGTATGTATTATAGCATTTGGTACAGACCCCGGCTGCCTTTCGCCTGGATTACCCGATATACCCTTTGCGTGCGCGTTTGAAGATGCGACTGAAGCTACCATTGTAAGGTTTATAACGCCCACGACTATATGGAAGGTGTGTAAATTTCTTGATGTCGGGAATGAAAGGTGGCTGAGGAAATCGTTGGAGGATGTGAATGAGTTTGCGTACAGTGTGATAAAGAATAGGAGGGTTGAGTTGGAAAGTAATGTGAAGGAGAGGTCTGACCTTTTGACGATTTTCATGAGGTTGAAAGATGAAGAAGGCAAAAGGTATTCCAAGAAGTTTTTGAGGGATATATGTGTGAATTTTATACTGGCGGGTAGAGATACGAGCTCGGTTGCTTTGGCGTGGTTTTTTTGGTTGCTTGAGAAGAATAATGAAGTTGAACTGAAGATTGTCGATGAAATAGACAAAATTGTGAAAGGGAGAGGAGACAGTGACAACTATGATGATGGTAATATAGTGTTCAAACCAGAAGAAATTAAAAAGATGGAGTACCTGCAGGCAGCCCTCTCTGAAGCTTTAAGGCTGTATCCTTCTGTTCCTGTGGATCAGAAAGAGGTAACCATAAGTTATTTTCAGTTCTGAAATCAATGTTCATCAACAAATTGTAATGTGTAATAATTAATATTTCAGGTGGTAGAAGATGATGTGTTTCCAGATGGAACTGTACTGAAAAAAGGAAGAAAAATACTATACTCTATTTATTCAATGGGAAGAATGGAAAGCATTTGGGGGAAGGATTGCAAAGAGTTCAAACCCGAGAGATGGATCAAAGATGGTCGATTCTTGAGTGAATCAGCATATAAATTCACTGCTTTTAATGGAGGGCCAAGGCTGTGCTTGGGTAAAGATTTTGCTTATTATCAAATGAAGTATGTTGCAGCTTCTATTATATCTCGATATCATGTAAAAGTTGTTGAGAATCATCCAGTGGAGCCGAAGCTAGCCTTGACGATGTATATGAAGCATGGATTGAAAGTGGTACTTGAGAAGAGGGACCTGCAAGTACTTCACTGACTATGCATAACATAGGAGACTTATTTATGCATTTTAAGGATATAAAAATATATATTACACAGAGTGTAAGGTATATACATGCATTTGTACTGTACGAATGTATAATGAGCTATGTGCACATTCCGTTTATCTGATTCTGGAAACAGAGGGATTAGTCATGTATGTAGCATTCAATTTTCATATTATACCACTGAATGAAAATTATACACCTTACGCATTGTTGACTGTGTACAAAAACAATTGAAAGAACCTCCCCAGATTTCCAAAACACCTTTCTTAATAATCTCCCATTTTCACGTGCAATATGGGTTTGCTTTGTGCAGCTAACATATTGTATCACTTAGACCACTATCAACAGCAAACATCTTCACTTACCCTCTCTTCTGAACAAACGAACTCTGCAAGTAGGAGAGTAAAAACCAATCACAGACCAGTTTTTTTTTTTTTTTTTTTTAAATCACAATTAAATAACGGCAAAGACTTTGCCGTTTTATTGCATATTTTAAATAAGACGACAAAGTCTTTGCCCTTTAAATTAAATAAAACGACAAAGTCTTTGACCATTTGATTGAAAAAATTAAATAAAACGGCCGTTTTAACGCATTTTGCAATAAAATTGTCGTTCTATCCACCAATTTTCTGTTCAGTTCACTAGTCAATTGAATTGAACCGGAACGAATAAGTAAACAAACCATATCTGATTGTGCTGTGCCTAGTTCAATTCATTTTTTCCACTGATCAAGCTATTGTTGGTTGTGTTTTTATCTTCTAATCACAAACATTACAATGAAATAGAAGGAATAAATTCAAACGAAAGATGATTTCAAAATAAAATGTATGAAACAAGCATAAAGATTACCAGCCATATAAGCTTGGGTATAGCCAAAATGATGAGATGATGCTTGAAGTCTAGAAGTGCAACAGTGGGTTGAAGTCCTTGACTGTATAGAGATATGGCAAGGTGTAACGTTGGTGTTACAGCTCCCTGATTCCTTGTGCTAGATTTGGAACTAAATTTCTCGTAGTTCAACGGTCTTCTCTGCTTCCTAAGTCAAATTGCATGTGGACACGTATTGATTATCATTGTGAGAATTGTATCAAACCTCGTTGAATCATCCAAAAGATCATAATAAACTGCGTAAAATTTCATGGAGGAAACAGACGAAACCACACAGGCTCCGCTTTCCGCTCCACAGAGGAAACAGATGTAAGATTTCGACGAGGTCTGCGCATCCAAATGAACTACAGCATCTGTAGCTACCTTGACGTCATCAGGTCTGGCAGTAAGCAGAACCACACAGTCTCCGCTTTCCGTGGCGACTCTGATGATGGCATCGACGGTGGCGAAGGAGCCGGGGCCGGCGGAGGAGATGAGAAGGTCGCCGGAGGAGATGGGATGAGTGGCGACGTCACCTATTAAGTGGCTGGACAGGCCCAGGTGGCAGAGGCGCATGCAGAACGCAAGGAGCATCAGGCTCTAGCGGCCGACGCCGTCGATAAAGATTAGGTTAGATGACGTGGCGACGTAGGAGATTCCAGTGGTTCGAGGTTGAGGTGGAGAGGATGAAGTGAATACTGATTGGATTTGTCTGCAGATTTGGGCGGCCGTCGTTGAAGCGCGGTTGTCTGGTGAATTAGAGCGGCGAATAGGAACAAACTTAGGACGAAAAAATAGATTGATAACAGCAAATTTTATTTTTGGCCCAAAAAACAGATCTTTTAAAAAAAAGTAGCCGAGTGCGTCGGCTAGTTATAGCTAACGTTATATTCAGTTTTTACATTATACAAAAATGCTAGTTATAAGTAACATTATATTCAGTTTTACACTTTACGAAATGCTAGGTATATATAGCACTGTCCTTCAGTCTAACCTTTTTCAAAGTTTGTCCTTCATCCAAAAATAAAACTTGTTGTACTTCACGCTAAATTATTATCAAAGTTTTTCTTTGTGCCTATTTTCCACTTTTATCTTACTCAATACGTTTCTGATGAAAATGCGGAACGAGAGACGTGACTCGTGAGTTTGAGGAGTTTGAGGTGTGACAAAGGGGATTTTGGTCCAATGTTTTATTTAAAATTTTATGAGTGAAGTAAAGCAATTTATGGTGTATGAATAGAATTGCCTTGAAGATATTTTTGTATTTTTTGCCTTTGCGATTTTAGTTACTTGAGTGTGATAATCGAGGTAGGAGGAAGACTTGTATACGTAGGTACCTTTCGTGGTTTTTTTACCCCGTTTCCATTCTTGACGCGGCTTAATGAACAATTTTGGAGCGTTTGGGCCAATTTGAGTTATTAATAATATTAAACGGTTATGATTTAAATTTTTATAAATTTTTAAAATTAATTACTTGTGCAAATGAGATCCGTTTAAGACGCGCTTTTTGCGTTACGATCGTATCGAAGTGTTCTACATTTTGGTTTGGACTAAATTGGTACAATTTATTATTTTTCAATTTATTTATTTATTTTTGCAAATTATCGACACATATCGTTTATTAAAAAACAAATAATAAATTATAAATCAATTAAATTAAAAATCATAACTTAAATTTCCCACTCAAATCCCCCGCTCGTAGCCGCAAACGCATTCTTTGTTCATCAATCTTCCCTACTCAAATGCCCCGCTCAAACACCCCGTTTTCGTTTGTCGCAAACGTACTCGTAAACATATAAACCACGTTTTTGCACACCTCAGGTGCGTCTCTTTGGAAGGCAACATGAAGAAGTTATGAAGGGAGAGGACTACGATGTTTTTACTGCGAGATAGTAGCAAAAAGTAAAAAAGAATAGTTGTACTTATGTGTTTTGAATTGTTTGAAGTCTTTCGACTAATTATAAATTAACATAACAATTGTGAAACTAGAAGCATATACACCCACACACACACACACTAGAAGAAGAAAAAAATTAAAGAACGAAATTATAAAAGATACAAAAGTAGATGAAATAGAATGCAAAATTATATGGATTATGACCAGATTATAAATTAAGTACTATTGGTAATGAATGTTGTATCATTTATATTTAATCTTAACCCTCAAACAACTTCGTATAGTTTCACTGTCTAGAACAGTGAACGATACTTTTTTTATTTTTCATTAGGATTTTAATGTTTCAACAAGCAGTTTGTCCAATTGACTTCGCACGATTAACAAGAACGATATACGATGAAATGATATGGTAGAACATGCAATGTTTGTATTGAGCGTTATGTTTGGACTTGTGGTGGTGGTTAGGATTTCCGTTTCCAAACGAGATTTCATCATTGAGCGCTCGTATATCACATCAATAAGATTGCTTAGCTTATTTAAGGTATCTTTACTATGTCTTGTGCTACTAAGAATCTCAGTATCAAAAGATGAGTTACCACCCTAAGTGCAGGGGATATGGTAGGAAACAATTAGATAAGTTGTATCTACATATCTTTGGGAATATTGTACGTTGTATTATATGCCTAGGTTTGGTCGATAGATGGTTCGATAGTCTAGAAAAGCAAGGGCGTTTGATGTGATTTTTCATTTAGCATAATAGGGGCGATGATACAACAAATCCAATTGCACGTGAACCGTGAGATATAATTTGTAGTATATTTGCATTCTTTATTGGTTATCTCACAAACTTCAAAATAGCAACTTCGATAAACCGTTTAACGTGATCGTCATATTACGATATTAAAACACACTTTTCTTACAGGCCCACCTCACTCCTCTTTTATTGCACAAACTTTGTGAAACCATCAACTGTTTTCTGAACACATTGTATTTATGTCGAACATGCTCGTTGGTCATATTTGCTTCACTAGGATACTTCTTCAAGGTGTTATTAAGTGCCAAAGAAGTTTATTATGTATTCCTTATTATTTCCAATGGCAACATATACGTATGTTGTGTATTGTTGGAAGCGAGGAGTGATAATGGAAGACAATTTTTTTGAACTTTTGTGTTGTTTTGCAACATCTTTGAAGAGATGAAGAGAGTGAGATTGATGTAGAAGAGGTGTTAAGGGGGGAAATGATTTGATACTAGAGAGTGAGGGGATAGCCATTGGAAGGAAAATGGACTACCAAAGCTCAACATTGAAGCTCGACTCATTGGACGCTTTGAGCTTTAACGATTCAATTCCCTCATGTGGAAAGAATCAGCCAGAGTGGAGCTCTTCCCCATTCCTAATTTCCAGTGCGTCGGACATGATACATCACAAATTTGAACGGGTGGAAAAATTATGACTCCCCTAAACCTTTGGTACCCAAGTACACATTTGATACCAAAATAGTGCAGTACGTCGGTACCAGCTGATGTAGGTGGTTGAGTTAAAGATATGTCCTAGGACCAATTATACATTTTGTTATATATATCTAACTCAGTAACAAATCGTGTTCGAAATATAAGGTTTTTTTCTATTATACACCATATAATATGTAATATTAATTAATTAATTTAATTAAAAGCATATAAAATAGAAAATCCATAATAGTATGTTTTGTAATAGTAGTTACAATCTATTGTAATCATGAGTGTTTTATCATAATAAAATAAACATATCATTTTAAATATTTCTGGTCAAGATGTATCAAAATTGGATATCCATATATCTATTGAGATTAGAGTAACGCTCTCTAAATATTAGGCAATGTATTACTCATGACTGTTGGAGGCACCAAGGGTTTACATACTGAAAATTATTGGATAACTATGGAACGACTCACTCGATAGTTTTCTATTGATTAATATAACCAAAGTGAAATAGAAAATATCGATGTGACTAATTTACACAGTTCTCTTGATTTGAGAATACTATCAAGCTTCAATGTGGGAAGTTTGCTTTGATTTTAGTAAAACCATGGCATGGCATCCATTGAACGACTAAAATTAGGTCAAGTGGAAGCATTGGTGAAACAACCCACCTCGAAACAGATCTAAATTTAGGGTTGTCAAAGGATATCCGAAAAATCCGAAACCGTTCGCATCTGTATCCGAAAAGCGGATAATATCTGATATCCGAGAAAATGGATGCGGATGCGGATACGAAGACATCCGCATCCGAAAATTATCTGTCCGGTCTTTGTCAAGATTATAGTATAAATTATGTGTATTTTAGTATAATGTAAGATATTTATTTATTGTTTTATTAAGTTAGTAGTTTATATTATATGCACTTAATGCTTATTAACTGCTCAAAACTATTTATTATCACCATATTTGTTAATATTCAACACTTTTATAATCAACTGGATTAAAAAAAATGTATGTTAAACTTAAAATTTATATTTATATTTCTTGATTTATCAGTCATTAGCGGATAAGATAATTATTCGATATCCGTCCGTATCCGCAGATGCGGATATCCGATATCCGAAAATCATTTTGGTTGCAGATGCGGATATGGCATTATCCGCATCCGAAAGTATCCTTTGACAGGCATATCTAAATTTCGACCTAAAAAAGGCCCGTCAAAACTTTGATCCATTCTAAGGTAAGTTGTTGGTAGAACTAAGAAAATAACAGTACAGAGCCATAATTAAACTTTAAGAACTCACGGCGAATAGAAAATATATAATAGCAAAGTGTAACCATTTATTTCAAAACCATAAAAATATCATAATACAAAATTCCACAAAAATCATAATATAATATTTGTTACAATAATTGTCTAAATACATGGGTACACATAAAAGCAAGTAATAATAATGAATACCACCACAGGCTAAGCTTCTCTATCTCTAAGCATCGTCATCGCCATCATTCTTTTCTTAACTCGCATTGTAATGAGGCAGGAGTCAGTACAACAAGTGTCTAGTGAATAAAAACCTCATGTCTTACCTTTTCAGTACCTAGACGGTATATTTCAAAACAAGAATATGTCTACGAACATAAAATCATTAAAATTATTTAATAATTCTTTATAAGGAATTGAGGCGGGTCCAACCACTTAATACCTTCCATTCCAGAAGTAGATCTCATATCCTAATCATACGTTATAAACAGCTAATAATTTAAGAGACGGTACCCAAACCACTTAATACTTCAAGTGGAAAATAGGAAGACCCTGTCATTTAATGCCTATTTTTCAGAAGCGTGCTTCTCAATGGTACTATCTAGTTGACATCACATGGAATCTCATAGGCCACTTAATACCTCCCAATGGAAAATAGGCAGACTCCATCATTTAAGGCCTAATTCCAAAAGCGGACCCCTATAGAGATACCACTAAACGTAACCCCTTGGCCATTTCATACTTCATCTGGGGAAAAAGGCTATTCCAACCACTTGATACTACAAACCCCGAAGCAGTTCCTTCATCTTATGGCCCATACCCAAAATGACATCTCATATTAGTCATATATTCCTAGGAACCGGTAGTCAGGTTAGCTGGGGAGATTTCCTCTACAGAATTTGGAACTAACCTCTCGTCGTTATAGATATTTATCATAAGGATATCCACATTAATGAAAGTGCACACAATTGCTGGCAGCCTCAAAATAAAGGGCAGACTTCCATCATGTAACTCTATTACCTCGCTCCCTATGACATAGCCATAAATCAATTACCCTCTCCACACACACACACACCCCTACATACAGATACACACACTCACTCATCTCACCGTTTCATAAACAAGGCCTTATAAGGAATCTTACTTATTACGCCTTAAAATAATATGCTATATAAGAGTTTCCTCTTATTTTGGCCTCGAAATCAATTACCTTCATAATGGAGGAATAAATGTTAATAATTCCTAATTAACTACGCCATATACGCAATAATTATACGTTGATTGCATAAATAGAGGTAAACAAATATTCGCACCTAATAAGTTCTAAATGCACGGATTTTACGCCCTAAACTAGCGTTAAATGTCAATCCCTAATCAATTATTATTATTATTACAAGTCATTTTTTCCAATTTTCCAAGATTTCATGGAATTCTAATGTCCAAAATAGGGAATAGTTATTCATAATCAAAACTACAATAATAGACTTGTAAATGCAATAGAAACTCAACTTATTACCCCAATTCAATGGAATAAGTAAAACAATAAGAATTGCAACCTAAACCACATATTCTATTCAACCCCTCTTTTACAAAGAAATAAATAAGAATAAGTGGTGTAACGAATATAATTCATAGTTTAAACCCTTGGTTTATTGAAGGATCGCAATTTAAACAAAAGGAGAAGGAGAAGTGGAAAAGACAACGAAATTATCAAAGACTACATAAACGAAACAAATTCCATCAAAATAATGTAAATAATTGGGAATCTCAGCATAGAATTGACATATTGAATTAAAATGGAATTTTGGGGGATTTTATCTATCATATTTTCATAATCCCGAAGGCATATTTAAATCCAAAAGAAATATATCAAACAATTGCCGAAAAGAAATACTAAGGTTCCACTCACAAATTAGCCTTATCTTTGCTCAAATGGATTTGTAGCCATCTGATCTCTACCAGAGTCTATCTCTTTTGATACACACACACAAAAAAATATATAAGGAAGAGGTATATATATTCATTGGATTTAGAATAATTGAAGAAGAATAGGGTAAGAATAGATTGTAGGAAGAAAAATAAATTGGAAATAGGTTGAGTCCTTACCTGAAATTCTCTATCGAGTTTCTGAATTTGATTAGAGAGATAGCAGAGGCAAAGTTTCATCGTATTCCCTAAAAAAATATGAACAAAAGTGGAGAGGATAGGGTTCTATTTATAGGAGTTGAAACACACCAAATCCATAAGATGGAAGTAGGTAGGAAACAGATAAATCTGGAGTGTTCCATCGAATAGAATATAAGTAAAACCCTAGTCGCCACAGGCAACTGTCGTTGCCAAGCAGTCAACCACCCTTGGGCGACCGATTGACTGCTACGGTCGACGGTTGTCCTATTCAAATCGATCGCTCTTTTATTCAGCGACGTTAATTTTGTTTCCATTGCCGCGTTATTTTATTCCCTAATTAACTTTTTAAAGTTAAAAGTTAACTAAACATTAACTTAGCCCCAAGCTAATTTTTGAAATTTAAACCCTAAATTTGATTTCTCATTTGAATTTGAATTCAAACTAAATTAATTTAATTCTGAAAACTTCAAATGTTTATTACTTCTTCGTTTGAGCTCCGTTTTCAGCATATTATATATGGAAACAGGCCAGAATTTAGCCACGAATGCAATGGAATAACTTTAATGGTCAAATTCCAACTTTTATAAAAATTTGAAATCCAACTCTTATCATATTTAATTAAATTTACTTTATTTATTTATGATTTTGTTTTACCGGGTGTTACTTTCTTCACCCTTTAAAATGGATATTGTTCTTAAATCTTCCAAGGGGAAAATAGCGTAACATGCAATAATATTCATGTTATAGGACCAAATTATCTACATAACCATCTACTCAACCAATAGTGTAATGTAATTATGTATTGCAGACATACTGAAATGAGCTCAATCCTAGCGTGAGTGTGTGATCGTGTCATGAAAGTATGTATGTAAATACCTTAAAAAACATGCATAAAAATTTGTACACGAGTGTAAAGTGGTTGTGAAAAAGTATAGCAACCATCTCCTACCATCCAATTTGGCAACCATGATGCAACCAAAATCTTAATTTTGGGGGGAAATTTTTTCAGAGAAAGGTTTTGGATGAAGAGTCCTTATGCCACCCATCAGATTTTCTCACTATTGTCCTCAAACCAGTATAATTCTTTACTGCGAAGCTTCCGAGTTCCGTGATCTACGATGCATGCAGTGGCACGGGACGCTATTGGCTCCATCTTAAAGTTCCCCAATTGATTAGGCTCTACAATTATTGTTGTGCGAACAAGGTATTTCTTCAAATGGAGAAATATCATGGACTCCAACCAACATAAAAGTTTCTTATTCTTCCCATATTGGAAAAATGCACAATAATTCTGGCGCCTACTTTTCAACTATCCAAATCATACGCTGCCTAATAATTTTTGACTGTCCAAAGACTCGCAGTACAAATCTGGTTCGAGTAGATTTTGTCGGTGGTTTCTCATCCACAATTAAACGATTTGCATGGCCTCCCCAAAAAATGCTTCAAGGGTGTCGTACTAATCGTCCATTGATGACTATAATTCTACTGAATTCTACTAAGAGTAAGCACTGCTCCTAAGGTCCTCCAATGTCCAAGATGAAAGCTCTAAACAAACCCTCAAAGTAGCCATCCATTCCTTCAGTTTGTCAGTCAATCTTCAATTGGTAAGCGATGCTTTCATTTAAGGTAGTTTCTAAAGCTAGTTCCTAAAGCTACTAGCAAACCCCTCCAAATTTGCTAGTAAACTAAGGGTCTCTATTATTAATGATGCAAAGCGTCACTCCATAAAGCTGTGTTGGAATGCTGTAGTTTCACTGCTTCTAACGAAAAATTTCTGTCACCTTCTTCTTAATCCTTGATCAACAGGAAATTTATTCTTATTCCTATACATTTTCTCTTTTCCTTGCATGGTGGCATTTTTGTGAGCTAAATCCCTTATGTTTTCCAAAATCTAAAGTTTTGAGAATGAAACATTTACTAACTTTGGGCTGCTAACCTAATTTTCTCATTAACTTTCAATTTTACATATGGTCTACCGCTAGTTAAGTGTTCCCATAAAATTTTCTTATTTACATTACTTTCAACAAATATCGAGTGGTTTAAATCTAATTCATAAAGTCTACATAGGAACAAAATGAGAATATATGTTTACCACATCATCCACTTTTCCAACAACTAAGGAAGAAAACTAGTGACTATAATCCAACAACTAAGGAAGATAACTAGTGACTATAATCCAAGAACTCTAAAAGAAAATTTTATTGGAAGTTTCCATTTATTATCAGTTGATATAATTGGTGTTGAGGTCATAACACGCTCCTTTCTAAATTAAGATGGGCTACCTTTAATATTTCATTCCATTGCAACCTATTGTCTTAATTTCCCCTCTTTCTTCGGTCATTAATAAATGTGGTATATTCATTGTTTCAATTAATATCCATAACAGTTATTCATTACTGTCAAAACCAGACCATCTCCAATTAATCCTTCTTCAATCTTTTAACCTTCCTCAGGTTTTCAAAATTCATTCATTACTCAAATTTCTTTCTTCCATCAATGCAATATCAAATTTCCTTAATCAATCCCCCTTTAGATTACTTTTCCTCTCATTACTTACAAATTTATTGCCCGTTAAATTTGTAATTTACATCCATATATCCTAATCCATCAAATACTAACTAATATGCATATAGTCATGATCTATGCTATCTTTATATATTCTAGTCGTTAAACATATCTGTATAATATCTACATCTAACT
Organism: Allium cepa; assembly: GCA_030765085.1. Lineage (NCBI taxonomy): Eukaryota > Viridiplantae > Streptophyta > Magnoliopsida > Asparagales > Amaryllidaceae > Allium > Allium cepa. The sequence continues at coordinate 269,170,904 of CM060928.1, forward strand.
ATTAATTCTACAACTAGAATACTTATTTTCATATTTTAATTCATCGAAGCAATCTTTCCATAAATATTACTGTCATAAATTAACCACAATTAAGATTTTTGCTGTGTTTGAAATTACTAGGAACCATTTCTTTTCTTATTATTGAAATAGAAAACGTAAACGATGGAAAAAAATATTCATCTCTTACACATCTCTTTACTTTCTAGTGTATTCCTTTTTACTTCAAACAATGCACTTTTACATGTATTTTGGAATTGGATAATTTATGGAAATTATATGAAAATTTCACCAAAATTAAAATATAGAAATTTATATTTAGTTGGTCACCTAATTCACAACTCAATTATAGATTTGGAATATCTTTACACTTTACCAACTTCTTTAAATAAAGGTTTGGGATTGACTTCAACTTTCCAGATCAGGTTGTACATCATACTTCTATTTTACTCATATTTAAAAAAACTTTAGTCTATCCTACCTAGGTCGTGATCCGTATCTATTCCATAAATTTTTATAAAATCATAAATGTTGCACACAAAATAAAATATCTTCATACAAATGAACTTATTTAACAATAAGCATTTATTACTTTATTTCTTGCAATACTTAAAACGCGGAGTATCAAATTAAATATCTCCTTCTTTGAAAATTTGAAATTTAATAAAAATATTTATCAAAGACTCAAAATTCCTCTATTCCCAAATAGGAATAAAATAATATACCTTTTTAAAACTTACCATATCAAAACATTTTTTAAGTTAGACTTTCTAATTTATGGTATTTAAAATTCTCTTGGTTTTTCAAAAAGGAACTTAAAAAAAACTTACCTTTTCAATAGCTTACTAAAATAAGGATTTACTCCTTTTTGAAAATAGGAATTTTAACACAAAAGATTCAAGACTTAATTACCTTTCCAAAATAATATGTCAAACCATTTTTGTTTCAAGGGTTTTTCGAGCTATAAAAATTATCTTTTACAAAATAGTAAAAGTTTCACAATCACCTTGCCAAAATAAATGTTATTTCCTTCCAAAGCATAAAATAATATTTATTACCTTATTACTCAAAATACTATTATTTGATGAAATATATCTCGCAACTTTGCTCTAAAACTGTAACGCCCCGAAGATTTTCGACTTTCGAAAATTCAACATCGACACTCACTTTATCGACTGTCGAGAAATCGAAGGCCAAAAACCGGAATGTTATGGGTTTTAAAAAGAATTTAAGAAAAGAAAAGAGAAGAAGAGAGAAAAAGGTAGAAGATAGAGAGGAAAGAAGATAGACGATTTTTAGAAAACAGAGAATTTTTAAATAGAAAAAGAGAATTTGAAAATAGAACGGATAGAACAGAAACAACAGAACAGAATCTCACAATTCGCAGCGGAACAACATATAATAATAAATGAATAATCTTTAAACAAAGAACTATATCAGTTATTACATTATCATCATATTACATCACATCATATCATCAGAGTGTACAACAACATACATCAACAAACAGTGCAGCGGAAAAAGAAATACTATATAAACTAGTAATACGCCATGCCATCCAGCTTGCCTCCAGCAACTCCAGAATATCCAGAATATCCTGATAAACCTTAACTCTTGACTGCCCGTGTGGAAAATTGGTGGGCACCCAGAGTTTAGGAAGGAAAACAATAAACTCCGAGTCAGTCATGTGACTGGTGTGAGAACTCAAAATAGTTTATTTACTTTAAAATCAAAATAGAGGAATATTTTTAAATCAATTCGCAATGCTTTTAAAAATGAGACTACCATAAGGCCTCCCGCACACACACACATGCAAACGCAGAATCGGAGGAGATTTCTCCTTATGATAGTCAAAGATGCTTGATACGCATTTAAAATAATATTTGATATTATTATTAGTGCATAGTGTATAAAACGATTTCGAAAGTAGAATATAAATCTTAGCCAGCATAGGTACCATTATATTATGCCTACTAATAGCTACCATATTAGATGGCAGGTTCTACAACTAAAACCGTACAAGTCACGTATTGTTTCTTTGGATTTCCAACGAATGGTCAGGCCAAGGAACTTCCCATTGCCACATGAGAATGCCTCTGGATGGACATCCCCGAGAACCAAACCGGATCTCTACCAACACAAGGCCGGGTTACTCCTAACTGAGTAACAACTGACCGAATATGCCATCCCCCGGTCCTTTGGGACCTTTATCAACCGAGCGCTCGTAATCAATTCACACAATCATAAAGTGTTTTCAACATGAGTAAGTATCTGGGCTCCATACCATGATACCACCCTTTTCCAGAAGGAAATGGACACATCCTAAAGGGTGCTACCCCTCATAACCTTGCTGCATCTTTCCTGTTTTGACCATTTCCGGGATGTGAGGCTCGACGAATTCACGTCCACAAAAACATACTTTATACAAAAGCCATGCTTTGGGTCAACAAATGATCAACACAATGATCACTAAGATAGACGATCAAATAAATGATCCTATCACAAATAATCAACACAATGATCATTTCAGCATCACTCAGCATGTCACATTACCAAACTGGGAATATATCGCTGATAACTTCAACTATATAACCTTTGAGCTCGTACGTCTCAAAGAAGGGTGTTAAGCAAAGAATAAATTCTCCGCCACCAACAGAAATATATTTGAAAGAAATCGGCTTTATATCTCAACTTGTAATGTCAGGCATACAATCCATACAAGTCTGTTCCGGGATCGAACAGAACCGAAGGCACTTACAAAGAAGTCCTTGCAATCCGGATATTCACAATCCTGATCGGATTCACCATCACATATGGAGAACTCAATACCGTAGCTACTCGGTGCAGAGTCAATCGATAGTTTATCCTATCACTCTTGCAAATACCGGTCTTCAACACCGATCTTCAAATGCGATTCACAACGACGTATCACATATTCGGAGTGGGTTATACGACCCCATGGTCCTTTCCCGGTTAACCCGAATAGTGAGCGCTTATTCAAAAATAAGTGTGCATTCAATTTCAAACAATTCACATCAAATACCCATTCAAAGGGAAATACTGATAGTCGGCTATTGAACTATCACTGGATATGCACACATCACCAGATTCCAAATAATTTTCCAAATTATTTATTTTCCAAAATATCTTTACAAGATATTTAATTTCAACACTTCAAAAATAAATCAATATTTATTTTTATACAAATTCCACTTTTCACATATAAATTCCATAATGAATTTATATTTCCAAAATATCTATGCATATACGATTTCAATAATTCATTTCGATTTATCTTCAAAAAGATAAATTCTAATATTCACTTCTTATTGGAAAACATTTCCATACTTATTTATTCATAAGTAATTCACAAATCTTTTTATTTTCAACCTTGGAAAATATTCAATATACTTAAATCGAATTAAGTACATAATTCATTCTTTAAGAAAATCATTCTCTTAAACATATTTATTTGGGCCAAAACGAATGTTACGTAAAACATCGTTACGACAACCCAAAATCACTAGTATAGGGATTCGAAATTAAAATAGATATATAAATCCCAATACTATACAAAACATTTCCTTTCGGAAATCATTTACTATAACAACAGTGTTATAGTCCACCATTTCCTTTTATTTCTCGAAAACGTCTATTTCAACAATAAATGTTGAAATCTATGGTTTCGAATCTCAACACCTTTAAAACATCGTTAGATCGTTTTAATTCTGTTTAAAATATCACATTCTAAAACATTTTCTTTAACATGTTATTCACTATTCAAAAACGTGAATATACTATGTTAACAAATTTCATCCTTTTTATACTTTTTAACTTAAAGGATTATTCACAGTCTAAAACGTGAATATAACTCCATTTATAAGTTATAACAATTAACTTATCAAAATAAGTCGTTTGCGAATTCATAAAACAACGTTTATAAATTCCATTTCTATTTATTTATAAAAACTTCTTTTTTATAAATTCCTTTATTAACATATTTCAGTTTATAACTCAATTATAAACTAAATGTTTATATTATAAGTTAAATACTTATAAAACGATTATTTTATAAAATCGTTCTTTAAACTTCATAATTATAAATCTTATAACTTATAAGATTCATTTATTTAACCAAATCTATTCTTCAATTAACTTCACAAATTTATAAATCTTACTATTTATAAATTTCATTTATAACTTCACAGTTTATAATTCTATAAATTTCATTCATTTATGAAATTCATTTTCACTACATTCAAACACTTATAAAAACTCGTTTTATAATGTCTATATTTCAATTTATAAATATCCATTTATAAATCTCTTAATATAAATCAGTTTATATTATTATTCTAAAACGTCTTTAAATTCCTTTATAATTTCATCATTTCGATTTATAAAATAATCAAATTTTATAAATCCTATATTTAAACTTTTATCATATATTCAAAAATCCAATCTAAATTATTTTATAAAATCATTAGTTCATATTTCTCAAAAATCGACTTTTAATCGTATTTCTAAAAATCAGCTTTTTAACTATATTTCACAAAAACCATAATTTTTATAACTTTAAAAATTATAACGTTTATTTATTTATAATGGATCAATTCCAAAAATATAGTATATTTTCAAAATCATTTTAAAATCCCAAAATCTGGGTCCAATGATGCTACACACCAAATAGTCAATCACGACTACAACGATATCATATATCGATATGATAATCCATCAAATATCAAAATATCTGAAATCAATAAAAACTGTTGAGGAATCCAGTTGGATCCCTCCAACCTGTTTCCTGCATCCAAAAACATTAGCACAATACCAATTTCGCTCCAGTACGAAATTATCGCGGTACATGTTTTTAATAAATATTATCCGCTTACTAACGGCGTAATAGGGTCTCATCCGCTAAACAAAAAATACGGGAAATCAACAACTGCAATATATACATATGCCAATATATATATATTGATATTATATATAATACCAATTTCACTGTTTATGAAATATTCGCGGTATATGTTTTTAATAAATAACATCCGCTTACTAACGGCGTATAATGTCTATTTTAACAATCAATAATTTACAGTCATCATTCAAACATGCATTCAAATATTTTAAATCTAACTATTTAAAATAAAATCGAAATCTATTCGATTGAGTGAGAAGTTCTCACCTTGATTTTAATTTCCGTTTTAGCTTTTATTTCGAATAAAATTAAACGCGCGTTTAATTTTACCCGAAATTCTCACTAACTCCAAACGACTCCAAACCAACTCCATCGCGTAGTGCTCGTCCATACGATTCCAACGCAACTGAGTTTGCATTTTTTCGACCTCGTATGAAAAAGTTATGCATTTTACAAGTTTGTACACAATTTTTATAACTAAATTTTACACTATCCTTTATAATTTTTACCATAAGCAATCTAGGCCCTAGGATCACACAACCCCACATCTGGACCGTCCCCATCATCCTCCTCCTTCTTCATACGCACGCAAATGTCCAGAGCACACACGCATAACAAAACCCATAAGCTAAAATTAGGGTTAAACAGCTCGGCCACCACGCTCAACTAAATCCCATCACACCTCCGCCATTTCGAAGCCCACGACCTTAGCTATCTTCGGCCCCAAGCCTATAGAACTCGGCCATCCCTGTAGCATGCGACACGAGAATGAACTACAGGCCTTTGGGCGAGATTTGTCGCCAATCCGAAGCTCCAAACACGATCATAGCCGTTGATATTGTAGATCTTGATGTGCTCTACATCTTTCTAGTTGAAAGATTCATCTAATTGCTGATGGATTGGAAGAAATCAAGGGAGAAAGGTGGGAAAATGCTGGCCATTTATCAGGTGGAGGCGGCTAGGGCAAATTAGGTTTAGGGTTATTTTTTTTTTATCAATTTATGAAGGCAAGGGGTCTATTTATAAGGAACGAGCGACACTATTCATCCCGGAAATTCCGAACTCCGATTTAGACGCCGTAACCAGCGTACCTAGGGTTTATCCCGCATTCCGGACACAATGGAACAGGTTTCGGAAGCTAATTCGGAAGTATGTGCGAGTTATGGCTGAAAACGCTCAATTTAAATTAAACCGATTTAAATCGATTTCTAGGCGTTTTAATTCGTACCGGACAAACGGTAAATCCAATTGACTTGAAATTTGAAACCTTACAATAATATCACATTACGGATCCGATGAAACTGGTTTCGTCGAAATCCGAGACTTTTTGAAAAATGGCTATTTTGACTCGCCAAATTTAAATTAAAAACGATTCGATGCGTTTCGAGCTGTCACGATCAAACGATAGCTCCGATTGACACGAAAATTGAAATCCGGTAATAACTAACTATTACGGATCCAATGAAACTGGTTTCGTTCAATTCTGAGACTGTTCAAAAATTGACTATTTTACAGTCGATTATTAAATATTAAAATATTCAATTTTCACAAATTAACTTTTAATTCGATTTTAAAAGTTCTAAAATATCATTCTAACTTCAACATGATAAAATAAAATTTTACAAATTATTTTCAATCATATTTAACTCAATTTTCAATTATTTCCATAATTTAACATATTAAATTATCGATTTAAAAATCCAATTAAATCCAATAATTCAAATAAAAATTTATTTGACTTATAAATTCACTTATTAATATTTAAAATTAATTAAATATTCAATTTTTTATTATTAAAAATTCTGGGTCGTTACAATCTTTCCCCCTTAAAAGAATTTCGTCCTCGAAATTATAAGTAAGAAAAGTTATAGAATCTATTAATTTTCCAAAATTCATAATTAAACTTCTTTCAAATCTTTACTAAGTTTTCAAATCATACTTAGTTATCTTTTCAAAAACAAACTATATCATTTAACTTTAATTCCAAAATCAAAGTTAAAGTTTTCAAAATTTTCCCAATTTTTCTCAAATTTTTCTAACGCCTTAAATTTTCGGAAAAATTCGCCATAGTCTCCTTTGCGCGGCTCGATCCGAAAAAAAAATGACAGTATATATATCACAAATATACATCTCATCAAGTAATGAGGCATCCCGCAGGGAAAAAAGTGTAAAAGTATGATATTTAATCCGAGATATGTACCTTATATTTTATTAGCAAGCATATACGGCTAATATAGCGCTAAAGCGAACTCCAAATGCGAAGCAACGCGATCCGCACCTACTAAACTCAACAAACAACATGAGAACATGCACATATGCAAATAATCTCAATATACAACATATAGCAACATAATGACTATATATGTCACATAGCAAATGCAACCAAACAACAAATGCAAACATCAACCAACTAACATCCATAACCAATTATATTCATTCATATTCTCATTAATATTCAATGAAATAGGTTTTCACTATCAAATCACATTTGATTTATTTACATTGGATTTACTAACATTCATTCTCAATTCAATTAGTTTACATTTACTAATTAAATCTAATTCACTTTCAATTCTTATTCAAACTTATTTACTTTCAATTTGAATTCAATTTCATAGCTTCCAATTTCGCTAATTCATTTTCATTAACACTTAATGAATTTTATACTATCAACTAACAATCAATATCAACCAATGTATATTAATTACCACCAAATTCCTTTGCTTATATTCATTCTCATTCTATTTATTCAACTTCCAATAACATTTGATTTTAATGAATTAACACTTTCATTAATTATTCCATATCAACTTTATTTAACATTTAATTGATTAATCATTCAATCCATTCATTCAATTCAATTACAAAGTTGAATTTCATTCATATACTCAAGTTCACATTCATTTAATCCACTTGATTATTTACAACTCATATTCATATAATTTCACTTTTTATATATATAAGTTTATTTCACAATTGTAAACACTTTAATTATAATTTAATTCTTATAATTCCTTTGGTTATACAATTATTCTTTATTTAGATTATTCAAACAACTAAACAATCACTTATATACACTTTAATAATTCTGAAAAATTATTTCTTTATATATAAAAATATAATCGAGGCAAAATTATTTCATTTACCCAATTTAAAACAATATTATGTCGAATTATCTTGTTTAAGAGTTTAGAAACCCCTATCTACGATAGTTAGCTAGACTAGATCGACCGGAATCTATAAACAATCAACCGATAAGTCAACACAATACAAAACAAATTTTTTTTTATTCACTAACAAATACGCTCTCATAGCTATTATTACACTCAAACTCATTCTAGAGTACTACTGACTCTATCTCTAATGAGAAATACCCAACAGAACCATGGTTGTCGCTTAACCATATGCTCTGATACCAAATGTAACGCCCCGAAGATTTTCGACTTTCGAAAATTCAACATCGACACTCACTTTATCGACTGTCGAGAAATCGAAGGCCAAAAACCGGAATGTTATGGGTTTTAAAAAGAATTTAAGAAAAGAAAAGAGAAGAAGAGAGAAAAAGGTAGAAGATAGAGAGGAAAGAAGATAGACGATTTTTAGAAAACAGAGAATTTTTAAATAGAAAAAGAGAATTTGAAAATAGAACGGATAGAACAGAAACAACAGAACAGAATCTCACAATTCGCAGCGGAACAACATATAATAATAAATGAATAATCTTTAAACAAAGAACTATATCAGTTATTACATTATCATCATATTACATCACATCATATCATCAGAGTGTACAACAACATACATCAACAAACAGTGCAGCGGAAAAAGAAATACTATATAAACTAGTAATACGCCATGCCATCCAGCTTGCCTCCAGCAACTCCAGAATATCCAGAATATCCTGATAAACCTTAACTCTTGACTGCCCGTGTGGAAAATTGGTGGGCACCCAGAGTTTAGGAAGGAAAACAATAAACTCCGAGTCAGTCATGTGACTGGTGTGAGAACTCAAAATAGTTTATTTACTTTAAAATCAAAATAGAGGAATATTTTTAAATCAATTCGCAATGCTTTTAAAATTGAGACTACCATAAGGCCTCCCGCACACACACACATGCAAACGCAGAATCGGAGGAGATTTCTCCTTATGATAGTCAAAGATGCTTGATACGCATTTAAAATAATATTTGATATTATTATTAGTGCATAGTGTATAAAACGATTTCGAAAGTAGAATATAAATCTTAGCCAGCATAGGTACCATTATATTATGCCTACTAATAGCTACCATATTAGATGGCAGGTTCTACAACTAAAACCGTACAAGTCACGTATTGTTTCTTTGGATTTCCAACGAATGGTCAGGCCAAGGAACTTCCCATTGCCACATGAGAATGCCTCTGGATGGACATCCCCGAGAACCAAACCGGATCTCTACCAACACAAGGCCGGGTTACTCCTAACTGAGTAACAACTGACCGAATATGCCATCCCCCGGTCCTTTGGGACCTTTATCAACCGAGCGCTCGTAATCAATTCACACAATCATAAAGTGTTTTCAACATGAGTAAGTATCTGGGCTCCATACCATGATACCACCCTTTTCCAGAAGGAAATGGACACATCCTAAAGGGTGCTACCCCTCATAACCTTGCTGCATCTTTCCTGTTTTGACCATTTCCGGGATGTGAGGCTCGACGAATTCACGTCCACAAAAACATACTTTATACAAAAGCCATGCTTTGGGTCAACAAATGATCAACACAATGATCACTAAGATAGACGATCAAATAAATGATCCTATCACAAATAATCAACACAATGATCATTTCAGCATCACTCAGCATGTCACATTACCAAACTGGGAATATATCGCTGATAACTTCAACTATATAACCTTTGAGCTCGTACGTCTCAAAGAAGGGTGTTAAGCAAAGAATAAATTCTCCGCCACCAACAGAAATATATTTGAAAGAAATCGGCTTTATATCTCAACTTGTAATGTCAGGCATACAATCCATACAAGTCTGTTCCGGGATCGAACAGAACCGAAGGCACTTACAAAGAAGTCCTTGCAATCCGGATATTCACAATCCTGATCGGATTCACCATCACATATGGAGAACTCAATACCGTAGCTACTCGGTGCAGAGTCAATCGATAGTTTATCCTATCACTCTTGCAAATACCGGTCTTCAACACCGATCTTCAAATGCGATTCACAACGACGTATCACATATTCGGAGTGGGTTATACGACCCCATGGTCCTTTCCCGGTTAACCCGAATAGTGAGCGCTTATTCAAAAATAAGTGTGCATTCAATTTCAAACAATTCACATCAAATACCCATTCAAAGGGAAATACTGATAGTCGGCTATTGAACTATCACTGGATATGCACACATCACCAGATTCCAAATAATTTTCCAAATTATTTATTTTCCAAAATATCTTTACAAGATATTTAATTTCAACACTTCAAAAATAAATCAATATTTATTTTTATACAAATTCCACTTTTCACATATAAATTCCATAATGAATTTATATTTCCAAAATATCTATGCATATACGATTTCAATAATTCATTTCGATTTATCTTCAAAAAGATAAATTCTAATATTCACTTCTTATTGGAAAACATTTCCATACTTATTTATTCATAAGCAATTCACAAATCTTTTTATTTTCAACCTTGGAAAATATTCAATATACTTAAATCGAATTAAGTATATAATTCATTCTTTAAGAAAATCATTCTCTTAAACATATTTATTTGGGCCAAAACGAATGTTACGTAAAACATCGTTACGACAACCCAAAATCACTAGTATAGGGATTCGAAATTAAAATAGATATATAAATCCCAATACTATACAAAACATTTCCTTTCGGAAATCATTTACTATAACAACAGTGTTATAGTCCACCATTTCCTTTTATTTCTCGAAAACGTCTATTTCAACAATAAATGTTGAAATCTATGGTTTCGAATCTCAACACCTTTAAAACATCGTTAGATCGTTTTAATTCTGTTTAAAATATCACATTCTAAAACATTTTCTTTAACATGTTATTCACTATTCAAAAACGTGAATATACTATGTTAACAAATTTCATCCTTTTTATACTTTTTAACTTAAAGGATTATTCACAGTCTAAAACGTGAATATAACTCCATTTATAAGTTATAACAATTAACTTATCAAAATAAGTCGTTTGCGAATTCATAAAACAACGTTTATAAATTCCATTTCTATTTATTTATAAAAACTTCTTTTTTATAAATTCCTTTATTAACATATTTCAGTTTATAACTCAATTATAAACTAAATGTTTATATTATAAGTTAAATACTTATAAAACGATTATTTTATAAAATCGTTCTTTAAACTTCATAATTATAAATCTTATAACTTATAAGATTCATTTATTTAACCAAATCTATTCTTCAATTAACTTCACAAATTTATAAATCTTACTATTTATAAATTTCATTTATAACTTCACAGTTTATAATTCTATAAATTTCATTCATTTATGAAATTCATTTTCACTACATTCAAACACTTATAAAAACTCGTTTTATAATGTCTATATTTCAATTTATAAATATCCATTTATAAATCTCTTAATATAAATCAGTTTATATTATTATTCTAAAACGTCTTTAAATTCCTTTATAATTTCATCATTTCGATTTATAAAATAATCAAATTTTATAAATCCTATATTTAAACTTTTATCATATATTCAAAAATCCAATCTAAATTATTTTATAAAATCATTAGTTCATATTTCTCAAAAATCGACTTTTAATCGTATTTCTAAAAATCAGCTTTTTAACTATATTTCACAAAAACCATAATTTTTATAACTTTAAAAATTATAACGTTTATTTATTTATAATGGATCAATTCCAAAAATATAGTATATTTTCAAAATCATTTTAAAATCCCAAAATCTGGGTCCAATGATGCTACACACCAAATAGTCAATCACGACTACAACGATATCATATATCGATATGATAATCCATCAAATATCAAAATATCTGAAATCAATAAAAACTGTTGAGGAATCCAGTTGGATCCCTCCAACCTGTTTCCTGCATCCAAAAACATTAGCACAATACCAATTTCGCTCCAGTACGAAATTATCGCGGTACATGTTTTTAATAAATATTATCCGCTTACTAACGGCGTAATAGGGTCTCATCCGCTAAACAAAAAATACGGGAAATCAACAACTGCAATATATACATATGCCAATATATATATATTGATATTATATATAATACCAATTTCACTGTTTATGAAATATTCGCGGTATATGTTTTTAATAAATAACATCCGCTTACTAACGGCGTATAATGTCTATTTTAACAATCAATAATTTACAGTCATCATTCAAACATGCATTCAAATATTTTAAATCTAACTATTTAAAATAAAATCGAAATCTATTCGATTGAGTGAGAAGTTCTCACCTTGATTTTAATTTCCGTTTTAGCTTTTATTTCGAATAAAATTAAACGCGCGTTTAATTTTACCCGAAATTCTCACTAACTCCAAACGACTCCAAACCAACTCCATCGCGTAGTGCTCGTCCATACGATTCCAACGCAACTGAGTTTGCATTTTTTCGACCTCGTATGAAAAAGTTATGCATTTTACAAGTTTGTACACAATTTTTATAACTAAATTTTACACTATCCTTTATAATTTTTACCATAAGCAATCTAGGCCCTAGGATCACACAACCCCACATCTGGACCGTCCCCATCATCCTCCTCCTTCTTCATACGCACGCAAATGTCCAGAGCACACACGCATAACAAAACCCATAAGCTAAAATTAGGGTTAAACAGCTCGGCCACCACGCTCAACTAAATCCCATCACACCTCCGCCATTTCGAAGCCCACGACCTTAGCTATCTTCGGCCCCAAGCCTATAGAACTCGGCCATCCCTGTAGCATGCGACACGAGAATGAACTACAGGCCTTTGGGCGAGATTTGTCGCCAATCCGAAGCTCCAAACACGATCATAGCCGTTGATATTGTAGATCTTGATGTGCTCTACATCTTTCTAGTTGAAAGATTCATCTAATTGCTGATGGATTGGAAGAAATCAAGGGAGAAAGGTGGGAAAATGCTGGCCATTTATCAGGTGGAGGCGGGTAAGGGCAAATTAGGTTTAGGGTTATTTTTTTTTATCAATTTATGAAGGCAAGGGGTCTATTTATAAGGAACGAGCGACACTATTCATCCCGGAAATTCCGAACTCCGATTTAGACGCCGTAACCAGCGTACCTAGGGTTTATCCCGCGTTCCGGACATAATGGAACAGGTTTCGGAAGCTAATTCGGAAGTATGTGCGAGTTATGGCTGAAAACGCTCAATTTAAATTAAACCGATTTAAATCGATTTCTAGGCGTTTTAATTCGTACCGGACAAACGGTAAATCCAATTGACTTGAAATTTGAAACCTTACAATAATATCACATTACGGATCCGATGAAACTGGTTTCGTCGAAATCCGAGACTTTTTGAAAAATGGCTATTTTGACTCGCCAAATTTAAATTAAAAACGATTCGATGCGTTTCGAGCTGTCACGATCAAACGATAGCTCCGATTGACACGAAAATTGAAATCCGGTAATAACTAACTATTACGGATCCAATGAAACTGGTTTCGTTCAATTCTGAGACTGTTCAAAAATTGACTATTTTACAGTCGATTATTAAATATTAAAATATTCAATTTTCACAAATTAACTTTTAATTCGATTTTAAAAGTTCTAAAATATCATTCTAACTTCAACATGATAAAATAAAATTTTACAAATTATTTTCAATCATATTTAACTCAATTTTCAATTATTTCCATAATTTAACATATTAAATTATCGATTTAAAAATCCAATTAAATCCAATAATTCAAATAAAAATTTATTTGACTTATAAATTCACTTATTAATATTTAAAATTAATTAAATATTCAATTTTTTATTATTAAAAATTCTGGGTCGTTACAAAAACTCTTAAAATCTCTTGCAACACTTTTCTTTATCAAATCCAATATTATTATTATTATTAAAATAAATTTTGTATTCAATTTAGAAACAACATATAAAATTCTCGTCTCATAAATGCTTCTCCTTATACAAAAACATCTACTTATCAATCATTAATCAATGGTCAAAGATTCCTTTTATAACTTTATATGATAGAAAAATAGATGGTGTAGACAAAGATAACTTCTACCTTACTCTATTACTCCTTTCTATATCTCATACATCAGAATTTACAATTCTATTATTACCTAAATTCCAGCCATTATTCTCTTCTTCACCTTATATGGAAATGCTCTCCTTCCTATACTGTCAGATATTCCTTTCTTTCTATTTCTCTATCCCAAAATAGGTTTAATTTTTATCTATAAACCCCTAAAAAAAATTCTAAAGAAAGAACTTTTAGTTTTATAAACAGGGGAAAATAGAAGGATTGAAGAATTGAAATCTTTTTTTAATCAAATTAAAAAGGTTAACAAATGATAGCTTTTCAAATTATTAATTTACAATTAAAACATCCACCATTTTGTCTTAATGTAACAACCCAAATTCCAATGGATATAGATTTTTTGCAAAATGCTAAAACCCAAATTCACTGAAGCTCGAGTTGGGTGTCTGTATCCTGCAAATAGGCAAAGATAAATATATCAGAGCTCAAATAAATATCTCACAAAGGAACTGACTAAAATATAATAGCAAGTAAACACTCACCAAGATAATAACACATTCTAAACAAGCGTCATAAAGCTGAAAAATCTCTGCCATCTATCTAACCTATGGGATGATATAAGAAGGGGGTAAGAACTAAAGTTCTTGTGAATGGAATTTTTTACACTTGTAAACATAATTCTACATAACCGTTCTATTTCCATTTTATGTTATATTAGATTTATTGGGTTTATAATGCACTCGCCTCTGTGCATGAATCGTACCCATATACTCCATAATAGATTAAGACCTAATAACCAAGATATATATGTAGCTACTTGCCCAAAGGCCGCATCGGTCCTAGGTACTTCCCATAGTACCTTCCGTGTCCATCTCGAAAAGGACTCCATTGTCTCACTACGAGAGCGTACTGTAACTACATCTGTAAAAGACAGCTTCATGAGGCCTACGATACAGATGTTTTGTCGTCTACTATGAAAACGTGAAACTGCATCCGCACTAGCTTATACTAGTACTTGGACATCCACAATGTACCACCCAGTGGTACCTTGACGACTATACGTAATCGTTCTGCCTACTCCCTGAATTCCGCCAACAAGGTCTACCTTATATAGATCGTTAGGCCTACTATACAGATATCTACTTGGTCTGTCTCTTTTCTCATCATGGCTATGGCCCCACGCAGTGCCCCCCTCAACTAATCGAAAGACCTTTCAAGAGCTAATTGGTTGTGCACTATTTCCAACAATGTAAACATCCAATTGGCTGTGCCCATCATTCAATGTCTCAATAGTGAAAGAATCATTGGCCTGTTGGTTTAACTCTAGTCTTTCCCGAACTCGCTCCGACTGATGATGGCTGATATCCACATGCAACTATCTTATGGGTCATGCCAACTACAACCTACTCACGATTTAGAGTACAGTGTCATACGAATATCCTACTCCATCATCAACCTTTTGACTGCCTACAAAGGTCCGCTTCGTTAGGCGTGCAATGCAAAAGAAGTCAGGGCATACTCTCCTAATGGAACACCTACAGACCTACCTCCACGGGTGCAGCTTCATTAGGCCTACCCAGTGGGCCATCCTAGAATATCCTCACATCCCGTTGAAGTCTCATACTTCCTTCTAGCCTAAAATAACTAAGTTGTACGTGCACTTTTTGTACTAAAAATCTACGATGAACTGCTTCATTAGACTCTTTATCCAGATTCCCTTCTGGCTGCTCCCAATGCACCTTACCATTTTATTAGATCCTATGTCTAATCTTTTATTACGCCTTTAGTTTACTTTTCTTATTTTATTAGCTACTTATGTACCCTAATCAGCATGTCCAGCCCCATCCATATGTGAGATTATCAGTCCTAGACCTAAAAGGGAATGCTACTGGTATGGGCCACTTCTATTATTTTGGCTTATTAACTTAATCTAAGATCTACGTTTGATAAAATAAGCCTCTTCTATTTCTTTCTTTTTAATTATAACCTACGTGTTACAATCACCCTTGCAATTGTCAATTTTATATTCTTTTCTTCCTTTTATAACCTACAAGCTATAAATGTGATTGCAAGTGTCTCATTTATATTCTAGTCTGTGTTCTTTTATTATGATACTAAATTTTCTTTAGTTCTCTTGTATTATATAAGAGTCTTAACTTGGGACTACATCTGTAATGACCCTCAGTTCCATACCCCTAGAGTCGAAACTATTCTCCTTCAATCAACTCAAGATGTATGGAAATACGAACCATGAGGGTTAAAGACGAAGTGGTAGAAGAAGAAAATAGGAAACAACATCAGAATTTAACCATCGCAGCGGAATAAAATATAATAGATAATAGCAGATCTTTACACAAAAGAAAACTATATCTATTTATACATTACATCATCAGAGTTCAACAACATCAATAACATACAACTGGACAGTCATATAAACTTATCCTCAAAATTGAATACACAACGGAATAATAATTAAGTACGGAAGTACGTATTGCCATCCAGCTCGTCTCTTAAGCTCCACAACATCATATCCTGTATTCTATAATACTCGGTCTGACCCAAGCATTAGAGTTAAATAACACCCGAGTCAGTTTGGAATACCAGCATAAGAAAACCACACTCAACTTGATTATTAAAGTTTCAAAATCCTTTGAAAACAAAAGCATCTCGTAAGACCACGCCACAAATAAACATGTTGGGTTTTTACCTTACGATAGCCAAAACACTTTTTTTTATCAAAGTCCTCTGATATTATAATAGTGTCTATAGAAAGTAAAATAGAATGTAGCTGAAATGCTTGCATCTCACGTTCCAGCAATAGTTGGGCACAATCAAAACCGTACAGGCGCGTATGGAGAATGGATTTCCAACTAACGACTAGGCACTGGGGTACCACCTGTCACAGTACGTGGCTTAGGTCACTGTACCGAGGATTACTCCCAGTCCCCTGCAACACAAGACCGGGACTACCCCTTACTGGATAATCCCGAGTAAGATTACCCCACGGTTGGGATCAGCAACCGCACCACTAAGCCGAATAAAAAGGACACCTACACAGGGATGACCTCACCCTAATGGGTGCTACCCACCTAGCCTTGCTGCATAATCCCTGATTTTTACTTATTTCTGGTTGATGATGCATGAGGCTAAGCGTTACCATTTTAGAATGTTTCTCTTAGAATGCTCAACGCCCACCTGACGATGTTTTGAAAGCATTCATCCATATAAGTCCATCTCGGGTTCGAACGGAACCGAAGGAACTACTCCTACCACATCCATTTTGGAATCATCCTCAGGATTAGTAGCGACTAGCCCTTGCACTTCACTGCTCCATCTTCGACTCCGAACTCATTTTTTCACGAAAACATACAAACCGGATCGAAGTGGTTTTTGAGAAATTAATCTCGATCCCGGTCTCTTCGAAACGATCAACACATTGGCCAATATTGATAGTCGGTTATTTAACTATCAATTAACAGTCACAAACAACCATCAACCCTAAATAATTTCACCAAATTATTTATTTACCTCAAAATATCTTCACAAGATATATTTCCACTTTCAAACTCTTTGAAAACAGTTTCAAACTACACTTCCTCATGGAATGAATTCCCAAATATTTATTTCCACTGAAAACACCAAGCATAAAAACTTTAGCTTTGTAAAATAATTTAAAACTTTTTATTATAAAATATCCTTTAAAACATTTAAATTCAAAATCATTTTAATAATTTTTCAAAACATATACTTTAAGAATATTTAAAATAAAACTACTTCAATACTTTATTAAAAATAGTACTTTAGGAATATTTAAAATGAGGTTACTTTATAAAATATAAAACTAGATTTTCTAATTTAAAAAAGATACCAAATCATCTTTAAATGATTATTACGATAATAGATTTTGAAAAATACTTACTTTAGAATTTAAACATTTAGAAATAATAAGTTTTCTAAAACATACTTTTTTAAAACAACTTAAAACTTTTAACTTATACCTTTAAATTTGTTTTGAAAACGTACTTGGCTATCCAGGGAAATACGCTTTTCTTTCACATCGTTTAAAAATAAATCACTATTTATTTTTAAACAAATTTACCCACTCCTTTAATAAATTCCCACCGTGAATCTATTCTTCCAAATGTCCACCGATATATCACTTTGCTTTTATAAACCCAGTTTATAAATTCCAAAGTCCCACTTCTCTAGGACTTCTCTTTTAAAATTACGATTTTAAACACTTAAATCAATTTTCAAATTGATTTCCAAATTACTCCATTTGAAATAAATTCCTTTACTTACTCATTTATTTCAAAATCCATTAACTTCAGGTTTTATTCCTTAATTATAATTAAAATCATTTTTAACTGAAAATGCCAATTTCAAATTTCCCAAATTCCTTCTTTATTCTTTTAAATAAATTTAAACTTTAGATTTTAAAATAAATTCTTTATTTCTGTAAATAATTTCACTTAAATTTTAAAATTCATTATTTCTCTGTTTATTCAATTCCCCTTCCCATACTCGGAATTTATTTATTAGAATTTTAAAATCACCTTTTAATCTTTTCCAGCACATTCTTAAATTTATTCGATTATATATAATTATTTAACTTGAAAATTCACTCTTTTATTTTCTTTTCATAAATCCAATTCTATATATTTTGATAACTCAGTGTACCGCAATATATATTCAAGCAAACCACAACATTCAATATTCCAATTATCGATATAATTCATCACAGAATATCAAATATTCATAACATAGAATAATTAGAATAGATCTAAATATTTTGTGGAATCCAGTTGGATCCCTCCAACCTGTTTCCCTGCATCCACAAATGTTGGCACAATATAAAATACCAATTCCACTTCGAGGTGGAATATCATGGTATATGAGATTTATATAATATCATCCGCTAGTATGCGGCGCATAGGGTCTCATCCGCTATAACATGCGGGAAATCAATCATTCCAATATATACCATATATACTACTACTCTATATATATAATATAGCACATCTAATCAATTCAATCAATTATTTAAATTTAATCATTTAAATTTAATACTAATCCAGATGAGTGAGATTAACTCACCTTTGATTTGTTTGCAATCCGATCCAAACCCGACTTGTATCTCTTAGTTCTGGACCTTGTATAACATTATATGATTTATTAATATTCAAACAAATCGAAAAATAAATTATCATTAAATAAATTTTATTAACTAATTTTAATTGCTAATTAACTATCCTAGTTTACACTTTTTTTTGAATAAGTAGATATAAAAATTTTACCAGAACTTATTTTTATTGTCAAAACTATATTTTTTTCAATAAGTATATAAGAAATATCCACAAACTTCTGATCTAATTTTCTACTAGCCCAAAAATGTCGATTTTTAAACCCCAGATTCTTTTTATTAAATAAAAACAGAATTACTTTTATATCTCACTGTGAGTTAAACATCTTATCTACAAACATTTCCTGCTTAATTTAATTCTTATATCTACAAAATAAATAAATAAAAAATTACAGAAGAAGGAGAAAAAGATTCGAACCTAACTGCCTCGATGCCCTATCGCCAAAACCCTAGAGGACTACTCGAACAGCTCGCGGCCTTCTTCTCGATTGTCGCGATGACCTCTCATGCATCTCACCAAAGCTGCATCCTCCTAGCGCGACCGTTGCCGCCTCTGCCTCGATCGAGACCAACGCCCTAAGTCCACTCACGCACGATCCACTTCAACAGCCGAACCTTGTCGCGACTACACACGAGTAGCTTATGGTCGAAGCTCGAATTCGATTAAAATAGGATTCGTATTCGATTCAACCAGAAGTTGCCATTATATTTGAAGACCAAATCAATTGGAAATGAATTTGAGTGGAGCCAATTTGAACATGAACGAAGATGACTTTGATTTCGAATTTTTCAATTGGGGACGAGAGATGAATGCGCGGTTTTCTTATTAGCAGCCATTTCCTGAGATTGCTTATTTTTTTTACTTTTGTTCTGAACTGATCGCATCTTAAAGAAAGAAAGAATGGGGGAAACAGGATTTGACGTCGGCGTGCTCGAAAAGGCTTGCTACAGTGACCACGAAATGAAAGCAAAAAGGTGATGAAAAAGAAGCGGCTGATGGGAATGGAAATCTCAGCTGAAGTTGACTAGTCAAACAAAAGGATATATTATTATTTTGATTTAAATTCAAATCCAAATCGTCTCGAAACTGCAACTCAAAATCTTGACTTCCTATCAAAGTGTGTCGCTAGGCGTTTATAATGTTAAACCCATATTTCAAACACAATGGAAAAGGTTTCGAGTCCTAATTCGATCGTATGAAGAAGATAGCTTTTTGGACCAGTTATTATGTTGAATTTCGTTATTAAGTTCAGTGCAGTTATATATCGTACGCTCACACAACAACTCCAAACACTATGAAAATTGAAATCCGATAATAATATAATATTACGGATCCAATGGAACCGGTTTCGTTGAATTCCGAGACTGTGCCTCGGAAGGCTATTTTTAAATATCGATTTAAACGATATATTTTCAAAACTGAACAAATCACCTTTAAATTCAATTTTAACACTTTTACTATCTTTAGTATTATTAGTATAAATTTTACAAGCCTTCAAATTATTTTTAACAGGCTTAAAACTAAAGGTTCAATAATTTACCCAATTTCAATTTATTAAATCCAATAACTTAATTGCTAAATAATAATAATATTTGAATTCAAGTTAAAAATTAACTTTTAAATATTTAAAATCAGTTAAAAATTCCAATTTCAAACCTCCAAAAATTCTGGGTCGTCGCATTCCTCCCCCTTAAAAGAATTTCGTCCCCAAAATTGCTAGTTAAGAATGATTCAATACCCATTACTATTTTCCAAAACCAAACGGTTTTTTTAACAACAACCCAACAATCTTTATTAAAGACACACTAGCCAAGGTTATCACTTAACCAAATGCTCTGATACGAAGATGTAACGACCCGAGGCAGCGGCGACCGGTAGGCTTTGCAACCATCCCAGACCCACCGTGGCTACAAAAGGTACCCGAAACTTGCTTTTACGGCCAGCCTTTCGACTGTCACGGGTTACACCTAACCAACCCCGTAAAGAGGACGTGTAGGGGTAAGAGTCTCCCGTTCGCCACCTAACGCGAAGCGAGAACCCCCCATCACATTTCACTAAGACAAGCAAGTCTCGTCCGCAAAGCTACGCTTTTCATAAAAGCCACGCTTTGATCAACAAATGATCAACAACACTCAGCATGCCATTACCAAGTTGGGAATATATCACTAGTAACTATCAACTGCATAACCTCTGAGCTCGTACGTCTCAGAGAAGGGTGTTAAGCTAAAAGAAAAAAATTCTCCGCCACCAAAAGAAATGTATTTGATAGAAACCAACTTTACATCTCAAACTGCAACGTCAGACACACATCCATACAAGTCCGTTCAGGGTTCGAACAGAACCAAAGGAACTTCCAAAGAAGCCCTTGCAAATCCAGATATTCACTAATCACGTTCGGAATTCCCATCACAAAGGGTGATAAAATCTCTATATCGGGGATCAGCCAATGTAGAGTCATTCGACGGTAATCCTTCCGTTTTTGAAAATATTCGGTCTTCAAATGCTATCCATTACGACGTATCACTATTCGGAATGGGATTTATGACCCAAAGGTCCTCTCCCGGCTAAACCGAATAACGAGCTCTTACTTTAAAATAAGTGTAGCATTCAAATTCAAGCAAATCACAAAAAATACCCATTTAAAGATAAATATTGATAGTCGGTTATTTAACTATCAATAGATATGCACAACATCACTAGATTCCAAATAATTTCCCAAATTATTTATTTTCCAAAAACATCTTACAAGATATATTTTTCCACACTTCAACCATTTGAAAACAAATTTCAAATCACTTTTCACCTTTACAACTTTTGAGAACAAATTTCAAATCATTTTCCTTTATAAATTCCATGGTTAATTTAAATTTCCAAATATCCACTGATATACGATTTTCGAATTGATTTCAAACATTCACTTTCAATTTATCTTTAAAAGATAAAAATCTCAAAACATTTCACTTCATTTGAAAACATTCCCATACTTATTTAATCATAAGTAATTCACAACTCTATTTATTTTCAACATTTGGAAAATATCCATTATACTTAAATCACAATTAAGTATATATTTTATTCTTTAAGGAAAACGTTCTCTTTAAACACATTTATCTGGGTCAAAACGAATGTTGTGTAAAACATCGTTACGACAACCCAAAATCACTAGTATAGGGATTCGAAATTAACATAGATATATAAATCCCAATACTATACAAAAACATTTCCTTTCGGAAATCATTTACTATAACAACAGTGTTATAGTCCATCTTTTCCTTATTTCTCGAAAACGTCTATTTCAACAATTAATGTTGAAATCCATGGTTTCGATACTTAATACATTTTAAAACCCTTTTAAATCGTTTTAATTCTACTTAAAATATCACTTCCCCAAACATTTCTTTAATATATTATTCACTGTCCAAAATCGTGAATATACTTCATTAACCAAATTCAACACTTGTACATATTTAATTTAAAGGATTATCCACTGTCCAAAATCGTGAATATATCTCCTTTAATAAGCTTTCATATTTACTTATCAAATTCAGTTGGTTTCGGATTTATAAAACAACATTTATAAATTCACACACACACACACACACATTTTTTATAAAAACTTCAACTTATAAAATCCCTTAATTAACAAATTCTATTTACATCCCATTTAAATGCCAAAAATCCAATTTATAAGTTAATTACTTATAAATCTTTTATTTTGCAAAATCTATTCATTTTATAACTTCACAATTTATAAACTTATAAATTTCATTCACTGATGAAATCCATTTATACTTCATTTTAACACTTATAAAAACTCGTTTTGTAATTCCAATATTTTAAATTAGAAAATATCAATTTTATAAATCTTTATATAAACCGTTTATAATTATTCAAAAATCCAAATTTAAACCATTTTTACAAATTAATCAACTACTTATTTCAAAAATCACATTTTGGTTATATTTCACAAAAGTCATAATTTTTATAACATAAAAATTATAACGTTTATTTATTTAAAATGAATCAATTCCAAAATTCTATAAAATGTATACTTTCAAAAATCACTTGAAAACCCTTTTAAATTCGAAATCGTTACTTTAACATTTTTAAAACTCCAAAAATAGGCCCAATGCTGCAACAGCACTAATAAATCAACCACGGCATCCAAACATCATATATCAATATGATAACAGAATATATCGCAAATATCTGTAAATAAATCAATACTGTTGAGGAATCCAGTTGGATCCCTCCAACCTGTTTCCCTGCATCCACAGATGTTACATAATACAAATCCCGTTTCAAGATGGAATATCGCGGTACATGGGTTTTATATAAATATTATCCGCTATTATGCGGCGCAATAGGGTCTCATCCGCTATATAATGCGGGAAATCAACTTTAAGTACATATATAATACCAATTCCACTTCAAGGTGAAATATCACGGTATATGTGTTTAATAAATAACATTTGCTTAATATACCACGTATAGGGTCTATTTCAATACAACAGATAGTAATTTATCATTCAATCACACAATCAAGCAATTTTAAATCTAACTATTTAAAATTTAAATCGAAACAAATTCGATTGAGTGAGAAGTTCTCACCTTGCTTCCAATAACAGTTTCAGCGTTTTATTTCGAATAAAATTAAACGCGCGTTTAATTTTATCCAAAATTCACACTAGCTCCAATCAAGCTCCATCGCATAGTGCTCGTTAATACGAAGCCAACGCAATTCGTTTCGTCATTTACCGACCTCGTATGAACAAGTTACAGCTTTTTAAAGTTTACACAAATTAATATATATTAATTTACAACTTCTTTTTTTATATTTTTAAACCTTTATCACATCTGACCGCTGATTTGCTTTCTTCAGTCAGGGCCGCATCTTTTATTTCTTCCCCAGGCTAAATCGAATGAGCACAACCCATGGCCGCCACTAACCCTAGTTCGATGTGCCTCCCTCATTGATCGAGACGTCGATCAGAGCATGCCGTTCCACCACGACCCCCCACCATGGACGACGTGAAGCTCGGTCAAGCAATTGCACAGAAAAACGCGTCGAAACATACGACATTCACGAGCCATGTGCCGATGATCTCCTCCACCATCTACGATCACCACCGTTGATCATGTAGATCTCCTTGCCCTCTTCGATGTTGTAGTTGAGAGTTTGTTGAAATATCGCGTGGATTGGAAGAGATTGAGTGAAGAAGAAGGAAAGACGTCGGCCATTGAATATAAAACTAGCGGCTAGGTTAAGAAATTAGGGTTTTGATGAAAAATGAAGATAAGGGGTCCTTTTATAGAAAAATCTCCAAAACACCATTCATCTCAAAAACACTATTGTCTAGCCTTTTTGTTTTATACGTATTAATTTATTTCCTCTATTTTTAAAAGTTAACTTTTAACCATTGCCTATTCATTCTAATTAATTTCCATCAATTGCAAATTTAATTCCCTTTATAACACTTTTATTTTGAAATTCAAACGTTGCTAATTAATGTAAATTAATTTCCTTTAATTGCTAATTTGATTAACATTGCCTACTAATGTTAATTATTTACCTCTAATTGTTAATGTCAATTAGTTTTCTTTATGATGCGCGTCTATTTTGATATTCAAACGCGCGTTATTTTTTTGAAATTAGTACGTGCATATATTTATAAACTAATATATTTACGCACATTTACACGTATAATTATTTTTCGATACGGAACTTCGAAAGTCAATAGCCTTTTCATACGAAGTCCGCTCAAGGCATATTATATATATAAATTAATCAGAAATCGCCACGAACACAATAGTATAACTTTCAAGGCCATATTCCGACAATTCAAAAAACACTCATTTTCAATGTTTATGTAACGAACCGTATTTTTAACTATTTTAAATTATTGAATTTAATACAATTATGGGATAAAAATGGTTAGAAATAAATATTTAATGATTATTAATGCAATTATTCAAGGATAAAGTTTTTTAAATATTGGAATTTATTTGAATAATTGAATTCTGGATTTAATAAGTTTGAAAATGATATCGAAAATTGATTTTTTTTTTAATATGAGTGAAGATTGTTAACATTTGAAATTGGATTTGAAAAGTGAATAATTAGAAATTGGAAATTATATATTATAATTGACAAGTAAAAAATAGTCATTTTGGTCACTGTCTCGGATTTTGACGAAACCAGTCTCATCGTATCCGCAATAATGAATTATTTTAGAATTTCAAGTTTCGTAGCGATCAGACTTGTCGTTTGGCCGTGCGGCTTGAAATGCACAATTCAATTTTAGAATTTAATTAAAATAATTCGATTTGAATAGCTATCTTTTGCATACGATCGAATTTGACCTCGAAAGTAGTTCCATTGTGTTTGGAATAGGGGTAAAACATTATGAACGCCAGATGACACGCTTCGTTTAGAGCTCGAGAAATTCTAGGCATTAAGTGCGTAAATATTTTCAATATAAATATTTATTTATTTATCTATTCCTCCCAACTGCTCGTGTAAGCCATGCCCTACTTGTCCTTTTCCCCTCCGTACTCGCTCCTTTCCCCTTTTCTTCGAATCGAAATCGCAAATCTGTTTAAAAAAGAAGAAGAGAAAAACAGACAGTTCGAAGATTAAAAAATCAACGCGGTTGGAAAAAATAAAGAGCGATCGAAGCACAAGCGCGTGGGGTGCCACAGCCGCAGGTTAGGGCCGAGCTTAGAGCTGGTGGAAGGCGATCGAGATGGTCGTGTAGCACATTTTAGGGTTTCTTGATTTGCGTTTCTGTTCGCGCACGCTTAGATGGGTGGTGGTCAGCGTTCGCGATGGTGGAGGGGGATGTTGAAGCGACGTCTTGTTGATGGATAGGCGATCAAAAATGGTAAAGAAGAATGAAGATAAGTGCGACTACAAGGAGCAAGGAGCCGTGCGTGAGCGAGTATGGCTGCTAGGTTAGGTTAAATTCTTTTTATTAGCTTAAATTTGTTGCTAATTATGATTTAAATTAAAATTTATAATCGTAAAGCATTCAAATGAGTTTCGTTTCGAATGAAACGTGGAGCGATAGATTCATATCAATAAAGGCTACGATAAGGAGTCCAGTTGTATTTATTTTGAAGCTAGAAAGACTTTCAGATTCGAACAAATGTGAATGTTTAATGCTCAGATGTGCTATGATATTATTATGATAGTTAAATTTAAATTTATCAAGTGATTCAAATTTTTAGATGGGTTGTTTGATGAATTTAATTGACATCTGATTTTATTGATAGAATTTAAATTGATAGTTAAAATTGAATTAGAATTCAAATTATTTTTTGAACTGGAGCTCGAAACGATGAAATTTAAATTTTGTAAACGAAATTGTTTAAATAATCGAAGTTCATAATTTTTTAACGTGGTAATCAAAATATGATGTGAATTTCAGAAGTTGTTTTGTTTTAAAGATTGGAATTTTTATTCGAACTTTGAATATTGCTAAGGAAAGGTGATATAAAATGATATTATGAAATTTTGCTCGGATTTGAATTATATTTGATGATTTGAATTTTAAATTGGATATTGAAGAAAAATTTGATTTAAGTGATTTGAATCGATATTTGAAAATGGATTCGGAAGTGGTATAAATCAAAATGGTTTAGAATTTGAGATTGGAGTTGAAATTAATTTGAAATTGGAATTTAAATTAAATTTGAAATTGAAAGTGAAATTAATTTGGAATTTAAATTTAAATTTGAATTGAAATCAAAATTGAATCGAGTAAATCAAAATGGAAATAGAAATAGATTTGGATTGGAAATTTTGGAATTGAATCAGCTTAACTAGGAAACTATTTTTAAATAAATTAGTTTAGTATAAACTATTTCAAATCTATTTTCTTTAGATTTTCAAACTATTTTTATTTTCCGAACTATTTTAATATACAAACCATTTTATTACTCAAACTGTTTTCTATTAAACTATTTTAACTATTTTACTATTTTAATACTATTTTCTAAAATTCAAACTGGTCAAAGGGTGGAATGTTTATATTTTAATCTGGGATTTAAATGTGAATTCGGTTAATGTGAATTATAATCAAAATTCTAATTCGAATCAGGTTTTAAAGTGAAATCAATGTATCGAGTTGAATTAACATTTGAAGTAAAAATATGGTTTTTGAAGTGATTACTACTATTTTTCCCTTATTCATTCTGTCCTGTATATTGATCACTTATCTCTGATATGTATATATATAGCTCTGATAAATGTGTATGGATTAAAATCAAATGTATAGTAAACAACTTCATGAATTTTTATTTGATCATTATATTTTATCGTTTCCGCTGTGAGATTTTGTGTTTGTTTTCTTCTTATTTTCTTCTTTTTCTTATTTAACCCCATTGGTTGTCTACGTTCTAGATTGTTTAAGTTAGACATGTGTGGAATATTGTCGATTTAAGTCTTCCAAAAAGTGGGTTGTCACAGTTGGTATTTGAGCCAGGTTTAGCGATAACCTTGGCTTTGTGGGGTTTGACTCATTAGAGATAGGGTAGTAATACCCTAGAATGAGTCTTTTTGAGTGTATATATTTGAGAGAGCGTACTTGTTAGTGTTATAAAATGTTTTATATTATGTTTATATTCCCGTTGAGTTGTTTATGAATTCCGGTCGATATGTGGGATGCCGTATTATCGATAGGGGTTTTTAAACACTTAAACTAGGCAAGTCGACATAATATTGCTTTAAAATCGAGTGAAGGGAATAATTTTACCTAAAATATATTATATATATAGAAGGTTAATTATTAATGAAATTATTTTTAGGCGATGATATTATTTAATTATTATTGATTATTGGTTGAACTAAAAATAAAACGAATACTTAATGAATTTTATTTTATGAAGCATTGATAATTAAATTGAACTGAAATATGATTGCAATAAGAATTGGTTAAAATGACCAAGTTGTAAATTAATGGAATATTTTGATAATAGCTTAGGGAAAATTGTATAAGTATATTTATAATATAGCTTATTTATAGAAATGAAAAAATGAAAAATTTAAAATTTAAAATCCTTTTTATTTTCAAAATTGATTTCGAGGACTTTAAAATTAACATCAGTAATATTTGGAAGAGTTTTGACTAGAAAAAATATTTTGAAAGGGTTTTTGAAGAAAAAAGCATTAAGCTCGCTTGGTCGTTGGGAAATAATTCTGGGGATGACTCCAGCATTGCCGGTGTTCATTTTAAGTTTCTTAGTGAGAATTTTTACTAAATGAAATTTATTTTCGATTAAAACAAGTTTTGATTGTAAAAAAATTCTAAGTGTGATTATATATATAATAATAATAAACGTGATCGTGTTATATAAAATATTTATAATAAACTTAGATAATTTATAAATGATGATAGTATAGTAAAAAGGAGGATATACTAAGTGGAAATAAAACAAATTTAACTTAAGCAAGGTTAAGTGGAATAATTTTATAAATTATTCACCAATGAATTTATATGAAATAGGTTAAACAAAAAGTGAAACAATTGGAATTTCACAAATTGAATTGAATAAAATTTAATATGATGAATTTGCAACGAAGTTTAATAAATTGAAAGAAATCAATGAAATGTAAACCAATTAAATGTGGAAGAAACAAATGTAAATAATTTAACAAATCAATTGAATGTAAATACATTAAATTGTAATCAACAAATGTGAATGAAATGAATATTGGTTGATTGAATAAAAATGAATTGAAAGCAAATTAGTTGAACATAAATAAACTAAGAGCGAATGAATTGAATATAAATCCATTGTATGGTTAACGAAATGAATATTAATAAGTGAATGCGAATCAATTTTAAATATATGGAATGTGGTATGAAATTAAATTACTTAAGTGTAATTAATTATATGAATTATTGAAACGAAATAATGGAGATGAAAAAAATGAATTTAACTATAAACGAGTGTAAATAAATAGAATGTGAATTCATTAATGTTGATAAGTGCATGCAAATCAACTAAAATAAAAAACTGAATGAAAAACAAATTAAGCGTGAATCTAATTGAATAAAAGATGGTTGAATGCAAATAAATTGAAATGAATCAATTAAAATGTTAATGAAATGAATGTTAATAAAAAATGAAGGGTATAAATTTAAAATCAACATTGGATAACATAAATTCACATAGTTATGAATTAATTGGACGGATATTGATGGTTGGATGGTTTCTATTTTTGCAAGCCATTGTTATTATTGTTTTGATTGCATAGTATTGTTGCATGTTGCGTATTTATGCTTGTATTTATTGTTTGGATTCAAAATCCATGTTATATGGTTATATTAGACTAATTCATGCTTCTATATCATTGTATGCAACTAATATCTTAAATTTGAGTTGAGATAGGTACATACTAAGACCATTAGGGCATATACACGGGTTTTACATGCTTTTGCTTGCTTAATATGAGTGAACTCACACATATTTTTATTAATAAAGTACGTATCTCGGATTACATACCGTAGTTTTATATTTTTGCCCTTCGGGATGACTCATCATTGAGATGAGATGTATATTTGATATATATTGGTTATATATTGAATTGTAAATTTTTTCCGATCGAGCCGTGCAAAGGAGACCCTGCCGAAATTTTCTTTAAATCCATGTGTTAGAATTTTTTTGAAGTTTTACAAATTTTTTTAACTAACTTGTAATTTCTGTAAGCCGATCGGAGTGGCATAGTAATATTTTTTCAAATTAGATGCTTATGTTTTATAAGTTGACTATTTTGAAAAGATATATTGTATGTTAATATTTTTCCTTAACGCCTTTTCAATGATGATAAGTTTTGAGTAGGGGAGTATGTAACGATCCGTATTTTTAACTATTTTAAATTATTGAATTTAATATGATTAAGGGATAAAAATGGTTAGAAATAAATATTTAATGATTATTAATGTAATGTATTGAGGATTAAATTGTTTAAAATATTGGAAATTATTTAAATAATTGAATTTTGGATTTAATAAGTTTGAAAATGATATCGAAAATTGATTTGATTTTTTTAAAACATGAGTGAAGATTGTTAACATTTGAAATTGGGTTTGAAAAGTGTATAACTAGAAATTGAAAATTTTATATTATAATTCACAAGTAAAAAATAGCTATTTTGGTCACTGTCTCGGATTTCAACGAAATAAGTCTCATCGTATCTGTAATAGTGAATTATAATAGAATTTCAAGTTTCATAGCAATCGTCGTTTGGCCGTGCGGGCTTGAAACGCACCGAATTTAATTTTAGAATTTAATTAAGATAATTCGATTTGAAAAGCTATCTTCTGCATATGATCGAATTTGACCTTGAAAGTAGTTCCATTTTGTTCGGAATGGGGGTAAAACATTATAAACGTGAGACGGCACACTTTGTTTGGAGCTCGAGAAATTTCGGACGTTAAGTGGATACATATTTTCAATATAAAATATGTATATATTTATTTTTTTCCTCCAACAGCTCGTTTAAACCATGCCCTACTTGTCCCCTTCCCCCCATACTCGCTCCTTTCCCCTTTCTTCGAATCGAAATCACCGATCTTTTTTAAAAAAGAAGAGAGAAACAGACAGTTCGAAGATAAAAAAAACAACGCAGTCAGAAAAATAAAGCGCGATTGTAGCACAGGCACGTGGGGCGCTGCGGCTGCAGGTAAGGGCCAAGCTTGGAGCTGGTGGAAGGCAATCGAGATGGTCCTATATCACATTTTAGGGTTTCTTGATTTGTGTTTCTATTTGCACGCGCATAGATGGGTGGTGGTCGGCGTTCGCGAGGGTGGCGGGGGATGCTGAAGCGGCGACTTGTAGGTAGATAGGCGATCGAAAAAAGGAAACGAAGGATGAAGATGAGTGCGACTGCAAGGAGCAGGGAGCTGTACGCGAGCGAGTATGGCTGCCAGGTCAGGTTAAATTTTTTTATCAGTTTAAATTTGTTGCTAATTATGATTTAAATTAAACGTTATAATCGTAAATCTTTCAAACGAGGAAGGATAGATTTGTATCGACAAAGGCTATGATATGGAGTCGAGTTGGATTTATTTTGAAGCTGGAAGATTTTCAGATTCGAACAAAGGTAAGTATTTAATGCTCATTACGTGCTATGATATTCTTATGATAGTTAAATTTAAACTTATCAAGTGATTTAAATTTATTAATGGGTTGTTTGATGAATTTAATTGACACCGAATTTATTGATATAATTTAAATTGATAGTGAGTTAGAATTTAACTGCTAGTAAAATCCTAATTTATCGGTAATTTGCTGATTTTTTGTGATTATTGACTGTTTGGATGATGAATGGCGAATGATGAAATTTGATTGATATTTTGGATGTTTGATATATCCTGTTATCATCTTATATGTTGTTACAGCGTATAAAACTGTAAACTGAATTATTTCGAATAAATTAAGAAATATGTTGAAATTATATATACCTATGACATTTATTTTGGATTGAAATGATATCTATCCATCCCTGGAATTTAAATTGAAATAATTAATTCACTTGGCCATAGGATAGAAAATTATATATGAACACCGGATTGGTTAAATTAAATAATTTTAAATTTTTTTTTTGAAATTATTTAAATGATTTGTTTTACAAGAATAAAAATTGAATTTATGGAAATCAAATTGTTTTTCGAACTGGAGCTCGAAATAATTAAACTTAAATTTGGTAAACGGAATTGTTTAAATAATCAAAGTTGAGATTTTTTAAAATGGTAATCGAAATATGATGTGAATTTCAGAAATTGATTTGTTTTAAAAGATTGGACTTTTTATTCGAACTTTGAATATTGCAAAGGAAAGGTGATATAAAATGATATTTTGAAATTTAGCTCGGATTTGAATTATATTTAAAGATGTGGATTTAAATCGGATATTGAAGAAAAATTTGATTAAGTGTTTTGAATCGATATTTGGAAATGGGCTTGGAATTGATACTAATCGAAATGGTTTAAAATTTGGGATTGGAGTTGAAACTAATTTGAAATTGGAATTTAAATATATTTGAAATTGGAAGTGAAATTAATTTGGAAATGGAATTTAAATTCGACTTGAAATTGGAATTGAATCGAGTAAATCAAAATGGAAATTGATTTGGATTGGAAATTTTGGAATTAAATCAGTTTGGCTTGGAAATTTTTTCAAAATAAATTATTTTATATAAACTATTTCAAATCTATTTTCATTAGATTTTCAAACTATTTTATTTTTTCCAACTATTTTACTATATTAACCATTTTATTACTCAAACTATTTTCTATTAAACTATTTTAACTATTTAACTATTTTAAAACTATTTTCTAAAATTCAAACTGGTCAAAAGATGGAATGTTTATATTTAAATTTTGGATTTAAATGCGAACTGGGTTAAAATGAATTATAACCAAAACTATAACTCTAATCAAGTTTTCAAGTGAAATCGATGTATGACTTGAATTAACATTTGAAGCAGAAATATGGTTTTTGAAGTGAATATGATGATTTCGAAATGGACATGGTATATTTTAAGTAAATACGGTGATTTTGAAATGGATTTGATTTTGAAGCGAATATGATATTTTGATATCATGTTTGAATTGTGTTTGAAACGTAAAAGTATCAACCGGTGTGTAAACGACGTTTGGTTGTTAAAGAGACCAAGGCCTCTTATTGGCATACTCTCTGTCAATATTGGAACCACTTTAACAACCGTGTACGCGGTGGATGATATTCAGAATGTAGTGATTGAATGGGCGACGTTTACTGGAATGAAGTAAGAGAACGATGATGAATAACCTTGACACTTGTGTCATAATTAAAATGACTAAAACATAAGCCTATGTTTGGCCAATGAGGCTAGCTACCTCTAGTGACGTTGATCACTCGTAAAATTATTGTGATTTTGACTCGATGGGTGCACCTTTTGTTTAGATTGATTGTCCCGGTCAGCCATGGATGGGTTACGACCAGCAAGAAAGGGCAAACTGGTAGAATCCTACCTCGGGCATTGCCTCATCTGCCTTGTCATATTTATCCCTACGAGCCCATTACGACTTTGGTTTAGAACTATACAAATGTGTTAAGGTGGAGCAATGTAATGGCTTAACGCTTTTTTTTATTTTACTGATAGACATTATCTATTGTAGCGTATACTGTTATATATAAATAGTTTAACAGATCCTTAAGAGATGGAAAAACCTGTAACGACCCGTATTTTACGTGTCGATATATCGTAGAATTCTAGGTCGTTAGTGTTGATAAGTCGTCCTTAACCTAAGTCGTAGGGAAAGATAACTTGTATGTTGTTTGAGTCGCGAGGAAATTAGATTGGAAAGTTAACTCGAGTTAGTGTTGGAGCGAGTTAACGGGTTAGTGGTCTTCGCGAGTTACGAGTTAATGAGTTAGATAGCGACTTAGGGGATGGACGAGTTAGTGGGGTTGACGACCTAAGGGGTTAGGTCGTTTGGATGTTAGGTCGTTGAGGAGTGTTGAACGACCTAATGTGTTAACGAGTTAGTAGATATGACCGGGTTAAGGCTTTGACCGACCTAAGCAAGTTAGCGACTTATAGGGTTTTGCCGAGTTATAGAAGTTAACTTGTGTAGAGGTTTAGGTTGTGGTGATGTTTAGGTCGAGGGAAGCGACTTATAGGATTAGCGACCTATAGGATGGGAGCGACCTAAGGCAGATATCCGACCTATAGATATGAGCGACTTAGGGTTAACGACCTAGCAGTTAGACGAGTTAATGGGTTAGAGGTAGTTAACGGCCTAATGAATTTAACCTACATAAGTATTTGACCGACCTAAGAGGATTAACGACCTAAGTTTGCTGTGTATAGATAGGTCGTAAGCGACCTAAGATAGGGGGTGTGTTAGGTCGAGTGGATTTGATAGGTCGTAACTCAGTTAGGTCGTGAGCAACCTAAGTGAGTCGTTGAGTTTTTAGGTCGTGTGATAAGCCTCGTCCCAGTTAGGTCGTAGGTCGTTGGGTTCGATGAGTCGAAGGTCGTTGGGAATGGTAGGTCGGCAATAGTTAGGTCGCTGGGTAGTTATGTGGTGCAGTTAGGTCGATTAGACGACCTAAGGTAGGTTGCATAGATTGTTAGGTCGCGCTCTTATGTTTTAGG
This sequence comes from Allium cepa, assembly GCA_030765085.1. Lineage (NCBI taxonomy): Eukaryota > Viridiplantae > Streptophyta > Magnoliopsida > Asparagales > Amaryllidaceae > Allium > Allium cepa. The sequence continues at coordinate 269,205,357 of CM060928.1, forward strand.
TAGCGTGCATACTGTGGGTCTTAGGTCGTAGTATAGTTAGGTCAAGACTTTTTAGGTCGGCAACGACCTAATAGCGAGCCTATGAGTTAAGATCTGGGCGACCTAAGGAGAATTCAGCCTATAAATAGAGGGCTTTGGCTCACTTTTTGGCACCGGATTTCGAAGCAACGAAGTGCTGCCATTTTGAGAGCTCGACTACAACATTTCTTCATTTCCTTTTCTCCATTCCAATCTAGTTCTAACATCCATCCAAGATCCAAGATCGAAGAGCCAAAGTTGAAGATCTTCATCCGACGAAGCTAGATTTCACCATTTTAAGCGAGATTTCACCAAATCGAGCTTGAATCCTTGCTGTCCAGATCTGAAATTGATAGTTTTTGAAGTGTTTGGGTGATTTGGTGAGTGGTAGTTATCTCTCACGCGGACCCAAAGGAGTGTATTGGATTGGTGGTTTGTTGGAGTGTTGTAGATAGTGATTTTATGCATTCTTCCTTAGATCCAAGTGTAGATCCATTACTTATGAAGATGTTTACCTTTGCAAGTTCATTCATCTAGTTGTAGAGACAAAACCCATGATTTATATTTGTTAGATCTATGCTAAAAACCCATGATTCATGTATGTTAGATCTATGCTCATTTATTTACGAAATTGCCATTGTAATTATAAATGCCTATTTAGATCATGTTTGATTACTTGATTTTCTATGTAGATCTTGTTGAATGATTGATTGATTGGATTAATGTTTGATTTGATTGATTAGTTGATCTATTACTTGACTTGGACAAGTAAGGTCGATGGTGATTCAAAAGCTAAGTGGAAAGGCTCTTGAATGGTGAACGCTGCCTGTAGCATATGAAGCGGATGTGGAAGCTCATATGGATGGATTCGATGATGTGGAACCTTGCCATAATGCGAGAAGGCAAAGCATGATATTGAGATGGGACTTTGCTATGATGTGATGGGGCAAGGCATATGTTGAGATGGGACGGGTCATGATGACGTTCCAAGCACGGGCCATGACGACGTGCGAAGTTATAACTCGGTGATGCGGTCCGAGTTGGGATGGATAATGGTTAGCTTGAGAGGCGCTTGAGCTAGTATGGAAAGAGTCGTCAAGGAGGATGACTAGGAGGCTAAGATCTCATCGTTGTTGAAGGTTCTAGCATACTCAAAGCAAGGGTACGTTGGAACGGGTCACGATGACGTTCCAAGCATGGGTCACGATGACGTGCTAGTACTCTGGGCTGATGCGTTCGGCTTAGGCACGGGTCATGATGACGTGCGGAGTTATGTCTAAAACCGGGGTTACCATTCGCCCTTGACAGGTGGTCATTCAACTAACGGTGAAATCAAGGCAATGATAACAGTGATAGCCGGAGTCATGGATGTTTGGACGTTTGGTTGTATCATCATTCGGTCTCAAGAGCGGTGTTTTCTGGATGCTTATCTGATCTTGGTTTAGGCCTTGGGGGTTTGTATTTGGAAAACATCGACCTTGACTCGAGTGATTATTGTTTTACCTTAATTTTCTGCTATGTTATGTTTGCTTCACTTTAGTTTGAGTCTGTGGGCTATCACTGTAGAAAGAGGTGGAGTGGGATGGTTTGGTTCCTATTCCTTTATCCTTTATACTCTTTTGGTATGTTTGATAGTCGATTTACTGCTCACTAAGACTTTGTCTGACTCAAGGTTTTATGTCTCCTCTTATTACCTTGGGCTATTCATCCATGTTGGGATGGGCAGACTAGGTAGCAGGTGACAGGTGCTGTTCATGGAGGTCTACGTTGATGATGACGAAGACGAGCAGGAGGCTTTTGCATATTATTTTCATATTATGTACTGGGTGTTCCGCTGCTATATTTGTTTGAGTGTTATGTAGTGAGGCTTTGATGTATGGATGATTCATATGTTTGTATAAAACTTCTATGATGCTTATATGATGATGTTCTGTTCTATGGAGCTTCACTATATTATATTCCTCTATTATATTTTATCCATGCGCTGTGAGTTATACGATAGAGTTTGCTGTTTTATTTTACCCTGACTATCGTCCATGGCTACCTGGCACGCTTTTCAGCGCACTATTCCCTTGTTTTGGTGCGGGAGTTATGGGCGGTCGTCACATTTGGTATCAGAGCTTTGGTTAATCGATTTTAGCCAACACTCGCTGACGTAACTACGTATGAGAGACGTAATTGTATTTTGATGAATGATTACTATATATAATATAGTAGTTTAGAAGGATTTGAACTTCTTATGCAGTTGTTTCTCAAGGTGTTCTAAGTCAATCCTTTTTGTAGATATTAAGGATGAGTCGAAGGGGGAGACCAGCTGCTAGGGAAGGCCGTGCTGCTAGGGAAGCTGTTGATTATGCTCCTATGTTTGAGGCCATGATGACTTCAATCATGAGAAGGATACCAGCCTCGGGGCCATCGGTAGATGTTGGAGTTCAAGTTCAAGCTCCAAGACCAGTGGATTTTGCTAAGCTTTGCAAGGACTATACTTCTCTTGGAGGAAAGGTTTTCTTGGGAACGGAATCAACCATTGAAGTGCAAAGATGGATTGATGCTTGTGGAAGGATCTTTGGTGACTTGGGAATTGAGGATGCAATTAAGAGGAATCTTGCATCAAGGCAACTTCAAGGGAGAGCTTCGGATTGGTGGAATTCTATCACCATTGATACTCCGGAGGATGAGATTACTTGGGAGCAATTCCAAGTCAGATTTGAAGCTAAGTTCATCTCTACGGCTCAGAAATCTGTCTTGTTTAAGAAGTTTGTGGAACTCGAGCAAGGTGGGAGATCGGTTCTTGAGTACGTTTCTGAGTTTGAGGCCTTGTCCAAGTATGCTCGGTCGTATATTGAATCTTCTTATCAGAAGAATGAGAAGTTTGTGACAGGCTTGGACAGTTATCTTGGAAGGCAGTTGGTGGATCATCTGGACGATCCATTTGAGAAGCTGGTAGAGAAAGCTCTCAGGCACGAGAGTTTGTTTCCTAAGGAAGTATCTGTTGTTGTTGTGACCAAGGAGGAGTCTAAACCACAGCAGGGTGGAAACAAGAAAAGGAAGCAGCAACAGCAGAAGGGTAAGGATGGTCAGAAGAAGCTGAAGGGGGAAAAGACCTGCTATAATTGTCGGTAGAAGGGCCATCTCTCCAAGGATTGCAAGAATTCGAAGGTGTTGTTGAAGTGCTACAACTGTGATAAGCCGGGGCACATTAAGAAGAACTGTCCGGAACCGATAAAGGACAGGCAAGTTGTGCAAGCTTATGCTTTGGGAGCTGTCCCGTCATCTTCGAAAGCTCCTACTGCTGAAGAGAAGGGGAAGAGTGTGGTGGTTCAAGGTACTCTTTCTATTTGTGGTGTTCCAGTTAGAGTGTTGTTTGATACTGGAGCGTCGCATTCTTTTGTTTGTGATGATCTTGTAGGCCGATTAGGTTTGAAACCGGATATTGTTGATAGACCATTGGTTGTGACAAATCCAGTCGGGGGTTCGTCTTGTTTGTGTATGTTATGCCGTGGTCTAGTTGTGTCGAGTCATGATTGCTCGTTTGTTTGTGATTGCTTTGTTCTGAACTTTACGGGGTTCGGAATTATTTTGGGTATGGACTGGCTTAGGAAGTATGCGGCAAGGATTGATTGTGAGAGGCTGGAGGTGACAGTCGGAAATGTGGAAGGGCGAAAGGTTGTGATACGATGTAAGCATGAGGAAGGCGTCTTCATGAGCTTCATGTATTCGCTGGTTGTTCCACGGGATGGACTGTCGTCGGTGCCTATTGCGAATGGATTTGAGGACGTCTTTGGCGAGGTCAAAGGGTTACCGCCGCATAGGGAGATCGAGTTTCGTATCGATCTAGTTGAGGGAGCCAGACCTGTTGTGATGCCTCTTAGGCGGATGGCGCCTAGGGAGCAACAAGAGTTGAGGGTGCAAGTTGATGACCTTTTACGGAAGGGATTCATTCGGCGTAGTGTGTCCGAATGGGGTGCACCAGTTGTGTTTGCAACCAAAACGGATGGATCGTTGAGGTTGTGTGTGGATTATCGTGAGTTGAATAAGGTGACTAAGAAGAACAAGTATCCATTGCCGAGAATAGATGACTTGTTTGATCAGCTCCACGAGGCTAAGGTGTTTTCTCAGATGGATTTGGCAACAGGATTTCACCAGTTGAGAGTGGCGAAGGATAGTGTGCCAAAAACTGCTTTCAGGACACCATCCGGGTTTTATGAGTGGCTGGTAATGCCGTTTGGATTGACCAATGCACCAGCATATTTTGTGGATCTTATGAATAGGGTGTTCAGAGATCAGTTGAATAAGTTCGTGCTTGTGTTCGTGGATGATATTCTGATTTATTCCAGAACTGAGGAAGAACACAAGACACACTTGAGAATTGTTTTGGAAATCTTACGGAAACATCAGCTGAAGGCTAAGTTTTCGAAGTGTCACTTCTGGAAGAGTGAAGTGAGATTCTTAGGCCATGTTATCTCTGGAAATGGAATAGCGGTTGATCCCGCTAAGGTGGCAGCGATCCAGGATTGGGTTAGACCTAAGAATGCATCTGATGTGAGAAGTTTTCTTGGATTAGCTGGATATTATCGACGGTTTATCAAAGACTTTTCCAAGATAGCTGCACCGTTAACAGGATTGACGAAAAAGAACCAAGTGTTCAGATGGGATGATAAGTCTGAGCAAGCTTTCGTAATCCTGAAAGAGCGACTGACGAGTGCTCCTGTTTTGACCATTCCTAGTGGGAATGATGAGATGGTGGTTTACACCGATGCATGTGGTACTGGACTTGGAGCAGTGCTAATGCAGAAAGATAAAGTTGTTGCGTACGCTAGTCGACAACTGAAGCCGCATGAAAGGAATTATCCGACACATGATTTGGAGTTAGCGGCGATTGTATTTGCTTTAAAGATGTGGAGACATTGTCTTTTGGGAGTTCGATTCGAGTTGTTTACGGATCATAAGTCATTGAAGTATCTTTTCTCCCAAAAGGATTTGAATCTTCGACAGCAACGGTGGCTAGAGTTTCTAGCATCGTATGATTTTGGTATAGCCTATACTCCGGGAAAAGGTAACGCAGTGGCAGATGCGTTAAGTCGAAGACATGCAGGATTGGGAGCCATGTTTTCGGAATGGAAAAGTCTCGAGTATTTGGCTGGATTTGATTTCAGGCCTAGATGTGAATTGGAACCTGAGATGTTGGCAAACTTATCAATAAGGCCTACTCTTGTGGAAAGGATTGGCGAGAGTCAAAAGCGAGACGATAAGCTTGTCAAGATTATCCGTGATTTGGAATCTGGATTGGACCCAGAGAAGGATAAAAGATTCAAGGTCGATCGAGAGGGTTGGCTTCGGAAGCAAGGACGACTAGTTGTTCCCGATATAGATGAATTGAGAGATGAAGTTCTGAAGGAAAGTCATCACTCGAAGTTGACAATTCATCCAGGAGGAAATAAGATGTATCGGGATATGAAGAGAACCTATTACTGGGAAGGTATGAAGAAGGATGTTGGAAATTTTATTTCCAAGTGTATGAACTGCCAGTTGGTGAAAGCTGAGCAAAAGAAGCCCAGTGGATTACTTCAGCCATTAGAGGTTCCTACATGGAAGTGGGAGCAAGTGTCGATGGATTTTATCGATGGCCTACCTAGAACCAAGGCGGGAAATGAAGGGATTTGGGTCATCGTAGATCGGTTGACCAAGAGTGCAAGGTTCATTCCTGTTCGATCGACTAGGACTACATCGAAGTTGGCTGAGCTTTATGTTAAGTGGATAGTTCGATTCCATGGTGTTCCGAAGAATATAGTGAGCGACCGAGATCCTTTGTTCACTAGTGGATTTTGGAAGAGCTTCCAGGAAGTTTTGGGAACTAAGTTGTTTTTGAGTACAGCTTACCACCCTCAAACAGATGGTCAGACTGAGAGAGTCAACCGAGTTTTGGAAGATCTCCTTAGAGCATGTGTTTTGGATTTCGGAGGATCATGGGAAGATCACCTTCATTTGGTGGAATTTGCATATAACAACAGTTACCAGTCAAGTATTGGTATGGCACCGTATGAAGCATTGTATGGAAGACCGTGTAACTCTCCGACATGTTGGTTGGAAACTGGAGTAAAGCTGATACTTGGGCCAGAGATGATTCGACAGACTTCGGATTGTATAGAAATCATTCGGCAACGAATGAAGGCAGCCCAAGATCGTCAGAAAAGTTATGCCGATAATCGTCGTAAGGATTTGGAATTCGACGTGGGTGATATGGTTTTTGTGAAGATTTCTCCATTGAAGAATGTTATTAGATTCGGGAAGAAAGGAAAATTGACTCCGAGATTTGTTGGACCATTCCCGATTATCGAGCGAATTGGAAAGCTCGCTTATAGATTGGAGTTACCGGAAAAGATGGCGGGTGTGCACAATGTTTTTCATGTATCTTATCTACGGAAGTATGTGCACGACTCAAATATGGTGGTTTCTGCTGATAGCTGTGAAGACTTGGAGGTTGATCCGGTGGTTACGAGACCTCGTAAGCCGCTTCGTGTTGTAGAAACCGACACGAAACAGCTTAGGAGGAAAACGATTACGTTTCTCAAGATACAATGGAGTGATGATGTTAACGACTGTACGTGGGAGGAGGAAGAGAGGATGAAGACAGCTTATCCCGAACTCTTCGAGGTATGGCCCTAAGGTGTCGTGACATCTCATGAATTTGTACCTTGTTCTAACCTTAGAATTCTGCATGCTAGGCTAGAATTGGATGCATGGTTTGTTGATTGCTATGGATGGTAGGCATGCGGAATAGTTTTGATTGCTGTTGTTTGCTTGGAATTTCGGGGGCGAAATTCCTAAGGGGGAGAGAATGTAACGACCCGTATTTTACGTGTCGATATATCGTAGAATTCTAGGTCGTTAGTGTTGATAAGTCGTCCTTAACCTAAGTCGTAGGGAAAGATAACTTGTATGTTGTTTGAGTCGCGAGGAAATTAGATTGGAAAGTTAACTCGAGTTAGTGTTGGAGCGAGTTAACGGGTTAGTGGTCTTCGCGAGTTACGAGTTAATGAGTTAGATAGCGACTTAGGGGATGGACGAGTTAGTGGGGTTGACGACCTAAGGGGTTAGGTCGTTTGGATGTTAGGTCGTTGAGGAGTGTTGAACGACCTAATGTGTTAACGAGTTAGTAGATATGACCGGGTTAAGGCTTTGACCGACCTAAGCAAGTTAGCGACTTATAGGGTTTTGCCGAGTTATAGAAGTTAACTTGTGTAGAGGCTTAGGTCGTGGTGATGTTTAGGTCGAGGGAAGCGACTTATAGGATTAGCGACCTATAGGATGGGAGCGACCTAAGGCAGATATCCGACCTATAGATATGAGCGACTTAGGGTTAACGACCTAGCAGTTAGACGAGTTAATGGGTTAGAGGTAGTTAATGGCCTAAGGAATTTAACCTACATAAGTATTTGACCGACCTAAGAGGATTAACGACCTAAGTTTGCTGTGTATAGATAGGTCGTAAGCGACCTAAGATAGGGGGTGTGTTAGGTCGAGTGGATTTGATAGGTCGTAACTCAGTTAGGTCGTGAGCAACCTAAGTGAGTCGTTGAGTTTTTAGGTCGTGTGATAAGCCTCGTCCCAGTTAGGTCGTAGGTCGTTGGGTTCGATGAGTCGAAGGTCGTTGGGAATGGTAGGTCGGCAATAGTTAGGTCGCTGGGTAGTTATGTGGTGCAGTTAGGGCGATTAGACGACCTAAGGTAGGTTGCATAGATTGTTAGGTCGCGCGCTTATGTTTTAGGTAGCGTGCATACTGTGGGTCTTAGGTCGTAGTATAGTTAGGTCAAGACTTTTTAGGTCGGCAACGACCTAATAGCGAGCCTATGAGTTAAGATCTGGGCGACCTAAGGAGAATTCAGCCTATAAATAGAGGGCTTTGGCTCACTTTTTGGCACCGGATTTCGAAGCAACGAAGTGCTGCCATTTTGAGAGCTCGACTACAACATTTCTTCATTTCCTTTTCTCCATTCCAATCTAGTTCTAACATCCATCCAAGATCCAAGATCGAAGAGCCAAAGTTGAAGATCTTCATCCGACGAAGCTAGATTTCACCATTTCAAGCGAGATTTCACCAAATCGAGCTTGAATCCTTGCTGTCCAGATCTGAAATTGATAGTTTTTGAAGTGTTTGGGTGATTTGGTGAGTGGTAGTTATCTCTCACGCGGACCCAAAGGAGTGTATTGGATTGGTGGTTTGTTGGAGTGTTGTAGATAGTGATTTTATGCATTCTTCCTTAGATCCAAGTGTAGATCCATTACTTATGAAGATGTTTACCTTTGCAAGTTCATTCATCTAGTTTGTAGAGACAAAACCCATGATTTATATTTGTTAGATCTATGCTAAAAACCCATGATTCATGTATGTTAGATCTATGCTCATTTATTTACGAAATTGCCATTGTAATTATAAATGCCTATTTAGATCATGTTTGATTACTTGATTTTCTATGTAGATCTTGTTGAATGATTGATTGCTTGGATTAATGTTTGATTTGATTGATTAGTTGATCTATTACTTGACTTCGACAAGTAAGGTCGATGGTGATTCAAAAGCTAAGTGGAAAGGCTCTTGAATGGTGAACGCTACCTGTAGCATATGAAGCGGATGTGGAAGCTCATATGGATGGATTCGATGATGTGGAACCTTGCCATAATGCGAGAAGGCAAAGCATGATATTGAGATGGGACTTTGCTATGATGTGATGGGGCAAGGCATATGTTGAGATGGGACGGGTCATGATGACGTTCCAAGCACGGGCCATGACGACGTGCGAAGTTATAACTCGGTGATGCGGTCCGAGTTGGGATGGATAATGGTTAGCTTGAGAGGCGCTTGAGCTAGTATGGAAAGAGTCGTCAAGGAGGATGACTAGGAGGCTAAGATCTCATCGTTGTCGAAGGTTCTAGCATACTCAAAGCAAGGGTACGTTGGAACGGGTCACGATGACGTTCCAAGCACGGGTCACGATGACGTGCTAGTACTCTGGGCTGATGCGTTCGGCTTAGGCACGGGTCATGATGACGTGCGGAGTTATGTCTAAAACCGGGGTTACCATTAGCCCTTGACAGGTGGTCATTCAACTAACGGTGAAATCAAGGCAATGATAAAAGTAATAGCCGGAGTCATGGATGTTTGGACGTTTGGTTGTATCATCATTCGGTCTCAAGAGCGGTGTTTTCTGGATGCTTATCTGATCTTGGTTTAGGCCTTGGGGGTTTGTATTTGGAAAACATCGACCTTGACTCGAGTGATTATTGTTTTACCTTAATTGTCTGCTATGTTATGTTTGCTTCACTTTAGTTTGAGTCTGGGGGCTATCACTGTAGAAAGAGGTGGAGTGGGATGGTTTGGTTCCTATTCCTTTATCCTTTATACTCTTTTGGTATGTTTGATAGTCGATTTACTGCTCACTAAGACTTTGTCTGACTCAAGGTTTTATGTCTCCTCTTATTACCTTGGGCTGTTCATCCATGTTGGGATGGGCAGACTAGGTAGCAGGTGACAGGTGCTGTTCATGGAGGTCTACGTTGATGATGACAAAGACGAGCAGGAGGCTTTTGCATATTATTTTCATATTATGTACTGGGTGTTCCGCTGCTATATTTGTTTGAGTGTTATGTAGTGAGGCTTTGATGTATGGATGATTCATATGTTTGTATAAAACTTCTATGATGCTTATATGATGATGTTCTGTTCTATGGAGCTTCACTATATTATATTCCTCTATTATATTTTATCCATGCGCTGTGAGTTATACGATAGAGTTTGCTGTTTTATTTTACCCTGACTATCGTCCATGGCTAGCTGGCACGCTTTTCAGCGCACTATTCCCTTGTTTTGGTGCGGGAGTCATGGGCGGTCGTCACAAAACCCATAACATCTTTTAAGTTATTGCACTCATATTTGTGATATTGATTTGACTTACATAAGAGTATTTTAGTCCTGACTTGAGTGTTTTTTCTTTTCATTACGCTCAGGTCAGTCCTGAGTTTTCAGCATATTGAATATTATTCACTAGAGGATGAGGACGAGGATTTTGGTATATTACTATTATTATTCCCTTATTCATGCTATCATGTATATTGATCACTTATCTCTGATGTGTGTGTATATATATAACTCTGATAAATGTGTATAGATTAAAATCAAATGTATAGTAAATAGCTTCATGAACTGTTATTTGATTATTATATTTTATCGTTTCTGCTGTGAGATTTCATGTTTATTTTTTTCTTATTTAACTCCATTGATTACCTACGTTCTGTATTGTTTAAGTTGGTATGTTGATTATTGTCAATTTAAACTTTTTGAAATGTTGGTTGTCATAGTTTATAATTATTTTGGTTATTTACTTATCTAAAAATGCGGGGTGTTACATTCTCCCACCCGTTAGGAAATTTCATCCCCGAAATTCGATAAGGGTAAAACTATGTAATTCTCCGCATCAGTCACATCCATTTTGTGTACATCCTATTTTTGCAATCATCTGTGTATTTGTACAAAGTGTCATTTCACAAAAGATACATGCATGTACATTAATCTATAAGCGGTACCTCCTATATGAATGCTTTTCTCTTTAAAAATTTGTTTTAAATATGATGCACACATTCTAAATATACTTACAATTTTTATATGAATGCAATCATTTGAAGACTCAAAACATTTTTCATCCAATTTTTCCCACACTCCCACTGAATAGGGGCGTAATTCAACGATTTTTACATCCAAATCCTACCAAGCAACTTTTAATATTCGAATTTCAGAAAAATCCAATTTTTTCCCAACTTGATTTCTTATGTTAGAAAGAAGGTAGAAAACAAAAAACATCACATTTACCATTTTACTTTTGCGCACCTCTTTCTCCGTACTTAGGACTTATGCCGCTATTCTATAAAAATCTCTATTTTCTTTCCCAAGCAAGGTTCACGTTTTCAAATTTTTCTGTTGACGTTTCTGTCGCTTTCTTTAAACTTGTTGTTTTCCTTTTAGTTACTCTTTTTGGCTTTTACTTTTCTTTTATTACTTACATCCTATGTTTTTATTCTCCTCTTGTGAACATACCTGATAAAGAGCATCATACCAATCAGTACAGACTTGCAATAATAAAGACAAAATGCTTACATAGGAGTACGATCTCATAACTAAACGAGAAAACAAGTCCTACTACAAAGCTATATTAGATAAATAAATATAGCAGCTAATCACAGTTATCATCTGGGGCTAAGAGGCCTAGGTCCATGTCCACCCTGACATAGAATGGTCCTACTCTAGGAATCCAAGTTAGTCATATGCTCCTCCTGCCGTCTATTACTCATTACTAACTTACACTATATTACTCACGATGAATAAGATCTACTCATCTCTTCCATTCTATACTCAAAATGGAATAACCAAGTCTAATTTACTGCAATGAATAAGGATTTTAATATATGTAGTCTCTATCTAAAATGACAACTAAGCTTTGAGAAATTTTCTCTTTACCTTTTAAAGACCTTTACAACTTTCCATAAAAAATATTGGATTTTAAAATTTATCTGTTTACTAAGTTATTCTCTTCCAAAAACTTATTTACTTTTTCACCAAACCATTTTTCTTTAAAACATGTCTTGCTTGTGCTTAAAACAATTATTTTCTTGACTTTCAAAAATGTCCTCACATGTTTTCAAAACATATTCTTTTCATAGATTCACAAATTTACGAAACTGGAGCAGATTAGAATAATTATTTTATCAAAAATCCTTTAACTTTCCTACTTTTCCAATTACCTAAATTTGGAGGAGTTTCTAACTTACTACAAATGGGGACTATCTAAAAGGGAAGCAACCAATGCGCATAATCAATGAAAAAATATGAAATTTCCATTGCTTAACTTTGCTGCTAAGGCTCTCTATGATATCCCTTCTAACTAACACCGTCACTAATTATTACACTTCTTATTACACCTAATGGTTTTATATCTTAATGCATTGGAACTACTTTCTCTTATGAGAAACCATTAACGCTAAAACCTTCTATGAATCCTTTAAAAGAGGATTTCACGTTTATGTGAAATTACAAGGAACTCATTTTATAATTTATCGAAACAGGCTATAAAAAATATGGTTCTTTCCATACCTTATACATATCTTTAACGTATTCCTTATAATTTGCACAAAACATATTTACTTGTGATTTGGTTTCATAGAAAATTATATCATTATTCATTTCATTCCAATAGATTAAAGTATGTTTAATCTATATTCACCTACAATAAACATTTTCTACATAATTTATTAATTTCCTAATATTTAATTTACATTGTTCTTAGAAAAACTCATTTTCAAACCTGTTTTAATATTTTCATAACTTGAAAACATTTATATATACTGATTTAAATAATAAGTGTACTTACAAACTGTTTGCGCCAAAATTGGTCAAAAACCCCGAGTGTTGTGAAAGCACCAGTGTTGGAATATAAATCAGCAATATTCAAACACAAATCACAGATCTAAGCAGCAAAACAGGAATTATAAACAAGGACACACGATTTATAGTGGTTCGGCTATCTCCGGCCTACGTCCACTTCAAAGGTTTTCTCTTTTTATTGATGTTCTTCGCTGATTACAATTGATTACGGTGGATTACAATGGATTATAGCTCTAAAATTCAAGTACAATGATGGTAATGGAGTGCAAAGCAGAGCCTGGTGGAATCTTGGTGCTTCAGAGCCTTGATCTTGCCAAAGAGAAATCGCCCCCTTTTCTGAATGACCTGGGGCTCTATTTATAGGCGTAGGAGGCTGATATTTCTCCTAAAAGTCAGGTGGACCGCTTTTGGCACGTGAGGGGGCCCATATGGCCGAAACCTGGAGATCCGGGCCCACATTGGGATCGATTCGACCCTTGGTTCGAATCGATTAAGAAATCGTCCAATCGTGATGAAACTTGGCGTGGACATTCTTCGACATGTAGACAAACTCCTGTAAAAATTTCATGGGATTTGGATCAGTGGATTGAGAGTTATCATCGATTCGAAATGATGTTTCTCGGTACGCTGTTTGGCTCGAATCGATCAATTCGAATCGAGTACTTCGAATAGATCTAAGGGCGTGTAAGTGGGTTGACGTGGCGTGCCTTCTTCGAGTCGATCCATGTTTTTCGTCGAGTTGATTGGGTCGACTCCGAGTTCTTTGCCGTGCTCACTGGATGGCTTCGTGTGTTGGATTCGAAGGTCTGCTTCGAATCGATGGAATGGTACTCGTTCGAATCGATCCAAATGCGTCACTTCAGATCGATTCAAAGTCGCCTTTAACATGTTGGATTCGAAGAGAGGTCATCGTGATGGATTCGAGGGAGATGGAGTCGAAGTCAATGGTGTCGAAGTAGGTATTGGATGATGGATTCGAGCGTCGTCTCTTCTTATGGATTCGAACATGGTGGGTTCGAACTAGATGGGTTCGAACTGAGCAATGTCCATCCCTCTTAACTCGAATCCATCATAACTTGAGCGTACGACCTCGGATTGACTTGAAATTTGAGGTGCAGACTTCTATGATCTCTCTTATCATGTCATATCAATTATGGCCCGAACCGGACTCGGACAAAATTCATCGATATCCATGGTTATCCTGAAATGCATGGTCGACATTCGAGAATAATAATCATCGATTTTTGGTAAATCTTGGGTATCTCAACTTTGCCAAAAGTTGGGATAACACTTTGCCCCCCAAAACATGCCTTTTTGTAAAAGGTATGTTTTGAACGGTCTTAAATCAAGTGTAATATATTCATGTTTCATTCATAGCTATAGTATTATCAATCAAGTTTATGGCTGTTCGAAGCCAAATCAGCATTCGTTCTTTTTGTAGAAGTTGAGAATGAAGTTTCGTAGTCTCTCTAGACTATCATTGGCTACTCTGAATCCTTACTAAGTCCATTCTAGACTTAGTGATTGAATAAAAAGATCCTATTGCACTCTGGCGCTGCCTTCTATCCCTTGCACTCTGGTCCCAGTTAGGACGTATAGCGATGTCATGGTCGTTCTAGACCGATCATAGCCTCTCTGGGCTCTTGCTGGATCCCATCTTGTCACTCTCCGGTGAAGGGGAAACAGCGCTTAAGTGAGTTGATCCTGTCGCTCTTCGGCGAAGCAACTCATTTCTTGCACTCCGGTTCAGTGTATCTGAACATTAAGCGATGTCTTGGTCGTTCGAGACCGATCATAGCCTTTCCGGGCTCTTGCTGGATCCCATCCCGTCACTCTCCGGTGAAGGGGAAACAGCGCTTAAGTGAGTTGATCCTGTCGCTCTCCGGCGAAGCAACTCACTTCTTGCACTCCGGACCCCGTCTCTCCGGGTAGGGTCATAAAGCGATCATGTTTATATTGGTATTTAATGTTCATCCCTTGACTCTCCGGTCAAAAGGTTTATTGCAAGAAGTTCTAATTTATTCATTTAATATTCAAGTTCTAGATGTTCAATCTCAAACATCAGAAAAAAGCTAAGGATTGCCTCTCCGGGCATATCGGTTTATCTCCATCTCAGAGCATGCCTAGGGATCTCTCCGGTTCCCATACATGTGTAAGTGGAGTAACCGTTTATTCTGAAAACAAATCTAAATGAAATTATTCGACCGAAGTCCAAATCCTGGACTTGGCCCTTGCCATCTTTAATCAGTTGATGACGAGTCGTGATCCTGATCCAGGATCGTTCCTGTTAGGTGGAGGCGGTAGTCGTTCAGGTCTTGCTGCCATTGCTCGTTCTCTGACAAATTGCGGCAATCTACCACCCCTAGCATGTTCTTCCACCTCATCCTTTAGGTGGCGGCATTCATCTGTAGTGTGTCCATCCAGCTCGTGGAATAGGCAGTATTTCCCAGTCCTGCGCTCCCGCTCGGTGGGATCCCTTATAGGTGGCTTTCGATAGGGGAGTTGCCCCCTAGTTTCAGTGTAGATTCTTTCTAGGCCCGCAGTCAGATCCGTGTATTGCCTGAATCTTGGTTCTCGGAATTTCTTCCGTTTATCAGGACCATCATGTCTGTCATCCTGTTTCCTTTTTCCTTTGTCTACTACAGGCTGTTCTCTGGGGATTTCTTCGCTTCGCGCGGTATTTATTTCCCAACTCTCGGCTCGTGATTCTTCCAATCGGATGAACTTTTCAGCTTTATGAAAGAACTTTCCAAGATCTTGTGGTAGATCTTTAGTTAGAGAATCTTTGAATTTGGTGCCTTCCGCGACTCCTGCCACCGCCGCCATTAAAATCATTGATGGATCCGGGCGATCCACAGAAGTCACTGTCATATTGAATCTCAATAGAAAATCTTTTATGGACTCTCCGGTCCTTTGCTTGATTGAAGCTAAAGTCATCACACTCTTGGGTCGCGTTACGTGGACCCTGAATTGTCTCATGAAGCAATCAACAAGCTCACTCCATGTTCTGATTGATCCAGTCTCTAGTTGTCTGAACCAAAGTGCAGCCAAATCTGTCAAATATAGAGGGAAGCATCGTGCCATCACTTCCTCGGATGCCCCCAGCACTTCCATGTGCCTGATATATCTGGTAATATGCATGGTCGGGTCTGACCTCCCGTTTTAAGGATCTAGTGTTGGTAATTTGAATTTTGGAGGGTTCCTTGCGTTTCGGATATTCGGAGTGAATGGACTCCGACTGACTTCTTCCAGTCCTCCACTAGGCAATCCTCCTCTCATGATTCGTCGCATCAGGCCAACCATTCTCTCGTCTCCGTCTATAGGTTGGCCCCTTGTCAAGTTCCTATCCTGCCCCCCGAGCCTTGAAGGGAATTCTGGTACGTATTCTTCTGGTGGCTCGTTAGCATATGCATTGGCTCCAGCTTGTTGAGCTTCGTCTGTTGGTCTTCCAGTATCAGACCCTGAGGGTCTGCCCCCAAGGCCTTGTTGACCACCTTCAACTCCTGCATTCTGGCCTTGAACCTGTCCTTCATTAGCTTCTGCAACCCTGATTCCTTGTCCCGCACTCGTAGCTGTTGTAGTTGGTCCAAGGTTTTGCATGTTTGTCGCCCTCATTTGCTTGAGGAAATTCTGCAGCATCTCCTGTTGACTCTTCATCATGCTTTCGCGCAATGAATTAGCCATAGCCTCCATCTCGTCTCTAGTGATGTAGACGGAATCTTGTCCTTCTCCTGATCCTGAGGATGCTTCTTGGCTTCCTCCTTGTTGGCTCCTATCAACTCTTTGTCTTGTTTGTCGAGTCATTGTTTCTGAATCGGATTTCTTCGAACTTTTGAATCTGAACTCTGAATCTGTTGCAGCGGGTGCTAGTTCCTTCTCAGTGAAAGCACCAAAGTGTTTGCGCCAAAATTGGTCACAAACCCCGAGTGTTGTGAAAGCACCAGTGTTGGAATATAAATCAGCAATATTCAAACACAAATCACAGATCTAAGCAGCAAAACATGAATTATAAACAAGGACACACGATTTATAGTGGTTCGGCTATCTCCGGCCTACGTCCACTTCAAAGGTTTTCTCTTTTTATTGATGTTCTTTTCTGATTACAATTGATTACAGTGGATTACAATGGATTATAGCTCTGAAATTCAAGTACAATGATGGTAATGGAGTGCAAAGCAGAGCCTGGTGGAATCGTTGTGCTTCAGAGCCTTGATCTTGCCAAAGAGAAATCGCCCCCTTTTCTAAATGACCAGGGGCTCTATTTATAGGCGTAGGAGGCTGATATTTCTCCTAAAAGTCAGGTGGACCGCTTCTGGCACGTGAGGGGGCCCCACATGGCCGAAACCTGGAAATCCGGGCCCACATTGGTATCGATTCGACCCTTGGTTCGAATCGATCAAGAAATCGTCCAATCGTGATGAAACTTGGCGTGGACATTCTTCGACATGTAGACGAACTCCTGTAAAAATTTCATGGGATTTGGATCAGTGGATTAAGAGTTATCATCGATTCGAAATGATGTTTCTCGGTACGCTGTTTGGCTCGAATCGATCAATTCGAATCGAGTACTTCGAATCGATCTAAGGGCGTGTAAGTGGGTTGACGTGGCGCGCCTTCTTCGAGTCGATCCATGTTTTTCGCCGAGTTGATTGGGTCGACTCCGAGTTCTTTGCCGTGCTCACTGGATGGCTTCGTGTGTTGGATTCGAAGGTCTGCTTCGAATCGATGGAATGGTACTCATTCGAATCGATCCAAATGCGTCACTTCGGATCGATTCAAAGTCGCCTTTAACATGTTGGATTCGAAGAGAGGTCATCGTGATGGATTCGAGGGAGATGGAGTTGAAGTCAATGGTGTCGAAGTAGGTATTGGCTGATGGATTCGAGCGTCGTCTCTTCTTATGGATTCGAACATGGTGGGTTCGAACTAGATGGGTTCGAACTGAGCAACGTCCATCCCTCTTAACTCGAATCCATCATAACTTGAGCGTACTACCTCGGATTGACTTGAAATTTGAGGTGCGGACTTCTATGATCTCTCTTATCATGTCCTATCAATTGTGACCCGATCCGGACTCGGACAAAATTCATCGATATCCATGGTTATCCTGAAATGCATGGTTGACATTCGAGAATAATAATCATCGATTTTTGGTAAATCTTGGGTATCTCAACTTTGCCAAAAGTTGGGATAACACAAACCATTTTATTTCTATACTTAGAAATTATCTTCAAAACACATTTTTTTATTTGGATCAAAACAGATGTTGTGTAAAACACCGTTGCTACAACCCAAAAATACTAGTATATGAATTGAATTAAAATAAATATTAATAAATCCCATATGCTATGTTAAAACATTTTCTTTGGGTTTTTATATTTAAAATAGTGTATATGAATTGGATTAAAATAGTGTCATAGTGTATGCATCCTTTATTTTTCACGAAAACATCTATTACAACAATAAATGTTGTAACCTACGTTTTCGATAACACACTCTAGGTTTTTATATTTAAAATCCTTGTTTTCCTACAAAGAAACTAGCGAGCTATGCATGCTCTATAATTCTTCATAAATAATTTCACTTTTAACAAAATTTACATCATATAAAAACCAATTTAAATTTCATACCACTTTTTTTTGCCAAAAACCCAATATTAACTTCCTCAATCATATTAACAATTGTATTTTTCAACTTTTTTCTTCCAAAAGTTTCATTTTATTGAGCTAGACATAATGTGGATTTTCTTCTTATTACCCTAGGAATACCCTTCCTAAACCGTCGAAATTTCATTTCCTTGCTAAAATTTCTTATTCCTTCCAAAATATCCTACTATCCCTAGGGAACTTTCCCACTTCCTATAGCATATGGATACCAATCTTCTCTCAAAACATAGTTTATTATACACTATAAATCGACAATAACATAGGCTCAACACCCTTGGGTCATCCCAAACCCAACTAAAAAATTATGCACAAATATACTTCTAAAAACTTTCCATAATAAAATCTATAATTGGGGACTAATAGGATTTTAGTACATAATATATTTATATTTTATTCAAAAATACAAAGACGTTCACTCATATTTCCTACTTTACATAGGATCTATTAACCTAAGCTTTGATACCAAATGTAACAACCCGAGTTCCAATGGATCTAGATTTTTCGCCAAAAATGCTAAAACCCAAATCCATTGAAGCTCGAGTTAGGTGTCTGGTATCCTGTAAATAGTCAAACATAAATATATCAAAGCTCAAATAAAATCTCATAGTGGAATTGACTAAAATTAATAGTAAATAAATACTCACCAAGATAATAACACTTTTTAAACAAGCATCACAAACCTGGAGAATCTCTGCTATCTATCTAACCCGTGGGATGATATGAGGAGGGGGTCAGAACTAAAGTTTTGATGAATGGACAAATTATACACTTCTAAGAATAATTCTACATATACCATTCTATTTCCATTTTCTGTTATTGTGATGACCCAGAAATTTTGAACATTTGAAATTGAAATATTTAATTGATTTTAAATATTTGAAGATTAGTTTAACTTGAATTTCAAATATCACTGTTTATTTGACAATTAAATTATTGAATTTAATAATATGAGATTGGGTAAAATCTGAAATCTGAAATTGTAAGCTTGTTAAAAATGATTTGAAGTCTTGTAAAATCTATATTAATAGTACTCAAGATAATGGAAGCTTCGGAATTGAATTTGGAAATGTTTTGTTAAGTCTTAAAAATATATCATTTAAATCTTTATTTAAAAATAGCCTTCCAAGGCATGGTCTTGGATTTCGACGAAACAAGTTTCATTGGATCCGTAATATTTTATTATTATCAAATTTCAATTTTTGTAATGTTTGAAGTCATCGTTTGACCGTACGATAGATAAACACATTGAAATCATTATCGAAAATTCAATAAAAAGCTATCTTCTCCATACGATCGAGTTAGGCTTTGAAACCTTTTCCATTACATTCGGAATATGGGTATAACCTTATGAATTCCTAGCAGCACGCCTCGATAGGAGGTCGAGATTTTGAGTTGCGTAATTTAAAATGATGTAAAAATTTAAATTTAATTAAAACTATAACATTTATGTATTTGATATAAATCATTTTCACAAGATAATTTTACACGTTTCTTCCCTTCTAACATTTGTCATCTTCATGGACACACGTTTTTATTTAAAAATAATAATAACCAATCGAAGCCGTCCATTTTAAAAGGAAAAAAAATATAATAAACAAAAAAAATCGATTCTTCTCCTTCAAACTAATTCCATGGCCGAGCTCTTTATCTCTTTCGTTTCCCTTTCTTTTTCCTCAAATTCAAAATCGATGGCCGCCACCATTTTTCACACAAAATCGATAAAAATAAAATGAAACCTAATCGAAATTGCGAGTGCGGCGCGACGAAGGAGATCAAGCATCAGAGATCGGCAATCAAACTAGGGCTTGTCCGTAGGCTAGGTTTAGGGTGGCAGCTCGATTTCGTGCGACAGTTGGGAATTGCGACTGACTTTGGGGTACGGTGGTGTCGATCGACGGTGGAGAGAGCAATCAACATGGAGGCAAGCTCGAGCATGGCCGCGAAGCACTGGAGGGGAGCACATGGTGCTTCGCGATTTGAGGAAGGTTTGCTCGCGTGCGATTTGGTCGAGGCTAGGATCGTTCGTGAACGAGGAGGGTTTCGTCCAGTAAGCTATAATTTTGTAATTGATTTTAATTTATATATATAGACTGGGAATTTTATTTGATGGCAAAGGAAAAAAAAATTATTACAGTAAAGTGTATGCATATATGCAGATTTTTTTTATGTATATATATGTGCAGAAAAACAGAAATAACATATGTACATAAGATTTAGATATAGTGAGTTTTAAATGGAAATCTAAACTATTTTATAGGTATATATATATATATATGAAATCTATATAAACTATTTTAATAAGGATATTTATTTTCAAAATGAAAATAAAATAAAATATATATACACACATTTTTGAAATCTACTAGCTTATTTTAAAGACAACGTATTTTGGCAATTAATTTGTTTTATTTACTAATTTAATTATTTTTAGTTATTAAAAGATTTTTTTTAAAGAAAACTATTAGTTCAAATTTAAAATATTAAATTAAAAAAATAAATTATTGGTTTAAACCCAAAGTATTAGTTAAATTAAATTGTTAATTAATTAAATGGTGATTAATTACTTGATTAATTCAAATAGTAATATATCGTGAATTGTTTATACAAGGTCCAAAATCATGAAGAAATACTCGAGAGGGAAATGGATTGCAAAACAAAAGCAAAGGTGAGACCTTCTCACTCACATTTGGATACAGTTGATTTAAATAGTTAAAATTTAAAATATTGGTTGATTGCTTGGATAGATGTGATATTATATATTATAGTGTGTATATATATATATTGGAGTGATTGATTTCCTGTATTTTATAGCGGATGAGACCCTGTGTGCCCCGCATAATAGCAGATGACAATTTATACCGCGATATCTCGCCTTGAAGCGGGATTGCTATTTAATTTATTGCGCTAATGTCATGACCCATCTTTCACTCCACAGAAAGACGCATCACGATTAAGAAAGAAAGGAATGGAGAAGAGAAAAGATAGAGAAGAAAGAACTAAACAACATCAAAATCTCACAGCGGAACGAATAAAATATATTAATCACATAAGATATTACATAGTATCATATACATCAGAGTCACACAGCTTATACAACACAAATTAGATAGTTATAAAGATCTGTCTATCATACAACTCCAATACAATACAGACATCACCACAGAGATATAACACAGTAGAAATACAGATATCTAAACGCTGACGCCTCCTGCTCCAAATCTCCTCCAGAATTCGTCAAAGCTTACCTGAATCCCTTGGCCACTCGTAAAAATTTGAGTATCCAAGAGTTTAATAAAATAGAAAATAAACTCCGGGTTAGACATGGGTCTGGTGTGAGTAAAAGGGTTAAAGTTGCTTAACTTTGAAAAACCATTGGAAACAAAAGGTATCACGTAAGGCTTCCCACACATAAACATGGAAAAGTTTTTACCTTACGATAACCAAAACATTTTATAGAAAATCCAGTGATATTATAATAGTGTCTAGGTTTTCAAGTAAATAGAAAAGGATGAAATTTTTACATTTAGTAAATTCAAGAATACATAGGTTTACAATCAAGTCTGAGGGCACTTATTGGAGATTGGATTCCATACAATGGCTGGGCTACTGGGGTACTATCATAGTACCTAGTCTAGATCAGAGTACCGTGGATCTACCCTAAATCCCATGCAACACAATGCCAGAACCATCCCTTACTCGATAGTCCCGAACAAGACAACCCCACAGTTGGCTGTGAACCAACTGCCCACTAAGCCGAATAAAAAGGGACCTCTATACAGGGGAAATCTAGTCATACTTGGACGCGACCCACTTATTCTTGCCGCACCTCCCCTGTTTTAGCCATTTCCGGTTTATGAGGCCTGAGGCTAAGATTACCTTTTCAGAACACATATCTTAGAATGCTCACCGTCCTCCAATGACGATGTTCTGAAAGCATTCAATCCATACAAGTTCGTTCCGGGTTCGATCGAAACCGAAGGCACTGTTTCGCTACACTCATCTTGGAATCACCCTCAGAGTTAATGATAATATCCCCTGCACTCTGAATCTTCATCTTGAATCTGAAAGCACTATCTCCATCAAACTCATTTTGGAATCACCCTCAGAGTTTTAACGATAAATAGTTCTTACACTTCGAGTCTTCATCTTCATCTTCACTTGAATTCATGACCTAACGTTTAATTTGGATCGATGAGATTTTCGGATGTCCAAATTTGAAAATCCGATCCCGGTCTCACCGAAATCCAAAATGCCATTTTAATGTCCAAGTGGTTCAAGGGTTTAAACAATTCAATTTATTATCTATATTCACACAGATAGATAATCCATATTATCACAATTCAAGTATCTCATATCACAAAGCAACCCATATCACATATCAGAGATATCATATAATCCAAGGCATTCAATCTTCATTCAATCATTCATAAGCAAGATCAATCAACCAGACCATCCCTAATTAATTTAATTTACCACCAATGAATTAAATTAATTACTTAATTACTTTTAAATCCTGCTTATTTAACATTAGTTAATTACAATCCAATTAATTAATCACCCATTAATTATCCATCTTAATTAATCATCCTTGATTAATTATCCTTTATTTTTTGAAAGTCAATAAGCTAAGGGAGCCTTGCCCATTATTTATTACAATGATATTTACATTACAAAATACATCAGCTCATGATTTGCAAGTATCCAAATAAATGAATCTTACAAACAAGTTAATAAAAAAGCTATCTATCAATCTTGAAAATTTAACATGTACATTTATACTTTCCACCCTATATACAGCAGATCTAGTCTTAATGCTCCATATTCAAATTGTTGCATTTGTTCTTCAGTTGAAAAATTTTTAGTCTCAACTTCCAAAACCATACTTCAGTAGAAAATGCAATTTGCCTGAATACTGTAAATCCATAGATGATCCTCAAAAGCCATTTGAAATTCTCAATGCATCAGAAGATTAAATATCATCAGTCCAAATGAATGGAACAAGCTTTAAAATTCAGATCTAGACTTTAAGTATCATATCCAAATTGTGGCATTTGAACATCCATACATGATCTTCAGCAACCATACTACTTCCTCAATGAAACAGATCTAAATCTATCTTCATACCCAAATGCATGGAATAACCTATCAATAAAAGATTCAACTAACAAAGGATCAGTAAGCATGTTACAAGCAGATAAAATATAATCACTCATCTGTTCATTCTTTTTTGAAATAAACTGCTAATTTTTGAAATCAAATCACTGGCTGAGCTGAAGTTATTTGAAAAAATTCTCTCATTTCTTTCCTTCCAAATTACAGTAACAAAAATTTTAAGAATTGTTAATAATTCCTTAGCTTTGGAATTCCTCCATCTAGTAGCTTTGTAGATATTGAACCATTCTTCCTTAGAATTCTTGTTGGAAGTATGAAAATTTCCAGAGGTCATCAATTTATTCCAAATATCACCTGTAAAAGCACAACTGAAAAATAGATGTGTATTATTTTCTAAATGATCATTGCAGAGAACACATGTGCTATTGTCAATTAAACCATAAGACACAAGTTTATCCTTTGTTAATATAGCATTGGCCATAACCTTCCATAACATTAAGTTTTCTTTAGCTGGATTATCAGAGCACCAAATTCTATTATTCCAGGCAAATTTCCCACTGCATTCATTATCCACAAGTAAATCATATATCAATTTTATTGAATGTCTTTTCCTCTGCTGTGACCAAAGAACACTATAATCTCTCTCAGGAATTTTAATCTTGGCAATTTCATACCAAACCTTTCTGACCTCCAAAGAACTGCTATAAGGAAGCACTATTTCATCTTGAAGAATGAAATCAGATGCTTTTGTCTGAAAGGGAATACCAGTTGATATAAAACTAGAGTAATTCATACATTTTTCCAAAATTAACCCAGGTTTTGCCCAAGGATCAGACCAAAAATTGCAGTTTAAATTCTTCTTTGGATTAATTTGAATCAGTGGTAAAAATTTCTCTCTCAACTTTAAAATATTTCTCCAACTCCAACTCGAGTTATTCTGTATTAGCATATCCCAGAAGTTCTTTCTCTTGATCAAATTTCTCTTAATCCAAATTGTCCATAAGTCATCACTATTGCTTAAGATTTTGTCAAAGTATTTAGATATTGCAGCTTGATTCCAAAGATGTAAATTGATAATACCCAAACCTCCTTTAAATTTTGGCAAACTTATCTTTTTAAAAGAAATAGGAATTAATTTTTTGGAGAAAGGATCACCATGCCAAAGAAATCTATTCAAAGCACTATTAATCATGGAAATTAATTTAACAGGTAAGATAAAATGCCTCATCCAATAGGTAGTCATGGCAGAAGCAATGGACTGGATTATTACAAGTCTACCAGCTTGTGATAATTTTGAACTAGGCCAAGAAGAAAGCTTTTCAGTTATTTTCTCATATAATGGTAAGCAGTTCACTTTTGATAGTCTAGAAGTTATCAAAGGTAATCCTAAGTATGTTGCATTAGAAGGCATGTTATTAAAGCCAGAAAATTTAATCAACTCATTCCTGATGTCCTCTTTAACTCCAGCTATTAATATATTAGACTTATTGATATTTATACGAAGACCAGTGATTTCCCCAAATTTTATAAGAATCTCCAAAACAGTCTGGATATTATCCTTAGAAGGTTTAGTGAATAAAACTAAATCATCTGCAAAAAGTAAATGAGTGATCATAGGGTTCTTACACTTAGGATGTAGTTCCAATGATTTACTATGTACCCTCTCCTTTATTAGCACATTTAATATCTCCATAACTATGATGAACAGATAAGGTGAAACTGGGTCTCCTTGTCTAATCCCTTGTGTTCCTTTAAAAAATCCATTTAAACAACCATTTCTAGAAATAGAATAATAAGGTGTAGATATGCATGTGTAAATCCAAGCCAGCATTGGTTTTGGAAAATTCATTCTAGCCATGATTGCGATAATGGAATACCATGATATAGTATCAAAAGCTTTCCTAATGTCAAGCTTTATCATACATCTAGGAGAAATATTTGATGTTCCATAACCCCTTAATAATTCTTGAGTCAGTAGAATATTATCACTTATGTTCCTATTGGGGAGAAAAGCAACCTGATTCTTTGAAATAATTGAAGGAAGGACAGCTTGCAATCTAGTAGATATAATTTTGGTTATTATCTTATAAACAGTATTACAACAAGATATTGGTCTAAATTCTGAAACATTAGAAGGATTATCATTCTTGGGGACAAGTGTGATTGCAGTAGAGTTAAAACCTTTAGAGAGCTTATTCGAAGCAAAAAAGTATTTAATAGCTCTTAACACATCATATCTAATTGTCTTCCAACAATGTTGAAAAAAATATGTATTAAATCCATCAGGACCTCCACAACTTTCCTTATTCAAACTGAAAACTGCTAACTCAATCTCTTCATTAGTGATTTCCTCTATAAGATTGTTAGCTTGAATTGAAGATAGATGAGGAGTTTGAAGTTGAAACAATGGACTTACATCAGCAACAAAAGGTTTTTGATTGGCAAGAATGGATGCAAAGTAATCCACAAAAGCAACATTAATATTCTCTTCATTAACATGCTTAACACCTTTATCATCATATATACAATTGATTCTTTCTTTTGATTGCTTAACCTTGATAGAATCATGGAAAAATTTTGTATTCCTATCACCAAATTTTTCATATTTATCATGTAGTAACTCTTTAGATATATACAGTTCAAATTCTAAAACATCTTGCAATGACTTAGCTAATTCATTCTCCTCCATAGCAATAGCAGCATTCAATGGATCAGAAAGTAAATTTCTTTGTACCTCATATAATCTTTTCCTTAAATCAGAGGAGATATCAGTACCAGTACCAAAATTATTCCTAGCCCATATCTTCAATTTTCTTTTTAATTTGGAAAGTTTAGTCTTGAGAATATACAAAGGATTACCAAAAACTTCTTCATGCCAAACCTGCAGAAATAAATCCTGAAAAGAAGAATGATTAGTCCAAAATTTAAAAAATTTAAAAGTGGAAAATTTTGCACTTGCGACCTCTCCCCAAGATAAGATTAAAGGACTATGGTCAGAGATAGAAGGAAGAAGAGTGTTACAGAACAATGAAGGCCAAAGAGAAATAGCTGCAGAGTTTTGAAAAGCATGATCAAGTTTGCAAAAGATTCTATGATCATTTTTATTTTTATTGTTCCATGTGAAAAAAGGGCCAATAGATTGTATAGGAGAAAGATGAGCAAGCAATAACATTTGTAAAAGAGGAGATATATCTTTTGATGAAAGGGGAGAACCCCCTAATTTATGGGAAGATGAAAACATACAATTAAAGTCCCCTAAAACAAGCCAGGGCACTGAAGGATTATTTAAATGAGGCAAATGATTAAGCAGCAATTTCCTTCTCTCAATGCAGTTTTGAGCATAAATAAATGTAAGGAAAAAAGAAGAGTTGGAAACAACAGAAAAAACTTCATAATGAAGGAATTGATCAGATTCTTCCAATTTTTTCAACTGATAGTACTTTAAATTCCACATCACCAATAATCTTCCATAGGATGCACTGGAAAGGTTATCATCATGTTGCCAATTTGGTGCCATTAAATTGCTAGCTTTACTAGTTAAAATAGCATTCAATTTAGTTTCACTAACACACATGATATGAATATTTTCCTCCTTGATCATTTTCTTTATTTCCAATTGCTTATAAAGTAAGTGACCACCTCTAATATTCCAGTATGCTATATTCTTCATCATCATCAAGAATTGGGAATGATTAACTTACTAGTATGCCTCCTAGTATGCCTTGTAAAATTTCCTGAAGCACTTGAAGATATGTTGTCTGATTTAGGTTGAACTTCCTCTATACAACAATCAATCTCATTATTCATATCCAATACTTCATGTACTAAATTCTTATTCTTTGCTTTTTTACCCCTTATTAATGATAAGCTCAGAGTGGGAGGATTAGAATTAAAATTTGAACATTTTGATTTATTCTTCAAAGAAGAAATAGGAGTTGAAGAAGCATTAATAGAAGAAGATGGAATAGAATTATCTTGAATCATGGTTGAATCCAAGTTTACAGGAGGAGGAAGAATTAAAATATCAGGAGGAGATAGGTGGGAATAAGGAGAACAGGAATGATTAGGTTTTGAAGGACAACCATCTACATTCATATTCACCGAATTGATAATATCATCTTCATTCATCTCAGCTAAAACTGAGAATGTATTCGAAGTATCCACCACACTAGATTTAAGCATTGTATCTTGAACTCCTTTTGAATTATTTTCATCATCAACAAGATCTTTACCCATTATCTTTACATTATTTGTACTTTTAGGATCACCAGACTGCATATCAATATTGTTTCCAGAAACATTAACATTAGTCTTTGTATTGTTCTTCACATTATCCCCTTGAAACTTATCCTTTCTCTTCCAAATCTTATTCTTTCTTTTTTGAAAAACAAAATTATTATTCTCCAAATCCCTTGATTGACCATCTTGCACAACATTATCTTGAATGAAATTACCATCTTTAGTCTCCCTACCGAAATTACAGTCTTCAGTGTAATAATTCCCAAATCCATCCTCTTCATAACATTCATAACTTTTTCTCACTGCAGAATCCATACAGTTTTCTGTATTATGTCCAAAAACTTTACAAACAACACAAATATTAGGTCTCCAATCGTATTCAATTCTTACTTTATAACCTCCTTCACCCAAACCATCAATTTCAATATATTCTGGTAATTCCTGATTAGGTTCAATTTCAATTAAAGCTTTAGCATATTTAAATCTCTTCAATTTTTCAGTACTCTCATCAAAACAAATCAATCTTCCAATATGACATGCCAGCCAATTAATACCCATAAGAGTCCATGCAATTGTAGGGATTTTATAAAAGTGAACCCAAATAGGAACTCTTCTAATACTAGCTTGAACACACCCAATAGAAGGATTCCACAAACTAATAATGAACATTTTACCTCTGATAAAAATGGGATCAGATTGAAGAATATGCAGTTTGTCTAGCTCATTTGAAAATTTAAAATAAAAATTCTCATTGTCAGATTTAATATCAACCTCACCTTTAAGCTTCCAAATTCTTTTCAGATGATTAGTAACAGTAAGATAAGAAAGAGCTCCGTCCAGAAAAAATCCAACCAAATGGTCGCTCCAAAATTTGATACCTTCATTCTTGACATCATCAGGTAACTGTTTAGGTTTACCATCTCTAATAATATCAAAATCTCTGGGAACATAAACTCCAGCATTCTTAGGCTTTTTCTTGAAAAGTGAGGACCAATTAGGCACAACAACTTCCTTCTGGTGATCCAACTTCTCAGAAGAAACCGAATCCCCAATGAAAGAACCATCAACTACCACCACATTATTGGTTAGAGCTTGATCAGAAGAATTTAACCCAATCTCCAGACCAGATTGAACCCCAGAAAAAGCATTAACAGGATCTTGAAAGAAAGAGGCACCAGATTTAAAAGAAAAAGAAGAAGAGAAAGAAGAAGGGCAACTAATAGAAAGAGGGGGTTGAATAATGGGTAACGAAGAAGAAAGAGGGCAATTAGAAGAAGAATGAGACAAGGTCAGAGAAGGACAAGAAGCACCCAAAAACACAGACGGACAAGAAGAAAGAGGAGGAAGATGAAGAGGGGGAGGAGGAGTAGGAGGAAGCGGAGAAGGAGGAAGAGGAGGAGGAGGAGGAGGAAGAGGAGGAAGAGGGGGAGGAGGGGGAGGAGGGGGAGGAGGTGAAAAAGAAAGGAACGGGGGAGGACGAGGACGAGGGGAAGAGGAAACCGCCATTACAAAATTCGAACTACTTTTTGAGGGGAAGAGGAAACCGCCATTACAAATTACAGTAACAAAAATTTTAAGAATTGTTAATAATTATCCTTTAATTATTCCTAATTAATCACAATCTTGATTTTTAAAAGACAATTTCTTATCTTAACTAATCACTCATCTAAATCTTATTAATTTTTAAACTTGAAATTGATTTATAAAAATCAAATGAGATCTTTTAATTGATTTAAAATCTAATACACCTACCTTAATTATTCTTTAATTACAACATTTATTACATTTTAAAAATACTTAGGAATTTATTACAAAATTTACCTAACATATAATCACTTTAAAATTAAACAAATTTAAACATTTCTTTATCATTTAAATCTTGGAACAACTTCTTTAAAACTTGTTTAAAACATTTGCTTGGAAAAATAATTCATTTAAAATATACTTTAAATTTTTAAATTTGTCTAAAACATTTGTTTTTTTATAAAACTTTATTTCCTTCAAAACCAGGTTACAAAATTTATCTTTGAAACCCATACATACACTTGAAACTTGATTAAATATGAGTTTCGTACTTAAAATCTGGAAACCAACTTTAACTTCACAGACCAAAACCCGAGCCTAACACTAGGGATCCCCAAGATCCTACTCGAGTAACTCACGATCCTCCACTGCTTCGAGTCCAACACGTTACAAACATGAGTTTGTCCCGAGAAGACATCGTTTCCCGA
Source organism: Allium cepa (assembly GCA_030765085.1). Classification (NCBI taxonomy): domain Eukaryota; kingdom Viridiplantae; phylum Streptophyta; class Magnoliopsida; order Asparagales; family Amaryllidaceae; genus Allium; species Allium cepa. Next base: position 269,235,056 of record CM060928.1, read on the forward strand.
AGCCAAGAACAAAACTGACATAAACACGAATCTGTGCACGTGCACCGGCGAACCACGCCACTCCGACCAACCTTCCAACCTTCGATAAGTCGACAACCACTTCGCCATCCCACACGACTAACCAGATCGTTGAAATCGACGACTAATCGAAATCAAGCTGTCGAACGCACAGGAACCCAAAACTCGATCATCAATCACATTCGCCGACGACGAACCCGTCCACTGGAGCATCCGTTACTCTGACCACATTAGCGTCACAGGCCACACGACAGAACCCCCCCCATGCGATCCATTTGATGCGTCATCGATATCTGAAAACGTCACGCCAACTCCCAGTTCAAAACTAGGTTTTGAACCCTAGTTCGTCGTTGTCTGATCATCTCGGCCATCTAAAAATAAAGAGATCATTTTTCCATTTATTATTAGCCTACAAGATACCTTTACCCCAAAACTCGACGAACCTCAACACGCCGACCATCAGAAATTGGCGATATACCCAAAATCGTTCAACTTAGCATATCTCGATTCATACCACACTAAAAATCATGATTTAATTCCTAAAATTCATCATTTTGCATAACGTTTCAGTTTGTATAGTCAAGAATTGAAATTAGCATTATCGATTTTGTCCCATTTTGAATCTCACCGTTATTTATAAAATTTTGAGATAGGTACTTAATATAAATTCCTATAATCATTTTTAAAATTTACATTATCCTGTTACAGATCTTTTTCTTTTAAACATCACGATCTGAAATCAATTCATTTGGGAGATATGAATTTCGCTGAGGAAGAAGTCTCTGTAAATACAATAGAGAAGTTAACATCAGACATATACACAAACATTCCATATATATACATACATTCCAAACCAACATTCATGCAACAATATATACTTTATTACCATTGTATTTCATTATATGCATCAAGTTAAATCTTAGATTTAAACTGGTTTTAAAGAAAAAAAGTTTACTCACCCAAGAAAGAAACAGAGGACAGGTTTTCAGGCCTAATCTGGAACTGCTGTATTTGAATTTGAAGTTGATCTTTACTTGTATTTGAGTTGATTCTTTGCATTGCACAAGTTAGATGTGTAGGATCGATTTCACCCTAGATGGGGGGTGAATAGGGTGATAGTGTTAATTATAAAAATTATTGCAGAAGTGTATATTAATTTTAACACAGATCACTGCAGAATAAACACAGCACATATAATATCAGAATAATAAAATGCAGAACAGAACAACACAGAATTTACCCAGCTTCGGCAAAAACCTGCCTACGTGCTGCCCCCAAGGTTTCTACTAGAAATTAGATAGTCCCTCGCTTACACACCTAAACTCGCTATACCCGCTATTGACTAATCTAACTCTACGCTCAAAACCCTGCCACAACTCAACTACCGAGTTGCGAATTCTCAAGCTACGCCACGTAGCTTGTCCCCTAGTCACACGACTAGAAAAAATAAAACGGTTTAAAAAGAAAAAAGGAAAAATACGATTAAAAGCAATTAAAAATGAAATAACCCTAATATTAAATTTTAAAAACCCCTTAAAAACAAAACCCCTTTGAAAACAGGCCGGCCTCCTTTGCTATTTGACCCGTCTCTTTTACTTCTTTGTTTGTAATGGCGGCCGTTCCTTTTTAGGGCTTCGTCCTTATCAAATTGGGGCTTCGTCCCTTTGATGCAATTTAGGGCTTTCAAATTGAAGCGCCGACCTTTGATAATTGTTCGACTTCGATGCTCTTTGCAGCTGCTTCGTTGATCGAATTCCTTCTTCGGTATGTAATTGTATGCCTTTTCTTTTACTGATTTCATGCTTTCTGGAATTCAATTTGCTTGCCGATGATGTGAATTTGATTTATATAGGGTTTGTAAATCCTATTCTTGCGTTCGTATAAAAGAATTTGAATTTGTCACATTCTTTTGATTGGCCGTTTGATTATGCTTGAACGATTGATAATCGAACTGACTTTGTCATCTTCGTATCTTTTGCATTCCTTGGTTGACACGGTTTTGAATTTACTTTCGTGATAACCACGGCTTTGTTGATTTCTGGAATTTATACTTTGTTGACTTGTTCAACATTGACATGGCGATTTTACTATGACTTCGGCCTTGACACTGATTTCGACTTCACTGAGAACTATAGTCTCTGGCCATCTTCTGATCGGTTTAACATGAACTGACTGCACTTGCTTGATATGAACTACATATATTTACACAGATGCTTCACTGCATCTGTTGTAGTTGCTTTATACTTCACTGCGCACTTTACTTGGGCATTTTGTATGTTTCATTTTGATCCACTTTGTCATTGCATATCTATATATGCTTGACCTCTGTTACATGCTTGCTGTATTCATTTGAGTTGATTGTTGCATTGTTACTGGTTCATTTGATAGCACTAGCTTGTTCATTATGTACTTCTGGTCTTTGCATGATGGTCTTGTGGCAGTTAATAGTTGCTGTGCACTTCAGTTTGCTGTCATGTTCTTGTGCTCGAGCTTGTTGCTTCATTGCTTACTGTCATTTGCTTCATGTACCCTACTGCTTTAAACTTCTCTTGACCATTGCTTCATGTCTTACTGTGTTGACCATTATGCACTGTAGCTTGAGTCTTTGTTGAAGTTGTTGTGCACTTGTTCATATGAGTATGCTCACTGTTGTTGCTGCAATCTTCACTTCTGGTTAGCCACTGTTGCATTACTATGTCTTGTGGCATGCTGATGCATTGTCGTGAGTAGTTTGTAGTTGCTTCACTGGTGGCCTATGTACATGCTTCCCTGCATCTTGTCTTGTATTACTTGTGTCACCATACCTGTTGTACATGCAGCTGAATCATGCCTGAAGTCGTTGCCTGGTTTCACTGTCCACCTGTATCTTGGCTTTGCTTGCATTGACATGTTATGGCCTGTACTTGTATGCTTCATATATGTGGGTGTTTGAAAGTTGCTACTGACTTGATTCACTTCATGTTTGTTGCCAGTTTACCTTGATTCTGCATCACTTGTAGCTTGCTACTGTGTTATATGCACCCATTATGTTTGATCTGCTGATGTTTGTTGCAGTCCTTGTTTTTGGTCTTCATTCTGGTTGTCACTTGAGTTTTTGCTTGCATTGTCACTTGATGTTGCTGTTATGTTGATGGCTAACCTTTGCTAGTTCATTCATGATATGTTGTACTGATTTTGCTTGGTGGTCTTGTACTTGTATACTGCTGGTTTGTGGCTGTGTCATGTTTGAACATAGCATTCATGTCATGTCGCCTTGTGTTGAATCCAGTTTTACAGCTCGGGTTTGACCTTGTGCTCGTGTCGTGATTTTAAATATATTGCACGTGAGTTGAAACCCGGTTTTTCATTTGGGTTTGACCTGTGCTTGCCTGTCCCTGTAAATCAATCAAGTGTATATATCGGCGTGCACGGCCTTGTGGCATATACAGTAATATACTGTGTATGTCACAAGTTGTTCGTGTATGATGAATTCAAATTTAAATGATGACGAACAACCCAAATAACTGAGGCAAATATCATTTTCAAAATTCACGTTTTATTTTATATCGCAAAAATATTTTATTTTCAATTTTACTGCGTTAGTTTATATTTTTGCAGATCGCTCAGATGCTGGATTCAAACTTGAATGCAGTTGAAGATAAATACGAGTGTGAGTGATATGTAGTGAGGTGCTGATGTAAAATAGTGAAATGTCATGTATTGTAGTCAAAATTGTATATGTATAGTGAGAGCTTGAAATTGTACTATCAAAGTTGTAATAAATATTTGTTTGAATAAAATATTCGTTTGAATTCAAAAACTGTGTTATTTATTTTTATTCAGCAAATATTTATTTATTCTGTGAAGATTAAAATAGTACGTTAACAAATACATTTAAGCGAATGTATATATGTTTATTATCATCAAACAAAAATCATATAGCGCAAAGCGCATATTCAACAATCTCCCCCTTTTGATGATAACAAACATATATTTAAGATTTTGAATATATTAAATGTATTTGATAATTTCAATTGCTCCCCCTATTTGAATGCTTCCTTTCTATATGATACTCCCCCTACATATATGACTCCCCCTACATATATGCATACAAATAAAATGTGTGAATGAGCCTATATGCAAATGGAAAATTGTTTGACCTTTGATTGATTCTATTTGACAAAATCTTAACTTTTCTCTCCCCCTTTTGTTATCAGCAAAAGAATAATAGAGATAGAGAAAATAGAGATAAAGTGATCGATATTAATCCAACATTAAAACCCAATTGAATATAAATATTAAATTTCAATAGAAAATCAAACAAAAATCATAAAAATATTGTTAGGCGCATATTCCATTTTTAGAATGATGGAGATGATGTCATCATATAAAACCATACAATTGTGTCTATTTGTGGTATTTTTATATCAGGAATTTGAATATCTACTAATCATGCATAACCGTTAGGACTTTTAAATGAGATTAGTAGTATTCCAAATTTATTTTAGAAAAATGAATTCAAGTATCTTCTAACCACTCATAACCGTGAGGACTTTTAAATGGGATTAGAATCAACTTGTTTATTATTATTATTATTTTTAAAAAAAAATCAACTTTTGATATGTGTTCCATACATGCATAACCGTGAGGACTTTTAAATGAGCATGGAAGCACATAACAAATTCCAAGTAATTCACCCATGCATAACCGTGAGGACTTTTAAATGAGAGTGAACACTTTGGTATTTATTTATTGTTATTAATTTTTATTTTATATATATATATTTTTTTTTATTTTTTTTATTATTTTTAAAAAATGAAAAACGAACGATTCCTGTTTAAAATACCTCATATCGACAAACTATATAGAATTTTGATGAATGATGGTTGATAGAAATATGATAGGTATAGAGATGGTCATGGAATTTTTACCAACAAAAAGTTTTATAACTCTTGTTTACATTTCTCAAGAAATTTTCTAATTATACTTTCTCGAGTTATAATATATAATCAATATCAACACTCATCACTTTTTCAATCACTATTTTTCTTTTCGATGATTTGTAGGGAGAAAAAAAATGTTAAATATTCAGCAAATTTCTAAAACACCTAGACTGAGTCGTAGTTTATAAAAACTATTTTCTGGTAGGGGTTTTGTAAAGATGTCTGCCAATTGAGAATCAGTTGAAATAAAATTTATGCAGATATTTTCTTTGGAAATATGATCTCTAATAAAATGATGTCTTACATCTATATGTTTTGTTCGCGAATGATGTACAGGATTATTTGTGAGATCAATTGCGCTTTTGCTATCACACATTAGTGGTACACGTTTAAAATTTAGGCCATAGTCATGCAAAGTTTGTATCATCCATAAGATTTGAGCAGAGCAACCGCTCAAAGCAATATACTCTGCTTCTGTTGTGGATAATGCAATACAATTTTGTTTTCTACTCGACCATGCAACTAATGAATGTCCTAACATAAAACATGCTCCACTAGTACTTTTTCTATCAACCAAATTTCCAACATAATCAGCATCTGAAAAACCTTTCAATTCAAAATTATCATTTGATGGATACCAAAGACCAAATCGTGGGGTGTGCAATAAATATCTTATAATTCTTTTAACAGCTTTTAAATGAGATTCTTTTGGGTTAGATTGAAACGTGCACATAAGCAGACAGAAAACATGATGTCAGGTCTAGAAGCGGTAAGATAAAGGAGTGATCCAATCATACCTCTGTACTGCTTTTGATCAACTGTCTTACCCTTTTCATCTTTGTCAAGTTTAAGTGTTGTACTCATGGGAGTTCTTGCTGGTTTAGCATCTTTCAATCCAAATTTGTTGACAAGTTCCCTGATATATTTTGTTTGAGAAATGAATGTGCCTTTATTGCTTTGTTGGATTTGAAATCCTAAAAAAATTTTTAACTCTCCAACCAAGCTCATTTCAAATTTTTCCTGCATGACTTTTTCAAATTTCTCATACAACAACTTGTTAGTAGCACCATAAATGATGTCATCAACATATATTTGAACAATCAAAATATCATTGTTTTCATGCAACAGAAATAGTGTGGTATCTACACATCCCTTTTTGAACCCATTTTCAAGGAGATAAGATGTAAGACATTCATACCAAGCTCTGGGAGCTTGTTTTAATCCATATAATGCCTTCTTTAGTTTGTATACATGGTTTGGATATTCATGACTTTCAAAACCTTCTGGTTGTTCAACAAACATATCTTCTTTTAAAACTCCGTTAAGAAAAGCACTCTTAATGTCCATTTGTCTTAGTTTAAATCCTTTGTAACAAGCAAAAGCTAACAATATTCTAATTGATTCTAGTCTAGCTACAGGCGCAAAGGTTTCATCAAAGTCAACTCCTTCAATTTGATTGTATCCTTTAGCAACTAGTCTAGCTTTATTTCTAATTATATTTCCAGATTCATCATATTTATTTTTAAAAATCCATTTTGTTCCTATAACTAGATAATCCTTAGGTCTAGGTGCTAGACTCCAAACATTATTTCGTTCAAACTGATTTAGTTCTTCTTGCATGGCCATGAACCAGTTTTCATCATTAAGGGCTGAATCTATGCTATTTGGTTCTATTTCTGAAATAAATCCACTATATAAGCACAGATCACATAGATTTTTAAAGGATGAACGAGTTTGTATACCTGCTATAGGGTTTCCAATTACCAATTCTGGTGGATGGTCTGTTTTGTATTTCAGCTTTTCTGGATCCAGATTTCTTCTGACTTCTTGAGTTGTGGTAGTTTCTCTAGCATCAGCAGTTTCTTTTGGTTTTTCAAATTCATCTTTTTCTTTCTCCTCTTCAACGTTGCTTTTGGATGTATTCTGTTCGTCAATGCCTTCATCAAATTTCACATTGATTGACTCTACGATTGTTTTAGTCTTTTTGTTGTAGACTCTATAAGCTTTGCTTCTCGAAGAGTAACCCATGAAGATGCCATCATCAGCCTTTGCTTCAAATTTTCTTAACTGATCACCTGTATTAAGAATATAGCAAGGACATCCAAACACTTTGAAGTAAGCGATGTTTGGTTTTTTGTTGAACCATAACTCATAGGGGGTTTTGTTAAGAATCGGTCTGATGATAACTCTATTCATTACATAACATGCTGTATTTACAGCTTCTGCCCAGAGATGCAGAGGTAGTTCATATTCATTTAACATAGACCTAGCCAATTCTTGTAAAGTACGATTCTTTCTCTCAACTACCCCATTTTGTTGTGGAGTACGTGGTGCAGAGAACTCATGTTTGATTCCGTTTTCATCACAGAAAGTTTCAAATTCATAATTTTCAAATTCTCCACCATGATCACTTCTTAACGAAACAATAGAGACTTCTTTTTCATTTTGCACAAATTTTGCGAATCTTGTGAAGTATGAAAAAGTTTCTGATTTTTTAGCTAAGAAGTATACCCATGTATATCTTGAGTAATCATCAACTAACACAAAGCAATATTTCTTACCTCCTAAGCTAGCAATGTCATTAGGTCCAAATAGATCCATATGAATTAGTTCAAGAACTCTAGAAGTGCATACATTGTTTTTGGCATGAAACGATGATTTTCTAAGTTTTCCCAAAGTACATGCTTTACAGATGTTTTCAGTTTCAAACTCATGTGATGGCAACCCTCTTACCAAACTTTTCCTTTTTAATTTGTTTAATAAGTTCATACTAGCATGCCCTAAACGTCTATGCCATAAATTCACTTCTATATTCTTAGCTACCAAACATTTAGAGAGGATGAGATCATCAAAAGATAGAGAATATATATTACCTTTCCTTTTTCCTGAAAATAAGATTTCTTTTGATGATTTGTCAACAATTTTGCACATGTCAGAATCAAAGATAACATTCATACCTTTATCACATAGCTGGCTGATTGATATCAAATTGTGGTGCAGATTTTCAACATATAAAACGTCATTTAAGGTAAATGTATTGTTACCTACTTTACCTTTACCGACAATTTTACACTTGTCATTGTTCCCCATTGTGACTCTGCCACCTTTGTACTTTTCTAGGCTAAGGAACTTCGATTTATCGCCTGTCATGTGCCTGGAACAGCCAGAATCCAAGTACCATTGCTGTTGTTCCTTAGCCTGCCAGCATACCTACACGAGAAGAGAGTTTAGTGACCTATTTGTTTTTATAGGTCCATGGTTGTTAGTGGCAGAAAATTTTGAAAAATGATTTTGTGTAGACCCAAAACTATTTATAATTGTTCCCTTTGGCACCCAAATTTGTTTAACTTTGAGAGATTTTATATTTGTGCCTTTTGAAACCCAAATCGGTATAGTTTTCACATGTTTGGGTCTATACCAACAATTATTATGACCGTGTCCAAATTTTCTACAAATTGTGAACATAGAATTAACTTGATTAATCTTGTTTTCAACAATTTTCGAATTATTATATCCAAGTCCTTGTCTAACCGTATTAACAGTTTGCTTTCCTAATAGCATATTCAACGATTTTTCACTTTTTGAAAATTTATCTAAAGTCGTTGACAATTGTTGGACTTGTGATTTGAGAGATTCATTTTCGTTTAACAACTGTGTGCACTTTTTAATAGAATTCTCTCTCCTAGTATTTTCATTCTCTTTTAAAATCAGAATTTCATTTTCAAGTGATTTTATATTGATTTCCGATTTTTTAATTTCTTCTTCAAATGTTGGACACTTATCACACTTAGGAATTCTACATTGATAGTTCTTAACTAATTGATCAAGTTGTTTATTGCATTCTATCAAAGTATCCTTTTGAGATTCAAGTTTAGCATATTTTTCCCTAAATCGTTCATAACAGCCATTTACTTCATGGAAATAAATTAGTAATTCAGAATGAGTGAGTTTTGATACCTCGCTTGGCTCGTCGTCATCACTGTCTGTAACTTCACCATGAAGGCACATATTTGCTTTTTCACTCTCACTCTCGGTGTTATCACTTTCATCTTCGTCAGTTTCATCCCAAGTAGCCGCAAAGCTTTTCTTCTTTAGTTTCTTTCCTTGATTTGATCGTTTTTGAGGACATTGTGGCTTGATATGGCCGGGTTTGTTGCATTTGTAACAGATGATTTTCTGATCTTCTGGGTTGTCTAGTGCTTTGCCTATCCTGTTTTTCAATTCATGATTTCGAGCTGGATTTCCGTATTTGCGATTCCACTTTTTGAATTTCTTTATTAGTAGCGCTAGCTCTGCTGCTCCATCATCATCGTCATCATTCTCATCATCACTTTCAGTTGTTCCTTTGAGAGCTATTGATTTCTTTCGAGTATCTCCACCTTCACGCTCTTCCTTGAATTTCATTTCTAGCTCATAAGTGGTGAGATTTCCGATGAGTTCTTCGACTTTGAGTTGTTTTAAATCTTTCGATTCTTGAATGGCAGTTACTTTTGCTTCAAAGCTTCGTGGAAGGACTCTGAGGATTTTACGGACTATTTCCAATTCGGTGTATGTTTTTCCGAGAGCTTTTGATTTGTATACGATGTTGGAAAGTCGTCCGTACATCTCTTTGACATTTTCTTCTTTCGCCATTGTAAAGTTCTCGTATTTGCTGCTTAGCATGGCAAGGCGAGATTCTTTGACTTGAGATGTTCCTTCGTGAGTTACTTCTAATATGTGCCATATTTCCTGCGCAGTTAGACAATGTGAGACACGATTAAATTCAAATTGATCTAATGAACAGATAATAGAATTCATAGCTTTGGCATTAGTATTCTGTAATTTATTTTCTAGTTCTGTCCATTGTTCCTTTGGTTTCTCTATTTCCTGATCATCTACAGTTATAGTTGGTATTCTATAACCTTTCTCAACAATATCCCAAGCGTCAATGGTTTTCAAAAAAATTTTAATCCTATTTTTCCAAAAAGCATATTCACCATTGAACATTGGTGGTCTAACTATGGATTGACCTTCTGCAAAAGCATTATTAAAAGAAGCCATTTTAAAAATTCGAATTTTTAAACAAAAAACTGATTTTTTCAAAAAAAATAGAATTTTTAAAACAAATGTTGACTTCTATTCCTAGCTCTGATACCACTTGTAGGATCGATTTCACCCTAGAGGGGGGGTGAATAGGGTGATAGTGTTAATTATAAAAATTATTGCAGAAGTGTATATTAATTTTAACACAGATCACTGCAGAATAAACACAGCACAGATAATATCAGAATAATAAAATGCAGAACAGAACAACACAGAATTTACCCAGCTTCGGCAAAAACCTACCTACGTGCTGCCCCCAAGGTTTCTACTAGAAATTAGATAGTCCCTCGCTTACACACCTAAACTCGCTATACCCGCTATTGACTAATCTAACTCTACGCTCAAAACCCTGCCACAACTCAACTACCGAGTTGCGAATTCTCAAGCTACGCCACGTAGCTTGTCCCCTAGTCACACGACTAGAAAAAATAAAACGGTTTAAAAAGAAAAAAGGAAAAATACGATTAAAAGCAATTAAAAATGAAATAACCCTAATATTAAATTTTAAAAACCCCTTAAAAACAAAACCCCTTTGAAAACAGGCCGGCCTCCTTTGCTATTTGACCCGTCTCTTTTACTTCTTTGTTTGTAATGGCGGCCGTTCCTTTTTAGGGCTTCGTCCTTATCAAATTGGGGCTTCGTCCCTTTGATGCAATTTAGGGCTTTCAAATTGAAGCGCCGACCTTTGATAATTGTTCGACTTCGATGCTCTTTGCAGCTGCTTCGTTGATCGAATTCCTTCTTCGGTATGTAATTGTATGCTTTTTCTTTTACTGATTTTATGCTTTCTGGAATTCAATTTGCTTGCCGATGATGTGAATTTGATTTATATAGGGTTTGTAAATCCTATTCTTGCATTCGTATAAAATAATTTGAATTTGTCACATTCTTTTGATTGGCCACTTGATTATGCTTGAACGATTGATAATCGAACTGACTTTGTCATCTTCGTATCTTTTGCATTCCTTGGTTGACACGGTTTTGAATTTACTTTCGTGATAACCACGGCTTTGTTGATTTCTGGAATTTATACTTTGTTGACTTGTTCAACATTGACATGGCGATTTTACTATGACTTCGGCCTTGACACTGATTTCGACTTCACTGAGAACTATAGTCTCTGGCCATCTTCTGATCGGTTTAACATGAACTGACTGCACTTGCTTGATATGAACTACATATATTTACACAGATGCTTCACTGCATCTGTTGTAGTTGCTTTATACTTCACTGTGCACTTTACTTGGGCATTTTGTATGTTTCATTTTGATCCACTTTGTCATTGCATATCTATATATGCTTGACCTCTGTTACATGCTTGCTGTATTCATTTGAGTTGATTGTTGCATTGTTACTGGTTCATTTGATAGCACTAGCTTGTTCATTATGTACTTCTGGTCTTTGCATGATGGTCTTGTGGCAGTTAATAGTTGCTGTGCACTTCAGTTTGCTGTCATGTTCTTGTGCTCGAGCTTGTTGCTTCATTGCTTACTGTCATTTGCTTCATGTACCCTACTGCTTTAAACTTCTCTTGACCATTGCTTCATGTCTTACTGTGTTGACCATTATGCACTGTAGCTTGAGTCTTTGTTGAAGTTGTTGTGCACTTGTTCATATGAGTATGCTCACTGTTGTTGCTGCAATCTTCACTTCTGGTTAGCCACTGTTGCATTACTATGTCTTGTGGCATGCTGATGCATTGTCGTGAGTAGTTTGTAGTTGCTTCACTGGTGGCCTATGTACATGCTTCCCTGCATCTTGTCTTGTATTACTTGTGTCACCATACCTGTTGTACATGCAGCTGAATCATGCCTGAAGTCGTTGCCTGGTTTCACTGTCCACCTGTATCTTGGCTTTGCTTGCATTGACATGTTATGGCCTGTACTTGTATGCTTCATATATGTGGGTGTTTGAAAGTTGCTACTGACTTGATTCACTTCATGTTTGTTGCCAGTTTACCTTGATTCTGCATCACTTGTAGCTTGCTACTGTGTTATATGCACCCATTATGTTTGATCTGCTGATGTTTGTTGCAGTCCTTGTTTTTGGTCTTCATTCTGGTTGTCACTTGAGTTTTTGCTTGCATTGTCACTTGATGTTGCTGTTATGTTGATGGCTAACCTTTGCTAGTTCATTCATGATATGTTGTACTGATTTTGCTTGGTGGTCTTGTACTTGTATACTGCTGGTTTGAGGCTGTGTCATGTTTGAACATAGCATTCATGTCATGTCGCCTTGTGTTGAATCCAGTTTTACAGCTCGGGTTTGACCTTGTGCTCGTGTCGTGATTTTAAATATATTGCACGTGAGTTGAAACCCGGTTTTTCATTTGGGTTTGACCTGTGCTTGCCTGTCCCTGTAAATCAATCAAGTGTATATATCGGCGTGCACGGCCTTGTGGCATATACAGTAATATACTGTGTATGTCACAAGTTGTTCGTGTATGATGAATTCAAATTTAAATGATGACGAACAACCCAAATAACTGAGGCAAATATCATTTTCAAAATTCACGTTTTATTTTATATCGCAAAAATATTTTATTTTCAATTTTACTGCGTTAGTTTATATTTTTGCAGATCGCTCAGATGCTGGATTCAAACTTGAATGCAGTTGAAGATAAATACGAGTGTGAGTGATATGTAGTGAGGTGCTGATGTAAAATAGTGAAATGTCATGTATTGTAGTCAAAATTGTATATGTATAGTGAGAGCTTGAAATTGTACTATCAAAGTTGTAATAAATATTTGTTTGAATAAAATATTCGTTTGAATTCAAAAACTGTGTTATTTATTTTTATTCGGCAAATATTTATTTATTTATTCTGTGAAGATTAAAATAGTACGTTAACAAATACATTTAAGCGAATGTATATATGTTTATTATCATCAAACAAAAATCATATAGCGCAAAGCGCATATTCAACAAGATGTTGAAGATGAAACAAATGTTGAAGCTCAGTTGAAAATTTGAACAGGCTAAAGCTTTTTTTATTGCTTTTGAGTTGAATATGCTTCTTGACTTTGATCAGGTTGAAACTGTTCTTTTAAATTTGATTTTCCTTTGATTTAGTTTTCAGGTTTTGATATTTAAGAAGAAAGATAGAGAAAGAAAAACATTGAACTGGAAAATGAAAAACCAGATTTTCTCTATTACTACATAAGTTATTAAATTTTTTAAAAGATAAGTGTTTTCCATTTGTTAATATGCTTGTTACTTAGCTTACACATGTAGTTATTTTTAACAAATGTCAAGAGCTATCTTAAAATGTTTACAAATGTTAAATACAAGGATTTTATGTTTAGCCCCTTATTTATAAATTATTTATCTTTACATTAGTTATGTAATATGTTTATTTATATTTATATTTTACAAGCTATTTTAATTCATGAGATATTTAAGAAGAAAGAATATTTTAATCCTATATATATATATTTTTATAAACCATTTTAGTTTAAGTATTTTAAAAAGAAAGCAAAATAAAACCTTTATTAAATCTTATTTTAAACTTAAGCAAAATATATTTTAAACAAAAAAATATTTACCTTAAGTGTTTTGAAAATATATGGTTAACTTTTAAATAGCTTTTGAAAGGTTTTATATTAAATTCAATCCTAATTCCAAATTACAATATATATATATTAAATTTGAAAACATGCTTTTATTTGTTAATTTCAAACTAAAGCTTTTCTATTTTCAACAGATACAAATATATATATATATATACATTATAAATAGAAAACATTCTAATATTAGCCTTGAAAATTATTATATCGAATTTTAAAAAAAATTCCAATTATAATATATATACATACGTACATATATATATATATATATATATATATTAAAATTAGACAACGTATCTTTTATTAAATTTAAAACCAAAGACTTCATATTTACAACATATATATAGATATATATATTATAAATAGAATACATTTTTATTAGTTTTGAAAAAAGATAAATTCTGCCAAATTAAATATTTATTAGCTTTAAGAGATAAATTTACCAATTAAATATTATTAGTTCTAAAAAGAATAAATTTTGCCAAATTAAATATTTATAAAAGAAAATTATTAAACAATATTACCAAATTTAAATAATTAGAAAAATATTATTAAATAAATATTTCCAATTTAAATAATTTTTAAATGAAGATTATCAAATTGCTATTGCCCAAAATTCCGGAACATCACATTCTTCCCCCTTAAAAGAATCTCGACCCCGAAATTTAAAAGCAAAATTAATTTAATAATCCAACAAAGGTTTTATTTCCAAATAGCAAAATACATATCAGCTATATACTAACAACCATAGCAACCAATTTATTTAAACAAACAAATCTAACTATCTGGACACAATTCAGGATAGGTTAACTAATACTATCTAGAGTTTCCTAGTTACAAATACTGGGATACTCGCTTTACTGAATCTAGACTAGCTACACCACTCTGATCCTTAGCTCCTACTCATCTCAATCCACAATCTGAACAAGATATTAGACCACAGACAAATCCAGCTCGACCACCATATCCTTCTGAACTGCTAATTCCACAACCAGTAGTGGACCATACACATGCTCCCTCAGAGATACGTGAAATACCTTGTGAATCCCGGTCATCCGGCTAGCAATTCAATCCTATAGGCCAAAGAACTTATCCTTTCGAAAACACAGAAAAGAAATTCCAAATACCTCGGAGCTAGCCTTCTAGTCTTACCAAATCTTATTGCTCCTTTGATCGGCGAAACCCTGACAAAAACGAAGTTTCCAACTTCGAACTCCAAATTCCTTCGTCTCTTATGCACAAAACTTATCTGACGATTCTGAGCTGCCTATATCCTTTCCTGATTAGCTCAACCTAAGCTGATGCTTATCAAAACATAAGTGGACCAAGAACAAGATGGTCTCCGGATTCTACTCAACAAAATGATCCTCTCAAGATCTACCGAAATCCAAAACACAAACTTTACTCTATAAGCATCAGTAGACTTCAACCCAACCTCACCCATCCGGTAGCCAGAACAGGTTCACTTGCCAATCTCGCCTTTAGATTTTGAAAACTTCTTCGAATTCAGAGTTTCACTTGAACTTCCTGTAGAAACCCTTTAATCCAAAACAAATGCGAACTTCCGTAGGAGTCTGCGGTTGCTTTTGTTCTAGAACAGCTGCTACCTCGCTTCCGCTGCACTACTCTGATTCGGAGTAGATGAGAATGCCATCGATGAACTCTAGCACAAACTTGATCAACACATCCTGGAAGACATGGTTCGTCAGATCTATAAACGAGAAAACACAGAAGCTCTATGAAATCCTGAGTCTGTTCCACCAACTCTCTCTCTTAGAACCAAGTCGATACGAAAAATCAATTTCTGATGCGAAGGAAAACCTTGACTTCTTCGAAGATATCTAGAAAAATCGGTAACAACTTCGATAACTTCTACCTCCTTTTAAAAAACCTTAATCCTAAGCAAAAGATTACTCAGATGACCTTTGAATTATCGCAATTCACTTCTGCTGCTTTTGAACTTCACTTCCATGATACTACTAAACCAAAAGACCTTCTTGCTGCCTATATAACTCTTTCGAGCTGCACCGCTGCTACAGTTGCCAAAGACTTCTATCCATAAGCTCTTCAAACCTCAAAGCTACCAATCAATTCCACAAAAGAGCCTTCGAGATGGCAGACATATTCTCAAGGAACTAGGGTTTCAAACATAAACATCCCGCTCTTCCGAAGGGGGTGACAATGAGACCATATCCATAGCGAGGCAACTCATATACCTTAGTCTCATAATCCAATATAGACAAACTCCCTTGTTTGAGATCCAAAAAAATTCCTTATGCAGTCGAGTCTTCTCTGCGGTAGGTAAAACTACTTCTCAAAAACTTCCTTAAACTCGCTCCAATAGAAAACATCTTCGGGAACATCTATGGTTACTGTGCCCCACCACGCAGCTACTCCTTCCTGAAGTTGCCAAAATTCTTTCACTCGCTTCTACACATGCAACAGATCCAAACTCTTTAAAATCTGCTCGCACGAGCGCAACCAAAGATGGACTCCATACCTTCTTAAAAAGACCATCCTTCAAGATTGGTGAAATCCTTACACCATGCTGCAAAGCTTACTCGAGGCGGTATTAGGTCTATAGCCTCGGTAGATACTCTTCCAACCTCAATACTTGGACTTCTTTCATTAGTGGTAGTCGTGCTACACACACCACTACCCCTCCTACTCTAGAACTCATGTTGGCAAACCCGAACAGGCAACCCAACAAATCAAGTAATTATATATATATATATATATATATATATATATATATATAATACAAGTATGCTCTCTTAAGAAAGAGATCACTCCAAAGCCTAGGTATTCCCTTAACCTAGCGCTCTGATACCAACTGTCACGACCCGTCTTTCACTCCACAAAAAGACACATCATGATTAAGAAAGAAAGGGATAGAAAAGAGAAAAGATAGAGAAGAAAGAACTAAACAACATCAGAATCTCACAGCGGAACGAATAAAATATATTAATCACATAAGATATTACATAGTATCATATACATCAGAGTTACATAGCTTACACAACACAAATTAGACAGTTATAAAGATCTGTCTATCATACAACTCTAATACAATACGGATATCATCACAGAGATATAACACAGCGAAAATATAGATATCTAAACGCTGAAGCCTCCTGCTCCAAATCTCCTTCAGAATTCGTCAAAGCAAACCCGAATCCCTTGGCCACTCATAAAAATTTGAGTACCCAAGAGTTTAATAAAATGGAAAATAAACTCCGGGCCAGACATGGGTCTGGTGTGAGTAAATGGGTTAAAGTTGCTTAACTTTGAAAACCTTTGGAAACAAAAGGTATCTCGTAAGACATCCCACACATAAACATGGAAAAGTTTTTACCTTACGATAACCAAAACATTTGATAGGAAATCCAGTGATATTATAATAGTGTCTAAGGTTTTCAAGTAAAAGGAAAATAGCTGAAATTGTTATATTTATTAATTCCAGCATACGTAGGTTTACGATCAAGTCCGAGGACACTTATTGGAGATTGGATTCCATACAATGGCAGGGCTACTGGGGTACCGCCCGTCACAGTACCTGGTCTAGATTAGAGTACCAAGGATCCACCCTAAATCCCCCGCAACACAAGGCCGGAACCATCCCTTACTGGATAGTCCCGAATGAGACAACCCTGTAGTTGGCCACGAACCAACTGCCCACTAAGCCGAATAAAAAGGGACCTCTAGACGATAGAAATCTCATCCTACTTGGGCGCGACCCACTTAGCCTTGCTGCGCCTTTCCTGTTTTAGCCATTCCCGGTTGATGAGGCCTAAGGCTACGACAAACTTTTCAGAACACATATCTTAGAATGCTCACCGTCCTCTAATGTTGATGTTCTGAAAGCATTAAATCCATACAAGTTCGTTCCGGGTTCGAACGAAGCCGAAGGCACTATTTCGCTACACTCATTTTGGAATCACCCTTGAGTTACGACAATAGCCCTTGCACTCTGAATCTTCATCTCGAATCTGAAAGCACTATCTCCATCAAACTCATTTTGGAATCACCCTGAGAGTTTAACAATGAATAGTTCTTACACTTCAAGTCTTCATCTTCATCTTCACTTAAATTCATGACCTAACATTTAATTTGGATCGATGTGGTTTTCGGATATCCAAATTTGGAAATCCGATCCCGGTCTCACCGAAATCCAAAACGCGATTTTAATGTCCAAGTTGTTTAAGGGTTTAAACAATTCAATTTATTATCTATATTCATATAGATAGATAATCCATATTATCACAATTCAACCAAAGTATCTCATATCACAAAGCAACCCGTATCGCATATCAGAGATATCACATAATCCAAGGCATTCAATCTTTATTCAATCATTCATAAGCAAGATTAAACAACCACACCATCCCTAATTAATTTAATTTACCACCAATGACTTATATTAATTACTTAATTACTTTTAAATCCTACTTATTTAACATTAATTAATTACAATCCAATTAATTAATCCCCATTAATTATCCATCTTAGTTAATTATCCTTTAATTACATTAAATAATTAGCCCTTAATTGATCATACAATTTGATTATCCTTTAATCATTCACAGTAATTATCCTTTAATTACTTTCATTAATTACATTAATTAATGATCCTCTAATTACTTTCATTAATTAATTAACTATAATTAATTACATTGATCCTTAATTAATTCCATTAATTAATTATACTTTAACTAATCACTTTCCTTTAATTAACCTTAATTAATTACAAAAAGTAATTAACCATCCTGTAAATACTTACCTTAATTAATTAGCTCATTAATTATATTATTTAATCCTTAATTAATTACACAAAGTAATTAATCCTTAATTACTTCTACTAAAAAATTATTCTTCAATTACTTTCCATTAAGTAATTCCCCTTAATTACATCCAGTAATCACATATTAATTACTTACACCAAGTAACTATACTTCATTAAGTAATTTTACTTCATTAATCATCAAGTGATTATCTTTAATTAATTAAGCTAGTTAATTAACTTAAACTAATCACATTCATTTAATTAATTACATTGAGTAATTAATCCCTTTAATTACTTACACAAATTAATTAATTATTCTTTACTTAATTGACCTTTAATTACTTAGATTAATTAACCCTTAATTAATCAAGTAATTACCATCCTTGATTAATTACCAATTATCTTAAAATTAATTATATTGATTAATTATCTCTCAATCACTAGTTAGTCACCCTTAATCTAATCATACTCATTAAAAATTCTTTAATTACTTCCCTTAAATAATTATACTTTGATCATAAATTTATTAATCATTACTAATTTCATTAAGAAATTAACTTTAAATTTAACTTCACTAATGAATTATTCCTAATTAATCACAATCTTGATTTTTAAAAGACAATTTCTTATCTTAACTAATCATTCATCTAAATCTTATTAATTTTTAAACTTGAAATCGATTTATATAAATCAAATGAGATCTTTTAATTGATTTAAAATCTCACACACCTACCTTAATTCTTCTTTAATTGCAACATTTATTACATTTTGAAAATACTTAGGAATTTATTACAAAATTTGCCTAACATATAATTACTTAAATTTAAACAAATTTAAACATTTCTTTATCATTTAAATCTTGGAACAACTTGTTTAAAACATTTGCTTGGAAAACTAATTCATTTAAAATATATTTTAAAATTTTAAATTTGTTTAAAACATTTGTTTTTTTTATAAAACTTTATTTCCTTCAAAACCATGTTACAAAATTTATCTTTGAAACCCAAACATACACTTTAAACTTGATTAAATACTTATTCAGTTACATACTTGAAATCTTAAAACTAGCTTTAACTTTACAGAACAAAATCGGAGCCTAAAACTAGGGATCCTCAAGATCCTACTTGACTAACTCACGATCCTCTACTGCTTCGAGTCCAACACGTTACAAACATGAGTTCGTCCGGAGAAGACATCATTTCCCGAAGCCAAGAACAAAACTGACACAAACACGAATCTATGCACGTGCACTAGTGAACCATGCCACTCCGACCAACCTTCCATCCTTTGACAAGTCATCGACCATTTCGTCGTCCCATACGGCTAACCAGATCGCTGAAATCGACGGCCAATCGAAATCAAGCCGTCGAACGCACAGGAACCCAAACGATCATCAAATACACTTGCCGATGACGAACCCGTCCACCAGAGCATTTGTTACTCTGACCACAGTAGCGTCACAGGCCACACGACAGAATCCCCATCACGCGATCCACTCCGATGCTCCATCGATGTTTGAAAACGTCACGTAAACTCCCAGTTTAAAACTAGGTTTCGAACCCTAGTTCGTCGTTATCTGATCATCTCGGCCAACAAAAAATCAACGGATCATTTTTCTAATGATCATCAGCCTACAAGCTACCATCACCCTAAAACTCGACGAACCTCAACACGCCGAACGTCGAAAATCGACGATATACCCAAAATCATTTAACTTAACATATCTCGATTCATACCACACTAAAAATCATGATTTAATTCCTAAAATTCATCATTTTGCAAAATGTTTCAGTTTGTACAATCAAGAATTGAAATTAACATTATCGATTTTTATCCCATTTTTGAATCTCACCATTATTTATAAAATTTTGAGATAGATACTTAATATAAATTCCTTTAACCAATTTTAAAATTTACATTATCGTGTTACAGATCTTTTTCTTTTAAACATTATGATTTGAAATCAATTCATTTGGGAGATATGAATTTTGTTGTGGAAGATGTCTTTGTAAATACAGCAGAGAAGTTAACATCAGACATATACATAGACATTCCATATATATGCATACATTCCAATTCAACATTCATGCAACAATATATACTATATTACCACAGTATTTCATCACATGCATCAAGTTAAATCTTAGATCTAAACTGTTTTTAAAGAAAAAAAAGTTTACTCACCCAAGAAAGAAACATAGGACGGGTTTTTAGGCCTAATCTAGAATTGCTGTATTTGAATTTGAAGTTAATCTTTACTTGTATTTGAGTTGATTCTTTGCATTGCAAAGGTTAGAGGTTGAAGATGAAAAAGATATTGAAGCTCGGTTGAAAATTTAAATAGGCTGAAGCTTTTTTTATTGCTTTTGAGTTGAATCTGCTTCTTGACTTTGATCAGGTTGAAACTGTTCTTTTAAAATTTGATTTTCCTTTGATTTAGTTTTTAGGTTTTGATATTTAAGAAGAAAGAAAGATATAGAAAGAAAAACTTTGAACTGAAAAATGAAAAACCAGATTTTCTCTATTACTACATAATTTATTAAATTTTTTAAAAGATAAGTGTTTGCCATTTGTTAATATGCTTGTTACTTAGCTTACACATGTAGTTATGTTTTACAAATGTCAAGGATTATCTTAAAATGTTTACAAATGTTAAATACAAGGATTTTATGTTTAAACCCTTATTTATAAATTATTTATCTTTACACTAGTTATGTAATATGTTTATTTTTATTTATATTTTACAAGCTATTTTAATTCATGAGATATTTAAAAAGAAAGAATATTTTAATCCTATATATATTTTTATAAACCATTTTAGTTTAAGTATTTTAAAAAGAAAGCAAAATAAATTTTTTATTAAATCTTATTTTAAACTTAAGCAAAATATATTTTAAACAAATAAATATTTACCTTAAGTGTTTTGAAAATATATGGTTAACTTTTAAATAGCTTTTGAAAGGTTTTATATTAAATTCAATCCTAATTTCAAATTAATATATATATATATATATATATATATATTAAATTTGAAAACATGTTTTTATTTGTTAATTTCAAACTAAAGCTTTTCCATTTTAAATATATACAAATATATATACATTATAAATAGAAAACATTCTAATATTAGCCTTGAAAATTATTACATTGAATTTTAAAACAAATTTTCCAATTACAATATATATATATATATTAAAATTAGACAACATATCTTTTATTAAATTTAAAACCGAAGACTTCTTATTTACAACATATATATATTATAAATAGAATACATTTTTATTAGTTTTAAAAAAAGATAAATTCTGCCAAATTAAATATTTATTAGCTTTAAGAGATAAATTTACCAATTAAATATTATTAGTTCTAAAAAGAATATATTTTGCCAAATTAAATATTTATAAAAGAAAATTATTAAACAATATTACCAAATTTAAATAATTAGAAAAGTATTATTAAATCAATATTGCCAATTTGAATAATTTTTAAATGAAGATTAACAAATTGCTATTGCTTAAAATTCTGGGACATCACAGTTAACATCTGTGGATGTAGGGAAATTGGTTGGAGGGATCCAATTGGATTCCTCAAATGTTAATTTTATTTCATTTTCTGTGATATAATGATTTGCGATCGATTATATTGGTAATTGGAATTATTGAAGGCTATGGTTTAGCCGAATATATTTTGGTATTTTTTAAAATACCATAAATATAGAAATTGGATTTTTGGAAGGAAATTAAAGTAGAGAATTTAAATAAAATAATTTTAGAGAATTGGATAAATCAAAAGAAGGAATTTGGAACGGATTTTAAATGGTTTGGGAGAAATAAAGGGAGAATTTTGTAATCAAGTATAAATTGGTTTTTACGATTTAAATGGAATTTAAATTTTAAATATAGGCACGATTATTAGATTAATGGGTTTCAAAATAAATTGGGATAAGTAAAGGAGAAATTTTTAAATAGAGTAAATTTTGGAAATCGATTTGGAAATTTATTTGGTGTTTGAAAGTTAATTTTAGAAATCGATTTGGAAATCGATTTAGTGTTTGAAAGTAAATTTTGGAAATAGACTTGGAAATTGATTTAGAGTTTGAAATTGTGTTTTGAAAGAAGAATGAAACTATGGAATTTATAAACTGGATTTATAAGTGGGATAGGATATCAGTGGATATGTGGAAAAATAAATTCATGATGGGAATTTATAAAGGAAAGGGTAATTTGTTTTAAAAATAAATATTGGTTTATTTTTTTAAAAAGCGTGGAAAGAAAATTTACGAATTTCGGATGTAAATTCAGAAGGATTTATTAATTGATTTAAATGGACTATTTTGGAATGGAAAGTGTATTTTCCCTGTATAGCCGAGTATGTTTTCAATGTAGCTTTTATAAATTAAATGTTCTACAGTTGGTTTTAAAAAGAATGTATTTGGAGAAATTATTTTCTTAAATTGTTTTAAATTTTCAAAATAAATATTTATTAAGTTAATTGTAGAAGTGATTATTTTAAAGATTTAACTAATATTTGATTTAGAAGATGGTTATTTAAATAATTATACTCTATCTAATAATTTTATTTTAAAAATTAGTTTGGGCTTAAGTTTTATATGAGATATTAGTATAAAAATTTCATAACTAATATTTTATATAAGTGTTTAAAATAGTTTTTATTTTAAGTATTTCCAAGTATATATTTTTGGATAAGTGATTTAAATTATTTTAAAGTATTCGAACTTGGCAAATTTTCAGTGGAAATAAACAATATTTGGAAATTTATTCCGCGAGAGGAAAGTGATTTGAAAATTGTTTTCAAAGGGTTGAAGTGTGAAAATATATCTTGCGAAGATATTTTGAAAAATATATTTTATGAAATTATTTAAATTTGATGGTTGTTTATGGATATTAATTGATGGTTAAATAACCGACTATCAATATTGGCCTTTAAAACGACATTTGAATTTCTATGCGACCGGGGGTCGGATTTCAAATGGTTATTCCAAAACCACATCGAATCTTAAAGGTGAATCTTTTGTTTAAAAGATCAAAAGTGGAAATTTGTTGTGACTTAATTTATATCTAAATGTATCCACTTATTTTTTTTAAAAGCGCTCATTAATTGGATTAGCCGGGAGAGGACATTGACTCATAAAACCCATTCTGAATAATGATATGACGAAATGGGATTGCATTTGAAGACGGTGGTTGAAGACGGGGTATTTTCGAAAATGAAAGGATTACCTGTCGATTGTCTCTGCATTGAGTTGCTCCGGTATAGAGATTACCCTATGTGATAGGGAGTCCAGACGTGATATCTGGATTTGCAAGGACTTTTTCCTTAATTGGACGAAGTGCCTTCGGTTCCATTCAGACCCAGGATGGACTTGTATGGATGTATGTCTGACATTACACTTCAAAATATAAAGCTGGTTTTTATCAAATATATTTCTGTTGGTGGTGGAGAATTTATTCTCTTAGCTTTACACCCTTCTCTGAGACGTACGAGCTCAGAGGTAATGTAATTGACATTTACTAGTGATATATTCTCAATTTGGTAATGTGGCATGCTAAGTGTTGATCATTGGTTGATCAAAGCATGGCTTTTGTGAAAAGCATAGCTTTGTGGGATGAGACTTCATTGAACCTCACACCTCGAAAATGGTTGAAACAGGAAAGGATGCAGCAAGGTTATGGGGGTCACGCCCCTCTGGGTATGTGCATTTCCATCTGGATAAAAAGTGATATTCTAGTATGGAGCCTAGATATTTACTCATGTGGTTGTTGGAATTGAGGCGCCTCGGTAAAGGTCGGTTATGACTAATGGATGTCATACTCGTGACAGTTAGTTACCTAGTTACAGAGGTAACCCGGCCTTGTGTTGGTAGAGATCCGGTTAGGTTCTGGGGGCATCCCTGTAGAGGCGTACCCTTCGGATAAAGGAAGTTCCTTAGTCTTGACCATTTGTTGGAAATCCAATCACCCAATACGAGCCCTGTACGGTTTTAGTTGTAGAACCTACCATTTAACATGGTAGCTATAGTGGGCATACTATAATGGTACATATGCTGGCTAAGATTAATATTATACTTTCGAAATGTTTTCCACACTATGCACTAATAATAATATCAAAAGGATTTTCATGTATCAAGCATGTTTGACTACTATAAGGAGAAATCTCCCCCAAGTGTGCGATCGCATTGTGTGTGTGCCGGGAGGCCTTATGATAGTTTCATTTTCCAAAAGCATGAATGGATTTCTTTTCCTTTTCATTTGTGCAAATAACTGTTTTAAGATCTCACACCAGTCCCATGACTGACTCAGAGTTTATTGTTCCCTTTTCTAAACTCTGGGTTCCCCTAATTTTCCACATGGGCAGCCTAGAGTCAGGTTTTCGATCAATTCTGGAGCTAAGTCAGGAAAACATGCTGTGGAGATCAGGAGACAAG
This sequence comes from Allium cepa, assembly GCA_030765085.1. Classification (NCBI taxonomy): domain Eukaryota; kingdom Viridiplantae; phylum Streptophyta; class Magnoliopsida; order Asparagales; family Amaryllidaceae; genus Allium; species Allium cepa. The sequence goes on from CM060928.1 coordinate 269,259,872, forward strand.
CTAGATGACGAGGCATATCACATGTATATGATGTTATTCTTCCGATGTTGTGTTGTGTATTGACTTTGATGATGTATTTATAAACAGATATAGTTCTTTTGTTTAAAGATTAGTCATTTATCTATTATATATTGTTCCGCTGTGATTGTGTGATTCTGATATTGTTTATATTTCTTCTTCTATCTCTTTCTTTATTAACCCTAACGGTTTAGTTTTTCGGCATTCGATTTTTCGGCATTTAATACAGTGGACGTATTGATGTCGATTTTCGGACGTCGAAAAATCGGGTCGTTACAGTTATATTAGATTTATTGGGTTTGTAATACTCTCGCCTCCATGCATGAATCGTACTAATCTACTCCCTAGTAGATTAAGACCTTATATATATATATAGCTACATGCCTAAAGACCGCATCGGTCCTAGGTACTACCCATTGTACCTTCCATATCCTCCTCGAAAAGGACTCCATCATCTCGCTACTAAATGTAACTACATCTGTGAAGGACAGCTTCGTGTGGCCTACAATATAGATGTTCTATCGCCTACTATGGAAACGTGAAACTACGTTCGCACTATCTTATATTAATGCTCGGACATCCACAATATACCACCAAGTGCGTACTGAATTCCACCAACAAGGTCTACCTCGTATGAAACTCGATACGGGATTTTCTATATCTCTTAAGATTCGCTTTGTTAGGCCTACAATACAGATATTCTACTTGGCCTATCTCTTTTCTCATCATGGCTATGGACCCACGCAGCCCACCCTCAACTAGTCGAATGATCTTTCAAGATCTAAGTGGTTGTTCCCTACTACAAACAATCTAAACATCCAATTGGCCGTGCCCCTTATCCAATGTCTCGATAGTGAAAGAATAATTGGCCTTTTGGTTTAACTCTGGTCTTTCCCGAACTTGCTCTGACTGATGATGGTTATTATCCACATGTGACTATCCTTATAGGTCCTGCCCACTATAACCTACTAGCAAACTAGAGTACAGTGTCATACGAATATCATACTACATCACCAACCTTTTGACTGCCTACAAAGGTCCGCTTCGTTAGGCCTGCAATGCAAAAGCAGTAAAGACATACTCTCTTAATGGAACAACTACAGACTTGCCTTCGGGGGTGTAGGTTCGTTAGGCCTACCCAAAAGGGCCATCCTACAGTATCCTCACGTTTTGTTGAAGTCTCGTACTTACTTCTAGCCTAAAATAACTAAGTTGGACATACTCTCTCTGTACTAAAAATCTACAATGAACTGCTTGGTTAGGCTCTTTATCCAGATTCCGTTCGGGCTGCTCCAAACGCACCTTACCAATTTTTTAAACCCAACGTCTAATCTATTATTATGCATTTAGTTTAGATTTCTTATTCTATTGGCTACTTATGTACACTAATCAGCATGCCTAGCCCCATCCATATGTGAGACCATCAGTCCTAGACCTGAAAGGAAATGTTGCCGGTATAGGCGACTTCTATTATTTTGCTTATTAACTTAATCCAAGATCTAAGTTTGATAAAATAAGCCTCTTCTATTTCTTTCCTTTTAATTATAACCTATGTGTTACAATTATACTTGCAATTGTCACTTTTATATTCTTTTCTATCTTTTATAACCTACATGTTATAAATGTAATTGCAAGCGTCCCTTTTCTATTCTAGTCTATCTTCTTTTATTATGATACTAAATTTTCTTTAGTTGTCCTATGTTACATAAAAGTCTTAATTTCGGACACATCCAACTGTCATAAGTTAATTATCATAATAACTACTTTACTTTTTACTCTACTATCAGCGCAATAAATGCAGATCTAGTCACATTTTCTGTTTATTGTTTCTAGTCTTGTCAAATAATTAACTTGATTATTTCTTTTTCTTTGATTTCTTTAATGCTTTGTGTTATTCTCTTTTATTCTAGGAAGCTGTTATATTCTATTTGGTTAGTTACAAAAACTGTACTATAATCCATTTTCATATTTAAATACATAGTAACGCCATAAACAATAACCCATAACTGCAAGCTACTTCTTTTGTTATTTCTTTAATTACTGGATAATGCAAAATATAGTAATGTCTGTATTTTGCACTAATTCCATTTCTCTTGTTTTTATTCCTGCAATTACGTTTACCATTTTGCTTACAATATTAAATTATGGAAATGTATCCCATTTTTCTAAAAACCAACTAATCTATCACTAACTTCCAAATTAAGTTATTCATTAGATTTCCCCTTTTTATTTCATTCTCCACATTTTGATATGTTTTACTGTAAATTTCTCACTTTTAGGCTTATGCCTTTCTCTACAATTTTTAAGCCTAATATCACCTATACTCATTTGGATTTCTTTCTTTTTCCATAAAAATAACATTTGCATATAAGTACACTTTTCTTATAAATTTACTATTTCAATACAACTAACTTACATAACTAATTACTGAAATTAGTTCAAGTATAAGAAATGCCAAATTAAAATATTTAATGGGAATGTAACGATATTATTTATCATTATCATAAAAGATATATAATTTAAATCCACTCATCTGAAAAGAAAACACTCCAAATTCCAGATCTGATTTTTATTCCAGCTCTATTATCCATAGCCTTCCCTTTTGCAACCCTATTTGGATCCACAAACTGGAATTTGTGTATTTATAAATCTAGATATAATTGAAGAAAAATAAGCAGATAAACTCGAAAACCACATCTGAAAACTCACTTCATACGGATGGATTAATTTGGACATCTCTTCTCTAGATATATAGTTTCTACCTTTAAATTGCAAATCAGAAAACCTAAATCTAATATATTTGATTTCTAAAGAATTGGAGGAGAAAGAAAAGTCACAGGGATTCCGCGTTCATTCAGTAAAATATGGGCTTGAAGGCTAGCCCTGCAAGTTTATTTATAGAGAGTCAAAGCAACATTGTCCGTTCGTTTAAAGCGATTGAAATTTAGCCGTTAAAAACAAGCAAAACGCATCAGTTTTGACGTGTCTAGCCTTTTTGTTTTATGCGTACAAATTTATTTTCTCTATTTTTAAACGTTAAATTTTAACCGTTGTATATTCATTCTAATTAATTGCCATCAATTGCGAATTTAATTCCCTTTATAAAACATGTTTATTTTGAAATTTAAATGTTGCTAACTAATGTAAATAATTTCCTTTAATTGCTGATTTAAGTAACATTACCTACTAATGTTAATTAATTACCACTATTGCTGATGTCAATTAATTTCCTTTATGACACGCGTCTATTTGAAATTCAAACACGCGTTATTTCTAGAATTTAAACGCTCATATATTTATATACAAATATATTTATGCACATTTACATGTATAATTATTTTTCGATATGGAACTTCGAACGTTGATAACTTTTTCATAAGAAGTCTGTTCGAGGCATATTATGTATGTAAATTAATCAAAAAATGGCCACGAACACAATGGTATAAGTTCCAAGGCCATATTCTGACAATTCCAAAAATGTTCATTTTCACTGTTTATAATTATTTTAGTTATTAAATTATCTAAAAATGTGAGTGTTACACTTAAAGAAATTTACTGCTTTTAAAAATCACATTACCTTTCCAAACTTTTCTAAAACTAATGGTGGTATATTTTCGAAGTTGTCTAAAACCATAATTATATTTCTTATAATGCCTCTAAGAAGTTATAGAGGAAAGAACTTTCAAATTTATTGCATAGGAAATATAATAGAATAATACAAAAACAAGGAATTTGAAAGCTTTTATAATCCAATCAAATTTTAAATTGAGAAGTTAATAAATGGAAACTTTTTTTAACTTCCCAAATCACCAAAATTTTAAATTAAACTCACCTACCAAAAATATTTCACCACTCTTTTTAAATTTACAACCTCTGTTTAAACTTTTTCCAAAACAAACAGTGGTAAAATTTAAAAGTCATCTAAAATCACTTTTTATCAAAAATTTCTAACTTATAAGATTTTCATTTAAAATTCTTTTGAAATGCAATTTCAAAATTTTCAAGTGGTTTTCAAAGAAACTTATTTATCAAATTATGTCACCAAAGGTAGGATTAAAATTTGTTCTTTCTTTTAAACCTTTGTACTCTACCCTTTAATAATTTAATTTGCTCCTTGTGGTGATAAACGTATTCCTTCTTAGGGAAGCTTGCTCCTTTCCTTAGTGCAATATTTTATTAATATATAATAACTTATTTATTACCTCCATAAATGTAAGATTTTCCAATTAAGTATAATGATCTGGATTTTTGACCCTCGAAAATCAACGAAAAATCCGTTCATTCTAAAACATCGAATGAAAACTACAAACTTAATACACAATATTTGATAAATATTCAACATTACTAAATGTATAGGATACAATTTCACTTCTAACTCTTATTAGAATAATTAATTAATTTATTCTACAAGGTGTGATTTAATATATACTAAGTATCAATACAAATAAATCTACCGCTGCACAACTCTGATGAGAGAGACAGCAATAGCCATTCCTACTAACTCAATAAACATGTCAAATGTGGAATAAAATAGTAAGCTGGAAAATTACATCAACACATGATATATGGCAAACAATAAATAGAAAAATGTTATGTTATATTGGGGCTGCATCACTACCAATTGCGACTGCCTACATACCCCTATCTAATTGGATAGGCAATTAGATACTGGATCAAGCTAACGTAGTTCTCCTACTGCAAATAGAACTCATGGAGCCTACGATGCACAAACAATATACAATTCTAAAACTACCCACTTAGGCTTAATCTTCAATTTTAGATTTAAAATCTAATTAACTTTACAGAAATTATCCCCTTAGACTTTATTCCCGAATTCTTATTTCAAAACTTTTGAAATATATATATTATATCTTTAATATTCAAACTAGTCCTTTACTTCAGGATCTAAAAACAAATCACCTTTGAAACGATACTAATATACAAGTATACAAAACTGTATGCTACCTGATCGGGAGGCTTCTAGCCATAACAAGGCAACTAGGTCCCAGTCTTCTGAAAAATAAATATAGATATGTATGTCCCTCTTCAACAGGAGCGGACTATACTGAGGCTATAGAACATCTACATCTGCCTTGCCCACATTTTTGGTTATGGGTTACCTGAATCTTTGGTAACATAAAAAATCATTTTATATCCCGAAGTTACAAAATCATTTACACTAATAATTACAAATACTTCTAATATACAATAATTTCCATTTCCAAATCCATTCAAAAATCATCTTAAAACCGTCGGGTTTAGTCCACGAAATTCTTTCCGTTTTATAAAACATTTTATAAACCATTCTTTATGTAAATTAATTTTATATAATACAGCTTCAAAATATTCAACCTCAAATATTTTTATTTCTTTAAACATTTCAACTTGATATCCAATTTTCAAAACAATTCATTAAATTGAAGTGAACAAAATATTACCGGTAAACACCTTATAGTCAAATCATGAAATAAATCACATGGCGTTAGCTACAATTATTTTCTACCCAGCCCATGCAAATAGATAATTAATTGCTCATAAACTGGTCGAGTAAAGTCAACAGTTAATAAATAATAATCAGTGCTTGTAAACTGGCCGAGCCAAATCCAAACAATCAATCAATGAAATAAACACAACAATAAATGAGAATCAATGCTTCAATCTATCAAAAATTTATAACACTTTATTTTATCTTGAGTTAATATGGTTTGATATTTATTTTGGAGTATCCGGGCTTTCCCTTCGACATGTTTCGTCCCTCGCCCAAGTCTCCTTGGATCTCACAGACAAAACATGTGTACCGGTCATTTCTGCATACCCTGTTAAGTATTTAACTTCAAAATTTTAAAATACTTAATTAACCATACAAATAGTCAAACAAGGAAATAAAACCATTGTTTTAGCAAACATAGTAAACAATCTTTCAATAAGGGTTTGCGAACAACACTAAACACTTAAAGTTCTTTTAACTTAGCAATGGTTCTAATGAACTTAAAGGAATGAATAACTCAATTTGGATTCCACTCCGTCAAACTTTAAGGCAAGAAACTATAGGTCTACACTATACCTCTTACCAATTTTACTAATTTTGTCACTATGGATTATGACTATAGCTTTACTACTATTTCCTGAAACTTCTTGAAATCTAGCTATAGCTCCGCTATCCTCGAAGCAGAGATGAAAAGAGGTGGAGATGGCTTCTATGTGGGCATGGCCTTAGGTGGATGGATGGAACTTACTAGCTTGAACATGAATTAAGTGGTATACTTTTTATCGATTATTTTTTGCCATAACTTTATTACGCTTTTGGAATTTTTTAAGCGAGGCACTGAAGCCATTAAAGAGTGGAAGATGAGCTTGAAAATGGAGATGAAAGGTGCAAAAAAGTGAGAAAGTTTGTTTGTATTTATAGGAAAAATTTGGATTAAAATAATATTTTATAAAAATACTAAAATACCCTTTGCTTAAATTATAAGCAAATAACTTTTTCAATACTTAACATCATGTTTCAAATCACCACTTTATGTCACTTTCACTTAAGAGATAAGTAAAGATATTATAATTATGTTTGTTTGATTTAATGTTTACCTTTTGACTTTTATAACATTTTTTGTCTTTTTATGCTTACTTTTTGTTAATTTCATACTAGAATTTTCTAAGTAAGTTTAGTAAAAGTAAACTTGATTAGTGAATTAATTAATACTTATACTATTGAATATATGTTTATATATAAAAAATAAAGGTGCAACAACGTTACGGCAACTTTAAATCGACAAAACGTTGATTTTCGACAAAATATTTTATAGTCACATTTTTACGTTTTAGTTTTAATATTTATTTATGTAAGCCAAATTTAAAAATAAATTTGTACAATGTTATTTAAAAATATAAACACTCATAAATTGATTAATAACTTATTTAACCATTGAAACTTACTTTTCTGAAATTGGGATTTTGTCACTTTTGTCGAAATAAGTAATTACTCCTATTTTTGTGTATATTTATCTTTGCAAATCCTGTCTAATTTTATTTAAATCATAAAATGTTATATATTTTATATCTAAAATCACTTTAAATAGTACATTAAAGTGGTTAAATTTTGGGTCGTTACATTAACTGTCGGCCTAACGGATGTTTCCTTATGGTCAATTATTTCCTATCAACCTTCCCATCTACAGTTACCCCTATTATTAAATATTTCTATAGGGTCCCCAATGATAAGGAAGACTAGGTCCTATCAAAAAGTCAATTACTATCAAACTTCTAGTGTGCTTCCTTAAGTTGAGGTCATGCTCTCCCTAGTTTTCTCCTAAAGATATGATTTTCGCTCCACGGGTAATCGAAGTAGGAGTAGAAATTACCTTTATTTAATATTCCAACTCATAGTCACCTCATCCATCCTTTCAAAATATGGTCGCAACTACTTTTAAAGTTGGAATTTATAGAGTTAAGCGTGAATTCAAAATAAGAGAGAGTGTGTGTGTGTATAGTGCAAGTTTTTGAAAAATATTTTCAAAATTAACAAGTACGTCACACATACGTATAATATATTTTCCCCGTTAACTGGGTAACCTAGTGGCCTGATACCAAATTTAACAACCCACCCAGAACATACCTAAATTTCGATCTAGAAAAGGCACATTGAAACTTAGATACATTCTAAGATAAGCTGTTGGTAGAACTAAGGAAACAACAAAATAGAGCCATAACTAAACTTCTAAAGCTCATAGTGGATGGAACAAAATATAATAGCAGAATATACCTACTTATTTCAAAACCATAAAAATGTCATAATATAAAATTCCACAAAAACCGTAACATAATATCGGTTACAAAAATTGTCTAAATACATAGGTACACATAAAATTAAGTAATGATAACAAATAGTAGCACAAGCCAAGCTTCTCCATCTCTAAGCATTGTAACCACAACCACTCCGTCCTTAACCTGTGTTATAATGAGGGAGTCAAAACAACAAGCATTTGGTGAATAAAAACCTCGAGTCTTACCTTTTCAGTCTTTAAGCGGTATATTTCAAAATATGAATATGTCTATGAAAATAAAACCAATAAAATCATTTAATACTTATTTATAAGGAAAGGAGGTGGGTCCAACCATTTAATATCTTCCATTTAGAAGCAGACCCTATATCCCAATCATATGTCATAAATAGCTAATAATGTAAAAGAGGGTACCCAAGCCACTTAATACTTCTCAGTGAAAAATAGGCAGACCCCATCATTTAAGGCCTATTTCCAGAAGCATGCTCCTCAATGGTACTATCTAATTGACATCATATGGAATCTCATAGGCCACTTAATACTTTCCAGTGGAAAATATGTAGACCCCGTCATTTATGGTCTAATTCCAGAAGCATGAACATAACCTTTTGGCCTTTTAATACTTCATCTAGGGAAAAAGAGGATCCAACCACTTAATACCTCAAACCCTAAAGCAGGCCCTTTGTCTTATGGTCTGTAACCATAATGATGTCCCATATTAGTCCTCTATCCTTAGGAATTGGTAGCCAGATAGCTGGGTATATTTTTCACATAGAATTTGGAACTAACCTCGCATCATTAGAAATATTTATCAGAAGGATATTCTACATCAAAAAAAGTGTACACAATTGCTACTAGCCTCAAATGAAGGGAAAACTTTCGTCATGAAACTCTATTGACCTCGCATCCCTATGACTTAGCCATAAATCGATTACTCTCCATATGTACTTATACACACACACACACACATGCACACTCATCTCACCATTTCATAAATAAGGCCTTATAAGGAATCTTCCTTATTATGCCTTAAAATAATAATTAGGCAATAAAAGAGTTTCCTCTTATTTGGCCTCGAAATCAAATACCTTCCTAATCAGGAAAATAATGTTAATAAGTGCATAATTAACTACAACATGTACGCAATAATTATACGTTAATTGTGAAAAATAGAGGTAAATAAATATTCGTGCCTAATAAGTTTTAAATGTGTGGATTTTACGCCCTAAACTAGCTTTAAATGTCAATTCCCTAATCAATTATTATTAAAGTCCTTTTTCTTCAATTTTCTAAGATTTCATGAAATTCTAGTTTCCAAAACAGGGAATAAATATTCATAATCAAAACCGCAATAACAGACTTGTAAATAAAATAGAAAGTCAAGATATTACCCCAATGGAATATCTTAAAAGATAAGAATTGCAATCTAAACCTCATATTCTATTCAACTCCTCTTTTACAAGGAAATAGATAAGAATAAGCGGTATAAACTACAAATATAATTCATAATCTAAACCTCTTGTTTTATTAAAGGATCATAATTTAACCAAATAAGAAGGAGAAGTGGAATAGACTACGAAATTATCAAAGATTGCATAAACGAAACAAATTCCATCAAATTAATATAAGTAATTGAAAATCTCAGCATAGAATTAACATATCGAATTAAAAAGGAATTTTAGGGGATTTATCTGTCAAATTGTCGTAATCCAAAATCCCGAAGGCATATTTAAATCCAAAAGAAATACACCAAACAATTGCTAAAAAGAAACACTAAGGTTTCCACTCAAAAATTTGCCTTAGCTTTACTCAAATGGTTTTGTAGCCTTCCGATCTCTTCTAAAATATCTTTCCTTTGACATACACACACGCACACATGATAGGGAAGAGGTATATATATTTATTAGATTTAGAATAATTGGAGAAGAATAGGATAAGAATAGTTTGTGGAAGAAGAAACAAATAGGAAATAGGTTAAATTCTCTAAGGAATATTGGAATATGATTTGAGAGATAACAAAGGCAAAGTATCATCGTAATCCCCAAAGTAATATGAATAAAAGTGGAGACGAAGGGTTTATTTAAATTTGAATTCAAACTAAATTAATTTAATTATGAAAACTTCAAATGAACATAACTTCTTCGTTTGAGCTCCGTTTTCAGCATATTATGTATTAAAACAAGTCAGAATTTTGCCAAAATGTAATAAAATGGCTTTTGTGGTCAAATTCTAACTTTTATAAAATTTCCATATCTAACCCTTATCATATTTAATTCAACTTATTTTATTTATTTATGGTCCATTTTACGGGGTGTTACAACTGGGTGCGAAAATCTATTCAAGGGAGAATTCATCTCCTCGGTTATATTAGGTTAGTATCGTGGGATCGACTCAAGTCAACTCAAAGTCAAAGTCTTTGGCTAGCATAGTATGGTTAATAATAATTGTTATTGTTTAACAGATGATTTTTTGTTTGGACTAAAAAGTAGAATATGGACGATATTGAAGTTTTGACATTACCAAATTCCACAATTCCTAATATGGTATAGTGTTGAGGAAGAGAATTGGTGTAAAGGATTATCACCATCACGTACTGCTTGTAATAAGTAAAATTATATTTTACCAAAAAAATATGCAAGCAATAAATAATCCCAAAATGTTACACCACTAACTAAGGTAACGTGCGAATGTTAATTTTTGAATTGTTCGTTATTAATCGTCGTTTGAATTTATACATTTGAGTTGCACACCCGTAATGATGAATGCTCCAAAAAACCACATGATTTAATTAATTTAGTTAATTTATAATTATTATAAATTAATCAAATTAATTGATATTTATGAAATATGAAATATTAATTTTTTATTTTGATTTGTTTGAATGCCATTGGTATTTACTAAAGTACGTAATAAAATTTATATATGTACGTGTCAATATATGATATTGATAAAACATTTAAATTGGATTTAGATAGATCAATTACTAAATAGGCGTAATGTGATGTCCCGGAAATTTGGGCAATACTTATTTAATAATTTTCATTAATAATTATTTTAAAATGTGAAATGTTGATTTAATAATCTAATTCAAACAGAAATTATCTTTTGAAAACTAATAATTATTTAGTTTGTCAAATGTTATTCTTTTTAAAATTTATAATAATGATAATTTTATATTTGGGAATCTTATTCTTTTCAAAATTTAAAATATTTAAATTATAAAATTATCTTTCTAAGCTAATTTAAAGAATATTTTATTTATAATGTACATATGTTATACATTGTAAATAAAGAATTTGATTTTTAATTTAAATTTAAATTTAATAAGAATATTTTTAAATTTATAATATATTTATGTGTACAACTTGTGAATTACAAAATTTGATTTAAATTAGTATAGAAACTTTTCAAAAGTTTGATTTAAAAATTTATCTTATATTTTCAGAAGAAATTAAAGTAAAATATTTATTTTGTTTAAAATATAGTATTTTATAATAAAAGTTTATTTTGTTTTTTTTTTTTTGAAATAGACTTAGTTCTTATATATTAGAGTATAATATTTTAGTTTGAAACTTTGGAATAAAATTGAATTCAATATTCAATTATTTTTAAAATTTTCTCTTTTGAAAATTTAGTATTAAAAATATTATTTTAAAAATATACAAATAAACATTAAAATGTGTAATTTTATAAAGGAAGTTTACATGTAAACATTTAAAGGCTAAATGTAATAAACATTTAAAAACATGTTAAATTAAATTAGAAATTGATTTAGAATAAATTAAAAAAAACATTTATAAAATTAAGAATTTTTTTTTAATATTAAATTAAACATGTATTAGACATTTAACTCATAAGAAGACACTTGTAATTAATCTACACTATGAGATAACAAGTGGCAATGATTTTATTTTTTAAAAAAACATTTTATTGAAAATATATTAAGTAGAAACTTAACAATTCATTATTGTTCAAACCATTTTCTTCAAAAGAAATCTGAAATCAGATTTTAGAAAAGAAAACTGAAAACCAAAAACAATTTAAAATCTACAAACACAAATCTGATGGAGTTTTCAAATATGAAACCTTTTTTTTCAAGTTTCAACATCAATTTGAAGTTCAACTCATACTCAAGCAAAAGAATGGAGTTCAGCTGCAAATGATCAAAATCAACTAACAAATCTCCAAGCAAATGCAAAACCCAGATTCAACTTGCAAACAACGGTTTCTGGAAATTCAAATATGTTCCAGGAAAATATGAATTTGCATCAGAGTATTCTCTGCTTCTTCAATAATTATGTGAATAAACTTCTATTTTAAATCAGTTCTTACTTTTTAAAAATCAAAGCTAACAAATTTCTAGAACTCAAGTATCAAATTCATCTGCTTTCAAAAAAATTAAACTGCTGTAAATATACCTGCTCTGTTTTAAAAAAATTAAACTGCTATAAAAATGTAAATTTATCTGATGCATGTGGATTGATGGAAATAATCATGTTTGTATAATTGTATTGTGATGATATTCTGTGTATATATATATATATATCTATGTATGTATATATATATGTGTGTTTCAGGCATCTGTATATCTGTTCTTGGTCTTAAAACTAAGTTTTTAATAGAAATACCTTATCAACTTGTTCGATCTCTGTTAGAAATTAATATGTAAACAAAAAGAAGTTTGTTTAGTATGAAATTATGTTTGTAAATCAAAATTAAGATTTATTAAAAACTATTGTCTTTGTAAACAATAAGATTCAGTTATTGTTTCAAATAAGAAAATATCAAACTTCTTAAATTATTGAAACAGGTTCATAACTTGAATGCATATATAAAACCATGATTTTTAAAACTAAAATCACATTTTTTAGTTAACTGTGGATTGGTCATTTTGGGATTGAACAAAATAGGGGTTTTGGGTTTTATCTGGTGGTTCAGTGGATTTGGGATGATGTAGTTCTTCCTGGAAGTGGAGGGCTGATAGGTGAGTGGGGAAAATTTTTTAGGTGGATGGTCAGAGGTTGGTGGCGACTGTGGTTGCCAATTACAGTTTCTAACCCAAGTTTTCTGGAGGTAGGAGTTTTATAGCTTCTTGATTTCTATGGTGCATCGAGTGATGTAAGACTTTGGGGATTGGAAGAGGGAATGTAGATGGAGGGTTGGCCGGAGTTGTAGGTGATCAGATGGTCGGAGGTGGGTTTGCAAGTTGTTGACAGTTTTGGGATTTTGGTGCAGTGGTGTTCCAGGTTATTGAGATTTCTCGTTTTTGATTTCGAGCTGCAGTGAGTTATCTGATGGTTGTTATCATGTTGGAAGTTGGTCGGCGACTTGGTGAAGGGGGTTATGGTGGCTGGAGGTTGTCGGAGCGCGGGTGCATATGCACCGTGCTTATTAAGTTCTGATGAACTATTTTGGGTTTGTGCAGAGTGTTGTGACTCGAGTTTTACTTGGGTATTGGTGTTTTTGTCTCGGAGAAATTAGGGTGTGGACTCGAAGTTTTTGTTAAAGGGTCTCGGGCATGTTGGTTCCAGGTTACAAAACCTGATAGTGTTTGTTTCAGGTTTATAAACCTGACAATGTGCAGTTTTTGAAAATTTGAATGGAATTCAAATATTAAAGCAGGATTTTTAAAATAGGGTTTTTAAATGCAAAGTTGAATTTGAATTCAAATGAACTTTTGAATCCAAAAGTTTTTAAAATGAAGATTTTAAATTTAAGTAAGATTTAAATCAAGTTTTTAAAAATCAAGTCTAAAATATAGTTCAAGTTTACTATGAATTTAGATCTTGAATTTAAATCAGATTTGTAAAATTTAAAATGTTGAACAAGTTCAAATGTTTTAAAGTAGATTTAAAAATGAATTTGATTTCAAATAAATGTTTAAACCTGACAAAATTATTTACTTTAATATTTGAATAAAAGTTATGATGCGTTTAAGTAAATTTGGAAATTAAATAATCAATTTATTTTTTTAAGCTTGTTTTCTTGTAAATAAATTAAGTAATTTAGTTTTAAACTTATTCTTATATAAGTATCTTATATAAGTAATGATTATTCTTCACTTTTATTTTATGAGATAAATTTATTTAAAATTTGGATAAATGTTTAAATAGTTAAACATTTTGAATCTTAAATTTTAAAATGGAATTTGAATTTAATTTAGAAATGTATTGTTTTAAATACATTTGAATGTTAATGAACTCATTAATAAAGTAAATGAATTATTTTAGAAATAATTAAGATAATAAGGAATAACTTATTTATTTGATTTAAATAATGATTTAGATTAATTTTTAATTAGAGATGATTAATAAGGATTAATCTAAGATAATTTTTCTTAAGGAAGTAATTAAAGAAAATGTTGTTAGTTAATAATGATAATTATCAAAGGATAATTAAGTAATTAATTAATGTGATTAATTTTGATAATTAATTAGGTTAATTAATTGAAGATAATCAATTGTAGTTTGTTAAGTATAATTACTTAATAAAGTAATTAAAGGATTAATTTCTTATTGTAATTAATTATGATAGTGTGATTTGTTTAAGTTAATTAATTTAAGTAAATCATTTGATGACTTAATAAGAGTAATTACTTAATGTAATTAACGGAGCATGATTACTTAGAGAAGTAATAATGATAATTAATGGAATGTAATTAGTGAGAGATGATTTTTAATGAAGTAATTTGGTTAATTACTTTTGTAATTAATCAAGGGATTAATTAATGAAGATGATTAATTATGGGATAATTAATTTGTTATGAGTAATTAAGGATAGTTAATTACTGGATTGATATTAATCAAGGGTGATTAATAATTGTACTTTAAATTTTAGATTAATTACTAAATGTAATTAATTTAAATAAAGTAATTTATTGAAATATAAATTAGAGATCATTATTTAATATAATTAATGATGTAATTAATAATTGTTTAATTAAGGAATGATTAATAATATAGTGATTTATTAATATAATTAATTAAGGATAAATGTAATTAATTTTAATTAATTAATAAATGAAGTAATTAACTGTTAATTACCTATGATTAAGGTTAATTAATTTTGTGAAATTATGTAAAGACTAATTACTTATTGTAATTAGAATGATTAATCAAAGGTGTTAATCAAGATGAATACTTAGTGAATGATTAATTAACTAGGTTAATTAATTAATGGATATATAAGCAGGATTTATAGATACAGTAATTAATTTATTTTATTTTATTAATTAGAGATAGAAGTAATTAATTTAATTCATTTTAGATTAATTATAGATGATGGTTAATAAATCTTTGCTTATGGATGATATTGATATTTCATTGAATGGTTGTGATCTCAATAATGAGATGAGTAATATCTATATGATATGGATGCTTAGTTAAAGGATGATAATATGGATTATCTGTTTGTGATGATTATCTGATTGTGATGATTATCTGTTGGAGATGATGATACAGGTTATCTGTTTATGATGAGAATGTGATTACCTATTGTAATATGTGGATTATCTTGTGTATATAGATAATGATGAATTGAATTAATTGTTCAAACTAAATTCTCTTGGACATTAAGATGGCGTTTGCATTTCGATGAGACCGGGATCGGGTTTCTAAATTTGGAATTCCAAAAACCACATCGATCCAAATTAAAACGTTAGGTCGTGAATCTCAAGTGAAGATGAAGATTCAAAGTGCAAGGGTTATCATCGTTAACTCTAAGGGTGATTCCAAAATGAGTGTAACGAGATAATGCCTTCGGTTTCGTTCGAACCCGGAACGAACTTGTATGGATTGAATGCTTTCAGAACATCATCAGGTGGACGACGAGCATTCTAAGATTGATGTGTCCTATAAAGGTAATCGTAGCCTCAAGCCTCATCAACCAGGAATGGCTAAAACAAGGGAGGTGCAGCAAGGCTAAGTGGGTCATGCCCAAGTAGGATGAGATTTACCCCTGTCTAGAGGTTCTTTTTTATTTCGGTTGTGTGGCAGTTGGCGACGGCCATCTGCGGGGTGGTCTTGTTCGGGACTGTCCAGTAAGGGATGGTTCCGGCTTTGTGTTGCTGGAGATTGGGAGTGATGCTCCGTACGGTGATCTAGGCCACGTAGTGTGACGGGCGGTACCCTGGTAGCCCTGCCATTGATGGAATCCAAAATCCAATAAGTGCCTGTACGGTTTTGATTGTGCCCAACTATGTTGGAACGTGAGATGTAAGCATTCCGGCTATTTCTGTATTTTATTTTGAAAACCCTAGACACTATTATAATATCACTGGATTTCCTATCAAATTTTTTGGTTAGCGTAAGGTAAAGACTTTTCCATGTATATGTGTGGGAAGTCTTACGTGATACCCTTTGTTTCCAAAGGATTTTCAAAGTTAAGCAATTTTAAACCCGTTTACTCACACCAAACCCATGTATGACCCGAGTGTTTATTTTCTGTTTTATTAAACTCTTGGGTACTCATATTACGTATGAGTAGTCAAGTGATTCGGGATTGTTTTGACGAATTCTGAAGGAAAAATGGAGCATGAGGCTTCAGTGTGTAGATATATATAGTTGTTCCGCTGTGTTTGAGTTGTATTTGTTTTTTCTGATGTATTTGAATTGTAATAACTAGGTAGGTGTTTATAACTGTCTAGTTTGTGTTGTATTAGCTGTATAACTCTGATGTATATAATACTATGTAATATTTTATGTGATATAATATAATTTATTCGTTCCATTGTGAGATTCTGATGTTGTTTGTTTCTTTCTTTCCTATCTTTTCTCTTTTCTATCCATTTTTTTCTTCTTAATGATGTGCCTTTCTATAGAATGAAAGGCGGGTCGTTACATTGTGGTATCAGAGCGCTAGGTTGAGCGAGTACCTAGGCTCTAGAGTGGTGTCTGTCTTGAGAGAGCGTATTTGTAATTTTGAATATATATATATATATATATATATATATATTTCTACCTATTTGATTGGGTTACCTGTTCGGGTTTTCCAATATAAGTACTAGAGGTAGATAGGGTAGTGGTGTGTGTAACACAACTACCAATAGTTGGAGTCTGAGTGTTTTGGGTTGGAAGTAAATCTGCTAGGGCAGTATTGGGCATCTTGAGTAGTTTTGCAGTTGGTGTGAAGGATTTCACCGATCTCCGAAGGAAATATTTTTAAGGTTCGGAGTTTAACTTTGGAATGTAAGCTTGGTTGCGCTCGTGCAAGTGGATTTTCTTGAGCCTGGATCAGTTGGGAGTACTGAAGCCAGTGATGGAATCTTAGCAACCTTAGGAAGGAGTTCTGTCTGTATTTGAGTTTGAGACTCAGTTTGGCAGAGTGTTTTATGCTTGGTTTGAAGTCGAGTTTCCTGAGGGATATCTGTCTACTGAAGGCTCTATTATGGAAGTGGCTGATGTAGCTTTGTGTTTCGATGAGCTTTTGGATAAGAATGTCTTTGGCAGTAGTATCAGCTTAGAGGTGTTGTGTGTGCTATCAGGATAGTCTCTTGGCTTAGTTGTATCCTGAAGGTGGAGTCCGAAAGAGGTAGAGTGGCCTGTTTCTTCGTTGCTTCAGAAATCTCTGTGATTCTTTTGTTAGTAGGCCAGGCAGATGGTGAAGTTTGTCCATTTCTTCTGGAAGCTCAGCAGGGTGTGATGTTTATGGTTGAAGGTGGACCACTAGTTTCTTCTTTTGGTTAGAAGGCTTTAGCTGTTCTGATTGTGGAAGAGAGAATGGTTTCTTGGAATCTGAACTGAGTAGAATCGGAAAAGTGACTTGCGATGGTTCAGAAGTTCTCTTAGTAATCTTTGTTTGGATTGAAGCATCTCTAGAGGATGTTAGAGTTATCGAAGTGGTTTGTTATTTTCTGGATATCTTCGAAGGAGTTAAGGTTTGCATCCGTATCGAGAGATTGAGTTCTGTATCGACTTGGTTCTTAGAGCTTTACCGTTGGTTCAGCTTAGTAGGAGGTTCTTTGAGAGAGAGGTCTTTTTGAGTAGGCAGGATTGATCGAATCATGATTTCTGGTTGAATTTTTGCTGTGGTGTTGTGACCGAATCGGATAGGTCATTGAGATTTTATGGAATTTGATGAACAATGTTTCCAGAGTGGATTGATCCAGTTTGTGCTTGTGTTCATCAACAGCATTCTCAAATCAGGGTTGTGCAGGGAAGCATAGTGGCAGCTATTCCAGAATAGAAGCAACACTCGATTCATTGGGAATTTATGTTTTGTCTTGGATCAGAGAATTTCTACAGGAAATTCATTTTTATCTTGAGGCTTGGTTGTCTTGTGCATCTGTTTTGTTTTTCCAATAGGAGTAGTATGTTTGAAGTCTTCTGATATTTGTGTAGTAGAGTTTGTGTGGTGGATTTTGATGTATTTTGGGAGAACCATTTTATTGAGTAGGATCTGGAGATCGTTTATTTCTTTGTCCAGATTTGTTCCGTGAAGCATTTGCAAAGATTGGATTGATCAAGAAGGTTGAAGGCAGCCCAGGATCGACAGGAGAGATTTGTGGATAAGAGTATTGGATCTTTCTGTTTTCTCTTAAGGGTTAAGTGTTTGGTCTACAAGATTGAATTGCCAGTTCAAACGGCTGGAATTTTTTATGTATTTCACGTATCTCTGAGGGAGTACGTGTATGGTTTATAACTAGTTTTAGAATCAGTAATTCTGAGAGATTTGGAAGTTGATCAGGACTTGTTTGTGGTCCAGTATCCTGTTTAGATTTGTAGACCTAGATACGTAGGAGTTCTAGATCTGAGTGGTGTAGCCAGTTTAGATTCTGTAGAGCGAGTATTCCGGTGTTTGTACCTAGGAAACTCTAGGGAATCCTATCCAGAATTTTGTCTGGGTAGTTAGAATTGTTTGTTTGAATTAGTTGCTAGTATTTGGTTGATAGCATATGGTTGCTATTTTTAAAGTTAAAATCTGTATGGGATTATTAAATTACCTCTGCTTTTAAAATTTCGGGGACAAAATTCTTTTAAGAGGGGAGGAATGTGATGTCCCAGAAATTTGGGCAATACTTATTTAATAATTTTCATTAATAATTATTTTAAAATGTGAAATGTTGATTTAATAATCTAATTCAAACAGAAATTATCTTTTGAAACTAATAATTATTTAGTTTGTCAAATGTAATTCTTTTCAAAATATATAATAATGATAATTTTAAATTTAGGAATCTTATTCTTTTCAAAAGTTAAAATATTTAAATGATAAAATTATCTTTCTAAGCTAATTTAAAGAATATTTTATTTATAATGTATATATGTGTATACATTGTATATAGAAAATTTGATTTTTAATTTAAATTTAAATTTAATAAGAATATTTTCAAATTTATAATATATTTATGTGTATAACTTGTGAATTACAAAATTTGATTTAAATTAGTATATAAGCTTTTTAAAAGTTTGATTTAAAAATCTATCTTATATTTTCAGAAGAAATTAAAGTAATTTTTTTTAAAATATAGTATTTTATAATAAAAGTTTATTTTGTTTTCTTTTAAAAATTGTTTTGAAATAGACTTAGTTCTTATATATTAGAGTATAATATTTTAGTTTGAAACTTTGGAATAAAATTGAATTCAATATTCAATTATTTTTAAAATTTTCTCTTTTGAAAATTTAGTTTTAAAAATATTATTTTAAAAATATTCAAATAAACATTAAAATCTGTAATTTTATAAAGGAAGTTCACATGTAAACATTTAAAGGCTAAATGTAATAAACATTTAAAAACATGTTAAATTAGATTAGAAATTGATTTAGAATAAATTTAAAAAAAGCATTTATAAAATCAAGAAATTTCTTTTAATATTAAATTGAACATGTGTTAGACATTTAACTCATAAGAAGACACTTGTAATTAATCTACACCACAAGATAACAAGTGGCAATGATATTATTTTTAAAAAAAAACATTTTTATTGAAAATATATTAAGTAGAAACTTAACAATTCATTATTGTTCAAACCATTTTCTTCAAATGAAATCTGAAATCAGATTTTAGAAAAGAAATCTGAAAACCAAATACAATTTAAAATCTGCCAACACAAATCTGATGGAGTTTTCAAATCTGAAACCTTTTTTTTCAAGTTTCAACATCAATTTGAAGTTCAACTCATACTCAAGCAAAAGAATGGAGTTCAGCTGCAAATGATCAAAATCAACTAACAAATCTCCAAGCAAATGCAAAACCCAGATTCAACTTGCAATTAACGGTTTCTGGAAATTCAAATATGTTCCAGGAAAATATGAATTTGCATCGGAGTATTCTCTGCTTCTTCAATAATTATGTGAGTAAACTTCTATTTTAAAAATAGTTCTTACTTTTTAAACATCAAAGCTAACAAATTTATAGAACTCAAGTATCAAATGCATCTGCTTTCAAAAAAATTAAACTGCTGTAAATATACCTGCTCTGTTTTAAAAAAATTAAACTGCTATAAAAATGTAAATTTATCTGATGCATGTGGATTGATGGAAATAATCATGTTTGTATGATTATATGGTGATGATATTATGTGTGTGTGTGTGTGTATATATCTGTGTGTGTGTGTGTATGTTTCAGGCATTTGTATATCTGTTCTTGGTCTTAAAACTAAGTTTTTAATAGAAATACCTTATCAGCTTGTTTGATCTCTGTTACAAATTAATATGTAGACAAAAAGATGTTTGTTTAGTATGAAATTATGTCTATAAATCAAAATTAAGATTTATTAAAAATTGCTGTCTCTGTAAACAATAAGATTCAGCTATTGTTTCAAATAAGAAAATATCAAACTTCTTAGATTATTGAAACATGTTCATAACTTGAATGCATATATAAAACCATGATTTTTAAAACTAAAATCACATTTTTTAGTTAACTGTGGAGTGGGCATTTCTGGATTGAAAAAAATAGGGGTTTTGGGTTTTACCTAGTGATCCAGTGGATTTGGGATGATGTAGTTCTTCCTGGAGGTGGAGGGCTGATAGGTGAGTGGGGGAAAATTTTGAGGTGGATGGTTAGAGGTTGGTGGCGACCATGGTTGCCAATTACAGTTTCTAACCCTAGTTTTATGGAGGTAGGAGTTTTGTAGCTTCTTGATTTCTATGGTGCATTGAGTGATGTAAGACTTTGGGGATTGGAAGAGGGAATGTAGATGGAGGGTTGGCCGGAGTTGTAGGTGATCAGATGGTCGGAGGTGAGTTTGCGAGTTGTTGACAAGTTTGGGATTTTGGTGCAGTGGTGTTCCAGGTTATTGAGATTTCTCGTTTTTGATTTCGAGCTGCAGTGAGTTATCTGATGGTCATTATCATGTTGGAAGTTGGTCGACAACTTGGTGAAGGGGTTTATGGTGGCTGGAGGTTGACGGAGCGCAGGCGCATATGCACCGTGCTTATTAAGTTCTGATGAACTATTTTGGGTTTCTGCAGAGTGTTGTGACTCAAGTTTTACTCGGGTATTCGTGTTTTTGTCAAGGAGAAATTAGGATGTGGACTCGAAGTTTTTGTTAAGGGGTCTCGGGAATGTTGTTTCCAGGTTACAAAACCTGATAGTGTTTGTTTCAGGTTTATAAACCTGACAATGTGCAGTTTTTGAAAATTTGAATGGAATTCAAATTTTAAAGCAGGATTTTTAAAATAGGGTTTTTAAATGCGAAGTTGAATTTGAATTCAAATGAACTTTTGAATCCAAAAGTTTTTAAAATGAAGATTTTAATTTAAGTAAGATTTAAATCATGTTTTTAAAAATCAAGTCTAAAATATAGTTCAAGTTTACTATGAATTTAAATCTTGAATTTAAATCAGATTTGTAAAATTTAAAATGTTGAACAAGTTCAAATGTTTTAAAGTAGATTTAAAAATGAATTTGATTTCAAATAAATGTTTAAACCTAACAAAATTATTTATTTCAATATTTGAATAAAAGTTATGATGGGTTTAACTAAATTTGGAAATTAAATAATCAATTTTTTTAAGCTTGTTTTCTTTTAAATAAATTAAGTAATTTAGTTTTAAACTTTTTCTTATGTAAGTATCTTATATAAGTAATGATTATTCTTTACTTTTATTTTAAGGGCTAAATTTATTTAAATTTGGATAAATGTTTAAATAGTTAAACATTTTGAATCTTAAATTTTAAAATGGAATTTGAATTTAATTTAGAAATGTATTGTTTTAAATACATTTGAATGTTAATGAAGTCATTAATAAAGTAAATGAATTATTTTAGAAATAATTAAGATAATAAGGAATAACTTATTTATTTGATTTAAATAATGATTTAGATTAATTTTTAATTAGAGATGATTAATAAGGATTAATCTAAGATAATTTTTCTTAAGGAAGTAATTAAAGAAAATGTTGTTAGTTAATAATGATAATTATCTAAGGATAATTAAGTAATTAATTTATGTGATTAATTTTGATAATTAATTAGATTAATTAATTGAAGATAATCAATTGTAGTTTGTTAAGTATAATTACTTAATAAAGTAATTAAAGGATTAATTTCTTATTGTAATTAATTATGATAGTGTGATTTGTTTAAGTTAATTAATTTAAGTAAATCATTTGATGATTTAATAAAAGTAATTACTTAATGTAATTAATGGAGCATGATTACTTAGAGAAGTAATAAATGATAATTACTGGAATGTAATTAGTGAGAGATGACTTTTAATGAAGTAATTTGGGTAATTACTTTTGTAATTAATCAAGGGATTAATTAATGAAGATGATTAATCATGGGATAATTAATTTGTTATGAGTAATTAAGGATAGTTAATTACTGGATTGATATTAATCAAGGGTGATTAATAATTGTACTTTAAATTTTAGATTAATTACTAAATGTAATTAATTTAAATAAAGTAATTTATTTAAATATAAATTAGAGATCATTAATTAATATAATTAATGATGTAATTAAGAATTTTTTAATTAAGGAATGATTAATAATATAGTGATTAATTAATATAATTAATTAAGGATAAATGCAATTAATTTTAGTTAATTAATAAATGAAGTAACTAAATGTTAATCACTTATGATTAAGGTTAATTAATTTTGTGAAATTAATTAAAGACTAATTAATTGTTGTAATTAGAATGATTAATCAAAGGTGTTAACCAAGATGAATACTTAGTGAATGATTAATTAACTAGGTTAATTAATTAATGGATATATAAGCAGGATTTATAGATGTAGTAATTAATTTAATTTATTTTAAATTAATTAGAGATAGAAGTAATTAATTTAATTCATTTTAGATTAATTATAGATGATGGTTAATAAATCTTTGCTTATGGGTGATATTGATATTTCATTGAATGGTTGTGATCTCAATAATGAGATGAGTAATATCTATATGATATGGATGCTTAGTTAAAGGATGATAATATCGATTATCTGTTTGTGATGATTATCTGATTGTGATGATTATCTGTTTGAGATGATGATACGGGTTATCTGTTTATGATGCGAATGTGATTACCTATTGTAATATGTGGATTATCTATCTGTGTGTATATAGATAATGATGAATTGAATTAATTGTTCAAACTATATTCACTTGGACATTAAGATGGCATTTGGATTTCGATGAGACCGGGATCGGGTTTCCAAATTTGGAATTCAGAAAACCACACGATCCAAATTAAAACGTTAGGTCGTGAATCTCAAGTGAAGATGAAGATTCAGAGTGCAAGGGTTATCGTCATTAACTCTGAAGGTGATTCCAATATGAGTGTAACAAGATAATGCCTTCGGTTTCGTTCGAACCCGGAACGAACTTGTATGGATTGAATGCTTTCAGAACATCGTTAGGTGGACGATGAGCATTCTAAGATTGATGTGTCCTATAAAGGTAATCGTAGCCTCAAGCCTCATCAACCGAGAATGGCTAAAACAGGGGTGGTGCAGCAAGGCTAAGTGGGTCATGCCCAAGTAGGACGAGATTTACCCATGTCTAGAGGTCCCTTTTTATTTCGGTTGTGTGGCAGTTGGCGATGGCCATCTGCGGGGTGGTCCTGTTCGGGACTGTCAAGTAAGGGATGGTTCTGGCTTTTGTTGTAGGGGATTGGGAGTGATCCTCGGTACGGTGATCTAGGCCACGTACTGTGACGGGCGGTACACCGGTAGCCCTGCCATTGATGGAATCCAAAATCCAATAAGTGCCTGTACGGTTTTGATTGTGCCCAACTATGTTGGAACGTGAGATGTAAGCATTCCAGCTATTTCTGTATTTTACTTTGAAAACCCTAGACACTATTATTATATCACTGGATTTCCTATCAAATTTTTTGGTTAGCGTAAGGTAAAAACTTTTCCATGTTTATGCGTGGGAAGTCTTACGTGATAGCCTTCCAAAGGATTTTCAAAGTTAAGCAATTTTAAACCTGTTCACTCACACCAGACCGATGTCTGACCCGAGTGTTTATTTTCTGTTTTATTAAACTCTTGGGTACTCATATTACGTATGAGTAGTCAAGTGATTCAGGATTGCTTTGACGAATTCTGGAGGAGAAATGGAGCAGGAGGCTTCAGCGTGTAGATATATATAGTGGTTCCGCTGTGTTTGAGTTGTGTCTGTTTTCTCTTATGTATTTGAATTGTAATAACTAGGCAGGTGTTTATAACTGTCTAGTTTGTGTTGTATTAGTTGTATAACTCTGATGTATATGATACTATGTACTGTTTTATGTGATATAATATAATTTATTCGTTCCACTGTGAGATTCTGATGTTGTTTGTTTCTTTCTTTCCTATCTTTTCTCTTTTCTACCCTTTCTTTCTTCTTAATGATGCGTCTTTCTATGGAATGAAAGGCGGGTCATTACACGTAAAAATATTTTGAGGCCCATCTAGCCTCATTCAAAGATTGCTATAAGAAAAAAATGAAGGTTGAAATTCAGTGGTTGGATCTAGAAAATGAAGGGAAGAGGTTAAGGAAGGTTCCCTCTATAGATACCTTACATTTCATTCACTTGCTTCTCTTAATCACTCTTCTTCTAAACCTTAGCCTCCATCTTTAAATTTTAATATTCTTGGTCGAAAATTTATGGCCTCCAAGCCATAAAAATTCCCAAAACAAAATCAAATCAAATTAAAATTAATACATACAAAAGTTGTGCTTCTGATTACACTAATTTCTGGAGGTGATTCAATCGGATCTAGAAGCTTTCTTCATTC
This sequence comes from Allium cepa, assembly GCA_030765085.1. Lineage (NCBI taxonomy): Eukaryota > Viridiplantae > Streptophyta > Magnoliopsida > Asparagales > Amaryllidaceae > Allium > Allium cepa. The sequence continues at coordinate 269,284,842 of CM060928.1, forward strand.
AAGGTGGAAATTAAAAGGCGTCATCAAAAAGTAAATTCAATTAGTTTTGACCTATATTCTCCATGATATTGTAGATCTAGTGGTTGCTTCATTCTGCTGGATTTATATATGCATTAGCTATCCCTTATAAATATGCATTAAATTGGTTTTGATTTGTTGTTGATAATATCCATTAATGATTTTCATTGATAATTTCTATTGATTTTGATCTAAATATAAATTAGGTAATTAATTTATTGTTCTGTATTTTTATTTGTTAAAGGGTTAATCGTAGTTTCCATTAATTTAAAATTAGTTTTACATTCTATGGTACATACATATACATGCATACATACACACACACACACATATGTGTGTATATGTATGTATGCATGTATATGTATGCTAAAATAATTTTCAAATATTTTATAATAAATGGTTTCATAAAATAAAAATATATATGAAAATGATAACATATTTTATATCTATACATACTAATAATAAAGGAGAATTATGTTAACGTATAAATGAACATAATATTATTATTAAATAAAATATACTTTTGGAAAATTATTATTACTTATAAATTATATATATTTTATCTTACTTTAAATTATTAACATATACATATATGTTTTATTTGGATTTAGGGATTGCGATCTGTTTTCAAACTATTTTACTAAATCAAATCATTGCATTTTTGACAATAAACCTTGAATTCGTAATAGTTGGCTTGGTTGAATTAAGATTTTGTAAAGGATCCATTAACAATACATACACTATATGTATGTGTGTGTATGTGAAATATGTTTAAACATACACACACACTTACATATAATTTTAGATAATGTTTTGAACAGCCAATGCAAATATAGATAGCAAATATATCTATTGTTGTGTAAATCCCGCCACCAAAATTCGTACACATTAGCTATGTACACAGTATGATATGTTGTACTTACACAATTTATACCGGAGTATATTTGGATATAGTCATAACATATGCCTGGTATAATTTTGGTTATTATTTCATTTCATAAATTATTCAATTTAATTAAAGGGAAAGAAATGAAATGTTTTCACTCTCTAATTAAAACCATACATTCCCTCATTACTTGAATAAATTAAGAGAATGAAATGAAAGGTTTCCTTCTCTAAATTAAATTAATAAGTACGGGTCATACATAAATACATATAAAAGAGTATTTTTGATATACTTTAAATTATGTAATATTGAATTCATGTAAATCTTAAAAAAAGATTTTATTTGAAAATATTTTGGATTGGATCTAAAACCTTCTTTAGACTTCATAGGCCCAATAGATCCAAAATAGAAAAAAAATTGAAATCCATTCATTTCTTTCAATACGGGTTGGCCCGGTTCCTTCATTGGCATCATAGCCTAATAGTTATGCAGTCTAAATTAGTCATGTTAGGGCTAACAAATTAAGCTTATCCACTTACGGTGTTTGGAAGGGTAATGTCTATGATTGTAATTGCGTAATCAAGTTACATGTCCTACCTGGTTATCGGCCTGGCCCGAAAGGTGAAGTGAGCCCAAAGGTTGCCCATAATAGAAAAGGCCTAATTTGAATTGAGCCTTGGGCTAATTTTCAAAAAAATTGATTGTACATTCCGACCCTTGTGTAAGGGAAGATACTCCACTGGAGAGATCTCTATGGAAAATCCATTATGAGAACGTACTTATCAGTTTTTATTTTACTCTTAATATGCTGTTGATTATACATATCCGCATTTGTAAGGACCGGTAGTTATAACTGTCCAGGCTAGTGATAGTACTTAGCTTCTGTAACTCTGAAATTACTGTGTCGGAGTCACCCTTTGCATTGTACTTTCGATATTATATATTATCGTTCCACTGAGATTCTAATACCGTGTTCTCTTCTTCTTATTCTTTTTCTTTTAATTTTACCCTAATAATTCGTCTTTTCAGCACTTGGATGCTCAATACGTGAATAACATGGATGTATTGGTGTCGACATTCGAGGGTCGGAAAGGCAGGTCGCCACCGCTAATGAAAGCTTCTGTCGCTTGAATACTAATACACTCTGATACCTAGTGTAATGACCCTCCATTTCGACCCCCGAATGTCGACACTAACACATCCACGGTATTCACATGCCGAACACTCAAGTGCCAAAAAGACAAACTGTTAGGGTAAAATAAAAGGAAATAGAAATAAAACAAGAGAGAGTGAACACAACATCAGAATCTCACTAGAAGAATGGTAACAAATAATTTCAAAAGAATAGTACAAAGGGTTACCCCGATATAGAATTTTCGAAGTTATAAAACCTAAGTACTATCATCAGCCTGGACAGTTTTGACTACCCGTCCTTACAAATGCTGATAAGTACACTGAATAGCATGTTAGAAGTATTATCAAAACCGTTAAGGTACGTTCTCATAATGGATTTCCATGAAGATCTCTCTGGCGGAGTCACATCCAATCGCTTACACAAGGGTCAAAATATACATTTTGAGCATCGTATATCTCCAAAAAAAATACCATTAAGGTAAGCACAAGCGGCCCATCGTCCTAACCTAAAAATAAACAACGTGAACTAAATATCATCAACTCCCATCGACCAATAATAGATAAGCATCTTTAGATATGGAGTTGATAACATCCCGGCGTAGGCTAGTTAAACCCTAGGTTGTGCATCCTACTTTGTCTTTAGTCATTTCTGATGTCAATGTCAGGTTCTGCATCTTTTGCACGAGTCTATATTACCCGAACTGAACACGAATCCCCAATTGGATCCCCACATCTCGAACAAATCTCAAAACCATACATGGATTCCAGCATCTTGAACAGAACCACTTCCAAGAAATAGAACATGTGTCTCGGTCTTGAAGTTGTTTTCAATAAGTAAAATACTTATTGATCCCAGTCTCTTCAAGACTGAATCGACAAATTTGGTCATATTCAACAATAATGAGAATGATCATATATGGAAACCAAGTCTCGTATACTTATCACATTTTTGATATTTTCATCTTACACTATCCCTCAGTCAAGAGTGTAGCGGTAGGTTAGAACTCTGTTAGACAAATTTTTCATTTTCAATTACACTCCGAAGCTTTTGAAATCTTGTTCTGAAAGGATCCATGTAAATTGGACAAACACCGCAACTTTGCAGATAATAAACGACGAAAGGTAAAGAGATACGAGATTTATAGTGGTTCGAAACTGATATCTCTGCATCCACTTTGAAGGTTCTATCGTGAGCTTTTATTCCTCAATTTGATGTAAAAGTACTTCTGTTACAAGGTCCACCATTAATGATCTTTTGATTAAAGCTTTCTAAATAGAGTAAAGAATATGGAATGATTATAGAATATCAAAAAATCTCCGGCTCCTTTTTAGTAGCACGTGGTTCTCTATTTATAGCGAATTCAAGGTTCTCCCATTGGTGCAGGGCTTTAACGTGGATTGATGACGTGGCTTATTGTAGGCGGCTTGGCCTTAAATACTTGTTATCATCTTATTGAGAGTACATTATGTGGATTGATGACGTGTCGCTTTGATATATAGTTCCATTGATTCATTTTTGTTTTATCTTGACCATTGATCTTGGTCTAGGGCTATATAAGCTGTTGATTGTTGATACTTGTTGAAATGTCTTTGGTCTTGGTAATTGTTGCTCTTGGCTGAGCTTGTTGTCTTAATTGCACAATGGTCTTGATCTTAATCGACGTCTGTGCTCTTTCTTTTGGATCTCGAGTTCTCGGGTATTGATCCTGGTGCTTAAGCTCTAAGTGGAAAACAAATAATGGGTTTCAGAATTACAAGCCAAGGATCTTTCATTTTGAATATTTGTAATTTTTACAAGGTATAAATTATGGTGTAACACATGCCCCCCTCCCCCAAAGTTCACCTCATACACTTGGTATTGGGTGGACTTTGGAAAGAAGGGTGTCATATCATGCTTAGTTCTTGGCTGGTTAGTTCTATTCCCATTATAAGCTTGACCCAAGTCTTTGTCAAAGTTGTTATCCTAAGAATTCTCTACAATATCATTTTACTAAGACAATTTATGAAGATCTGACCTTCTTTCGAAAAGGCCTTGAGTTCCTACCTCATTTAAAGGGTTTTAAAAATAATTTGAAATACAATCTCGGAGATTTAAGGAAACAATTAGAAATCTAATCTCATTTTGGAGAATTTTAGAAAATGACTTGAAATCTAACCTTATCCAGAGGATTTCGGAAAGTAATTTGAAATCTAACCTTATTTAGAGGATTTGGAAAAATAATTTGAAATCTAACGTCATCTAGAGAATTTCAAAAAACATTTTGAATTGAGCGCCTAGAGGCTAAAATATTCTGATACTATGCTCCAGTCATATAGACTTGGCCTCACATGGGTATCGGGTTTTAGAAAACTACTACTGGCAGTATAATGCATGTATTTTGCACGCAGCTGACGTGACTCACTATACAATACCGTGCATGGTACTTTTGATTGTGGCTCACTCTTTGCATGACATGGTTCGACAATGGCTCACTCTTTTCTACAATACCTTGGTTTGGCTAGCTCGGTGCATTCGACACGATCGACTTCCCATGACTCACCCTTTGCATGACATGATCGGCCATGGCTAACTATGTTTGGGGATCTACCCAACGAATGGTTTTTCTGGACCATGGCTCACTATATTGGGAATCTATCTAATTTTCTAATCTTTTTACGAATCTACAAAACTTTCTAATCTCTTTGGGAATCTACCCAACTTACTAATCTCTTAGAAATCTACCTAATTTGTTAATCCTTTTAGGAACCTATCCAACTTACTAATCTTTTGGGAATCTACCTAACTTTCTAATCTCTTTAAGAATCTACCCAACTTATCAATCTTTTTGGGAATCTACCCAACTTGTCAATCCTTTTGGGAATATACCCAATTTTCTAATTTCTTTGGGAATCTACCCAACTATGAAACTAAGTAATTTCATTGAGGAAATATCATTTTCTTAGCGAAACTAAGTAATTGCTATGAGACAAAATCATCTACTTCGCTAGACTAAGTAATTGCCGTAAGGTGAAATCATTTACCTGGCGAAACTAAGCAATTACCATAAGGTGATATCATCTACTTGGCTAGACTAAGTAATTGTCGTGAGGCGAAATCATTTATTTGCCGAACCTGTGTAATTGCCATGAGGCGAAATCATTTACTTGGAGGCAAAAGCATGGCTTTGAAATTCGCATGATAACACCTGATCAGAGCTGTATCATGACTAAAGCACTTTGATATGCTTTTGAAAGTTGTGTGTTATTGCTTGATCACGGCAATAATCGTGACTAAAACTTTTTTGATGCAATATTTGAAAGTTACATGACATTATTTGATCATGGCAATCATCACGACTAAAACGTTTTTTGACGCAATATTTGAAAGTTGCATGATATTTCCCGATCATGGCAATCATCATGAATGCAACGTTTGAAATGCACAAGACTTAAAAAAATTGAAGTCTTTTGTGGCATACGAGGCATGGCTAAGATATTGGTAATTGTCTTAAACTTATGGACAAAACTTTTATCAATGTAATAGCTCCATACTGTGGTAATGTCTCAAATGCTCGACATTCTAAGTCTGAGGTATTATGTGGTTATCTGCTCTTTTTAATCTATATGTTCTTGTGGGGGTGATGTCGTGAATTATCAAGGGTCCTTCCAAATTTGGGTCGAGCGGTCCGTCTGCCAGATCCTTTGTATTAGGCATTATCGTTTAGAGGACAACGTCTCCCTTCTCAAATTTCATAGTCCGAACTCTTTGGTTGTAGTATTGAGTCATCTTTCAGATGTAATTTGTCGTTCTTAAAGCAGCTTGATCTTGAAGCTCTGGCAACAGATCTAATGATTCCTCTCAAAGCTCTACGTTTTGCTGTGTATTATAATAATGCCTTTGGTGGGAAACGATCTCTAACTCAATCGAGAGCATGGCTTTGAATTCATAAGCTAAGGAGAAATGAGTACGTCCTTTTGAAGTCTTGGAGCTCATCCTATGAGCCCATAAAAAGAAAGGCAATTCATCTACCCAATTGCACTTTCTTTATTCAATCTCTTCTTCAAACAAGCTTTAATGGTATGGTTAGCTGCTTCTACATCCCTATTAGCTTGTGTATGGGCCACCAAGGAAAAATCTTGATGATATCGTGATCTCCACAATATTATGCAAACTCTCGTCTCTTGAGTTGAGTTCCATTATTTGTAATGATCTTATATGGGAGAATGAATCTGGATACAATGTTCTTCATCACAAACTTAATTACTTGATGGTAGATTATGGTAGCTAAGGGTTCAAATTTGACCGACTTTGTAAAGTAGTCAATTTCTACCATGGCATATTCTGCCTCTCCTTTTGTAGTAGGAAGTGGTCCAATAAGATCAATACCCCAGATATCGAATGGCCAAGGACTCATTATTGGGGTGAGCACAATAGAGGGAGCACTCGATACCTTTGCATAAAACTGGCATTTATCACGTGTTCTTGCATAGTCTAACGCATCTTCATTTAGTGTTGGCCAATAAAAGCCCTATCTGAGTATTCTCTTTGTTAACATTTACCCACCGCAATGGTCTCTATAAATTTTGTTGTGAGCTTCTTTTAGTAATTGATGCCCTTCTAAGGCCATCATACACCGAGAATATAAAGTTGAAAATCTCCTTCTATAAAGTATTCCATCTATAATACTGAATCTTGGAGCATTATATTCGATTCTTCTTACCTCAGTGGCATCCGAGGGTAGAATATCTTCGGTTAGATATCGGATATATGGTGACATCCAATTTTCTTCAAATATCACTGGTGTTATGGCTTTATATTGGGTAGCTTGAGCTCGCATAGCTAATACTTTCTTTGGTACTTATATGCTAGATTTTTCCAAGATCTCGACTAGGATGAAATTAAACTCCCTTGCATCTCTCGAGCTTGCATATCTTTCTAAGGCATCGACCATTAGCATTTCGATCCTTAGGAATCCTTTTAAAGTGATAGCTCCCGAAAGCTTCAAGTAATCGCCTCATCTGTTTAGTATAGAGGCTAACCTCGGATCTCGAGTCTGGTAGTAGACTTGATTAACAACTATCTGAGAATCATTGTATATTCAAATTTTCGAGATCTTGATGGAAATAGCCATTTGTAACCCCATAATCAAAGATTCATAATCGGCTGCATTTTTGGTTGCTGAGAAAGGGGATTGATTGCACAGTAAATCCGATGATTATTTGGGGTTACTAAGATATAGCCGGCACCTACCCCTTTTTTATTTGAGGCTCCATCTCCATAAAGTTGCCAAGAGAGCTGTTTGTCCTTGTTGTTTTCCTTTTCAACGTCGACCCCAAAATCAGTGCACTCAGTGACGAAATCAGTTAGCGCTTAACCTTTGGTTGTTGTTCCTGGTTCATAAGATATCTCACACTAGTTGAATTCTATTTACCATTTAATAACCTTCCTGAAGTCTCGGTTTTCTGAAAACTTGTCGAAGTGGTTGATCCATAAGGATCTTAATAGGACGGGCTTGGAAATATGGCAGAAACTTCCTAGCTGTGAATGCTAAGCTATAATGAGTTTCTCAATCATAGGTAGTGCTTCTCGACTGAATCTAGCCTTTTTCTTACATAATATACTGGTCCCTAGGTCTCGTCATTATTACTTACTAAAGCTAAACTCATGGACCGCCCTGAGGCGGCCAAGTAGAGGAATAAGGGTTCTCTATCTATGGATTTAGATAACACTGGAGGGAGCTTATTGTTTTTGCAAGTCTTCGAAGGCTTTTTGGCATTCGTCTATCCATTTTAAGGTAACATGCTTCTTTAAGAGGTTAAAGAAAGGAACACATTTGTCAGTTGATTGAATTATGAACCTCTTCAAAGCACCAATCTTTCCATTTAAGCTGATTAAGTCATTCCATTAGTCGAAGCTTTCATGTCTGTTATGGCTATTATCTGATCTAGGTTTATTTCTATCCTTCTAGCACTTACTATGAAACTAAGGAATTTTTTAGATTGTATTCCGAAGGTACATTTCCAAGGGTTAGGCTTCATTTGATAATTTTGGAGGACTTTGAATGTCTCTGCCAGATCCGAAATATGACTTTCTATCACTTAGATTTGACTAACATGTCATCAACATATACTTCCTTGTTTTGACCTATGTTTATTTAACATTTGGGTGACTAAACTTTGATATGTTGCCTCTGCATTCTTAAGATCGAAGGGCATTACCTTGTAGCAGAATAGGCCCATGTTGATAATGAAACTTGTGTGCTCTTCATTGGGTTTAAACATTGGAATTCAATTATACCTGAAATAAGCATCTATAAACGAAAGAAACTAATGCCCACTAGTAGCATTAACTAATTGGTCAATTCTTGGTAGAGGGAAGCAATCCTTCAGCCAAGTTTTATTTAGATCTGTGCAGTTAATGCAAGTCCTCCACTTCCCATTTGATATCTCTACCAATACTAAAATAGCAATCCACTTTGAATAGTGTACTTTTCAGATGAAGTTGTTTTTAATAGCCTATCGACCTCTTCTTGTAAAGCCACATATCAGTTCCTATCTAAGGGTCTCGTTTTTAGGAATAAACTTTGAATCTATATTTAAGAAATGACAAATGACGGAGGGGTCGATTCCTACCATATCATCATGAGTCCATGCGAATACATTTTGATTGTGTTTGAGAAAGGAAATCAGCTCTTGTCGAATAAATGGATGGAAGTATGCCCATATCTTGACTGTCTTAGATTTGTCATTTTCATTGAGGCATACCTCTTCTAAAGCCTCGATTGATGAAGTTATCCTAAATCGAGATCAAGCTCAATTTCTTATTCTTTCAGATTTTTCTGTATAGTGTGAATGACCTTTCTCTTTCTCCCAAAAGGCTTACTACTCTGCCCTATTTTATCTCTTTAAATCTTCAATGATAGCTCGAAACATAGATTAATTCCCTAATCGATCTTCTTGTCTTGGGAAAATTATTAATGGTTTCCTTCGGCATTCCCAGGGTTTAGAACTCTTAGCATAGGTTGGCTCCTTAAATTCGAGAGGTGTAGGTTGATTAATTTTGACATCATTCTTATAGGATGAAGTCTTTCCTTTATTGATTGTGTTCAGGCTCGCATAATACAATTATCTGGAGATCTACTGATCTCCCCTTACAAGCCCTTCTCCTGTTTCGGTTGGAAACTTTAAAAATACATAATCATCACAAACTTACCTGTCCATAGCCTCGGGAGCTGTTCTTCCAAAGAAAGCATTGTATACTAAGGGAAATGTCCATGATGACAAAGGTGGTCTGAAAAATTCTGTAGTGAGGATTATTTCCAATATTGACCATCAGACTACACTCACCAAGAGGAATTGTTCCTTCATTATTGAATTTATATATGGGAGTTTGACTAGGCTTGAGTATGCTTTCAGGCAATCCCATCTTCTAGAATGCGTGCTTGAAGATTATGTCGACAGCAGCTCTAGTGCCCACCATTACCTTTGCTACTTTTAGAAGCCCAATTTGGGTCGTAATCACGAGTGGGTCATTATGGGCGTGGTAGACACCCTACTTATTAGAATCTCCAACTATAATTACTGACCCCACCTTTTATTTTTTCTCCAATCTTTTCATCTCATATACCAAGTTGTCTCCTGCTTTGGCTTCATTGGTATACCTCTTCAAACTACCATTGCTTGCTCCAACAATATGATGCTTTACTAGAATGATGCCCATAAAATTTCTAGGGGCTGGTAGAGTTCTAGGAGCTAGCGCTTTTGGTTGTGTGCTTATGTTTCCTACTTGGGTGATGGTTCCTTGAGTATTATCATTCTTCAAGACTTCATCCAACTTTCCTTCCCTGACCAGTTGGTTAATTAAGGACTTCAAAAATCTACATGCTTCGGTATTGTGGCCATTTTACTGATAGTAGCCGTAGTGTTTTCCTCCTGGGTTAATTTCTTGCTCTCTTCCTCTTCTTAAAGGGTATGAGATATGTTTTTGGGTCGTTGCATAGATTTGAGCATACAAATTGGCTAGGTGGTAGGCTTCTAATACTTGAAATTCCTTCTTGAATCTCTTAGCTGAAGTGTACTTCTTGTTGTCACTACTTCATTATAGTACTTCCGAATAGTTCCCTTTGATTCCTCAATTTGAATTTCTCCCTGTGCTTAGAGAAAGAACTCTTTTAAGGAGTTACATTCTTATCTCAGAACATTGTCCCGGAATGTTGTGTTTCTCCACAATCTTGAAGTGATTGCGACCAGCTTGGTTTCATCTGCCATGTTCTTGCATTGAGCAACTACATTGTTAAATCTCTTATAATAGTCCTTTAAGGACTCTCCCCTTCTCTGTCTGAAGTCAGCAAGAAAACTCAATCTTGTTTTGGTGTCTTTCAAAGCAAAAAATTGAGTCAAAAATTCTGTGACCAACTGTCCCTAAGAGCTAATAGAATTTGATAGGTACCTCTGGAACCACTTCAAGGCGGGTCCACTAAAAGTTACAAGCAGGAATCTACATTTGATTTCATCCGAAGCTTGGATTGCTTGCATCTTGATTATATATAAAGTGATTAATCTTTGGGGTCGGATGTTCCATTATAAGAAAGCTTTGGGACCCTGAATCCCAGAGGCATGAGGTCCTTAATAATTTCTTTAGAGAAAGGTTGGACATTTCGGGGCTTCATCTCAAAAGTAAGGCTGGATCAGTCTTTCGGTAATTTCGATAACAAGATTTCCATTGCCCGATCCCCACCAAGTCTTAGAGTTTCGGCTTCAGTATTTGGAGTTTGTGACCTATCTTGTTGCCTTCTTTCGAAATTCTCCCTTTCGGGACGTAGAGTCAAGGACCTCTCGGAAGATCCCACTCTTGTGGTTTTTATAGTTTCGGCTTTCCTAGCTGCCTCTGTGAATCCAGTTTCCAAACCACATCAGTCATTAGTAACTTTCTTGGGTTTTGATTGAAACTTACAAGGTTCTCGTCTTCCTCAATTGTGGCTGAAACCTTTTTCTCCAATTTTGCTAAAGAGCTCTTAACTTCATTTTGGTAGTTGTCTAAGCATTGTGTTGTGCCAGAAACAAACTTCAACATCATTTATCAATAGTCGCTTTCGGTGAGAACTGCGGCGACAGTTTCCTCATTAATTGTTGAATTTGTTTGGTCTATCAATTTCTTTCATTTATATTCAGTTCTTCAACTTCTTCATCTTGGGTAGGGAAGCGAGATGTCTTCTGAGAGCAAGATTTTGACTTCATGCTAGGTTAAGAGGTTTGAGCTTGCTATATTAGAAAAGAATGGAGGTTCGGGCCATCCTTCTAACGTCAAAAATGCTAGATTTTTTGTCTGAATAACACTCTAAGCCATCGGGGAAGAATGCAGGTAAATTGGATGAACACCAAACTATGCAGATAATAAGCGTCGAAAGGTAAAGAGATATTAGATTTATAGTGGTTCGGGATGAGATCCCTATGTCCACTTTTAAGGTTCTTCCATGAGCTTTCATTCCTCAATTTGATGTACAAGTACTTATGTTACAAGGTCTGCAATAATGATCTTTTGATCAAAGATTTCTAAATAGAGCAAAGAATATGGAATGATTGTAGAATGTTAGAAAATCTCCTACCCTTTTTTAGTAGTACGTGGTTCTCTATTTATAGAAAATTTAAGGTACTTCCATTGGTGCAGGAGCTTTCATGTGGATTGATGACCTGGCTTGCCGTAGGCGGCTTGGATTCAAACACTTGTTATCGTCTTATTGAGAGTACTTTGACGTAGATTGATGACATGTCGCTTTTATATATAATTTCATTGATTTATTTTGTTATATCGTGACTGTTGATCTCGGTCCAGGGCTATTTGAACCGTTGGTTGTTGATACTTGTGGAAATGTCTTTGGTTTCGGTAGTTGCTGCTCTTGGTTGAGCTCGTTGTTTTAATTGGAAAATGGAATATATCTTCATCGACATCCTTGCTCTTTCTTTCAAATCTTGGGTTCTCAGATATTGATCCTAGTGCTTATGCTCTCAGTGAAAAAAAATAATGGGTTTCAAAATAACAAGCCAAGGAGCTTTCCTTTCGAGTATTTTTAATTTGTACTAGGTATAAATTATGGTGTATCAAACCCTATTGCTCATATCCCTACTCGACATCAGCCTTTACTTCCAAAGATAGGCAAACCTGCTTCATCAGCTTTTAGTGCTAAGTATACAACTAAATGTGTTCCTTAAACAAGTGAACATACAAAGCACGATCAAGTCATACAAAGCACGATTAAGTCACATAAGCGGCTCCAAATCCCCATTTTGTTTAACTAATATTTTATTAAATAAAATATGTTTTAATAATAAAACATCTTTTATCAATATCTACTATTCATTTCTTCTCTTTCAATACTTCAAAAATTATCTATGTATTTGTCTCGTATGGTATAAGTATATTCACAAATCATTGACAAGATATTTTACTTAAAATCTTTTTTTTTCTATCTTTTTTCAAAAGATTCCGTACTTATAATTTCTTTTACAGTATCCATTATAAGGATCTAAGTATATTCACAAAAATTAAAACTAATGTTACTTAAACATTATCACTACAAACCAAAAACCATTTCACTTATGCTTATCTTTGAAACATTCTTTTTAAAGATCTATTTATATTCATAAGTATAATAAAAAAGGGTTAAAGATGTAGGTTATTAAGACATTGTCACAACAGACCCAAAACCATTCCAAACTATATTATATTTAAAAACATTCTTTTAAAGATCTAAGATAATATTTGGTTAAGTTCGATTGTTGACTAATCGACTATCTTGTTAAAAACGATTGCTTATAGAAATCATATATACTTAACTCGTTTTCGACATTCCAACTTAACTATTCCTTGTCCAAGAGTGAAGCCAGATAAGTTAGATCATTTGTTGCATATCAAAGCCTTGCTTAGACACTTTATTCTTGAATCTCATAAATAGATAAATCTACCTCGTTGGCTTTTAGTGTTAAGTATAGTATTAATGACTTTCATAAACGAGAAACAAACAACATAATTAACACATTTCTGACATTCCCGACTTAACTATTCTTCGGCCAAGAGAAAAACCATTTAGTAAGAGCTTTGTTTCTCATACATATAACAACCTACCCCAATCAGGTCTAATTTTGACCAAAAAATGACCATCGAAACGTAGACCCATTCTAAGGTAAGCTGCTAGTAGTAAAAAAAATACCATTATAGAGCCATGACTAAACTTCTAGAACTCATAGAAGATGGAACAAAATATAATAGAAAAGCGCACCCATTTATTTCAAACCATAGAAATGTCATATTACACAATTCCATAAAAACTGTAGCATAATATCTGCTACAACAATTGTCTAAACGCACAGATTTTATGCTTAAACTAGCGTTAAAAGTCAATTCCCTAACCAAATATTATTGCAAGTCCTTTTCCTTCAAATTCCCAAGATTTCATGGGATTTTAATATCCAAAGTTGGTTTTATTCATAACCAAAACTGCAATAATAAACTTGTAAATGAAATAGAAACTCAATTTATTACATCAATTCAATAGAATATCTTAAACCATAAGAATTGCAATCTAAACCCTATATTCTATTCAAATCCTCTTCTACAAAGAAATAGACAAGAATAAGCGGTGTAAACTACGAATAGGATTCATAATCTAAACCTTTTACTTTATTAAAGAATCATAATTTGACCCAAAGAAGATGGAGAAGTGGAATAGACTATGAAATTATCAAAGATTGGAGGAAAAAGAAATGAATAAGAAATAAGTTGAATTCTTACCTAATTTCCCTACGAAGTTTTTGAATCTTATTAGAGAGATAGCAACGACATAATTTCGTCCTATTCCCCAAAATAATACAAATAAAAAGTGGAGAGGATAGGGTTTTATTTAAAGGGTTTGAAACGCATCAGAACCATATGATTGAACTAAGTAAGAAACAGATAAATCTGGAGAGTGCAACCCAAGATAACATAGCTTCAAACCCTAGCTGCCACTGTCAACTTTCATTGACAAGTGGTCGACCGTAGATGTGCGACCCGTTGACCGCTATAGTCGATCGGTCGAAGTATATTGGTCGACCGCTCCTCTATTTGGGAATGTTTATTTTGTTCCATTGCATAATTGTTTTATTCCTTAATTAACTTTTTAACGTTAAACGTTAATTAAATGTTTACTTAGCCCCAAGCTAATTTTTTAAATTTAACCCTAAATTTGATTTCTCATTTGAATTTGAATTCAAACTAGACTAATTTAAATCCGCAAACTTCAAATGCTCATAACTTCTTTTCTGGAGCCCATTTTCAACATGTTATATATGGAAATAGATCCGAATTTCACCACGAGCGGAACAGAATAATTTTCATGGTCAAATTCCAACTTTTATAATATTTTGATATTCAACCCTTATCATATTTTGTTCAGTTTGCTTCATTTATTTATGGTTCATCTTATGGGGTGTTACATTCTCCACTCTTAAAAAGTTTTTCACCCTGAAATCTTTCAAGGGGCGAACAATGTAACACATAATAACATTACGTTATACAACCAAATTCTCTACACAACCATCTACTCAACCAATAGTGCAATGTGATTATGTAATGAGACATGCTAAAATGAGCTTAATCCAAGCATGATTGTGTAATTGTGTCATGAAAGTATGTATGCAAATATCCTAAACATGCATAAAAATTTCTACACGAGTGTAAAGTGTTTGTCAAAAAGTGTAACAGCCATCTCATACCATCCAATTTGAGTAATCATGATGCAACCAAAATCCTAAATTTTGAGAGAAAAATTACCAGTGAAAAGCTCTGGGTGAGTGCTCTTCATCTTCTCCTAGGTCTCCCATGTGCTTTCCACAAGATTGCCCCCCATTGTACTCGGACCAACTTAATTATTTTATTATGGAGTCTTTTAGTATCGTGCTCCACAATGCATGCAATGGCATGAGGCACCGTCGGCTCCATCTCAAAATCCACCAACTGATTAGGCTCTATTCTGTCAGCAGTGTCATGATGGTATTTCCTAAGGTAAGAAACATGGAAACCTTGTGGACTCCTACCAATTTGTCAGGAAGCTCTACACGATATACCAATTTTTCTATTCTTTCCAGAATTCTGAATGGTCCAACAAATCTAGGCCCCACTTTCCATACTTGCCAACCCTAAAACTTTTTTAAAAGGAGAGATTTTAACAAATACCATATCTCCAACCTTAAATTCAAGCTCTTTCCTTCTTTTATCCACATAAGATTTCTTAGTCTTACGCTAGCTTCATCCTTTGACTGACCAACTCTACTTTTTCTGTGGTATCACAGATCAAATCGTGTCTGAGTAATACTATGTCGGTTGTTTCCCACAAACAACTAGGCGATTTGCATGGCCGCCCATAAAGTGCTTCAAAAGGGGCCATACCAATCGTTGCTTGATTGCTATTATTATATGCAAACACAACCAAAGACAGATGTAGCTCCCAACGTCCTCCGAAATCGATGGTACAAACTCTTAACAAGTCCTCTAAAATTCTATTCACCCTTTCTATTTGTTCATCAGATTTTGGGTGATATGTCGTGCTAAGTTTCAAGAAGTTCACAAAACTATTTGTAAGCTCCTCCAAAACTTGCTAATGAACAAGGGATCCCCTATCATTGACTATTCCTATAGGAATTCCATGTAAACAAACTACCTCCTCAACATAAATCTATGCGAGAGAGTCACTAGTCCTATTTCTCCCGATCAGAACAAAATGAGCACTCTTAGTGAGTCTGTCCACAACAACCCAAACAGCCTCATTAACCTTTTGACTTTTAGGCAATCTTTCCAAAAAATTCATTAAAATTTGTTCCCACTTCCAAGTCGGAATTTCCAAAGTTAATAATAATCCACCGAGCTTCCATTACTCTGCTTTTATCTTCTTACATGTCAAACACCTAACAACAAACTTAACTATGCTTCTCTATATTCCATTCCAAATGAAATTTCTCTTCAATTATTGTGCATCTTATCTCCTCCTAGATGACTGGACATCCTTGGATGGTGACACTCCATAAGCAAATCTCTCATCAAATCATCAAACATTAGAACACAAAAACGTCTACCGCTTTTCAAATATCCCTTCTCATTGACTGAATACCTCATAGTATAATGGCCCGGATCTCTGTACCTTTTGAGTCGACAACAAATCACACATGTCCAACTCAAATTGAACAGAAATACAAATCATTAGGGGTGAAGATGAAAAAGATACAAGAAGAAACAGAAACAATAACACAGAATCTCACATATCGCAGTGGAACAATATATAATGTATGTAATAATAGATCTTTATAGAAAAAGAAACTGTAACCCTTAATATTCATAAAATCATCAAAGTATAATAGTCAACAATCAATCTGGATAGTTATAATACTTGTCCTCACATGCATACAATATACATCATATACACACACAACGGAATATAATCAAGTATGTGTGATGCGCCGGAAATCCTCCAGCTCGTCTATTGAGCTCATAGCATTCTGACCGAAATCTGTAATATGCGTTCTAACTCGAGCATTATTATAAAATAACACCCGAGTCAGTTTGAAAAACTAGTGTGAAAAAACACCCTCAACTTGAATCATTACTGTTATCAAAATCCTTTGAAAACAAAGGTATCACGTAAGACCACGTCACACATAAATACGACGCGTTTTTACCTTACGATAACAAAAATATTTTATATCGAAATCATCTAATATTATAATAGTGTTTATAAAAATAAACTATAAAATAGTTGAAATGCTTGCATCTCACGTTTCAGCATAGTTGGGCATAATCAAAATCATACAGGCTCGTAGTGGACATTGGATTCCATATAGTGACTGGACTGTTATTGCACCGTCCGCCATAGTACACCTCTAGAAAAATGTACCGAGATCGTACCTAACGATCCCTGCCAACACAGGACCGGCCTACCCATAACCTGGATAATACTGAATATGTTATCACCCCGGGTGTTCCCCCGAATCGAGCGCTCCCTTTTCCATGCACAAGCATATCATAATTATAATATATCCGAGGGTGTCTAGAAAAGTGATAACATACCCTACTTGGGTGCGACCCACTAAGCCCTGCTGCATCTCTCCTATTTTAGTCATTCCCGGTTGATGAGGCTTGAGGTTACGTTTTACCTTTAGAATAGGATTCATACTTGGAATGCTAACACTGCCTTCTAAACGATAATGTAATGATAGCATTCATCCATACAAGTTGTCCTGGGTCTGGGTAAACCGAATCTAGAAAATCACCATCTTTATTAGCTTCACTATATCACAATTTGTAACATTCAAATCGGATCGACGTGGTTTTCGGATAATTAAATCTGATCTCGGTCTCTTCAAAACGATCAACGAATTTGGCCGGATTTGATAGTCGGTTATTTAACTATCAAATAACACACATAAATAGTCACTAGGCCCATATTTAATCTTTCAAATATTTAGTAAAAATATCTTTGCAAAGATATATATTCAATTCTCTTCCAACATTCCAACGTTTGGAAACAAATTCAAATCCTTATATCATAGGTGTATTCACAAACTAGGAAATCTCCCTTTTATTCCAACTTCATAAAACCATTTACAACCCTTTTGTAAAGTCACAACTCATTATAATTCATTTCCTAAATCTTCGGAATTTCCGTAATCCCTTCTACAATTTCCAAAAATTGATTTTTCTTATTTAAAATCTCATTCATCAATTTATAACTTCTTTTATGAATTTAGCTTCATTTTCAAAGTTCACTTATCTAACCATTTCAGAAATTCCTTAAGTTTCCAAAATTTCGTTATAAGATTACACTTATAAAAATCATATCCATTAAACAAACCCATTTAAAAATCTTGAGAGGATTTATAAATAAATTACAATCATTTGAAAACTCGATATACATGATAAGTATTTTTAGGGGAAAAAATAATTTATTTTTAAACATGTTTAAATAATTATTTAAAATATTAACCACTTTAAATAAACATCGATAACTCATTTCCAATTCATTTTTAAATCGATTTATAAGGCCAATTAAAAAATGCGAATTCATTTTAAATTAATATTAAATACTTGAATAACTAACTTTTTTGAAATATTTTAATCTAAATAATAGTTTTTAACCTACATAGTTTACTGAATAAAAAAACCCATTTTTAAATAATTTTAATTTCTTGACAAAAATCTATTTTAAAATTCAATATTACTAATTTCAATTTTTAAATCCCTCTCGATTCATATCACACCGACTGCATTTCAATTCCGTAATCATTCTCATAGTCCAAAAATAGAATCCACTACTTTTCTAAAATCCCATTTCCATATCACGATATAAAACTTCTAATCTATCAAATGAAAATCATTTCACTTTATTTATAAACATCATTTATAAATTTTTAAACTCATTCGGGTTTCACTTGTTTTATAAAACATTCTTAATTATAAACTTCGTTTTTAAATCTATTGCTTTATAAATCCTATTTATTTTTCAATCTATTTTAAATATTGATTTTAACTCCTTATCCATATTTCAAAAATATCGTTTCAAATTCCTTTTATATAAATTATCTTAAGAACTCTCTTTAATATTTTTTAAAATGGTTAAGTATAAATCCAAAATCAAATCATTGTTTTATCCAAATCAATTTCCTTTAAAATAATCCAAATTTTGATATATATATATATATATATATATATATATATTTATATATTTATATCCAAAATTCCTCTGAATTTCTTTTTAAAATTCAAAAATATTATCTACGATATTTATAATACCAAAAATTAAGGCCAGTGCTACTATAACATCCAATAATTCAATCACAACATAATCTATATCAAATTATTCCCAAACATCATATATATCACTATATATGAAATTAAAATCAACATTTTTTAGGAATCCATTTGTATCCCTCCAACCTATTTCCCTGCAACCATGGAGTTATACAACATAAAATACCAATCCCGCTTTGAGGCGGGATATCGCGGTAATATAGGGTCATCCGCTATTATGCGGGGAGCATAGTGTCTCATCTACTCCAATCGACGGGAAATATATCCAACTATTAATATATATGTATGTATGTATAATATAACATCCAACTGATATAAAATTTATCAATTCATCCAATTAACCAATAAGTAAGTTTTTACATTTTAGATTATAACCAGCAATCCAAAATGAGTGAGATTTACTCACCTTGATTTTTAAATTGCCAAACATCTAGATTTTAAATTGTCTAAAATCCCAGCGGACTCTGAAAAATCCCAAACCAATTTCATTGTGAAGCTCACATCATCACGATCGCAACACCACTTGTTTTGTTTGATTTCAACCTCGTATGAGTTCGATACGAATTTATAGAAATTTGAATTAATTATATAAAGTTTTAACTTAAATAAACAAAATTAAAAACCTAACCTTATCTCCCTCTCAAGCATGCTAAACACCCACTACCTGCACGCAAACACCCCCAAGGCTGATCATTGGCCTCAACCATTCTCCATCGACCTTCACAAACGTTCCTCCGACGATTTCAAGCAATCCCTATTCCACGCCGCCTTGCGCCATCGCGATTCAAATACACGCGCGCGCAGTCCAGCACCCCCAAAGCCCTAACCAACAGCTCGAATCCCCATCGTCGCTCGACCATGCCATCATCCAAGGTCGTTGCCACTATCCCCTTACACGCGCATGACCCTAAAACTGTACGACCCTAAACAGTCGAACGCGACTACAGTCGATCGCTCCGCCTCTCATCGTTCGCTCGATCTCGATTTTATCGCAAGCCCTTTTTTATATGTATGGATTTCGATTTCTAAAGGAAGTTGAAGAATACGTGATTTTAAAAATGAATGAGAAGAAGTGGTCGATGCTATTCAGACGTAGGTAGGCTCGTGAAGGGAATAGTTTGGCTAAGGTTGATTTTATAGTTATAATTTATTTCATATCCAAAATATCTCATATTATAATAACTTCAAATTCCGAAATCAATCGAGGTGTGTCGCCTAGCGTTCCAAATATTATGCCGCTACTCCAAACCCGATGGAATAAATTTTAGAACCTAAGTCGATCATATGTGGAAGATAGCCTTTTAAACTCAATTATAATATTAATATTTCGATATAAATTTCAACGCGTTTCTGTTCCGTACGACCAAACAGTAATTTCAAATACTACGAAATTTGAAATTCGATAATAAAACAATATTACAGATCCAATGGAATTGGTTTCGTCAAGTAAATCCAAATTAAACGTTTTATTATCTGTATCCATATTGACAAAATTAAGTAAGTCCTTAAATCATTTTTTTATCCAAATAAAATCCATGATTTCAATTATTTAAACGATTTACGATTATTAATTCAACAATTAAATTTATCCAATAAATTGCTATATTTGAAACTAAGTTTTATTCCACATATTTGATTGATAAACTTCATATTAAAATTCCACTTACATTTCAAATTCAACATTTAAAATAAATTAAACGTTCAAAAACAACTAAAATCCGGGTCGTTACACCAAGCATGGGAAAATGTTCTCCTTTTCTCAATTTCTCCAAAATCTCTACTAACCCCTCATCCTTCACTTGCTCATTTCCTATACAATACATCAAGTCTAATGTGATATCCCGAAAATTTGGCAATATAAATTTAATAATCTGTGTTAAAAATTGAATTGATTTGATAATTTTTGATAATAAAATTTTGAATTGATCTAATAATCATCTTTTAATAAAGATTTAAATTGGTAGATTTTATCTTTTTAAAGCTAATAAATTGTTGTCTATTTATAATATATATATATATATATATATATATATATATATATATATATATATATAATTGTATATATTGTAAATATATAAGCTTTGGTTTAGAATTTAGTAAATGAAGCAATTTTATAATTCTAATTTATTTTTGGTAAATTGGAAATTTTGATTTAAATTTAACATTTAGCTTTTCAAAGCAATTTAATAAATAATTATAAGATTTATACTTAAGGTAAATCTTATTTGTTTAAATTTATATTTTAATTAGCTTAAATATGAATTTAAATTAGATTAACATAAAAGCTTAGTTTTATTTTCTTTTTAAATATTGCTTGAAATTATACATAAGAATTTAAAATACAATTTACAAATGATCTTAATATATTGAGTAACATAAGTAATTTATAATCTCTTTTATAAATCATTTAAATTTGTTAAATTTGTTATAATAATTATAATACATAGTTTTTATAAACATAAATAGATTTTTAGGAATATATTTGTTATTTTTAAATTTAATAAGAGTTATATATGTATATATATAACTTGATTTTTAAATTGGAGTTTTAATTGATTTAAATTTGGATTTAATGTTTTGAAATTCAAAAGAATAAATACATAAAATATTTGAATAAGCTTATATTTATAATTTGTTTTGTTTCATTTCTTTTTAATTAAAAAATAGGAGAAATTTATTTATATATATAAATAAAAAGGAATAAATTAAGATTTAAAAGTTTTTATAAACGGTCTAAATTAAAATAACAATAAAAATACTTAAACTACATGTGTAAGTTTCTTAAGACACTTATATGACATGTGCAAGGCATAAATTAAATAGTGACAAATGTAAAATTTTAGAACAAGTGTCCTATTTTTATTTTATTTTATTTTATTAAATCATTTTGTGTTATATAAACATTACGCCTCATTCTCATTTTTCTTTTCTATTCTTCTTCAAAACATGAGAAATCTTCAGCTGTAAAAAAAAAAATCTGAAATCAATATTCAAATCTAAAATTTACTTTCTTTGATCAATCTACATTCAAAACAGAAAATTTCTGCTCAAAAGAAATTCCTGAAAATTCCCTCAAAAACCCAACTGAAACCAATGTTTCCTCTAAACCAAAAGCTATCTAAATCATCTTCAAACCTGAAAATCATTTTGCAAATCAAATATAACCCGATCATAAATTCTGCAATTCATTAAACAGAAAAAACTCAAAGAAGCAACTCAAAGTTTTTGAAATCAAAGCAATTCAGGTTCAAGCTTTTCAAAAACAAAGGCTTTGCTCATAAAAAAATTACCGGTAAGTAACATTTTATTTAAAACTAATTTAAGTAAATATAGTTGCTTGATAGTTTTCTGATATAGTCATGATTTATGTGAAAGAATATGATAAAATTTCCTGTATATATGTATGGTTACTAAATGCATGTTTACTGTTGATTTATTTTTGCCTGTTCTAAAATTCCAGGTTTAAACTCTGATCAAAATCATGATCTTATGTTCAAATCTTTGTTAAGGTTCAAGATTCAAAACAGTATATGGTTATGTAATATAGGTTAAAGTTTTAATTTTATTTAATATGAAGAAAAACCTAAAATGTCTCTGAAAACACAAAATATAACATGACACACTTTTGTAATTAAAATTTTAACTTTTCAGATTTTTTTGATTCAAGTGTATAAACTGATTACATAAACAATGACTTGAATTTTAAAAGTAAAACTAGAATTTTTAGTTTGAATATGATTAAGTATTTTTGGTTTAACCAGAAATCTTGTTTTGAATTGGAACTGTCGATCTAGGAGGATGGGTTGGCCAGCATCGTTTCTGGTGATGGAGTGATGATCGAAGATGCAGGGAAAATTATTGGAAAATGGATTAAAGCATTGAGGCAGTAATGATTTAGTTTTGAAATGTTTAACCCTAGTTTGCTGTTGTTTGGGGAAATTTGTTCCTCTCAACTTCCCTGGTGGATCGAGTTCACCCAAATCGAGGGAATTGATGGTGGGTTGCTTGTCGAAGGTGATGGTGGAAGGTTAGGATCTCTGTTGGCCGGAATCTTGAGTTTGAGGCGTTTCCAGGTTTCGACATTGCTTACAGTTTTGGAGGTCGAAGCTCGATTTTGATTTTTGGTTTCTGCAAGTCGTTTGATGATCGGGATTGTGTTGGAAGGTGACCGTCGATGTGCGCATGTGGTTGTGAGAGGTCGGAGTTGGTTGCAGCGGTGATGTAGGTGCAAGGTGATCATGGATATCAGCTATGTTTTGGGGAAGATGGATTCTCGTGTTTTATTTCGGGTTAATTCATGTTTTGCTCGAAGTTGTGGGATGTTGGACTCGAAGTCAACGTGATGTGGGCTCGGGTATTTTGTTAATGCAGGTTTTTGTTTAAACCTGACAGTATTTTAAAAGTTTTAAATGATTTCAAGACGAATGTGTTACTCGAGTTACTTGAGTTGTTTTGAGTTTTGCTCGGGTTAGTTTTATTCAGATTAGAAACTTGCCCTGTTTCAATATTTAAACTGAAATTTAAAATGTTAAGTGAAGATTTAAAATATGTTTTAAATCTAATTTTAAATTATGGATTCAAGTTTAATTTGAATTTTAAGCTGGAAATGAATGAAGTTTTTTTTTAAAATTCAAATTTGTTTAAAATACTTTAAAGGGGTTTATTGTTTAAAAATGTTTTAAAGAAATGTGAATTTAAATTGGAATTTGAAATGTAAAAGATTGTTTTAAACAAAGTTTAAACTGATTCAAATCTGAATTTGAATCTTTGGTTTAAAAATAAATTTAAGTTTTATAAATTTAAGTATTTTAACAAATTTGAATGATAAAGTAAAATTTAAATGTTGAATTTAAAAAGGAATTTGTTTTAAACTCTTGTAAAATTTCTTTTATAAGAGAAAGTATTATTTATCATGCAATTTTAAAGGTTTTAAATTGATTTTAAAACTTGAATTTAAAATGAAATTTGAAATTAAATTTGGAAATGAATAATAATTTAACCATAGATAAGAAAAGGTTTTGTCTTAAAGTTAAATTAGCATTTAATGATTTGTTATGCATTTAATTATTAGGGTAATTAAATGAATAATTAATTTATCTAATAAACTAATGAAATGGATAATTACTTAAAGTAATTAAGGGTTTAAACTTAAGTTTAAGATTAATTATTCTTAGAATAATTAACTTGTAATTTATGAATCATTAATTAAATAAGATATGATTTTTAATTAATGATTAGTAATTAATTAATCAAGTAATAAAGGATTAATTAAGTTAAAATTAACACTTAATTAATTAAATAATTAGGGGTTAATTAATGGGTTATTAATGGTTAAGTAATTTGTAATTAATAATGATTAAAATAAGTTAATTACTTTAGAAAAATAATTAATGAATTGTTAATAGTTAATAAAGGTTATTAACTAAGGATTATTTAATAATTAATTAATGTGATTAATTTTTAAAAATTAATTATATTAATTAATTAAATATAATCATTTATGTAAATTGTTAAGTATAATTACTTATGGAAGTAATTACGGAAATTATTTATTTATTTTAATTAATTGAGTTTAATTTGATTAGATTAAGTTAATTAATTCGGTTTAATTAATTTAGAATAATCATTTGATGATTTGTGAAGTATAATTACTTAATGTAATTTAATGAAGAGAAATTACTAAGGAAAGTAATTAATGGGTAATTAGTGGATGTAATTAATTGAAGGTTATTTGATGATGGAAGTAATTTGAGTATAAT
The DNA here is from genome assembly GCA_030765085.1 of Allium cepa. Lineage (NCBI taxonomy): Eukaryota > Viridiplantae > Streptophyta > Magnoliopsida > Asparagales > Amaryllidaceae > Allium > Allium cepa. The sequence continues at coordinate 269,309,452 of CM060928.1, forward strand.
TACTTTGTAAAATTAATCAATGGATTAATTTGAGGTAATTAATTAAGGAGTAATTAATTTATTTGGTGAAGTAATTAAGGGAAGTTAATTACTGAATCGGGTTAATCAAGGGTGATTAACAATTATGGTTTACATAAAGATTAATTACTTAATGTAATTAATTTAAATAGAAAATGTAATTAGAGATAATTAATTATTATAACTAATGACGTAATTAAAAATTGATTAATTTGGAAATAATTAATAAATGAAGGGATTAATTAATGTAATTAATTAAGGATCAATGTAATTAATTATAGTTAATTAATTAAGGAAATAATTAAAGATTAATTACTGTATTTGGTTAAGTATAATTAATTTGAGAAATTAATTAGTGGATAATTACTTAAATGTAATTAAAGGTTAATTAATCAGGGATGATTAATTAAAATGAATAATTGATTGATGATTAATTAATTAATTGATAATTAATTAACAGTGATGTAAGCAAGTTTGGTATTGATGAAGTAATTAAATTAATTTACTTTAAATTAATTAGAAATGATGTAATTAATTTAATTTATTTTAAATTAATTATATTAGGTGTGATTATTAAACATTGCTTATATGGATGGATGATGTTGTTTTGCTTAAATGGTTTGAATCTCAGATATGAGATAAGTAACGTTGAGTGATGTGGATGCATTGGTTGCATTGTGATGATGATATGGATTACCTTTTGATAATGATAATATGGATTATCTGTTGTAATGATAATGTCGATTGTCTATTGTGAATCTGTGAATTATATATCTGTGTGTATATAGATAATTGAATTGTTTTAAACCTTTAAAACAACTTGGCCTTAAAAGATACACTTTGGATTTCGATGAGACCGGGATCGGGTTTCCAGATTTGGATATCCGAAAAACCACATCGATCCAAATTAACGATGGGTCGTGAATCTCATGTGAAGAGTGAAGACTCGAGGTGTAAGGACTATTCGTCAGTATAACTTTGAGGCTGATTCCGAGATGAGTTTGACGGAGTAGTAATTTCAGATTCGAGATAAAGATTCAAAGTGCAAGGGTTATCGTCGTTAACCCTAAGGGTGATTCCAAAATGAGTGTAACGAGATAATGCCTTCGGTTTCATTCGAACCCGGAACGAACTTGTATGGATTGAATGCTTTCAAAACATCATTAGGTGGACGATGAGCATTCTAAGAGATGTGTTCTCTAAAGGTAATCGTTGCCTCAAGCCTCATCAACCGGGAATGGCTAAAACAGGGAAGGTGCAGCAAGGCTAAGTGGGTCATGCCCAAGTAGGACGAGATTTTCCCCTGTCTAGAAGTCCCTTTTTATTCGGCTGTGTGGGCGGTTGGAACGTACGCCAACTGCGGGGTTGTCTTGTTCGAGACTGTCCAGTAAGGGATGGTTCCGGTCTTGTGTTGCAAGGGATTGGGAGTGTGTAATGACCTGTAAATTTCGATAATTAAACTGGTTAATTTAATAAGATTTTTGTAATTAAATTTAAAAAGAAACAAAAAGAAAAAAAACCTTTATAATTTATAATGAAGTGAGTGTTTAAAATGAAATGAAAATAAAAAGGATATAGTAACGGTTGTAAGTTACTATTTAATTGGTCTATTAACGTAGTTATAATTGTTACATTTGGGTATTAAATTGAATATATGCAAATAAACGTATGGTAATGGAGTAATTCAACATTATATAAGCAATTCTGATAATTAGTGGAAATAATAAACTTGAGTCTAATATAAAATTAGTGACAACATTTATGCAAGTCACCTTTTTATTTAGAGCTGCTAAATTCAAAGTAGGAAGTCAATTACATTTAAATGTAGGTAAATGTTCGTTAATGTGAGATAGGACTGTAACTGTAATATGTGAATGTAAATGAAATGACATAAATGGAAATTTATATTTTATTCATAAGATGAAATAAAGTAATGAAACCAAGTTGAATAAATTGATTTAGATTTTATTTATGATAAATGTATATATTTGGGAAATTCAATATAATTGAAAATAACAAGTTATTACAAAAGAAAGATGAAAATTGGAATATATATTTTTGTAAGGAAAGATAAACAAATAATAATTAGGTTTATAGAGTGATAACAGATTTAATAAAAGAGTAGGATTAAGCATGGTAGTTATTGGAAAGTAAGTAATTGAAATTTGGAAGAATTGGGATTTTTTTTATGTATTAGTATAAAAACCAATTTTAATATTACCCATAAGAGGATAAGTTAATAGTCGATTCAATAACATGATTGAGAAATCAAATATATGGATTTATTGGGAATTTAAAACTTATACTTTTTTTTGATAAAATACAGCGTTTTACACGCAATAAAATTTTCTACTTTTATTACATATTATATATATATATATATATGTTCTTATTATTATTATTTTCTTATATCCACCTCTATTTTATCTTTCTTTTTTTATTTTGTCTAGATAGTCATGTTTATTTATTGGATTGTTGCTTGTTTATATTTTTATTTATGGCTTGGAAGAAACTAAAAGGGTATGCGTTATATTGTCTTAATTACTTGCCTTTTTAATTGCTTACTCTTTATTTCTTTTAGCTGTTCACTTTCTTTTGGCCGTGTATTGTACTTGCTATTCACGTACAAAGCTAATCATTCTCATCACTCATGCAATTCTAGCAAGAAAAATTAATACATCAAGTTATTCGTTTATACCCTCTTTCTTTCTTACCTTAGCCATCCACCTCATTCATAACTGTGTATTTCTTTTTGCCATTCAAATAAAAAGATTTATTTCCCACTTCTCATTTTTATTTGCCTAGTCTTTGTATTATTTTCCTATGTCTATCTCTTGACATTTATTTCTTTATTTATTTGTCTAGACCTTATTTTATCTATTAAATATTTTTTATGTGTATCTTTTATTTAATAGCTTGAAAAAAAAATTTCAATTATACATACCTTACTTTGTTTTAAATTACGCATACGCTAAATTGTTTATTTCTTACCTTTTTATTTACCTATCTATTTAATTACCTTACTTTAGTTTTGTATTACTCTTCCTAATCACTCCAAAATCTTCTCCTTATCTAATTCCTTTTTCATTTGCATATAAGATTAAATATATATGTTTCTTTTACCTTAACTCATGACCTTTTCAATTCTAGCCTCTTTATTTCTTGCCATTCTTGTAGCCATTCATTTTCCATTTTTCTTTTTTTGTCCTTTTCTAAATTTAGCTCGCCTAAGATTTTTATTTATAAGAAAACTCTAAAATGCATATTTTGGTTATAAATTAACGTTCATCGGAATCTAAATCTTTTTTAAATTCTAGTTTTCAAATCTTTTAGTTTAATTAAATAAATTCACAACTTTTATTTCACTTTTGTTCTTTAAAATAGATTGTATACCTTTTAAAAATAAAATAATTTATACCGTTACTTATATACACTTTTGTAATAGATTCTGGGTAAATGATAAATGAATGAATAAAAACCTAAGTAATAAATTTCAAGATTCATAAAGAAACTGTTTAAATATGCATTTAAAGGGCACGTTATCTGATGGAGTAAATAATGTATATAAGAAAACGTATAAGAATTTAGGCGTCATTTTGAGCGTAAAATTTTGAGTTAGTTATTGCGTCTATAGTGCGCATTCCAAATCTGTATACCGTAACTAAAAATGGTTAAATAAATCAGTAAACGTACATTTTTGAGTAAGAGGGAAGCATATCCGTTTCAATTTTCCTTTAACCGTGACTAGCCATTTACCTTTTTAGGGACATCCCTTTTCTCTTTTGCTGCAACTATTTTATTTGGTATAAAATCTTTGATATTTCTAACATTCGTATCCTTAATTTGTTCGTTCCTTATTTTATCTATCATTTAAACTTTCATCTTTTAAACTAAATCATCAATGCAAGTTTCTTGTCACGTAAGCAGTATATTTTTTTTTTGCTATCAGCTTGCCTCCCTTAACTTAATTTTGAAAGATTGCGAAGTAAAACTATTCCTGTAATAATAAAATATGTCAAACTTCATTTTCTATGTAGTGGAACCAAATTTCAGTTAAATTTGCTTTATATATGCAACTAAATGTAATTTAACCTACATGGCAGAAAATGATAAAAACAATGCAATAACTTTAGATATCACATGCATAGATTGCTAATTTATTTCAAAAAGAAACGGATACCGTATATTACATATCTATTATATCCTACCTAAAACTATTGGCAACGTTCAAAATTTCCTCTTCAGTCAAAGCAAAATATGTTTTATGTTTCTTCCTATAATCATGCAAACCCTTTTGGAAATACTCGGTCAGCAAAAAAAAAATGAAAGAAATTAATTTAAATTTTATTTCCCCTTTTATCTCAAACATCACGCATATTCAAGGGAATGACAGCACCCTTTCGATTCATGTTCACGTACTGTTCAAAAAAAAAAAATCTTTTGCATTCCTTTATCAAATCAATGTATGTTACTTTGGATATGTGGTCCAAGATACCACTGCAAAAATTAACTATTTGATTTAAATATTCTTTGCCTTATAAATGCAATAATTCAACATCACATATCAAAGAAAAAAAGAAAATTTGCTTCCCTTTTTGTTCCCATTTGATTTGCACACGTTACATTTCCTTGCGTGCAAAGCTTCTTCCTATAAATACAAACCTCATATCACATTTCCTCACCTCAAAATTTTCTGCATCTCCATTTGCTTCTTTCTTTTTCGTGAGCAGGGAAATCAGGTAATGGTTTATTCATTTTTTCCTTCCTTCTTCTTTTTGTTTGTTATATTTTGTCGTCCACTTCATGCTCATCTACACCCTACCTTCCTCTCTCCATCTAGTGAAGTGGTCAAGTCAATATTTGATTCCATTCGTTCAGTTTATTTCGAAATTTTGTGTTAAATTTTACTTACTTTTGATGTTGAATTTATTCGTTTCCTTTTCAAGAATAAAAAAATCTGGTCGCAGCCTTCACCACTATTTGATCGCGCTTCTGTGCATTCTCTTTTCAAAGTGTTACCATCATTCTTGAATCAAAATCTTCGATGGCAATAAAGTGAGTATTCCTCACCAGACAAACATACTTGTATATTTGTGAATTAATCACAAGTGTAATTGTAAACTTATTTTATTTAATTTTATCTTCCTGTGATATAAACGTATGATGTTAAACCCCATTATTAATTGACACATCATCAGTTGTTTATTTATTTTAATATTATTGCAGTTATACTATTTAATGCTTATTTACTGTTAATCACACTGCAAGTTCCCTGTAAATTTGAGATCGTTATAGGCTGAAATGATAGAACCCGGGTTTTTGTAAATTGCGGATTGAAATGATATATATTCGTATCACTTGACCTAGGCTAGAAAACTATATACAGACCTGTGGTTTATATTATATTTTTCTGAAATCTCTTAAACTATTTTAAATGGGAAGTTTATAATATTCTGGGTTAAAATGCATTTAAAGAATTTTTATAAAATTTATAATGATTTTTGAATGAGGCAAGATGTTAAATAAATAAATGTTTAACTAAAATTTTGGAATATAACTTATTTTGGGAAATTCTGAATTTTTGTTAAAGGTGAGATTTTTGTTAAGTAAATTAATAAGTTATATTTGGGAATTTAAAACTTAATAATTTAAGTTAATAATCTATTACAGCACTTAAATGCTGTCTTTTGTAAATGGACTGTTTTAACCTATAACTTTAGGTAGCATTTTATAAGTGCCATGGAAACTGAATTTTTGATTGTTTTATTAAAATTTAATGGAAATAATCTTTGGGAAAAAGGATTAAATTGTGGAATTAATTATGTAAATTAATAAAAATAAGGAATTGACTTTAAATGGTTTTAAATGGAAGATTTTAACTTTTAAATGTGAGTTGAAAGGCAATCAATTCCTGAATAAATTAAATAGATTTAAATGGTATATTATATTAAATAAAATGACTGATGTTTAAATAAATGATGTTCGAGATGATATTATGATATTGAAAGATATTTGAAATTTATTTTGATTTTTAAAGTATAAATACCATTTTTAAAAAAGGTTGTAACCACGGGTTATAATAACGCTTGGTTGTTAAAGAGACCGGGATCAGATATCCGGCATACTCTCTGTCGATACCGAAAACCACTTTGACAACCGTGCATGCGGTGGAGATTCCAGAATGAAGTAGGATGGTGGTGACGTTTTCTTTGAGGTAAATACGTGGACCCGACTCCCGTGAGTTGGCATAAGGTGGCTAAAACATGAGCGATTCTCGGATTAATGAGGTAGCACCTCTGATCGGACACACTTTTTCGTATGCCATTCTATTACTTTTGTGATTGTTTTGGTGCGCACCTTTGACTTGGCAGTGTTGTTCGAGGTGGGCGGCAGCTGCGCGCTGCGCGTTTCCATCGGTCCGGATAGCAATTGGTATATCTACCCTGGCATTGCCTAGTTGTGCCCTGTCACCTACCATAGCGAGCCTTGTACGAGTTTGATTTGTGTCGTACCTATGGAGTATCTTCTCGTAGTCTCCAGATCAGGAGATATGCAGGTACTGTATAGACTACTGGCACTATTTATGTGTTAAGGTGGAAAATGTAAAGCCTTAACGCTATTTAAAAGTAAGTTTATTTTACAAATAGACACTATTATAATAGCGAGGTATTACTACATAGTAAATAGTTTAACGGATCCTTAGAGGATGGGCAGTCCCAAGCATCCTTTAAGTTACTTGCTTTATATTACAGTACACTTGAATTAGCTTACACTATATAAGTATGTATGTCCTGACTCGGGTGTTTATGTTTTATTTTATGCTCGGGTCAGTTTGAGTTGCAGTTCAGTTTTCATCTCGGAGCTAGGATTTCTATAGATCACTTTCAAGCTGCTGGCAAACTTCCTTTCCAGTTCTTTATCTAAAATTTTGAAATCAAGACTAGTGGACATTTGGATTGTTCTACTGATGATTTAAAACTATATTTGGATTAAAGACTATGTAATTTTTATTTGATTGAGACTATTTATAGTGGCTTCATGAACCACTAAGTATTTTTTGAATTCCGCTGCGAGTATTCTGATTCTGTGTCTGTGATTCTGTGATTAATTATTTACTGTATATTTTGAGAATTTGCCAAATTTTATTTACAACGCGGTATTTTGAACAATTCAAGTCCGACATGTGCGGATGCGAATGGTTGAAAATATCGGGTCGTTACAGTTGGTATCAGAGCTTTGGCTCTAGGTAAAACTTAGAATGTATGGTAAATTTGATTTACAGAATCACTTTCATTTGAGCTTGAATCTCTTCCTTTTCGAATTTTGGAACGTTCCCTGCGGTTCTGAAGTTCATTCGTGTCCCTCACTATTCATTTTCTTTTGATTCTGGAGTATCCCATAACTCCACTTCGGATGACCTTTATAGTGAATTAGCGGTCTCGCTAATATTCTAATAAAGGGGTGAAACTCCTTTGCAATTAGCATTGATTCACCAGAGATTTATATTTATCCTCGGTTTAGATGCTAGTATCTTTGGTTATTCTGAACTCTATCTCTTCAGATCGAATGTAGATTTACCCTAAAAATCCACATCGATCTTATTCTTTAAGTCACGGTTGACCCGGTTAAGGTTGCCCGCGATTTATATAAACTTATCTGGTTCCTTATTCTGTTATTTAATCATCGGATCTTCTGATTCCAACTTATCTTTAAATCGAAATTCTCTTTGATTTGAGTCCTTTAAATTTGAATCTCTATACTTGTTTTGAAAATTTATTCCTATATTTGGGAAAAATCTAATATTATATATATAAGTATAATTTTCAGAATTTAACTAGTTGTTTAGAGATAATAGTGTTTGATTTTATTTATGGTTTTGTAAACCATTGGTTTTGTCTTATATAAATAATTGAACTATAAAACATGGTTATAAATTTATTTGGAAACAGAAATGAATTTAAAACAAGAATGTAAGAATTTAGTTTCTGATAGTTTCAAACTTTGTGTTTAAAGTCTTAAAAGGATATATTATTTAAAGGGAAATATTATTTAAAGTATTTTCGAATAGAAATTTGTTTCCAAATAATTTTAAAGTTTTAAAAATTAGTGCTCTTCTTTTTGTCGCTGCAAAATGAATTTCGCTGATGACTGCAGCATCATCGACATTCATTTTCGAGTATCGAAGTGAAGAGACCACGCTGTAGTTTTGCTTCAAGAATTAAATTGATTTGAATTTCTAAAATATGACTTAATTTATAATATATATAGATATATGATTTAAATTTAGTTTGACATATACTATATGTATGTATTTATTTATCTCTAAAGTGTTTGAAGTTAGTTGGAAATTTAATTCATAAATTTATGTTAAAAGGTGATTCTAATGATAAAATAAAGTCAAATTTTGAATGAATATTTAAACTTGAATAATATAATTGGAAAAAAATTTACGTGTATAATCGCATGCCAATATAACTTACCTAAATCATTTAGAAATTAACTATGTAATTTGATAATGTACAATATAAAAGGATTTTATAAATAAAATTTGAGTGGTTATAATAAATGTTATACACTGAAAGTTTCAGTTACAAAAAGACAAATAGAGGTAAATAGAATAAAAATAATAATTGAATAATATACAATATCAAATGTGTTAAAGGAAATTTTGAAATAAATTGGAATAGTTATAATAAATGTAATCTACTTAATATGTGCGATAAGATATATTTAGTAGAATATATTTAATAATAATCTGGAATAAAGAAGAATTAAATTTGTTGAATAAAAGATGATTATTATAAATGACTATACAAATTTACGATTTTAGAAATTGTTAATTTCAAAATAATTGGATAATAAGATAATTAATTTGGAAATAGTTAAGATTGATTTAACTTCAGTAAAAATCAAATGAATTAAATCAATTATTGAATATTAATTAATTTAAATTGAATTTATATGGTTTAAATAAATGATTCCATTTTGAGTTTCAATTTAGTTTTCTTTCAGGGTGTTGTATTCTCCTACCTCCTTCCTTTTCGGGGACGAAAAGTTTTGAGTGGGGGAGAGTGTAATGACCTGTAAATTTCGATAATTAAACTGGTTAATTCAATAAGATTTTTGTAATTAAATTTAAGAAGAAAAAAAAGAAGAAAAAAAACTTTTATAATTTATAATTAAGTGAGTGTTTAAAATGAAATGAAAATAAAAAGGATATAGTAACGGTTGTAAGTTACTATTTAATTGGTCTATTAATGTAGTTATAACAGTTACATTTGGGTATTAAATTGAATATATGCAAATAAACGTATGGTAATGGAGTGAATTCAACATTATATAAGCAATTCTGATAATTAGTGGAAATAATAAACTTGAGTGTAATATAAAGTTAGTGACAACATTTATGCAAGTCACCATTTTATTTAGGGCTGCTAAATTCAGAGTAGGAAGTCAATTACATTTAAATGTAGGTAAATGTTCATTAATGTGAGATAGAACTGTAACTGTAATGTGTGAATGTAAATGAAATGACATAAATGGAAATTTATATTTTATTCATAAGATGAAATAAAGGAATGAAACCAAGTTGAATAAATTGATTTAGGTTTTATTTATGATAAATGTATATATTTGGGAAATTCAATATAATTGAAAATAACAAGTTATTACAAAAGAAAGATGAAAATTGGAATATATATTTTTGTAAGGAAAGATAAACAAATAATAATTAGGTTTATAGAGTGATAACAGATTTAATAAAAGAGTAGGATTAAAGCATGGTAGTTATTGGAAAGTAAGTAATTGAAATGTGGATGAATTGGGATTTTTTTATGTATTAGTATAAAAACCAATTTTAATATTACCCATAAGAGGATAAGTTAATAGTCGATTCAATAACATGATTGAGAAATCAAATATATGGATTTATTGGGAATTTAAAACTTATACTTTTTCTTGATAAAACACAGCGTTTTACACGCAATAAATTTTTCTACTTTTATTACATATTTTATATATATATATGTTCTTATTATTATTATTTTCTTATATCCACCTCTATTTTATCTTTCTATTTTTATTTAGTCTAGACAGTCATGTTTATTATTGGATTGTTGCTAGTTTATATCTTTTATTTATGGCTTGGAAGAAACTAAAAGGGTATGCGTTATATTGTCTTAATTGATTGCTTTTTTAATTGCCTGCTCTTTATTTCTTTTAGCTGTTCATTTTCTTTTGGCCGTGTATTGTACTTGCTATTCACGTACAAAGCTAATCATTCTCATCTCTCATGCAATTCTAGAAAGAAAAATTAATACATCAAGTTATTCGTTTATACCCTTTTTCTTTCTTACCTTAGCCATCCACCTCATTCATAACTGTGTATTTCTTTTTGCCATTCAAATAAAAAGATTTATTTCCCACTTCTCATTTTTATTTGCCTAGTCTCTGTATTATTTTCCTATGTCTATCTCTTGACATTTATTTCTTTATTTATTTGTCTAGACCTTATTTTATCTATTAAATATTTCTTATGTGTATCTTTTATTTAATAGCTTGAAAAAAAATTTCAATTATTTATAAGTTACTTTGTTTTAAATTACGCATACGCTAAATTGTTTATTTCTTACCTTTTTATTTACCTATCTATTTAATTACCATACTTTAGTTTTGTATTACTCTTCCTAATCACTCCAAAATCTTCTCCTTATCTCATTCCCTTTTCATTTGCATATAAGATTAAATATATATGTTTCTTTTACCTTAACTCATGACATTTTCAATTCTAGCCTCTTTATTTCTTGCCATTCTTGCAGCCATTCATTTTTCATTTTTCTTTTTTTGTCCTTTTCTAAATTTAGCTCGCCCAAGATTTTTATTTATAAGAAATCTCTAAAATGCATATTTTGGTTATAAATTAACGTTCATCGGAATCTAAATCTTTTTTAAATTCTAGTTTTCAAATCTTTTAGTTTAATTGAATAAATTCACAACAACTTCTATTTCACATTTGTTCTTTAAAATAGATTGTATACCTTTTAAAAATAAAATAATTTATACCGTTACTTATATACACTTTTGTAATAGATTCTGGGTAAATGATAAATGAATGAATAAAAACCCAGTGTAAACAAAACATATCTTAATAAGTAATAAATTTCAAGATTCATAAAGAAACTGTTTAATTATGCATTTAAAGGGCACGTTATCTGATGGAGTAAATAATGTATATAAGAAAACGTATAAGAATTTAGGCGTCATTTTGAGCGTAAAATTTTGAGTTAGTTATTGCGTCTATAGTGCGCATTCCAAATGTGTATACCGTAACTAAAAATGGTTAAATAAATCAGTAAACATACATTTTTGAGAAAGAGGGAAGCATATCCGTTTCAATTTTCCTTTAACCGTGACTAGCCATTTACCTTTTTAGGGACATCCCTTTTCTTTTTTGCTGCAATTATTTTATTTGGTATAAAATCTTTGATTTTTCTAACATTCATATCCTTAACTTGTGCGTTCCTTATTTTATCTATTAGTTAAGCTTTCATCTTTTAAACTAAATCATTAATGCAAGTTTCTTGTCACGTAAGCAGTATATTTTTTTTCCTATCAGCTTGCCGCCCTTAACTTAATTTTGAAAGATTGCGAAGTAAAACTATTCCTGTAATAATAAAATATGTCAAACTTCATTTTCTGTGTAGTAGAACCAAATTTCAGTTAAATTTGCTTTATATTTGCAACTAAATGTAATTTAACCTATATGGCAGAAAATGATAAAAACAATGCAATAACTTTAGATATCATATGCATAGACTGCTAATTTATTTTAGAAAGAAATGGATACCGTATATTACATATCTATTATATCCTACCTAAAACTATTGGCAACGTTCGAAATTTCCTCTTCAGTCAAAGCAAAATATGTTTGATGTTTCTCTCTATAATCATTCAAACCCTTTTGGAAATACTCGGTCAGCAAAAAAAAAAAGAAAGAAATTGATTTAAATTTTATTTCCCCTTTTATCTCAAACATCACGCATATTCAGGGGAATGACATCACCCTTTCAATTCATGTTCACATACTGTTTAAAAAAAAAATCTTTTGCATTCCTTTAGCAAATCAATGTACGTTACTTTTGGATATGTGGTCCAAGATACCACTACAAAAATTAACTATTTGATTTAAATATTCTTTGCCTTATAAACGCAATAATTCAACATCACATATCAAAGTCAAAAAAATTGCTTCCCTTTTTGTTCCCATTTGATTTGCACACGTTACTTTTCCTTGCGTGCAAAGCTTCTGCCTATAAATACAAACTCATATCACATTTCCTCACCTCAAAATTTTCTGCATTTCCATTTGCTTCTTTCTTTTTCGTGAGCAGGGAAATCAGGTAATGGTTTTATTCATTTTTTCCTTCCTTCTTCTTTTTGTTTTTTATATTTTGTCGTCCACTTCATGCTCATCTACACCCTACCTTCCTCTCTCCATCTAGTGAAGTGGTCAAGTCAATATTTGATTCCATTCGTTCGGTTTATTTCGAAATTTTGTGTTAAATTTTACTTAGTTTTGATGTTGAATTTATTCGTTTCCTTTTCAAGAATACAAAAAATCTGGTCGCAGCCTTCATCACTATTTGATCGTGCTTCTGTGCATTCTCTTTTCAAAGTGTTACCATCATTCTTGAATCAAAATCTTCGATGGCAATAAAGTGAGTATTCCTCACCAGACAAACATACTTGTATATTTGTGAATTAATCACAAGTGTAATTGTAAACTTATTTTATTTAATTTTATCTTCCTGTGATATAAACGTATGATGTTAAACCCCATTATTACTTGACACATCATCAGTTGTTTATTTATTTTAATATTATTGCAGTTATACTATTTAATGCTTATTTACTGTTAATCACACTGCAAGTTCCCTGTAAATTTGAGATCGTTATAGGCTGAAATGATAGGCCTGAACGATAATTATTTATTTAATTATTTATTATTTAACTTGGGATTGCGGGTTTGAAATGATAGAACTCGGGTTTTTGTAAATTGCGGATTGAAATGGTATATATCCGTATCACTTGACCTAGGCTAGAAAACTATATACAGACCCGTGGTTTATATAATATTTTCTGAAATATCTTAAACTATTTTAAATGGGAAGTTTATAATATTCTGGGTTAAAATGTATTTAAAGAATTTTTATAAAATTTATAATGATTTTTGAATGAGGCAAGATGTTAAATAAATAAATGTTTAAGTAAAATTTTGGAATATAACTTATTTTGGAAAATTCTGAATTTTTGTTAAAGGTGAGATTTTAGTTAAGTAAATGAATAAGTTATATATGGGAATTTAAAAATTAATAATTTAAGTTAATAATCTATTACAGCACTTAAATGCTGTCTTTTGTAAATGGACTGTTTTAACCTATAACTTTAGGTAGCTTTTATAAATGCTATGGAAACTGAATTTTTGATTGTTTTATTAAAATTTAATGGAAATAATCTTTGGGAAAAAGGCTTAAATTATGGAATTAATTATGTAAATTAATAAAAATAAGGAATTGACTTTAAATGGTTTTAAGTGGAAGATTTTGACTTTTAAATGTGAGTTGAAAGGCAACCAATTCCTGAATAAATTAAATAGATTGAAATGGTATATTATATTAAATAAAATGACTGATGTTTAAATAAATGATGTTCGAGATGATATTATGATATTGAAAGGTATTTGAAATTTATTTTGATTTTTAAAGTATAAATACCATTTTTAAAAAAGGTTGTAACCACGGGTTATAATAACGCTTGGTTGTTAAAGAGACCGGGATCGGATATCTGGCATACTCTCTGTCGATACCGAAAACCACTTTGACAACCGTGTACGCGTTGGAGATTCCAGAATGAAGTAGGATGGTGGTGACGTTTTCTTTGAGGTAAATACGTGGACCCGACTCTCGTGAGTTGGCATAAGGTGGCTAAAACAGAAGCGATTCTCGGATTAATGAGGTAGCACCTCTGATCGGACGCACTTCTTCGTATGCCATTCTATTGCTTTTGTGATTGTTTTGGTGCGCACCTTTGATTTGGGGGTATTGTTCGAGGTGGGCGGAAGCTGCACGCTGTGCGTTTCCATCGGTCCGGATAGCAATTGATATATCTACCCTGGCATTGCCTAGTTGTGCCCTGTCACCTACCATAGCGAGCCTTGTACGAGTTTGATTTGTGTCGTATCTATGGAGTATCTTCTCGTAGTTTCCAGATCAGGAGATATGCAGGTACTGTATAGACTACTGACACTATTTATGTGTTAAGGTGGAAAATGTAAAGCCTTAACGCTATTTAAAGTAAGTTTATTTTACAAATAGACACTATTATAATAGCGAGGTATTACTACATAGTAAATAGTTTAACGGATCCTTAGAGGATGGGCGGTCCCAAGCATCCTTTAAGTTACTTGCTCTATATTACAGTACACTTGAATTAGCTTACACTATATAAGTATGTATGTCCTGACTCGAGTGTTTATGTTTTATTTTACGCTCGGGTCAGCCTGAGTTGCAGTTCAGTTTTCATCCCGGGGCTAGGATTTCTGTAGATCACTTTCAAGCTGCTGGCGAACTTCCTTTCCAATTCTTTATCTAAAATTTTGAAATCAAGACTAGTGGACATTTGGATTGTTCTACTGATGATTTAAAACTATATTTGGATTAAAGACTATGTAATTTTTATTTGATTGAGACTATTTATAGTGGTTCATGAACCACTAAGTATTTTTTAAATTCCGCTGCGAGTATTCTGATTCTGTGTCTGTGATTCTGTGATTAATTATTTACTGTATATTTTGAGAATTTGCCAAATTTTATTTACAACGTGGTATTTTCAACAATTCAAGTCCGACATGTGCGGATGCGAATGGTTGAAAATATCGGGTCGTTACAGAGTGATCCTCAGTACGTTGATCTAGGCCACATACTGTAACGGGCGGTACCTCGGTAGCCTTGCCATCGATGGAATCCACAATCCAATAAGTGCCAACGGTTTTGATTGTATTACCCACTTTTGTGGCTAGTGGCTGGAATTTAATAGATGTAACAATTTCGACTATTTCATATTTACTTGAAAACCCTAGACCTATTATAATATCGCTGGATTTCCTATCAAATGTTTTGGTTAGCGTAAGGTAAAAACTTTTCCATGTTTATGTGTGGGAAGTCTTATATGATACCCTTTCTTTTCAAAGGTTTTTCAAAGTTAAGCAAACTTTAACATGTTACTCACGCCAGACCCATGTCTGACCCAGAGTTTATCTTCTGTTTTCTTAAACTCTTGGGTACTCAAATTTTTACGAGTAGCCAAGGGATTCAGGTTAGCTTTGACGAATTGTGGAGGAGCAATGGAGCAGGAGGCTTCTGCGTGTAGATATGTATAGTGTTCTGATGTGTTTGGTATCTTTGTGTTGTCTCTGAGTTGTATTTAGTTGTAATAACTAGACATGTGTTTATAACTGTCTAGTATGTGACGTGTATTATGTGTAACTCTGATTAGTATTGTATACTATGTAATACTTATGTTATTAAAATAATTTATTCGTTCCACTGTTGAGATTCTGATGTTGTTTCTTTTTTCTTCTCTTTCTTTTCTCTTTTCTATCCCTTTCTTTCTTCAAGATGATGCGACTTTCTGTGGAGAAAAAGTCGGGTCGTCACAGCTGGTATCAGAGCGCTAGGTTGAGTGAATACCTAGGCTTTGAAGTGATTTCTTTCTTGAGAGAGCGTATTTGTAATTTTAAATACATATATTTATATATATTTATCTATTTCAACATATCTATTGGGTTACCTGTTCGGGTTTTCCAATATAAGTTATATAGGTAGATAAGGTAGTGGATGTGTAACACAACTACTACCAATGGTTGGATTTTGAGTGTTGAGGTTGGAAGTGTATTTGTCGAGACTGTAGACCTACTACCGTCTCAAGTGAGTTTTGCTTGGAGTAAGGATTTCATAGATCTTTAAAGGTAACCTGTAAAGGTTCGGAGTTCATCTTTGAGTTGGATGAGTAGAGTTTGGATCTGTCGGCTAGGCAGAAGAGAATAATGGTATCTTGATACCTCAGGAATTAGTAGCTGCGTGATGAGATGCAGTGACTATGGATGTCTTCGAAGATTTTTTTTGAACAAATTTAGGAAGTCTTTGGCCTCGGTGTCAGCAGTGCGGCTCGGAGTATTCTGTGTGCTAGCAAGAAGGTCTTTTGCCTTAGCAGTTTTTCCGAAAGTGGAGTTCAGAAGCAGCAGAGTGGATCCCATTTCTTCGATGGATTGGCTAGATAAGCGTAAGCTGTTCTGATTGGTAAAGAGAGAAAAATTTTCTTTGGATATTGGACCGGTTAATCGCAAAAGTGACTTGCAATAGTTTGAGTGTTCTCTTGTGTTATCAGAAGGTTTGGTGAAGCAGCTTAGGATCAGGTGGGACATTTGAGTTTTCTTTATGGATCTGTTGAACCATATTTCCGTGATACGTTGTCTAGTTTATGCTTGTGTTCTTCATCAGTATTTTCTTCTACTTCAAATCAGAGTTGTGCAACGGAAGCAGTTTGGGAATGCTTTTGTTTTATCTTTTCCGGATAGGAGAAGTAAGTTAGTCTTCTGATGTTTGTGGAGTAGAGTTGGTGTTCTTGGTTTTGGGATTGATCTTGAGGAGATCATTCTGTTGGGTTTTTTTGGTCCAATTTGTTTCTAAAGACATCAGCGAAGGTTGAGCTAATCGGGAGAGATGAAGGCAGCCCAGGATCGTCAGAAGTATTTTGTGGATAAGAGATGAAGAAATTTGGATTCCGAAAATGGAGATTTGATTTTGGGTAAGTTTTCTCCGATTCTAAGGATCTTTAAGATTGGGTAAGACTGGGTAAGTCAACTCTGAGATGTTTTGGATCTTTTCTGTATCCTTGTGAAGATTAATGTTTGATTTTCAAGGTTGAATTTCCAGTTTGGATAACTGGGATTCGTTGTGTTTCACATATCTCTGAGGGAGTATGTCTATGATCTATCTCTGGTTGTGGAACCAGCATTTCGGGAGGATGTGATTGTTGAGTCAGACTTGTCTGTGGTCTGATATCCTGTTTAGCTTTGTAGATCTAGTTAAATAGGAGCTCTGTAGCTTAGTAGGATTGATTATTTGGATTCTGTAGAGCGAGTATCCCGATATTTTTACTTAGGAAACACTAGAAAATCCTATCCAGAATTTTTGTCTGGATAGTTAGATTTGTTTGTTTGAATGAATTGGTTGCTATAATTATAAGCATATGATTAATATATGCTTGTGTTTTAAAATAAAATATTTAGATAGATTATTAAATTACCTTTGCTCTTAAATTTCGGGGACGAAATTCTTTTAAGGGGGGAGGAATGTGATATCCCGGAAATTTGGCAATATAATTTAATAATCTATGTTAAAAATTAAATTGATTTGATAATTTTTGATAATAAAATTTTGAATTGATCTAATAATCATCTTTTAATAAAGATTTAAATTGGTAGATTTTATCGTTTTAAAGCTAATATATTGTTGTCTATTTATAATATATATATATATATATATGTATGTATATATAATTGTATATATTGTAAATATATAAGCTTTGGTTTGGAATTTAGTAAATGAAGTAATTTTCTAATTCTAATTTATTTTTGGTAAATTGGAAATTTTGATTTAAATTTAGCATTTAGCTTTTCAAAGCAATTTAATAAATAATTATATGATTTATACTTAAGGTAAATCTTATTTGTTTAAATTTATATTTTAATTAGCTCAAATATGAATATAAATTAGATTAACATAGAAGCTTAGTTTTATTTTCTTTTTAAATATTGCTTGAAATTATAAATAAGAATTTAAAATACAATTTATAAATGATCTTAATATATTGAGTAACAGAAATAATTTATAATCTCTTTTATAAATCATTTAAATTTGTTAAATTTGTTATAATAATTATAATACTTAGTTTTTACAAACATAAATAGATTTTTAGGAATAGAATTGTTATTTTTAAATTTAATAAGAGTTATATATGTATATATATAACTTTATTTTTAAATTAGAGTTTAAGTTAATTTAAATTTGGATTTAATATTTTGAAATTCAAAAGAATAAATACATAAAAATATTTGAATAAGCTTAATTTATAATTTGTTTTGTTTCATTTCTTTTTAATTAAAAAAGGAAAAATTAAGATTTAAAGTTTTTATAAACAATTTAAATTAAAATAACAATAAAAATACTTAAATTACATGTGTAAGTTTCTTAAGACACTTATATGACATGTGTAAGGCATAAATTAAATATAGTGACAAATGTAAAAATTTAGAACAAGGGTCCTAATTAATTTTTCATTTTATTTTATTTTATTTAAATCATTTTGTGTTTATATAATCATTGCCCCTCATTCTCATTTTTCTTTTCTATTCTTCTTCAAAACATGAGAAATCTTCAGTTGTAAAAAAATAATCTAAAATCAATATTCAAATCTAAAATTTAATTTCTTTGATCAATCTACATTCAAAACAGAAAATTTCTGTTCACAGAAATTCCTACAAATTCCCTCAAAACCCAACTAAAACAATTGTTTCCTCTAAACCAAAAGCTATCTGAATCATCTTCAAACCTGAAAATCATTTTGCAAATCAAATATAACCTAATCATCAATTCTGCAATTCATTAACCTGAAAAAAAATCAATGAAGCAACCCAAAGTTTTTGAAATCAAAGCAATTCAGGTTCAAGCTTTTAAAAAACAAAGGCTCTGCTTATAAAAAAATTACTGGTGAGCAACATTTTATTTAAAACTAATTTAAATAAATATAGTTGCTTGATTGTTTTCTGATATAGTCATGATTTATGTGAAAGAATATGATAAAATTTCCTGTATATATGTATGGTTACTGAATGCATGCTTACTGTTGATTTATTTTTTCCTGTTCTATAATTCCAGGTTTAAACTCTGATCAAAATCATGATCTTATGTTCAAATCTTTGTTAAGGTTCAAGATTCAAAACAATATATGGTTATGTAATATAAGTTAAAGTTTTAATTTTATTTAATATGAAGAAAAACCTAAAATGTCTCTGAAAACACAAAATACAACAGGACAGACTTTTGTAATTAAAATTTTAACTTTTTAGATTATTTTGATTTAAGTGTATAAACTGATTACATAAACAAAGACTTGAATTTTAAAACTAAAACTAGAATTTTTAGTTTGAATATGATTAAGTATTTCTGGTTTAACCAGAAATCTTATTTTGAGTTGGAACTGTCGATCTAGGAGGATGGGTTGGCAAGCATCGTTTCTGGTGATGGAGTGATGTTGGAAGATGCAGGGAAAATTATTGGAAAATGGATTAAAGCATTGAGGCAGTAATGATTTAGTTTTGAAATGTTTAACCCTAGTTTGCTCTTGTTTGGGGAAATTTGTTTCTTATAACTTCCCTGGTGGATTGAGTTTACCCAAATCGAGGGAATTGATGGTGGGTTGCTTGTCGAAGGTGATGGTGGAAGGTCAGGATCTCTGGTGGCCGGAATCTTGAGTTTGAGGCGTTTCCAAGTTTCGACATTGCTTACAGTTTTGGAGCTCGAAGCTCGATTTTGATTTTTGGTTTCTGCAAGTCGTTTGATGATCGGGATTATGTTGGAAGGTGACCGTCAACGTGCGCATGTGGTTGCGAGAGGTCATAATTGGTTGTAGCGGTGGTGCAGGTGCACGGTGATCATGGGTATCAGCTATGTTTTGGGGAAGATGGATTCTCGTGTTTTGTTTCGGGTAAATTCATGTTTTGCTCGAAGTTGTGGGATGTTGGACTCGAAGTCAACGTGATGTGGGCTCGGGTATTTTGTTGATGTAGGTTTTTGTTTAAACCTGACAGTATTTTAAAAGTTTTTAATGATTTCAAGATGAATGTGTTACTCGAGTTGTTTTGAATTTTGCTCAGGTTAGTTTTATTCA
This sequence comes from Allium cepa, assembly GCA_030765085.1. NCBI lineage: Eukaryota > Viridiplantae > Streptophyta > Magnoliopsida > Asparagales > Amaryllidaceae > Allium > Allium cepa. The sequence goes on from CM060928.1 coordinate 269,329,477, forward strand.
AATTAGAAACTTGCCCTATTTCAAAATTTAAATTGAAATTTAAAATATTAAGCAACGATTTAAAATATGTTTTAGATCTAATTTTAAATTATGGATTCAAGTTTAATTTGAATTTTAAGCTGGAAATGAATGAAGTTTTTTTTTTAAATTCAAATTTGTTTAAAATACTTTAAAGGGGTTTATTGTTTAAAAATGTTTTTAAAGAAATTTGAATTTGAAATGTAAAAGAATGTTTTAAACAAAGTTTAAACTGATTCAAATCTGAATTTGAATCTTTGGTTTAAAATAAATTTAAGTTTTATAAGTTTAAGTATTTTAACAAATTTGAATGATAAAGTAAAATTTAAATGTTGAATTTAAAAATGAATTTGTTTTAAACTCTTGTAAAATTTCTTTTATAAGAGAAATATTATTTATCATGTAATTTTAAAGGTTTTAAATTGATTTTAAAACTTGTTGAAGATAAATTGAGTTTCATTTTAAAACTTGAATTTAAAATGAAATTTGAAATGAAATTTGGAAATGAATAATAATTTAACCATAGATAAGAAAAGGTTTTGTCTTAAAGTTAAATTAGCATTTAATGATTTGTTATGCATTTAATTATTAGGGTAATTAAATGAATAATTAATTTATCTAATAAATTAATGAAATAGATAATTACTTAAAGTAATTAAGGGTTTAAACTTAAGTTTAAGATTAATTATTCTTAGAATAATTAACTTGTAATTTATGAATCATTAATTAAATAAGATTTGATTTTAATTAATGATTAGTAATTAATTAATCAAGTAATAAAGGATTAATTAAGTTACAGTTAACACTTAATTAATTAAATAATTAGGGGTTAATTAATGGGTTATTAATGGTTAATTAATTTGTAATTAATAATGAATAAAATAAGTTATTTACTTTAGAAAAATAATTAATGAATTGTTAATAGTTAATAAAGGTTATTAACTAAGGATTATTTAATAATTAATTAATGTGATTAATTTTTAAAAATTAATTAGATTAATTAATTTAAAGATAATCATTTGTGTAAATTGTTAAGTATAATTACTTATGGAAGTAATTAAGGAAATTAATTACTTATTGTAATTAATTGAGTTTAATTTGATTAGATTAAATTAATTAATTCAGTTAAATTAATTTAGAATAATCATTTGATGATTTGTGAAGTATAATTACTTAATGTAATTTAATGAAGAGAAATTACTAAGGAAAGTAATTAATGGGTAATTAGTGGATGTAATTAATTGAAGGTGATTTGATGATGGAAGTAATTTGAGTATAATTACGTTGTAAAATTAATCAAGGGATTAATTTGAGGTAATTAATTAAGGAGTAATTAATTTATTTGGTGAAGTAATTAAGGGAAGTTAATTACTGAATAGGGTTAATCAAGGGTGATTAACAATTATGGTTTAAATAAAGATTAATTAATTAATGTAATTAATTTAAATAGTAAATGTAATTAGAGATCATTAATTATTATAATTAATGATGTAATTAAAAATAGATTAATTTGGAAATAATTAATAAATGAAGGGATTAATTAATGTAATTAATTAAGGATCAATGTAATTAATTATAGTTAATTAATTAAGGAAGCAATTAAAGATTAATTACTGTATTTGGTTAAGTATAATTAATTTGAGAAATTAATTAGTGGGTAATTACTTGAATGTAATTAAAGGTTAATTAATCATGGATGATTAATTAAAATGAATAATTGATTGATGATTAATTAATTGATTGATAATTAATTAATAGTGATGTAAGCAAGTTTGGTGATGATGAAGTAATTAAATTAATTTACTTTAAATTAATTAGAAATGATGTAATTAATTTATTTTGTTTTAAATTAATTATATTAGGTGTGATTATTAATCATTTCTTATATGGATGGATGATGTTGTTTGCCTTGAATGGTTTGAATCTCATATATGAGATAAGTAATGTTGAGTGATATGGATGCATTGGTTGCATTGTGATGATGATATGGATTACCTTTTGATAATGATAATACGGATTATCTGTTGGAATGATAATGTAGATTATCTATTGTGAATCTGTGAATTATCTATCTGTGTGTATGTAGATAATTGAATTGTTTTAAACCTTTAAAACAACTTGGCCTTAAAAGATACGCTTTGGATTTCGATGAGACCGGGATCGGGTTTCCACATTTGGATATCCGAAAAACCACATCGATCCAAATTAATGATAGGTCGTGAATCTCATGTGAAGAGTGAAGACTCGAGGTGTAAGGACTATTCGTCACTATTACTCTAAGGGTGATTCCGAGATGAGTTTGACGGAGTAGTACTTTCAGATTCGAGCTAAAGATTCAGAGTGCAAGGGTTATCGTCTTTAACTCTGAGGGTGATTCCAAAATGAGTGTAATGAGATAATGCCTTCGGTTTCGTTCGAACCGGAACGAACTTGTATGGATTGAATGCTTTCAAAACATCGTCAGGTGGGCGATGAGCATTCTAAGAGATGTGTTCTCTAAAGGTAATCATAGCCTCAAGCCTCATCAACCGGGAATGGCTAAAACAGGGGAGGTGCAGCAAGGCTAAGTGGGTCATGCCCAAGTAGGACGAGATTTTTTCCTGTCTAGAAGTCCCTTTTTATTCGGCTGTGTGGGCGGTTGGAACGTACGCCAACTGCGGGGTTATCTTGTTCGGGACTGTCCAGTAAAGGATGGTTCCGGTCTTGTGTTGCAGGGGATTGGAAGTGATCCTTGGTACGTTGATCTAGGCCATGTACTGTGATGGACGGTACCCCAGTAGCCCTACCATTGATGGAATCCACAATCCAATAAGTGCCAATGGTTTAGATTGTATTACCCACTTTTGTGGCTAGTAGCTGGAATTTAATAGATGTAACAATTTCGGCTATTTCGTATTTCCTTGAAAACCCTAGACCTATTATAATATCACTGAATTTCCTATTAAATGTTTTGGTTAGCGTAAGGTAAAAACTTTTCCATGTTTATGTGTGGGAAGTCTTATGTGATACCCTTTCTTTTCAAAGGTTTTTCAAAGTTAAGCAACTTTAACCTGTTACTCACACCAGACCCATGTCTGACCCAGAGTTTATCTTCTGTTTTCTTAAACTCTTGGGTACTCAAATTTTTACGAGTAGCCAAGGGATTCAGGTTAGCTTTGACGAATTTTGGAGGAGCAATGGAGCAGGAGGCTTATGCGTGTAGATATGTATAGTGTTCTGCTGTGTTTGGTATCTTTGTGTTGTCTCTGAGTTGTATTTAGTTGTAATAACTAGATTGGTGTTTATAACTGTCTAGTATGTGATGTGTATTCTGTGTACCTCTGATTAGTATTGTATACTATGTAATACTTATGTTATTAATATAATTTATTCGTTCTGCTGTTGAGATTCTGATGTTGTTTCTTCTTTCTTCTCTTTCTTATCTCTTTTCTATCCCTTTCTTTCTTCAAGATGATGCGACTTTCTGTGGAGAAAAAGTCGGGTCGTCACAGCTAATTTAATCTTCATAACTATTAGAAAACTTTGTATGGGTTCTATTTATGGTTGGAGGTTAAAATTCGAGAGAAACTCCAAATGTCTAAATTCATATATAGCACCTAGGGTAGTGTGTCTCTGACTAAGATTGTCGGCAACTACGTTCCCTTTTCTAGTAGTATATTGAATACTAAAGCCAAAGGATGCTACATACTCCATCCTTCTCTGCTACTTAAGATTCAAATCTTTTGAAAAAATCGGTATTTGAGTGATTTATGATCAGTGAATAACTCAATCCTTTCCCCCAAGAGATAATGCCTCCACAGCTTTAGGGCAAAAACAATGGCTGCCAATTCTAAATCATGCATTGGATACCTCTTATCATGTCAGTTGTCTACTAGCATAGGAACTACCTTCCCTTTTTGCATAAGAATTGCCCCTGATCATGTGCCACATGAATCTGTGAAAACCGTAAATGAGTTGGTTCCATCTGGAATAGTGAGCACATGTGCTCTAGTCAATGACTCCTTAAACTTCTCAAATGCCTCGATACATATATCATTCCAAACAAAAATTAGATTCTTCTTAGTCAATTAGGTTAAAGGGACTGCTATTTGTGCAAAGCTTCTAATGAACTTCCTACAGTAGCGTGCCAACCCTAGAAAACTCCTAACCTCTGATGCATTACTAGGAGTCTTCCATCCTTGGATAGCTTCCACTTTAGCGGGGTCTACAACCAGTTCTTATTTCGAAACAATATGCCCAAGGAACCTAACTTTTTTTTTCTCCAAAAGTGGCATTTTGAAAATTTGGCTTTGAGTTGGCTTCTTCTTAACGTCTCCAATACTACCCTAAGGTGGTCCTCATGCTCCTTCTTGCCTTTGGAGAAAACCATGATACCGTCAACAAACACCACGATAAATTTATTAAGTTTCCTGTAACATCCCCTACTTGGAGACCCAAAACTAACGGCTACAGATGTTAGAGTCATCCATATTTATTAATTCTCGACGACCAAATACGGTAATGTTAAATACATTGATATAACATAAATACATAGATATGGAAAAAAATTAAAATCAACAAACAACTTTCTAATTCTATTTCAAAGAATTTCAAATTCATTACATAATCCCATAATCGTTAACCACGTTTAGTGAAAATATAATTATTACAACATACGCCAAGAGCGACGTATGAAGATGCCCTATTGGATTATCAGAGTATATATAGACAATTAAACAGCTTTGTCTTTACAAAAATAGAAAAGACTCTAAATAGCTATCATGCGTCCTGCACGTCTCCGAAAGCTTATTCGTCTAAAGAGGTACCTGAAAACCTCAACTCTCAAACTACTCCAAGTTAATTGAGCACCCGAGAGTTTAACGGGAAAACATAAACTTCGAGTTAGACATAAAGCCTGGTTTTAATAATAATCTACCATCCTAAACCATTTAGATATCTAGTGCTCCCGCACCCACAATGGTTAAAACATAGCAATTCAAAATATTATGATGATATGCAAACAAGTAAATCAATTCTAGATTTTCCATCTCTATTCATTCTAACTATCTGTCTTAGTTATAGTTTCTAGGGTCACTATTAACCTGTTAGTTTTCATGGACTGACTAATAACCTATTTAATGTTTATGGACTCCCTGTCTGATTTCACGGTTTTCATGGGGCCACTAAGAACCTATTGGCCCATACAAATATCTTCCTTGTTTTATGGGTTCTCCATGAACCTATTGGTATATCTAATAACTTCCCTCATATCCTAGTTTTCATGGGTTGACTAGGAACCTATTGACTTCTGTCAATAACTTAATCCAGATATAGTTTTCATGGGTTCACTACAAATCTATTGGCCCCTGCCAATAACTCTTTCTAATCATAGTTTTCATGGGTTTACTACGAACCTGTCTATTTGAAAACTTCACTATTTAGGCATCCTACATTCATGTTTATCTGACCTAGTGGATGCTATTCTACTCATTCAGGAGTTAATTCAATTTATATTCACTACTGGGTCACTAGCTAGTTATTCCGCCCTTTTTCCCCAAAATGCAGTTATGGGTCCATTATAATGTGAATACATATACATACATACATACATACATACATACATACATACATACATACATACATACATACATACATATTAGAAGAAGCAAATATATTAACATAATATTACCAACACCTGTAGTTTAATATCCTTGAAATCAATTTCATATAAAACATGATTAATCCCTTTAACCTATTATTTTATCAAGGAAAGCTTCTTCAGAAACTCCAATTTAAAAGCAATTTTACAATGCCATGGGTTTTACCTTTAATAGTTGAGATTGTGTTCTTTGTTTTGACAACTTAAGCTTTCAAAACCTTTAATCTTTAAGTTCGAAACTATTGGAAAACTTCCTTCAAAAGTATTCAAATCTTCTTTTCAGAACCCTAGGCGCCTGCCTTTCGAAACACTTAAATACCTTTCTTCCGAAACCTTTTGAATGTATTGAAGTATCATTCAATTATAGAAGCATATACACAAAAGTACCCCTTTCAAAACCTTTAATCTTCGTGTAAAATTGTTTGGGGAATATTGATGGCTTAAGAATCATCTTTTCAAAAGCTCAATACACCTTTCGAAGCCAATGCCTTCGAAACCCCTTTCGAAGCCAATGCCTTCGAAACCCTTGAATCCTTTTGAAAGCTTTCGGAAGTAGCTTAGTACAAATTTAAGAAAAGCCACCTTTCAAATTGGTTGATGACTTCAATCCATTCGAAAGGCATAAGGATTGCAGAAGGGTTTCGACTTGTCAAAACTACCCCTTTTCGAAAGCGTTGTTTTTAAAACTAAGTAACTCATTTGGAAGCTATGATTTAAATAAGATGCAGCAACCACTTTCGAAAGCAATTTCAAAAAGACCCCTTTGAAAGCATTTAGAAAATAGGTAAGCACATTTCTTCAGAGAGTAAAACAAAGGTTTCAACCCCATCAAAAGCAATGTTTCGACACTATGCCTTCCGCCTTTCTCCAATCCACTACGTACCAATGCGTTGATACTTGTGCGTTGGTTTTGGCTTAGTTGGTTTCGATCTTGTAGGTTTCGACTTGGTCAAAGGTGGAAGCATAAGGTCGGAAGGTGGCTTCTAAAAGAGGTGGAACATATTTTATGAATAAAGTTTGATTTAATGCCATTTAAAGTGAATACTATATAACTAACCTTCCTATTTGTAAACATTTGATTGGTTGGCATAATGTGATAACCCGGATTTTTGAGCATCAGATAATTTGATAATTATCTGATTTAGCTATCAAAAATACTGATTTATAGATTAAACAAATTAAATATGCGTTGTTTATATATATATGAGTTGACTTTAAATTGAATGTGAATTTGAGGTTTGAAATTCAAAGAATAAATATATATAATTATTATTAGTGTATAATTAAGATTTTAAAATCTTCTCTTTTAAAAGTTATATATGTATAAATACTAGAAAAGGTATGAATATAAGTATAAAATATAAATTGATTTAAATTATAATAAATAATGAATTACAAAGTTCAAAATTTTTGAGTATTAAAATCCAATCTATTTTTAAATCTTTGTTTTTGAAATTTAAAATCCAAAACTTCTATCTACAATTTATATATATATATGTAGACATTGTGATTTAGGAATCATATTTTGAATTCAATACAATAAGTTTCAAAAGCTATTTAAAATCAATATTTAAAATTAATAGTATCCTATATTATATGTTTATTTAATAGTGTAGAATAAGATTAGTAAAAAGGGTTTAATATACCTTCTTTTAAAATTATATATATAAGTATAAACCAAACTAAAAAAAGATATAATCAAAAATCATATAAAAACATTAATATGCATACCAAATACAAGTGTAAGTATTTTAGAAATGCAAAAATTAACATTTGTAGCTTTGTATAAGCATGCAAATAACAAGTGGCATATTTCTTTAAAATTTAATGTATAAAAAAAAGAAATGGGCTGTTCAAAAACATTTTCATATCCATTCCTCAATCTCTTTTTCTTTCACCTTTCATTTTCAAATCAAGAACCTGTAAAACCAGAAAGTAAAAAAGGAAAAGAAATTAAAGAAATGGAATCAACTACAATCCAAACTACAGCCTAAAACAACTTCAACTAGAAACAAATTAAAGCCTGGATCAAGCAACAAATTCAACATCAAAGTAAATCAAATCTCAGATCATCATCAATCAGTTGATCCAGATAAATCAAGTTTCAAAAAAAAGCAAGCTTCTGATCAGAGCATTAAGAACCAGACCTCTGTTCTTCATTTAGGTGAGAAAATATTCAAATTTTATTTGTAAATGGGTTTGCATGTGATTAATATTGGGTTATGACTTGGAATTGAATTCATATGGATGATATTGTGTTGCATGTAGATATACACAGGGTTTTATGTATATGCAGGTCAATACATATGATCTCTGTTATACTATAGGTTCAAGTTACCAAAGGAAATTTAATTTTCTCACTGTACAATCGAATTTAGGTTTTGATGTCTAAAAGAAGTATGTTTGTAATATGTTAGCATCAATTTTAAAAATAGATTCGAAAGGAATTATTGAGAAATTTTAAAAATATGAATTACAGTAAAATAAATAAAAAAAAGGCAAGAATTCGATCATCAGCTATTTAAACTTTGATCATACGATAGAATCTCCATAAAAATGATGAATTTTAGAATAAAAATCATGATTTTTAGTGTGGCATTGGTTGTGAATTAGAGAGATGAATGGAAACGCATTATTTATCGATTTCCAATGCTAGAAAAGGAGATTCTTATCGAGATTGAAGAAGAAGGTAGCTGGAAGAAAGTCGATTGTGGGAAAATCACCAGGGGAATTCTAGATGGCTAGGGATTCCAGAGGAGACCGCGGTAGGGTTTTAAGGCTTGTTTTCGTCGATGGGTGTTTCGAGGCTGGATCGTCGTCATCAAGGGATCGAGTTGAACGGGATCTAGGGAATTCGATGCAGCATGTCATGGAGCGACTCTGACTGGAGTGGCACGATCTCAGGTGATCTGGTTGTCAACGGCGAGGCATTTAAGTGACGGTGATATGGGTTCCAGGGAGAGGTGTTTGGTTCGATTTTTGTTTAGGGTAGATATCGTCGATCTAGGTGCTCGTCTGAGATGGAGTGATCAACGATGATGTGTCAGAGGTCTTAGGGATGATCGGCGTCTAGCCGATTGGGTGTTCACGTGCACGAGTGTGTGTTCATGTCTGATGTGGTTTGTTAGTTTGGTGAAGAAGCTCGAACGCGTGTTTGTTCTCGTGTTGCTTGCGTAACGACTCGAAGTAACTGGAAGGTGGGAAAGACGGGGAGTTTGGTTAGTTTCGGTTTTGGTCAATTTTGCTCGGGTTAAAATTCAATGTTACCCAGCTTTAAGTTTATTTTAAATCAAGTATTAAACCTTATCTAAAGGTGATAGTTCAAAGGAAGTGTTAAACTTAGTTTTTTACAAAGCGTTAACAAGTTTTAAAAACGAGTTCCAAATTCTTAAATCTTGTTTTGAAAAATGTTTTTACAAATATTACTTTAGAATAAATTTGTAATTAGTTTTAAATGTTTCAACTTAAATAAAGTTGTTGAAATAGAACTATGATTTAAGTAAAAAGTATTTAACTTGAATCAAAGAATGATGATTTTAATAAATCATATTCAAGTTTAAAATTTATTTTATTTTAAATTAGAAGTTAAGAATTAATGTAATTTAAATTGATCATATTTTATTAACTAAGGAATCAAAGTATAATTACTTAAGTAACTAAAATAATTAATTTGGGTAATTTAATCAAGATAAATTAAATTGTGTAATTAATTAAGTATAATTAATTAATTAATTAATATTTTATTAATCAAGGTTAATCAATTAAGGAATAATTTAGTAATAAGTAATTAAGAGGTTAATTACCTAATGTTAAGAAGATGATTAGGATAATTACTCCATGAAGTAATTAAGTGAAATTAATTACTCAGTGCAATTAATTAAGTTAATATGGTTAATTTTAATTAATTAATTAAGTTTAATTAACTAAAGAGGATTACTTAACGATGAGATTAAGTATAATTACTTAATGTAATTAATGGGGTATAATTACTTAATGAAGTAATTAATGAATAATTACTTGATGTAATTAATTAAGGGAAATTACTTGATGGGAAGTAATTAAGAGATAATTACTTAAGGGAAGGAATTAAGTGCTCAGTATAATTAAAGGATTAATTAATATAATAAATCAAGGAGTTGGTTTAATTAATAGTGTAATTTTAGGAAAGTTAATTTCCGATTGTGATTAATCAAGATTGATTAATGAATGTAATTAAGTTAAAGGTTAATTGTTAAATGAAATTTAAAAATAAGTAACTAATGAAAGTAATTAGAGGATCATTAATTAATGTAATTAATGGAAGTGATCAATCTTGCTTATTAATGATTGACTGACAACGAGTGTTTTGAATTGGTTGATATCTCAGATATAAATTGCTTTGTGATATGATATGTTGGACGAACGGTGATAATGTGATTACATATAAATTATGAATTGCTGTGTAAAAGTGTTATCTGGTAATTAAAGTTGAATTGTACTTAACTGGATAACCTAGGTTTAGGTGACATTGGATTCGAAGAGAGCGGGGTCGAGTATTAGTACCCGAAACCGCTTCGATTAGTTATAGATTGATATGTGAAATCAATAAGCTCGGATGAAATGATTTAAGTGAATTGGACTATTTAATCTAAGTTTTGATACTTAGAAATTTATGAGCGAAATAAGTAATGTCTATAAACAATTTGTGAACTAGCAATTGATACAAGTTACCCGGGTTATATATATATTAGTTGTATGCTTTTGTCATTCATGTTAGATGGGTTTACTCACGCTGGTTTCTAGCCTGACCCGGGTGTTACTTTGATGTAATGCTCGGGTCAGACCGAGTATTACAGATTTTCAGGTAAGGACGTTCTGGAGCTCAAGAGGCGAACGGGAGGGCAGGAACGTACGGAGTGTACTCTTCTGTGAGATATTATTGTTATGTTGAATTAACTATAACAACCCAACTTCCTATCTCCAGGAAATCACATCGCTAATAAGAAAGAAAGGGATAGAGAATAGAAAGAAAGAGAAGAAGAATAAAACAACACATCAGAATCTAAACAGCGGAACGAATAAATTATATTAATAACATAAAATATTTACATAGTTTACAACCACTATCAGAGTACACAGGTGATACAACCCATACTAGACAGTTATAAACACCTGTCTAGTATTTACAACATAATACAATCTCAGAGACAAACACAGAACACACAGCGGAATACTAATATCTAACGCAGAAGCCTCCCGCTCCATTGCTCCTCCAATACTCGTCAAAGCTAACCCGAATCCTAACCTGAATCCCTTGGCTACTCGTAAAAATTTGAGTACCCAAGAGTTTATGAAAAACAAAAATAAACTCCGGGTCAGACATGGGTCTGGTGTGAGTAACAGGTTAAAGTTGCTTAACTTTGAAAAACCTTTGGAAAGAAAAGGGTATCACGTAAGACTTCCCACACATAAACATGGATGAGTTTTTACCTTACGCTAACCAAAACATTGAGATAGGAAATCCGATGATATTATAATAGTGTCTAGGGTTTTCAAGTAAATATGAAATAGCCGAAATTGTTACATCTATTAAATTCCAGCTACTAGCCACAAAAGTGGGTAATACAATCAAAACCGTTGGCACTTATTGGATTGTGGATTCCATACAATGGCAGGGCTGCTGGGGTACCGCCCGTCACAGTACGTGGCCTAGATCATCGTACCGAGGAGTACTCCCACTCCCCTGCAACACAAGGCCGGATCCGTTCCTTACTGAACAGTTCCGAACAAGACAACCCCGGCAGTTGTCGCGAACCACTGCCCCACACAGCCGAATATAAAGGGACCTCTAGACAGGGATCAATCTTGCTCTCCAGTGGAAGCTACCCACGAAGCCTTGCTGCACCTCCCCTGTTTTAGCCATTCCCGGTTGATGAGGCTTGAGGCTACGATTACCTTTATAGGACATCAAATCTTAGAATGCTCATCGTCCGCCTGACGATGTGCTGAAAGCATTCAATCCATACAAGTTCGTTCCGGGTTCGAACGAAACCGAAGACACTATCTCGTTGCACTCATTATTGGAATCACCCTCAGAGTCAACGACCATAGCCCTTGCACTCTGATTCACCATTTCGAATCTATAAGCACTATTCCGTCAAACTCATTACGGAATCACCCACAGAGTTATACTGACGTATAGCCCTTACACCTCGAGTCTTCACTTGCTCCACTTAGATTCACGACCTAACGTTAATTGGAATCGATGTGGTTTTCGGAATCCCAAATATGGAAACCCGATCCCGGTCTCATCGAAATCCAAAGCGTGTCTTTTAGGTCCAAGTTGTTTTAAGTTTAAAACAATTCAATTTAAACTATCTATATACACACAGATAGATACTTCACATCATCATAATAGATAATCAACAATATTATCATAAGCAAGTAATCTATATTATCATCATAACTTGATAATCTACATTATCATCATCTATAGATAACTCATATCACCATCACAATGCAATCAATGCATCCATATCACACAATACTAATCTCATCTCTGATATTCAACCATTTAAGATAAACCATATCATCCATTCATAAGCAAGGATCCATAATCACGCCATCCATAATGTAACGACCCGTATTTTACGTGTCGATATAATCGCAGAATTACTAGGTTGTTAGTGTTGTTTATGTCGTCCATAGCCTAAGTTGTGTGGGCGAGCTATAGAAGTTTGGACGAGTTAGCAGTTGGACGAGTTAAGGTGTTAACATGTTGCGACCTAGTAATTTGGACGACCTAAGACAGTAGACGAGTTAGTAGGCAGCGGCTTAAGGTTTGGACCGAGTCAAGGTAGTGAGCGACTCATAGGATAACCGACTCATAGGGGTGACCAACCTAAGAGTTAGCGAGTTAGAGGAGTTAGCGACTTAGTAGAGTGGCGACTCATTGGGGTGGCTGAGTAAGAGAGGTGACTGACTCATGTATTGGACCGACTCATAGGATGGAACGACTTAAGGTGATTGGCCGACCTAAAGGAACTAACGGCTTAGGGGATGCCGACTCATAGGTTAGCGGCTTAAGGAGTTAAGGCTTAGGTCGTTGGTAGTTGGGTCGGTTGGTAGTTGAGTCGTCCAGACGACTTAGTGTTAGGTCGGCAGGGAACTAGATCGTGTGGCCCTGTGTGGTGTTAAGTCGGTAGGGGCTTGAGTCGTGTGCATGCTGTGCCGTGTGTGTGTGTTGTGTCGTATTTGCCTTGAGCCGCGTTGAGTCGTGAGTCGTAGTGGTTTGAGTCGTGAGTCATGAGTCGTGGACGACTCATAGGGGCGGACGACTCATGGGGAATTTCAGCCTATAAATAGAGGGGTTTGGCTCACTTTTTGGCACCGGATTTTGAAGCGACGAAGTGCTGCCATTTTGAGAGCTCGACTACAGCATTTCTTCATCTCCTTTTCTCCATTCCAATCTAGTTCTAACATCCATTCAAGATCGAAGATCCAAGAGCCAAAGTTGAAGATCTTCATCTAACCAAGCTAGATTTCATCGTTTCAAGCGGGATTTCGACGAATCAAGCTTAGATCTTCGCTGTCCAGATCTGGAGTTGATAGTTTTTGTAGTGTTTGGGTGATTTGGTGAGTGGTGGTTATCTCTCACGCAGACCCAAAGGAGTATATTGGATTGGTGGTTTGTTGGAGTGTTGTAGATAGTGATTTTATGCATATTTCTTTAGATCCAAGTGTAGATCCATTACTTATGAAGATGTTTACTTATGCAAGTTCATTTATCAAGTTGTAGAGACAAAACCCATGATTTATATTTGTTAGATCTATGCTAAAAACCCTTGATTCATGTATGTTAGATCCATGATCATTTATTTACGAAATTGCCATTTTAGCTATAAATGCCTATTTAGATCTTGATTGATTACTTATTTGTTTGGATTAATGTTTGCCTTGTTTGATTGTTGTGAATGAATTATCTAGTTGATAGATTTGGACAAGTATGGTCAAAGACGATTCAAAAGCTACGGAAGAGGCTCTTGAATGGTGAAAGTTGCTTAAGGCATATGTAGTGGATGTTGAAGCTCATATGTATGGATTGGATGATGTTGAGATGGGATTTTGCCATGATGCGATGAGGCAAACCATGATGTTAAGATGAGCCTTTGCTATGATGAAGATGAGGCGAGGCATGATGTGATGTAACCTTGGTATAATCGAGAAGGATTACTCCAAGCATGTTGATAACCTGAAGGGTAGTTCGAGTTGATTGATAATGGATGGCTCAAGAGGTAGTTTGGGCTAGGTTGAGAATAGTCGTCAAGGAGGATGACTAGAAGGCTTGGATTTCATCGTTGTTGAAGGTTCTAGCAGACTCAAAGCAAGAGTACAAGGGTTGCCCTAAAGACTACAGGTAGGTGGTCTGGACACCCTAAAGACTACAGGTAGGTGGTCGAGTACTCTGGGTAGTTGCGAAAATTCCTAGGCACGGGTCATGATGACGTGCGGAGTTATGTCTAGAACCGGGGTTACCATTAGCCCTTGATAGATGGCTCAGGAAGGAGTCGGTCATTCAATTAACGGTGATTTCGAAGCAAGGTTAACAGTGATAGCCAGAGTCATGGATGTTTGATTGTACCATCATTCGGCCTCAAGAGCGGTGTTTTCTGGGTGCTTATCTGATCTTGGTTTAGGCCTTGGGGGTTTGTATTTGGAAAACATCGACCTTGACTCGAGTGATTATTGCTTTACTTAATTGTCTGCCATGTTATGCTGTTTCTCCTTAGTGTGTGTCTGGGGGCTATCACTGTAGAAAGAGGTGGAGTGGGATGGTTTGGTTCCTATTCCTTTTATCCTTTATGCTCTTTTGGTATGTTTGATAGTTGATTTACTGCTCACTAAGACTTTGTCTGACTCAAGGTTTTATGTCTCCTCTTATTATCTTGGGCTGTTCATCCATGTTGGGATGGGCAGACTAGGTAGCAGGTGACAGGTGCAGTTCATGGAGGTCTACGTTGATGATGACGAAGACGAGCAGGAGGCTTTTGCATATTATTTCCTATTATATGTACTGGGTGTTCCGCTGCTGTATTTGTTTGAGTGTTATGTAGTGAGGCTTTGATGTATGGATGATTCATATGTTTGTATAAAGCTATTATGATTAGATGATGATATTCTGTTCTATGGGAGCTTCACTGTATTATATTTCTCTATTGTATTTTATCCATACGCTGTGAGTTTTACGATAGAGTCTGCGATGTTTATTTTACCCTTGACGGTCACTCATGGCTGCCTGGCACACTTTTAGCGCACTATTCCCTTGTTTCCGTGCGGGAGTCATGGAAGGTCGTCACACATAATTAATTTAAAATGAATTAAATTAATTACTTCTATTTCTAATTAATTTAAAGTGAATTAAATTAATTACTTATTCTTTAATTAATTTAAAATGAATTAAATTAATTACCTCCTCATTTTAAATCTTGCTTACTTAACACTTAATTGATTACCAATCAATTAAATAATTATCCTCAAATTAATCACCTTAATTTATCACCCTTGATTAATTATCCCTTAATTATTTTCAAGTAATTATTTTTAATTAATTTTACAAATTAATTATCCGTAGCCAAAATCAGTAATTAACCTTTAATTACTTCATTAATTAATTAATTACAATTAATTACATTAGTCCTTACTTAATTACATTAATTAATTACTTCTTAATCACTTATCATTGATTAATTAATCTTAATAATTAATCCTTAATTACATCATTAATCATATTAATTAATGATCCTTAATTAAATTTAATTAATTACTTTATTTAAATTAATTACATTAAGTAATTAACCTTAATTAAACCACAATTATTAATCACTTTTGACTAATCATATTCAGTAATTAACTAACCTTAATTACTTTCTTAAATACTTCTAAATTAATTATATTTAATAATAAATTCTATTGATTAATCATCCTTGATTAATCTCATTTGTAATTAATTACCTTAATTAATTACATCACTTAATGATTTCAACATGACTTAATCAGTTAATGCTTAAATTAATTACACTAAGTAGTTAATTCCAAAATACCATACTTCAATTAATTACTTCCAGTAATTTATTTTTCTTAATTACTTCTCTAAGTAATTTTTCCTCATTGATTACTTATCAACTCATTTAATGATTATTCTAAATTAATTAAACTTAATTAATTAATTTAATCTAATCCAATCAATAAATTAATTACAGAGAGTAATTAATATCTTTAATTATTTACATAAAGTAATCATACTTAATTAAGTTTCATAATTGATTATCTAAATTAATTAATCCAATTAATTATCAAAATTAATTACATTAATTAATTAATAAATAATCACAAGTCAATGACCTCATTAACTTATTAACAATTTCTTGATTACCTTTCTTAAGTAATTAACTTAAATTAATTACTAATTTAATTAACCTTAATTAATTTCAAATCTTTAATTAATTAAACAAATTAATTAAATTATTTAAATTATTAATTTCAATAAGACAACGATCATTAAATCTTTGATTTATTTTAAAATAAAACATTTCTTATTAATGATTACATTATCATTAATAAAGTAATTTTAAAACAATTTAACTTAAAATTGTTTCAAATTACATTTAAAATTTAAAATTTAAAAAGAAATCAAACTTAACTTAAACAAAGTTTAAAATACAATTTAAAACTTTTTTTAAGATTTCTACTAAATAATTTCTTATTTAAAAAGAAGTTTAAAGGAAATTTGTACCCATATTTATAATACAAATCATATTTAAAATCTTCTATTCTAATTTTAAAGTTTTATCTTTAATTTAAAATTTTTAAAACTCTTTTGTAGTTGTTAAACATTTTAATTTATAAAGTTTAAATTAAATTTTTAAACCTGGATTCAAACTCAGTTTGAAATCCTGACCTTAAATTTAAGTTTTATTTATGTTAACAAATCGCTTCAGATTTAAACTAAATTTGGATTGGAAATAAACAGGTTTTCCTTTGAAACCTGTAAATACTTACATACCCGAAACCCTCCCTATATTACTTCGAGTAAAAACATCTGCTGTTCGAGTAAATCATCAAATCACCCGAAGAAAACATCAACTTCCCAAACCCAATTGTCATGATACTCTGTGCACTCGTGCACCTCCACCAGCGAACCACTCCTCCCCGACCATCCATGATGATCCACACAAGTGTAGTTCAACCTTGCACCTCCTTTCCAACACTCAGATCACCAGAAGTAGCCCATCATCGAGATCGAGCCCTAAACCCAAACTGGAACGCAATATGAAAACCTGGAATTAGAAGACCATTTCCCTTCCAAACCTGTCACCGCCAACATCACTACCCTCAGTACACCAGAATGGCAGAAACTCCGGTCACCATCTCGTCAGTGGCCAATCTCCCATCTTCCCAAAATTTGTTGCATTCGATCGCCTCAAGTCTTCAAGATGATTGAAATACCAAGTCCAGATAAAATTAGGTTTACAAACTTCGCCCACCTCCCATCGCCTCCACCAAGCCCTATACATTTTTCTTGCATTTTTGCCACAAACCCTGATCATCCCACTACCACCTCCATGAACCCCAAACTCTCCAATCAATTTGATCACCAGAGTTTGCTTAAAACTTAATTTCTGTTCAAAAGAGTACTGCAATTCCAATTCTTAACTAATCAATATGATTTTAGTTTTAAAATCTTTATTTTGTTTAGGTTTTCAGTTTACAATACTGCATTTAAAATCTATAATGTTTGAGTTTTCAAGTTTATTAATCATACTCTGATGTTTCAACATTTTACAGAGTAGGTTACAAATTTTGTGTTTTTTTTTCTTGATAAGTTTAAATTAAACTATAGCATCTTTAACATAATTATTTCAGGTCCTTAACAAAGTATTTAACTAGAGCAAAGGATTTTTTTTTTTAGAAACAGGACCTGAAAACAAGAATCAGAGGAAACAGTCACATACATTCAGACATATATATGCATACATTCAGTAATACATTCAAAATCATATGCACAGGCAAACTAATCAACATGCAATCAAATAACATACACAAACATACCTATTTAAACAACAATTTATATTTAAATTTTAAAAGAGTTACTCACCTGTCTAGAGCATGAAGAACAGAGCTTTTGTTTTATGCTTTAGGAACTGAGTCGCCTACTGATTGAATTTTGCATGCAGGCTAGCTTCTATATGCATTAGAATCTTTAAATTTGGAAAACTTGAAGTTGCATGCTTTAAAAAGAACTAAGTTGCTTGCATTTAGATCTGCATGCAGGTTAATGGGACTTGATCTTGATTTAACTTGCATGCAGGCTTTGATTTTGAACTTTCAGTGCTTGAATTGCAACTGCAATTGCATGCAGTTTTGAAAAGAATGCAGACAACACTTGATTCCCAGATTAAAAAAAATGCAGAGCCCATTTTATTTTGCTTTGATGATTTAAAGCTTGATTTCCAGATCCAAAAAAAAATGCAGAGGTCTTAGTTTCCAGATGCAGGCTTTCATTTGCTTTTGGAATTGGTTTTACAGAGGAAAGAAAATTTCAGGTTTGAGAGGAAGTAGAGTTGCAGATTTGTTTATGGATTTGATTCTCAGGTCTTAAAAAAAATGCAGAGGCTTCACATTTGTTTCAGCTGAGATTCTCTTTTCTTTTTCTTCTTAACTTTTGAAAAAATGAAGATTTAGAAAAGAATAGAGGTGAAGAAAACATGTTTTATATAGGTATAAATGATTTAAAATAAATTTTAAAAGAAATCAAAATAAAAGACACTTGTCAACATAAGAAAATAAATTGTTTACACTTGTCTCATAATCACCTACAATATTAACACTTGTTCTATGCATATGTTACTTATAATTTTTTTAATTTAAAGATAAATAAAAATCCTCTTTTCTTTATTAAATACATATATAGTAGTTTCATAAATAAATGTATATGTATCTCTTTTTAATGAAGTAAAAAAATTTATAAAACATGAAAGCTCACTTATAAAATTTAAATATGGTTATTCATATATGTTTATTCATTTGAATTTCAAAATGAATTCAAATTCAAATGCTATTTATATTTAAAATCCAATTTTAAAACTAGTTTATATTAACATGTTTAATTTGAAAATAATAAATTTGTCTTTTAAAACACATCTACATTTATACATTTATTATTACTAGAAAATAACATATTTATTCATTTTAAATAATTTATAAAAGAAATCATAAATTACATATCTTATTCAACTTAATTAATTACATTAATGTTTAATGTTTAAATGGTATTTTAAATTTCTAAATAATTCCAAATTATAATTATTAAGCTATATTTCAAAAAGAGATAAAATAAACTTTTGTTTATCTTATAAAATTTTAAACTATGTTTAAAATACAATTATACAATTTAAAACAATTACTTTAAGTATTTTAAACAATTAGTTATTTATTAAATAAAATAATAATCTTCAAATCATTTAAAATGAATATTAGAGTTTAAAAATAAGATTTTATTTGTTCATTTAACTTCACCTCAAACTCATCTATTCACAATATATATATATATATATATATATATATATATATATATATACATGCATTATAAATAGGAAAACAATTATTAGCTTTTAAAAGATAAAATTCATAAATTACACATTTATTTAATTAGATTATTAAATCAAGTAAATTTTTATTAAAATTTTATCAAATCAATTTAATTTTAAATATAGATTATTAAATTGATATTGCTAAAATTTCCGGGATATCACATTCCTCTCCCCTTAAAAGAATTTCGTCCCCGAAATTTAAAAGCAAAGGTAATTTAATAACCCATTTAAAATTTAAAAGTTTTAAATCGCAAACATACATCAATCATATGCTAACACCCATAGCAACCAATTATCTAATCAAACAAATTATATTATCCAGAAAAATTCTGGATGAAAATCTCTCGAGTTTCCCCAAGTGTATATATATATACCGGGATACTCGCCCTATATAACCCAAACAATCTAAACTACAAAGCTACAGAGCTTCTACACATCTAGATCTATAGAACTAGACAAGATATCAGACTACAAACGATTCTAACTCAACCACAAAACCTTCCTGAACAGCTGGTTCCACTTCTAGAGATAACTCATACATGTACTCCCTCAGAGATACGTGAATCTCATTAAATCCAATTACCCAAACTGGCAATACAACTCTTAAAAACCAACACCAATCTAACCAAACGCAGAAGAGATCCAAAACAAAACTCCAACTCCGGAATCCAAATTCCTTCGTCTCTTATCCAAACTGATCAGCTCAACTCTTGCTGATTCCTCTAAAAACAATCTAGACCAAAAACAATCCAACACAACGATCTCCTCAAGATCAACCAAGACTAAGATCACCAACTCTAGTCTTCAAACCTCAGAAGAACAAACTCACTTCTTCTATCCAGAAAAACAAAACAGAAACACTCCCAAACTGCTTCCGCTGCACAACTCTGAACTGGAACAGAAGACACTGCTGATGAAGAATATGAACACAAACTGGACATCACTTCCCAGAGATATGGCTCAACATATCCAAAGAAAACTCAGAAGTTCCATCATTCCTGAGCCGCCTCACCAAACCTATCTCGAGAAATCCTCCTTCTACTAGCTGATCCACCGGTAGCACTCCTGGAATCCAGACGATAAGAAAACTTCAATCTTCAGAAGTAGAAAAACCTTCGACTTCTCAGAAGACAACCAAAAACTCTTCAATACCTCAAAAGAACACTCAAACTATCGCAAATCACTTTTGCGATCAATAGAGACCAATTCCCAAACAAAACTATTCTCTCTTTACCAAACAGAACAGCTTGCTCTTAATTAGTCAATCCAATAAAGTATTGGGTTCACTCTGCTGCTTCTGAACTCCACCTTCAGAAACTACTCAGCCAGTCAACTCCTGCCAACACAGACACTCCAAGCTGCACTATTGACATCAATGCCAAAACTTCCTTAGCTAAAGTTCTTCAAGAAACTCAGCCCTCAAAGCCAAACACCACATCCTGCTAAACTCAGCCACATCACCAAAACAGACATACCTCCTAAATCTTGTTCCAAAGAAAACATCTTCGGAGACATCCATATTCACTGCATCTCAATTACGCAGTTACTACTTCCTGAGGTATTAAGATATCATTACACACTTCTGTCAAACCGACAGATCCAAACTCAACTCATCCATCTTCAAAGATAAACTCTGAACCTTAACAGGTTACCTTCAGAGATCGATGAAATCTCTATACCACTGCACAACTCACTCGAGACGATATTAGGTCTACAGTCTCGACAAATACACTTCCAACCTCAAACATTCAAACTCCAACCAATGGCGGTAATCGTGTTTCACACACCACTACCTTATCTACCTTTATAACCTATATTGGAAAAATCTGAACAGGTAACCCAACAGATAGGTAGAAATATATGAATATATATAGATATATATCAAAACTACGAATACGCTCTCTCAAGATAGACACCACTCCAGAGCCTAGGTATTCACTCAACCTAATGCTCTGATACCACTGTAACGACCCAACTTCCTATCTTCAGGAAATCGCATCGCTAATAAGAAAGAAAGGGATAGAGAATAGAAAGAAAGAGAAGAAGAAGAAAACAACACATCAGAATCTAAACAGCTGAACGAATAAATTATATTAATAACATAAAATATTTACATAGTTTACAACCACTATCAGAGTACACAGGTAATACAACACATACTAGACAGTTATAAACATCTGTCTAGTATTTACAACATAATAAAATCTCAGAGACAAACACATAACACACAGCGGAATACTAATATCTAACGTAGAAGCCTCCTGCTCCATTGCTCCTCCAATACTCGTCAAAGCTAACCCGAATCCTAACCCGAATCCCTTGGCTACTTGTAAAAATTTGAGTACCCAAGAGTTTATGAAAAACAAAAATAAACTCCGGGTCAGACATGGGTCTGGTGTGAGTAACAAGTTAAAGTTGCTTAACTTTGAAAAACCTTTGGAAAGAGAAGGGTATCACGTAAGACTTCCCACACATAAACATGGAAGAGTTTTTACCTTACGCTAACCAAAACATTTGATAGGAAATCCGATGATATTATAATAGTGTCTAGGGTTTTCAAGTAAATATGAAATAGCCGAAATTGTTACATCTATTAAATTCCAGCTACTAGCTACAAAAGTGGGTAATACAATCAAAACCGTTGGCACTTATTAGATTGTGGATTCCATACAATGGCAGGGCTACTGGGGTACCGCCCGTCATAGTACGTGGCCTAGATCACCGTACCGAGGAGTACTCCCACTCCCCTGCAACACAAGGTCGGACCCGTTCCTTACTGAACAGTTCCGAACAAGACAACCCGGCAGTTGGCGCGAACCACTGCCCCACACAGCCGAATATAAAGGGACCTCTAGACAGGGATCAATCTTGCTCTCCAGTGGGAGCTACCCACGAAGCCTTGCTGCACCTCCCCTGTTTTAGCCATTCCCGGTTGATGAGGCTTGAGGCTACGATTACCTTTATAGGACATCAAATCTTAGAATGCTCATCGTCCACCTGACGATGTGCTGAAAGCATTCAATCCATACAAATTCGTTCCGGGTTCGAACGAAACCGAAGGCACTATCTCGTTGCACTCATTATTGGAATCACCCTCAGAGTCAACGACCATATCCCTTGCACTCTGATTCACCATCTCGAATCTATAAGCACTATTCCGTCAAACTCATTACGGAATCACCCATAGAGTTATACTGACGTATAGCCCTTACACCTCGAGTCTTCACTTGCTCCACTTAGATTCACGACCTAACGTTAATTGGAATCGATGTGGTTTTCGGAATCCCAAATATGGAAACCCGATCCCGGTCTCATCGAAATCCAAAGCGTGTCTTTTAGGTCCAAGTTGTTTTAAGTTTAAAACAATTCAATTTAAACTATCTATATACACACATATAGATACTTCACATCATCATAATAGATAATCAACAATATTATCATAAGCAAGTAATCTATATTATCATCATAACTTGATAATCTACATTATCATCATCCATAGATAACTCATATCACCATCACAATGCAATCAATGCATCCATATCACACAATACTAATCTCATCTCTGAGATTCAACCATTTAAGATAAACCATATCATCCATTCATAAGAAAGGATCCATAATCACGCCATCCATAATTAATTTAAAATGAATTAAATTAATTACTTCTATTTCTAATTAATTTAAAGTGAATTAAATTAATTACTTATTATTTAATAAATTTAAAATGAATTAAATTAATTACCACCTCATTTTAAATCTTGCATACTTAACACTTAATTGATTACCAATCAATTAAATAATTATCCTCAAATTAATCACCTTAATTAATCACCCTTGATTAATTATCCTTTAATTATTTTCAAGTAATTATTTTTAATTAATTTTACAAATTAATTATCCTTAACCAAAATCAGTAATTAACCTTTAATTACTTCATTAATTAATTACAATTAATTACATTAGTCCTTACTTAATTACATTAATTAATTACTTCCTTAATCACTTATCATTGATTAATTAATATTAATAATTAATCCTTAATTACATCATTAATCATATTAATTAATGATCCTTAATTAAATTTAATTAATTACTTTATTTAAATTAATTACATTAAGTAATTAACCTTAATTAAACCACAATTATTAATCACTTTTGATTAATCATATTCAGTAATTAACTAACCTTAATTACTTTCTTAATTACTTCTAAATTAATTATATTTAATAATAAATTCTATTGATTAATCATCCTTGATTAATCTCATTTGTAATTAATTACCTTAATTAATTACATCACTTAATCATTTCAACATGACTTAATCAGTTAATGCTTAAATTAATAACACTAAGTAATTAATTCCAAAATACCATACTTCAATTAATTACTTCCAGTAATTTATTTTTCTTAATTACTTCTCTAAGTAATTTTCCTCATTGATTACTTATCAACTCATTTAATGATTATTCTAAATTAATTAAACTTAATTAATTAATTTAATCTAATCCAATTAATAAATTAATTACAAAGAGTAATTAATATCTTTAATTATTTACATAAAGTAATCATACTTAATTAAGTTTCATAATTGATTATCTATATTAATTAATCCAATTAATTATCAAAATTAATTACATTAATTAATTAATAAATAATCACAAGTTAATGACCTCATTAACTTATTAACAATTTCTTGATTACCTTTCTTAAGTAATTAACTTAAATTAATTACTAATTTAATTAACCTTAATTAATTTCAAATCTTTAATTAATTAAACAAACTAATTAAATTATTTAAATTATTAATTTCAATAAAACAAAGATCATTAAATCTTTGATTTATTTTAAAATAAAATATTTCTTATTAATTATTACATTATCATTAATAAAGTAATTTTAAAACAATTTAACTTAAAATTGTTTCAAATTACATTTTAAATTTAAAATCTAAAATCAAACTTAACTTAAAAAAGTTTAAAATACAATTTAAAACTTTTTTTAAGATTTCTACTAAATAATTTCTTATTTAAAAAGAAGTTTAAAGGAAATTTGTAACTATATTTATAATACAAATCATATTTAAAATATGATTCAACATCAAATGCTGTTTAAATATTTCAAAATTTAAAAACTTCTTTTCTTTCCAAAACATGATTCTAATTTGAATCTTGTTTCCAGATTTAAACTTAGGATAAAATCTTCTATTCTAATTTTAAAGTTTTATCTTTAATTTCAAAAATTTAAAACTCTTTTATAGTTGTTAAACATTTTAATTTATAAAGTTTAAATTAAATTTTTAAACCTGGATTCAAACTCAGTTTGAAATCCTGACCTTAAATTTAAGTTTTATTTCTGTTAACAACTCGCTTCAGATCTAAACTAAATTTGATTGGAAATAAACAGGTTTCCTTTTGAAACCTGTAAATACTTACATACCCGAAACCCTCCCTATATTACTTCGAGTAAAAACATCTGCTACTTCGAGTAAATCATCAAATCACCCGAAGAAAACATCAACTTCCCAAACCCACTTCTCCCGATACTCTGTGCACTCGTGCACCTCCACCAGCGAACCACTCCTCCCCGACCATCCATGATGATCCACACAAGTGTAGTTCAACCTTGCACCTCCTTTCCAACACTCAGATCACCAGAAGTAGCCCATCATCGAGATCGAGCCCTAAACCCAAACTGGAACGCAATATGAAAACGTGGAATTAGAAGACCATTTCCCTTCCAAATCTGCCACCGCCAACATCACTACCCTCAGTCCACCAGAATGGCAGAAACTCCGGTCACCATCTCGTCAGTGGCCAATCTCCCATCTTCCCAAAATTTGTTGCATTTGATCGCCTCAAGTCTTCAAGATGATTGAAATACCAAGTCCAGATAAAATTAGATTTACAAACTTTGCCCACCTCCCATCGCCTCCACCAAGCCCTATACATTTTTCTGGCTTTTTTGCCACACCCCCTGATCATCCCACTACCACCTCCATGAACACCAAACTCTCCAATCAATTTGATCACCAGAGTTTGCTTAAAACTCAATTTCTGTTCAAAAGAGTACTGCAATTCCAATTCTAAACTAATCAATATGATTTTAGTTCTAAAAATCATTATTTTGTTTAGGTTTTCAGTTTACAGTACTGCATTTAAAATCTATAATGTTTGAGTTTTCAAGTTTATTAATCATACTCTGATGTTTCAACATTTTACAGAGTAGGTTACAAATTTTGTGTTTTTTTTTCTTGATAAGTTTTAAACTAAACTATAGCATCTTTAACATAATTATTTCAGGTCCTTAACAAAGTATTTAACTAGAGCAAAGGAATTTTTTTTTTAGAAATAGGACCTAAAAACAAGAATCAGAGGAAACAGTCACATACATTCAGACATATACATGCATACATTCAGTAATACATTCAAAATCATATGCACAGGCAAACTAATCAACATGCAATCAAATAACATACACAAACATACCTATTTAAACAACAATTTATATTTAAATTTCAAAAGAGTTACTCACCTGTCTAGAGCATGAAGAACAGAGCTTTTGTTTTATGCTTTAGGAACTGAGTCGCTTACTGATTGAATTTTGCATGCAGGCTAGCTTCTATATGCATTAGAATCTTTAAATTTGGAAAACTTGAAGTTGCATGCTTTAAAAAGAACTGAGTTGCTTGCATTTAGATCTGCATGCAGGTTAATGGGACTTGATCTTGATTTAACTTGCATGCAGGCTTTGATTTTGAACTTTCAGTGCTTGAATTGCAACTGCAATTGCATGAAGTTTTGAAAAGAATGCAGACAACACTTGATTCCCAGATTAAAAAAAATGCAGAGCCCATTTTATTTTGCTTTGATGATTTAAAGCTTGATTTCCAAATACAAAAAAAAATGCAGAGGTCTTAGTTTCCAGATGCAGGCTTTCATTTGCTTTTGAAATTGGTTTTACAGAGGAAAGAAAATTTCAGGTTCGAGAGGAAGTAGAGTTGCAGATTTGTTAATGGATTTGATTCTCAGGTCTTAAAAAAAATGCAGAGGCTTCATATTTTTTTCAGCTGAGATTCTCTTTTTTTTTTCTTCTTAACTTTTGAAAAAATGAAGATTTAGAAAAGAATAGAGGTGAAGAAAACATGTTTTATATAGGTATAAATGATTTAAAAAAAAATTAAAGAAATCAAAATAAAAGACACTTGTCAAAATAAGAAAATAAATTGTTTACTCTTGTCTCATAATCACCTACAATATTAACACTTGTTCTATGCATATGTTACTTATAATTTTTTTAATTTAAAGATAAATAAAAATCCTCTTTTCTTTATTAAATACATATATAGTAGTTTCATAAATAAATGTATATGTATCTCTTTTTAATGAAGTAAAACAATTTATAAAACATGAAAGCTCACTTATAAAATTTAAATATGGTTATTCATATATGTTTATTCATTTGAATTTCAAAATGAATTCAAATTCAAATGCTATTTATATTTAAAATCCAATTTTAAAACTAATTTATATTAACATCTTTAATTTGAAAATAATAAATTTGTCTTTTAAAACATATCTACATTTATACATTTATTATTACTAGAAAATAACATATTTATTCATTTTAAATAATTTATAAAAGAAATCATAAATTACATATCTTATTCAACTTAATTAATTACATTAATGTTTAATGTTTAAATGGTATTTTAAATTTCTAAATAATTCCAAATTATAATTATTAAGCTATATTTCAAAAAGAGATAAAATAAACTTTTGTTTATGTTATAAAATTTTAAACTATGTTTAAAATACAATTATACAATTTAAAACAATTACTTTAAGTATTTTAAACAATTAGTTATTTATTAAATAAAATAATAATCTTCAAATCGTTTAAAATGAATATTAGAGTTTAAAAATAAGATTTTATTTGTTCATTTAACTTCACCTCAAACTCATCTATTCACAATATATATATATATATATATATATATATATATATATATATATATATATATATACACATGCATTATAAATAGGAAAACAATTATTAGCTTTTAAAAGATAAAACTCATAAATTACACATTTATTTAATTAGATTATTAAATCAAGTAAATTTTTATTAAAATTTTATCAAATCAATTTAATTTTAAATATAGATTATTAAATTGATATTGCTAAAATTTCCGGGATATCACATTAACTGTCCAGTTTGTCTGTGTATATTTGTGACTCTGATGTATTGTATATAATTACCAGATACAGTATTCTTTTGTAAACTGTATATATTTGTATTATATTTGATCCGCTGCGAATGTGAGAAATTGTGTTGATTGTTTCTGTGTCTTCTTCTTCTATCTCTTTTCTTCTTTTCCTAACTATCTGGAATTTTCAAGATCGAAAATTCCGGGTCGTTACATTTGGTATCAGAGCAGAAGGTTAAGCGAGAACCTTGGCTCTGGTGGGATCACTCATTAAGGATAGGGTCAATGGTACCCTAGGATGAGTTGAGTGTATATATATGAGAGCGTACTTGTTATTTTCTTATATAAATATTTTAAATGATTTTATATAAGAATATATTTTGATATATATAAAGCAATGATTCTTCTAACCATTAAGGTATATATGAAAATTAAGTGGTAATAGTAATACAATCAAATTTATATTTGATGAAGATAAGTTTAAAATAGATCCAAACTGGAACTAAATCCTGAATTTGTAGAAGTAAGAATAAGATAATAATTAATTGGTTTCCAGATATGATAATCTTGGTTATTATCATAAATGGTTATTGTATTTAATAATAAAATATGTATTAATGAGTAAGAAAAATGAAATGTTTTAAGGAAGTAAAACATTTAGGCAAGTATGACTTATAAATTGGAATTGAAGATGATCGGGATTGTGAAGTTTTAAATCTGGGTCTAGAATTTGAAAAATTGTTTCAAAGTGATAAAGAAATAATAAATAATGTTATTTAATATCATTTGATTGAAAGGGCTTGATTCAAACAAGAGTTGTTTGAAAATTTTAAAGGAATTTGTTTGAATTTAAAACCAAAGGTGGTTTAAAATTTAAAAGTAACTTGGTGTATAAAGGAAATAAATATGAAATAAACTCTAAGGTTGAGTTTTGAATTTTCCTTGGAATGTGATGTGAAACCCAAAGTGAAGTAAGTTTCAAACTTAAGTGGGAAGGTTATTAATCTGAAGTTTAACATTTGAATGGGAATTCAAATTGTGTAAATTTGACTGGATTAAGTAAATTGAATTTAACTTTGGGAAAGTTAAATAATTTAATAAGCAACCTGAATTAGAAATTTCAAGATGAAATTGGGATTTAACTGGGAAAGTTAAATGGTTGATTTGAATTGGGAGTTTATGTGATCTCAAAATAGGTTTGAGATCTAGAAATTGAAAATGGATGGATATTTTAAAATAATTTGGATGATAATATCATGTGATTATTAATAATCTCTAAACTGTGAATTGGATTTGTTTAAAGAAATGGGGTATGGTAATATATCCATTATTAAGATAAAATGGAATCATTTTGGACTTAAGATTTGAATGTTTAAAATAAAACCTTAAAGGTTTGGTTTCAAAATTGAAATTTGTTGATGAATTGAATTTCAAAGATTTAGTTGTTTAGAAAGGATTTGGATTTTTATTTGAACCTTGAAATAGGTTAAAAATGAAATTTGGATTCAGAATTAAATGGTTTAAAGATGTAAGTTGATTTGATTTAAAGGATTAAATCAACATTTAAAAATTTAACTAGAATTTATATAATTCGGGATGGTTTAAATTTGAAATTTGAATTGAATTAGTTCAAATTAAATTTGATTTGAATTAATTAGAATTGTGATTGAAGATGGATAAGTTTAAAAATTCAAATGGAGAATTTGAATTGGATTGATTTGAAATGAAATTGAAGTCGAATAAGTTCAAATTCAAATGGGAATTGGGATTTATTCAAACAAGGATTGAGATAATTTGAAATTGAAGTGGGTTCAATTTGAAATTAGTCCAAATTGATTTGAATAATTTGGAATTGCAATTAAAGT
Organism: Allium cepa; assembly: GCA_030765085.1. Taxonomy (NCBI): domain Eukaryota; kingdom Viridiplantae; phylum Streptophyta; class Magnoliopsida; order Asparagales; family Amaryllidaceae; genus Allium; species Allium cepa. The sequence continues at coordinate 269,358,832 of CM060928.1, forward strand.
TGAATAGGTTTGAAATCAAATGGAATTTGATTTGAATTAGGAAAGAAATTGAGATTAATTCAACTTGAATTGGAGATAAATCAAGTTCAAGGGAAATTAATGTTATTTAAATTAGAGCTGAGTCAATTTAAATGGAAGTGAAAATTTAAATTGAATTGATTGGAAATGGAGTAGGAAATTGAACAGTTTGACTCTGGACTATTTTCAAAATAAATTGTTTTAATATAGACCTATTTTTCCAAACTATTTATTATACAACTTTTCTTTTTAAACCTAAAACTATCTAATACTTGTTTTAAAATTACTTTTGGAACTATTTAACAAATTTTCAACTGTTTTATAAACTAATTACTATTTTACAAATTAATTACTATTTTACAACTATTTTTTAATTATTTAAAATTCTTTAATTATTTGACTATTTTCCAACTATTTTGCAATTACTTAACTATTTTGCAATTACTTAACTATTTTACAGCTATTTTACAAACTAGAAATTATTTTCAACTACTTATCTATTTTTAACTTTTCAAGCTATTTTCTAATTTTAAGATGGTCAGAGTGCAAACTGTTTATAATTAAATACCCATTGAGATAAGGATTAAGGTGACAATCCAAATGAGGATTTAAGCAATTGTGAATACATGAATGAAAATTAAAGTGAATGTGAATAGAAAGGAGATTGATTTGGCAAATAATCAATGAGGATAAATACGTAGGGTGTATGTATATAATTCTATTCGCATAGTGATTTGATCCAGATTCGAGCATAGAATTTCGAGAAAGTTATATCGATCTGAGTTGGGATTTTTTTACTCGATTTTCGATGGCGAACCTAGATATGGATTGTTGATTGGTTCTAGATATTCTCTATCATAGTTATGGCTATGCAAGGAGAATGACGGTTTCTGATCAAGATACCAGATCTGAGTCCGCACTAGGAAGTCGGGTGGACGATACTAGTTTGGAAGTAAAATTTTGTGATCGAGTGAGCGATTAGATTGATATTACGTATGGATGATATGTGTACATTGTACGGATTGGAATGAAGTTGATATTGAAAGTTTGTGGATAAGAACAGTAAAATGCTTTTTTAAAGTGAAAAATATATTTTTTGAAATACGTGATAAAGTAAAGTGGAAATTGGATATTTCTATGGTAAAATTTACTTTATGCAAGTAAGTAATTTAGTAAGTGACTTTATAGAGTAATCAAATTTGAATATTTGGTTTAGAATAAAAAAAGTCATATATCTTTGTTATATAAGATAAATCTCCCCTTATTGAATCTATTGCCGGAAGGAAAAGATTTTTTGAAAGTGTTTTGAAGTATAAAAGGGAATTTATACAAGTTTGAAGTGATCCAATGATTTTTAAAGTTATATATATATATATATATGTATGTATGTATGTAATGGATCTTATGAGAAAGATTTTGAGAAAAGGTTTTTGGAACCTTTGGATTTGGAAAGGCTTTTTGATTTTTGGGTAAAATCAATATTGGGATTTGGAAAGCCTAGTTGAGAATTGTCAATTTTGGGATAATCGATTTTGTTAAAAGGAGATTTACATGAGATTCATACTAGGTGTATGATTTGGAAGATACTATATGTGTATAGTATAAAGTGTTGTGAAAATGGCTCTGGAGAAAAAGGCGCTCTCTTGAAATGAACTTCTCAGGAGTACCATAGGTTGGTACTGCCTTGAGCCTCAAAGGGGGAGGTTCTAAAGTTGATCCTGTGAGGAGTCCGAACAAAACTAGTTCCTAAGGATTTTATGTAGTGTGTAGAGAAAGTCGAGGGCGCTGATGCCTACAGAGGCATTTGGGTTATGCTGTGATGAAAGTTTAACTCGATGTCACTGCGATCTACTGCAGACCATAGCAAAAGTCGTGTGTGCTGCGAGAGCCAATAGTCTACGTTTGATTTAATATCAGTAGACTGCGACCTATGGTAACATAGCGAAAGTCGTGTGTACTGCCGAGAGCCAACAGTCTACGTTTGATTTTACATCAGTAGAATGTGACCTATGTGGGAGTGGAGAAGTTTCATACTTTTGGCAGTGAAATTCGAGGGCGCTGAGGCCTACAGTTACATAGACTTTTGCTACGATGGGAACGTAACCCAGGATGTAACTGCGTTCTGTAGCGGGTACCATGGCGTAATTTAAGGGTGTGGAGGCCTACAGTTATCTATCGATTTTGCCGAGACGGCAATGTAACCATCGGGTTAACTGCGACCATGGATGGGGGTGATGATTTCAAGAGCATTCTCACCAAAGATATTTCCTCCATTTTCAAAATGATTCCTATATTTTCATAAGGTTTTCAATAAAAATTCTTTTTCAAAGTATTTTCACTGGTTTTTGAAAATGGGTCTGCTAAGTACTTATAGATTTTCAGTCTTACGCCTGATCAACGTATGACTGAATTTCGGTAAGAACGAAGATGGACATATGGAAACATCGAGTTATAAAAGTATTTTTATAAAACTATTTTGATAATATTATATAGATTTTAAAGTGTTTTAATAAAGTTCAAAGATTAATTTTTCTGTTATTAAGCATTTTAACAAATTCTGGTTCGTTCCTTTTTGAGGACGAAAAGATTCAAAGGAGGGAGGAATGCGATAACCCAGATTTTTAAGCATCAGATAATTGGATAATTATCTGATTTAGCTATTAAAAATACTGATTTATAGATTAAACAAATTAAATATGTGTTGTTTATATATATATATATATATATATATATATATATATATATGAGTTGACTTTAAATCGAATTTGAATTTGAGGTTTGAAATTCAAAGAATAAATATATATAATTATTATTAGTGTATAATTAAGATTTTAAAATCTTCTCTTTTGAAAGTTATATATGTATAAATACTAGAAAAGGTATGAATATAAGTATAAAATATAAATTGATTTAAATTATAATAAATAATGAATTACAAAGTTCAAAATTTTTGAGTATTAAAATCCAATCTATTTTTAAATGTTTATTTTTGAAATTTAGAATCCAAAACTTCTATCTACAATTTATATATATATATATATATATATATATATATATATATATCTGTATGTGTGTGTGTAGACATTGTGATTTAGGAGTCATATTTTGAATTCAATACAATAAGTTTCAAAAGCTATTTAAAATCAATATTTAAAATTTACAATATCCTATATTATGTGTTTATTTAATAATGTAGAATAAGACTTGTAAAAAGGGTTTAATATACCTTCTTTTAAAATTATATATAAGTATAAACCAAACTAAAAAAAAGATATAATCAAAAATCATATGAAAACAGTAATATGCATACCAAATACAAGTGTAAGTATTTTAGAAATGCATATTAACTTTTGTAGCTTTGTATAAGCATGCAAATAACAAGTGGCATATTTCTTTAAAATTTAATATATAAAAAGGAGAGGGGCTATTCAAAAATATTTTTATATCCGTTCCTCAATCTCTTTTTCTTTCACCTTTCATTTTCAAATCAAGAACCTGTAAAACCAGAAAGTAAATAAGGAAAAGAAATTAAAGAAATGGAATCAACTACAATCCAAACTACAGCCTAAAATAACTTCAACTGGAAACAAATTAAAGCCTGGATCAAGCAACAAATTCAACATCAAAGTAAATCAAATCTCAGATCATCATCAATCAGTTGATCCAGATAAACCAAGTTTCATAAAGAAAAAAATGCAAGCTTTTGATCAGAGAATTAAGAACTAGGCCTCTGTTCTTCATTTAGGTGAGCAAATCTTCAAATTTTATTTGTAAATTGGTTTGCATGTGATTAACATTGGGTGATGACTTGGAATTGAATTCATATGGATGATATCGTGTTGCATGTAGATATATACAGGGTTTTATGTATATGCAGGTCTATACATATCATCTCTATTATACTGTAGGTTTAAGCTACCAAAGGAAATTTAATTTTCTCACTGTACAATCGAATTTAGGTTCTGATGTCTAAAAGAAGTATGTTTGTAATATGTTAGCATCAATTTTAAAAATAGATTCGAAAGGAATTATTGAGTAATTTTAAAAATATGAATTACAGTAAAATAAATATAACAAAGGCAAGAATTCGATCATCAGCTTTTTAAACTTTGATCATACGATAGAATCGTCATAAAAAATGATGAATTTTAGAATAAAAATCATGATTTTTAGTTTGGCATTGGTTGTGAATTAGAGAGATGAAAGGAAACGCATTATTCATCAATTTCCGACGCTAGACAAGGAGATTGTCATTGAGATTGAAGCAGAAGGTAGCTGGAAGAAGGTCGATTGCGGGAAAAATCACCAGGGGAATTCTAGATGGCCAGGGATGCCACAGGAGATCGGGGTAGGGTTTTAAGGCTTGCTTTCGTCTATGGGTGTTTCGAGGCTGGATCGTCGTCATCAGAGGATCGAGTTGAACGGGATCTAGGTAATTCGATGCAGCATGTCGTGGTGTGACTCTGAATGGAGTGGCATGATCTCAGGTGATATGGTTGTCAATGACGAGGCATTCAGGTGACGGTGATGTGGGTTCCAGGGAGAGTTTTTTGGTTTGATTTTTGTTTAGGGCAGATATCGTCGATCTAGGTGCTCCTCTGAGATAGAGTGATCAACGATGATGTGTCGGAGGTCTTAGGAATGATCGACGTCGAGCCGATTGGGTGTACACGTGTACGAATGTGTTTGTTCATGTCTAATGTGGTTTGTTAGTTTGGGGAAGAAGCTCGAACGCAGGTTTGTTCTCGTGTTGCTTGGTTAACGACTCGAAGTAACTGGAAGGTGGGAAAGACAGGGAGTTTGGTTAGTTTTACTCGGTTTCGGTCAGTTTTGCTTGGGTTAAATTCAATGTTACCCAGCTTTTAAGTTTATTTTAAATCGAGTATTAAACCTTAGCTAGAGGTGATAGTTCAAAGGAAGTGTTGAACCTAGTTTTTTACAAAGTGTTAACAAGTTTTAAAATGAGTTCCAAAGTTTTAAATCTTGTTTTAAAAAAAATGTTTTGACAAATATTACTTTAGAATAAATTTGTAATTAGTTTTAAATGTTTCAACTTAAATAAAGTTGCTGAAATAGAATTATGATTTAAGTAAAAAGTATTTAACTTGAATCAAAGAATGATGATTTTAATAAATCATATTCAAGTTTAAAATTTAATTTATTTTAAAATAGAAGTTAAGAATTAATGTAATTTAATTTGATCATATTTTATTAACTAAAGTAATTAAAGTATAATTACTTAAGTAACTAAAATAATTAATTTGGGTAGTTTAATTAAGATAAATTAAATTGTGTAATTAATTAAGTATAATTAATTACTTAATTAATATTTGATTAATCAAGGTTAATCAATTAAGGAATAATTTAGTAATAAGTAATCACGAGGTTAATTACCTAATGTTAAGAAGATGATTAGGGTAATTAATTAATAAAGTTACTAAAGGAAATTAACTGCTCAGTGTAATTAATTAAGTTAATATGGTTAATTTTAATTAATTAATTAAGTTTAATTAATTAAAGAGGATTACTTAACGACGGGATTAAGTATAATTACTTAATGTAATTATTGGGGTATAATTACTTAATGAATTAATTAATGAATAATTACTTGATGTAATTAATTAAGGGAAATTACTTGACGGGAAGTAATTATGGGATAATTACTTAAGGGAAGGAATTAAGTGATAATTACTCGGTATAATTAAAAATTAATATAATAAACCAAGGAGTTGGTTTAATTGATGGAGTAATTTTAGGAAAGTTAATTTCTGATTGTGATTAATCAAGATTGATTAATGAATGTAATTAAGTTAAAGGTTAATTATTAAATGAAATTTAAAAATAATTAACTAATGAAAGTAATTAGAGGATCATTAATTAATGTAATTAATGGAAGTGATCAATCTTGCTTATTAATGATTGAATGATGATAAGTGTTTTGAATTGGTTGATATCTCTGATATAAATTGCTTTGTGATATGATATGTTGGATGAACGGTGATAATGTGATTATCTATAAATTATGAATTGCTATGTAAAAGTGTTATATGGTAATTAAAGTTGAATTGTACTTAATTGGATAAATTGAGTTTAGGTGACATTGGATTCGAAGAGACCGGGGTCCGGTATTAGTAAATACCTGAAACCACTTCAATTCATTAAAGATTGATATGTGAAATCAATAAGCTGGAATGAAATGATTTAAGTGAATTGGACTATTTAATCTAAGTTTTGGTACTTAGAAATTTGTGAGTGAAATAAGTAATGTCTATAAACAATTTGTGAACTTGCAATTGATACAAGTTACTCGGGTTATATATATAAGTTGTATGCTTTTGTCATTCATGTTAGAAGGGTTTACTCACGCTGGTTTCCAGCCGGACCCGGGTGTTACTTTGATGTGATGCTCGGGTCAGACCGAGTATTACAGATTTTCAGGTAAGGACGTTTTGGAGCTTAGGAGGCGAGCTAAAGGGCATGAACGTATGGAGTGTACTCTTCTGTGAGATATTATTGTTATGTTGAATTAACTGTCCAGTTTTTCTATGTATATTTGTAACTCTGATGTATGGTATATAATTACCAGATACAGTATTCTTTTGTAAACTGTATATATTTGTATTATATTTGATCCGCTGCGAATGTGAGAAATTATGTTGAGTGTTTCTGTGTCTTCTTCTTCTATCTCTTTTCTTCTTTTCCTAACTATCTGGAATTTTCGAGATTGAAAATTCCGGGTCGTTACACATAACTTTTCAAATTCTTTACAAAAATAAGAAGTTGCATAATTTCAGATCTAAACAATGATTAATTTAATAAATAAGCCCTTTCATTAAGCAAAACAATCAAAATAATTAAGTCGTTTATCTAAAATAATTTTATTTCCGTAGTAAATTACTTAGGAAAAATCCCCAAAAATCATAGAAATTCACTTTCAACATGTTATCTAACATATAAAAATTTCAGACCCAAATTCTTCATAGATAATGAAATTAATTTCTAAACCCAATTATTCATATTTTCACCTAAAATTCAAAATAAAGTTTCCGCAGCTTAGAAAATTATAAAAAAATCCATCTCCAAAATCATATTTACATAACATATAAATTCTATAGGGAATTCGAAATTCAATTTAAATGATTTAACCCTTAAAACGTGCATAAGCAATTATCAAACAATCTTGTTTGAATCAAAAATGTTATAAAATTCAAGCATATCATCATCAAAAATCATCATAATGGATTTAACCTTAAACCTGAAAATCAAATGATCCTAGAAACAAAAATAGAGATGGTTTGGATTATTATTTACCTTGATTAGGATAAGCAATTTGAGATTTGATTGAGATTAATTCCCCTTGCTTAAATCCTTAGCTTTAATTTTATTTCCTCATCTTTTATCCTAAGTAATGGCTGGCTTATTTTTCTTTGGTTTTCGTTTTATGTTTTGAGAAAAATGAACATGAATGGATAGGAAACGAGAATATAAGGTAATGGGATTATGGTGCATAATTATCCTAAATACCCTTGCGTTAATTACTGCCCTAATTTACATACAAAGTTATTTATATAATTAATTAAGCTTGGCCTCTATTTTGAATTTTCAAATCTCAATCCCCTTATCACTCTAAGATTTGCATTATTCTATTTAATTTATCTAATTAAATCTCCTACATAATATTATTAAAAATTAGGGGTGGTATATTTTCCGCTATATACTCTACTCATCAAATCACTCAAAGATACCAACACGGCGTAACACTATATATCTACACGCAGAAGCCTCCTGCTCCATTTTCTCCTCCACAATTGATCAAAGCTAACCTGAATCCCTTGGCTACTCGTAAAAATTTGAGTACCCAAGAATTTAAGAAAAACAGAAATAAACTCCGGGTCAGACATGGGTCTAGTGTGAGTAACAGGTTAAAGTTGCTTAACTTTTGAAAAACCTTTGAAAGAAAGGTATCACGTAAGACTTCCCACACATAAACATGGAAAAGTTTTTACCTTACGCTAACGATATAGGAAATCCAGTGATATTATTACAGGTCTAGGGTTTTCAAGTAAATAAGAAATAGCCGAAATTGTTACATTCATTCAATTCCAGCTACTAGCCACAAAAATGGGTAATACAATCAAAACCGAGGGCATTTATTGGATTTTGGATTCCATACAATGGCAGGGCTACCGGAGTACCGCCCGTCACAGTACGTAGCCTAGATCACTGTACCGAGGATCACTCCCAATCCCCTGCAACACAAAGCCGGAACCATTCCTTACTGAACAGTCCCGAACAAGACCACCCCGCAGTTGTGATCAGCAACCGTACCACATAGCCGAAATAAAGGGACATCTAGATAGGGGTAAATCTCGTCCTACTTGGGCATGACCCACTTAGCCTTGCTGCACCTCTCCTGTTTTAGCCATTCCCGGTTGATGAGGCTTGAGGCTATGTTTACCTTTATAGGACATATCACTTAGAATGCTCATCGTCCACCTGACGATGTTTTGAAAGCATTCAATCCATACAAGTTCGTTTCGGGTTCGAACGAAGCCGAAGGCATTATCTCGTTACACTCATTTTAGAATCACCCTCAGAGTTAAAGACGATAACCCTTGCACTCTGAATCTTCATCTTCACTTTAGATTCACGGACTAACGTTAATTTGGATCGATGTGGTTTTCGGATATTCAAATATGGAAACCCGATCCCGATCTCACCGAAATCCAAAACGTGTCTTTTAAGGCCAAGTTGTTTTAGAGTTTAAAACAATTTCAATTATCTATATACACACAGATAGATAATTCACGTCACAATAGATAATCAACATTTTCATCATAATGGATAATCCGTATCATCATTATAAATAGATAATCCATATTATCATTCCAATGCAAGCAATGCATCCATAACATTACTCATCTCATGGCTGAGATTATAAACCATACAAGGCAACCAATACCAATCATCAAACATAAGCAATGATTTAATGATCACACCATCTATAATTAATTTAAAATGAATTAAATTAATTACTTCATCCATAATTAATTTAAAATGAATTAAATTAATTACTTCATCGTTATAATCCTGCTTAACTTAACCATTAATTGATTACAAATCAATTAATTAATCACCACCTCATTAGTCATTTCAATTAATCATTACTGATTAACAATTCCCTAATTACAATAAGTAATTAGCCTTTAAATTAATTATACAAGTTGATATACCTAACACTTTGCAATAATTAACTTGAAATTACTTAATCAATTAATTAACTAAAGTTAATTACATTAATCCTTTATTAATTAATTACTTCATTTATTAATTATTCCTTAATTAACCAATTCATCATTAATTTTATTAATTAATGATTACTAATTATATTTAATCAATCTCTCTATATAAATTAATTACATTAAGTAATTAATCTGAAATTAAACCACACATATATTAATCACCCTTGATTAATAACAATCCAGTAATTAACAACCCTTAATTACTCATTCCATAAATTAATTACTCTTAATTAATTATCTCAGTTAATCCCTTGATTAATTTCAAAGTAATTTAATCCAAATTACTTCCATAAATAAACATCTTTAATTACATCTAGTAATTATCAATTAATTACTTCCCTAAGTAATTATAATTCCATTAATTACATAAATTAATTATCTATTACCATCAAGTGTTTAAACTAATTAAACTAAATTAATTAATCTTAACTAATCACATTAAACCAATTAATTACATTAAGTAATTAATTCATTAATTACTTCCATTAAGTAATTAAACATAAACATTTTCACAAACGATTATTATTAATTAATTAATCTAATTAATTATTTAAAATTAGTCATGTTAATTAATTGTTAAATAATCTTAAGTTAATGACCTTCATTAACAAATCTTTAATTACATTACTAAGAAATTAACTCAGATTAACGATCATTAATTACAAATTTATTAATATTCAATTACCAATTAATTAATTACTAATTATTAAATTAATTAAGTGTAACTGCAACCTAATTAATTCTTAATCACTCGATTAATTAATCTTTAGTCATTAATGAAAATTTAATTAATAATGTCTAATTATAGATTAATTAACCTTAATTAATTAATCTTAAGTCTTTAATTAATTAATTTAAAAATTCTTAATTACTTAATTAATCATCAATATCATTAATTTATTTAAATAATTAATTAATTGTTCATTTTAATTAACTTAATTATTTAATGAATCCAAATTCTTAAATTCTAACTTAATTTAAGAAAACATTTCTTACTTATTTAAAGTATTTAAAAACACTTTGTTTCAAATTTACTTTAAATTTCACTTTAAATTTCATTTTAAAGTTTTAGGATTTTAAAATGAATACAATTTTATTTAAACAAGGTTTAAAACAATTTAAAATCTTTTTATCTCACATGTTCATGAAACATCCATTTTATAAAATAAAAGTTTAAAAGATTATAAAACAAATTCACTTTAAGCATTCCAAGTTATTTTAAAAAAAATTCAATTCAAAAATGTACTTTTAATTTCAAATCTGAAATACAACTTGAATCTTTTATTCCAGATTTAAACTCAAATCTTTAAAGCTTTATTTACATTTTACATCTTCCTTTTAAAAAATTCAAATCATTTAACCTTTCCAATGTAATTAAACAAATTTAAATTTAAACTTATTTTATTTTAAAAACTGAAGTTCAAACCCGATTCCAGATTTCAAAAACTCAGATTTAATCTGATTTAAAATTTTTAATTTACAATTTTAAACTTCCAGTTCAAATTCAAAACCACATATGCTTTTACACTTAAAGTTGTTTAAAACCTCATTTAAATTTTAAAACTTAAATTATATCAAATCTCAGATTCAAACTTATTTGAATTCATATTCAATTTTGAATTTCAAAAACTCAGTTTAAATTTCAATTTGAATTTAAACTTTACTTTTAATTTTAAAAAAACAAAAATAGGTTTTCCGTTTTTATTTAAAACCAAACTAAAATTTAAAAATTCAAATTATTTCAAAAACCAAGATTTAAACTATTTGAATTCATATTTAAATTCAGGTTTTAAACTTAGTTCAAAATTTTAGTTCACATTTGAACTTTACTTTAAAATTTAAAAATAACGGAACAGATTTTCTATTTTAATTTGTAAAACCTAAAACAACTCATATACTCGAGCCCACTAAAAAAACTTCGAGTCACAACCATAACAGCTTCGAGCTAAAACTCGATTCACCCGGGATGAACACGAGTAAACTACAGCTGCAACCATCCCAACTTCATCAGAAAATAACAAGTCACCGTGCACATGTACAGCGACGCCGGCCATCCCTGATCATCATCGCGGCCTCCCCATAGTCGCCGATCATCCCCTCAAGCCAACCATACACCAACCCCATCCATCAATGATCGAAATCAAAATCGAGACAAAAGCCTCAAACCTGGAACAGGCATAGAACTCTATACCCAAACCTGTCAACACCTTCGCCCTGAAACTCCAACCACCGTCACCACTAAAACTCCGACGAAGACTTCGACAAACCACCATCTTCCAGTACCCAAGACCCCAAGCAACTCGAACAACTATTCCTGCCGAAATAATCAATTCTTCCCTAACCTAGAAAACTAGGGTTCAAATTTTAAAACCCAATCACAACATTCAAAAAGAAATACACAACAATCTGATAATTTACTCATTATCCCTGATAACTCCACCACTTCCAGGAGCAAAATCAAACCATTCGATCCCATAGATTATCAAATAGAACCCAAAATGCAAAATACAGTCAATTTAAAACTGCTCTTTGATTCTAGCATTTTAAATTGTAATTTTTGGTTTAAAATTCATGATTTTGCATGATGTTTTGATTCATAATCCTGAAACATTGAATTGTAATATTTGTATTTTTCACTTATACAATTTATTGCTCTGTTATTTATTTTTTCCAGGCAATACAAAAAAATATCTAACTTATATAAATTTTTAAAATTTTACTTTATGTCCTAACAATAAGGTTTAGTTTGAAGTATAAATATTAACAAAGATTGTTATAAGAGGGGAAATGGATTTTAACAAAATCCATACTACAAAAACCAAGCACTGTTAGAAGCATATACAACAGCATATTATATGCATACATGTCACACATTAATTCATAGAAATGCACTTCAATTTACACACAAATCATTTAAAATTTAAAAATATGAACATACATCAGGTTTATAATACTTAAGCTTTTTAAATTAAAAAGTTACTCACTTGTTAAATCCTGATGAGCAGAGTATGATTATTTGAACAACCTTTAGTTTTTTTGAAATCCTGCTTGAATGCTTTAAAAACTTTTGTGCTTTGATCTTTGAAACTTGAGTTGCAGATGCTTTTAAAGCTTGCTTTAAAATGCTTCCAGCTTTGAAAAATTTCATGTATGCAGGTTTGCTTGATTTTCTTGTTTTTGAAGAGGGAAACGCAGGCTTTTGGAAACAGATTGTTGCATGTAGGTATTTTAACTTGCAGGTTTTTCTTTTGTTTGGAAATGATTGCTTTAGTTTTGGGGAGAATGTGTTACAGGGATTGATATGAAATTTTGAAGATGAGCAATTTGTTTTACAGGTTGAATAGAAAACAGATTTGAAAGGAAATGAAAATCTGCATTTTGAAATATGTTACAAGGAAATGATTTGCAGGTTTGTATACTTGAAAATGCTTTGTATTTTGACATGAGGATTTTTTAATTTTCAACTGAAAGATTTCTTAGTTTAGGATTTGCAAAATGAGAAAAAGATAGAAAAGGGAAGAAGGCAAGTTTATATAATAATATTTATGATAAATTAAAAATTAAAGAAAATTAAAATTAAAATTTGACACTTGGCTTAAATCTTGCACTTGTTAATTTACTTATTTATTCACTCAACACATGTTAGATTAGGCTTTTATATACTTACACATGTCCATTTAAATAATTTCTATTTATAATTAATGTTAATAAAGGTTTTTAACTAAATTAATTAGTTTCTAGTACTTAGTTATATAGATAAATAATTAAAGAATAAACCAAGTATAATTATAAATAAAAACAATACATATATTTATTATTTTGTAGTAATATTTTTAAATACTTTTAAAATAAATCTATAAAAGAGATTGTAAATTACTTGTTATTGAAATGAATAAATGTTTCATTTAGTAATTGTATTTTAAACTTCATATCTAATTTACAAATCATATTTATTTGTCAATATTTTAAAAAGAAATAAAACAAACATTTTTATAACTTTATTTTAATCTAAATTTATATTCAAACTTAAGCTAAAATATATTTTAATCAAATAAAACATTTATCTTATATATTTAAAGTCATTTAGTTATTTATAAAATAGCTTTGAAAAGCTTAAATCAAAAATAAATCATACTTTCCCAATTACCAAAATATTATAATTAGAAAATATGCTTTATTAATTAAATTTAAAAACCAAACTCATCTATTTAAATATATACACATTATAAATAGAAAACAATTTATTAACTTATTAAAGATAAAATCAATAATTAAATATTTATTAAAGAAGATTATTGAATCAATTCAAATTTATTAATAAAAATTATCAAATTAATTTAATTTTAAACATAGATTATTAAATTTTTATTGCCATAAATTCCGAGATATCACAATCCTTCCCCCTTAAAAGAATTTCATCCCCGAAATTTAAAACAAAGGTAATTTAATAATCTCATTAAAGATTTTATTTTAAACCGCAGCATATATTAATCATATGCCAACAACCAAAGCAATCAATTCACACAATCAAAACAAATCTAATTGTCCAGAAAAATTCTGGATAGAACTTCCACGAGTTTCCCCGGTATAAATATCGGGATACTCACTCTATAGAATCCAAACAATCAATACTACTAAGCTACAGAGCTCCTATCTCAACTAGATCTACAAAACTAAACATGATATCAGACTACAAACGAGTCTGACTCACAACCAAATCCTCCTGAACTACTGGTTCCAAAACCAGAGATAGATCATACACGAACTCCCTCAGAGATATGTGAAACATACTGAATCCCAGTTACCAAAACTGGCAATTCAACTCTGAAGACCAAACACTTATCTTACCAAAATACAGAAGAAGCCCAAAACACCTCGGATCTAGCTTCACAGACTTACTAAAACTTATAGCTCCTTGGATCGGAGAAAAACTTATCCATAACTCAATCTCCGACTCCGGAATCGTAATTCCTCCGTCTCTTATCCTTAAAATTCTTCGGACGATCCTGGACTATCAACATCCCTCCTGATCAGCTCAACTCTTGTTGATTCCTCTAAAAACAGACTAGACCAAATCAACTCAACACAATGACCTCCTCAAGATCAATCCAAAACCAAGAACACAACTCTACTCCATAAACAACAAAAGATAGAACAAACTTCTCCTAATCCGAGAAAAGAAAAACAGATGCACCCTCAAACTGCTTCTGCTGCACAACTCTGATCCGAAGCAGAAGAATGTGCTGACGAAGAGCATGAGCACAGACTGGACAACACATCCCAGAATTATGGTTCAATAGATCCACAAAGAAAACTCAGAAGTTCCTCCGAAACCTGAGTTGCTTCACTAACTCTATCTCTAGGAACCATCCTTCCACTAAACTGAACCACCGGTAGCACTCTTGGAATACTAGCCGATAAGAAAACTCGATCTCCAGATGCGTACAAACCTCTGACTTCCCTGAAGACATCTAGAAAAACTCCAACAACTCAAGAGCACACTCAACTATCGCAAGTCACTTTTGCGATCAACCCAGCCTAATATCCAAAGAAACTACTCTGCCTTTACCAATCCGAACCGCTTACGCTGGCCTAGCCAATTCACCGAAGAAACGGATCACTTTGCTGCTTTGAACTCTGCTTCAAAGAAACTACTCAGCCCGAAAACTTCCTACCAACACAGAACTCTCCGAGCTGCACTGCTAATACCAATGCCATAGAATTCCCCATCCCAAGTTCTTCAAGAAACTCGGACTCCAAAGCAAATAGAAATACCCTGCTGGACTCGGCCACATCACCAAAATAGACACAATTCCATATTCTTGTTCCAAAGAAACGTCTTCGGAAACATCCATAATCACTGCATCTCATCACGCAGCTACTACTTCCTGAGGTATCAAGATACCATCACTCGCTTGCTTCTGACCTATCGACAGATCCAAACTCAACTCATCCAACTTTGCACTTCAAAGATGAAATCCGAACCTTAACAGGTTTCCTTCAAATATCGATGAAATCCTTCATCACTGCAAATCTTACTCAAGACGGTATTAGGTCTACAGTCTCGACAGATACACTTCCAACCTCAAACATTCAAACTCCAACCGTCGGTAGTTGTGTTACACACACCACTACCTTATCTATCTTTATAACTTATATTGAAAACCTGAACAGGTAACCCAACAAATAGGTAGAAATATAAATATATATATTAAAAATACAAATACGCACTCTCAAGATAGAAACCGCTCCAGAGACTAGATATTCGCTCAACCTAGTGCTCTGATACCAACCATGATGACCCGACTTTTTCTCCACAAAAAGTTGCATCATCTTGAAGAAAGAAAGGAATAGAAAAGAGAAAAGAAAGAAGAGAAAGAAGAAACAACAACATAATCTCAACAGCGGAACGAATAAATTATATAAATAACATAAATATTACATAGTACACAACAAATATCAGAGTTACACAGATAATACAACACATACTAGACAGTTATAAACACTTGTCTAGTTATTACAATTCAAAACACAATACAGATAAACACTCAGAGATACCAACACAGCAGAACACTATATATCTACATGCAGAAGCCTCCTACTCCATTTGCTCCTCCACAATTCGTCAAAGCTAACCTGAATCCCTTGGCTACTCGTAAAAATTTGAGTATCCAAGAGTTTAAGAAAAACAGAAATAAACTCTGGGTTAGACATGGGTCTGGTGTGAGTAACAGGTTAAAGTTGCTTAACTTTTGAAAAACCTTTGAAAGAAAGGTATCACGTAAGATTTCTCACACATAAACATGGAAAAGTTTTTATCTTACGCTAACCAAAACATTTGACAGGAAATCCAGTGATATTATAATAGGTCTAGGGTTTTTAAGTAAATAAGAAATAGCCGAAATTGTTACATTCATTAAATTCCAACTACTAGCCACAAAAGTGGGTAATACAATCAAAACCGAGGGCCCTCATTAGATTTTGGATTCCATACAATGGCAGGGCTACCGGGGTACCGCCCGTCACAGTACGTGGCCTAGATCACTGTACCGAGGATCACTCCCAATCCCCTGCAACACAAAGCCGGAACCATTCCTTATTGAACAGTCTCGAACAAGACCACCCCACAGTTGTGATCAGCAACCACACCACATAGTCGAAATAAAGGGACATCTAGACAGGGGTAAATCTCGTCCTACTTGGGCATGACCCACTTAGCCTTGCTGCACCTCCCCTGTTTTAGCCATTCCCGGTTGATGAGGCTTGAGGCTACGATTACCTTTATAGGACATATCACTTAGAATGCTCATCGTCCACCTGACGATTTTCTGAAAGCATTCAATCCATACAAGTTCGTTCCGGGTTCGAACGAAACGGAAGGCATTATCTCGTTACACTCATTTTGGAATCACCCTCAGAGTTAACGACGATAACCCTTGCACTCTGAATCTTCATGTGACGCCCCACCTCTATACCCACACTAACAACATTACGGTGAATGCTGTCGACTAGCACGGAGAATAAGGCTGTTGAGGAGCGACCATCCGTGTAATTTCTTTGCGCGAGCACCGATATGTCAGATAATATAACATGCATTCTATTTCAAGAGGAAATCCGACATACCGACACAAACTCAAAGCTACTACACGGTGGCAATATAAATCCTTCGAAAAACAAATATAGAAATAAGCATAACACAAATCAGTCACAGATAATTCATATCACAAAGGCGGAAGAAGATATGAATATATAATTAACACATGGAAGTGTATATCAGAGTAGTGGTCAAAAAGATCCACAATAATACAAAGAATAGCAACACGTGCTATACAAAAGAATACAACAATGAGTCTATATCTCAAGTGTATATAACAAAATAAACTACTAATTTAAGTAGTTTGCCAAAAGTCAGAGAAGTCAATCCCAGGGGAGAAGTCAAGCAGAAGCACCTGTAACATCTCGGTCTGACCCGAGTATTATTTAATAAGAAAATAATAAACGGATCAGTCTAACTATAAATATCAGATGGAACGATATAGAATAAGAGATATGACTAAACACATAATAATCACAATGCCAAGCTGTGATATATATAATTAGTTGAAAATCATCAATCCGATTAATCAATGTCACCAAATCTACACAAGAATCAAAGAAACGTCATACTCCTTATTTCGTTCACCAAACCATAAATATTGACGATAATATCAATGTCAATCACAAAAGTCAATGACACACAAGTTCCAGAAGACTACACAAGAAATCCAGAAATCACTAAAGTCAATGACACATAAATTCACCAATGCACAAATATCGATAAGGCTTATCAATAGAAATCATGAAAATTGTGAAACACAAATTCTAGAAATCATCTCAAGAAATCCAGAAATCACAAAGGGGGGAGGCCTATCACAAACGGGAGCATAAAGCTCACCAACACGTGTATCACAAACGGAATGCTAATTCCATGGTTGCTAACCATCACAAATTGAGCCGAAGCTCCACAAACGGCCCGAAGACCATGGGTTGCTACCCCATCACAAATTGAGTCGAAACTCCACAAAACGGGGTTTAGTCTCCCTCGCAGACAAAGAGACATCGCACATTGCTAGTCTAAATCACAAAGATGATCGTCATGATCAGCGAGAAGTGTCGATTACACTAAGCTAGTAAATATATGAGTTTAGCTTCATGTCCCATAACCACTTTCTTAACTTAAATATTTACGAACAAACTGTAAATCTCCACTAGAAAATTGTCACAAGAGGTTCAATCGAACAAGTCCAAGAATTAACCGACAAAGTAAACGCAAGCGTTTCATACCACTTGTTTTACTAAGCCGTTTAATTAGATTTCTCATACGAGTGAGGTAAAGGTTTGTATATACTAATAGATTGGAAAACGGTTTTATAAACGAATTTGGTATTAAAATAGTATTGAAATCGTTTGAGGAAAGAGTTTTGATATTTACTACTAGTATAGAAAACCTTTATATTTTTAAAGTGACAAATCACGAAGAAGATTGTAAGAACAATCAATCACAAAAATTCACATACGAAGACGTGAATAAAATCTAATGAAATCGATAAAGGATCCATCGAAATGGATATTCAAAAATCCCTAAAAAGAGTCATCAAAGTCATAATAAATGATAACAACAAATAGGATTATCACGAATCGATTTAAATTGGAATTTCAATCCAAAAAGGCAAATTGGACTCAAACAGCAGGTTCAGTCGACTGAACAGAGTTTTCAGTCGACCGACCCTATGCCTGGAAATTTTTCAGGTTCAGGAAACTTTCTGTTTCCAGTTTCAATCGACTGTGCAGAGTTTTTCAGTCGACTGAATCATGCCTGGAAACTCTCGGGTTTCAGGTTCAGTCGACTGAACAGAGTTTTCGGTCGACTGAATCATGCCTGGGCTGTTTTTCAGCCTTATTCAAATGAAGAGCAAACTCTTCCAAAATGCAACCGGACGAACATTGGCTCTAAGGGTTTATGCCAATCGGCAACCCGGCCCTATATGCTCCTCGATGCATCACCAAAAGCATGATCAAACATCCATAAAAGGATTTCACACAAATTTGACTTAAAAACCCAAAAATTTGAGTATTCACAAAACCAATCCAAAACAAGAGCAAATGCACATGAAGAAGTGTTAGGAATTCGTACCCAACAACCAAAGATAATTATAGTCATAGATGTGAGATAAAAATCTCACCTTTTTACCAAAATCAAACAAGAAGAAGCTTGAAAGCAAATGGAGAATCAACCTCTCTTCAACACAACCCAATTGATCTTGAATCTAAGCTCAAAACAAGAACATTCCCGAAATTAGGTTTAGGAATTTCTGAAATTGGTAAGAGAATAAGTTGGAGAAGAAGGAGAGAAGCTTACCAAAGGGTTCTTCTTGAGTTTGGAGCTAGGAATTTGATTTGCAAGAGAAACTAGGGTTTTGGAGTTTTAATTTCCAATCTCTCCCACCATTAATACTCTAAAAACTGAAATGAGAAGAGAATGAGGGTGAGTGGGGAAGAGTGGCTCAAATTTGAGCATAAGTTAATATAGGGCTGAGCCCAAACCAAACCCAAAGTGAAAAGTAGCAAAAACCAACTTTCTCCAAACATATCGAAGATTATACTCAAAAAGGTCGCAAACGGCATTTTAAACTCAATGGGAGTGGTCCCGAGTCCTAATTCGACCGTATGCAAAAGGTAGCTTTTCGGACTAAAATCCGACTAATGATGAAATATTTAAATAAAATATTTAAACATAAAATCGATAAATATGCGGGTTGTTACAGAGTCCCCTCCTTAAAGAAATTGCGTCCTCGCAATATTACAAGAAGAAGATATATAGTAACAACCATAAAAGCATATTCAACACAAAAGAAGTTTGAAATAAGAAGTTCACCTCAAAGAGCACGAGAAAGTAAGTCCGGATGTGTTCGCTCGATGTACTCTCTAGATTCCCAAGAACAATCCTTAGGATTTGAAGACCATTGAACTTTAACAAGCAGAACATCTTTATTTCGAAGTCGTTTGACTTCCGAAGCAATGATACGAATAGGATGTTGCTCATAAGTTAAATTAGGCAAAACTTCAATCTTTTCCACAACACCGGGCTCAAGAACAGAATCGGAATCTCGAAGACATTTCCGAAGTTGAGAAACGTGAAACACGTCATGCATAGCAGAAAACTGAGCCGGCAATAAAAGGCGATAAGCCATGGAACCAATACGTTCGGTGATAGGAAATGGCCCAATATATCGAGGCGCTAGTTTTCCCGATCGACTGAAACGTACAACACCTTTCATAGGTGAAACACAAATGAACACAAGAACTCCCACAGAAAATTCTAATTTCCTTCTCCGGTTATCGGCATAGGATTTTTGTCTACTCTGGGCTTCTTTCATCCTATGACGAATAAGATCAATCTTTTCTGTGGAATCACGAATAAAATCTGGACCTAAAGCCAGCTTCTCACCGGCCTCAAGCCAACAAGAAGGAGATCGGCATGGCCTTCCGTAGAGTGCCTCGAAAGGTGCCATACCAATACTAGATTGGAAGCTATTATTATAGGAAAATTCAACAAGTGAAATATGATCTTCCCAACCTCCACCAAAGTCAAGCACACAAGAATGAAGAAGATCTTCAAGAGTTTGATTCACACGCTCAGTTTGTCCATCGGACTCGGGGTGATAAGCGGTGCTAAAATTAAGCCTCGTTCCTAAAGCTTTTTGAAGACTCTTCCAAAATCCACTAGTAAACAATGGATCACGATCACTAACAATAGAAGTAGGAACACCATGCAATTTAACAATTTCTTTGATAAATATTTTGGCCAAAAGCGGAACGGTTCGGTTAGACCGAACGGGAATAAAATGGGCGGATTTAGTAAGTCTATCAACAATTACCCATAAGCTATCATAACCCGATCGAGAACGGGGAAGGCCATCTATAAAATCCATGGAAATTTGATACCACTTTCAAACTGGAATTTCTAAAGGTTGCAATAACCCTCCGGGCCTTTGATGTTCGGCCTTAACGAGTTGGCAAGTCATGCAACGTTTAACGAAGTTAGCGATGTCAAGTTTCATTCCCTCCCAATAATAAAGTCGCTTCATATCCACGTACATTTTACTACTACCGGGATGAATGGTAAATTTAGAGTGATGAGAATCTTCTAAAATATCTTTACGAAGATCCCCAACATTTGGCACGATAAGTCTACCAAATTTCCGAATGCCGCCACGAGAATCGATATTAAAGTCTTTCAAACCTTCAATATCAATTTTATCCTTAATATTTTGGCCAAGAAGAACCAATTCAGTATCTAGCCTTTGAGCTTCAAGAATGCGGTCTAAAAGAGATAGATGAGCCTCAAGGCTACATAAAACAAATGATGAGCATAAATCGGAAACACGGTCTCGAATTTCGCAAGTGGATAAAATCTCGAGATCGTTCCATTCGGATATCATCATAGAAACAATAGCTTGTTGTTTACGGCTAAGAGCATCGGCGACAAGATTACCCTTACCGGGAGTATAAAGAATATCAAGATCATATGGTGCAAGAAATTCGAGCCAACGCTGTTGACGCAAATTAAGTTCCTTTTGAGAGAATGAATATTTCAAAGACTTATGATCTGTGTAAAGAACAAATTTCTCTCCTAAGAGATAATGACGCCAAATCCGAAGAGCAAAAACAATAGCCGCGAGCTCTAAATCATGAGTGGCATATCTAGTCTCAGCAGGCTTTAATTGCCTAGAAGCATAAGCAATAACACGTTCTTCTTTGGAAGAGAATGACATCCAAACCAATACGACTAGTATCGGTACAAATAGCAAAGTCTTGGTTCCCCTTCAGGAATCACAAGAATAAGAGTATCGAAAGGAAGAGTTCTTTTAAATAATCCTCTTTCCCGAAAAGTTAAAACTTTCAAAATTACATTTTTATTTTTATGTAATAATCTTTCTACAAAAATTTACATTTTTAGAAGTCAATATATCGTGTCTGACTGTCTCATCAAAGCGTTTAGGAGATTCCTATCGATAACGTTGATCAAGCGCATCGACCAGAATTCTTAAAACACTAAATGGGCAATACAATCACAAAATCATATTCTATAGGATAAGTAAGTTTCTCAAAAACTTCTAAGAATATTCTTTGTTCGTTTTAAGAACAAAAAAATCAAATTGTACTTATAAATAAATCTTATGAAAAAGATTTTCAAAATTTTAAATTTCTATTTTCATCCAAAATCAATAGATTCAAGAATAGTCTCAACGAAATATTCATAGAATACTCGATTAATAAAATGGACGAAATAAGCTAGACGAATCGAATGCCATAATAAGTCATTCATAAGAATCGTAACGAGTGCGGAATGCGGTAAGTGCAATGCTAACTCCCGCAACTCGTAGCCAAACGAAAATCGGTGGCAAGGTCGAACTAGAAAGACCTTATCACCACACAAAAGATTTCTTAGGTGATAATTCTAAGACAAACTCAAAATTACCGGAAAATTCTCAAACTACATGAATGAGAGGAACAACACTTTCTTCATCATGAGGGCTTAAAGAATAAAATGAGGCCTTCAAAAATTTGAAATCGGAATCACAAGAAGAATAGAAATCTGCTTAACAGATAGAAAATGTCGAAGATGAATAGTCCACTAGGGACAAAGGATATGGCTTCGTAATGAAAAAGCCAATCCTTTAACACAAATCAATCCCAAAGCCTAAGTAAAAATATCGGCTCGGAAAGAAAAATCACATAAAATAATTTCGACATCAATAGAAAGCAAATTGAGTGTTGCGGATCTACCATCCGGATTCGCAATTCTCAAGGAAGACATCAAGCCCAAAATTGTTTAAAGGGAAAGAATCAACAAGTTCTTTTGGTATAAAATAGTGAGGTGGAACCCATATCAAAAAGAACACGAACAAGATAATCACAAAGCAAATGTCATCATGGATTGAATAAGAAATACCTTGACCAAGAGAAGTGTCACAAGGGGCTTGCACGACTTTCGACTTTCCCTCCCTCTTGCTAGGGAGTTTGGGACATGTAGATAAGTAATGACCCAAGCCTTTGCAATAGCGGCAATAGAGGGGTTTCGGGCACTTAATTACATAATGGTCCGTGGAACCACAATTGTAGCATTGTTTACGACTTGGGGTAGGAGTCTTGGCTACCGAAGTTTCTTGTTCCACCTTCTTCTTGCTTTGAAGTATGGGGCAGACAGAAATATGATGACCTGTATTTCTGCAATAGCGACAAAAGAGTGGCTCCGGACACTCCTTTGCATAGTGGTCCTTAGAATTACAATTGTAGCATCCTCCACGATAAGGGATTGGAGTCTCTGCTACAAACGTAGTTTGCTTCACTCTCTTATTGGGATTAAGGCTCTTGAACTTAATATGCCTCTTCTTGGAAGTCCCAATATCACAAACACTTCCTTTACCAACCTCTTCATGAAGAAGAATAACATCCACAAGCTGATTGAAAGAAACTTCAATTTTCAAAGGTAGAACCATATCGGGGTTCTTACTCAAAGCACAGATAAACTCTTGATTCTTTACAAGATCCAAAAGTTGTTGGGCAGTCATGAATGCGTCATCCAGAGAAGGTCTACTGGATTGACCAGCGCTAGGACTGCTAGAACTAACCATTTCCCTTCCTTTAGAAAAGAAAGAAGGAGAAAAGTTATTCTCAAAATAAATATCAAGCAATCTTGATAGACAAAATAAGGAATCATAAATGAAAATAGGATAGGACGGTACGTAGACCCGAATAAAATCCTAAAGCACGACTCCTAAGAAAGACTTAGGACGATGATCCCTGTTATAATATTCCATATTGTTCCGAAGTTTGGCTCTGATACCAAGCTGTGACGCCCCACTTCTATACACATGCTAGCCAAGAACATTACGGTGAATGCTGTCGACTAGCACGGAGAATAAGGCTGTTGAGGAGCGACCATCCGTGTAATTTTTTTGCGCGAGCACCGATATGTCAGATAATATAACATGCATTCTATTTCAAGAAGAAATCCGACATACCGACACAAACTCAAAGCTACTACACGGTGGCAATATAAATCCTTCGGAAAACAAATATAGAAATAAGCATAACACAAATCAGTCACGGATAATTCATATCACAAAGGCGGAAGAAGATATGAATATATAATTAACATATGGAAGTGTGTATCAGAGTAGTGGTCAAAAAGATCCACAATAATACAAAAGAATAGCAACACGTGCTATACAAAAGAATACAACAATGAGTCTATATCTCAAGTGTATATAACAAAATAAACTACTAATTTAAGTAGTTTGCCAAAAGTCAGAGAAGTCAATCCCAGGGGAGAAGTCAAGCAGAAGCACCTGTAACATCTCGGTCTGACCCTGATTATTATTTAATAAGAAAATAATAAACGGATCAGTCTAACTATAAATATCAGATGGAACGATATAGAATAAGAGATATGACTAAACACATAATAATCACAATGCCAAGCTGTGATATATATAATTAGTTGAAAATCATCAATCCGATTAATCAATGTCACCAAATCTACACAAGAATCAAAGAAACGTCATACTCCTTATTTCGTTCACCAAACCATAAATATTGACGATAATATCAATGTCAATCACAAAAGTCAATGACACACAAGTTCCAGAAGACTACACAAGAAATCCAAAAATCACTAAAGTCAATGACACACAAATTCACCAATGCACAAATATCGATAAGGCTTATCAATAGAAATCACGAAAATTGGTGAAACACAAATTCTAGAAATCATCTCAAGAAATCCAGAAATCACAAAGGGGGGGAGGCCTATCACAAACGGGAGCATAAAGCTCACCAACACGTGTATCACAAACGGAATGCTAATTCCATGGTTGCTAACCATCACAAATTGAGCCGAAGCTCCACAAACGGCCCGAAGACCATGGGTTGCTACCCCATCACAAATTGAGTCGAAACTCCACAAAACGGGGTTTAGTCTCCCTCGCAGACAAAGAGACATCGCACATTGCTAGTCTAAATCACAAAGATGATCGTCATGATCAGCGAGAAGTGTCGATTACACTAAGCTAGTAAATATATGAGTTTAGCTTCATGTCCCATAACCACTTGCTTAACTTAAATATTTACGAACAAACTGTAAATCTCCACTAGAAAATTGTCACAAGAGGTTCAATCGAACAAGTCCAAGAATTAACCGACAAAGTAAACGCAAGCGTTTCATACCACTTGTTTTACTAAGCCGTTTAATTAGATTTCTCATACGAGTGAGGTAAAGGTTTGTATATACTAATAGATTGGAAAACAGTTTTATAAATGAATTTGGTATTAAAATAGTATTGAAATCGTTTGAGGAAAGAGTTTTGATATTTACTACTAGTATAGAAAACCTTTATATTTTTAAAGTGACAAATCACGAAGAAGATTGTAAGAACAATCAATCACAAAAATTCACATACGAAGACGTGAATAAAATCCAACGAAATCGATAAAGGATCCATCGAAATGGATATTCAAAAATCCCTAAAAAGAGTCATCAAAGTCATAATAGATGATAACAACAAATAGGATTATCACGAATCGATTTAAATTGGAATTTCAATCTAAAAAGGCAAATTGGACTCAAACAGCAGGTTCAGTCGACTGAACAGAGTTTTCAGTCGACTGACCCTATGCCTGGAAATTTTCCAGGTTCAGGAAACTTTCTGTTTCCAGTTTCAGTCGACTTGTAGAGTTTTTCAGTCGACTGAATCATGCCTGGAAACTCTCGGGTTTCAGGTTCAGTCGACTGAACAGAGTTTTCAGTCGACTGAATCATGCGTGGGCTTTTTTCAGCCTTATTCAAATGAAGAGCAAACTCTTCCAAAATGCAACCGGACGAACATTGGCTCTAAGGGTTTATGCCAATCGGCAACCCGGCCCTATATGCTCCTCGATGCATCACCAAAAGCATGATCAAACATCCATAAAAGGATTTCACACAAATTTGACTTAAAAACCCAAAAATTGGAGTATTCACAAAACCAATCCAAAACAAGAGCAAATGCACATGAAGAAGTGTTAGGAATTCATACCCAACAACCAAAGATAATTATAGTCATAGATGTGAGATAAAAATCTCATCTTTTTACCAAAATCAAACAAGAAGAAGCTTGAAAGCAAATGGAGAATCAACCTCTCTTTAACACAACCCAATTGATCTTGAATCTAAGCTCAAAACAAGAACATTCCCGAAATTAGGTTTAGGAATTTCTGAAATTGGTAAGAGAATAAGTTGGAGAAGAAGGAGAGAAGCTTACCAAAGGGTTCTTCTTGAGTTTGGAGCTAGGAATTTGATTTGCAAGAGAAACTAGGGTTTTGGAGTTTTAATTTCCAATCTCTCCCACCATTAATACTCTAAAAACTGAAATGAGAAGAGAATGAGGGTGAGTGGGGAAGAGTGGCTCAAATTTGAGCATAAGTTAACATAGGGCTGAGCCCAAACCAAACCCAAAGTGAAAAGTAGCAAAAATCAACTTTCTCCAAACATATCGAAGCTTATACTCAAAAAGGTCGCAAACGGCATTTTAAACTCAATGGGAGTGGTCCCGAGTCCTAATTCGACCGTATGCAAAAAGTAGCTTTTTGGACTAAAATCCGACTAATGATGAAATATTTAAATAAAATATTTAAACATAAAATCGATAAATATGCGGGTTGTTACACTTCATCTTCACTTCAGATTCACGACCTAATGTTAATTAGGATCGATGTGGTTTTCGGATATCCAAATATGGAAACCCGATCCCGGTCTCACCGAAATCCAAAACGTGTCTTTTAAGGCCAAGTTGTTTTAGAGTTTAAAACAATTTCAATTATCTATATACACACAGATAGATAATTCACACCACAATAGATAATCAACATTTTCATCATAACGGATAATCCATATCATCATTATAAACAGATAATCCATGTTATCATTCCAAAGCAACCAATGCATCCATAACATTACTCATCTCATGGCTGAGATTATAAACCATACAAGGCAACCAATACCAATCATCAAACATAAGCAAAGATTTAATGATCACACCATCGATAATTAATTTAAAATGAATTAAACTAATTACTTCATCCATAAGTAATTTAAAATGAATTAAATTAATTACTTCGTCATTATAATCCTGCTTAACCATTAATTGATTACAAATCAATTAATTGATCACCATCTCATTAGTCATTTCAATTAATCATTATTGATTAACAATTCCCTAATTAAATAAGTAATTAGCCTTTAAATTAATTATACAAGTTAATATACTTAACACTTTGCAATAATTAACTTGAAATTACTTGATCAATTAATTAACTAAAGTTAATTACATTAATCCTTCATTAATTAATTACTTCATTTATTAATTATTCCTTAATTAACCAATTCATCATTAATTTTATTAACTAATTATTTCTAATTATATTTAATCAATCTCTCTACATAAATTAACTACATTAAGTAATTAATCTGAAATTAAACCATAGATATATTAATCACCCTTGATTAATAACAATCCAGTAATTAACTACCCTTAATTACTCATTCCACAAATTAATTACTCTTAATTAATTATCTCAATTAATCCCTTGATTAATTTCAAAGTAATTTAATACAAATTACTTCCATAAATAAACATCTTTAGTTACATCCAGTAATTATCAATTAATTACTTCCCTAAGTAATTATATTCCATTAATTACATAAAGTAGTTATCTATTACCATCAAGTGTTTAAATTAATTAAACTAAATTAATTAATCTGAACTAATCACATTAAACCAATTAATTACATTAAGTAATTAATTCATTAATTACTTCAATTAAGTAATTAAACATAAACAATTTCACAAATGATTATTATTAATTAATTAATCTAATTAATTATTAAAAATTAATCACATTAGTTATTTATTAAATAATCTTAAGTTAATGGCCTTCATTAACAAATCTTTAATTATATTATTAAGAAATTAACTCAGATTAACCATCATTAATTACAAATTAATTAATATTTAATTACCAATTAATTAATTACTAATTATTAAATTAATCAAGTGTTAACTGCAACTTAATTAATTCTTAATCACTCGATTAATTAATCTTTAGTCATTAATTAAAATTTAATTAATAATCTCTAATTACAGATTAATTAACCTTAATCAATTAATCTTAAGTCTTTAATTAATTAATTTAAAAATTCTTAATTACTTAATTAATCATCCATATCATTAATTTATTTAAATAATTAATTAATTAATCATTTTAATTAACTTAATTATTTAATGAATCCAAATTCTTAAATCCTAACTTAATTTAAGAAAACATTTCTTACCTATTTAAACTATTTAAAAACACTTTGTTTCAAATTTACTTTAAATTTCACTTTAAATTTCATTTAATTTTTTTTAAGATTTTAAAATGAATACAATTTTATTTAAACAAGGTTTAAAACAATTTAAAATCTTTTTGTCTCACATGTTCAAGAAACATCCATTTTATAAAATAAAAGTTTAAAAGATTATAAAACAAATTCACTTTAAACATTCCAAGTTATTTTAAAAACAAATTCAATTTAAAAATATACTTTTAATTTCAAATCTGAAATACAACTTGAATCTTTTATTCCAGATTTAAACTCAAATCTTTAAAGCTTTATTTACATTTTACGTCTTCCTTTTAAAAAATTCAAATCATTTAACCTTCCCAATGTAATTAAACAAATTTAAATTTAAACTTATTTTATTTTAAAAACTGAAGTTCAAACCCAATTCCAGATTTTAAAAACTCATATTTAATCTGATTTTAAATTTTTAATTTACAATTTTAAACTTCCAATTCAAATTCAAAACCACATATGCTTTTACACTTAAAGTTGTTTAAAACCTCAATTAAAATTTAAAACTTAAATTATATCAAATCTCAGATTCAAACTAATTTGAATTCATATTCAATTTCGAATTTCAAAAACTCATTTTAAATTTCAGTTTGCATTTAAACTTTACTTTTAATTTAAAAAAACAGAAACAGGTTTTCTGTCTTTATTTAAAACCAAACTAAAATTTAAAAATTCAAATTATTTCGAAAACCAAGATTTAAACTATTTGAATTCATATTTAAATTCAGGTTTTAAACTTAGTTCAAAATTTTAGTTTACATTTAAATTTTACTTTAAAATTTTAAAATAACAGAACAGGTTTTCTGTTTTAATTTGTAAAACCTGAAACAACTCATATACTCGAGCCCACTAAAAAAAACTTCAAGTCACAACCATAACAGCTTTGAGCTAAAACTCGATTCACCCGAGATAAACACGAGTAAACTACAGCTGCAACCATCCCAACTTCATCAGAAAATAACAAGTCACCGTGCACATGTACAGCGACGCCGGCCATCCCTGATCATCATCGCGGCCTCCCCACAGTCGCTGATCATCCCCTCAGGCCAACCATACACCAACCCCATCGATCAATGATCGAAATCAAAATTGAGACAAAGGCCTCAAACCAGGAACAGGCACAAAACTCTGTACCCAAACCTGTCAACACCTTCCCTGAAACTCCAACCACCGTCACCACTAAAACTCCGACGAAGACTTCGACAAACCATCATCTTCCAGTACCCAAGACCCCAAGCAACTCGAACAACTATTCTTGCCGAAATAATCAATTCTTCCCTAACACAGAAAACTAGGGTTCAAATCTTTAAAACCCAATCACAACATTCAAAAAGAAATACACAACAATCTGATAATTTACTCCTTATCCCTGATAACTCCACCACTTCCAGGCACAAAATCAAACCGTTCGATCCCATAGATTATCAATTAGAACCCAAAATGCAAAATACAGTCAATTTAAAACTGCTCTTTGATTCTAGCATTTTAAATTGTAATTTTTGGTTTAAAATTAATGATTTTGCATGAGGTTTTGATTCATAATCCTGAAACATTGAATTGTAAAATTTGAATTTTTCACTTATACAATTTATTGCTCTGTTATTTAATTTTTTCCATGCAATACAAAAAAATATATCTAACTTACATAAATTTTTAGAACTTTACTTTATGTCCTAACAATCAGGTTTAGTTTGAAGTATAAACATTAACAAAGATTGTTATAAGAGGGGAAATGGATTTTAACAAAATCCATACTACAAAAACCAAGCACTGTTAGAAGCATATACAATAGCATATTATATCCATACACATCACACATTAATTCATAGAAATGGACTTCAATTTACACACAAATCATGTAAAATTTAAAAATATGAACATACATCAGGTTTACAATACTTAAGCCTTTTAAATTAAAAAGTTACTCACTTGTTAAATCCTGATGAGCATAGTATGACTATTTGAACAACCTTTAATTTTTTTGAAATCTTGCTTGAATGCCTTTAAAAACTTTAGTGCTTTGATCTTTGAAACTTGAGTTGGTGATGCTTTTATAACTTGCTTTAAAATGCTTCCAGCTTTGAAAAATTTCATGCATGCAGGTTTGCTTGATTTTTCAGTTTTTGAAGAGGGAAATGCAGGCTTTTGAAAACAGATTGTTGTATGCAGGTATTTTAACTTGCACGTTTTTCTTTTGTTTGGAAATGATTGCTTCAGTTTTGTGGAGAATGTGTTACAGGGATTGATATGAAATTTTGAAGGTGAGCAGTTTGTTTTACAGGTTGAAGAGAAAACAGGTTTTAAAGGAAATGAAAATATGCATTTTGAAATACGTTACAAGGAAATGATTTGTAGGTTTGTATACTTGAAAATGCTTTGTATTTTGACATGAGGATTGTTTTTTTTTCAGCTGAAAGATTTCTTAGTTTAGGAATTGCAAAATGAGAAAAAGATAGAAAAGGGAAGAAGGCAAGTTTATATAACAATATTTATGATAAATTAAAAATTAAAGAAAATTAAAATTTGACACTTGGCTTAAATCTTACACTTGTTAATTTAATTATTTATTCACTCAACGCATGTTAGATTAGGCTTTTATATACTTACACATGTCCTTTTAAATAATTTGTATTTATAATTAAGTGTTAATAAAGGTTTTTAACTAAATTAATTAGTTTCTAATACTTAGTTATATAGATAAATAATTAAAGAATAAACCAAGTATAATTATAAATAAAAACAATACATATATTTATTATTTTATAATAATATTTTTAAATCATTTTAAAATAAATCTATAAAAGAGATTTTAAATTACTTGTTATTTAAATGAATAAATGTTTCATTTATTAATTGTGTTTTAAACTTCATATCTAATTTACAAATCATATTTATTTATCAATATTTTAAAAAGAAATAAAACAAACATTTTTATAACTTTATTTTAATCTAAATTAATATCAAACTTAAGTTAAAATATATTTTAAACAAATAAAACATTTATCGTATATATTTAAAATCATTTAGTTATTTATAAAATAGCTTTGAAAAGCTTAAATCGAAAATAAATCATACTTTCCTAATTACCAAAATATTATAATTAGAAAATATGCTTTATTAATTAAATTTAAAAATCAAACTCATCTATTTAAAATATATATATATACACACATTATAAATAGAAAATAATTTATTAACTTATTAAAAATAAAATTAATAATTAAATATTTATTAAAGAAGATTATTGAATCAATTAAAATTTATTAACAAAAATTATCAAATTAATTTAATTTTAAACATAGATTGTTAAATTTATATTGCCATAAATTCCGGGATATCACAGATAGAATCCCATTGCTACATCTAATTGGGAAAAGACTTTAGTCCCTACAAGTTGGTCGAAAAAGTCATTTATTCTAGGTAGAGGGTACCTATTCTTCCTTTTAAACTTGTTTAACAACCTATAATCGATGCAGAGCCTCATAGAACCATCTGCCTTAGTAGCAAATACAAAAGGGGCTCCCCACTCAGAAGTACCTATAGATGAATTCTTTCTTCAATAGCTTTGAGATTTGCTTATCCAATTCCCTTCTTTCTTTGGGGGCCATAAGTATCAAAGGCAGAGCGCCGAATCTTGTGTCCTTCTCTAAATCAATTCAGAACTCAATCTCCCTATGGGGTGGGAGACTCGAGATCTCCTTAAAGATATCACGAAATTCACACTGTGGGTACAGATGATGGCTTTCCAACAACACATAGATTTAGTGAGTATGAATGGCTTAACTCAACTAAAGCTTTGGGTGTACAAAGAACTTTTAACACAGTCAAGAATGGCTCCATAATATGACAACCAATGTATACCCAAGATATTCCCATACCCCTCGAAATTTAGAATGTACGTAGTACATATGAAATCAACGTTGCATATGTCTAACACCACGTCTATGCAAATAAGAGAAAGATGGATCGAATCCCCAATGGGATTGGAAACCTCTATTGGACTGTTGACCATCTAGGTCTAAAGGTTTAAGCAATTTACTACATTCCTAGCTATAAAGGAATGTGATGCCCCTGAATCAAATAGGGTGCGAATAGTAACCCTGAAAATAAGATTTACACCTTCTAGAGCTACTTTTCATTGGTCTTCTAGTGGCTTACTTATAATAGGGATGGTTTCAATAATGTTGGCTTGTTCGCTTGATCCTTCCTTAGCCATCATAGGATAGTGATTCTTGTGATGCCTTTCCTTGTAGCAATTAAAGCACCTACCCTTAAAGGCTTCCTTCATCAGACTCACCCTACAATCTTTGGCTTTATGAAATTTCATTTGGCATTTCTTACACACCTTCGCATCCTTATTAAACTTACCATTTGATTTCTTATTGGCCCAAAAGCTCCCCTTCTTAGACTCTCCTTGTTTTGAATCAGTGCTGACTTCTTCTTCTCTATTCCCTTATCTTCCTCATTGGCCACATGCAACATTGCCATTTCTACCAACATCTCATACGTGGCCTTTATAGATACTTGGGTCAAAAATATTTCTCTTAGTAGGAAATTTAAGCCCTTCACAAACTTAATGGCCTTTTTCATAGGTGTGTCTGTTAGGCTCCTCCCGAATTTAGCCTATTCAGTAATTTAGTTATGTACTTCCTAAGGGGTAGAATATCCTTGCCTCAGCTGAATGAACTTTTCCAATTACAAGCGCACCTCTACTCTAAACATGAATCTCATCTCAAATCAGTCCTTGAATTCATCCTAAGTGAATATCTTTATAGGGTGCTCATCAGTCACAAAGTTCCACCAATTCAAGGCCTCTTCCTTGAGGTGCCAAGCTGCTATTCACCTTCTTATCTAATCATCCAAACCAAGCTCCCTAAATATCTTCTCGCAGTTACTATTCCAAGCTTTAGATTTTGAATATCCTTAAGTTCCAAAGTATGTCTTCCCTTCCATATTGAGAAAGTCCTTACACAGCTTAGGAATTTCGACAAGACATGGTGCTGCATCAGCGGGTGAGGTAGCTGGTCCATCTGGAGGAATAGGAATCTTCTCAACAATCTTAAGATGTTGTTTAAACTATTTGGGCATTCCATGAATGGGTGGTCTTCCTTGGTTAGGGTTATCTTATTCAAAAGAAGATTGATTATCTGCCATATCAACTATCCATAGGTTAAACCCTTAGTGGCGGTTTCCTAAGATAAGAATTACATATTAAAAGAAAAAGGTTGCCTAGTGTATATACGTATGTTCAAGAAGATATGGTGTGTTTGTGTGTATAGTAAGAATTCTTTTAAAATTATTTTTGAAAAACCTTTTTCAAAATAACAAATACGTCTCTCATACGAATAGTTTTCCCCCATCGATTAGGTAAACTAGGCTCTGCTACCAAATGTAACAACCCACCCCGGTACAGGTTTGAATTTAGACCTAATAAAGGCCCATCAAAACTTGATCGATTCTAAGGCAAGCTGTTAATAATAAAAGAAATAACATTAGAAAGCCATGACTAAACTTTCATAACTTATAGCAGATGGAACAAAAAAAAATAGCTAAGTGTATCCATTTATTTCAAAACCATAAAAATGTCATTATACACATTTCCATGAAAACCGTAGCATAATATCTGTTACAACAATTATCAAAATACATGGATACACATAAAAGTAAGTAATAATAACAAATACTACCACATGCCAAGCTTCTCCGTCTCTAAGCATCGTCACTGCCATCACTCCATCCTTAACATGTGTTGTAATGAGGAGAGAGTCAGAACAACAAGTGTCTAGTGAATAAAAACCTCGAGTCTTACCTTTTTAGTATCTGGGCAGTGTATTTCAAATTAAGAATATGTCCATGAACATAAAACCATAAAAACCATTTAATACTTCTCTATAAGGGAAGGAGGCGGGACCAATCACTTAATACCTTCCAGTCCAGAAGCATGTTTCTAAAATCTCATATCACAATCATATGTCATAAACAACTAATAATGTGTGAGACGGTACCCAAGCCACTTGATACCTTTTGTCGGAAAATAGGCAGACTTTGGTCATTTAATACCTTAATTAAGGAAGATCCCATCATTTAATACCTATTTCCTAGGCGTGCTTCTCAATGGTACTATCTAGCTGACACCATATGGAATCTCTTAGGCCACTTAATGCTTCCATATAGAAAAGTAGGCAGTCTCTAGTCATTTAATACCATAATAAACGCAGATCCCATCATTTAATAACTATTTCCAAAAGTGGACCACCTCATAGAGACACCACCTAACGTAACCCATTGGCCATTCAATAATTCATCTGGGAAAAGAGGTGGTCCAACCACTTAATACCTTAAGACCTTGAAGCAGGCCCTTCGTCTTATAGCCCATACTCATAAAGACATCTAACATTAATCCAACTAGTCATAGGAACTAGTAGCCAGATTAGCTGGGCATATTTCCCTTAAAGGATTTGGGACCAACCTCGTGTCATTACAAATATTTATCAGTAGGATATCTCACATCAATCAAAGTGTACACAACTGCTGGTAGCCTCAAAGTGAAGGGCAGACTTCTGTCATGTAACTCTGTTGACCTTGCATCCCTATGACATAGCCATACATCAATTACTCTCCATACACACACACATACTCATCTCACCATTTCATAAATATGGCCTTGTTAGGAATCTTCCTTGTTATTCCTTAAAATAATAATTAGGCTATACAGGAGTTTCCTCTTATTTTTTCTTAACAATCAATTACCTTCATAATGGGGGAAATAAATCAAAATAAACACCTAATTAAATATGTCATATATAATTATACGTTAATTACGCAAATAGAGATAAATAAATATTCATGCCTAATAAGTTCTAAACGCATGGATTTTATTCTTTAAACTAATGTTGAATATCAATTCCTTAACCAAATATTATTGCAAGTCCTTTTCCTTCTCCCAAGATTTCGTGGGACTCTAATATCTAAAGCTGGGAATAAATATTCATAACCCAAACTATAACAACAGACTTGTAAATAAAATAGAAACTCAATTTACTACACTAATTTAATGGAATATCTTAAACCATAGGAATTGCAATCTAAACCCCATATTTTATTCAACTCCTCTTCTATAAAGAAATTGATAAGAATAAGTGGTATAAATTACGAACATAATTCATAATCTAAACCTCTTATTTTATTAAATAATCACAATTTGACCCAAAGAAAAGGAGAAGTAGAATAGACTATGAAATTATCAAAAATTGCATAAATAAAAAAAATTACATCAAATTAACGTGAATAATTTGGAATCTCAACATTGACATATCAAAATAAAAATGAATTTTGGGGGATTTTATCTATCGCATTTTCAAAATCCCAAAATCCCTAAGGCATATTTAAATCCAAAAGAAAATACACTAAATAATTGCTGAAATGAAATACTAAGGTTTTCACTCACAGATTAGCTAGCTTTAATTAAATGGATTTGTGGCCTTCCAATCTCTTCTAGAATCTCCCTCTTTAGATACACACACACACACACCCACATAAAATAGGGAAGAGTTACATATATATATGTATATATTCGTTAGATTCAAAATAATTGGAGAAGAATAGGATAATAGTAGATTGGAGAAAGAAGAAATGAATCAGCAATAAGTTGAATTCTTACTCGATTTCCCTACGGAGTTTCTAAATCTTATTAGAGAGATAGCAATGGCATAATTTCATCAAACTCTCCAAAATAATATGAATAAAAAGTGGAGAGGATAGGGTTCTATTTATAGGAGTTGAAACGCATTAGAACCACGGGATGGAAGTAGGTAAGAAACGGATAAATATGGAGTGTGCAACTCAAGATGACATAGCTTTAAACCTTAGTCGCCACTGGCAACTTTCACTGCCAAGCAATTGACTTCCTTTATGTGACTAGTCGACCGCTATGGTTGATCGCTTTGGTCGACTGGTTGACCTATATAGGTCAACCGCTCCTCTATTTCGGGGAATGTTTATTTTGTTCAGTTGCACAATTATTTTATTCCCCGCTTAGATTTTTAAAGTTAAATGTTAATTAAACACTTACTTAGCCTCCAAGCTAATTTTTAAAATTTAAACCCAAAATTTTATTTCTCATTTGAATTCGAATTCAAACTAAATTAATCTAAATCTGAAAACTTCAAATGCTCGTAACTTCTTTGCTTGAGCTTCATATTCAACATATTATATATGGAAATGTTCAGAATTTCACCATGAAAGCAACAGAATAACTCTCATGGTGAAATTCCAACTTTTATAAAATTTCCATATTCTACCCTTATCATATTTAATTCACCTTACTTTATTTATTTATAGTTCATTTTACAGGGTGTTACAATACCCCTACTTAACATAAATCATAACTCTCATAAATGGATAAGCCTAATTCATCACCTTTTAGCACTAAGAAAAGTCAACTACTTTTCAAACAAGTTAGTAAACTATGAGATTGACACATTTCCTCGGTCAAGAGGGAAACCTTAGGTTAGAGCTCTATTGCTTATATCCCTACTCGACATCGATCCCAACTCTCATATATAGAAAAGTCTACCTCGTCGGCTTTTAGTGTTAAGCCTAGTCAACTAGATTTTTTAAAACTTGTATATATATATGTACTTTAAAAATACTTGTAAATATGTTTTAAATATCTATGTAAAATATTACTTGTTTATAATTTGATGAAAAATATGTTTTATATTATAAAACATCTTTACTTTGAAAATACATATTTAAGTATTTAAAAATATATTTAAATTCCAACCACCTTTAAAATATTTTAAATGGTTAGAAAACATCTCTAAAAAATATTAAAGAAAATAGTAAATATAAATATCATTTTTAAACACTTAAAACCAAGTAAAACTTACTATAATAGCATTTATAAATGATGTTAAAAGTCCTTAATAAAGAATACATTGAAATGCACAATCTTTACGACTAGTTTTAACCACTTAAACAAATGATTTAAGACTTTAAAATTTTTTAGTAAGTACTAACCTTAGAATAATTAAAAACCATGGAAAGAAACCCTAATAATATCTTCCAATTTATTTAGAAAAATTCCCGAAAACAGACTATAGTTACAAAGTGTATTTATAACCATCTTTTTGCTCTAACTCACAACTTTGGTTCACAATTTCTATAATTTTCCAACCCATTTATTTGCTTTATAATACACCAAAATATGTCTAGAGAACAACCAAATCTAATTATCCCATGTTAAAATCATAAATATCCACTTTACACAAGTTACAGTAAAAGGATATCGAAGTGCACATATAGCGACTGTTCTCGCTTCAAACACTTTCAAACAGACTTCATTCGATCATACAAATCAAACAACCATTTAAACATCAAGTCAAGGCCACACTACATGTTTAAGAAGGTAATATAAGTGATGTTATATAATATAAAGTTGTCATTTGCATTCATAAGCAATAGGGGTCCAAAGTTTATAGCTTTAATTAGTTAATGTCACTTTAACTTATACTTCAAACGCAACATATATATACAATATCTAACAAAAGTATAGTGAGATAACTCACTTAGATCTAAGCCAAAAATGCTCAAACACAAAAAAAACTCAAGAACACTTTCTACCATCACCTTGCAACCACCTTCTTCTTCCTTTCTTGCTTTAAACTTATTTTTCCAAGGCAAACATGCCTCACTTGCTCATGGCCATTCAATGAGGGCGGAGTTATGCTTCCAAAATTCAAGATCTAACACGGTGGAAGGTGTTCAGATATTATCCTAAGGTTTGTTTGCAAAGTTTGAGTAGATTTGCAAAAAAAAATTTCAGAACGTAAGAGAAGAAGAAGACATTAAAGAAGCTTGGTTTTGCTTTGTGAGTTTGTGATTATTTAACAAGGGTATGCCCCCTCCTTATATAGGCTCAAAATGATGTTGCCTAAGCTTGTTCTCACCACCCTTTCACCATGCCATAGAAGCCTTATCTCCACACATTCCCATACTTCTCCTTTACATCACTTCACTTTTAAGAAAGTGCTAAAATACCCTAAACATGTTATTATCTCTTATCCATTTGGAAGTTTCTAGAAATTTCTATTTGCTTTATGAATCAAAGTGTTAATTAGTTTCCAATGTGTTCATTTTATCATTAGACAAATGCATAAGAGTTTGAACAACTTATATTGAATAAAAAACTATTTATCAACAAACTGATTTTCAGTCACATTATCGATTTTTATTCAAAGTATTTATTTTTGTAAACATTTTGAAAAATAAGTTTCCTATCATTAGTTAGGATTTAAAACGAGGTTAAGAAGGTTACTAAATAACTTTAATAACATTTAATTAAAGATTCAATTATTTAAATAGTTTAGATTTTTAATTACAAATTGTTTGAAGTTTTGGGTCGTTGCATTCTCCCCCGTTTAGAATATTTCGTCTGCGAAATTCCAATACGAGTAACAAAAAGAAACCACTATATAGCAATACTCAAGAGTATTCAAAATATTAGCAAACATAGCTCTCGAATTGTCCTGGTTCAAAAACCCTGCATAAGGATGATAAACAATCAATTAAACGCAACATACACTCAACAACCTCGGAATATTACTTAGTCGAGTATTCATGCTACCTCATAACAAATCGAATGATCATCACCTAAACTCTCCATAAGCAAGAAAAAATAGTATGCAAATATTGTAAAGATCGTACGATATACATTGACCATCTATATGCAATATCAAATCCGATCACTTGCTCGATCACATAATTTCACTTCCTAACTAGTATAGTCACTTGACTTCTCTAATCCTGACTTCGATCTGATTCCTTGATTAAAAACCTTCATTCTCCTTACATACCTATATACTATAACAGATTTTTTGGATCTTATAAAGAATTTGTATCAATCGTTTGCCGTCAAGAACCGAGTGAAAAGTCCTTGTTCGGACCGGTGTAAATCGCCTCGAAATCATGTACTCGAATACTAGATCAAGAACAGTCATGCAAATAAAACAATATACGTACACTTTACCTATTTATTCTCTTGGTTTCTTAACTATACCAATATCTTTTATCACATTCATTTATACAAATAGTATGTCTTATTAATACAAAATCATTTACGAACCATTTTATAAAACATAACTTCAAGTTTATCAACATTTTATAACTTAACTTCACACTCGTATATTACTCCACTACATCTGAGAGTATATACAAAATATTAAATTTAAAACTGGTTTAAATTCTACCACTTGCTAAGTTCAAGTGTTATATAAACTCATCTTTATATTTCCACAAAACACTTAATTTCAAGTTCTCTAATTGAAAGTTTCCAATTGTCTAAAATCATCAAAAATTCTCGTTTATTTAACAAATCAAATCTACCAAACAACATATCATAACATGCTATACATACCATATAATCCTAATGCATAGGCTATATGTGTCTATAAAATAACTTAACAAAGTTCAATAATGTATTAAACACACTTTACCTAAAAAGAAAAACACGAAAACTTCCAACATTTATTCTAGGCTATACCACCACCACTCGGGCACCCAATATAATATACGTATAAAACTTTGCTCCCCAAAAGTTCACACCAAATTTCTTTTAAAAGAAAAAATATTAGATCTAAACACCAAGTTTTATTTCAAGTCATTTTGAAATAATATATACATATATATTTTGTATAACAAATCATGCTTTTGG
Source organism: Allium cepa (assembly GCA_030765085.1). Lineage (NCBI taxonomy): Eukaryota > Viridiplantae > Streptophyta > Magnoliopsida > Asparagales > Amaryllidaceae > Allium > Allium cepa. The sequence goes on from CM060928.1 coordinate 269,398,841, forward strand.
AATCAAACCGAAATCCATTTTACAAAACAATCCTATAGCATTCCCTATTTAGAAACCCAAAAATAAACGCTGATGATGTTGAATTCATTACCAGAATTAATTTCAAGCGACAGAAGTGAGTTTGGTACATCCAATTCATGCCTTTCAGACCTAACCAAAATCATTTAAAAATGGTTTCAAATACTTCATAAATATTACTTAGTACCTTGATTCCAATTCCATAAACCAATTTCCCAAATACTTACTTTCAAATTATACTACTACGTTTTTAAAAACTTGAAAAATATTTTCAAAGACACCGGGATGTAAGTTTCTAAAATATCTATTAAATCCTTCTTTTTATAAATCATGTTTTATAAACCAAACTTATATAAAACTTCTTATTTATATGAAATCTTTTCACACATTTTTATTTATAAAATAAATATCTTTCCTAAAATTAAATAAACATATTTTTACTAAAGTTAAACTTTTTAACCCAACGTTGCCACTAAATGCCTTATAGTCAAACTATGAAACTCAATCCATAAGGTGGTCGTTTTGATGCATCTCTAATTACTGTCTACTCGACCCATGCAGTGAAAAGGTAAAAACTACTCATAAACCGGTCGAGCATAAATTAATAATTAACAAAAATAGTCAATGCTCATAAACTAGATGAGTACGGCTAAACTAATTAATGAGGGGTAACGAAAGAACATCATTAATCCGTACATTAATTGAACAACATATAAACAATTCACACTTTTATAAGTTACCTTATATAAGTTCTTTAATTCTCCCAACTATAATTACTATTAAGGTATACATTTATAACAAATACAAATATGCTCTCATATGTGTAATACACTCAGCTATGGTAGGGCATTTCCTTACCCTCTCTCTTAATGAGTCATACCCCACCAAAGCCAAGGTTTTGGCTTACCTTCAGCTCTGATACTAAGTGTAACATCATGCCTTTCTAAATCCCAAATGTCGATACTAGTACGTCCATGGTATTCACATGCCGAGCACTCAAGTGCCAAAAAGACAAACTGTTATGGTAAAATAAAAAGAAAAAGAAAAAGAACAAGAAAGAAGAGAACACAATATTCAGATCTCACAGCAGAATGATAATATGTAATATCAAAAGAATAGTACAAAGGGTTACTTTGATCTAGAAATTTTGAAGTTACAAAACCTAAGTACTATCATTAGCCCGTACAGTTATAACTGCCTGTCCTTACAAATGCTGACATGTACAATATTGTAATGCAAATGAAATAAGAATACCATAGTAGGTGATACAACTAGCTCATCTTCTCGAGCCCCAAATAACATCAACGAAAACCCTTCTTTCTCAAACTATTTGAAAGAGAATGTGAGGAATTTAGGGAAAACAAAAGCCCAGCGTCAGATATAAGTCTGATATGAGAAACTCAAGAAATATGCGATTGACATATAACAGTACGTTTGAGATTGCATGAAATACCATAACAGTTATCCCCTAAAAAGAAACACCATCTAATAAGTACATAAGGTGATATATTAATAAAATCTAGAGTGTAGAATATATAACATAGCCGGAATGGTTACACTGGTTGCATTAAGCAACATATTAAAGGGTATAATGAATTTCGATATAGAATGTTCCATAAAGGATTTTCCATAGAGAACCTTTTGGTTAAACCAAAATCTAATCTCCATGCATAAGGATCGGGAAACACCTTTCGAGCATCATATATCTCTAAATAAAATATACTGCAAGGTAAACACAAGCGGTCTATCGTTCGAACATAAACATGAACGATGTGAATCAAATATCATCAAATCCCATCGATTAACGATCGATAGGCATCTCTAGATATGGAGTTGATGACACCCTGATGTGGTTCAGTTAAACTCCAGGTTGTGTAGCCTACTATGTCTTAAGTCATTTTCGATGTCGAGGTCACGTTCAACATCTTTCACACAAGTTTTATTCACTCAAATAGAACACGAATCCCCAAGTGGATACCTACATCTAGAACATATCTTGAAACCATACATGGATTCTAGCATCTAGAAAAGATTGACGATTGAGAGATAGAACACGTACCTTAGTCTTGAAGTGGTTTTCGATAAGTAAAGCACTTACCGATCCGGGTATCTTCAAGACTGAACCGATGAATTTGTTCATTCAATAATAAGGAGGATGATCGCATATGGAAACCAAGCCTTGTGCACTTATCCCATATTTGATATTTTCATCTCACACTATTCCTTGATCAAAAGTGAAGCCGGTAGCTTAGAGCTCTATTGCTAGTATCCCTACTCGAATATCAATCTTAACTCTCACACATAGATAGTCCTAAGCAAAGCTAATTACTATTCAAAAAAATAAGTAAACAACGAGATTAATATGTTTCGACTTTCCAACTCAACTATTCATCAGTCAAGAGGGAAACCACTAGGTTAGAGCTCTATTGCTCATATCCCTACTATACATCAATCTAAACTCTCACAAATAGAAAAGTCTACTTCATCGACTTTTAGTGTTAAGCCTAGCTAATTTCCTTTTCCAAAACTTATAATACTTGTAATAGGTTTTTAATATCTATGCAAAATATTACTCGAAAATAACTAATTTAAAATTCGATGAAAAACATGTTTTATATTATAAAACCACTTACTTCGAAAATACATATATAATTATTAAAAATATATTTAAACTTCAACAAAATTTTAAAATACATCAAAATAGGTTAGAAAACATCTTTGAAAAGATTAGAAAAGATACCAAATTTAAATATCATTTTTAAACTCTTAAAACCATAAGCGACTTATTACAGTATTTATAAATGCTGATAAAGTCCTTATAAAGAACAACATTGAAAAGCACAATCTTAGCGACTAGTTTTAACCACATCAACAAATGATTTTAGAGTTGAAAATTTTATTGTACGAAATACCCTTATATTACTTAAAAATCATGGAAAGAAAACTTTAAAAATATCTTCCCATTTATTTATAAAAAATTCAAAAAAAATTCCCGAAAACAAGCTATCTTTATAAAGTGTATCTATATCCACATTTTTGCTTCAACTTTCACAACTTTGATTCACAATTCTATAACTTCCCAAACCATTCTTTTACTGTTCAATACACCATAAAATGTGTAGAGAACAACCAAATCAAATTATCCCAGGTTAAATTCATCAAACTTTTATTTACACAAGTTAAAAATAAGGGATATTGAAGCATACTTATAATACTATTCTCGCTTCAAACACTTTTAAACATACTTCAATTCAACAAACAAATCAATAACCAATTAAACATTAAGTCAAGACTATGCCATATGTTTAAGATGGTAATATAAGTGATTTTATATAATATAAAGTTGTCATTTTCTTTCTATAGCAAGAGTGGTCCAAAGTTAACTTTAATTAGTTATTGTCACTTTAACTTTATATTTCAAACATAACATACACACACAATATATACAAATAAGATAGTGAGATAACTCACTTTGATCCAAGCCAAACAGATGATCAAGCACAACCAAACTCAAGAACATTTCCTACCATCACCTTGCAACCACCTTCCTTCCTTCTTCTTGCTTAAAACTTGCTTTCCTAAAGTAATTTATGCCTTGCTGGTCATGGCCATCTCATGAGGGGGAAGGTGCGCTTCCAAACTTCAATATTAAACATGGTGGAAGGTGTTATAATATTATCCCAGGGCTTATCCAAAAGTTTGGGTGGATTTGGAGTTGATTTGCAAAAAAAAATTTATAATATTTAAAGATGGGGATAACATTAATGAAGCTTATTTTGCTTTATGAATTTGTGATTAGTTAACAAGGATATGCCCCTCCTTCTGTAGGCTCAAAGTTGAGTTGCGTAAGCTTATTCCCACCCCCAACCATTCCATGTAAGCCTTACCTTCACACATGCCCATCACTTCTCCTTTACATCACTTCACTTTTAACAAAATAAACACCCTTAACATGTTAATATCTCTTATCCATTAGAAAGTTCTATTCTCTTTATGAATCAAAGTGCGTTAATTATTTCTTAATCTGTTAATTTGATCATTGGACAAGTGCACAAGAATTCCAATTCCAACAACTTATATTGGATAAAAAGTTATTTATCGTTAAACTGATTTTCGGTCACATTATCGATTTTTTCAAAGTATTAATTTTTGTAAACAATTTTCAAAAAACAGTTTCCATCATTACTTATGGTTTAAAAGGGGGTTAAGAAGGTATTAAGTCAATGTAATTGCATTTAATAAAAGATTCAAATATTTAAATAATTTAGATATTTAAATACGAAGTATCCGAAATTCTAGGTCGTTATATTCTCCCCCACTTAGGATATTTCATCATCGAAATTCCAACACGAGCAACAAAAAGAAACATTCACATAGCCGTACTCAATAGTATTTAATTATTGGCAAGCATGTAATAGATGCATTTTTGACTCCCGAATGTCTACACTAATGCATCCGTGGTATTCACATGCCATGCACCCAAGTGCTAGAAAGACGGACAGTTAGGTAAAAGGAAAAAATTAACAAAATGAATAAGAAGTCGAGAACAAAAACATCAGAATCTCACATGTAGAATGATAATATATAATTCCACAGAAAGATCTTTACAAAGGAAAACCATATGGATACAATAATTAAAGCAAACTAACCTATCGTCGGCTTTAACAGTTATAACAACATGTCCTTACAATTGCTGATAAAAATAAACAAGGAAATGCAACGGAAATAAGAATGCATGATAAGCAATCATCCAACTCCTCTCTAAGAGCTCCAATGAACATCAACTGAATTTGAAAATATGCACGGGGCTGACCCGAGCATTATAAAAAAATAATAGCTAGATCAGTCTGCCAAACCAAAGTGAGAAACTACTTTATGTAAATTTTTATATTTATAAAACCATTCAAAAATAAAGGTATCTTATAACGTAGTAGAAAAATACGGACAGTTTTTACCTTATAATAACCAAACCATTTCATAAGAAATTAAGTAATATCATAATAATGTCTTGGGTTTAAAATAAATATATAACATAGCCGGAATGGTTCCATTGATTACATTCAACAACATATGAGAGTACATTTAAAACCACTAAGACGCGTTCGTATAAATGGATTTTCCATGGAGACCTCCTCAGTAATAATTGCAAGTAAATTGTCAACTGATCTCCTACGACAAGGATCACAAGATACTTTCCAATTGCCGTAGATAAAATATATACCATAAGGAAAACAAAACTGGTCCAAAATTCAAACACTTTCGTGAATAACATAACCAAGTATCAACAACTCCCCATGTGCAACATCTATAAGCATACTCTACTTAATGTAGTTCATGTACCCCATTGGCTTAGCTAAACCCCAAATTGTGCAGCCTATTCTTTCTTTAGTCATTTTCCAACATCGAGGCTACGTACGACATCTTCACATGAGTCATCATCACTTGAACAGATCACAAATCCCCAACTAGATTCTAGCATCTCAAACAGATACACTTCCAAGAGATAGAACACGTATCTCAGTCTTGAAGCGTTTTTCAATAAGTAGAATACTTACCAATCCCGGTCTCTTTAAGACCGAATCGACGAATTTCCCATGTTAATTTGGTTATATTCAACAACTAAGAGAACAGTCTCATAAGGGAACTAAGTCCCGTATACTTCACTAAGCAAGTAAACACACATGCACTTTCAATTCATACAAAGTGTAATTAAGTCACCTAAATGACTTTAAATCCCTTTTTAATTAATAATCCTTTATTAAATAAAATTCCTTTATATACTTGTATATAAATTTAATTTCTCTTTATAGAAGATATATACTTGTATGCTACTATTTCACTATTCACTTGTGCTCTTTTCAATACTTAAAAAGTATTCATATACTTATCTTAACAGTATAATTATATTCACAATTCACTTAATAATGTTTTCTTACTTTTAAGAATATAATCAAAGAGGTTAGAAACAAATGTTGCTAATATATAGTTACTGTAAACCCTTCTTTATTATAATAAACATATAGCTTTTTCTGTATTTTATAAAAGATTTTAATATTATTACCTTTAAAATTCCATTATAAAAGATCTAATTGTATTTACATTATTCTTCCACTTTTAAATACAATCCAAGGGTTTTAAAAAAATGTCACTAAAAACATTGTTTACCACAAATCCAAAACCATTGTATAGTTATATCATCTTTAAAAACATTCTTTTGAAGATCTAAGATAATACTCGGTTAAGTTCGAAAGTCGAATAATCGATTATCTAATTAAACAATTGCTCATAATAAATCAATGTTCGTATACTTAACTCGTTTTTGATATTTCAAATTAACTATTCCTTGTCCAAGAGCAAAGCCAAGTAAGTTAAAGCCCTGGTTGCATCAGAGCATTTCCTATACACTTCATTCTTGAACCTCACAAATAGATAAGGCTACCTCATCAACTTTTAGTGTTAAGCCTGGCCAACTTATATATGTACGGGAATACCTTTAAAATACATAAAAATATATTATAATTATTTACATAGAATATTATGTAGAAATAAATAATTCGAAACTAAACAGAAAAACCAAATAAACATGTTTTATTTCTAAAGCCACTTACATTTAAAAATTCATAATTAATTGTTGAAAATATATTTAAATATGAAACTAATTATAAAACACCCTAGTATGAGTTAAAAAACAACCCTAAAAATATTATAAAAAATACTTAATTTAAATATCATTTTTACACAAATTATAATTGCAAACAACAAAGATAATATTTTCATAAATGCTATCTAAACTTCTGTTACATGTTTTTAACATGTTTTCTATAAATTTGCCTTTAGTTTTTTATGCTTCATAAAATGATTTTCATTTCATTCTTTTTACAATAGTTAGTATACTTTGGTTAATTAAAAACCATGAAGAAAAATTCTAAAGAATATCTTTTGATTATTTTATCGAAATTACAATAAATAAGGTATATTTCCGAAGTGCCCGTACAACGACTTTTTTTGCTATAACTTTTACCACTTTGTCAACTATCTATCAAAAGATTTAAGCTTCAAAATGTTTATCATAAGAATAGTATGTTATTTACTTGTCAAAACAGTAAATAAATACCTGAAGAAGTCTATAAAAACAAACATCATTTCCCAAAAACAAGGAATTTAAAAATATCGATATATCGACTATTTTTATTTCATACATTCTTAGCTTTATTTAATTAATTTCATAACTTTCTAAACTAATTCCTCATGGTCCAAAACCCTTATAAAAGTGCGGAGAACAACCAATAGAAGATGTACAAAGATAAGTTCATAAATCACCAAATTACACAATTTAAAGTTAACAGATTCAAAGTGCATTTATAACGACTACCGACATATGGACAATTCCATATTCAATTCAATATTCAATGCCATTTAATCACATAAACCAAGGCCTTCCAAGGTACAACAATTACAAAAATAACATGTTATTCAAAGCACATAGATATGGATTATAACATTACTTAGTAAGGTCTATTATTATTAATAATGGCAAGCAAATTAACAAGTTTTTAACAAGAAAATTAACAAGTTCTTAACAAGCAATTTAACAAGTTTTTGTTTTCATTCAAGTTAAGATAACTTACATTTATTCAGACTAAACACTACCATCTTCCTCCTAACGTTCAAGCAAGCATCAAACACTTTCTACTTCAACCAAAGCTTATGTCCAAGCTCTTCCTTCTCAACATTGCTCATGGCTTAGCCTCCCCTCTCCACTTTTATTCCTGACCATGTGCCAATCTTCCCCATTGCTCATGGCCATAGGCTTGCTTCACCATAAATGCTCATGGACCATGATGGTTTTCCCCCTTTGATCCATCACTTCTTCAATCAACTGATTCCAATTCATCGAAATGTTTCAATTCGAATTAAAATTGAACGGATGTTCAATTTTATGATAAATTCCTACTAGCTCCAAATCCTTCAAATCCAAGTCTATAGTGTAGATTCTGTTGATACGACCGCAACGCAACTTCTCGCGCTCAATTTGGATCTCGTATGAATGAATTATGAATTTATTAACTTTTGAAATAAGTAAATGATAATTTGTCTTATTCGAAATATATTTGTGGAATGGAATCTACTTCGAGCCCGTCAAAGGGATGGAACACTAGTGGGATGGAACCCATGACAATATCTAGTGGAACATATAGTGGTCCTATTTTGATATCCACTAATTTTATAGAAATTCTATTCAGAAATATATATCTCTTGTTTTCAAAAAAATGTTTTCAAAACTTTCTTTTCAAAAAGACATCTCTCTTGGTTTTAAATATTTTAGCCTCAAAACTATTTTTATCATTTCTGATATTTTGATTTCAAAATTGTCCTTGTTTTTAAACCATCTCTTGTTTTAAATATTTAGCTTTAAAAATTTTATATACTCAGATTTTAAATCACTTTATAGATTAAGATTATATATATTAAAAATTACTTTCTAAACTCTTTTATATGTTTAAACTATATTCAAATATACTTACAAAGTTTAGAAATTGTTTTGACAAATTATAGAAACCAATTTTAATAAGAAAATTAAAACATCAAATTTGCCTTAAGCATGTCGACATCCCTCAATCCCCCATGTTGACATGGTGTCCGTTATTTTCAATTTTCAATTTTCAATAGAAGTGTTTATTCGTCGTATCCTTTCACCAAGTAGGCATGGTTATTGCTCTACTATAAATACCAGTAAGTTCCAAATGAATTTTCATTTATTTTCTCTTCTCTTCATCTTCCATATTAATTCTAAAGAATCATAAACTATACTCTGCCAAAAATACTAAGTGAATCAAACTTGATTATCTCTTGTTTGATTCTCTGTCACTCTCTTCATAAGATCTCAGTGCTATTCAGAGTTATAGAATCTTTTGTAAATCAAAATGTAAAGTAAAAGGTGCGGTTGAGTCTTGAAATCAATTGGGTGTGATTGTAGCCCTGGAAATCAATTAGATGATATTGTAGCCTGGTTAAATCAAGAGAGTTTGCTCTGGACTCGAATACAGGAGGGTGTACCTTGTAGCCTTGAAACTGAGGGTGTAATCTAGGAGATTATTTTGATAAGTAATCCGTACGATTGTACGGGATTGGATGTAGGGTAACTCCGAACCAGTATAAAATCTTGGTGTGTTCTTTCCTTTACTTTTTTTATTTAGTATTTGCATATATGTATGATTCTGTTTATATATGTGTCTATGAATTGCATTTGTTGGAGATTAAATTACATAAGTTTCAAAAAGATTTAGAAAATCTATAAAACACTATTCACCCCCCTCCCTCTAGAGTTATTGCAGCCTTAAGATCCGTAATCTGCATTTCTCACATTTGGTATCAGAGCATTGGTTTTCAAAGTTTTCATAATCGGATTTTTGAAATTTTTTAAAAAATGACTACCAACACTGGTTCTGTTAACACTATCACTAGTTCATTTGTAGAGGGTCAGTCTGCTGCCAGACCACCACTTTTTAATGGCAGTAACTATGCATATTGGGCATGTAGAATGAAAATATATTTACAGTCAATAAGATTAGACACTTGGATTATCACACAAACCGAATATTCTGAACCCACAACTAATTTTGCACAGTGGACTTCTGAGCAAAATACTATTGCACAAAATAATTCAAGACCATGAATATTTTATTTTGTTCACTTGATAGCAATGAATTCAATAGAGTATCTGTTTGTAAGTATGCATATGATATTTGGAAAAGTTTACAAGTTACTCATGAAGGAACAAGCAAAGTCAAACATACCAAAATATCCGGACTCACAAATCAGTTTCAATTATTCAAATGAATTCTAATGAGTCCATTTCAGATATGTATAGTAGATTTCAGGATATTGTGCATTCTCTAATATCATTGGGAAAAAGTTTTTCTGAAGAAGATCAAGTTAGAAAAATCTAATTTCTCTTATTCCGGAATGGGATCAGAAACTCTTGCAATTGAAGAAGCAAACGATATCAGTACTCTAAATATTGAAGAATTGATTGGAAATCTAATGTCGTTCGAAGTACAATTGCAAGGGAGAAGAGATAGCAAGGAACTTGAAAAGAAGTCAAATGCATTCAATGCATTAATAGATGGATCAAACTCGGGAAGCGATAATGATGAAGAAATAGCTTTCATGATAAAAAAATTCAGAAGTTTCTGAAAAACAAAATGATGAACAACTTCAAAAAGAATGATTGTAGGAATTCTAGAAATCATAATAAAGTACCAAACCATGTCAAATGTTTCAACTATGATGAACCAGGCTATCTCAAAAGAGACTGTCCGCATCCTGATAAGCAAAAGTTTCCTGCAAGCAATGATTATACAAAGAAAAGGAAAAGAGCGTAAACCGCTACGCTAGATGATTCAGACTCAGACTCATCCTCTAGTGATGATGATCAGAAGACGGAAAATTCAAATATATGCTGTAGGCTATTCGTGATTCCGATGATCTCAAAGATACGAATCTAGAAAAAGGTACATGTTTACAATATATTGGTTGAAATTGTTTGATTGTTTAATTATTTTTAAACTTATGCGTTGTATGAATTTTTAATTTTTTTTATTATGTTTATTTTTATTTTTAGTATTATAATATATTTTATTAAAAGAGTATTATTATATTTAATATTACTCCATAAAATATATAGACATTAAAAATAATATATGTATATAGATGTTAAAGTACATAGGAAACTATAAGTCACATGAATTCTCTGACCCATGTCGACATGGCCCTACCCATGATGTCAACATCCCTGTAGAAATTTGAAATTCAAATTTGAATTCAAATCTTTGAATTTCCCTTCACCTTTTCACCAAACCCAGTGCTTTGGAAAGGTACCTCTTGACCAGAGAATAGGTCTATTGAATATCTATTTATTTCCATTACCTTATCATACCTTTTCACTTTCATTTTGAAATTCAAACTCTCTTTCACTCTTTCGAACTTTCTACTTTCTTCAAAAATGGCTTCTTCAAGCACTCCATTCACAATAAGGCTGTCTAAAACCATTAAAGTGTATCTCTATAATGATCTGGAAGTAATCAAGGCTTAGATAAGCTATGCTAATTTTGGAAAAGTTCATACGGAAAAGTTTGCTATCTTTAGCTTTCTCTACATATGAAATCAATACTCTTCTTGAAGAGAATCATATCCTTAGTCTTTTTGACAATTCTCAAAATGATTTTGTTTGTTATCCAAATCTTGTTAAAAAAAATTATGCGAATTTGAATCACGGTTTTTACGGAGGAAATGAAGATGAAATTTGGAGTAGTGTTAAAGGCACTAAAATTGTTTTAAATTGAGAAGTTTTGGGCAACATTCTCGGTTGCAAGAACTCGGGAATAGATATTTCTACTTTTAATATTGATGAGCATGATCGTGAGACATTTTATCACATTTTCGAAGGAGATGACAATTTTGAATTTAAAAATCGTAACTTTCATCTAAAAGCACGTATTGTCAATCTTCTTTTACAACGTACTATCGCTCCTAGGTTAGGAAATTTCAATAACCTAACTTTAAAAGTTTATAAAGCTCTTTTTGCCATCTTTGTTCATTATGACATTAATTGGGCGCAAGTGATAAAGAACGAACTTCTCCATAAGAACTTAGAAATGGGTGAGAATACCTTGTATCATGGAATCTATCTCACTCGGTTTTTTAATTATTTTGGCGTTGATTACAAAAGGGAAGAATTTGTTTCAAGAAAAGTTTTTAATCATGCCAACATTTCTCTCATGAAAATTCCTTTTATATTTCAACAATATGAATCTCTTGCCGAAAAAGATGAAAGATTGACACATGAAGATATGGAGGAAGAAGATGAAGAAGAAGTAGAAGGGGAGGAAATGGAAATTGAAGAAGATAATGAAGAAACCTCCTTGGAAAGTATTGAATATCCTACCAATATTAACAATACTTCCAACAAAACTCTCCTCAGAAATCAAAAGATTATAATGGAAAATCAACGGATTCTCAAAAGATCCTTTAGTAAGAAATTGGATAAAATGTCCACTAATATGAACAAATTCTTTGCTAAAGTTGGCCGGAACTTGGCTTATCATCCTCCTTCTCATCCTCTAGCATATTCTAAGAACTAGGTTGTGATGTATTAGTTTGTTTTGTGCGAGCTTGTATTGTTCTTTTTATCATATTATGTAATATCTTATGTATCATCTCATCTATTTATAAAAATCTTCTATCTTATGTTTTTCTACCTTATCGGGTCTCTGGAATAAATGTTACTATAGTATAGAAGTTTTTATATATACACATACTTATTCACAAAATAAATAAGACACATAAATTAACAGACCCATGTTGACATGCCTCTACCCTCCTATGTCGACATATAATCGTCAGATTTGATTGTTTTTTAACATTTGAAATTAAAATAACTAACTCGTGTCTATTCCTTTTAAACGAATTTCTGCCCATTTAAACACCCGTTTCTTCCAGAAAATTGTAATCTTTTCATTTCTACTTATCTCTATTTGCATCTCTTCACTACATATCAAAAATGGCTTCGCTTCTCAAACTCTAAATGATAATCTTGAAGAAACTCTCAACTCATTTAAGAATATACTTACTTTTATGCTCCGTAATCAAAGGCACTTAGAACTAAGTCAAATGCAGATGATAAAAGAACAAGAGAAACATTTCGATGCCCTCCATTGGATGATTTATGCCCTCAAAAAAGATGATCTCGGTGCAAATCCTGTAGGAACTTTGATTCAAGATAATTAGATTAGAAAGTTATTAAAAAGGATCCCATCTTTGGAGAAGAAGGATGGGTTGAAGGTCCTAGAAATATTTGATCTCTTTATGGTTTGAATGGCTTGTTTTTGAATTGTGTGATTTGATTTATTTGATTTGCTTTGATTAGATTAGAATTGATTTGGTTTGAATGGATTGTATAACATTATATGAAACATAGTATATATTTATTGGGTTTAAACTTTCATATTTGTCATGTCTTTATTATTAACTCATGTTATTAAACACACACACATATTCCATCATAATTTATCATAAGTACTCCAGTATAAGACTAAGGGGAGTTATATTACTTTTGGATAAGTTTTTGTTGATGACAAAAGGGGAGAAATATAAAATTGAGTAGTTAGAGTAGTTAGGATTAGATTAAGTGGAGTTATTAGTTTTAGGGGGAGTTATTGTGAATGAGAACTATATTTTATAAACAAAGATTGTCATCATCAAAATTGGGGAGATTGTTAATCCTTGAGATGATGGTTTTGATGATAACAACGTTAGGACTTGTTATAAAATATAAATACTAACATTATAGTTTAGATATATATGTATATGCAGGATATAAACATGCAGGTACCAAGAATGAAGGTTGTACAGTATAGAGATTCAAGACTGAAGATATCAAGATTGAAGACTTATGAGTATCAAGATATCAAGAGTTTAAGATTTCAATAGTACAAGATAAGTATTGGGTTTATAATTATGTTAAAACTTCTTGAAAGCACTTACATCTTTATTCGAAATTTATTTGTGGAATGGAATCCACATCGAGCCTGATAAAGGGATATAACCCTAGTGGATGGAACCCACGACAATATCTAGTGGAACATCTAGTGGTCCTATTTTGATATCCACTAATTTTATAAAAATGTTTTCAAAAATATATATATCTTGTTTTTTAAAATTTTTTTTCAATATTTTCTTTTCAAAAATACATCTCTCTTGGTTTTAAATGTTTTACCTCAAAACTATTTTTATCATTTTTAATATTTTGATTTCAAAATTGTCCTTGTTTTTAAACCATCTCTTGTTTTAAATATTTAGCACTAGAATATTTATATACTCAGATTTTAAATCACTTTATAGATTAAGATTATATATATTAAAACTTACTTTCTAAACTCTTTTATATGTTTAAACTATATTCAAATATATTAACAAAGTTTAGAAATTATTTTGACAAATTATAGAAATCAATTTTAATAAGAAAATCAAAACATCAATTTTGCCTTGAGCATGTCAACATCCCTTAACCCCCCATGTCGACATGGTGTCCGTTATTTTCAAATTTTAATTTTCAAAAGAAGTCTCTATTCGTCGTATCCTTTCGCGAATAGATATGATTATTGCTCTACTGTAAATACCAATAAGTTCTACACGATCTTTTTACCAGATTTCATTTATTTTCTCTCCTCTTCATCTTCCACATTTGTTTTAAAGAATCCTAAACTATACTCTGCCAAAAATACCAAGTGAATCAAACTTGATTATCTCTTGTTTGATTCTCTGCCACTCTCTCCATATGATCTCAGTGCTATTCAGAGTTATAGAATCTTTTGTAAATCAAACTGTTAAGTAAAAGGTGCGGTTGAGTCTTGAAATCAATTAGATATGATTGTAGCCCCAAAAATCAATTAGATGATCTTATAGCCTGGTTAAATCAAGAGAGTTTTCCCTAGATTCGAATACAGGAGTGTGTACCTCGTAGCCTTGAAACCGAGGGTGTAATTAATCTGGGAGATTATTTTTATAAGAAATCCATACGATTGTACGGGACTGGATGTAGGTAATTCTGAACCAGTATAAAATCCTGGCGAGTTCTTTCCTTTACTGCTTTTATTTAGTATTTGTATCCGTGTCTGATTCTGTGATTATATCTTTGTCTGTGAATTTCATTTGTTTATGATTAAATTACATAAGTTTCAAAAAGATTTAGAAAATCCATAAAACACTATTTAACCCCCTCTCTAGTGTTATTCCATCCTTAAGATCCGTAATCTGCATTTCTCACACATATACTTAACTCATTTTCGACATTTCAACTTAACAATTCCTCATTCAAGAGTGAAGCCAGGTAAGTTAGAGCATTGGTTGCAGCAAAGCCTTACTTAGACACTTTATTCTTGAATCTCGTAAATGGATAAGTCTACCTCGCCGGCTTTTAGTGTTAAGCCTAGTCAATTACCTTTTACAAAAATAATATATATACCTTTAGCATACTTTTAACTACTTAAAAATATAATATAATTATTTATGTAGAATAGTATGTAAAAATGACCAATTTAAAAATAAATTAAAAAACCACCATAAACATGTTTATTTTAAAAGCCACTTACTTTTAAAAATTCATAATTAATTATAAAAAATATGTTTAAAAGTAATACCAATTTCAAAACACCCTAATATAAGTTAGAAAAAAACCCTAAAATGATTAGAGAAAAATAATTAATTTAAATATCATTTTTACACAATTTACAGTTTCAAACAGCAAGCATTTCCAGAAATGTTATCTAAAGTTCTATTGCAAGTTTTTAACATGTTTTGCTATAACTTTGCATCTAGTTTTTGATGCTTTAACAAATGATTTTATATCGAGTCTTTTTGTACAAATTAGTATACTTTGGGTACTTAGAAACCATGAAGAAGAATCCCAACAAATATCTTTTGATTATTTTAAGAAAATTTCCAAAAACAAGGTATTTTTTTGAAGTGCTTGTATAGCGAATTTTTCGTTATAACTTTTTCCACTTCATTCAACTATATATCCAATGATTTAAAATTCAAAAATTTTACAATAACAAAAATATATTATTTAATTCTTGAAATGGTAGAGAAATCCCCAATGATGTGTATACAAAAACAAACATTATTTCTGAAGAACAAGGAATTTAAAAGTGTCGATATGTCTACTAGTTTTACTTCGAACTTTCTTAGCTTTGTTCAACAAATTTCACATCTTTCTTAACTAATTCCTTACAATCAAAAACACTTATAAAAGTGTGGAGAAAAACCAATACAAATTGTACAAAGGTAAGTTAATAAATCACCAACTTACGCAAGTAGAAGTTAAGGGATTCAAAGTGCATGTATAGCGACTATCACTATATGGAAAATTCCATATTCAGTTCAATATTTAATGCCATTCAACCACATAAACCAAGGCCTTCCATGGTAAAACAAGTTCATAAATAGCACGTTATTCAAAGCACATAAATATGGGTTATAACTTTACTTAGTTAGGGCGTACTATTATTAATAACAGCAAGCAAATTAACAGGTTTTAACAAGCAAATTAACAAGTTTTTAACAATCAAATTAAAATGTCTTTGTTTACATTCTAGTTAAGATAACTCACATTTATTTAAACCAAAAATTACCATATTCCTTCCAACATTTGAGCAAGCATCAAACACTTGCTACTTTAACTAAAGCTTACGTCCAGCTCTTCCTTACCAACATTACTCATCGCCTAGCCTCCTATCTCCACTTTTATTCACCACCATGCACCAATCCTCCTTATTGCTCATGGCCATAGCCTTACCTTCACCATAAATGCTCTCAGCCCATCAAGGGTTTCCCACTTTGATCCATCACTTCTTCACTTATTAATGTTAAACAATGTTCTAATGATGATATATGAACTTTGTGAAGGTTTGGAGGAGAAATGAGCTTGTTTAATATGAGTTTAAGAAAGTTAGAGAGGAGAAGATATGCAAAGAGTGTAAGATTTGGAACTATTGTTTTGTGAATTTGTGAGGTAAGAAGAGAGGTAAGGGTGTGTATTTAAAAAGTTGAAAAGAGAAGCCAAAAGACCACAAATACCCTTCCTTAGCCGTGAAGAAAAAGGACTCCAACATGACAAAGCCATGCCTTAGTACAAACACGCTTTACTCTTACACAAGCCATATTTTCCTTGATTTAAGGCTTGATTTAGGGGTCCTTTAGTACCTATATCTTTACTTAGCCTTAAACAAGTTTGATTAGCTAAAGAGAGGTTTTAAGTTGTTGTTTATATGTTTTCATATTAATATACAAGATCTAAAATATTTATTCAATTTGTATTGAACAAAAAGTTGATTTTTAACAAAACATGTTCCGGTTACATTTTCAGCATTCCTGCGAAGTATATATTTTTATAAACGAAATTCAAAAAATTCTAACATTAGCTATTAGGTAAAAAGGGTTAATAAGGTTATAAAAATATATTTATTCTCATTAAGTCCTAGATTCAGATATTTAAATAATTCAGATATTTAAATATGAAGTATTCAAAATTCTAGGTCGTTCAAAAACATAGCTCTCAGATTATCCAGGTTGTAAAACCCTCTCATCACATAAGGATGATAAACAATCTGCTAATAGCACCTTGCGTTCAACAGCCTTAGGTTATTACTTAGTTGATGATTCATAATACCTTATAACAAATAAGAGAATCATCACCAAAACTCTCCATAAGTCCACAAAACATAGTACGCAAATATACTAAAGCACATACAATTTATATGGACCATCTGTATGCAATATCAATTCCAATCACTTGCTCGATCACATAAATTTCACTTTCCAACTAGTATAGATCACTTGACCTCTCTAGTGTGGATTCTAATCTGGTTCCTTGATTAGAAACCTTCGTTCTTCTTACATAGTCATATATTATGATAGAAATCTTTAGGATCTTATCAGGAATCCATATCAAGTGTTCGCTGTCAAGAATCGAGTGAAAAATTCTTGTTCGGACTAGTGTAAACCACCTCAAAATCAAGTACTCGAATACTGGATCAAGAATAGTCATGCGAATAAAATGGTCTACGTACAACTTACGTACTTATCCTATTGGTTTCTTGACTATACCAATTTCTTTTATCACCTTTTTTATACTAATAGCATGTCTTATTAATACTAAAATCATATTTGAACCATTTCACAAAACATAACTTCAAGTTTATAAACAATTATAACTTTAAGTTCACATACGTATAATACTTCACTATGTCCTAAGGGTATATACAAAAACATGAAACTCATTTTACTTAACAAGCATGTTTAACAAATTTAAAACTTGTTTTAACTTACTTCCTTCTCAATTCATGTGTAACATAAACTCATCCTTATATTTTCATAAAACACTTAGGTTGTAACGACCTAGAATTTTGGGTTATTTGAAATTGTTTATTTAATTGATTTTAAATATTGGAAGGTAAAATTTTATCGATTTAATAGGTTGAATTTCAAATACAATGATTTTTTTCGATAATTTAATTTTTAAATTAAATAATTAGAACCACGAAAATAATTTAAATCTTGGATTTTTATTCGGGAAAAATAGTTTAAAGGCTCACTAAATTTATATTCATAAGAATGAAGGTAATAGAACTTTTAAATTGAATTTAAAAGTGATTTACTCGATTTTAAAAATAACTTACATAAACTAGCATATAAAAATAGCTTTTCGGGGTACAGTCTCGGAATTCGACGAAACCAGTTCCATTGGATCCATAATAGTGTATTATTATCAAATTTTAAATTTCGTAGTGTTTAGATTTATCATTTGGCTGTTCGTTTGGCTTTACGGGATAGAAACACGTTGAAATTAATATCCTAAAATTTAGTATAATAATTGGGCCCAAAAAGCTATCTTCTTTATACGATCGAATTAGGACTTGAAACTTGTTCCATTACAGGGTACAACATTATGAATGCCTAGTGGCATGCCTAAATAGAGGTTCAAATTTTGAATTACTTAATTGAGATATTTTAAATTAAAAATAATTTATATATTGACTTGACCATTCCATCATATCAGCCAACATTCTTTCCATCAGCCACCCTACTACCTTATGTTCCTTTCAAAACACGCTTCCCACTCTTCTCCTTTTTAACGCGGTCGAACAACAAAGAAAAAAAAGAAAATTTTAAAAATCAATTTCTAAAAATCTACTTGATAAAGAAATCTAAAACTTTCTCCAAAAATCTTGTAGTGGTTCAAGCTTCGATTTGATATACTTCTTGAAGGGTGTGGCCATGGTTGTGGTGGCTTGAATCTCGTATAGGGGAGCTCTAAGGACCTAGGGTTTGGGTTTAAGGAGGTTGTAAGGGTTGATTGGTGAAACAGAAGGGGTAGAGACATTTGTAGTGTTAGGGCGCACCTTGGGGTGGATTTTGGTGGCGAGCGGCTCTCAATTGGTGGCCGCGATATGTGGACAGTGACGACATTTAGGGTACCAGGTCGCATTTCGATGAAGAGGCTCGGGACGGTGGCAAAGGTATGAATTCGAAAGAGGGAAGAGAGGCAAATGTGTAGTGAGCACGAGTTTGTCGTTGGTGGGTTGTGAGGATCGTGCACGTGCATGATGTTTCCGTGCAAATGGGTGCAATGGAAGAGATAGCAGCATTATTGGGGAAGAAGGTAGATTTTTGGTTGGGCAGGGTTTCTTTGTTTGTGCCGAACATGATTGTGGGATGGTAATAAAATTTAAATAAATTAAGTTGTATGAATTGTTGTACAAAAAATCCAGATTCTTATAAATTGCGTAACTCGTTTGTTTTAGGTCAAAATCCAGCGCGGTTTGGGTCCGTACTAGAAAGGTCTTTGCTATGGAACCCATTTGATTGAATTTGGAGCTTCTTGAATTTTTAGTTAAATTCGAACGCGTTCGAATTTGATCGAAACCAAAACGTGACAACGACAACAAAAATGAAAGATGGGTGTTTTATAATGCTTACAAGTACTAGAGTATTTTTACGCTAGTTAAATTTGAAATTATGAAGTGATATGAATTTATTGATTGTTGTTTGATAAATTGTCCTCTAAATTGTCATTTGAATTAACTGCTAAAAATTAAAATTGACAGTTAAATTTGAAATTAGAATTGAATTGCCAGTAATATACCCGATATTAATAACTATGAAATTGTTGTGAATTATATTGTTTGTTTGTATGATTAATTGTGATGGATGCCAATTGATTGATATTTGGATGATTGGATGCATATTTATTTTTATATATATCCTTTTATTACCTTGTAAATTATTTACGGTATATAAAACCATAAATTGAATCATTTCGAATAAATTGAGAAATAGGTTGAAATGACATATACCTATGACATTTATTTTGGATTGAAATGATATATATCCATGCTTGAAATTAAATTGAAATAACTGATCACTTGGCCATAGGATAGAAAATTATATACGGACACTGGATTGGTTAATTTAAATGATTTTCGGAAATTTTATTTGAAATTTATTTAAATGATTTTGACTTAAAAGAAATAAAAATCAAATTTATAGAAGTCATGTTTTTTTCAAACTTAAGTCCTGAATGTTGAAATTTAAATTTGGTAAAGGGGAATTGTTTAAATAATTGAAGTGAGATTTTGAAGTTATAATAGAAATATGATTTGAATTTCGAAAATTGATTTGTTTTAAAAGGATTTGAAATTTCATTCGAACTTTATATATTGATAAGTAAAGGTAATTTAATTGGATATATAGATTTGCACTCAAGAACATAATTTGTTTTATGTTTTGAATCTTAATTTGAAGATTGGAGTTTAATTTGAATTCAGTAATTTTAATCGATATTGTTGAAAATCGAACTCGAATTTATATAGATCAAAATGGTTTAAAACTGAGAATTGAATTGAAATTAATTCAAATTGGAATTGAATAGAAATAATTGGGATTAAGATCGAAATTGAATTAATATGAATTCGAAGTTAAAATTGATTTGAATCAAAATCGAAATTGAATCAATTGAACAACTATTTTCAATAAAATTATTTTAATATAAATTGTTCAAAATCTATCTTCTTAAATATACAAATTATTTTGGTTTGCCAAATTATTTTGCTATATAAACCAATTTAACACTTAAACTATTTTAACCATTTAAACTATTTTTAACTATTTTAACCATTTAAACCATTTTAACTATAACCATTTACACTATTTTAATTACTTAAACTATTTTAAAACTATTCAAACTATTTTCATAAATTCAAACTGGTCAAGGGTGGAATTTTCATTTTAAATCATGGATTTAATATAAATTGGGTTAAAATGGAGTTATATCCTAAATGGAAATTTGAAATAATTTTGGAACTGAAATCGAAATATTGAGGCGAAAATGATTTAGAAGTGAAATGGTATATTTTGAGAAAATATGATGATTTCGAAATGGATTTGATTTTGAAGCGAATTTGATATTTTGATATCAAGGATGAACTGTTTTCGAAATGTAAAAGTACCAACCTATGTGAAAAATAACGTTTGGTTGTTAAAGAGACCAGGGCCGGATATGGGCATACTCTTTGTCGATACATGTAACAACCCAATATTTTCAACCATTCGCATCCGCACATGCCGGACTTGAATTGCTCAAAATATCATATTGTTAATTTAAATTTGGAAAAACTCAGCATATACGGTAAGTAAATCAATCGTAGAATCACAGGCACAGATTAATATAAGAATAATGCAGCAGAATAGATAAATAGTAGTTCATGAAGCTACTATATAAACATCAAGTTTGAAATAAAATACAGCAGAATATCTTAAATACAGTGGAGTCTCCAATACAACAGATGACCTTTTTGAACAAGTCAACTGGAAAGCCGAAAGCTGAAACGATAGTTGGATCTCCAAACGAAGCTCCAAACTCCAAAGGTGAGTCTCAAATGCTGAATTACTCAGTCTGACCCGAGCGTAAAACAAAACGCAAAACACTCGAGTCAGGATTAACATTCCTATATCAGTAAACCCAACTCAAGTGACATATCAACTGAAATACATGCAACTTAAAGGATGTTTGGGATAGCCATCCTCTAAGGATCCATGGAACTATCTACGATGCAGTAATATGCGCTAATAACAACCAAATGTTATTATAACACCATGGCATTTCAAAATAATTTATCTTCAAAACCAAAATATCATTTCCATTTCAAATATATTTATTCTAAATCATAGCACTTTCAACCTAAATTGATAGTGTCATATATATCTTATTTTAACTTTATTATTTTGTTTGAAATATTCACTTAATAAATCCATTATCATTTTAAATAACCTTAAATTTCATTAAACTAAATATCTCCTTCGATTTATTTAAAACTTGAAATATCCATTTAAATCACTTTAAACAAAAATCAAGTTGTAAAATCATATCTTAATACCTCAATTTCAAATAGTTCCAAATCGATTTAATAATAAAATTCTTAACTAAATACAATTTCAAATAAATTCAAATTTATCTTCTCAGTCTTAACTTATTCGAATTATTACAAAAATCTATTTTTCAAATATAATAAATATTTAACATATTATATATAAATTAAATCTATCTTAATTAATTTAAATATTATTATTAAACCTATAAATAAAATATCATTTATATATAATATTTTAAGAATCAATATTTATTAAAACCATATATTTCTTTCCAAAACCATCGAAATTATTTTCAAAATATTTATATATAGACCAACAGTGTCTATATATAATTTTCCATTTCAATAAAATAAGGTTCTCGATTTCAATTCGTTTCAATATCAGTTCATTTTCAAAATCATATACGATTTCACCAAATTATTTCTTCCAAATTAAAATATCATCCATTTCCATGTTTCCAAAATAATAGGTTTAGAAAATAATCTTGGTTTCCAAATCTACATAATTTAGGTCAAACAAATTCATTTCCAAAATCATCATGTAAATACTGGGTTTTTACATTCCAATCTATTTTCAAAACCAAATATTTTTCTCAAAATCAATTATACCCAAAATGATTTCCATGTTTATAACTATCCCTTTGAAACCTTTAAACTATTTATTTCCATTCGAAAGATCCAATTTACCTTTTGAAAATCATTATACTATATATATAGTTTTATAAAAGATGTTACTAAGTGAAAAACATTTAAAACTAAATTTTATTCAAACATTTCAAAACTAAATTTCATATTAGTCTAATTCAAAATAGTTTAATTCCTTTACTTAACAAAACAGTTTCAAACTTATTTAAATCATATTACTTCCTGCTTAAACATACAACTAAACTTATATATTTTATCAAATAATTTATACCTTTTGAAATTTCTTAGCCCTGAAAAATTAATCCTCGATTTGGAAGTGTTCGAACATTCAAAATAGTCGGAGAAATCAAATTTTAAAACAAAGAGTTGGAAATCAGCAACCAATCAGTAAATTAATTTCAATATGTAGAGTCTTACCAACACAAATCCGAAACTCGAGGACTGAACACCAGTTCACTTCAAATAGTTTCAAATATATATACATATATCTTTCGAATATAAAATCATACTTCAGAATTTGAAGTCAAAATTGGATTCACAAAATCAATCGCATAACAGAGCTACTAAAGTGGCCTCTCCCCCACTCTAAAACTCGAAAATCAATATCGATGATGCATGCACCCATCACCGAAATTATTTTCCAGCGACATAAGTGAGTTCTGGACTTCTATTTTCTAGAAACCTTCTTTGAAATTTCTTGAAATCATTGGAACTCATTTGAAGTCATTTGAAACGTCTCTTATTCGAAAATATTTTTAAATCGTATTATTATATATTTCAAAATCTTAAAATCAATTTGAAAATACCGGAGTTCAATTCTCGAATTTCAAATTTAAAACCCTTCAGTTATAAATCATTTTTATATAAATCAATTTCTTATAAAAAAATTTAAAATTTCAAATCCTTTCGAAACTTCAAATTCTTGTTTTTAAAAGGTATATAATCCTTATCGAAAACGTTCTCACTTTTATATATAGAAAATAATCATACTTATCAAAATAATAATTTCAATATATGAAACAATTTCGAAAATACAAACAAACCCGATTTTTCCGAAGGATGATTCAAGAATGGATTTCAAAAGAAGGATAGGCTCAATTGAAGACGAGATAATCAAATTTAAAAATAGAAGATGTATGTACTTATATAAATCATAGGCGACCTTAACCGGGTCAACCGTGACTTCAGGAATATGATCGATAGGGAATTCTAAGGCAAATCGACATTCGATCGCAGAGATATATTTCGGCATAATAAGAGATAGCAGCATCTAAACCGAGGGTATAGAAATCTCTGGTGAATCAATGCCAATTGTAAAGGAGTTTCATCCCTTTACAAATCATTCAAAGATTGGCGGGACCGCCTATTCCTACAGAGATCGTTCGATGGAGTTATGGGATACTCCAGAATAAAGAAACCCAAATAGAGAGAGAAGATAATGGATTTTGGAACCACGGGGAACATTCTAAAGTCCAAAGGAAAACCAAATCAAAGAGGAAGAAATTCAAGCTCGAACGAAAGTGGTTCTACAAATAAATTTACTATATATGCTAAGTTTGCCTAGAGCCAAAGCTCTAATACCAACTGTAACGACCCAATATTTTCAACCATTCGCATCCGCTCATGCCAGACTTGAATTACTCAAAATATCAGATTGTAAATTTTAATTTGGCACAACTCAGCATATACAGTAAATAAATCAATCACAGAATCAAAGACACGAAGTAATATAAAAATAACGCAGCGGAATAGATAAATAGTAGTTCATGAAGCTACTATATAAACGTCAGAGTTTGAAATAAAATACATTAGAATATCTCAAATGCAATGAAGTCTCCAATACAACAGATGACCTCTCTAAACAAGACAACTGAAAAAGCTGAAAGCTGAAACGATAGTTGGATCTCCAAGCGGAGCTCCAAACTCCAAAGGCGAGCTCAAATGTTGAATCACTCAGTCATACCCGAGCGTAAAGCAAAATACAAAACACTGAGTCAGGATTAGCATTCTTATATCAATAAATCCAACTCAAGTGAAATATCAACCGAAATACAAGTCACTTAAAGGATGTTTGGGATAGTCATCCTCTAAGGATCTGTGGAACTATCTACTATGCAGTAATATACGCTAATAACAACCAAATGTTATCATAACACCATGGTCATTTCAAAATAATTTATCTTCAAAACCAAAATATCATTTCCATTTCAAATATATGTATTCTAAATCATAGCACTTTCAAACTAAATTGATAATTTCATATATATATCTTATTTTAACTTTATTATTTAGTTTGACATATTCACTTAATAAATCCATTATCATTCTAAATAACCTTAAATTTCATTAAACTAAATATTTCCTTTGATTTATTTAAACTTGAAATATCCATTTAAATCACTTTAAACCAAAATCAAGTTGTAAAATCATATCTTAAAACCTCAATTTTAAATAGTTCCAAATCGATTTAATTAATAAAATTCATAATTAAATACAATTTCAATTAAATTCAAATTTATCTTTCCAATCTTAACTTATTCGAATTATTACAAAAAACTATTTTTGAAATATAATAAATACTTAAACATATTATATATAAATTAAATCCTTCTTAATTAATTTAAATATTATTATTAAATCTATAAATAAAATATCATTTATATATAATATTTTAAGAATCAATATTTATTAAAACCATATATTTCTTTCCAAAACCATCGAAATTATTTTCAAAATATTTATATACAGACCAACAGTGTCTGTATATAATTTTCCATCCTATGGTCAAATGATATGGATATTTATCATTTCAATCCGTAGTTTAAATATACATGGGTGTATATCATTTCAACCCGAAATCCTAAATTCAATTCAATGGAAATCGCTTGGGTTTATCATTTCAACCCATAACAATTTTCTCCTATTCCAATGTCCGTTTGGGTATGTATCATTTCAACCCATAGTAAATTCTATACTAACAGGGAACTTGCAGAGTGATAACAGATATGATAATAATATAACATGCCTATATCAACAGTATAAATAACAGATAATGGTGTCAGGTGTCACAGGTGAACAGATACAGATAATAACATGTATATAGCGATGTAAATAACTAACAGCAGCATATTTCAATTATCGTTTTAATTGAAATCAAATTTAATAAATACAAGAATGTCAATCGTGAGTGATTGCTCACCTTTCGAGGTTAAAGATAATTGATAACACGACAAGCTATGATTTGAATCACGATCTAGACTATCGACCGATCCAGCAACAAATCTCAAAGCAAGGTAAGCTAAACATGGGTTTGATGGAAAAAGCTGTTAGATAAGGAATCGACGAGAAAGGATAGAACCAGAAAATAAATAAATTAATATTTCCTTAAAATCAATATTTTAATTTAAGACAAATATCAATATATATATATGGGAAATAAAATTAACACACCTAAAAAAAATCAAACATGTGTATATTACAAGTAAAACAAGATATGAACACACATAAAACAAGATATGTTCAAATATTTCCTTTTTTGTAAAATCATACAGATTATAAAACTCAACTATTATAACTTCTTAAATTATAAACAATATAACTACAACCATATATAGATAACTTTATCGAAATCATTATATATTAAAATAAATGGTAATCAAAATATCTTTATAATATATAGTTATACATCTCTCGTGAACCTATATTTATAAATAACAGTTTTATATTACTTACAAAACTTATATTGCCAAACAAAATGACAAACTTATATTCATACTATACATATATGCAGACCATTATTTTTCGAACAAGCATGTATGAAAATTTTTGACACTAAGTTTTATGCATCCTTCATATTATAGCCTGTTGATATATTTATTTAAAGAAACCTACTGATATATGAAATCTTATGCCTTTTAATACAAGTGGAAAAAGAATATATATATATATATATAATATGAATATAAACATATATTTCAAAGCTGTAAAGTGTGTGTATATATATATATATGTATGTATATATATATGACCAGAGAATTTGTAGAAGTAAAACCCACTTACATACACAAATTATATGGCTTAAGTATACCCATATACCGTGCTCAGTAAACAAAATATATACTAAATAATATATACAAAAAATTGTAGCATAACCTTTAAACAAACTGACTAGCATATGTAACATACGTATTTTATCAAAAAACCAAAAAAAATATACGAGTAACATATATATTACAGTAATATAGCTTGATACTCATACGAACAGCAAATAGGATACAAACTCATTTACATAATTTATATAATAACATGCATGACACCCATGTTAGCAAATCCAAGTTAAATAAACAAAAAAATATCTTTCTGTAGAAATATATATAAATATGGCGGGGAACTCACGGCGTAATTGGGAAGCATGACTGCAATTGCTGGGTGAAGGCCGAGGCCTGGTGAAGCCGTGCTCGAGTTGTGGCTGGTCGGCTTGCAGAGCCTACACGTGGAGGAAGATGGCGACTATGCTAGCCGAGGTGATGCAGGCATGAGGGGAAAGATGCGGTGGTGGTGGAGATGCACGAAGATGATGGGAGGATGCGGCAGAGGGGTGCTAGGTGAAGTGAGAGGCCAGAGGGGACGAGTGGTTCTCTAAGTCGGTAGCAAGTGGGTAGGGTCTTGGGCCACTGCTCACGCTCAAGTGGTGGAGGGAATTGAATGAAGGCGGAGCTCGGTGGTGGTTCGGCCTGAGCGGGTGCGGGAAGGAGTTGCGTGTTGTGAAGGGGTGAGTAGTTTGGAACCATGGCGGAGGGTGTCGTTTGGGTGCGAAGTGGTTGATAGGGTTGAGTGGATGGCCGATAGGTGGAATGGAAACTCGTAAAAAAAGATCTGCTTCGAGTACGAGCAAGATTGAGCCGATCTGGAGATACTGGTAGATCTCGAAATGACATACACAGTTTTATATTAATTGTTTTTCATAAAAAGACAGAGAAGAAAAAAATGAAAGGATAACGAAAATATATCTAACCAGATGGGAATCTTTAAAAGTCATACGTTCGATTTCAGAAATTAAATGAAGATGACTTTTGGTATTGTACGGCTGAAATGGGAAAAACAATGGTTGAATTTTGGGCATTTGAAAAAGGAAAAGGCAGAAGGGGAATGTGACTGCAAAATAATGAACGTATATGAATAAATGGAAGGACCAGCTACTAATAAATTGAAGTAAGGTAACGTATCAGAACTAGTGTGGAAAGCAAAGGTCAAAACTGAAAACAATAAATTGTTAGTGGCCGTTTGAAATTTAAATGGGCACAACAATTAAAAGGTTGAAATTTCACGACTGATACGGTTGTCTGTTCGCGGTTTTCGTCGCGTAACGGACAACGAAATACAGGTACGAATACACCGTAGAGATCAGCACGATGAGCCGATCAAAAAGGTATACAGATATCAGTGGTACGATCATGCTATCAAAAGCCGATAATCGGTACCGATATACGTTGCTATTCCATACAAAAAAATCCAAACGGAGCTAGAAACGTCTAAATTTCACGAAATGCACTTTGCAATCTGATTCAGAGTGTTCCAAATAAATTTTCTCATGTTGACATATTTAGGTTTCGGAATACCTTTAAATTCAACTGTTATTAACTAATTTAAATTGAAAAAAATTCACAAGAAAATAAACTTCAACATTATCAGATGAAAATTTACCGGTTGCTATGTTTAAATAGACGTATTCCAAATATTAAATTTTTGTTTTCAGATTTTATTGTTTAAAATTTCATAAAATTTCAATTAATTTAATAAAAAATTACTAAAAATTTTTGGTTCGTTGTAATACCGAAACCACTTTAACAACTGTGTACGTGGAGTGATGACCCAGAACTAAGTGGTTGGATTTGAAGAAAGAGAACTATGATGGATAGATCCCGGCACTTGTGCCAATTTGAAATGACTAAAACCGGATGGCTCGATAGGGCCAAGTGGGCTAATTACGTCGAGCAGACATCCGTTCTTAGATTTTCTCAGACTAGGTCCTTATAATTACTCTTGTTGTTGGTTTCGATTGATGCACCTTGATTTGGGACAACCTCCCTTTGACTCGATGTGGGATGCATGGACATAGTGGGCGATCATAGCTATGATGCATTACCATCAGCCCTGCGACCCGAACTGGTAGTATCTACCTTGGGCATTGCCTCATGTGCCTTGTCATACTTTTATCCCTATACAAGACCCATACGATTTTGGTTTAGTGTTGTTGTATCACGGCACATTCCTGACTACTGACGTTCTACTGGTGGTGTCAAATGCAAACTATATGCCAATGCTTAAAAACGCGTTAAGGGGGATGAATGTAAAGCCTTAACGCTAAGAAAGGTATTTATTTTATTGATTAGATATTATATATGTAGCGTATTCTACTACATATAAATATTTTTATGGATGCTTAAGAGATGGAAAATCCCGTAACATCTCTTGAGCTATTGCACGCATGTTATACAATGGATAGGATATGTGTAAACTCGTAAACATCTCTGACACCATGAAACTCATATTTATGCGATATTGATTTGACATACATAAGGATATTTCAGTCCTCTTGTTTTCAGCTTATTGAAGACTTATTCTGGAGGACGAAGACGAAGATTTGGTATACAACTACTATTCACTGCATCATGTTGTCTGCCGCATTATTTTACTTATTCTTGATGTACATATAACTTTGATAAATGTTGTACAGATTTTAATCAAATGTATAATATAAACAGCTTCACGAATTGTATATTTGAGTATTATATTTTATCATTTCGCTGCGAGATTATGTATTTTTTTTCCTTCTTCTTTTCCATTAATCTCTTATTTACCCTATTAACAGTCCTTCCTTTTG
The DNA here is from genome assembly GCA_030765085.1 of Allium cepa. Classification (NCBI taxonomy): domain Eukaryota; kingdom Viridiplantae; phylum Streptophyta; class Magnoliopsida; order Asparagales; family Amaryllidaceae; genus Allium; species Allium cepa. The sequence goes on from CM060928.1 coordinate 269,428,376, forward strand.
AATGGTTTGAGTTGACATGTGTGATTTATTGTCGATTCAAACTGTCCAAAAAGGTGGTTCATTACTAGTGGTATCAGTGCATTGTTTTAGCGATAACCTTGGCTTCGATGGGGTAACTCATTAGAGATGGGGTCAGTAGTACCCTAGAATGTGTTTGAGTGTATGAATAGATATGAGCGTGTATTAGTTAGTCATATAAACTTATTTTATATTGTGTTGGTTGATTATTGAGTGGATTATGGATTCTGGTCAATATGAGTAATTAACATTATTGATAGGGATCTCTAAACACTTGAATAGAATAATTTGACATAGTATTGTTTTGAAATTGGGTAAATGAAATAATTTTAACCTGATTATATTTTGTATATAAAGGAATAATTTTTAGATATTATTATGGTATATATAATGTATTTGGTTATTAGGAATGATAATATTGATTATTATCATTAATTGGTTGTGCCTTAATAAAAGTTTTTTGATATAAAGTAAACAATTATAAAACATTTGTGAAATGTGTTAAGAAAGTGAACTTTTGTGAGTATAATCTATAAATGTGACTTATAAATTGAAATGGATTTAAATTGAGAAGTTTTGAATCTAAGTCCTAGAGATTTCGAAATGTGTTCCAAAGTATTTTGGAGGAAATAATAATGGTAGTATAATTTGGAAGTATTTTTGAATAAAAATATTTAAAAATGGTTTTTAAAAGAGATAAAAGCACTGAACTCACTTCGGACGCTGGAACATAGTTCCAATAATGATCACGACATCATCGGTATTCATTTTTGAGTTTCTAAGTGATGGATTGCTACCGTAATAATTTGTTAACGGAGTCCTATTTTGATAAATAAATTTTGATTTTAAGAAATTTAGAATTTTGATTTGATATAAAAGTGAGATATGTATATATATGATTTCAAATTGATTTGAAATTAAGCCGGGTGTTTAGATTCTGAAATTTGCTATTTAAGTGTTTGTGAAATAAATAAAGATAAGTTTTTAACTTATAAATTTGAGAAATGATATAGATAGAAAAGAAATTGTGAAATTGAGATAAGAGATAAAATTGAACATAAGAAAAGCTAAGTGAAGTGATTATGGAAGTAGACAAAATTAGTGAAGTGAACAAATTTAGTGAATTGAATTGAACTAATAATGTGAAATTTGGAAATTTAGCCTAAGTGGGGCTAAATAAAATAAAGTTTTGAAAATGGAATTTATTGAGATTTGAAATAATTAAAAAAATGGCTAAGTAAACCAACTAATTTAATTAGTGATTAAATATGGTTAGGATATGGTTGATAAAATTCACTATTTAAAATTGGGAGATAAATTAAGTTGAATGGAATTGAATTTGAATTTAAATAGCAGTGGACATAAATTTAAGTGATGAAGTGGTAATTAACCTAAGAACGTTTGTATAAAATGTTTACAATTGACTTAAGAAAACTTGAAGAGAAATTTTTTAAGCAATAATTGGTATTGAAAAAATATACTAAGAAATTAAGCAATGTGAATAATGTAATGTGGATTCTATTTGTGAATGATTGAATGGAAATGGAGTAAATATAAACAAAGGAATTTGGTATAGCTAAGAATCAATAGAAATAAATACCTAAGTTGTATGTATATTATTTTACTCGCATAACGGTTTAATCCAGTTTCGAGCATAGAATTTCGAGATAATTTATAATGATCCGAGTTAGGATTTTTCACTTGATTCTCGACGGCGAACACTGGATATGGATTTTTGATTTGATTCTGGAATCTTCTATCATAGTATATGGCTATGCAAGGAGAATAACGATTTCTGGTCAAGGTATCAGATCTGAGTCCGCACTAGAGAGTCATATGAAATATGCTGATTCAGAAGTGAAATTGTGTGATCGAGTGAGTGATCAGATTTGATATTGCGTACGAATGATATATTTCCATCGTAAGGGCTTACTTAAAGCAAATACTAGAAATTAAAAATGCAAAATATAAAATGATTGTAAATTATATAATTGGATATCATTGATAAATAAGATGCAGGTACTTAAAATCAAGAAAAATTTGGATTTCTCGACAAAAAGGCACATGTTTATTTTGTCATTTGATTGTTTTATGATTGAGCCACTTAGCTTTTGTTTTCTTCTATTGGTTTTGGGCCCGTTGTTGTATTTTGTCGTTGTTCGGATCTAGCCGCGCAAAGAAGATGTTGGCGAAATTTTTCAAAAATTTAAGGAGTTAGAAAAAAAATAAAAAAAATTTAATAACAAAAATTTGATTTTGTATTATAACTTGAAATGATTGAGTAAATAATATTATTTGAAAAAGTTAATGGGTTTTGGGCCATTCTTCTTACCTTAAAAATCTCGGGGACGAAATTCTTTTAAGGAGGGAGGAATGTGACGACCCAGAATTTTAGGTTATTTGAAATTGTTTATTTAATTGATTTTAAATACTGGAAAGTAAAATTTTATCAATTTAATAGGTTGAATTTCAAATATAATGATATTTTTTCTGATAATTTAATTGTTAAATTAAATAATTAAAACCATGAAAATAATTTAAATCTTGGATTTTTATTTCGAAAAATAGTTTAAAGGCTCATTAAATTTATATTAATAAGAATGAAGGAAATAGAACATATAAATTGAATTTACAAGTGATTTACTCAAATTTAAAAATAACTTGCTTAACTTAGCATATAAAAATACCCTCTAGGATGCTGTCTCGGAACCTGTTTCATTGTGGATTTAAATTTCGTAGCATTTGGAGTTATCGTTTGGTTGTATGGGATAGAAACGCATTGAAATTAATATCGAAAATTCAATATAATAATTGGGTCCAAAAAGCTTTCTTCTCCATACAATCGAATTAGGATTTGAAACTTGTTCCATTGCATTCGTAATAGGGGTACAACATTATGAACGCTTGACGGCAAGCCTCAATAGGGGTTCGAATTTTAAGTTACTTAAATCGAGATATTTTGAATTTAAAATAATTTATATATTGACTTGACCATTCCATCATATCAACCAACATTCTTTCCATCAGCTACCCTACTACCTACTGTTCCTTTCAAAACACGCTTCTCTCTCTTCACCTTTTTAATGTAGCCAAATCACAAAGAAAAAAAATGAAAACTTTAAAAACCAATTTCTTAAAATCTACTTAATAAAAAAAAAATCAAAAACTCTCTCTAAAAATCCCGTTGTGGTTCAAGTTTCGATCTGATATACTTCTTGAAGGGTGCGGCCATGGTTGTGGTGGCTTGTGTGATGACCCGGAAATTTTTAACATTTTAAATGGAATATTTAATTAATTTTAAATATTTAAATGATGTTTTAGCTTGAATTTCAAATATAAATATGAATTTGGCAATTAAATTATTGAATTTGATTTATTAATGATGGGTAAAAATTTTGAATTTTTAATTTTAAGCTTGTTAAAAAATAATTTGATGGCTTAGAAAATTTATATTGATAATATTGAGGTTAATGGAAGCTTCAGAATTTGATTTGAAAGTGATTTTTCCAGTTTTGAATTTATATCGTTTAAATTGATATTTAAAAATAGCCTTCCGAGGCACAGTCTCGGAATTCAGCGAAACCAGTTTCATTGAATCCGTAATATTGTGTTATTATCGGATTTCAATTTTCATAGCATTCGGAGTTGTCGTTTGGTTGTACGATAAGCAAACGCGTTGGAAATTAAATTGAAATTTAATTTTTATAACTGAGTCTAAAAAACTATCTTCTCCATACGATCGAATTAAAATTCGAAACCTTTTCCATTGTGTTCGGAATAGGTGTATAACATTATAAACGTCTAGCGGCACGCCTCAATAGGAGGTCAAGTTTTTAAGTTGCATTTATCGGACGTTTTGAATTTGAATTTAAATAAAATAGATATATATTTATTCTCCTACAACCTAACATTCAGCTGCCTTTCCTTCAAATCACTGTCTCCACTCGTACACGCAACATCATTCGTGTCTCTCCTCTTTATTTAATCGTGCCAAGAAAAATCTAAACGCTCAGATAACAATAGCCGAACTTTGGATTCCATCTCCAGTTATACTTCACCCTCTGCTCGAATGGCCGCGAATTTCATTTCCAAAATCACCAACTTTCCTTCATCATTACCATCTCAGTTAAATCAAAAGCCCTAAATCAAGTTTGAGAAAATCGAAAGCCCTAAATCAGTTTAATCGAATCGTTGTTAAGCGCTCGCACGAGCAAATAGGGGAAGGCGACCGAGTTGGATTCACGCAAGGCAGCGGTGTCATAGCGCGACGAGGTCGAAATGGAAGCAACGGCAAGGAGCTCGGCGACCACGATGGATATCGCGATGGTGGCTCATGAGTGTGGAGGTGAATCAGGGTTGTCGTGCGCATTGCGGCCTGGGATGATTCGCGAAGCTCGCGACATAGAAATTCGCGATCGCTCGATGGTCAGAGAACAATGGCTGGTATCGCGCATGATCTGGGATCGAGGTTGGTTTCGTCTTTGGCAAGTGGCGACGGCGCGTGTGTCGATTTGGGGGATCGATTGCATTGTGAATAAGGGTTTCAAGTTAGAGTCCTGTGTGAGGTAATTTATTTTATCTTATTTCAATTTATTAAATTATATGTGTAAAAATATATGCAGAAATCAAAGAAAAAAAATCATTTACAGTAAAGTAAAATTTGTTTTTGTTATTTACTTAGAAAAATAATAATTATAGGGATTTACAGTTTCGACTTAATTTAATGTTAGTGGAAACTTTAATTTAAGTTGAGTTTATTATTTGAATTATCAGAAATTTACAGTAAAATAAATTTGGTTATTTTAGTTACTAGAAAATGTTTTTTTTATCCAAATAAATATTATTTATTATTGGAAAAATGGGTTAAGAATAATTTATTAATGTATTTAATTAACTTATTTAATTCTTTTGGTTACTAAAGAAAATTATTAAAGGGAATTTAGTTTTAAATTTAAATTTTTAGTTACATAAATTTATTAAAAAAGAATTTGTTTAAAATTAAAAGTATTTAAAACTATAGGTTATTTAAGCTACCAAAACGAAAATTTAATTGTTATGAGTCATTCCTTTTAACAAAACATTGAATGAATTTTGAATAATGGCGGCTTCTTCTCCCCTTCCTCCTCTGTTCCCTTCTCCTTCTTCCCTGATTCCTCCTCCTCCTTCTTCGATCCCTCCTCCTTCTTCCCCGATCCCTTCTCCTCCCTCCCCGATCCCTCTTCCACCTTCTCCTCTTCCTCCTTCTCTCATTCCTCCCATTCATCCACCTTCTCTCATTTGTCCCCCTACCATTTCTTTTTCTTCTGGTCCCTCTTCTCTGATTAATGAATCCGAGATTAATTCGTCTTCTTTTCCTATTCGTAATGATGTGTTTCCTTGTTCCCTCTCCATTCATAAAGTTCATGATTTGACTGTTTCTTTAGAGCCTTCTGGGGATAGGATTCTTCAAGATCCTTCTCCTAGTTATCTTGATCAGTTTCAATCTCTCTCTAAATCTGTTAATGGAATGATTATTGAGAATTCTACTAATAAGGGTGATACTGTTATTGTTGATGATACAGGGATGCAGAGTAAGGATATAGATCAGATCCAAAATGGTCATCTCTTTTCAAGGAAAAGCCCAAGAACGCTGGAATTTATATCCCTAGAAATTTCAATATTATTAGAGATGGCAAGCCAAAGCAGATTCCAGAGGATGTTAAGAATGAAGGAATTAAATATTGGAGGGATCATTTGGTTGGTTTTTTCTTGGATGGAGCACTTTCTTACCTAACAGTTGTAAATCATCTCAGAAGATTTTGGAAACTGAAAGGTGAAGTTGACATCAAATCTGATAATGAGAATTTCTTTTTTAAATTTACAAATGAGCAAGATAAACTACATATTCTTCAATCTGACCCCATTTTCATAAAAGTAAAATGTTCATAATCAATACTTAGAATCCTTCTATTGGTTGTGTGCAAGTAAGTATAAGGAGAGTTCCAATATGGGTTCACTTTTACAAAATTCCTACAATTGCATGGACACTTATGGACGTTAACTGGTTAGCGTGTCATATAGGAAGATTGATTTGTTTTGATGAGAATACGGAAAAATTGATGAGATTTAAATATGCAAAGTCCTTGATAGAAATTGAACCTAATCAGGCTCTACCTGATTATATAGAAATAGATGGATTGGGTGTAGGAAGCTATAAAGTGAGAGTTGAATATAATTGGAGACCAAGAATTTGTGATTTGTGTAAAGTTTTTGGGCATTCTAAAGAGAATTGTTTGGAATCTGAAATGAATAATGAATATGAGGCTTATGAAGATGTTGGATTTGGAAATAATTTTACTGAAGGTAGTAGGAATTTTATGGTGCCAAATAATACTAATATCTTGAATAATAATCCTTCACATTTTAATCAAACAAGGAATCCGGAAGACAACAAGTTTGTTTTTCAGAAGAGAAAGATTAAAGTTTGGAAGAAAAAGAAGCCTATACCAGTGGATAATATTAAGCAAAAGATATTGACAAATGAAATAATTGGAGTTTTTGGAAAAGAAAATGATGTGCATGTTTTAGGTGTACAAAGCATAAACATTGATAAGGAAAAATATAAGGTACCTGCTGCTAAGGAAGATGTGACCATAGAAAATCAAAATACAGTATTAAATTCTAGTAAAGTGGTTACATCTAATGCATTCTTAGTTCTAGCTGATATGTGTGAAGGTGATACTTATATTTCTGATAATGAGATTGTAGATGGTACTCACAAGGAATCCTCTTCTATTCAGTTGCCTTCTAACTCAAATCTTAACCTTTCACCATATACTCATTTATCACCTCCTTCTAATATAATTCTTCCTCCTTCTGCTATATCGAATTCTACCAATTTACAAGAAAATTCCAATTTTTTTCCTCCATCTAATGATTCTCTTATTTCTAAACCACCTGCAAATTCTTCTTCTTTGATGGAAAATCTAAATCTTACTGATCAATTGTCTGATTTAAATAATAAACAAACTTCTCCCACTTTGACAATAAAAAGGGGTAGGAAAATAAAGGGTAGTAATTTGAAACATTCTCATGAAGATGTGGATTTGAACAAAGGGATTGAAAGTACTATTGATGAAATTCAACCAAAATCAGATAGCAAAGAATTAAGTTTTTCAGCAAAGTTTGCTAGACATACAAGGAGGCATCCTAATAATTTAATCTTACCTAAAACTTGATTTTGATGAAGAATATAGCCTACTGGAATATTAGAGGAGGGCATTTGCTCTCTAAACAAAAAGAAATCAAGAAATTGATTAAAGAGGAAAACATTCAAATAATGTGTGTAAGTGAAACAAAACTGAATGCTGAATTAACTAAGAAAGCTTGCACATATATTGCTCCTAATTGGATATATGATGGTAATTTATCTTGTGCTCCCGAAGATTAATGGTGATGTGGAATGAGGATTTTTATCAGCTCAATAAGTTGGAAGAAACTGATCAATTTTTGCATTATGAAGTTAGATCTGTTGAAATCAATTCCTCTTTTTTTCTTACTTTTGTTTATGCCCAAAACTGCCTTGATAAAAGGAAAGTATTGCTCAATCAATTGCCTAATCTTAATCAATCTTCTTTACCATGGCTTGTCTTAGGAGATTTCAATTGTATGATTTCTTCAACTCATAAAACAGGTGGTACTCCTCTTTCTATAAAGGATACTTCTCCTCTCTGTCAAATGTTATTGCTTTCTTCACTCTCTTCCATTCAATCTTTTGGACCTTTATTCACTTTGAATAACAAAAGTAAAGATAGCCCTAGAACTTTTTGCAAACTTGATCATGCCTTTCAAAACAATTCAGCTATTACTCTTTGGCCTTCTCTTTTCTCTAACATTCTTCTTCCTACAATTTCTGATCATAGTCCACTCATTTTAACATGGGGAGAGGTTGCAAAGCCTAAGTATTCCTCTTTTAAATTTTAAAACTTGGACTAATCATGTTTCTTTTCAGGATTTAGTAGTACAGGTTTGGCAAGAAGAGGTCTATGGTAATCCATTGTATATTCTTAAGACTAAGCTCTATAAATTGAAGAACAAATTGAAGGTCTGGTCTAAACAAATTTTTGGTAATGGTTATGGTATCTCTTCTAATTTGAGAAACAAGCTAGCTGAGGCACAACAAGCTTTACTTTCTGATCCATTGAATTCAAATCTTGCTATGGAGGAATCTGAAATCTCTAATTCATTACAAGATATGTTGGAATTTGAATTGTCTATGACTAAAGAGATACTCCATGCCAAATATGAGAGTCAATGAGATAGGAATACAAAATTCTTTCATAATTGTATCAAGGTTAAGCAATCTAAGGAAAGAATTAATTGTATATATGATGTCAATGGGATAAAGCAGGTAGGTGAAGAGAATATTACTACTGCCTTTGTGGATTACTTTGCCTCCACACTTGCTAACTCTAATCCTTCTATTGCTGATGTGGAACCATTATTTCACCTACAAACCCCTTACTTATCAAAATCTCAAGCTAATGGTATCATTGAAGAAATCTCTAATGAGGAGATTGAGAAAGCTATTTTTAATTTGAATAAGGAAAGTAGTGGAGGTCCAGATGGATTTAATGCTTTCTTTCTACATTATTGTTGGAAGATAGTTAGATATGATGTTATAAGAGTTGTTAAATTCTTTTTTACTTCCAATAAGCTCTCTAAAGGTTTTAATGCTACTGCAATAACATTAGTCCCCAAAGTTGAAAATCCATCTTATGTTTCAGATTTTAGACCAATTTCATGTTGCAACGTGGTTTCCAAGGTAATCTCAAAAATCATAGCGTTAAGATTGCAAGAAGTTCTTCCTTCCATTATATCTAAAAATCAGGTGGCTTTTCTTCCTAATAGGAACATAGGTGATAATATCCTACTGACTCAAGAATTATTAAAGGGCTATGGAAATTCCAATATACCACCTAGATGCATGTTAAAACTGGATATTAGAAAAGCATTCGATTCTATTTCGTGGAGTTCTGTCATTGCTACTATGTCTAGGATGAATTTTCCAAAACCTTTGCTTGCTTGGATTTATACATGCATATTTACTCCTTACCATTCTATTTCTAGAAGTGGATGTTTAACTGGGTTTTTCAAAGGCACTCAGGGAGTAAGGCAAGGTGATCCAATTTCACCGTATTTGTTTATCATAGTTATGGAGATTTTGAATATCTTAATTAAGGAGCAGGTAGACAATAAAACTCTGGAATTACATCCAAAATGTAAAGATCCTTTGATTACCCACTTACTTTTTGCAGATGATTTAGTGTTATTTACAAAACCTTCTATTGCAAATATTCAGACAGTTTTGGATATTCTTGCCAAGTTTGAAAATATCACTGGTTTACAAATTAACATCAAGAAATCCAATATTCTTATAGCTGGTATGGAGGAGGATCTCAAAAATGAACTGATAAAATTTTCTGGTTTAAAAATTATGCCTTCTAATGCAAATTACTTAGGATTACCACTTATTACATCTAGACTCTCAAAAGTCAATTGTTTACCTCTATATGAGAAGATCACTGAAAAGCTCTCATCATGGCCTATCTCAAAGCTATCTTAACCTAGAAGACTTGTTATTGTTCAATCCATTGCAACTGCCATGACTACTCACTGGATGAGACACTATATTCTACCTGAAAAATTAATTTCTATGATCAGTAGTGCTGTGAGTAGATTTCTATGGCATGGAGATCCTTTCTCTAAGAAATTAATTCCTATATCCTTCAAAAAGTTAATTCTGCCTAAATATAAAGGAGGGTTGGGTATTATCAATTTGCAACTCTGGAACCAAGCTGCAATATAATAATATTTTGATAAAATCCTAAGTAATAGTGATGACTTATGGACTCTATGGATTAAAGAAAAATTGATAAAGAGAAAGAATTTTTGGGATATGCAAATTCTTCAAAATTCTAGTTGGAGTTGGAGGAATATTCTAAAGCTTAGGGATAAATTCTTATCAATGATTCAGATCAATCCAATGAAAAATATTGATTGTAGCTTCTGGTCTGATCCATGGGCTAAACCTGGTTTAATTTTGAAAAAATGTATGAATTATTCTAGCCTTATGTCCACTGGTATTCCACTACTAACTAAGGCAACAGTTTTCCTGCAAGCTAATAGTATTGAACTACCATACAGCAGTTCTATAGATGTTAGGAAGGTTTGGAATGAAATTGCAAAGATTAAACTTCCTGTCAGTGATATTATAGTGTTATGGTCAATGCAGAGGAGAAGGCATTCAATAAAACTGGTATACAACTTGCTTCTGGATAATGTATGTAATGAAAAGTTTGCATGGAAGGATAGAATATGGAACTCTGATAGTCCAACAAAGGAGAACTTCATGCTTTGGAAAGTTATGGCCAATGCATTGTTGACAAAGGATAAATTAGAAAGTTATGGATTGATAGATAATAGCACTTGTGTATTATGTAATGATCAACTTGAAAATAACACCCACTTATTTTTCAATTGTTCATATACAAGTGATATTTGGTTTAAGCTAATGGCTGCAGGTAAATTCCACTTACCTAACAAGAATTCCGAAGAAGAATGGTTCAACATATATAAAGCTACAAGATGGAAGAATTCCAAATCTAAATCACTACTAATAGTTCTCAAAGCTTTTGTTTACGCAATCTGGAAGGAAAGAAATGGGAGAATTTTTTCTGATAAATTTAATTCTACTAGTGATATGTTTGCAGTGATTAACAAATGGATTATTTGCAAAACAAATAAGTGCCTGGGCAATGGAAGTTTAGTATAATCTAAGTATTGGTTCACTGCTCTCTGGATCATTATACTGCCTGAGCAAAAAACCTATTTGTGCTATTCTAAAGATTATGTACTAAATTTCTAATGCAAGAAATAAAAGATGAAAGGGATCAGAGAACTGGAACTGGAAGCATGTGTTTTAAACAAGGAAAGCTGGAAATATTGTAGTGGTTATTCTTTGTATTTTTACTTCTGTTTTTTACTAATTGTATAAGGATATGATATCAATCTAATGCAATTGTATATTCTGGAATTTTTAATGCTGATTGTAATGATTCTTGGTATAATAAATGGGAAAGGCTCCCTTAGCCTATTGATTTTCAAAATTTACTTGTTCGGTTGGTTCGATTATTAATAAATTGTATAATGCTTATACAAGGTCAAAAACCGTGAAACCAAGTTGGAATGAAAATGGATAGCATGCATAACCAAAGGTGAGATCTTCTCACTCAATTAAAATCTCCAGTTAATTTTTAAATAGTTAGATTTAAAATTGACCGACTGTGTTCTTGGGTGATTGAATTATAATAATTATTCATTGGATAATATTATATATATATATATATAGTAGTATATAGTATATATTGGGTGATTGATTTCCCGCATTATATAGCGGATGAGACCCTATTGCGCCGCATAATAGCGGATGATATTTTTATAAATCCCATATACCGCGATATTCCACCTCGAAGTGGAATGGGTATTTAATAGTTGTGCTAACGTCTGTGGATGCAGGGAAACAGGTTGGAGGGATCCAACTGGATTCCTCACAAATAGTAATTTTTATTTATATTCTGTGATATATCTCATTGATAAATTTATTTTATCTACGAGTCTGTGAATAAAGATAAGCGTTATTGACTATACCGCTTATCGATGTTAATACGATCGAATCTGTGATGGTTGATGTTGTGCACTATTGTGTTAAACCCTTGGACTTCACTATACACACATGAATATGGATTGCACGTGGAAATTGGTTAAGTCACGGTTTTTTTGAAATAATTTTAGAACTGAATTTTTGAATCCAAATGGTTTTGGAAATAAATCGGATTTAAAGAGGAAAAACTTTAGAAAAGGAATTTCAAAGCAAAAGGTTATTTTTGAATAACTTAATTTAGTTTTAAAATTTGTTTTAAATTTTGAAATTGAATTCTATGGTGTGAACTTATGATTTTAAAAAGGTTATATATGTTTACATGAATTTAAACCATTTTAGAAAGTGTGGCTTTGGGAATTTAAATTAACCCAAGGTTTTTAACTTCTATGAATAAAATCGGATTTTTCCAAAATAAAAAAACTATTTGTTTTCGAACAATATAAATTTTCATATAAGAAATGAATTCCCGATTTGTATTATAGGAAGTTCAAATTGAATTGAAAATGGTTTTCCAAGTTATGAATGAATATTTGGAAACAGTTTTTGGAAGCTATAAGTTAAATCTTTGATTTGGAGATTAAATGAGCTAATTCAATTGAGGTGGAAATTGTTTTGAAATTCATAAATGGATCTTTGTGAAACTGGGTGAACTGTGTGGAATAAATCTTTTTATTTAAAAGATTTGGAATGGCAATTTGTTTAAAGCATTTGAAAGAAAGATTTGAATTTTAAAGTTGTGACTTATTCAAATCCCATGTCCATATGTTATAAATTTACGCTCATTATTCGGTATAGCCAGGAGAGGACTTTTTGTCATATAACCCATTCCGAATAATGATACGTCGATATGGATAGCATTTGAAGACCGCGGTGAAGACCGTGGTGAAGAACGGGTATTTTCGAGAACGAAAGCATAAACCGTCGATTGTCTCTGCACTAAGTCGCACCGGTATAGAGATTCCCTAAGTGATGGGAAGTCCGATCGGGATTGTGAATACCTGAAAATTGCAAGGGCTTCTACGGAAGTGCCTTCGGTTCTGTTCGAACCCGGAACAGACTTGTATGGATGTGTGTCTGACATTACATTTTGAGATGTAAAGCTGATTTCTACCAAATATAATTCTGTTGGTGGCGGAGATTTATTGTCTTAGCTTAACACCCTTCTCTAAGACGTACGAGCTCAGAGGTTATGTAGTTCATGGTTACTAGTGATACATTCCCAATTTGGTAATGTGGCATGCTGAGTGCTGCTGTGTGTTGATGATCATTTGTTGATCATTTGTGATCGAAGCATGGCTTTGTGAAAAAGCGTAGCTTTGTGGATGAGACTTGCTCGAGCCTCACAACCTGGTAATGGTCGAAACAGGAATCGTGGCAGCAAGGTTATTTGGGGGTAGCTCCTCTTGAGGGTATGACCATTTCCTTCTGGATAAAAAGTGATATCATGGTATGGAGCCCAGATATTTACTTATGTTGATTCTTTATGAAAAGTGGTATCATGGTATGGAGCCCAGATACTTTACTGTATGGTTGTTGGATTGAGGGCCCTCGGATAAAGGTCGGTAACGACTGGGGGATGGCACACTCGTGTCAGTTGTTACCTAGTTACATAGGTAACCCGGCCTTGTGTAGCAGAGATCCGGTTAGGTTCTTGGGGACATCCCTCCAGAGGCGTTCCATTTTATGTGGGAAGTTCCTTTGCCTGACCATTTGTTGGAAAATCCAAAGAAACAATTCGACCCATGTACGGTTTTAGTTGTATAACCTGCCATGAAATGTGGCGGTTACCTGCTATTGAACATGGTAGCTATAGTAGGCATAAGTGTGAAATGCCTATGCTGGCTAAGATTAATATTATATTTTCGAAAGGTTTTCCACACTATGCACTAATAATAATATCGAAAGGATTTTCGCGTATTAAGCATTTTTGACTATCATTAGGAGAAATCTCCTCCAATTCTGCATTTGCATTGTGTGTGTGGCGTTAGGCCTTATGGTAGTTTCATTTTCAAAAAGCATAGCGGATTTCTTTTCTTTTCTTTTTATTTTCTTTGTGAAAATAACTGTTTTTGAGATCTCGCACCAGTCCCACGACTGACTCGGAGTTTGTTGTTCCCTTTCTAAACTGTGGGTGCCCACAATTTTCCACACGGGCAGCTAGAGTCAAGTTAGTATATGTAAGCTGTGGAGATCAGGAGTAAGTTGGACGGCGAAGCGTCTCACTAGTATATGTAATATTTCTTTCTGCTGTTTGTTGGTGTACACTCTGATAATGTAATATGATGTAATGTAATAACTGATATGGTGATTCTGTTTAAAGATATTTATTTATCTATTATATGTTGGCCGCTGCGATATGTGAGATTCTGTTATTGTTTCTGTTTCTTCTTCTATCTTCTTCTTCTTTAAACCCTAACGGTTCGGTTTTCCGACATTCGACTGTGCGGCATTCGATACAGTGGGCGTATTGATGTCGACTTTCGGGCTTTGAGAAATCGGACATGTTACATGTGGTATCAAAGCATTTGGTTAAGCGACAACCTTGGCTCTGTTGGGTGTTACTCACTAGAGATAGAGTCAGTAGTACTCTAGAATGAGTTTGATTGTAATAATAGATATGAGCGCGTATTTGTTAGTGAATATAAAATTGTTTTATATTGTGTTGACTTATCGGTTGATTGTTTACAGATTCTGGTCGGTGTAGTTTGGCCAACTGTATCGATAGGGGTTTCTAAACTCTTAAAACGAGATAAACCGACACAGTATTGTTTTAAAAATATGGTAAATGAAATTTTTTTACCCAAAAATATTTTAGTACATAAAAGAAATGATTTTCTATGAATTTTTATGGTATATGGTTGCTTGGTTGTTAGGAAGTGATGATATTGAATTATCATCATTATTGTATGGAAATTTAATAAGAAATAATGGTATAACCGAAGATTTGGAGATAAATTCATTAAACAAATGAAATTTATAAATATGAATTGAAAGGATAAGGGAATGAATTCATATACAAATGAGATTTGTAAATGTAAATTGTAAATGTGATTTATAATTTGGAATAAAATTCATTAATGGAATGAAATTGGTAATGTGAATGTATAAATGTGTTTTATAATTCGAAATGAGATGCCAGAGTAATCTTTGTAATATAGATTAAAGGATTTGGATTGAAAATTCAAAAGATTAAATTTCTTTAATTTGAAAACGGTTTCCAAAAAGTCTGGAAAATAATTATTTGAGAAGTATTTTTGAGTTGGATATGAAATCTGTTGGGGTTTGAAATTTAAAAATATTTGGAAAAATATTTTGAAGGGATATAATTCATTTTAAAGTTGGTTTTGAAATGTGAGTAATTGTTAAAAAGACTCTGGAATTTATTTAAAATGTTACGATATCTAAATAAGTTTGATAACTCATAAAAATATTTGAAATTTGATTGGAATAAGATTCAAATTAAAAAGGGATAAATAAAAGTAAGTGTGGAATAAATTTGTGAATGAACAAATGAGTTAATATTTGTGAGTAAATGAATTGGAATTGAAAAATGGAATGAGATTTGACTTGGATCAAGTTGAATAAAAATCCAAACTTTGGGAAAATAAAAATAAAATGGATTGAATTCAAGTAAGCTAATATGATTAATTCATGAAATAGGAAAGTTGAATTAGTTAAATTAAAACTTGAATTGTGAGTTAAATAAAAATGGTTTGAATTTGCAGATAAATTCAAGTAAGTAGAAATAAATTGAAAATTTCCTTGTTATTGATGAAATGAATTCGAGAATGGAAATTTGAAATTAAAAATGGATAAGTGAATAAAACTAATTTAATTAAATTAGTAGATGGAATGGATTTGATAAATGAAAATCAAATCAAGGATTTAAGTTTGGAAGTGTTACAAGGAAAAATAAATTTGAGTTTGGAATTGAAGTAACTTAAGTAAATATTGGATAAAAGCTTGACTTGAGTAAAATTGTGAAATGGTTGTTGTCAAGTTTTATGGAATGGTTCTGAATGAAACTTGTTTGATTAATAAAATGCAAAATGAATTGAATAGAATCGATTGGAAAAAAATAGAATAAAGGGTAAATTGAGTTGGTATTAATTTAAATTAGTAATAAACTAGATTGGATATTCTATTAAGTGAATATTGTCGAATTTGCATAGAAATGGTTGTCGTTTGACGCAAACGAGATTGCATAAAATTCTATAAGTTAATGAAAGCCAATAAAATTGATTTTTGAATCAATTGAAATAGATATGAGTTCGTTTCGTTTAAAAAAATGAATTGAATGAAAGAAAGTGAATTGTAAATCACTTGAGATTGAATGGAAATGATGTGTGATTTACTTATAAGCAATTAAATTTGTATTAAAACCTTATAAATTGCTTATGGGAATTATTGTGAGTGCATTGCTTATGAAAACTATGTGTTTATTATTAAAAATAGGTGAAATGTAAATGAATTTCCTATATATGTCACTTATGTGTTTAAATTGAGTAAGTACAGGTACATGGAAGTCGTTGGGCTGGATTTGGTCGTGCTAAAATGCCAATAATAAACTACTTTGCTTAAAAATGCTAAATAAGGTACGCCTACGCAATAAAAAATTAGGAAATATGAACTGTTTTTGTTTTTCCGACCGGGTGGGTCTATGTATATATATTTATATCTTTTTTCAAATTGCAAAAGCTCCTCCGTACAAAGGGGACTCTGCCAAAAAATTTCGAAAATTTTGTGAGATAGAAAAAAAATTTGAAATTTTTTTGTTAGCGAAAAACGATTTCAAATTGGAAATTGAAGTAAATTAGTGAATGAAACTAATTTAAAATAATAATATGAATCGGTTATAATTGAAAGATAAAAATTCAATATTCAAAAGGTAAATTGAATCCAAATAGAATTGAAAGTGTAAACCGAATTCAAATGAAATTAAAAATGCAAAAATTGAATAAAAATGGATATATAACTTCAATAGTAAAGTAAAAATGGATAAGAAATATATATTGAAATTCCGTAAAGGAATGTGTAAAATCATATTTAAATGTTGTAATTAGATATTATGACTAGCAGGATATACAGGTGTGTTAAAGAAAATGGAATTGGGATTTTGATTCGAAGATAAATTTGAATTGCTTGACAAAAAGGTATGTATTTCAATTTTAGTATGAAATTTGGTGATTTTCTTGTCTAGCCACTTGGTTTTTTTTGTTTTCTTTTGGAATCTGAGGGCCTGTGGTGCCATTTTGTAGTCGTTCCAAGCTAACCGCGCAAAGGAGACGCTGGCGAAATTTTTCGGTAATTTAGGGTGTTAGAAAAATCTTGAGAAAGTTTTGAAAATTTGAAATTTAAATTTAAATTTAAATTATGAAGTAAACAATATTGTTTGGAAACTTATGATTGAATTTGGAAAAATAAGTTGAAATGATAACGAGTCTTTAATATAAGATTTGTTTTGGCAAGTTGAAAAAAGATTTGTTTTGGCAAGTTGAAAAAACCGTTTAGTTTTGGAAAGGTAGCAAATGGGTTAAGGATCGTTCTTCCTAACTAGTAATTTCGGGATGAAATTCTTTAAGAGGGGAAGGATGTGACGACTCGGAAATTTTTAAAATTTGAAATGGAATATTTAATTAATTTTAAATATTTGAACGATGGTTTAGCTTGAATTTCAAATATAAATATGAATTTGGCAATTAAATTATTGAATTTGATTTATTAATTATGGGTTAAAAATTTGAATTTTCAATTTTAAGCTTGTTAAAAAATAATCTGATGGCTTAGAAAATTTATATTGATAATACTGAGGTTAATGGAAGCTTTAGAATTTGATTTGAAAGTGATTTGTCTAGTTTTGAATTTATATCGTTTAAATCAATATTTAAAAATAGCCTTCCGAGGCACAGTGTCGGAATTCAACGAAACCAGTTCCATTGGATCCATAATATTGTGTTCTTATCGGATTTCAATTTTCATAGCATTTGAAGTTGTCGTTTGGCCGTACGATAAGCAAACGCGCTGGAAATTAAATCGAAATTTAATTTAATAACTGAGTCTAAAAAGCTATCTTCTCCATACGATCGAATTAGGATTCGAAACCTTTTCCATTGTGTTCGAAATAGGTGTATAACATTATAAACGCCTAACGGCACGCCTCAATAGGAGGTCAAGTTTTTAAGTTGCATTTATCGGACGTTTTGAATTTGAATTTAAATTAAATAGATATATATTTATTCTCCTACAACCCAACATTCAGCTGCATTTCCTTCAAATCACTGTCTCCACTCGTACACGCAACAACATTCATGTCTCTCCTCTTCATTTAATCGTGCCAAGAAAAATCTAAACGCTCAGATAGAAATAGTCGGACTTTGGATTCCATCTCCAGTTATACTTCACCCTCTGTTCGAATGGCCGCGAATTTCATTTCCAAAATCACATACTTTCCTTCATCATTACCACTCTTAGTTAAATCGAAAGCCCTAAATCAAGTTCGAGAAAATCGAAAGCCCTAAATCAGTTAAATTGAATCGCTGTTAAGCGCTCACGCGAGCAAATAGGGGGAAGGCGACCGAGTTGGATTCACGCAAGGCAGCAGTGTCATGGTGCGACGAGGTCGAAATGGAAGCAACGGCAAGGAGCTCGACGACCATGATGGATATTGCGATGGTGGCTCATGAGTGTGGGGGTGAATCAGGGTTGTCGCGCACACTACATCCTGGGGTGATTCGCGAAGCTCGCGACATAGAAATTCACGATCGCTCGATGGCCAGAGAACAATGGCTGGTATCGCGCGTGATCTGGGATCGAGGTCGGTTTCGTCTCTAGTAAGTGGCGGTGGCGCGTGTGACGATTTGGAAGATCGATTGCATTGTGAATAAGGGTTTCGAGTTAGAGTCCTGCGTGACGTAATTTATTTTATCTTATTTCAGTTTATTAAATTATACGTATAAAAGTATATGCAGAAATCAAAGAAAAAAATCATTTACACTAAAGTGAAATTTGTTTTTGTTATTTACTGAGTAAAATAATAATAATAGGGATTTACAGTTCCGACTTAATTTAATGTTAATGGAAACTTTAATTTAAGTTGAGTTTATTATGTGAATTATCGGAAATTTACAATAAAATAAATTTGCTTATTTTAGTTACTAGGAAATATATTTTTTTATCAAAAGAAATATTATTTATTATTGGAAAAATGGGTTAAGAATAATTTATTAAGGTATTTAATTAACTTATTTAATTCTTTTGGTCACTAAAGAAAATTATTAATGGGAATTTAGTTTCAAATTTAAATTATTAGTTACATAAATTTATTAAAAAAGAATTTGTTTAAAATTAAAAGTATTAGTTTTAAATAAAACTATAGGTTAATTAAACTACCAAAACGAAAATTTTCTTGTTCGATTGGTTCGAATATTAATAAATTGTATAATTGCTTATACAAGGTCAAAAACCGTGAAACCAAGTCGGAATGAAAATGGATTGCATGCATAAGCAAAAGTGAGATCTTCTCACTCAATTAAAATCTCCTGTTAATTTTTAAATAGTTAGATTTAAAATTGACCGACTGTGTTCTTGGGTGATTGAATTATAATAATTATTCACTGAATAATATTATATATATAGTAGTATATAGTATATATTGGGTGATTGATTTCCCGCATTATATAGCGGATGAGACCCTATTGCGCTGCATAATAGCGGATGATATTTTTATAAATCCCATATACCACGATATTCCATCTCGAAGTGGAATGGTTATTTAATTGTTGTGCTAACGTCTGTGGATGCAGGGAAACGGGTTAGAGAGATCCAACTGGATTCCTCACACATAGTAATTTTTATTTATATTCTGTGATATATCTCATTGATAAATTTATTTTATCTACAAGTCTATGAATAAAGATAAGTGTTATGGACTATACCGCTTATCAATGTTAATACGATTGAATCTGTGATGGTTGATGTTTTGCACTATTGTGTTAAACCCTTGGACTTCACTATACACACACGAACATGGATTGCACGTGGAAATTGGTTAAGTCACAGTTTTTATGAAAAAAAATTAGAATTGAATTTTTGAATCCAAATGGTTTTGGAAATAAATCGGATTTAAAGGGGAAATACTTTAGAAAAGGAATTTCAAAGCAAAAGGTTATTTTTGAATAACTTAATTTAGTTTAAAATTTATTTTAAATTTGAATTGAAATTTTGAAATTGAATTCTATGTTGTGAACTTATGATTTTAAAAAGGTTATATATGTTTACATGAATTTGAACCGTTTTAGAAAGTGTGGCTTTGGGAATTTAAATTAACCCAAGGTTTTTAACTTGTATAAATAAAATCGGATTTTTCCGAAATAAAAAAAAAACTATTTGTTTTCGAACAATATAAATTTTCATATAAGAAATGAATTCCCGATTTGTATTATAGGAAGTTCAAATTGAATTGAAAATGGTTTTCCAAGTTATGAATGAATATTTGGAAACGGTTTTTGGAAGCTATAAGTTAAATCTTTGATTTGGAGATTAAATGAGCTAATTCAATTGAGGTGGAAATTGTTTTGAAATTCATAAATGGATCTTTGTGAAACTGGGTGAACTGTGTGGAATAAATCTTTTTGTTTAAAAGATTTGGAATGGTAATTTGTTTAAACCATTTGAAAGAAAGATTTGAATTTTAAAGTTATGACTTAGTTGAAATCCCATGTCCATATTTTTTAAATTTACGCTCATTATTCGGTTTAGCCGGGAGAGGACTTTGTGTCATATAACCCATTCCGAATAATGATACGTCGATATGGATAACATTTAAAGACCGGTGGTGAAGACTGGGTATTTTCGAGAATGAAAGGATAACCCATGATTGTCTCTGCACTGAGTCGTGCCGGTATAGAGATTCCCTAAGTGATGGGAAGTCCGATCGGTATTGTGAACACTCAGAAATTGCAAGGGCTTCTACGGATGTGCCTTCGGTTCCGTTCGAACCCGGAACAGACTTGTATGGATGTGTGTCTGACATTACACTTTGAGATGTAAAGCTGGTTTCTATTAAATACATTTCTGTTGGTGGCGGAGATTTATTCTCTTAGCTTAACACCCTTCTTTGAGACGTACGAGCTCAGAGGTTATGTAGTTAATGGTTACTAGTGATACATTCCCAATTTGGTATGGTGGCATGCTGAGTGCAGCTGTGTGTGATGATCATTTGTTGAACATTTGTGATCGAAGCATGGCTTTGTGAAAAAGCGTAGCTTTGTGGACGAGACTTGCTCGAGCCTCACAACCCGGTAATGGTCGAAACAGGAATTGTGGCAGCAAGGTTATTTGGGGGTAGCTCCTCCTGAGGGTATGACCATTTCCTTCAAGATAAAAAGTGATATCATTGTATGGAGCCTAGATATTTACTTATGTTGATTCTTTATGAAAAGTGGTATCATGGTATGGAGTCCAGATACTTTACTGTGTGGTTGTTGGATCGAGGGCCCTCAGATAAAGGTCGGTAACGACCGGGGGATGGCATACTCGTGTCAGTTGTTACCTAGTTACAGAGGTAACCCGGCCTTGTGTAGCAGAGATCCGGTTAGGTTCTCGGGGACGTCCCTCCAGAGGCGTTCCATTTTATGTGGAAAGTTCCTTTGCCTGACCATTTGTTGGAAAATCCAAAGAAACAATTCGAGCCCTGTACGGTTTTAGTTGTATAACCTGCCATGGAATGTGGCGGTAACCTATTGAACATGGTAGCTATAGTAGGCATAAGTGCGAAATTCCTATGCTGCCTAAGATTAATATTATATTTTCGAAAGGTTTTTCACACTATGCACTAATAATAATATCGAAAAGATTTTCGCATATTAAGCATGTTTGACTATCATAAGGAGAAATCTCCTCCATTTTGCATTTGCATTGTGTGTGTAGCGGGAGGAGTTTCATTTTCAAAAAGCATAGAGGATTTCTTTTCTTTTTATTTTCTTTGTGGAAATAACTATTTTTAAGATCTCACACCTGTCCCACGATTGACTTGGAGTTTATTGTTCCCTTTCTAAACTCTGGGTGCCCACAATTTTCCACACGGGCATCCTATAGTAAGGTTAGTATATGTAAGCTGTGGAGATCTGGAGTGAGCTCGACGGTGAAGCGTATCACTAGTATATGTAATATTTCTTTCCGCTGTTTGTTGATGTACAGTCTGATAATGTAATGTGATGTAATGTAATAACTGATATGGTGATTCTGTTTAAAGATATTTATTTATCTATTATATGTTGGCCGCTGCGATATGTGAGATTCTGTTATTGTTTCTGTTTCTTCTTCTATCTTCTTCTTCTTCAAACCCTAACGGTCTGGTTTTCCGGCATAAGACTGTGCGGCATTCGATACAATGGGCATATTGATGTCGATTTTCGGACGTCGAGAAATCGGACATGTTACATCTTAAATTTCATACACGGAGCTTGAAGGACCTAAGGTTTAGGTTTTAGGAGGATGTAGGGGTCGATTAGTGAAACAGAGGGGATGGAGACGTTTGTAGTGTTGGGGCACACCTAGAGGTGAATTTTGGTGGTCAGCAGCTCTCAATTGGTGGTCGCGACATGTGGATAGCGGTGACATTTAGGGTAGCGTTTCATGTTTCGATGGAGAGGCTCGGGCAGTGGCGAAGGTGTGAATTCAAAAGAGGGAAGGGAGGCAAACATGTAAGTGCGCTCGAGTTTATTGATGGTGGGTATTGAGGATCTTGCACATGCACGATGTTGTCGGGCATATGGGTGCAGAGGAAGAGAGAGCAGCGTGATTAAGGAAGAAGGTAGGTTTTTGGTTGGGGCAGGTTTCATTTGTTTGGGCCGAACGTGATTGTGGGCTGGTAATAAAATTTAAATAAATTAAGTTATATGAATTGTTATATAAAAAATCTAGGTTCTTATAAATTGCGTAACTCGTTCGTTTAAGCTCGAAATCCAACACGATCAGTCGCATGGGGTACGTATTAACGAGATCTTTGTATGGAACCCATTTGATTGAATTTGGAGCCTTAAGAATTTTTAATCAAATTTAATCGAAAACAAAACGCGGAAGCGACAACAAAAATAAAGGGTGGGTGTATTATAACGCTAAAAAGTACTAGAGTATTTTTATGCTAGTTAAATTTGATGAAGTGATACGAATTTATTGATTGTTGTTTGATAAATTGTCCCCTAATTTGCCATTTGAATTACATGCTAAAAAAAATTGACAGTTAAATTTGAATTGAAATTGAATTGCCAGTAAAATACACAATATTAATGCTATGAAATTGTTGTGAATTATGTTGTCCGTTTGTGTGATTGATTGTGATGGATGCCAATTGATTGATATTTGGATGATTAGATCTATATTTATATATATATATATATATATCCTTTTATTACCTAGTAAATTATTATAGTATGTAAAACCATAAATTGAATTATTTCGAATAAATTAAGAAATAGGTTGAAATGATATATACCTATGACATTTATTTTGGACTGAAATAATATATATATCCATCCCTAAAATTAAATTGAAATAACCGATCGCCTGGCCATAGGATAGAAAATTATATACGAACACTGGATTTGTTAAATTAAATGATTTAAAAAAATTTGATTTGAAATTTATTTAAATGATTTTGATTTAAAAGAAATAAAAATCAGATTTATAAAAATCAAATTATTTTAGAACTTGAGTCCTGAATGTTGAAATTTCAATTTGGTAAAGGAGAATTGTTTAAACAATCGAAGTGATATTTTGAAGTTATAATCGAAATATGATTTGTTTTAAAAGGATTGAAATTTCATTCGAGCTTTGTATTATTGACAAGTAAAGGTAATTTAATTGGATATATAGATTTGGACTCAATAATGGAACTTGTTTTATGTTTTGAATTTTAATTCGAAGATTGAAGTTTAATTTGAATTCAGTAATTTTAATCGATATTTTTAAAAATCGAACACGAATTTATATAGATCGAAATGGTTTAAAATTGAGAATTAAATTGAAATTAATTGAAATTGGGATTGAATAGAATTAATTGGGTTTTAGATCAAAATTGAACTAATTTGAATTTGAAGTTAAAATTTATTTGAATTGAAATCGAAATTGAATCGATTGAATGGAAATTAGAATTGGTTCGAATTGAAATGGTGGAATTGAATCGGTTTGACTTTGAAGCTATTTTCAATAAAATTATTTTAATATAAATTGCTTAAAATCTATATTCTTAAATATACAAATTCTTTCGCTATATAAACCATTTTAACACTTAAACTATTTTCTATTAAACTATTTTAACCATTTAAACTCTTTCTAACTATTTTAACCATTTAAACTATTTTAACTTTTTTTTTAACCATTTGCACTATTTTTAACTATTTTAGTTACTTAAACTATTTAAAAACTATTCAAACTATTTTCAAAAATTCATACTAGCCAGGAGTGGATGTTTACTTTAAATCATGGATATAAATATGAATTGGGTTAAAATGAAGTTATAACCTAAATGGAAATTTGAAACAATTTTGGAACTGAAATCGAAATATCGAGGCGAAAATGATTTTGAAGTGAAATGGTATATTTTGAGTAAATATGATGATTTCGAAATGGATTTGATTTTGAAGCAAATATGATATTTTGATATCAAGTATGAACTGTTTCCAAAATGTAAAAGTACCAACCAGTGTGAAAAATGACGTTTGGTTGTTAAAGATACCGGGGCTAGATATGGGCATACTCTTTATTGATACCGTAACCACATAACAACTGTGTATATGGAATGATAACCAAAAATAAGTGGTGGGATTTGGCGTCGTTTTCTGGATTTGAAAAAAGAGAACGACGATGGATAGACCCTGGCACTTGTGCCAATTTGAAATGACTAAAACTGGAAAGCTTGACAGAGCCAAGTGAGCTAATTACCACGAGTGGACATCCGTTCTTCGATTTTCTCAGACTCAGTCCATATTATTTCTCTTATTGTTAGTTTCGAATGGTGCACCTTGATTTAGGATAGCCTCTCTTTGACTCGATGTGGGATGGTTGGATGCGGTGGGCGACCATCGTTATAATGCGTTACCACCAGCGCTGGGACCCGAACTGGTAGTATCCTACCTTGGGCATTGCCTCACATGCCTTTTCATACTTTTATCCCTATGCTAGTCCCATATGATTTTGGTTTTGTGTTGTTGTATCACGGTGCATCCCTGACTATCAACATTCTACTAGTGGTGTCAAATGCAAACTGTACGCCAATGTTTGAAAACTCGTTAAGATGGATACTATAAAGCCTTAACAGTAAGAAAATTATTTATTTTATTGATTAGACATTATATATGTAGCGTATTCTACTACATATAAATATTTTGATGGATCCTCAAGAGATGAAAAATCCTGTAACATCTCTTGAGTTATTGCATGCACATTGTACACTGGATAGGAGATGTAAAAACCCGTAAACATTTCTGACACCATGACACTCATATTTTATGCGATATTAATTTGACTTACATAAGGATATTTTAGTCCTGACCCGAGTGTTTTGTCCTTTCATTACACTCGGGCCAGTCCTGAGTTTTTCAGCTTGTTGAAGACTTATTCTGGAGGATGAAGATGAAGATTTGTTATACTATTACTAATACTATTATTATTCCGTACATCATGTTGTCTGCTGCATCATTTTAATTATTCCTAATGTATGTATATCTCTAGTAAATGTTGTATAGATTTTAATCAAATGTATAATACAAACAACTTCATGAACTGTTTATTTGAGTATTATATTTTATCGTTTCCGCTGTGAGATTCTGTATTTGTTTTATTCTTATTTTCTCTTATTTTCTTATTTTTCCCACTAACAGTCCTCCCTTTTGAATGGTTGGAGTTGACATATGTGGTTTATTGTCGATTTAAACTATCCAAAAAGGTGGTTCGTTACATAGTTTCAAGTTCTATGATAATTCGAAAGCTTCCGACTATCCAAAATCATCAAACAATCTATTTTATTTTAACAATTAAAACTATCTACCAACATATCATACATGATGCACATGCACAAACCAGGCTATCCTAATGCATAGGATGCATATAACCATAAAATAAATCAACAAAGTTCAATAGTTTATTAAACACAATTTACCTAAAAAGAGAAAGCATGAAACGTTCCAACATTTATTCTGGGTTATGCCACTACCACTCGGACATCCTACATAGCATACATACAAAAAAATTGTACATAAAGAATTCATATCAAAGAAAACTTCAAAAACTAAACACCGGTCTTATTTCAAATTATTTTGAACTAGTAATATATCAACATATCTTTTGTACATCAAATTATACTTTCGAAATCAATATAGAATTTGCTTTACTAAAACAACCATATAGCATCCCCCACTTGAAAACCAAAAAAATGAAAGCCAATGATGCTGAAATCATTATCAGAATTATTTTTATGCGAAAAAAGTGAGTTTAGTACATACAGTTCATACCTTTCGGACTTAACCAAAATCATTTCAAAATGTTACCAAATTCTTCGTAAATATTACTAAGGATTTTGATCCCAATTTCATAAACCAATTTCCAAATACTCGCTTGTAAATAATTCTACTATTTTTTTTCTAAACCCTTGAAAAATATTTTCAAAGACACCAGGATGTAAGTTCCCAAAATATATATTAAATCCTTCTTTCTAATAAACCAAGTTTAATAAACCATACTTTTATAGAACCACTTTCTTATATAAAATCTTTTCACACATGTTTATTTCCAAAGTAACTTATGTTTCCTAGAATTAAATAAACATATTTTACTAAAGATAACTTTTTAACCCAACATTGCCACCAAATGCCTTATAGTCAAACTGTGAAACTCAATTCAAAAGATGGTTGTTTCAGTACTTTTACAATTACTATCTACCCAACCAATCCGATAAAAATATAAAACTGCTCATGAATTAGTCGATTGTAAATCAACAATCGATAAACAATAGCCAATGCTCATAAACTTGCTGAGTATAGCTAAACTGATTAATGAGGGGTAACGAATGAACATCATTAATCCGTACATTAATTGACTACATATAAACAATTCACACTTACATAAGTTACCTTATGTAAGACCTTTAATATTCATAGTTATAATAACCATTAAAATATACGTTTGTAATAAATACAAATACGCTCTCATATGTATAATTCACTCAACTCAAGGGCATTTCATGTAACAACCCACCTTTTTGGGCAGCTCAAATCAACAATAAACCATACATGTCAGACTCAAACCATTCAAAAGGAAGGTTTGTTAATGGGGGTAAATAAGAAAAAGAAAGAAAACAAAACACAGAATCTCGCAGCGGAACTAAAAAATATAATAATCAAATAAATTGTTCATGAAACTGTTTTACAAATAACATTTGATTAAACTTTTACAAATTCAAATCAGAGTTATACATACATCATAAATAAACAAATAATGTAGTGGAACACAGAACGTGGTGGAATAATAAATAGAAATAATTTATTGATTCTTCATCTTCGTCCTCCAGAAAATAAAATGGTCTTCAATACACTGAAAAAGCTCAGACTGAACTGAGCGTAGTGAAAAAAACACTCGAGTCAGAACTAAAAGATCTTTCGTAAGTTAAATTAATAAATATAAATGCAATGGCTTCAGAGATGTTTTGGGATTTCCATCTCCTATCAAGTGTACAATGTGAATATATTTATTTAAAAGGTTTCAAATAATTTGAAATATCAATCTTGATCATCTAATTAAAACAAATTCAAAGTTTGAATTAACTTAAACCCTTTAAATAATTCAGTTCCAAATAAGAACCAAATTCAAGAAATTATATGGGTCTATATCATTTCAACCAGTTTTAAAAATCAACATTTTCAAATCAATGAAAACCGTTCGGGTTTGTCATTTCAACCCATAACGATTTCCCCTAATCTATAAGATCGTTCGTGTATGTACCATTTCAAACTATAGCGAACTTGCAGTATTATAATGATATAAAATACCAACATCCATTCATCCAATATCAACAATCAATCATCCATCACAATAATCATCCAATCAATTAATAAACATCAATAGATAATTGAAAATCAATAACAGATATTTAACTGACAATTTAATTTCGATAATAAATTAAATAATGATTTAATTCAAATAAATTCAGATTAATTGAGATGATGATTTAAATATACCGAACAGTCATAAATAAATTCATATCACATCATAAATTTAATTTAACAAACATAAGAAATTTTAGAAGTTGTGAGTGGGTTAAAAAACTTGCCTTTGAATTTAAATCCAATTTAAGCCCAAAATTCAAACCGTCTCCATATCTAACCAAACCAGCATTAAATTGTCTGAAATTCTAATACGATCCTAGCAGATCAAACCGTGCGTGAGTCGGACCTCGTATGCGAAAGTTATGCATATTAGAAGATTTAAATAAATATTTAAAAATTAAAATAAAACAAAACAGAGCTACCACATCTTCACCGTTCACGTCATCAACAGAACACGACTACTAGAAAACGCGTGCACTTCCACGTGATTGAGAATCGTGCCCCCAGGCCGCCGCTAGCTACGGTGGCTCCCCTCCCCGACACGGTGCTACCCCCTAATGCGCCTCCTCCTACGGCAACGTAAGCCGATGCGCCACCTGTGCTTGCAAATTGAGCAGCTACCGAACATCACTCTAAACTCTAATGAATTACGCAGCTCGATCCACCCATCATACGACCAAATGAACTGCTCCGATGCGTTCCACTCATCAATCTCTATGCCATGGTAACCATGATTCGACAATCTAACGAAGATCATCAAACAGCAATGAACGGTCGAGATTAATTCTCTCGGTTTCGACCACACAGCAACCCAGATTGAAACACAAACCACAGATCTGACTTGCACTCGTCGAGACTGTGACGACCCAGAATTTTAAACAATTTAATTTGTAATATTTAATTGATTTTAAATATTTAAAAGTTAATTTTTAACTTGAATTCAAATATTGTTATTATTTAGCAATTAAGTTATCGGATTTAATAAACTAAAATTGGGTAAATTATTGAATCTTCGGTTTTAAACCTGTTAAAAATAATTTGAAGGCTTATAAAATTTATATTGATAATACCGAAAGTAATAGATGGGGTAAAATTGAATTTAACAGTAGTTTGTTCAATTTTAAAAATACATCGTTTAAATTGTGTTCAAAAATAGCCTTCCGAGGCACAATCTCGGATTTCGACAAAACCGGTCCCATTGGATCTGTAATATTGTATTATTATCGGATTCCAGTTTTCATAGTGATTGGAGTTGTTGTGTGAGCATACGATATATAAACGCGCTAAAGTTCATATCGAAAATTTAATATAATAACGGATCCAAAAAGCTGTCTTCTCCATACGATCGAATTAGGGTTCGAACCTTTTCCATTGCGTTCGGAATAAAGGTATAACGTTATAAATGCCTAGCGACACACCTCGATGGGAGGTTAAGTTTTTAAGTTGCATTTATCGAAACGGTTTGATTTTGAATTTAAATTGAATATTTTTACTAGTCAACTGCAGTTGAAATTATCTGTAACAATCCGCATATTTAACGATTTGATATTTAAATGTTTAATCTAAATATAACATCGTTAGTCGGATTTTTGGGTCCGAAAAGCTACTTTCTGCAAATGGCCGAATTGGAACTCGAAACTACCTCCATTGGTTCCAAAATGGCATTTGCGATCTTTTTGAGTATAATCTTTGATATGTTTGGAGTTTGTGAAATTTTGACCCTTTTTCTATTGGGTTTTGGGTTTGGGTTCAGCCCACTAGTTTAACTAATACCCTAACCCAACCCCTTCTCTTCATTCATCCTCATTTCATTTTATTTCTTAAGCTAGAACTGAAAATGGTGGAAGGGAAGAGGAAATAGAAATTGCAAGCCCTGGTTTCTTCTTGTAAACTTGATTCTTGCTCCAAAATCAAAGAGAATCCATTGGTAAGCTCTTCTTCATCTTCTCCAACTCTTCTCCTCTTCAATTTCAGAAAATTTCCTAAACCTAAATTGGGAAATATGTGTTTTATTCTTAGATTGAAGCTTGTTGAGTTGAAGTAGTGTTTGGTTGGTCTTCTCCTTGTTATTGAGCTCCATCTTCTTGTTTTTGGGTTAAAGGTGAGTTTTGAACTCACATCTACTTCTCTCGATTTCATTGATGTTGGGTATGAATTCCTAGCACTTGTTCAAATGCACTTGCTTTTAGTTTGGATTGAATTGGTGAATATCCGAATTTTTAGTGTTTGGGTTCAATTCTTTGAAATCCTAACTTTGATGTTTTGATCATATTTTTGGTGATGAATCGAAGTGCTTATAGGGCCGGGTAGCCGCTTGGCGTAAATCCCTAGCGTCCGTGCTCGTCCGATTGAAAGTTGGGAGAGTTTGCACTTCATTGGTAATAAGTAGGAAACGCAGGAAATTGGGTTCAGTCGACTGGATCCTCTGTTCAGTCGACTGAGCTGAAGCCCGAAATTTTTCTGGACAATTTTCAGTCGACTGAACAGGGATTTCAGTCGACTGACCTGCTCCTGTTTTCCTGTTTTGCCTATTTATGCTTATTTTGATTGGTTTTCCGAATGTTATCGATTCATGTTGGTTCTTAGTGGTTATTATTGCCTCTTTGACTTTGATAACTTATTTTTGACTTCATCCACGGGTTTTATAAAATAATCTTTCTAATCATATTAAAAGCTCGTTTCTCCAATTTATAAATTCTATTTAAACACATGCACAATTTCGCACTTCGAGCGAAGTGGAAGGGTGATTAAAAGGTTGGGCAAAACACGGACCATGAATCTGTGCGTTTATCTTTCCGATTAATCCCCGACCTATTCAATTGATCGTTTTGACCTTCGGGTTTGGTTTACCGATGATATGAGGTGAACTTTGTACTGCTTTGAGTGTGAAATTAACTAACGGATAGTAAACCGTTTAGTGCGAACGAGTGGTTATGGGACTCACGTTACCACTTTTCGGATTCCTTTTTGAGAGTTATGACACATTCCGCCAGTTAGTGGTGTCCAGTACGGGTCTTCGACCTTCACCACTGCGGTTTGTTGCCTTCGGGTATGTGCCTTCGGGTTTGTGCCTTCGGGTTTGTTGCCCTTTAGTATCGCTTCCGATGTTGGTCGTTATGAGCCGCATGGGTGATATTGGGTTGCCCTTTGGTATCGCTTCCGATGTTGGTCGTTATGAGCCGCATGGGTGATATTGGGTTTGGAGTCTTCGGGCTCATGGATCCTTGTTTGTACAGTACTGAGCTCGAGCAAATTTTCTGATGTTTCATTCATATGTATATTCCCTAGGTATCGCCCTTCGATGTTGGTCATTATGAGCCGCATGATGCGTAGCGTTTACCTTGTGGAACTTCTATACCTTATTGGTATTTGTTATTGCCTTTTGGCTTGCTTTGGAATATTCTTATCCTTTGTTTCTATATGTTGCCGATGATATGAGGCTTGTTCTATATGATTCATCTTTCGTTAGATGATTGTGTTATCTCTTTTATAGATATCTATTATGCTTTGTAAGCTTGCAGGTTTATTGTTGTTCAGTTTATCTAACTGATTTGTTTAGCTAGACTGACCTGTGTATTTCATACTCGGGTCAGACCGAGTTGTTTCAGGTTAGGTGCTTTTGGACTTAGCCTATTTTGCTTCCGCATGGACTATTCAGCTTGTTCCTTTTTGTTATAGCTTTTGTGTAGTCCTATTTTGTAGTAACTCTGATATGTATTCTTTTGACTCGTCTGTATATTGTGGTTTGCTATACCACTTGACATGTCTTAGTTTGTATACTCTGTTATGTATCTGTATATATGTATATGATGATCTACTATTCTGTGATGTATATTACATTTGAGTTGTTATATTCTGTTCTCATAGATCCTCCAACCACCTAAGGTTTTGTTTTAAGTATTCATTGGATATGTCGATCTGTTTGGTATGACTATTGTCGATATATTCAATATATAGTTAGAGCAAGGCTATAGATGGTCGCTCCTAACCAGCCTTATTCTCCGTGTTAGTTGACGGTATTACCCCGTAGTGTCCTTGGCTAGCATGGGTATAGAGGTAGGGCGTCACAACGTGGTATCAGAGCCGAGTTCAGAACAAAGTATGACAAACACAGAATAGAGCACATATTACAGTACATCAAAACATACAAGTGATACAAACCTTTGAATCATCGTGTCTCTTTATTCCATCAAGGTTAGATAGAATTTGGGGAATACGTCTAGGAATGCGTTTTATTCCGTAGTATTCCGTATTGCAGTATCTACCTTGTGAATACTCTTGTTCTTATCTTACTTTCAACGTATGGCTGGAAGAGGCAGGGGGCGACGTTCGGATGCTGGGCAATCCAGTGGCACACATCCGGATGGCGTTTATATGTCCGCCGATCAGTTTTTGGAATTGTTTAGGAGCACTCAGCCTCCAGTTCCTCCTCGAGTATCTCCACCTCGCAAGTCTGCCTTTGCACGTCAGTGCAGTGATTTTTCTCATCTTGGAGGAAAGTCGTTTAAGGGCTCCGAGTCTGTTCTTGAAGTCCGAGCTTGGCTTCGCACGTGCGAGCGTATTTTCTCTCGCATGGATATTTCTGACCATGATAAAGTTCTTGTAACTTCTAGCTTATTACAAGAGCGTGCTCTTGACTGGTATGAGCTTCTTGTAGCCGAAATTGATGAGTCTACTCTTTCTTGGAATCAGTTTCGGGGACGATTTGAACTCAAGTTCGTTCCTGAATCTGAAAAAGTTTTATTGACCCGTCGCTTCCTTGATTTGAAGCAAGGGAAATCTTCTGTTTCTGAGTATGTTGCATCATTCGAGGCTTTATCTAAGTATGGTCTTGAATTCATCAGCACTTCTTATAAGAAGAATCTGAAGTTTGTCTCTGGTCTTAAGAAATATCTTAAGAAATCTTTGTTGCTCCAACTTAAACTTTCTTTTGAGGAGTTGGTTGATTCGGCACTTCATCTCGAGACCGTCGAGAAGGAGTGTGATAGTGATGTTGATGTTGAGGTTTCCAAGAACCCCAACAAGAGGCCGTTTCCAATTCAGAACTCCAGGCCTTTTCCTTCTAAGAAGAAGAAGACTGGTGGTCCTAGTTCTCAGCCTCAGTCTTCCGGAACACCTTTCGTTCGAAAGTGTTTTAATTGTGGTTCTCCGGATCATATTATTCGAGCTTGTCCTAAACCTCTCTTCTGCCGTTATTGCAAGAAGGAAGGTCATCATGTTTCAGCTTGCCCTACTGTTCCGGCTGGTGCTAAGTCTAGCAATCTTTATGCTACCAAGGCTTCTAAAGGTCCTTCTCAGCCCAAAGGTATATCTCCATCCATTTTGGAAGGTTCTATTTTATTTTATGACCATAGTATACGAGTTCTTTTCGATACGGGTGCTTCACATTCTTTCGTATTGAAGAAGCTCGTTGATGATTTATCTTTGGATGTTTCTTGTATGGTTACTTCTTTAAGGATTGCGAATCCTATTGGGGGATCCACGACCCTTAGTTTGCTGTGTGATGATGTTGAGATTGTTTTATGTGGGTTTTCTTTTCGTGCGAATCTGCACGTTATTTCTTGTCTGGGATTTGATTTGATTTTGGGTATGGACTGGCTAGTGAGATATGATGCCAGGATTATTTGTTCGGAGAGAATTTTGTATCTTCGACATTCGGATTCGCCTACTCAGTTATCTCTTGTTCTTCGGGATGTGGATAATTCTGAAATGGCTTTATATTCTCTTGATTCGCGAGATGATGATGATATATCTCGTATTCCTATTGCTTGTGACTTTTCTGATGTTTTTGAGCCTGTCTCGGGTTTACCACCTAAGAGGACAATTGAGTTCCGCATTGATCTCATTCCAGGCGCGCAGCCAGTTAGTCGTCCTCCCACGAGGATGTCTACAAAGGAAAATGAGGAACTCAAAAAGCAGCTTTTAGAGCTTGAGTCCAAGCAGTTGATTCAGTCCAGTTTTTCTCCGTGGGGATCCGCGTTCGTCTTTGTGAAGAAGTCCGATGGAACTCTTAGGCTTTGCATTGACTATCGCAAGCTTAACGAGTTAACCATCAGAAATAGGTATCCATTGCCTAGGATCGATGATATGCTCGATCTATTGAGTGGTGCTAAGGTCTTTTCTCAACTCGACCTTGCCACAGGTTTTCATCAATTACGAGTCGCGGAAGATAGCATTCCTTTTACAGCTTTCCGCACTCGTTATGGTTCTTTTGAGTGGCTCGTTATGCCGTTCGGTTTAACGAACGCTCCTGCTTTCTTTGTTGATCTCATGAATCGAATATTCCGAGAATATCTCGATAAGTTCGTCCTTGTGTTCATTGATGATATCCTTATTTATTCTAAGTCTGAAGCTGAGCATGCTAATCACTTGAGAATTGTCTTGGCTACCCTCCGTCATCATCAGCTTAGAGCCAAATTCTCCAAGTGCCATTTTTTGGAGAATAGGGTTAAGTTCTTAGGCCATGTTGTATCTTCCGATGGCATTTCTGTCGATCCCTCAAAGATCGAAGCCATCCAGAATTGGAAGAGGCCTTAGAATGTAGATGAGATTCGTAGTTTTCTTGGATTGGCGGGTTATTACCGTCGGTTCATTAAGGATTTTTCCCGTGTTGTGCTTCCTCTTACTTGCCTTACTCGGAAAGGCTTTCGTTTTATTTGGTCCGACAAGTGTGAAGCTTCCTTTCTGTCATTAAAGGAACTTCTCACTAATGCTCCTATTCTTGTGGTTCCCGAGGGGAATCATGATCTTGTTGTCTACACCGATGCTTGTGGCAGTGGTCTCAGTGCTGTTCTTATGCAGAAGGATCGGGTAGTTGCTTATGCTTCTAGGCAACTACGTCCGAATGAAGTCCGCTATGCCACTCATGATCTTGAGTTAGCCGCCATTGTCTTTGCCTTGAAGATTTGGCAACACTATTTATTAGGCGAGCGCTTCATTCTCTATACCGATCATAAATCTTTGAAGTATTTGTTCACTCAGAAGGAACTCAATATGAGACAACAACGTTGGCTCGAGTTTCTTGCTTCCTATGACTTTGATATCCAGTATACCCCTGGTAAGGGTAATCGTGTTGCAGATGCGCTTAGCCGCAAACATTCGGCTGTTATTTCTATGATGCTTGCTGAATGGAATATTCTTGAGACTCTATCTTTTTGTGAAATTCGGGATCGAGGTTCATCTTCTGATTCTCCTATTCTATTATTTAGTTTGGGAGCTCGACCTATTTTGTTGGATCGTATTGCCGATGCTCAGCGGCGTGATCCTGATTTGTTGCATTTTATTCAGCTTTGTGAGTCTGGATCTTGTGATGAGGCGTTGCAAGATTTTAGCATTGATTCTCATGGGTGTCTTCGTAAGAAGAACCGTCTTGTTGTGCCTTCTGATCTTGCACTTAGGCATGACATTCTTGATGACTGTCACCGTTCTAAATATACCATTCATCCCGATAGTAGCAAGATGTATGCCGATATGCATCGTCTTTATTATTGGGAAGGCATGAAACGCGATGTGGCGAATTATGTGAGCAATTGCATAACTTGTCAGCGTTTTAAGGCCGAGCATCAGCGTCCTTGGGGTCTTCTTCAGCCTCTTGAG
Source organism: Allium cepa (assembly GCA_030765085.1). Lineage (NCBI taxonomy): Eukaryota > Viridiplantae > Streptophyta > Magnoliopsida > Asparagales > Amaryllidaceae > Allium > Allium cepa. The sequence continues at coordinate 269,463,791 of CM060928.1, forward strand.
ATTCCATTGTGGAAATGGGATCAGATTTCTATGGATTTCATTGACGGCCTACCTCGTTCGAGATCAGGTCATTCTAGTATTTGGGTTATTGTTGATCGCCTCACTAAGTCTGCTCATTTTGTCCCTACTAAGTCTAATAGGACTGCTTCGCATTTGGCTAAGTTATATGTCAAGGAAATCGTGAGACTTCACAGTGTTCCTAGTTCTATTGTGAGTGATCGTGATCCTTTATTCACGAGTCATTTTTGGAAGAGTCTTCAGCAAGCTTTGGGAATGAAGCTTAATTTTTCTACAGCTTATCATCCGCAGTCTGATGGACAGACTGAACAGGTGAATCGTATCTTGTAAGATCTTCTCCATATTTGTATTTTTGATTTTGGTGGAAGTTGGGAGGATCACCTGCCTCTTGTAGAGTTCTCCTACAATAATAGTTTTCAATCTAGTATCGGTATGGCTCCTTTCAAAGCCTTATATGGAAGGCCATGTCGATCACCTTCTTGTGGGTTGGAATCTGGAGAGAAGCTTATTCTTGGTCCAGATTTTGTTCGTGATTCTTAAAAGATTGATCTTATCTGGTTGAGAATGAAAGAGGCACAAAGTCGCCAGAAATCCTACGCGGACAACCGTAGGAAGCCTCTCGAATTCTCAATTGGTGATCTTGTTTTTATTCGTGTTTCTCCTTTGAAAGGGGTAATGCGTTTCAGTACGACTGGGTAATTGGCTCCTTGCTTTATAGGACCATTTTCTATTACTGAACGTATTGGCCCTGTGGCTTATAGAGTTTCACTTCCAGCTCATTTATCTGGCATTCATGACGTGTTTCACGTCTCGCAACTTTGGAAGTGTCTTCGGGAGTCGGATTCTGTTATTGCTTCTCCTGATTTGCAAGAGCTTGAGGTCTCACCGGACTTATCTATTGTACAGCAACCTATTCGCGTGCTTGACACGGAGGTGCGACACCTTCGGAATAAGGACGTGCCGCTCGTTAAAGTTCAATGGTACGCTAATCCCAATGACTGTACTTGGGAAACCAGAGAGTTTGTCGAGCGATCTTATCCGGGTTTTCTTTCTTCGCTTTGAAACGGTGAGTATATCTTTTCATCTCGACCTTATTTCCTTTTCTTTTGATTGATTGTATGCATGTAGTTGTTACAAATATCGTCTCTAGGAATTGCGGGGACGCAATTTTGTAAGGAGGGGAGATCTGTAACAACCCGCATATTTAACGATTTGATATTTAAATGTTTAATTTAAATATAACGTCGTTAGTCGGATTTTTGGATCCGAAAAGCTACTTTCTGCAAATGGCCGAATTGGAACTCGAAACTACCTCCATTGGTTCCAAAATGGCGTTTGCGATCTTTTTGAGTATAATCTTTGATATGTTTGGAGTTTGTGAAATTTTGACCCTTTTTCTATTGGGTTTTGGGTTTGGGTTCAGCCCACTAGTTTAACTAATATCCTAACCCAACCCCTTCTCTTCATTCATCCTCATTTCATTGCATTTCTTAAGCTAGAACTGAAAATGGTGGAAGGGAAGAGGAAATAGAAATTGAAAGCCCTAGTTTCTTCTTGTAAACTTGATTCTTGCTCCAAAATCAAAGAGAATCAATTGGTAAGCTCTTCTTCATCTTCTCCAACTCTTCTCCTCTTCAATTTCAGAAAATTTCCTAAACCTAAATTGTGAAATATGTGTTTTATTCTTAGATTGAAGCTTGTTGAGTTGAAGTAGTGTTTGGTTGGTCTTCTCCTTGTTATTGAGCTCCATCTTCTTGTTTTTGGGTTAAAGGTGAGTTTTGAACTCACATCTACTTCTCTCGATTTCATTGATGTTGGGTATGAATTCCTAGCACTTGTTCATATGCACTTGTTTTAGTTTGGATTGAATTGGTGAATATCCGAATTTTTAGTGTTTGGGTTCAATTCTTTAAAATCCTAACTTTGATGTTTTGATCATGTTTTTGGTGATGAATCGAAGGGCTTATAGGGCCGGGTAGCCGCTTGGCGTAAATCCCTAGCGTCCGTGCTCGTCCGATTGAAAGTTGGGAGAGTTTGCACTTCATTGGTAATAAGTAGGAAACGCAGGAAATTGGGTTCAGTCGACTGGATCCTCTGTTCAGTCGACTGAGCTGAAGCCCGAAATTTTTCTGGACAATTTTCAGTCGACTGAACAGGGATTTCACTCGACTGACCTGCTCCTGTCTTCCTGTTTTGCCTATTTATGCTTATTTTGATTGGTTTTCTGAATGTTATCGATTCATGTTGGTTCTTAGTGGTTATTATTGCCTCTTTGACTTTGATAACTTATTTTTGACTTCATCCACGGGTTTTATAAAATAATCTTTCTAATCATATTAAAAGCTCGTTTCTCCAATTTATAAATTCTATTTAAACACACAGACAAATTTTACACGTGTTTTCCCTAATATAACACTTGTCTACTTAATTTTAACACGCGTTTGTTGAAAAAAAATGATGAGATTCTCGTGCCAGATAAAAAAACGAACGAAAATCATTTTCGTTCAAAGTAAAAAAACACGGTAGCTTCAAAATTAATGGCCGCAGCAAAACTTGAAATCAAATCGTTCGATAATAGCAGATTCAAATGGAAAATGAAAGAAAAATATCACCGCCGAGATTCAACAAATAAAAAAAGGGTTCGAATCAAATTCCCAAATCGAAAGTAGCAAGGCCACGACGTTGATTTATGGATCGCGAACGGCGAGCTATGGCACTGGGCTTGTGGAGGATCACGAGGAAGGTATGGGAATATGGCATGTCTAGGTCGCGACGCGATCAGGCATCGCATGCGGCTAGGGTTGCAAGGTCGAAGTGTTCAACTGCGGAGGTTGCTGATGACGATAGCCAGTGTCGAGCTCGACCTCGAGATACTTTACCAATTTCGAACTGGTCGTGATGGGAAGTGGTGTCGGCCTCGAGCAGTGCAGAGAGGTATATTCCATTTATTCTTTGCACTTTAAAATTTAAATTTGTCATATAAATATATACAGCAATATATATATATATATATATATATATATATATATTTAAACAGAAAACCTTTTTATTCAAAGAAGTATATATACACACAGATTTTTCTTTATATATATATGTGTGTGTGCATAAATAAACTGTAGAAAATATATTTAGCAGCCTGTTACAAATTTAAAAATATACATATTAAATAGGAAATAACTATATATAGTTAAGTTTGAAAAAGATAAATAGATAGAAATTTTAAAATATTTAAATTTAATGTAAAATTAATTTTTGAAACTGAGAAATTATTTTTAGTTTCAATTTGAAAAATAAATGTACATGCATGTAGAAAACAGTACACGGTATGTATATATATATATATATATATATATATATATATATATATATATATGATTTTGGGAGTATAAGAATTTATTTAAAAATTGGATTTTTTAAATATAAGTTCTTTTATAAGTACATATATATATATATATATATATATATATATATAGTTTGGAAATAAAACAAATATACATCTTAAATCTACCAGTTTAGATTAAAATAATTTATTAAGGTAACTTATGTGGCTAATAAACTTATTTAAATTATTTAGTAACTAAAAGATATTTTAAAGGGAAAATTGGTTTAAACAAAATTATTAGTTGATTAAATTATTAAAAAGGAATTAATTGTTTGATTAGTTCAATATTAATAAAATAATATAATTGTTATACAAGGTCAAAAATCGTGAAAACAAGCTGGAATGGAAATGGATTGCAAAACAAAAGCAAATGTGAGATCTTCTCACTCACTTGACTTGCCTAGTTCATTTAAATGAATAAATTTAAATTATTGGATGTGCTTGGATGAATTTGATTATTTATCTGTTGGGTGATATTATATATATACATATATATATATTGGAGTGATTGATTTATCGCATTATTTAGCGGATGCGACCTTATACGCCCCGCATAATAGCGGATGATCCTATATACCGCGATATTCCAACTCGAAGTGGAATTGGTATTTTGTATTGTGCTAACATCTACGGATGCAGGGAAACATGTTGGAGGGATCTAACTGGATTCCTCAAATGTTTGAATTTATTTATGTTGTGATATGATTTATTGATAATTTGTGATTGATTATAATGGTAATTGCAATTATTGAAGGCTATGGTTTGGCCAAATATATTTTTGGTATCTTAGGATATCAGAAGTATAAAAATTGGATTTTTGAAATGAAATTAAAGTAGAGAATTTTAAGTAAAAATAATTTTTGAAAATTGGATAAATTAAAAGAAGGAATTTGGAAAGGATTTTAAAATGGTTTGGGAGAAATAAAGGGAGAATTTGGAAATCAAGTATGAAATTGGTTTTTCTATTTTAAATGGAATTTAAATCATAAATATAGGTGTCAATATTGGATTTATGGGTTTTGAAATAAATTTGATAAGTAAAGGAATAATTTTTAAATGAAAGTAAAATTTGGAAAACGATTCGGAAATTGATTTGGTGTTTGAAAGTAAATTTTGGAAATCAATTTGGAAATTGATTTAGTGTTTGAAAGTAAATTTCGAAAATCGATTTGGAAATTGATTTATTGTTTGAAACTGTGTTTTGGAAGAAGAATGAGACTATGGAATTTATAAACTGGATTTATAAAGTGGAATAAGATATCAGTGGATATTTGGAAATATAAATTCACGATGGAATTTATAAAGAAATGGGTAATTTGTTTTGAAAATAAATATTGGTTTATTTTTTTAAAAGTGTCGAAAGAAAATTTACGAATTTGGGATATAAATTTGAGATAAATCGAGAAGGATTTATTAATTGGACTATTTTGGAATGGAAAGTGTATTTTCCCTGGAAAGCCGAGCATGTTTCAAAGTAGCTTTTAAGTATAAATTTAAAGTTCTAAAGTTGGTTTTAAAAAAATGTTTTTGGAGAAATAATTTTCTTAAATTGTTTTAAATTTTTAAAGTAAATATTTACTAAGTTAATTATAGAAGTGATTATTTTAACGATTTAACTAGTATTTGATTTAGAAGATGGTTATTTAAATAATTATACTCTATTCAAAAAAAATTATTTAAAAAAATTGTTTACGCTTAAGTTTTACATGAGATATTAACATAAAATTCAATAACTAATATTTTAAAAAGAGTGTTTAAAATAGTTTTTATTATAAGTGTTTCCAAGTGTATATTTTTGGATAAGTGATTTGGATTATTTTAAAAACCTAAAGTATTAGGACTTGGCAGATTTTCAATGGAAATAAACAATATTTGTAAATTTATTCTGCGATAGGTAAGTAGTTTGAATTTTTTTTTCAAAGGGTTGAAGTGTGAAAATATATTTTGCGAAGATATTTTGAAATAAATAATTTGGGAAATTATTTAAATATGATGGTGGTTTATGGATGTTATTTGATAGTTAAATAACCGACTATCAATATTGGCCTTTAAGATGGCATTTGAATTTCGATGCTACCGGGGGTCGGATTCCAAAACCACATCGAATCTTAAAGGTGGATCTTTTGTTTAAAAGGTCAGAAAAATGGAAATTTGTTGTGACTTATTTTTATCTGAATGTATCCACTTGTTTTTAAAATAAGCGCTCATTATTCGAATAAGACGAGGGAGGACATTAAGTCATAAAACCCATTTTGAATAATAATGACGAAATGGGATTGCATTTGAAGACGGTGTTTGATGACCGGATATTTTTGAAAAGGAAAGGATTACCCATCGATCGTCCCTTCACTGAGTTGCTCCGGTATAGAGATTACCCTATGTGATCGGGAGTCCGGACGTGATTAGAGAATATCCGGATTTGCAAGGACTTCTTTCCTTAATTGGACGAAGTGCCTTCGGTTCCATTCAGACCCAGGATGGACTTGTATGGATGTATGCCTGACATTACACTTTGAGATATAAAGCTGATTTCTATCCAATACATTTCTGTTTGGTGGCGAAGAATTTATTGTCTTAGCTTAACACCCTTCTTTGAGATACGAGATCAGAGGTTATGTAGTTGATGGTTACTAGTGATATATTCCCAATTTGGTGATGTGGCATGCTAAGTACTGATCATTGGTTGATCAAAGCATGGCTTTTGTGAAAAGCGTAGCTTTGTGGGATGAGACTTCATCGAACCTCACACCTCGAAAATGGTCGAAACAGGAAGGATGCAGCAAGGTTATGGGGTCGCTCCCCTCCGGGTATGTGCATTTCTTTTCTAGATAAAAAGTGGTATTCTGGTATGGAGCCCAAATATTTAGCTTATGTGGATAAAAAAGTGGTATTCTGGTATGGAGCCTAGATATATACTTATGTGGTTGTTGGAATTGAGGCGCCTCGGTAAAGGTCGGTTACGACCGAGGAATGACATACTCATGATGGTTAGTTACCTAGTTACAGAGGTAACCTGATCTTGTGTTGGCAGAGATCCTGTTAGGTTCTCGGGGCATCCCTCCAGAGGCGTGGCCTTTCGAAAAGGAAGTTCCTTAGCCTTGACCATTTGTTGGAAATCCAAACAATCAAATACGAGCCCTTTACGGTTTTTAGTTGTATAACCTGCCATTTTTAAATGGTAGCTATAGTAGGCATACTATAATGGTACGTATGTGGCTAGGATTAATATTATACTTTCGAAATGTTTTCCACACTATGCACTAATAATACTATCAAAAGGATTTTCACATATCAAGCATGTTTGACTATCATAAGGAGAAACCTTCCCCAAGTGTGCAATTTCATTGTGTGTATGCCGGCAGACCTTATGTTATTTTCATTTTCCAAAAGCATGAATGGATTTCATTTTATTTTTTGTAAAAATAACTGTTTTTAGATCTCACAGCAGTCCCATGACCGACTCGGAGTTTATTGTTCCCTTTTCTAAACTCTAGGTGCCCCTATTTTTCCACACGAGCAGCCTAGAATCAGGTTATCGTCGTTTTCTGGAGCTAAGTTAGGAAAGTATGCTATGGAGATCAGGAGACAAGCTGGATGGTGTGACATGTCACTTATGTTATGTAGTATCCGCTGCGTTTGGTTTGTTGCAAATTCAATTTCCATATGGACACGTCCTCATGACTGCACAGTGTTTTTTTGTTGATGTTGTACTCTGATGATATAATGTATAAACAGATATAGTTCTTTTGTTTTAAAGATTAGTCATTTATCTATTATATATTGTTCCGCTGCGACTATGAGATTCTGATATTGTTTCTATTTCTTCTTCTATCTTCTTCTTCTTTAAACCCTAACGATTTGGTTTTTGGCATTCGATTGTTTAACATTTGATACATTAGACGTATTGATGTCGATTTTTGAGCGTCGAAAAATCGGGTCGTTACAATTTGGTATCAAAGCTTAGGTTAGCAACAATCTTGGCTCTGGTAGGGATTATCATTAGAAAAGAGTTCGTAGTACTCTAATGAGTTTGAGTGTATTAATAGATATGAGCGCTTATTTGTTAGTGAATATAAAAATTGTTTTTATATTGTGTTGACTTATTGGTTAAGTGTTTACAGATTCTAGTCGATATGTGGGACGCCATTTTATCGATAGGTGTTTCTAAACTCTTAAACAAGATAAACCGACACAGTATTGTTTTAAAATAGGGTAAATGAAATAATTTTTCTCAAATTATTTTTGTATATAAAAGAAATAATTTTCCGTAAAGTATTATAGTTATATACGGTTGCTTGGTTTTTAGAAAATGAAAATATTAAATTATTCTCATTGTTGTATGGGAATTGAATAAGAAATTAAGGTAATAACCAAAGGATAAGGAAATAAATTCATTAACAGAATGAAATTTGTATTATGAGTTTATATAAGAGTTTTATAAATTGAGATAAAATGCCAAAGTAATTTTTGGAATAGGGATTAAAAGGATTTGGGGTTGAAATTTCAAAAGATTAAATTCCTCTTGACTTTGAAATTATTTCAAAGGTTTTGGAAAAATAATGGTGATATTATTTGGGAAATATTTTTGAATTGGATATGAAATATGGTGGAATTTGGAATTTAAAAATATTGGGAAAAATATTTTTTGAAGGGATGAAAGCATTAAACTCTTTTCGGTCATTGGAAAATAATTCCGATGACGATCGCTACATCATCGGTGTTCATTTTTGAGTTTCCAAGGGAGGAATTTCTACCCAAATGTTTTGAATTGGGAATATTTGCGAAATTGAGTTTGATTTTGAAATAGTTCGATTTTGGGTATAATTGATTTCAAAAATGATTTTGAAATACTAAAGTGATTATTTAAACTCTGGAATCTTATTTAAAAATGGGTATGGAATATTTATAAGTTTAAAAACTTACAATATTTGGAAAAGATTAATTGGAATGGGCAAGCCAACAAATTGAAATTGAATATAGGGATGACATTTAATTTAAATTGTGCAATTTAAAGTGAAGTTATAAAATAAATTAGTAAATGGACCTAATTTAAGTAATAATATAAATCAGTTACGAATGGAAGATAGTTGATAAAATTCAATATTCAGAGTCTGAAGATAAATTGAATTCAAATAGAATTGAAAATTTAAGTTAAATGAAGATAAATGTGAAAGCTGAAGTGGTGAAGTGAAAAAATAATATAAAAGTTGTATAAAATATTTAAATTGAACATAAGAAATGGAGGATGAAATTCTTAAGTAAAATCTGAATTGGGAAAATATACTAAGAAAGTATTTGAATGGTTTGTAAATAAAAATGTGGGAAATGAAAATTTTGGATAAGTGGATAGAAATCAATATAAATGTGAATAAAAGAGAATTGATATAGCTAACAACCAATTAGAAAAAATACGTATGATGTATATATATTACTTTATTCGTATAGCGATTTGATCCAGAATTCGAGCATAGAATTTTGAGATAGTTATATCCATCCGAGCTGGGATTTTTTCACTCGATTTTCGACGGAGAACCCTGGATATGGATTTTTGGTTGATTCTGAAAATTCTCTATCATAGTTTAGGACTACGCAAGGAGAATGATGGTTTCTGATCAAGAAACCAGATATGAGTCCGTACTAGGAAGTCGGGTGGACGATACTAGTTCGGAAGTGAAATTGTGTGATCGAGTGAGCGATCAGATGTGGTATTGCATACAAATAACACAGGTGCATCGTATGGACTTGAATGAAATAAATGTTGAAACTTTTGTAAAGAAATGTATAAAATGATTTTGAATTCTATGGTTGGACATTATTGCTAATAGGATATACGGGTGTTTTAAAAGCAAAAGGAAATTGGATTTTTGATTTCGTAGATAAATTTGAATTGCTCGACAAAAGGTATGTATTTGAATTCCTGTATGAAATTTGATGATTTTATGGACTAGCCGCTCGGCCTTTTGTTTTCTTTTTGAAATCTGGGGGCCCGTAGAGGCATTTTGTAGTCGTACCGTGCTAGCCGCGCAAAGGAGACGCTGGCGAAATTTTTCAAAAATTTAGGGAGCTAGAAAATTTTTGAGAAATTTCTATAATTTAAAATTTGAATTTAAACTTCAATTTGAATTGTTGTGTGACGACCGCCCATGACTCCCGCACCAAAACAAGAGAAAAGAGCGCTGAAGGGCGTGCCAGGTAGCCATGGACAGTAGTCAGGGTAAAATAAGCATCGTAGAAACTCTATCGCATAACTCACAGCGCATGGATAAAATACAATAGAGAAATATATATATATATATATATATATATATATATATATTGAAGCTTCATAACAGGAAATCGTCATATAAGCATCACAGTAGTTTGATACAATCATCCAGGCAAATCCATACATCAAAGCCTCACTACATAGCACTCAGAATATATACAAGCAGAGGAACACCCAGTACAAATAGTAAGAAAACTAATATGCAAAGCCTCCTGCTCGTCTTCGTCATCATCAGCGTAGATCTCCAAGAACAGCACCTGTCATCTGCTACCTAGTCTGCCCATCCCAACATGGATGAACAGCCCAAGGTAATAAGAGGAGACATAAAACCTTGAGTCAGACAAAGTCTTAGTGAGTAGTAAATCAACTATCAAACATACCAAAAGAGCATAAGGAATAAAAGGAATAGGAACCAAACCGTCCCACTCCACCTCTTTCTACAGTGATAGCCCCAGACACACACTAAGGAAAAGCAAGCATAATATAGCAGATAATTAAAGTAAAGCAATAATCACTCGAGTCAAGGGCGATGCTTTCCAAATACAAACCCCCAAGGCCTAAACCAAGATCAGATAAGCACCCAGAAAATACCGCTCTTGAGACCGAATGATAATACAACCAAACATCCATGACTCTGGCTATCACTGTTATCATTGCCATGATTTCACCGTTAATTGAATGACCACCTGTCAAGGGCTAATGGTAACCCCGGTTCTAGACATAACTCCGCACGTCGTCGCAGCCCGTGCCTAGGAATTTTCGCAACTACCCAGAGTACTAGCACGTCGTCGCAGCCCGTGCTTGGAACGTCGTCGCAGCCCGTTCCAACGTACTCTTGCTTTGAGCATGCTAGAACCTTCAACAACGATAAGATCTTAGCCTCCTAGTCATCCTCCTCGACGACTATTTCCATACTAGCTCAAGCGCCTCTCAAGCTAACCATTATCACCTACCCGGATTGCATTACCGAGTTATCAACATAACTTTGCACGTCGTCGTAGCCCGTGCTTGGAACGTCATCATAACCCGTCCCAACTCAACATCATGGTTTGCCTCCTCGCATCATGGCAAAGTCCCATCTCAACATCATCCAATCCATACATATGAGCTTCAACATCCGCTTCATATGCCATAAGCAGCTTTCACCATTCAAGAGCCTTTCCACTTAGCTTTCGAATCATCTTCAATCATCTTGTTCCAAATCAACTACTAGCTAACTTGGAAACAATCAAATCAATCATACAATCAAACAATCAATCATTTAAACAAGATCTAATGAGCAATATCAACTATAATGGCAATTTCGTAAATAAATGAGCATAAGTCTAACATGCATGAATCATAGGTTTTTAGCATAGATCTATCAAATATAAAACATGGGTTTTGTCTCTAATACTTGATAAATGAACATGCATAAGTAAACATCTTCACAAACAATGAATCTACACTTGGATCTAAGGAAAATGCACAAAATCACTATCTACAACACTCCAACAAACCACCAATCCAATATACTCCTTTGGGTCCGCGTGAGAGATAACTACCACTCACCAAATCACCTAAACACCTCAAAAACTAAACACTTCAGATCTGGACAGCGAAGATCAAGGCTTGATCCGGCGAAATCTCGCATAAAACGATGAAATCTAACTTCGTTGGATGAAGATCTTCAACTTTGGTACTTGAATCTTTGATCTCGATCTTCGATCTTGGATGGATGTTAAAACTAGATTGGAATGGAGAAAAGAAGATGAAGAAATGTTGAAGTCGAGTTCCCAAAATGGCAGCACTTCATCGCTTCAAAAACCGGTGCCAAAAAGTGAGCCTAACCCCTCTATTTATAGGCTGAAAACTCCTTAGGTCGTAACTCGTAGGCTCGGTTTTAGGTCGTCGCCGACCTAAGAAATCTCCGACCTAACATAGGTCGCTGCCGACCCATGCCATCCTGCGACCTAGTACGCGCATGCCCAACCCAATGCGCGACTCAACTACCCCGACCCACGACCTAAAACACAAGCGCATGCAAGACCCAACGACTCACAACTCATCTCAACAGTGCAGCCTAATGACCTAACAATCTAACGACTTAAGCCCAAGGCCGACCTAACGACTTATAACATTAACGACCTACGACTCATCACTAAGTCGCTACCAACTTAGTATGTTCAGTCCTAACTCACGCGACCTAAAAACCCTGCCGACCTATCTTCCCTAGCGACCTAACTCCTAGCCGACTCAACGACCTAACGAGATAACACCCTGCCGACCCAAGCCCCTACCAACTCAAGACCCCACGACCTAAGCCTTAACCCCTTAAGTCACTAACCCATGAGTCGGTCACTTCTTAGGTCGGTCCAACACTAAGTCGTCTAACCTTTAGGTCGCTGCTTCTATAAGTCGGTCACGACTTATCCCATGGGTCGGTCAGATTCTCCCATGACTCGGTCACACTCTAAGTCGTCTACTCCTGAGTCGTTGGCTTCCCTAACTCGCTCACACGACCTAAGACACTAAGTCGGCAACTCTATGACTCGGTCACGAGTTAACTCCATAACTCGTTCCAACCTATGAGTCGGTCACGACTCAACCCTTCAACACACGAGTTACTCTCCATACGACTCAGGCTAGAGACAACATAAACAACACTAACGACCTGTAAATTCCACGGTTTATCGACACGTAAAATACGGGTCGTTACATTCTCTCCCCCTTAGGAATTTCTCCCCCGAAATTCCAAGCAAACAACAGCAATCAAAGATAATTCGCATGCCTACCATCCATAGCAATCAACAAACCATGCATCCAATTCTAGCCTAGCATGCAGAATTCTAAGATAGGAAATCAAGGTACAAATTCATGAGATGTCACGACACCTTAGGGCCATACCTCGAAGAGTTCTGGATGAGCTGCCTTCATCCTCTCTTCCTCCTCCCACGTACAGTCGTTAACATCATCACTCCATTGTATCTTGAGCAACGTAATTGTCTTCCTCCTAAGCTGTTTCGTATTGGTTTCAACAATACGAAGCGGCTTACGAGGTCTTCTCACAACTGGATCAACCTCTAAGTCTTCACAGCTATCAGCAGAAACCACCGTAGTTGGGTCATGCACATATTTCCGTAGATAAGATACATGAAAAACATTGTGCACACCCACCATCTTTTCCGGTAACTCCACTCTATAAGCGAGTTTTCCAATTCGCTCGATAATCGGGAATGGTCCAACAAATCTCGGAGCTAACTTTCCTTTCTTCCCGAATCTAATAGCACTCTTCAATGGAGAAATCTTCACAAAAACCATCTCACCTACGTCGAATTCCAAATCCTTACGACGGTTATCGGCATAACTTTTCTGACGATCTTGGGCTGCCTTCATTCGTTGCCGAATGAGTTCTATACAATCCGAAGTCTGTCGAATCATCTCTGGCCCAAGTTTCAGTTTTTCTCCGGTTTCCAACCAACATGTCGGAGAGTTACACGGTCTTCCATATAATGCCTCATATGGTGCCATACCAATACTCGACTGATAACTGTTGTTATATGCAAATTCCACCAAATGAAGATGATCTTCCCATGATCCTCCGAAGTCCAAGACACATGCTCTCAAGAGATCTTCCAAAACTCGGTTGACTCTCTCAGTCTGACCATCTGTTTGAGGGTGATAAGCTGTACTCAAACACAACTTGGTTCCCAAAACTTCCTGGAAGCTCTTCTAAAATCTACTAGTGAACAATGGGTCTCGATCGCTCACTATACTCTTCGGAACACCATGGAATCGAACTATCCACTTAACATACAACTCAGCCAACTTCGATGCAGTCCTAGTTGATCGAACAGGAATGAACCTTGCACTCTTGGTCAAACGATCTACTATGACCCAAATCCCTTCATTTCCCGCCCTTGTCCTAGGTAGACCATCGATAAAATCCATCGACACTTGCTCCCACTTCCATGTAGGAACCTCTAATGGCTGAAGCAATCCACTGGGCTTCTTCTGCTCAGCTTTCACCAACTGGCAGTTCATACACTTGGAAATAAAACTTCCAACATCCTTCTTCATGTCTTCCCAGTAGTAAGTTCTCTTCATATCCCGATACATCTTATTCCCACCTGGATGAATTGTCAACTTCGAGTGATGACCTTCCCTCAGAACTTCATCTCTCAATCCATCAATGTCGGGAACAACCAATCGTCCTTGCTTTCGAAGCCATCCCTCTTGATCGATCTCGAATCCTTTATCCTTCTCTGGGTCCAATCCGGATTCCAAATCTCGGATAATCTTAACAAGCTTATCATCTCTCTTTTGGCTCTCGCCAATCCTTTCCACAAGAGTAGGTCTTATCGATAAGTTTGCCAACATCTCAGGTTCCAATTCACATCTGGGCCTGAAATCAAATCCAGCCAAATACTCGAGACTCTTCCATTCCGAAAACATGGCTCCCAGACCTGCATGTCTTCGACTTAACGCATCTCCCACCGCGTTACCTTTTCCCGGAGTATAGGCTATACCAAAATCATATGATGCTAAGAACTCTAGCCACGGTTGTTGTCGAAGATTCAAATCCTTTTGGGAGAACAGATACTTCAACGACTTATGATCCGTAAACAACTCAAATCTAACTCCCAACAGATAATGTCTCCACATCTTCAAAGCAAACACAATCGCCGCCAACTCCAAATCATGAGTTGGGTAATTCCTTTCATGCGGCTTCAGTTGTCGACTTGCATACGCAACAACTTTATCCTTTTGCATTAGCACTGCTCCAAGTCCAGTGCCACATGCATCGGTGTAAACCACCATCTCATCATTCCCACCTGGAATAGTCAAAACAGGAGCACTCGTCAGTCGCTCTTTCAGGATTACGAAAGCTTGCTCACACTGGTCATCCCATCTGAACACTTGGTTCTTCTTCGTCAATCCTGTTAATGGTGCAGCTATCTTGGAAAAGTCTTTGATAAACCGACGATAATATCCTGCTAATCCAAGAAAACTTCTCACATCAGACGCATTCTTAGGTCTAACCCAATCCTGGATTGCTGCCACCTTAGCGGGATCAACCGCTATTCCATTTCCCGAGATAACATGGCCTAAGAACCTCACTTCACTCTTCCAGAAGTGACACTTCAAAAACTTAGCCTTCAGCTGATGTTTCCGTAAGATCCCCAAAACAATCCTCAAGTGTGTCTTGTGCTCTTCCTCAGTTCTGGAATAAATCAGAATATCATCCACGAACACAAGCACGAACTTATTCAACTGATCTCTGAACACTCTATTCATAAGATCCACAAAATATGCTGGTGCGTTAGTCAATCCAAACGGCATTACCAGCCACTCATAAAAACCGGATGGTGTCCTGAAACCAGTCTTTGGCACACTATCCTTCGCCACTCTCAACTGGTGAAATCCCGTTGCCAAATCCATCTGAGAAAACACCTTAGCCTCGTGAAGCTGATCAAACAAGTCATCTATTCTCGGCAATGGATACTTGTTCTTCTTAGTCACCTTGTTCAGCTCACGGTAATCAACACACAACCTCAACGATCCATCCGCTTTGGTTGCGAACACAACTGGTGCGCCCCATTCGGACACACTTCTCCGAATGAATCCTTTCTGCAAAAGGTCATCAACCTGCACCCTCAACTCTAGCTGCTCCCTAGGCGCCATCCGCCTAAGTGGCATCACAACAGGTCTGGCTCCCTCAACTAGATCGATACGAAACTCGATCTCCCTATGCGGCGGCAACCCTTTGACTTCGTCAAAGACATCCTCAAATCCGTTCACAATAGGCACCGATGACAGTCCATCCCGTGGAACAACCAGCGAATACATGAAGCTCATGAAGACGTCTTCCTCATGCTTACATCGTATCACAACCTTTCGCCCTTCCACATTCCCGACTGTCACCTCAAGCCTCTCACAATCAATCCTTGCCGCATATTCCCTAAGCCAGTCCATACCCAAAATAATTCCGAACCCCGCAAAGTTCAGAACAAAGCAATCACAAACAAACGAGCAATCATGACTCGACACAACTAGACCACGGAATATCATACACAAACATGACGAACCCCCAACTGGATTAGTCACAACCAATGGTCTATCAACAATATCTGGTCTCAAACCTAACCGGTCTACCAAATCATTACAAACAAAAGAATGCGACGCTCCAGTATCAAACAACACTCTAACTGGAACACCACAAATAGAAAGAGTACCTTGAACCACCACACTCTTCCCCTTCTCTTCAGCAGTAGGAGCTTTTGAAGATGACGGCACAGCTCCCAAAGCATAAGCTTGCACAATCTGCCTGTCCTTCCTTGGTTCTGGACAGTCCTTGCTGAAATGCCCTGGTTTATCACAGTTGTGGCATTTCGCCGGCGCCTTTGGATTCCTACAATCCTTGGAGAGATGGCCCTTCTGCTGGCAATTATAGCAAGTCACCTCACCTTTCGGTTTCTTCTGGCCATCCCTACCCTTCTGCTGCTGCTGCTTCCTCTTCCTATTGCCACTCTGCTGTGGTTTGGATCCTTCCCTGGTTACAGCAACAACAGAACTTTCCTTAGGAAACAAACTCTCGTGCCTGAGAGCTTTCTCCACAAGCTTCTCAAACGGATCGTCCAAATGATCCACTAACTGCCTCCCAAGATAAGCATCCAGACCAGTCACAAACTTCTCATTCTTCTGATAGGGAGAATCAATGTATGATCTGGCATACTTAGACAAAGCTTCAAACTCAGAAATATACTCAAGAACAGGCCTCCCACCCTGCTTGAGCTCTACAAACCTCTTAAACAAAACAGACTTCTGAGCCGTAGAGATGAACTTGGCTTCAAATCTAACTTGGAATTGCTCCCAAGTAATCTCTTCTTCTGGAGTATCTATGGTGATAGAATTCCACCAATCAGCAGCTCTCCCTTGAAGCTGTCTCGATGCAAGCTTCCTCTTAGTTGCATCCTCAATCCCTAAGTCACCAAAGATCCTTCGGCAAGCATCAATCCATCTCTGCACTTCAATAGTCGACTCTGTCCCCAAGAAAGCTTTTCCTCCAAGAGAAGTATAATCCTTGCAAAGCTTAGCAAAATCCACCGGTCTTGGAGCTTAAACTTGAACTCCCACATCCACTGATGATCCTGAAGCTGGTATCCTTCTCATGATCGAAGTCATCATCGCTTCGAACATAGTTCCATAATCAACAGCTCCTTCATCAGCACGGCTTTCCCTTGCAGCTGGTCTCCCTCTTCGCCTCATCCTTAATATCTGTAATAAGAATGATTAGAACACCTTAAGAAACAACTGCATAAGGAGTTCAAATCCTTCTAGGCTACTATATTATATATAGTAATCATCCATCAAAATACAATTACGTCTCTCATATGTAGTTACGTCAGCGAGCGTTGGCTAAAATCGATTAACCAATGCTCTGATACCAAATGTGACGACCGCCCATGACTCCCGCACCAAAACAAGAGAAAAGAGCGCTGAAGGGCGTGCCAGGTAGCCATGGATAGTAGTCAGGGTAAAATAAGCATCGTAGAAACTCTATCGCATAACTCACAGCGTATGGATAAAATACAATAGAGAAATATATATATATATATATATATATATATATATATTGAAGCTTCGTAACAGGAAATCATCATATAAGCATCACAGTAGTTTGATACAATCACCGAGGCAAATCCATACATCAAAGCCTCACTACATAGCACTCAGAATATATACAAGCAGCGGAACACCCAGTACAAATAGTAAGAAAACTAATATGCAAAGCCTCCTGCTCGTCTTCGTCATCATCAACGTAGATCTCCAAGAACAGCACCTGTCACCTGCTACCTAGTCTGCCCATCCCAACATGGATGAACAGCCCAAGGTAATAAGAGGAGACATAAAACCTTGAGTCAGACAAAGTCTTAGTGAGTAGTAAATCAACTATCAAACATACCAAAAGAGCATAAGGAATAAAAGGAATAGGAACCAAACCGTCCCACTCCACCTCTTTCTACAGTGATAGCCCCCAGACACACACTAAGGAAAAGCAAGCATAATATAGCAGATAATTAAAGTAAAGCAATAATCACTCGAGTCAAGGGCGATGCTTTCCAAATACAAACCCCCAAGGCCTAAACCAAGATCAGATAAGCATCCAGAAAATACCGCTCTTGAGACCGAATGATAATACAACCAAACATCCATGACTCTGGCTATCACTGTTATCATTGCCATGATTTCACCGTTAATTGAATGACCACCTGTCAAGGGCTAATGGTAACCCCGGTTCTAGACATAACTCCGCACGTCGTCGCAGCCCGTGCCTAGGAATTTTCGCAACTACCCAGAGTACTAGCACGTCGTCGCAGCCCGTGCTTGGAACGTCGTCGCAGCCCGTTCCAACGTACTCTTGCTTTGAGCATGCTAGAACCTTCAACAACGATAAGATCTTAGCCTCCTAGTCATCCTCCTCGACGACTATTTCCATACTAGCTCAAGCGCCTCTCAAGCTAACCATTATCACCTACCCGGATTGCATTACCGAGTTATCAACATAACTTTGCACGTCGTCGTAGCCCGTGCTTGGAACGTCATCATAACCCGTCCCAACTCAACATCATGGTTTGCCTCCTCGCATCATGGCAAAGTCCCATCTCAACATCATCCAATCCATACATATGAGCTTCAACATCCGCTTCATATGCCATAAGCAGCTTTCACCATTCAAGAGCCTTTCCACTTAGCTTTCGAATCATCTTCAATCATCTTGTTCCAAATCAACTACTAGCTAACTTGGAAACAATCAAATCAATCATACAATCAAACAATCAATCATTTAAACAAGATCTAATGAGCAATATCAACTATAATGGCAATTTCGTAAATAAATGAGCATAAGTCTAACATGCATGAATCATAGGTTTTTAGCATAGATCTATCAAATATAAAACATGGGTTTTGTCTCTAATACTTGATAAATGAACATGCATAAGTAAACATCTTCACAAACAATGAATCTACACTTGGATCTAAGGAAAATGCACAAAATCACTATCTACAACACTCCAACAAACCACCAATCCAATATACTCCTTTGGGTCCGCGTGAGAGATAACTACCACTCACCAAATCACCTAAACACCTCAAAAACTAAACACTTCAGATCTGGACAGCGAAGATCAAGGCTTGATCCGGCGAAATCTCGCTTAAACCGATGAAATCTAACTTCGTTGGATGAAGATCTTCAACTTTGGTACTTGAATCTTTGATCTCGATCTTCGATCTTGGATGGATGTTAAAACTAGATTGGAATGGAGAAAAGAAGATGAAGAAATGTTGAAGTCGAGTTCCCAAAATGGCAGCACTTCGTCGCTTCAAAAACCGGTGCCAAAAAGTGAGCCTAACCCCTCTATTTATAGGCTGAAAACTCCTTAGGTCGTAACTCGTAGGCTCGGTTTTAGGTCGTCGCCGACCTAAGAAATCTCCGACCTAACATAGGTCGCTGCCGACCCATGCCATCCTGCGACCTAGTACGCGCATGCCCAACCCAATGCGCGACTCAACTACCCCGACCCACGACCTAAAACACAAGCGCATGCAAGACCCAACGACTCACAACTCATCTCAACAGTGCAGCCTAATGACCTAACAATCTAACGACTTAAGCCCAAGGCCGACCTAACGACTTATAACATTAACGACCTATGACTCATCACTAAGTCGCTACCAACTTAGTATGTTCAGTCCTAACTCACGCGACCTAAAAACCCTGCCGACCTATCTTCCCTAGCGACCTAACTCCTAGCCGACTCAACGACCTAACGAGATAACACCCTGCCGACCCAAGCCCCTACCAACTCAAGACCCCACGACCTAAGCCTTAACCCCTTAAGTCACTAACCCATGAGTCGGTCACTTCTTAGGTCGGTCCAACACTAAGTCGTCTAACCTTTAGGTCGCTGCTTCTATAAGTCGGTCACGACTTATCCCATGGGTCGGTCAGATTCTCCCATGACTCGGTCGCACTCTAAGTCGTCTACTCCTGAGTCGCTGGCTTCCCTAACTCGCTCACACGACCTAAGACACTAAGTCGGCAACTCTATGACTCGGTCACGAGTTAACTCCATAACTCGTTCCAACCTATGAGTCGGTCACGACTCAACCCTTCAACACACGAGTTACTCTCCATACGACTCAGGCTAGAGACAACATAAACAACACTAACGACCTGTAAATTCCACGGTTTATCGACACGTAAAATACGGGTCGTTACATGTTGAGAAACCAATATTGTTTGGAACTTATGATTGAGGTTGGGAAGTTAGTAAGATTGATACTGTCTTTAACATAAATTGTTTTGGAACGTCGAAACTGTTGGGTTTTGGGAAGTTGCATAAAACTATTTGGATTGGGAAAACAGTAAACGGGATTATGGATCATTTTTCTTAACTAGTTATTTCGGGGACAACATTCTTTTAAGGAGGGAAGAATGTGATGATCCGGAATTTTGGATATTTGAAATTGAAATATTTAATTGATTTTAAATATTTGAAAGTTAGTTTAACTTGAATTTCAAATATCACTATGAATTTGGCAATTGAATTAATAAAGTTAATTATTGGAAGTTGGGTAAAATATTGAATCTTCAGCTTATACTTGTTAAAAATATTTTAAAGGTTTGGAAATTTATATTTATAATACTGCAGAAAAAAGAAGTTTTAAAATTGAGTTTAAATGTGATTTGTTAAGTTTTGAAAATATATCGTTTAAATCGATATTTAAAAATAGCCTTCTGGGGCACCATCTCGAAATTCAACGATACTAGTTCCATTGGATCCGTAATAGCGTATTATTATCGGATTTCAATTTTCGTAGTGTTTGGAGTTATCGTCTAATCGTACGGTAGATAAACGCGCTGAGATTTACATCGAAAATTTAATGTAATTACTGGGTCCAAAAAGTTATCTTCTCCATACGATCGAATTTGGACTCGAAACCTTTTCCATTACGTTCGAAATAGGGGTTTAACATTATAAATGCCTAGCGGCATGCCTTGATAGGAGATCGAGATTTTAGACTCGTTTTCTAAATGATTTAAATTCAAATTCAAATTTAGAAAAATAATATATATATATGTATTTAGTATAATAATATTTTCTCAAGACAATTGTTTTACATGTTTTCCCTGATATAACACTTGTCTACTTAATTTTAACACATGTTCGTTAAAAAAAATGATGAGATCCTCATGCCAGATAGAATAAAAAAAGAAACGAACGAAAATCATTTTCGTTCAAAGTAAAAAAACATGATAGCTTCAAAATTAATGGCCGCAGCAAAACTTGAAACCAAATCATTCGATAATGGCGGATTCAAATCGAAAACGAAAGAAAAATATCACAGCCGAGATTCAACAAATAAAAAAAGGTTCGAATCGAATTCCCAAATCGAAAGCAGCAAGGCTGCGACATTGATTTATGGATCGCGAATGGCGAGCTACGACACTGGGCTTGTGGAGGCTCACGAGGAAGGTATGGGAAGATGGCGTGTCTGGGTCACGACACAATCAGGCAGCGCGTGTGGCTAGGGTTGCGAGGTCGAAGTGTTCAACTGTGGAGGTTGCTGATGACGATAGCCAGTGTCGAGCTCGACCTCGAGATACTTTGCCAATTTCGAACTA
This sequence comes from Allium cepa, assembly GCA_030765085.1. Classification (NCBI taxonomy): domain Eukaryota; kingdom Viridiplantae; phylum Streptophyta; class Magnoliopsida; order Asparagales; family Amaryllidaceae; genus Allium; species Allium cepa. The sequence goes on from CM060928.1 coordinate 269,485,127, forward strand.
GTCGTGATGGGTAGTGGTGGCGGCCTCGAGCAGTGCAGAGAGGTATATTCCATTTATTCTTTGCAATTTAAAATTTAAATTTGTCATATAAATATATACAGCAATATATATATATATATATTTAAATAGAAAACCTTTTCATTCAGAGAAGTATATATATACACAGATTTTCTATATATATTTGAGTATATAAATAAACTATAGAAAATATATTTAGCAGCCTGTTATAAATTTAAAAATATATATATTGAACAGGAAATAACTATATATAGTTAAGTTTGAAAAGGAAAAATAAAAGAAATTTTAAAATATTGAAAGTTAATGTAAAATTAGTTTTTGAAACCGAGAAATTATTTTTAGTTTCAATTTGAAAAATAAATATACATGCATGTAGAAAACAGTACAAAGTAAACATATATATATATATATGTATGTATGTATAAGATTTTGGGAGTATAATAATTTATTTAAAAATTAGATTTTTTTGAATATAAGTTCTTTTATAAGTAATTTATATATATATATATAGTTTGGAAATAAAATAAATACACATTTTAAATCTACCAGTTTAGATTAAAATAATTTATTGAGGTAACTTATGTGGTTAATAAACTTATTTAAATTATTAAGTTACTAAAAGATATTTTAAAGGGAAAATTGGTTTAAACTAAATTATTAGTTGATCAAATTATTAAAAAGAAAATTAATTGTTTGATTGGTTCAATATTAAGAAAATCATATAATTGTTATACAAGGTCAAAAATCGTGAGAACAAGCTCGAATGGAAATGGATTGCAAAACAAAAGCAAAGGTGAGATCTTCTCACTCACTTGATTTGCCTAGTTCATTTAAATGAATAAATTTAAATTATTGGATGTGCTTGGATGAATTTGATAATTTATCTGTTGGGTGATATTATATATAGTAGTATATACATACATACATACATACATACATATATTGGAGTGATTGATTTCCCGCATTATATAGCAGATGAGACCCTATGCTCCCCGCATAATAGCGGATGACCCCATATACCGCGATATTCCACATCGAAGTGGAATTGGTATTTTATTTTGTGCTAACATCTGTGGATGCAAGGAAACAGGTTGCAGGGATCCAACTGAATTCCTCAAATATTTGAATTTAATTCATATATTGTGATATGACTTATTGCTAATCTGTGATTGATTATATTAGTAATTGAATTTTTTGAAGGCTATGGTTTGGCTGAATATATTTTTGGTATCTTAGGATATCAGAAATATAAACATTGGATATTTGAAAGGAAATTAAAGTAGAGAATTTTAAGAAAATAATTTTTGAAAATTGGACAAATTAAAAGAAGGAATTTGGAACAGATTTTAAATGGTTTAGGAGAAATAAAGGGAGAATTTTGAAATCAAGTATGAAATTGGTTTTTCTGTTTTAAATGGAATTTAAATCATAAATATAGGTGTGGTATTGGATTTATGGGTTTTGAAATAAATTTGGATAAGTAAAGGAATAATTTTTAAATGAAAGTAAATTTGGGAAATCGATTTAGTGTTTGAAATGGTTTTTTGAAAGAAGAATGAGACTATGGAATTTATAAACTGGATTTATAAAGTGGCACAAGATATCTGTGGATATTTGGAAATATAAATTCACAATGGAATTTATAAAGGAATGGGTAATTAGTTTTAAAAATAAATATTGGTTTATTTTTTTAAAAGTGTGGAAAGACGAATATGGGATGTAAATTTGAGATAAATCGAGAAGGATTCATTAATTGATTAAAATGGACTATTTTGGAATGGAAAGTGTATTTTCCATGAAAGGTCGAGTATGTTTTCAAAGCAGCTTTTAAGTATAAATTAAAAGTTATAAAGTTGGTTTTAAAAAGAATGTTTTTGGAGAAAATGTTTTCTTAAATTTTTTTAATTTTTTGAAGTAAATATTTACTAAGTTAATTATAAAAGTCATTATTTTAAAGATATAACTAGTATTTGATTTAGAAGATGGTTATTTAAATAATCATACTCTATTCAAAAAAAATTATTTAAAAAAAATAGTTTGGGCTTAAGTTTTACATGAGATATTTGTAGAAAATTCCATAACTAATATTTTAAAAAAGAATGTATAAAATAGTTTTTATTATAAGTGTTTCCAAGTATATATTTTTGGATAAGTGATTTAGATTATTTTAAAAACCTAAAGTATTAGGACTTAGCAAATTTTTAGTGGAAATAAACAATATTTGGAAATTTATTCTGCGAGAGAAAAGTAGTTTGAAAATTGTTTTCAAAGGGTTGAAGTGTGAAAATATATCTGGCGAAGATATTTTGAAATAAATTATTTGGGAAATTATTTAAATCTGTTGATGATTTATGGATGTTATTTGATAGTAAAATAACCGACTATCAATATTGGCCTTTAAGATGGCATTTGAATTTCGATGCGACCGGGGGTCCGATGCCATATGGTTACCTGAGAACCACGTCGAATCTTAAAGGTGGATCTTTTGTTTAAAAGATTAGAAAAATGGAAATCTGTTGTGACTTAATTTTGATCTGAATATATCCACTTGTTTTTAAAATAAGCGGTCATTATTCGAATAAACCGGGGGAGGACATTAAGTCATAAAACCCATTCCGTATAATGATACGACGAAATGGGATTGCATTTGAAAACGGTGGTTGAAGACCGGGTATTTTCGAAAATGAAAGGATTACCTATCGATTGTCTCTGCACTGAGTTGCTCTGGTATAGAGATTACCCTATGTGATGGGGGAGTCCGAACGTGATTAGGGAATATCCGGATTTGTAAAAACTTCTTTCCTTAATTGGACGAAGTGCCTTCGGTTCCATTCAGACCTAGGATGGACTTGTATGGATGTATGTCTGACATTACACTATGAGATATAAAGCTGATTTCTATCAAATACATTTCTCTCTAGTGGCGGAGAATTTATTATCTTAGCTTAACACGCTTCTCTGAGACGTACGAGCTCAGATGTTATGTAGTTGATGGTTATTAGTGATATATTCCCAATTTGGTGATGTGGCATGCTAAGTGTTGATCATTGGTTGATCGAAGCATAGCTTTTGTGAAAAGCGTAGCTTTATGGGACGAGACTTCATCGAACCTCACACCCTGGAAATGGTCGAAACAGGAAGGATGCGGCAAAGTTATGGGGGTCGCACCCCTCAAGGTATGTGCATTTCCTTCTGGATAAAAAGTGGTATTCTGGTATGGAGCCTAGATATTTAACTTGTGTGGATAAAAAAGTGGTATTCTGGTATGGAGTCCAGATATTTACTTATGTGGTTGTTGGAATTAAGGCGCCTCGGTAAAGGTTGGTTACGACCAGAGAATGACATACTCGTGACAATTAGTTACCTAGTTACAGAGGAAACGCGGCCTTGTGCTGGCAGAGATCCGGTTAGGTTCTCGAGGCGTCCCTCCAAAGGCATACCCTTTCGGAAAGGAAGTTCCTTTGCCTTGACCATTTGTTGGAAATCCAAACAATCAAATACGAGCCCTTTATGGTTTTCAGTTGCATAACCTGCCATTTTAAAATAGTAGCTATAGTAGGCATACTATAATGGTACGTATGCTAGCTAAGATTAACATTATACTTTCGAAATGTTTTCCACACTATGCATTAATAATAATATCAAAAGGATTTTCGCGTATCAAGCATGTTTGACTATCATAAGGAGAAGCCTTCCCCAAGTGTGCGATTGCATTGTGTGTGTACCTGGAGACCTTATGGTAGTTTCATTTTCCAGAAGCATGAACGGATTGCTTTTAATTTCTTCTTGTACAAATAACTGTTTTTAGATCTTACACCAGTCTCATGACTGACTCGGAGTTTATTGTTCCCTTTTCTAAACTCTGGGTGCCCCTAATTTTCCACATGGGCAACCTAGAGTCAGGTTATCGTCGTTTTTCGGAGCTAAGTCAGGAAAGTATGCTGTGGAGATCAGGAGACAAGCTGGATGGCATAGTATCCGCTGCGTTTGGTTTGTTGCAACTTCAGTTTCCATGTGGACAAGTCATCATGACTGCCCAGTGTTGTGATTGGTTGATGTGGTACTCTGATGATATAATGTTTAAACAGATATAGTTCTTTTGTTTTAAAGATTAGTCATTTTTCTATTATATATTGTCTCGCTGCGATTGTGAGATTCTGATATTGTTTCTATTTCTTATTTTATCTTCTTCTTCTTTAGACCCTAACGATTTGGTTTTCCGGCATTCGATTGTTTGGCATTTGATATAGTGGACGTATTGATGTCGATTTTTGAGCGTCGAAAAATCGGGTCGTTACAAATTTTCTTAAGTTCATAACTAATTTATAAAAGCTTGGATTCTTTTATTAGCATTATTCGAGCTTAAAGTTATCCCAAATTTAATTATAACTTTTTATTGCAACTTCCATTTTTCATAAACAATTTTACAAGGCATGTCTTTATTTATATTCATTTCATTTTTTTGTTCACATTTACCTTTCAATTTATTTATGACACATTTCATAAATGTTAACTAAGTTCACAATTTCAAATTTTTAGATATTACTACATTACATGCCAATAATGTATATAATAAGTCTACTCAACTATCACAAATTAACCTTGCTTCACTTGCTTTCAAATTAAGGTTTTCAAATTCAACTGCATAATGCAACACAATTATTAAATTTCAACTCATATATTAATTCAGAAGTTTTGACACTCCAAATATCCAAATATTCCATTTTATTTCAATAGTTGAAATTACAAATCAGTAAACAATAAGTTTTACAACAAAACGTTTCAATTCCATCAACAAATATCCAAATTATTCATTTTATTCTCTTTAATACACCATTATTAAACTAGTGTTTACTCTATTAATTCAATCAACAATAATTAGCCAATGTTTATAATTTGATTAAATACAATAAGTCAACAATGATAATAAATAGATATTACCATTTCATGAAATAAACATATTACAAATAACTATTTTAGTTATAGAAATTTATTCCTTTATATAACATATAATATAAGAAAAAGAAAGTTTCATTTCAAAATTTATATAAAAAATTTTCATAACACTAATAAATACGCTCTCTTGTATATGCATTCAAATAACTTATTCTAGGGTATTACTACCCTAGCTATCTCTAATAAGTTAACCCCAACATGCTAAGGTATGTCTAAACCTTGCACAGATACCAACTGTAACGACCCACCTTTTTGGACGGTTCGAATCGACAATAAATTACACATGTCAGACTCAAACCATTCAAAAGAGAGGATTGTTAATGGGGTAAATAGGAAAACGAAAAGAAGAAAGACAAAACACAAAATATCGCAGCGGAACAAAAAAATAATAATAATCAAATAAACAGTTCATGAAGCTGTTTTACAAATAACATTTGATTGCACTTTTACAAATTCAAATCAGAGTTATACATACATCATAAATAAACAAATAATGCAGTGGAACACAGAATGTGGTGGAATAATAAATTGCAATAATATATTGAATCTTCATCTTCGTCCTCTAGAAAATAAAATGGTCTTCAACACACTGAAAAAGCTCAGACTGACTCTAGCGTAATGAAAACAAAACACTCGAGTCAGAATCAAAAGATCTTATGTAAGTCAAATTAACAAAATATGAATGCAATAGCTTCAGAGATGTTACGGGATTTCCATCTTCTATCAAGTGTACAATGTGAATATTTTTTTTAAAAGATTTCAAACAATTCGAAATATCAATCTAGTCATCTAATTAAAACAAATCCGAAGTTTAAATTAACTTAAACCCTTCAAATAATTCTGCTTCAAATAAAATCCAAATTCAAGAAACTATATGGGTTATATCATTTCAACCAGTACCAAGAATTAACATTTTCAAATTAATGAAAACCATTCGGGTTTATCATTTCAATCCATAATGATTTTCCCCTAATCTATAAGATCATTCGGGTATGTAACATTTCAACCCATAGTGAACTTGCAGTATTATAACGATATAAAATACCAACATCCTTTCATCCAATATCAACAATCAATATTCATCACAATCATCATCCAAATCAATCAATAAAACATCAATAGATTAACTAAGATGACGATTTAATTTCAACAATAAATTAAAAAACGATTTAATTCAACCAAATTCAAATTAATTGAGATGACGATTTAAATATACCAAACAGTCATAAATAAATTCGTATCAAATCATAAATTTAATTTAACAAACATAAAAATTTTTAGAAGTTGTGAGTGGGTTAAAACACTCACCTTTGAATTTAAATCCAATTTAAGCCCAAAATTCAAACAGTTTTAGAATCCAACCAAACTAGCGTCAAAATGTCCAAAATTCTGATATGATCCCAATGGATCAAACCGCGCTTGAATCGGACCTCCTATGCGAAAGTTATGCATATTAGAAGATTTAAATAAATCTTTAAAAATTAAAATAAAACAACACAGAACTACCTCATCTTCACTGTACATGTCATCAACAGAACACGATCACCAGAAAACGCGTGCACTTCCACGTGGTCGAGAATCGCACTTCTCAGGCTGCCGCTAGCCACGGCCGCGACCCTCCCCCCTCCCCCCCGACACGCCCCTACCCCCCTGACGCACCTCCTCCCGCGGCCACGTGAGCCGATGCGCCACCTGTGCTTACAAATCGAGTAGCCGCCGAACATCACTCTAAACCCTAATGAATTACACAGACTTGATCCGCCCATCAAATGACCAAACGAACTGCTGGGATGCGTTCCACTCGTCAATCTCTATGCCATGGTAACCCCGATTCGACGATCTGACGAAGATCATCAAACAGCAATGAACGGCCGAGGTTAATTCGCCCGGTTCTGGCCGCACAGCAACCCAGATTGAAACATAAACCACAGTTCTGACTTGCGCTCGTGAAAGCTTCAAATCGGTATAGTTCGATGGGTTTTGAGGAGTTTTCATTTTGGAATTGAATTTGAACTTGAATTGAAATTTGGGAGTCAGTTTGTCTGCCATTGAGAAGTACAAGAACAGAAAGAATTGTAAGCACTGTCAATGAGAAATAAGAAATAACCTAGGGTTTATAACGAGGTATTTATAGGCAGATCAGAAAAATAGAATGAACAGACAAGATTGAATTGGAAACTGGACGATGAACGACCTGAAAAGTCCGTTTCGTTTCGGAAGCGGAAATGGATCATCCCATATATCAATATAGATGTTTTCAATATTCTTAAAATCAATGGAACAAGTTTCAAGTCCTAATTCCATCATATGAAGAAGTTATGATAAAATCATCTTATTTCAAATTGATTTCAATTAATTCAATTAAATTTATTTCTAGGTGTTTCGAGCTCGTACGATCAAACGACAAGTCCGATCGCTACGAAACTTGTATCCTACAATAATTCAACGTTACGGATCCGATAAAACTGGTTTCATCGAAATCCGAGACAATTGCCAAAATAGCTATTTTCACATTAATTAATTAAATTAATATTAAATTAATTAATCACTTTTTAATTCAAAATTTACAAACTAACCAATTTCATCATTTTTAATCACTTAGACACTAATAATAACTAAAAACAAGTTTACATATCAATTCAGTGTTAATTGTTTCAATAATTATAGTGTTCAATTTCTATTGTAATCAAATCTAATTAATTATAATTAATTTCAATACATGGATTTTGACTCAATTCTAATCTTTTTTTGTTAAATCCATCATTACCCTATAAACCTAGTTAACATTTGTTTTACATTTCATTACATTAATATACTCCAATTTCCATCTTCTATTTGTATTAACTATTATATTTCCATTTTATTGTCATTTTGACAATTTTACACATTAATTAAATTAAAATCCCCAATTAAATTTATTTATTTTGATTCTATCTTTTATTAAATCAATTGTTTCCTTATGAACAATAATTTACATTTATACATTTAACTACATTACAGATTGCGGTTATTGTCTAAATTCTCATAAATGTAATGTTTAATTACATTAAATTGTAATGAATCTTTTCCTTATAGATTAAATCCCAATAAATTAATCAGCTTTGATTTCAATTCTTCTTATTCACTCAATTATCATATTATGAATAGAATTTACATTGGTTACATCATATGATATTGAATTAACATTCTTCAGTTTACCAATTTAATCTACATTAACTACAATAAGTAAGTGAAATAAATTGCAATTGATTTCAAATTAATCTAACAAACTAAATAAATCAACAACTTATAACAATTGTTACCATTTACCTTTAATTACATTTATAAATTTATTGCTTGCAAATTAATGTTGTAATTACTTACATAATACTGATTTTATTCATTACCATTGATTATATACCATTCCGTCAATTCATTCAATATTTACATTTGCTTTCTTATATTACATTTGTAGCCGAGTATACATATTCACAATATATCAATAAACTGGACTTCCATTAAGATTGTTAACAATTAACTTGAATTAACTTTGTTTCATTTTTATTTAGTTATTATTTCTTCAATATACTACCAAAATTTTATTTCTTTCAAATGTTAAATTACCAAAAATCTTATTAAATTAGCTAATTTAAATTATCGAAAATTTATGGGTCGTTACATTTCATTACCCTATCTTTTAATGAGTCATACCCCTCTAAATCTAAGGTTCTCACTTAACCTTTAGCTTCGATAGTAACTATAACGACTCGCCTTTTCAAACCTCGAATGTTGACACTTATAAATCCACGGTATTCATGTGCTGAGCACTCAAGTGCTAGAAAGACGAATTGTTAGGGTAAAATAAAAGGAAAAAGAAATATAACAAGAAAGAAGAGAACATAATATCAGGATCTCATAGTAGAAAGATAATAAACAATATCAAAAGAATAGTACAAAGGGTTACTTCGATACAGAAATTCCGGAGTTACAGTACCTAAGTTCTACCATCAGCTCGGACAGTTATAACTGCTTTCCGCACAAATGCTGATGTGAAAAATAAAGTAGTGCAGTGGAAATAAGAATGCTCCGATAAGTGAAACATCTAGATTGTCTTCTTGAGCTCCAAATAACATCAGTGAAAACCTATCTTTCGCAAACTACTCGAAAGAGCATGCGAGGAATTTAGGAAAACAAAAACAAAGTATCAGATACAAGTCTGGTATGAAAAACTCGAGAAATATGTGGCCGACATATAATAATACTTTTGAGACCATATGGAATGCCATAATGTTTATTACCTCAAAAGAACTATCATCTAATAAGTACATAAAGAGATATAGTAGATAATGTCTAGGGTGTATAATATAAATATATAACATAGCTGGAATGGTTACATTAATTACATTCAAAAACATATTATACGATACAATAAAAAACCGATAAGGAGTGTTCGCATAATTTATTTACCATGGAGATCCCTTCGGTCAAGCCGAAATCCAATCACTATGCATAGGGATCAGAAAACACCTTAGGATCGTCGTATATCTCCAGATAAAATATACCATAAGGTAAACACAAGCGGCCCATCGTCAAATAAACATGAACAACGTGAACCATCTATCATCACTCCCACCGGCCAACACTCGATAAGCATCGCTAGATATGGAGTTCATAACACCCTGACGTTGGACAGCTAAACCCCAAGTTGTGTAGCCTACTCTGCCTTTAGACATTTTGGATGTCAAGGTCATGTTTGGCATCTTCACACGAGTCTTTATCACTCGCACATAAAAAGAATCCCCAATTGGATTCCCACATCTAGAGCAGATCTCGAACCCACACATGGATTCCAACATCTATAACAGATCCTCTTCCAAGAGCTGACACAAGTATCTCAGTCTTGAAGTGGTTTTGGATAAGTAAAAAATTTAGCGATCCCTATCTCTTCAAGACTAAATTGACGAATTTGGTCATTCGATAATAAGGTGGACGATCTCATATGGTAACCAAGTCTCACATACTTATTACATTTCCAATATGTTCATCTCACACTATCTCTCGGTCACGAGTGAAGCCGATAGGTTAGAGCTTTATTGCTCATATCCCTACTCGAACATCAATCTTAACTCCCACAGATAGACAAGCTTACTTCATCGCCTTTTAGTGCTATGTATATGACTAAATGTTTTCCATAAACGATTAAACATACAAAGCACGATCAAGTCACATAAGTGACTTCTAATCCCCTGTAACGACCCACATTTTTTTCGATAATTAAAATGTTGAATTAAATAAGATTTTGTAATTTAATGTTGGAAGAAAATAAAATTTATGATGTAGGAATGAGAAAACTAACTAGAATGAATTTTAGTAATGTACATTAATGTAAGAGATGACTATTTGAATGTAATCTCAAGTAATTGTAACAATTATAAGTTATAATTGGTTATAAATTTAAAATAAGGAAATAAATTTAAATGTTATATTAATTGATGAAATAATATGTAATAAATTGAAATTGGATAAAATTTGTGTTGTGTTAGTAGTTATAACATTTGTGTGCAGATAACAAATTTATAAATGTGATTAAATTAAGAAATTTTAAAAAGTGTTATTTGTTACCAATTTATTTAATATGTTGAAATAAGTTGGAAATCAATTGCAATTAAATGTAATTAAATATTATGCTAATATGAGTTAAGACGATAACTGTGAAATGTGAAGGTAATAAAATGTACAAAAATATCAATTATATTCTTGAGGCAATAATTTATTTAATAAAAAGAGTGAAACTAAGATAAATGAATTAATTGGGACTTTAAATTATAATTAATGTGAAAATTGAAAATTTTCAATACAATTAAAATATTGCAACTAATATAGTAAAAGTTGATAATTATTAAATATTAATACAATAAGATGTAAACAAATGTTAACTATGTCCATAGAGCAATGTTTCATTGAATAAAGAAATTGAAACCTAATTATATCAATTTATCAGAATTAGCAAATAATTGTAATTAAATATCGTGGTTAATGTAAGAAAAGGCAACAATTGTAGAAAATGAGGATAATAAGATAGAAACCTATGTTAATAATTTCATAAGGCATTGGTTGATTTAGTAGTAGGAGTGTAAATCAAAATAAAAGAATAAAAATGAATAAGTTTAGTAAAGGAGTAAACATACGTTTATCTATTTGAAATGTTTGGTAGCTGAAAAATTGATTGTAGAGACGAGAAACTATTATTTAGTAAGTAATGTATAATTACTCTTTGTATCCAATAGTGTATAAATATATTTAAATTTGTATTAGATAGGAAAAATTGTTCTACTTCTCATTACATTCATTCAATCCATTTTGGAACTTAATCAACTGAAATTAATGTAACTGAAAATTTTCAATTACTAGGAGAGAGAATATTAAATTGTAAATTAATAGGTGTAATTAAAAGTAGCTTATATTTTGTGAAAATTTAAGGAAAGTTTGATTTAATGAAGAAAAAAACATTTACATCAAATAAAATGAATGTTTCATTTGTGAATGTAGGTTTAATTTTATTGAAATAAAGAATAGAATGGTTAATTTTAAAGGAAGAAATATATGTTTATTTGAACTGTGTTTTAGCTTATAGTTTAATTACAAGAATAGGAAAATAATCTATTTCAGTGAGTTATTTATTACTCTTGCGTATAAACAACAAATTTATAAACGTGCTTAAATAAACAATTGTACTATTTTTCATCCATTTTAGTTGTCAGTTTTGAAATTTAACTTTATAAGTAATTGTAATTAATGTAATTCAAATATTTCAATTAAAAGGAAAGAAAATGTTGATTGCAATTAATAGGTTTAATAAAAAAATGCACATTTTGTGTTAAAAAAATGGTGTTTTAATGGAAATAAAAGATCATTTTTAAGGTAAGTTTAAATATTACAATGCGTAGATAAAAGCCTAAATGCATACAAATTTGAATATTATTTAGGTTAATGAAGTTAATTTGGTTACGTTTCAAAAATGTTGAGTTTTAAAAGGTTGTGCGATGTACATGGTCCCTTCATTTCATTTGTTATTAATTATTGCATGAACTTCTAAAATAGTTACCTCATTATTGATACTTGTTACGTTCATATCTCCTTCTATTCAATACCTGAGCCTAGACTTTTAGGTTGTATTTAATTCTTGCCATCTTATTTTCACGTATATAAAATTTTACTTTCCTTTGGTTTGCAAATTTTTCCATTCCTACGTTTCCTTATGCATTATTAATGTCCGAAGCTTTCAAAATAAAATGTGACATTTATTTTCTCCCTCCACCTTTATTTCCTAATTATAAAAGACCTGCAGCTTATTTCTTCATTTCCATTTTGTTTCTCCTGACACCTCATATCAAAATATCTTATTCTTGCAAATCCAAAAGCTTTGTTTTATGAAACATGAATTTTTTCATTTTTTGTACACATCATGTCCTCATCTTAGTTGTTCGTCAATCTTTTTCTTAAGCCTCATCTTGAGAAAAACGTAAGTATTAATTTTTTTTTATTTTTTTAATGCGTACTAATTTTTATTTTAATAATATTTCTTATAACATGAATACCTTTTGCATATAAATTTTGATTCATGTGCGATTTCTTCTGTTGAATTTACATTCAAATTCTGGACAACATGAAATTGATTATGTTGAATTTAGAGACTATTGAGTTTTTGCGCTTCTGTTTGGATTTTTATGGGCTAAAATCAAATGTGAGTGTTTTAACCCACTCACAATTACTAATTATCTTATGTTAGTTAAACTGAATTTATGATATGATTTGGAAGTGATTGGTTGATGTTTGGTATATTTAAATTGTCATTCTAGTTAAATTTAACTTTTATTGCATTTAATCATTGTTTATTTAATATTGAATTTAATTGTCAATTTAATACTTGTTAATGATGATCAGTTATCTATTGATGTTTATTGGTTGATTTGGTGATGATTGTGATTTATGTTTAATTGTTGATATTGGATGATTTGATGTTATATTGTGTAATGTTATAACATTGCAAGTTCCCTTAGTTATTGTTAGAAAATCCCTATGGGTTAAAATGATACATACCCGAACGATCATATAGAATAGGAGAAAATTGGTATGGGTTGAAATGATAAACGCAAGTCATTTTCATTGATTTGGAATTTGGGATTGTGGGTTGAAATAATATATACTCATAAATTTAAATTTTTACGGATCGAAATGATAAATATCCATATCATTTGACCATAGGGTAGAAAATTATATACGGACACCGGATTTGTTATATTAAACGATTTTATAACCCTTAAATCGTAAATTGGATTAAATGATGTTTTGAAGGAAATTGATTTATATAAATTGAATTACTTTGAAAATCCAAATTTGAAGGATGGAATTGGAAATTGGTTTAAATCGAAATTCTAAAGTATTTTAATCTATTTTAAACCTATTTAAAGTATTTTAACCCATTTTAATCTATTTTAAATCCATTTAATCTATTTTAATCTATATCAAACTATTTTCATCTATTTTAAATTATGTTAATCTATTTTAAACTATATCAAACTATTTTAATCTAATTTAAATTATATTAATCTATTTTAATCTATTTAAACTATATTAATCCATTTTAATCTATTTTAAACTATATCAAACTATTTTAATCTATTTTAAATTATATCAATCCATTATAATCTATTTAAACTATATTAATCCATTTAAGCTATTTTAAGCTATATTAATATGTTTTAATCTATTTTAAACTATCTTAAACTATTCTTTTAAACTCTTTTAAACTATATCTAAACTACTTTTTTTTATTTCTGGTTTTGTAAAGTGGAAGTTTAATATCAAAATCCTTGATTTTAAGTAGAATACGATTAAGTGATGTTATAGCATAAGTAGGGATTTAAATGACATATTTGAGTAATATGATGATTTTTAATGAGGATTTAATCTATTTTGGAAATATGAATTCGAAAGTGATATGATTTCAGATGTGATATAATTTCGGAAATAAATGTGATTTCGAAAATGATATGGTTTTGAGAATATGATATTTTGACATTAATTGTGAATTGAATTTTGAAATGTAAAAGAACCATCCGGTGTAAATTAAGTGTTTGGTTGTTAAAGAGACCAGAATCGGATATTGTCATACTCTCCGCCAATATCGAAAACCACTTTAACAACTGTGTACGTGGTGGAGAATCCAAAAATGAAATAGAATGGTTTGGCTAACGATTTTGTATGAGGTATTTACGTGACCCTGACTCTCATGAGTCAGCTTAGATGTGACTACAATAGGAGCCATACCAAGCCAAGTGAGGTAATTTCTCCAAACGGATACATTTCTTCGATACCATATTTGTAATGATCCTGGATTTTTACTTAGTTTAAATTGATAATTAATTTAATTTTTGAATAAAAATTATGAAATTAATTGGTAAATTGAATTGAGTTTATCCAAATTCAAATAAATAAATAAATAATGTGTTTTAAAAGTTGATTGAGGATAGAATTTTGGGTATATCTGAATACTGCAAATTTAAATAATGTATTTAAATTGAATTTGAATTGGGATTTATAAATAATGTAAAGATATATGAATTTAGTCTTATGAAATGGATTTTAAAAGTTGTGTAAATATAATGAATGAATGCAAAATGTAAAATAAGACAATAAGTATTAAAGTTAAAAATAAATATTTAAGCTAGAAATAGAAACAGATGTATATAAGATAAACTATGAAATATAAAGTAACACGTTAGCTAAAATCTAACAACATATTAAAATAGAAATTTATTTATATTATAAAGTAATAAGACAAAGCAAAAGAAAATAAAAGAAAATAAAAATATCTTTGAACTTGCAAAAGGAGACACTAATATTATATATTCAAGTTTGAACAAATATATATAGATAAGTATGTAAGCTTGGGAAAGAAGACAAAGGTAATTAATACATGAACCTTTAGCACACCATAACATATAATATCAGCCCACCAAAGCAAGAACAAAAATCTGCTTAGTCAAATGAAGAGAAAAAAAATCTCTGACCTATTGTACAAGCAAAATAATGTCACCTGTAAACTCATTTCTTATATATCAATCTTCCATATCTCAGTTCGTCCATCAAAACTAAGCAAAAACTAAAGCAAGCATCATCTTAAATCTTAAACAAAACCTCAGCTTTAAACAACAATAAAAATTCATATAAGCCAGAGATCAAGAGAAAAGTTTCAGCTTGCAATTTCAAGCCTGTGTCAAAGAGCTCTGTTCATCTTCTCAAAACAATAGTGAGTAACATCACAATTAAAATGGTTTAAATATATTTTTCTGTTGCATTCTTATCTCTGAAATTTAGTATATCTCTGTGTATATTTTTTTTAGTATATCTCTGTGTATATTTATGAAAATATTGGTGAGCATTTCTGTGCTTCTCTCTGACTTCAGTTCCAGACCTAAATTCTTATCAAAATTCAGTTGCTCTTGATCTAAACTTTATTGAGGCATAGGTCTTAAACAAAGTACGCTTGTTAGATCATAGATTTTAGTTTAAAAAAAACTTGTTTAAGTTAAAATAACTTTGTATTGTTTCTGGAAATATAAAACACAGTGTAAACTTAAATTAAGTCAAAAATAATTTGTCATGGTTCATAAATTCAGGTACTTGAATCAAATGCTAAAACTAAAACTTAATTTTTGAAACCAAAATTACTATTTTTAGTTAAGTTTTAAAGGTGTAGTTCTGGGTTGAACAAAATATGGGAATTTGTGATTTTCTGGTGATCCAAAGGTTTGGAGGCATCGGGGTTTTTCCTGATGATGGAAGGGTGATCAGAGATACTAGGAAAAATGCTTAATGGTGATGCAATTCACCAAGGAAGTTGCAGCAGTGGGATTTCTTCAGGATCCCAATTTTTACTATAACGACCCGCCGCTCTGACCGCCTCTAGTCGGTAATTAAACCAACTAGAAACGTTCAAAATGACGAATTGTTAGTCAGTTTATAAAGTTTAAACAGAATCAGCCACAGAATCACAGAATAATCATAATATTATAAATGAATTTTTCTTACATACATATATCAGAGTTTGTACAATGCATTAATTTTTTTTATACAGCGGAATATATCTTTTATTAAATACAAGAAAAAAAATTTACTGAAAACTTTAGTAGAGCTTTAATCCCCCTCTCTCTAACTTCGCGGCCTGAAAATCTTCAAGCTGTAAAAATACTCGGTCTGACCCGAGCGTTAATTGCAAAACACAAAAACACTCGAGTCAGGATTAATCTTAACTCAAGTAAATAAATTTGCAATGAACTGAATAAAATGGATCACATGAATCAATTCAAAATCTATTATGGATTTTCATATTAACAACTTTAACTTTAAAAATCTGTCAATTTCGTGTGGCTGCAGTACACACGTGTACTTTGCACACATGTGCACTGCCTCGCCAACACGCGTGCATCAAACAAAAACACACAGCTATCAGATCGAAACAAAGCCAAGGCATAGACAAAGGAATCATGAAGACATCAGACAAAGCAAAACAGCAATGTCTAAGCAAGAAAACAAGACAGAGGCTCAGAAATGCCCAAAACCCGAAGGCATGAACAATAACAACTGCAGGACCAGCTGCAACATAAAGTGCAGACCAAACAAAAAGTGTTCAAATGAACACAGTAAGCTACATGATGATCTCAATATAGCAATGACAGAGTACATATTAATGAAGATCACAAATGTACATAAGAGAAGAACATCAACAATGACTAATGTGCACAGGTCAGAAACCACAGATGTTCCAATGTCACAAAAGTTCAAGTGACACAATGGAAAGAGCAACAGTGAGTGAAATGAACCATCAAGAGACTCAATGAAGTCTAAATATGCAACTATATGGACATAAAGGTCAATGCAACTATGCAGTTTTTGGTGCAAATAAATGCAAATATCTACAAAACAAATATTTGCAGCTTTTACTGTAAATATTTGCTGAAAAAAAATGCAACTACGTGTATTAAACTGGAAATTTTCGCTGCTGAGTTGACAGTGTCATGAAGCATCAAATATTAGCAGATGGAATGTGCCACTTAAATTCCAAAATGAAATCATTGGAGATGAACATATAAAAATTAATATGGCAAGGCAGCAGCACTTCTGCAACTGTTGGTTCTGACTAAAATTGTGTTACATCTTTCAGTTATTTGTTAAGTCTATAAAATGAGGCAATATTGATTTGCCTGTAGAAACATAAAATTACGTCGTGCATGCTAGCACAGACCTTTTGGTTTGGACTTCAAGTTTTGTGTTTTGCACTTTCAGTATGTATTTAAAAAAAAACATGGAAGAGGAGCAGAAAGTGGAAAAAAAATCATAGCCATTACAACAAAAGGGGAAAATAGTAAAGGGGAGAGATCTTTATGTTTCCCAAAATGCAGAAAATAAGAATAAGTGATATTCCATTTTATATGTAAAAATGCAGGCCTGAAAACCGCAAACCAAACAAGTACAGTGAAACAAATGCAGTCAACACAGTGGACACAGCAATGTTCAAGACCACAAAGAAGTGCTCAAAGCAACTATTTTTACAATCATCTGCTGACATATTTCATATGAAATTATAACTAGAGATATTCATAGCATCATTTTATCATATGATTACAGCTACATCAGTTAGCATATCAGTTAATGTGCAGTGTTTGTATTAACACCAAATTTCATAAATTTTCAATTCATAAATCAACAGTATATCACATACTTCAGAAATGATATGGTCATTTATCATTTTATTCACACATATCAAACATGTGTCAATCACAAATATGTAATCATAAAATCATCACATTCATACAACTCAGTCAAAACAAGTTTGGAAAAATATTTTAACTTGTGATCTACTTGCACTTACCCCCTTATTAAATACAAGACATAAGCAAAAGAACTTCCCTCCTTTTACTGCCTTGTACTTAACCCATTTTAAATTACACTTGACAGTAATGATAATATAATTCATTTTTTTTTTATATATATACTTCTACAATTATCAAACATATTCAAGATGTGCAGCTTAACAATTATGCATTGGAGTCAGACAATTCACTTTTCAATGTTTATTTACATAATGACCTATTGCAATTAGTATGAAGGCCACAAAGCCAAGCATGTGCTTAAGTGAACTAGTGCAGACAACATATAAGTTCAAATGCAACAGCATGGGGTGCAGCTACAAGTGCAGATGTCCAAACCACTACATGAAGGCAAACTAGCAGTATGAAACAACTCAAGTGATCAAGCATACAACAGAGCAGTATATATGAACACAACTGCAATGCAGACCCAAATGCTCAAGCAACCAGAAGTCACAGTGGCAATGATCAATGATCCAGACAAGTATGCAGTAATACAAATGCAATACTAACAGTGTATACATACTTGAGTAAGTATATAGTAATTTCCAGAAACTCATATACATTCAAACAAATTACTTCAATATCATCTTGCATACGTCCTTATGAATTTAAAAGCAAATTATCAGAGCAAGTGTCTGTTTTTATCAATTTAAAAATACAATTTATAACATCCATTCTCATCAGTTTAATTAAAAATCAAGTAGCATCAGTTCTTATTAGTTTTAAAAAAACAAAATTTGGTAGCATCTGTTCTTATTAATTTAAAACAATAAATTACTAGCATCTGCTCCTAACAGTTTAAATAACAATTTAACAGAGCAATTCATAGCAAAAGAACAACCAACAACCAACATGCAGTGAGTTATCTGTTCTTATTAGTTTTAAATCGAATTATCCGAGCAAACGATAGTAAATACCTCAACACCCATACTTGCAAATTAACCGAGCAGATGGAAGCAAAACAACACCAATTCATAGCGTATAACCAAGCAATCAATTCAAACAAATTTAAATACTTGCATAAAAATCAACCGTGAGCCCAAAAGACTCACCTTTCAAACGAATCGAAATGGAGTAGCTCAATTTAGAACGAGGCCGCGAGCAGATTTGATGCCGAGCGAACCTAATTCCAAAAAGCCCCAAATTTGTGAAGATGAAGAACGATGCCGCTATAAAATTTTGAGAAGCCCCAAATCATAAAGCCCTAATTTGCTGAAGGGAGACGATACGAGACCGCCATTTTTCTTTTTCTTTTTCTTTTCTTTCGTATGAATGAAGTAATGGGGAGAGGGCCGGGTATAAAATAGAAGGAAGAACGTGTTTTAAGCATGGGTCACGGCATGTTGAAGGTAAGGTAGTGTATACTTCTTTTTATTTTTTTTTTATTTTTTTTTTATTTTTATTTTTTTATTTTCTCTTTTAAATTTAATTAGTTTCTTTTTTAATTGTTTGCTTTGTTTTTATTTTGTTAAAATTATGTTTTTAAAAATTTTAACTAGTATATTCTTTATTTATTTTATCATATATATATATATATATATATTTTTATTTATTTTCATATTATATTTTCATTCTTATTTCAATTCCAATTATTTTTCTAAATCATTAATTCAAATTTAAAATATAAGTTCAATATTAAATTTCAACTTCAAAGTCAAAAATTCAAATTTCTATTCAACTTTTAAATAGATTAAATTCTAAATTTTAATCACCAATTCATCCTGATAATTTGAAATTTAAGTCAAATTATCATTTAAATATTAAAAATAAATTAATTATTTACAAATTAAATTGTTCAAAATTTAGGATCGTTACAATCTCCCCTACTTAAAAGAATTTCGTCCCGAAATTATAAGTTAGGAAAAAAAACGATTGCTAAAATCTCACCGATATTTTATATCCTACATAATTTCACTCAATTTCAAACTCATAAATAAATATAGGATTCATTCCATTAATTTCATTTCACTAGTTTTATTCATCGATTTCAATAATCAAGACACAAAAGTCTTTCACTAATTCTTTTGATTTACAAAACTCAGATTTTTAAACTTGAAATCTTTCATGCTAAATATTTGCATAATACATCTTATCCAAAACTGTGGACTTTCAAGATATTCAAAAAGATCTTCTTCCTTAATTCATTAAGTTAGAATTAAGTAATTCTGATTTCAGATTATTGATTTTCTATTCAAAGTTTTGAAAATACTTGATAACTCAAAGTTTAACAAGTCTATCGTCGTTCTCACAGACTTTAGGCATACGCTGGCCAGGCGCAAGACTAAAAATCTCCAAGTACTAAACATACTTGCTTCAACTCCCAGTGAAAATACTTTTAAAAATTCTTTTAAAAATTCTTTTAAAAATGGATATGGAAAGTCCGTTCCCCCATGGATCACAGTCACCCGGCGGTTCCGCTACTATCTCAGTAGAATCGCTTGTAACTTAGATTTCTCATCACTCCTGAATTTCGCCATGGTTGTCGCCTTAGATCGCGGTCCACACGGCGGTTACGCTACTATCTCAGTAGAATCGCTCGTAGCCTTAGGCATCACGCCCCTCGAATTACGCTTCGGTTCCCAGATCGCAGTTTACTCGGCGGTTGCGCCACTATCTCAATGGAATCGCTTGTAACTGTAGGTATCACACCCCTCGAATTACGCCAGCATCAATCACATAATCCCAACACAATGGGATATCAAATCAGTCCCATTGGACATTCCACTAAGGGAATTCTACGTAGCTACGATTTACACTGGACACTCCACCGAGTTCCAATCACCTTCACACATAATAAATTGGAAGGTACATTTCCATATCCTCAGTTTTTAGAAAACATATGTCATATACATATAGTACTTCATTCACATTTCGTACATATCATATCTATGTAACCCTACACCGGATTTTCATAATAATGACTTTCCAAACTGATTAGTTTTCGATTATATTCACATATATAAGTTACGAAAACTCATTTCACATTCACAACAAATAGAGGATTCAAAATTTTCCATCACGTTTAAAATTTTCCTCTTAATCGATTTGAAAATTTAAGGTTATCTCAAACCTAATTCACATTCACAATCCAATTCATTATCGATTTCACATTCGATTTGGATTTCACGTTACATCGTCAATTCTCAACACATAATTGATGTCTATCGATATATAACCTCTAAGCTCGTACATCTCAGAGAAGGGTGTTAAGCTAAAAGAATAAATTCTCCGCCACCACAGATATATATTTAATAGAGATCAAATGATATGTCATCAATTCACAATGCTAGACATACAATCCCAATCGACTATCCAAAATTCAAAGCTGAACTTATATTGTTTTTGGTGTCAAAGTTAAACTCAATTTAACTGAAGATTCAATCCTTTGAAAAATTTCCAAGTTGAACTAATTGTTCAAATTTCTCAAAATAATATCTTTACAAGATATATAATTTTCACACTTAATCATTTGAAACTAATTTCAAATATTCATTTTTCAATTTATCTTTAAAAGATAAAATTTCAAACCTTTCATTTCACATTGGAAAATATTTCCATACTTATTCAATAATAAGTAATTCACAAATTCTTTCATTTTCAATATTTTGAAAATATTCAATATACTTGAATCAAAATTAAGTATATATTTTCATTCTTTAAGGAAATCATTCTTTTAAACACATTTATTTGAGTTAAAACGAATGTTGCGTAAAACATCGTTACGACAACTCAAAATCACTAGTATAGGGATTCGGATTTAAGATAGATATATAAATCCCAATACTATAAACAACATTTCCTTCCGGAAACCATTTACTATAACAATAGTGTTATAGTCTACCATTTCCTTAATTTTCTCGAAAACGTCTATTTCAACAATTGAATGTTGAAATCTATGTATTCGATAGTTAATGTATTTTAAAACATCTTTAAAACTATTAACTTTTTCAACTTCACTTGACTCAATAGTTTGAATTCTGTATACACTTCACAATATCAGTTTTAAACCGATCTCAAACTTTTCAATATTAAGTTTTTCACTTAATTTAATTCTCTGCCCATTCAAATTCAAATTCATCACTGAATTTATTAAACCTATAATGGATTATCATGTTGACAACTTCAAATTTGAAATTTAAATTCTATTTGAACTTTACATTTACTTTCTATTTCAAAAATAGTCAACTAGTTCTTTAGTAAATTGTTCATCAATTTAGCTCCATTAAATTCATATTTCCATATTAACTATTTTAGATAATAGTCTAAACTTAAAATATAAACTTCACATCGAAATTAGTTTGATTTCTACAGTTAAATCAACAATTAAATTTCATTTCATAATATCACTTCCCTAAAACATATCTGTTTTATTCAATAATATATTCACTGTCCAAAATCGTGAATATAATTTGTCAACCAATTTCATCATTTCTACAACTTATTTTTATTTTTAAAGGATTACCCACTGTCCAAAATCGTGGATATATCTCCTTTAATAAGCTATAACAAATTACTCATCAAATTCAATTGGTTTCAAATTTATAAACAATCTTTACACATTCCATTTCTATTTATAAAATTTCGATTTATAAATCTTCTTATTGATTCTATTCAATTCAATTTATATAACTCAGTTATATACCCAAAAGTTCATATTATAAGTTAAATACTTATAATCCATTCATTTACCAATTCGTTCTTCATATTTGAAAACAATTTCTCAAAATAATTCAGAATCAAATTCCCAAATTATAGTTCAATAATCCGCTTGATTATAACTAAATTAACATATCTTTTTATTTCACAATTATTACTCGAAATATTCAAGTTATTCGATTTAAACCAATTTAAACCAATTCATTAATTCATTAGTTCATTTTTTCATTTTTTTATAAATCTCAATAATTTGATAATGAGTTTCTGAACGATCGAAACTCAAATCTAACGAGACCTCACCGAATAGAACTATCGCAAACCTAAATTTAGAGAGGGGAATTTTCAAAATAATTTTAACTTTCCAAAATACTTTTTGTTTTTAAAGAAAACAATTTCATACTTCTTTTAAATTTGAAAAGCACTTTCTTTATAGTGGTTCTAGTAACTATTCGTATTAACCATCATAAACTGAGCTTTGAATAAACCAAAGCTCTGATACCACTTTTGTAACGACCCGCCGCTCTGACCGCCTCTAGTCGGTAATTAAACCAACTAGAAACGTTCAAAATGACGAATTGTTAGTCAGTTTATAAAGTTTAAACAGAATCAGCCACAGAATCACAGAATAATCATAATATTATAAATGAATTTTTCTTACATACATATATCAGAGTTTGTACAATGCATTAATTTTTTTTATACAGCGGAATATATCTTTTATTAAATACAAGAAAAAAAATTTACTGAAAACTTTAGTAGAGCTTTAATCCCCCTCTCTCTAACTTCGCGGCCTGAAAATCTTCAAGCTGTAAAAATACTCGGTCTGACCCGAGCGTTAATTGCAAAACACAAAAACACTCGAGTCAGGATTAATCTTAACTCAAGTAAATAAATTTGCAATGAACTGAATAAAATGGATCACATGAATCAATTCAAAATCTATTATGGATTTTCATATTAACAACTTTAACTTTAAAAATCTGTCAATTTCGTGTGGCTGCAGTACACACGTGTACTTTGCACACATGTGCACTGCCTCGCCAACACGCGTGCATCAAACAAAAACACACAGCTATCAGATCGAAACAAAGCCAAGGCATAGACAAAGGAATCATGAAGACATCAGACAAAGCAAAACAGCAATGTCTAAGCAAGAAAACAAGACAGAGGCTCAGAAATGCCCAAAACCCGAAGGCATGAACAATAACAACTGCAGGACCAGCTGCAACATAAAGTGCAGACCAAACAAAAAGTGTTCAAATGAACACAGTAAGCTACATGATGATCTCAATATAGCAATGACAGAGTACATATTAATGAAGATCACAAATGTACATAAGAGAAGAACATCAACAATGACTAATGTGCACAGGTCAGAAACCACAGATGTTCCAATGTCACAAAAGTTCAAGTGACACAATGGAAAGAGCAACAGTGAGTGAAATGAACCATCAAGAGACTCAATGAAGTCTAAATATGCAACTATATGGACATAAAGGTCAATGCAACTATGCAGTTTTTGGTGCAAATAAATGCAAATATCTACAAAACAAATATTTGCAGCTTTTACTGTAAATATTTGCTGAAAAAAAATGCAACTACGTGTATTAAACTGGAAATTTTCGCTGCTGAGTTGACAGTGTCATGAAGCATCAAATATTAGCAGATGGAATGTGCCACTTAAATTCCAAAATGAAATCATTGGAGATGAACATATAAAAATTAATATGGCAAGGCAGCAGCACTTCTGCAACTGTTGGTTCTGACTAAAATTGTGTTACATCTTTCAGTTATTTGTTAAGTCTATAAAATGAGGCAATATTGATTTGCCTGTAGAAACATAAAATTACGTCGTGCATGCTAGCACAGACCTTTTGGTTTGGACTTCAAGTTTTGTGTTTTGCACTTTCAGTATGTATTTAAAAAAAAACATGGAAGAGGAGCAGAAAGTGGAAAAAAAAATCATAGCCATTACAACAAAAGGGGAAAATAGTAAAGGGGAGAGATCTTTATGTTTCCCAAAATGCAGAAAATAAGAATAAGTGATATTCCATTTTATATGTAAAAATGCAGGCCTGAAAACCGCAAACCAAACAAGTACAGTGAAACAAATGCAGTCAACACAGTGGACACAGCAATGTTCAAGACCACAAAGAAGTGCTCAAAGCAACTATTTTTACAATCATCTGATGACATATTTCATGTGAAATTATAACTAGAGATATTCATAGCATCATTTTATCATATGATTACAGCTACATCAGTTAGCATATCAGTTAATGTGCAGTGTTTGTATTAACACCAAATTTCATAAATTTTCAATTCATAAATCAACAGTATATCACATACTTCAGAAATGATATGGTCATTTATCATTTTATTCACACATATCAAACATGTGTCAATCACAAATATGTAATCATAAAATCATCACATTCATACAACTCAGTCAAAACAAGTTTGGAAAAATATTTTAACTTGTGATCTACTTGCACTTACCCCCTTATTAAATACAAGACATAAGCAAAAGAACTTCCCTCCTTTTACTGCCTTGTACTTAACCCATTTTAAATTACACTTGACAGTAATGATAATATAATTCATTTTTTTTTTATATATATACTTCTACAATTATCAAACATATTCAAGATGTGCAGCTTAACAATTATGCATTGGAGTCAGACAATTCACTTTTCAATGTTTATTTACATAATGACCTATTGCAATTAGTATGAAGGCCACAAAGCCAAGCATGTGCTTAAGTGAACTAGTGCAGACAACATATAAGTTCAAATGCAACAGCATGGGGTGCAGCTACAAGTGCAGATGTCCAAACCACTACATGAAGGCAAACTAGCAGTATGAAACAACTCAAGTGATCAAGCATACAACAGAGCAGTATATATGAACACAACTGCAATGCAGACCCAAATGCTCAAGCAACCAGAAGTCACAGTGGCAATGATCAATGATCCAGACAAGTATGCAGTAATACAAATGCAATACTAACAGTGTATACATACTTGAGTAAGTATATAGTAATTTCCAGAAACTCATATACATTCAAACAAATTACTTCAATATCATCTTGCATACGTCCTTATGAATTTAAAAGCAAATTATCAGAGCAAGTGTCTGTTTTTATCAATTTAAAAATACAATTTATAACATCCATTCTCATCAGTTTAATTAAAAATCAAGTAGCATCAGTTCTTATTAGTTTTAAAAAAACAAAATTTGGTAGCATCTGTTCTTATTAATTTAAAACAATAAATTACTAGCATCTGCTCCTAACAGTTTAAATAACAATTTAACAGAGCAATTCATAGCAAAAGAACAACCAACAACCAACATGCAGTGAGTTATCTGTTCTTATTAGTTTTAAATCGAATTATCCGAGCAAACGATAGTAAATACCTCAACACCCATACTTGCAAATTAACCGAGCAGATGGAAGCAAAACAACACCAATTCATAGCGTATAACCAAGCAATCAATTCAAACAAATTTAAATACTTGCATAAAAATCAACCGTGAGCCCAAAAGACTCACCTTTCAAACGAATCGAAATGGAGTAGCTCAATTTAGAACGAGGCCGCGAGCAGATTTGATGCCGAGCGAACCTAATTCCAAAAAGCCCCAAATTTGTGAAGATGAAGAACGATGCCGCTATAAAATTTTGAGAAGCCCCAAATCATAAAGCCCTAATTTGCTGAAGGGAGACGATACGAGACCGCCATTTTTCTTTTTCTTTTTTTTTTCTTTCGTATGAATGAAGTAATGGGGAGAGGGCCGGGTATAAAATAGAAGGAAGAACGTGTTTTAAGCATGGGTCACGGCATGTTGAAGGTAAGGTAGTGTATACTTCTTTTTATTTTATTTTTTATTTTATTTTTTATTTTTTTTTTATTTTCTCTTTTAAATTTAATTAGTTTCTTTTTTAATTGTTTGCTTTGTTTTTATTTTGTTAAAATTATGTTTTTAAAAATTTTAACTAGTATATTCTTTATTTATTTTATCATATATATATATATATATATATATATATATATATATATTTTTATTTATTTTCATATTATATTTTCATTCTTATTTCAATTCCAATTATTTTTCTAAATCATTAATTCAAATTTAAAATATAAGTTCAATATTAAATTTCAACTTCAAAGTCAAAAATTCAAATTTCTATTCAACTTTTAAATAGATTAAATTCTAAATTTTAATCACCAATTCATCCTGATAATTTGAAATTTAAGTCAAATTATCATTTAAATATTAAAAATAAATTAAGTATTTACAAATTAAATTGTTCAAAATTTAGGATCGTTACATTTACTGTGCTTAATGAATCGATCACCATAGCTTGTATAAATGATCGAGTGTTTCGAGGTTTTGGGTGATGGTAGTTTGGTCGTAGTCGAAGTCGTAGCCGGAGTATTGGATTTTCTGGTGGTCGGGGCCTCGTGGTTGGGGCGATGATAGGTTTGGTTGTGATGGGTCTTGTTGTTTCCAAGTTTGGTGGTAGACCTCGAATTCGATTTCGAGAATCGTAGCACGATCTGATGATCGTGGAGTGCTGCTGGAGTATTGGCCGACGTGGGAAGTTCATCGGCGGTGGCCAGGAATGGCCAGCGTCGCCGTGCATGTGCATGGTGTGCTGAAATTCTGGTGAAGTTCGTTTGTTTGTTTTCGAGTTGATGATGTTTGACTCGAAGTAGGTAGATGTTTTGCTCGGGGAAGTTGGGTATTGGACTCGAAGTAATAGGATAGTGTCTCAGGTAAATTGTTTGCTACGGGTTTTACTGAAACCTGTTGTCCTGTTTTTAAAATTTTAAATTAAAATTTTAAAGATAAGTTTAAATGAAAAGCAAGTTTTAAAATAAGTTTAAATCCAAGTTTAAATCTGGTTCAAGTTAGACTGAATCTCAAATTTTTAAAAAATAAATAAAGTTTTTTAAATCTATATTGTTTAACTACTTTAAAAAGCTTTAAGTAGTTTGAATTTTAAAGTGAAGTTTTAAAGTGTAAGATAAGTTTTTAATCTAAGTTAAATCTGAAATCAAGATTTGTTTGCATTCCAGTTTTGTAAGAAGAGAAGTTTTAAATTTAAATAGTTTTAAATAACTTGAATGATTAAGGGTATTTTTAAATTGATTTGAATTTAAAATGGAATTGGGTTTTAAATTCTTTTAAACTTCTATTATAAGATAAATAATTCTTTAACTTGTGGAATAAAAGGGTTTTGAAATTGTTATAAACTTTGTTAAAGTTAATTTGTTTTCATTTTAAATCTTAAATTTAAAATGAAATTTTAAAAGTAAAATTTGAAAGTAAATTGTTTTTAAATACCTTGTTAATGATAATTTGATCATTAATAAGAAAAATGTTTTTATCTTTAATAAATGAAGATTTAATGATTTGTAATTATTAAATTAATTAAAATGGATAATTAATGATTTGGATTAATTGATTTAATAATTAAACGTTTAAATCAATCAATAAGGTTTGAGATAATTAATTTAGGATAAATAAATTGGTAATTAAGGATCATTAATTAAATAAGATTTGAATTTTTAATTAATGACTAGTAATTAATTAATCAATTAATTAAGAACTAATTATGTTACAGTTAACACTTAATTAATTAACTAATTAGGATTTATTAATGAGTTATTAATGGTTAATCAATTTTAATTAATGACGATTAATGTAAGTAATTTCTTTAGCAAAGTAATTAAAGAATTGTTATTAGTTAATGAAGGTCATTAACTAAGATTATTTAAATAATTAATTATGGTGATTAATTTTAACAATTAATTAGATTAATTAATTAATGATAATCATTTATGAAATTGTGTAAGTGTAATTACTTTATGAAAGTAATTAAGAAATTAATTTCTCATTGTAATTAATTGAGTTTAATTTGATTAATTTAAGTAAATTGTCAAATATTGTGTACTGGATTGATATTTCTGATATGTGATTGTGATGCTATGTAATGTGAATTGCTTTGTGCTGAACTGTGATTAGTGATTTGTTTCTATGTGTATGCGAAAACACTTTTTGCCCGTAAAACGGTATTTGAGTTTCGATGCGACAGGGAGTAGGATTCCAGTTGGTTATCCGAAACCCACATCGAATCGTAATGGTAAATCTTTGTGATTGATGAATTTACTTTATCTGTGAATGTGTGAATGAAGATAAGCGTTATGGATTATACCGCTTATCGAAATTGATATGATTGAATCTGTTATGATTGATGATGTTGCACTATTGTGTGAAACACCAGGACCACACTTATACATACACAAAGATAGATTTCACGAGGAAATCGGTTAAGTCACGGATATTTGAATTTAATTCAAAATAGTTTTAAAAGTTGAATTTTAAATCCAAACGGTTTTGGAAATGGAATTCGGTTAAATATGACAAGCTTTTGAAAAAGAGTTTTGAGAATAAAAACTTATTTTTGAATAACTTGATTAAACCTTGAAGTTTAAATAATTTGATTTAAATTTGAATTCAAAATTTGAAATTGAATTCTATGTTTGGAAACTAGGGATTAAAGATGTTATACAAGTTATATATGGGTTAAACCATTTTAAAGGTATTGTTTTAAGAATTTAAATTTAACTCAAGGGCTTTAACTTGTATAAATGTAATCGGATTTTTTCGAAATGAGAACTGTTTGCTTCAAATAATAATAGCATTCATATAAGGAAGTGATTTCAAATTTGTGTTAAAACATTTCAAGTGTGAAATGGAATTCAAATAGTTCTGAAAGCTAGGGATTAATCTTTGTGGAAGATAGTTGAACCTTATTTGAAATTAACAGTGTATATTTTATATAAAAGATTTAAAAAGAAATTGTTTCGAAACCTACAAAGGAATCTTTGTGAAATATTTGTGAAACGTTGTTTTCAAATAAAAAAGGATCTCAAAGATAGAACTTTTGTTTAAATATTATAAACGAATCTTGGTAAAAGATTAGTGAACTTTGTGAAATAAATCTTTTGTTCAAAGATTTGAAATGGTAATTTGTTTAAACCATTTGAATAAAGGTTTTGGGTTGTGACTTAATTGAAATCCCATATCCATATGTTTTTAAATTGACGCTCATTATTCGGTTTAGCCAGGAGAGGACGTTGTGTCATATAACCCATTCCAAATAATGATACGATGTTATGGATAGCATTTGAAGACCAGTGGTGAAGACCGGGTATTTGCGAGAACGATAGGATGACCTATCGATTGTCTCTGCATTGAGTAGCCACGGTATAGAGATTCCCAAAGTGATGGAATGTCCGATCGGGATTGTGAATGCTCGGATTGCAAGGGCTTCTTCGGAACTGCCTTCTGTTCTGTTTGAACCCGGAACAGGCTTGTATGGTTGTATGTCTGACACTGCACCTTGAGATATAAAGCTGATTGCTTTCAAATACATATCTATTGGTGGCGGAGAATTTATCCTCTTAGCTTAACACCCTTCTTTGAGACGTATGAGCTCAGAGGTTTTGTAGTTGAAAGTTATTAGTGATATACTCCCAATTTGGTAATGTGGCATACGAAGTGTTGCTGATCATTTGTTGATCAAAGCATGACCTTGTGAAAAAGTGTAGCTTTGTGGACGTGACTTCGTCGAGCCTCACAACCCGGTAATGGTTGAAACATAAATCGTGGCAGCAAGGTTATTTGGGGGTAGCTCCCCCTGAGGGTATGACCATTTTCTTCTAGATAAAAAGTGATATCATGGTATGGATCCTAGATATTTACTTATGTTGATTTTCGAAAGTGGTATCATGGTATGAAGCCCAGATACTTTACTTAGTGATTGTTGGATTGAGGGACCTCGGATAAAGGTCGGTAACGACCGGGGGATGGCATACTCGTGTCAGTTGTTACCTAGTTACAGAGGTAATCCGGCCTTGTGTAGCAGAGATCCGGTTAGGTTTTCGGGGACGTCCCTCCAGAGGCGTTTCATTTTATGTGGAAAGTTCCTTTGCCTGACCATTTGTTGGAAATCCAAACAAAACAATACGAGCCCTGTACTGTTTTAGTTGTAGAACCTGCCATTTAAAATGGTTGCTATAGTAGGCATAGTATAATGGTACCAATGCAGGCTATGATTAATATTATATTTTCGAAAGGTTTTCTGCACTATGCACTAATAATAATATCAAATGGTTTTCGCGTATCAAGCATTTTTTACTGTCATAAGGAGAAATCTCCTCCAAGTTTGCGCTTGCATTGTGTGTGTGGCGGGAGGCCTTATGGTAGTTTCATTTTCCAAAAAACATTACAGATTTCACTGTTTTAAATTCCTTTTTTGTTTGTTTTTAAAGATAAAACTATTTTTGTTTACTCATACCAGTCCCATGACTGACTCGGAGTTTATTGTTCCGTTCCTAAACTCTGGGTGCCCACAATTTTCCACACGGGTAGTCTAGAGTTGGGTTTTTCAGATAGTCGAATAGTAGGAACCGATTCAATAGCCTTCGAAGCCCTTTTGGATTTGTGGATCGCATTTGCTACACTTCAGCTTTCACGGTTGACCTTGCTTAGCTTGGTGCAACTTGATGGTTGTTTGAGCTAGGTTGGATTGGAGATGGATTATTTGGAGTTTGGCATTGAAGATATTCTTTTCCACTGCTATTTCTTGAATCTCTGATAATATTGATATCTATTGTATCATTCTACTGTATCATCATTGTATCAGATATTGTATCAAATGTATTAATCATTTTCTTCCGCCGTGTTGTACTTAATGTGTTATAAGCTCCGGCACGAGTCAAATTTCGACGGTTGGATCTGCGGCATTCGAGTACAAGTGAAGTATGGGTGTCGATTTTCGAACGCTGAAATTTGGACCGTGATAAAGTGGTATCAGAGCTGAAGGTTGAAACTTTAACTCAGGAGTATTACACATTAAGTAGCTCATTATAGATAGGGTGAAGTAAACCCTAGAATGAGTATCCCTAAGATATCTGTTCGAATGCCTCAGTAAATTCTCTTGCTATCCACTGATAGTGAGTATGAGTGCAAGAAGAGGACGAGATAGGGGACAGCGAAATACCACTGCGAATGGTCAATACCCAGCGACAGTGGAAATAACTTTCTTTATCAATCTCCTTTGATTCGATTCAAATTTTTTTTGATTGCTTCATGACAGCGCCAGAAAGAAGTTTCAGTGTGATGGTGGCCCTACGAATCGTTGTAGGAAATCCTTATTTCGTATCTTCATCTGTTTCTTATTAGTTTTTCGATTTAAACTTTAATGAATTTGAAATTTTAAATTGAAAATTTTAAATAAATTGGAAATTTTAAATTGAATTGAATTGATTAATAGAATATGAAACTAAATTTGAATTGAATCGATAAAATGATTTCGTTTCAAACCAATTTGAAATTCTATTGTAATTTCTTGGGAGATTGAAGTCCGTAGGGACAAGTTGGTATATACTTTGGGGTGTTCCAACCTAAGTAGGAATCCATTTATCTATTGTTTGGGTCTCGATATATTCCACGAATGGTTAGTTTCCCTTCGAACTAATCGGTGCCCCTGCATATTCGTAGATCTGGCGACTTGAGTTTCTTGTGAAAAATTGTATGAGTTTGTTCTCATATCGGTGATATTCTGATTGGTTAAGCCAAATGTAGAATTGATAACTAGTTTGATTTGGAAAGATATTTCTCTATCTTTTATCTATTATTTTGTTGTCTCCCTACTTTCAAATATCGAGGACGAAATTTCTCAAGGGGGGAATCTATAACGATCTCGGATTTTTACTAAGTTTAAATTCATAATTATTTAATTTTTGAATAAAACTTGTGAAATTAATTGGTAAATTGAATTGAGTTTCTCCAAATTCAAATAAAAAAAATATGTGTTTTATAAGTTGATTGAGAATAGAATTTTGGGTATATCTGAATACCGCAAATTTAAATAATGTATTTGAATTGAATTTGAATTGGGATTTATAAATAATGTAAAGATATCTGAATTTAATCTTACGAAATGTATTTTAAAAGTTGTGTAAATATAATGAATGAATGCAAAATGTAAAATAAGACAATAAGTATTAAAGTTAAAAATAAATATTTAAGCTAGAAATAGAAACAGATGTATATAAGATAAACTATGAAATATAAAGTAACACGTTAGCTAAAATCTAACAACATATTCAAATAGAAATTTATTTATATTATAAAGTAATAAGACAAAGCGAAAGAAAAGAAATAAAATATAAACATCTTTGAACTTGCAAAAGATGACACTAATATTATATATTCAAGTCTGAACAAATATATACATATAAGTATGTAAGCTTGGGAAAGAAGACAAAGGTAATTAATACATGAACCTTTAGCACACCATATCATATCAGCCCACCAAATCAAGAAGAAAAATCTACTTAGTCAAATGAAGAGAAAAAAATCTCTAACACGTTGTATACGCAAAATAATATCACCTGTAAACTCATTTCTTATATATCAATCTTCCTTATCTCGGTTCGTCCATCAAAACTAACCAAAATTGAAGCAAGCATCATCTTAAATCTTAAACAAAACCTCAGCTTAAAACAACAATACAAATTCATATAAGCCAGAGATCAAGAGAAAAGTTTTAGCTTGCAATTTCAAGCCTGTGTCAAAGAGCTCTGTTCATCTTCTCAAAACAACAGGGAGTAACATCACAATTAAAATAGTTTAAATATATTGTTCTGTTGCATGCTTATCTCTGAAATTTAGTTTGTTTGTGAGTATATATTTTTTAGTATAACTCTGTGTATATGTATGAAAATATTGGTGAGCATTTCTGTGTTTCTCTCTGACTTCGGTTCCAGACCCAAATTCTTATCAAAATTCATTTGCTCTTGATCCAAACTTTTTTGAGGCATAGTCTTAAACAAAGTATGCTTATTAGATCATAGATTTTAGTTTAAAAAAAAACTTGTTTAAGATAAAATAACTTAGTATTGTTTCTGGAAATATAAAACACAGTGTAAACTTAAATTAAGTCAAAAATAATTTGTCATGGTTTATAAATTCAGGTATATGAATAAAATGCTAAAACTAAAACTTTATTTTTGAAACCAAAATTATTGTTTTTAGTTAAATTTTAAAGGTGCAGTTCTGGGCTGAACAAAATATGGGAATTTGTGATTTTCTGGTGATCCAAAGGTTTGGAGGCATCGGGGTTTTTCCTGATGATGGAAGGGTGATCAGAGATACTAGGAAAAATACTTGATGGTGATGCAATTCACCAAGGAAGTTGCAGCAGTGGGATTTCTTCTAGAACCCTAGTTTTTACCGTGCTTAATGAATCGATCACCATGGCTTGTATAGATGATCGAGTGTTTTGGGGTTTTGGGTGATGGTAGTTTGGTCGTAGTCGAAGTCGTAGCCGGAGTTGTGGATTTTCTGGTGGTCGGAGCTTCGTGGTCGAGGCGATGACAGGTTTGGTTGTGATGGGTCTTGTTGTTTCCAGGTTTGGTGGTAGATCTCGAATTCGATTTCGAGAATCGTAGCACGATCTGATGATCGTAGAGTGCGGTTGGAGTATTGGCCGACATTGGAAGTTCGTCAGCATGGCCAGGAATAGCCATCGTCGCCGTGCATGTGCACGGTGCGCTGAAATTCTGGTGAAGTTAGGTTATTTGTTTTCGAGTTGATGATGTTTGACTCGAAGTAGGTAGATCTTTTGCTCATGGAAGTTGGGTATTGGACTCAAAGTAATAGCATAGTGTCTCGGGTAAATTGTTTGCTATAGGTTTTACTGAAACCTGTTGTCCTGTTTTCAAATTTTTAAATTAAAATTTTAAAGCGAAGTTTAAATGAAAATAAAAGTTTTAAAATAAGTTTAAATCCAAGTTTAAATCTAGTTCAAGTTAGACTGAATCTCAGTTTAAAAAAATAAAAATAAATAAAGTTTTTAAAATCTAAATTGTTTAACTACTTTAAAAAGCTTTAAGTAGTTTGAATTTTAAAATGAAGTTTTAAATTTTAAGAGAAGTTTTTAATCTAAGTTAAATCTGAAATCAAGATTTGTTTGCATTCCAATTTTGTAAGAAGAGAAGTTTTAAATTTAAGTAGTTTTAAATAACTTGAATAATTAAGTGTATTTTTAAATTTATTTGAATTTAAAATGGAATTGGGTTTTAAATTCTTTTAAACTTCTATTATAAGATAAATAATTCTTTAACTTGTGGAATGAAAGGGTTTTGAAATTGTTATACACTTTGTTAAAGTTAATTTGTTTTCATTTTAAATCTTAAATTTAAAATGAAATTTTAAAAGTAAAATTTGAAAGTAAATTGTTTTTAAATACCTTGTTAATGATAATTTGATCATTAATAAGAAAAATGTTTTGATCTTTAAATCAATGAAGATTTAATGATTTTTAATTATTAAATTAATTAAAACAGATATTTAATGATTTGGATTAATTGATTTAATAATTAAAAAGTTTATATCAATCAATTAAGGTTTGAGATAATTAATTTAGGATAAATAAATTGGTAATTAAGGATCATTAATTAAGTAAGATTTGAATTTTTAATTAATGATTAGAAATTAATTAATCAATTAATTAAGAACTAGTTATGTTACAGTTAACACTTAATTAATTAACTAATTAGGATTTATTAATGAGTTATTAATGGTTAATCAATTTTAATTAATGATGATTAACGTAAGTAATTTCTTTAGCAAAGTAATTAAAGAATTGTTATTAGTTAATGAAGGTCATTACCTAAGATTATTTAAATAATTAATTAATGTGATTAATTTTAACAATTAATTAGATTAATTAATTAATGATAATCATTTATGAAATTGTGTAAGTCCAATTACTTTATGAAAGTAATTAAGAAATTAATTTCTCATTGTAATTAATTGAGTTTAATTTGATTAATTTAATTTAATTGTCAAATATTGTGTACTGGATTGATATTTCTAATATGTGATTGTGATGCTATGTAATGTGAATTGCTTTGTGCTGAACTGTGATTTATGATTTGTTTCTATGTGTATGCGAAAACCCTTTTTGCTCGCAAAACAGCATTTGAATTTCGATGCGACAGGGAGTCGGATTCCAATTGGTTATCTAAAACCCACATCGAATCGTAATGGTAAATCTTTGTGATTGATGAATTTACTTTATCTGTGAATCTGTGAATGAAGATAAGCGTTATGGATTATATCGCTTATCGAAATTGATATGATTGAATCTGTGATGATTGATGATGTTGCACTATTGTGTGAAACCCCTGGATTTCACGTGGAAATCAGTTAAGTCACAGATATTTGAATTTAATTCAAAATAGTTTTAAAAGTTGAATTTTAAATCCAAACGATTTTGGAAATTGAATTGTGTTAAATATGACAAGCTTTTGAAAAAGGGTTTTGAGAATAAAAAATTATTTTTGAATAACTTGATTAATCCTTAAAGTTTAAATAATCTGATTTAAATTTGAATTCAAAATTTGAAATTGAATTCTATGTTTGGAAACTAGGGATTAAAGATGTTATACAAGTTATATATGGGTTAAACCATTTTAAAGGTATTGTTTTGAGAATTTAAATTTAACTCAAGGGCTTTAACTTGTATAAATGTAATCGGATTTTTCCGAAACGAGAACTATTTGTTCCAAATAATAATAACTTTCATATAAGGAAGGGATTTCAAATTTGTGTTAAAAGATTTCAAGTGTGAAATGGAATTGAAATAGTTTTGAAAGCTAGAGATTAATCTTTGTGGAAGATACTTGAACCTTATTTGAAATTAACAGGGTATCTTTTATATAAAAGATTTAAAAAGAAATTATTTCGAAACCTATAAAGGAATCTTTGTGAAATATTTGTGAAATGTTGTTTTCAAACAAAAGAGGATCTCAAAGATAGATCTTTTGTTTAGATATTGTAAATGAATCATGGTAAAAGATTAGTGAACTTTGTGAAATAAATCTTTTGTTTAAAGATTTGAAATGGTAATTTTTTAAACCAT
The DNA here is from genome assembly GCA_030765085.1 of Allium cepa. Lineage (NCBI taxonomy): Eukaryota > Viridiplantae > Streptophyta > Magnoliopsida > Asparagales > Amaryllidaceae > Allium > Allium cepa. Next base: position 269,521,676 of record CM060928.1, read on the forward strand.
TTGAAGAAAGGTTTTGGGTTGTGACTTAATTGAAATCCCATATCCATATGCTTTTAAATTTACGCTCATTATTCGGTTTAGCCGGGAGAGGACCTTGTGTCATATAACCCATTCCGAATAATGATAGGACGTTATGGATAGCATTTGAAGACCAGTGGTGAAGACCGGGTATTTGCGAGAACGATATGATGACCTATTGATTGTCTCTGCATTGAGTAGCTACGGTATAGAGATTCCCTAAGTGATGGAAAGTCCGATCGGGATTGTGAATGCCTGGATTGCAAGGGCTTCTTCAAAAGTGCCTTTGGTTCTGTTCGAACTCGGAACAGACTTGTAAGGTTGTACGTCTGACACTACACCTTGAGATATAAAGCAGATTGCTTTCAAATACATATATGTGGGTGACGGAGAATTTATTATTTTAGCTTAACACCCTTCTTTGAGACGTATGAGCTCAGAAGTTATGTAGTTGAAGGTTATTAGTGATGTACTCCCAATTTGGTAATGTGGCATAAGAAGTGCTGCTGATCATTTGTTGATCAAAGCATGACTTTGTGAAAAATTGTAGCTTTGTGGACGTGACTTCGTCGAGCCTCACAACCCGGTAATGGTCGAAACAGGAATCGTGCCAACAAGGTTATTTGGGGGTGCTCGCCCTAAGGGTATGACCATTTCCTTCTGGACAAAAAGTGATATCATGGTATGGAGCCTAGATATTTACTTATGTTGATTTTTGAAAGTGGTATCATGGTATGGAGCCCAGATACTTTACTTAGTAGTTGTTGGATTGAGTGCCCTCGGATAAAGGTCGGCAACGACCGGGGGATGGCATACTCGTGTCAGTTGTTACCTAGTTACAGAGGTAACCCGGCCTTGTGTAGTAGAGATCTGGTAAGGTTCTCGGGGATGTCCCTCCAGAGGCGTTCCATTTTATGTGGGAAGTTCCTTTGCCTGGCCATTTGTTGGAAATCCAAACAAAACAATACGAACCCTGTACGGTTTTAGTTGTAGAACCTGCCATTTAAAATGATAGCTATATTAGGCATAGTATAATGGTAACTATGCTGGCTAAGATTAATATTATATTTTCGAAGGTTTTCTGCACTATGCACCAATAATAATATTTAATGGTTTTCGCGTATCAAGCATTTTTGACTGTCATGAGGAGAAATCTCCTCCAAGTTTGCGCTTACATTGTGTGTGTGGTAAGAGGCCTTATGGTAGTTTCATTTTCCCAAAAGCATTGCGGATTTCAATGTTTTTAATTCGGTTTTTTGTTTGTTTTTAAGGATAAAACTATTTTTGTTTACTCATACTAGTCACATGACTGACTCGGAGTTTATTGTTCCGTTCCTAAACTCTAGGTGCCCACAATTTTCCACATGGGCAGTCTAGAGTTGGGTTTTTCAGATAGTCGAATAGTAGGAACTGATTCAATAGCCTTCGAAGCCCTTTTGGATTTGTGGATCGCATTTGCTACACTTCAGCTTTCACGGTTGACCTTGCTTAGCTTGGTGCAACTTGATGGTTGTTCGAGCTAGGTTGGATTGTAGATGGATTATTTGGAGTTTGGCATTGAAGATATTCTTTTCCCCTGCTATTTCTTGTATCTTTGATAGTATTGATTCTATTGTATCATTCTACTGTATCATCATTGTATCAAATATTGTATCAAATGTATTATTCATTTTCTTCCACTATGTTGTACTTAATGTGTTATAAGCTCCGACACGAGTCAAATTTCGACGGTTGGATCTGCAGCATTCGTGTACAAGTGAAGTGCGGGTGTCGATTTTCGAACGCTGAAATTTAGACCGTGACAATATTTTGACTTTATGATGATTTCATGGCCACTCCTCGATTTTGATTATGGGAGTGTGTTCCGAGGTGGGCGGTAGCAGATGCTATACGTTACCACCTGTCTGGATCTACGAACTGCATATCAAACCTAGCAGTGCCTCGAGTGCCATATTCGCATGCCCTATCGCGCCTTCTACGAGTTTGTTTTGTACCATACCTATGGGGTGTCCTCTGAGTAAACCTCATGGAGGAGCTTACGATATAGTATATACTAAGGAAATATATAAAATGTGTTAAGGGGGATATGAGTAATGCCTTAATGCTATTTTAATACATTACTGTAGACACTGTTATAATAGCATATTGTACTATGCAGTAGATAGTTTAGCAGATGCATATGAGATGGAAATCCCAAACATCTCTTAAGTTATTGCACTCACGTTGACACTAGATAGAAGATGTCAAACCCCGTAAACATCTATGATGCCGCTACGCTCATATTTATTTACTGTTGATTTAACTTACTATGATCTTTTAGTTCTAACTCGACATTTTTGTCTTTTTAATTCGCTTCGGTCGGTCTGAGCTTTTCAGTATATCAAAGACTACTCTTGGAGGACGAAGACGAAGATTTAGTGCTAGTACTATTTATTCAGTCATTCCCACTTCATCATGTCGCTCCACTGCATTACTTATTTATTAATGTTGTATGTGCTCTGATTCTGTATCATAAAAGTATAATCAATGTTATTTGTAAATAGCTTCTTGAACTGTTTATTTAATTATTATATTATATCATTCCATTGCGAGATTCTGTATTTATTTTCTTTCTTTCTCTGCTTTTTCTTATTTACCCCATAACAATCTGCCCTTTTTAATGGTTTGAGTCTGACATACGCGGTTTATTGTCGATTTAAACCGTTTAAAAAGGTAGGTCGTTACAATTGGTACCGAGCTTTGGTTTATGGATTACCTTAACTTTGTGGGATCTGACTCATTAGAAATAGGGTAGTAATACCCTTTAATGAGTCACTAAGTGTATATATATCTGAGAGAGCATATTTATTAGTGTTATAAAAGGTTTTGTATTGTATTAATTTGTTCTGTTTAGTATTTATAAATTCTGGTCTGTAACGACCCGGTATTTTGGACTATTCGCATCCGCACATGTTGGACTTGAATAATTCAAAATACCGAATTGTTAATTTAAATTTGGCAAAACTGAACATATACAGTAAATAAATAATCACAGAATCACAGACACAGAGTAATAATATGCAGCGGAAGCAAAAGATAGTAGTTCATGAAGCTATTATATATATAACAGAGTTAAATAAGTTACAACAGAAGTATCGAATACAATAGTCATATACAAGAATCAGAATACATCACTGGAATCAACTGAATATCTGAAAGCTGGAAAGATAGCTGGATCTCCAGGCGAAGCTCCAACTCCAAAGGTGAGTCTTGAATATTCGTACACTCAGTCTGACCCGAGCGTAAAGCAAAACACAAAACACTTAAGTCAGGATTAACATTCTTATATCCATAAATCCAGATCAAGTGAAATATCAATTGAAATACAAATAACTCAAAGGATGTTGGAATAACCATCCTTTAAGGATCCGTTAAACTATCTACTATGTAGTAATATATGCTAAATAGATAATGTCTATCAGTAATATAATAGTATCAAAATAGTGTTAAGGCGTTACCATTATCCCCCTTAACACATTCTATATAAGCGTTATAGTCTATACAGCACTGTAAACTCCACCGTAAACTAGTGGGATATCAGGGAGTACTCCATAGGTATAACACAAAACAAATTCGTAGTGGTCGCGTATATAGGGATACAAGTATGACAAGGCACATGAGGAAATACCCAAGGTAGTGAAACTACCGTTTGCCTGATCCGGACTGGTGAGAACGCATCGTCGCAACGATCGCAACACCGCGAAACAACACTCCCCAAAGTACGAGGGTGCACCAATCAATCACAAGTAATGAGTAGTAGTTATGAAGAAGTGTGTTCGCTCGAGGTGGCTAACCCCATTTGGCCCGGCATGGCTCATGTTTTAGTCATTTCCTATTTGACGCCAGTGTCAAGGCTATCCATTATCCTTCCATTTCTTCAGTCATCACGTATATCATTCCAACCACTTCATTCTGGATCACACTCCGCGTATAGTTATTAAAGTGGTATTCGGTTTAGACAGAGAGTATGTCCATAACCGATTCCAGTCTCTTTAATAACTTTCGCAATTATTACACCGATTGGTCGTTTAATATATATCAAACCAAATCAAATTCAATTTCAATTAGAATTTGAAATTCAACATTTCATTTGTCTTCTTAAATCAATTTCCATAATTTACGTTTCAAAACTTCCATTACTATTTCAAATTCTTATAATTCAGTTTCAATTTATATTTAAACAGTTCAAATATTGATTCAAGTTCATATGTAAGTTTTCCCTCCAAAATCATTTAAATTAATTTAATTTTCATTCAAATCAATTTAAATTCATTTGTCGATTTCATTCGAGATTCGTTAAGTTAATTTATCATTCAAAACAATTTCTATTTAATTTTTAATTCATTAAATCAATTACTTAAGTTCAACTCCATTATATCAAAACTTCAAATTCAATTAGATTGAATTCGTCAAATCAAATTCTTAAATTCAAGTCGCATTTTATTTCTTGTTAAGAAATTCAATTCCATTTATTTATTTATTTAGTTACAAATTTGAAACTTAATAATTTCATAATTTCAAAACTTAATAATTTCAAACTTAATTCAATGAATAAATCCAAATTTTATTGTCAAATAATTTATTATAAAACAAGTTCTTTCAACAACTATTATGTTAATATTTTGTTTCAAATATTAAATATTCACATTTTCCTTCCATTAAATTCAAATTCCAACTTCATTTCAAACCTTATTCTTCATTCAAATAAAATCTTTATTTTATTTTTAAATCAAATTATTGACCAATCGCGTTTTGTTTAATTCTCTATCCTAAGTGAAGTTCATTTGGGTATTTATCATTTCAACCCGATTCCATTTCAATTCACAAATCAAAACATAGCAAAGGGAACTTGCAGTGTGATAACTAGGATGATGTCAAAGTAAATAAACAAGCAATAACAAACATCAATAACAATCCAATAATTTACTCAAATAATCCCGAAATAATCGTATTAATTCACATTGTTGTTTTTGCAAATTAATATAATTATTTCTAGAATCTACACTATCATTTCATGTAGATTAAAGATTATTACACTATTATTTTATGTGGTGCTTTACTTGACATCAATTATTCAATTTCATACTTCATCAATTTATACAACATAAATTCAATGGTTCAAGGGTAATTAACCATTTTCTACGTGTCAAATAATTAAACATTTAAGGGGTCATAATATTCAAATTAACTAATCAAATTCAACACATATGTTGATTCAAAATTTTAAACTATCCTACGTCAATTCAATTGCATAATATTATCACTTTATACATCACAATTCAACGTCCAATATAAATAACAACAATCAATCAATTATCAGCCAAACTGTATTATCACTGCATAAATAATTAACAGATAATGGTGTCAAATGTCATAAGTGAACAGATACAGGTAATAACATATATAACAGTGTAAATAACTAACAACATCATATTTCAATTGTCGTTTCAATTGAAATCAAATTTAATAAATAAAAGAACATTAATCGTGAGTGATTGCTCGCCTTTCGAGGCTAGAGAGAAGATAGGCACCACAACAGGCTAACATTTGAATTGTGAATTTGACCAATCTAAAGGACGGTTTCCAAAGCAAGGCATGATAGGCAAGAATTTGACTGACAAGTTGATAGATAAGAAATCGATGGAGCAATTAAAATCAGTTTGATGGAAGCGGCAAATTTTATATATACACTTTATTATTATTAATTTAAATTAACACATATATAATGAATATCAACATATGTATACATATTATACAATATGCCCAATAAAAAAATAATAATAATTTATAAAATAACACTGTAAACTTGTACAAATACGGTAACGGCTATATATATATAACATATTATACGTATAGGATAAAATATACAGACCGAAAAATATATAATACAAACCTTCACACTTACATACAACAACATAGCACAAATAAAATAACTTATATTATATCCTAAACAAATAACCTGCATATAACTTCATGCGTGGCAAACTTATATAAGTATATATACTTGTATACTCAAGCATACCGACTTATATAAAATATACATTATAAATATGGTAAAATATCATATATAACTAATACATAGATTTACACTACATACACATATAGATACACCGTTCAAGCAACACACATACATACACTCTACACATGCACATATATATACTGCACACGGAACACACATAGATACAATACAACATAGTCTATGTAAAAATATAAATATAAATTAATACAAAATCTCTTATATAACTGACAGAACTATCTTTAAAAGCCCAATCGTAAATATTGGAAACAGTAGACATATATCTTATGTATAAATCAATATATATGTATAAAAAATATCACTGGACCAAACAAAACAACAAACAAAATAATATATATATGTACACACACACACACATACATACATACATACATATACACTCCTCTCATATATTATAAACACATATATCACCCAAACTATAACATTACCTATATAAAAATATATGCAGATCATATATAAATGCAGACTCTTAAAAAAAATGTATGCAGACAGAAAGTATAAACTTTAAAATGTAAAATTTATATAAAAAAATTCAAATTCAATATTATATAGAATATATGTTAAAGTATATATAACATATAATATACTTTATATACATAGTGTTTTCTCTGTAACTGTGCACAGCCAGCAGAACATATAATTTCAAAATGAATGCATATAATATACGAACGAGCAACGAAAAAGGGAAGATGACTGCTTGCCAGTTGGGAATGCGCTGCTTGTGGAGGCCAAGATGGAAGCTACACGTGGCCAATGGCGTGTGCATGGCCGTTGGTTGGAGGACATGTGGCAAATGGTAGGCGGGACAGCGGGTTGCGGAGGTGGTGCGTGGGGCGTACAGCCGTCGGCCATGGTTGGAGAGGCGGAGCTAGATGTGTGGCAAGCAGATAATGGTGGGAAGATGTTGTTATGGCCAAGTGGGTGCTTGGGAGGAGAGAGGCCGGTCAGGGTGAAGGGCATTGGAGGCCGTAGAGAGATGCTAGCTGGTGGTTGTGGGTCGGGTTGCTCGACTGAAATTTGCGGTCGTGTTGGACGAAATAGAGAGGATGGCATGTTATCATTTTTCCATGAAAAAAAAATGGAGAGGAAAGAGATAAGGTGAAGAGATATGCCATGAAGAAGACGTCCAGGTTTTAAGAGAAGTGGACAACTGATAAAGCGAACAAGCAATGTACGTTTGATTTCTTTTAAAGGATTATAATATGCATATATTTCGATCTGAGCAAAAATAAATGAAAGGTTATGAACCGGCAAGAGAAAGAGAAAACATTTTTTTTTGAAATATAAAAAGATGGCCATTCGATTCCTCAGGTTGGATGTTCAAAAAAATAAAAGAAAGACCAAAGGGTATCGATACGGTTACCGTTTTCCGATTTTCACCGCGAACCGGACACCGAAACACAGAAATAATTATGCCACAAAGATCAGCATGACAAGACGATCAAAACGGTATACAAATGTCAGTGGCACGATCGAACTATAAAAATTTCAAATTTTCTACTACGGAAAATGCATGAAAAACGCAGAAAAATAAGATCGACAGAGCTAAAGATGTCCGAATTTGGAAAAATGAAAAATAGCGTTTTCTCAGAAGATGCTTTAGAATTTTTCTATGTAAAAATATTTAGGTTCTGAAAACATTTTATTTTCATCGCTTTTTTAACTAATTAAATTGAAGTAAATTTACGCACGAAATAAACTTTCATATTTTCGGACGAAAATTTACCAGTTGCTATGTTTAAATAGTCGCATTTCAAATATTAAGTTTTTATTTCAAAATTTTATCGTTTAAAATTTTACAAAATTTCAATTAATAACGTTATTAAAACCAGTTAGATTTACGGGTTATTACACTCTTTCCCACTCAAAACTTTTTGTCCTCGAAAAGGAAGGTGGTAGGAGAGTAGAAACAACCAGAAGAAACAGACTTGAATTACATAATAACAATTAATTTAAACCATATAAATTTCAATTTAAATAAATTTATTTTCAACAATTTGTTTTTAAATTCAAGATTTTCATTAAATTGATTTGATTTCACGTTTACTAATGTTAGGTACAAAAGGTTCTTTCAAATGAAATTCAATTTAAATTCAATTAATTCAAGATACCTCATTAAGTTGATTTAATTCAATTTATTAACTTTCAAAATAAAAAAAAATTCTTCTATTAATCACACCTATTATTTATTGAACTAATTCTATTTATCTCCATAAACATTTTATAATTTTAAATTTTAGTGAATAACATTTATTATATGCACTCACATTTTATTTATAAACACAAGTTATATTGTATATTATCCAATTATTTTAAATCAACAATTTCTAAAATCAAAATTTTGAATAGTCCATTATTATAATCATATTTTATTCGACAAATTTAATATCTTTTTTTTCAAATTATTATTAAGTTTATTCTACTTAATATATCTTACCACACATATATTAAGTATATTTATTTATTATAACCACACAAATTTATTCATTCCTTCAACATCATTTTAGACTGTATAATATTCAATTACATAGTTAACTTTTGAAATTTTAGGTAAGTTATAAATGAATGCAATTGGGTATTATACAAATAAAATTTTACAATTCAGTTATTTCAAATTAAGTATTTAGTCAAAACTTTTGTCTTCATTGAAAATCATCCGTAAATCAAAATTTTAAGATTTAATTTCCAATTAACTTCAAACCATTGTATAGATGAAATAAATATATATATATACATAATATATCAAATCGAATTTAAATCTTCAATGTATATAATAAATCAAGCGATGTTTAGAAATTCAAATCAATTAAATTATCAATACATAAGTGCAGCAAAGCTACAGTGTGGTTTCTCCACTTCAAAACTCGAAAATGAATATCGATGATGCAGCCGTCATCACCGAAATTATTTTCCAACGATAAAAGAGAAGAGCTCTAATTTAATCATGTATAATTCTTTGAAAACCATTTCTATTCGAAAATATTTTAAATAATATACATTTTAAAACTTTAAAACCATAGTTCGAAATTATCGAAAATTAAATTCTCAAATTCTAAATTTAAATTCCATTAAATTTTCAAATCCGCATGTTGAAATAGTCAATGGTTTACAAAATAAATGAAAATCAAATATTTCTTTTCAACAACTAATTCATTAACTATTTAATTTCAGAAAACTTATACTTATATAAAATATAATCATACAAAACTATTCTGATTACCAAATTTGAAAACAATATTGTATCAGTTTGTTCTGTTCAAGTGTTTTGGAAATCCTATCGATAGCGTTGATCAGACGAATCAATCGAAAATCCAAATCAACATCAACAACTCAAACAACACAAAATATATTAAAACATTTTAAATGTAAATTTACAAATACACTTCACGCTTGACGATACAAGAAGTGATTCCAAATAAGTATAGTGATTCAAATTTGATGGAAATCAAATCAAAGAGAATTTTGATTCAATAATAAGTTCGAAACAGAAGATAAGATAATTCAATTGACAGAATCAGGAGATGGACAAGCTTATTTAATTCACGGGCAACCTTAACCGGGTCGGCTGTAACTTCAAGAATAAGATCGTTGCAGAATTCCGAGGTAAATCAACATTCGATCATAAGAAATAGAATTCAGTCATAGCAGGAGATAGATAACATCATAAACCGAGGATACAGAAATCTCCGGTAAATCGATGCCAATTGTAAAGGAATTTCACCCATTTACTAATAATTCGAAGATTGGCGAGACCGCCAATTTATTATAAATATCATTCGAAGTGGAGTTATGGGATGCTCCAGTGTTGAAAGAAGACGAATAGTGAGGGACACAAATGAATTTTGAAACTGCAGGGAATGTTCCAAAATTCAAAGGAACCGAGTCAAAAGGAAGAGATTGAAACTCGAATGAGAGTGATTCTGTAAATACATTTACCCTATGTGCTAAGTTTTGCCTAAAGCTACCAAAGCTCTGATACCAACTGTAACGACCCGCTATTTTGGACTATTCGCATCCGCACATGTCGGACTTGAATAATTCAAAATACCGAATTGTTAATTCAAATTTGGAAAAACTGAACATATACAGTAAATAAATAATCATAGAATCACAGACACAGAGTAATAATATACAGTGAAAGCAAAAGATAGTAGTTCATGAAGCTACTATATATATAAAAGAGTTAAATAAGTTACAACAGAAGTATCGAATACAATAGTCATATACAAGAATCAGAATACATCACTGGAATCAACTGAATATCTGAAAGCTGGAAAGATAGCTGGATCTCCAGGCGAAGCTCCAACTCCAAAGGTGAGTCTTGAATACTGGTACACTCAGTCTGACCCGAGCGTAAAGCAAAACACAAAACACTCGAGTCCGGATTAACATTCTTATATCAATAAATCCAACTCAAGCGAAATATCAATTGAAATACAAATAACTCAAAGGATGTTGGAATAACCATCCTTTAAGGATCCGTTAAACTATCTATTATGTAGTAATATACGCTAAATAGATAATGTCTATCAGTAATATAATAGTATCAAAATAGTGTTAAGGCATTACCATTATCCCCCTTAACACATTTTATATAAGCGTTATAGTCTATACAGCACTGTAAACTCCACCGTAAACTAGTGGGATATCAGGGAGTACTCCATAGGTATAACACAAAACAAATTCGTAGTGGTCGCGTATATAGGGATACAAGTATGACAAGGCACATGAGGCAATACCCAAGGTAGTGAAACTACCGTTTGCCTGATCCGGGCTGGTGAGAACGCACGTCGCAACGATCGCAACACCGCGAAACAACACTCCCAAAAGTACGAGGATGCACCAATCAATCACAAGTAATGAGTAGTAGTTACGAAGAAGTGTGTTCGCTCGAGGTGGCTAACCCCATTTGGCCCGGCACGGCTCCTGTTTTAGTCATTTTCAATTTGACACAAGTGTCAAGGCTATCCATTATCACTCCCTTTCTTCAGTCATCACGTACATCATTCCAACCACTTCATTCTGGATCACACTCCACGTATAGTTATTAAAGTGGTATTCGGTTTAGACAGAGAGTATGTTCATAATCGATTCCGGTGTCTTTAATAAGTTTCGTAATTATTACACCGATTGGTCGTTTAATGTATATCAAACCAAATCAAATTCAATTTCAATTAGAATTTGAAATTCAACATTTCATTTGCCTTCTTAAATCAATTTCCATAATTTACGTTTCAAAACTTCCATTACTATTTCAAAATTTGATAATTCAATTTCAGTTTATATTTAAACAGTTCAAATATTGGTTCAAGTTCATATATAAGTTTTCCCTCCGAAATCATTTAAATTAATTTAATTTTCATTCAAATCAATTTAAATTTACTTTTCGATTTCATTCGATATTCGTTAAGTTAATTTATCATTCAAAACAATTTCTATTTAATTTTTAATTCATTAAATCAATTACTTAAGTTCAACTCCATTATATCAAAACTTCAAATTCAATTAGATTGAATTCGTCAAATCAAATTCTTAAATTCAAGTCGTATTTTATTTCTTGTTAAGAAATTCAATTCTATTTATTTATTTATTTAGTCACAAATTTCAAATTTAATAATTTCATAATTTCAAAACTTAATAATTTCAAACTTAATTCAATGAATAATTCCAAATTTAATTTTCAAATAATTTATTATAAAACAACGTTCTTTCAACAACTATTATGTTAATATATTTTTTCAAATATTAAATATTCACATTTTCCTTCCATTAAATTCAAATTCCAACTTCATTTCAAACCTTATTCTTCATTCAAATAAAATCTTTATTTATTTTTAAATCAAATTATTGACCAATCGCGCTTTGTTTAATTCTCTATCCTAAGTCAAGTGCATTTGGGTATTTATCATCTCAACCCGATTCCATTTCAATCCACAAATCAAAACATAGCAAAGGGAACTTGCAGTGTGATAACTGGGATGATGTCAAAATAAATAAACAAGCAATAACAAACATCAATAACAATCCAATAATTTATTCAAATAATCCCGAAATAATCGTATTAATTCACATTGTTGTTTCTGCAAATTAATATAATTATTTCTAGAATCTACACTATCATTTCATGTAGATTAAAGATTATTACACTATCATTTTATGCGGTGCTTTATTTGACATCAATTATTCAATTTCGTACTTCATCAACTTATACAACATAAATTCAATGGTTCAAGGGTAATTAACCATTTTCTACGTGTCAAATAATTATACATTTAAGGGGTCATAATGTTCAAATTAACTAATCAAATTCAACACATATGTCGATTCAAAATTTTAAACGATCCTACGTCAATTCAATTGCATAATATTATCACTTTATACATCACAATTTAACATCCAATATAAACAACAATAATCAATCAATTATCAGCCAAACTGTATTATCATTGCGCAAATAATTAACAGATAACGGTGTCAAATGTCACAGGTGAACAGATACAGGTAATAGCATATATAATAGTGTACATAACTAACAGTAGCATATTTCAATTGTCGTTTCAATTGAAATCAAATTTAATAAATAAAAGAACACTAATCGTGAGTGATTGCTCACCTTTCTTGGCTAGAGAGAAGATAGACACCACAATAGGCTAACATTTGAATTGTGAATTTGCCAATCTAAAGGACGGTTTCCAAAGCAAGGCAAGATAGGCAAGAATTTGACTGACAAGCTGATAGATAAGAAATCGATGGAGCAATTAAAATCAGTTTGATGGAAGCGGCACATTTTATATATGCACTTTATTATTATTAATATAAATTAACACCTATATAATGAATATCAACATATGTATACATATTATACAATATGCCCAACAAAAAATAATAATAATAATTTATAAAATAACACTGTAAACTTGTACAAATACGGTAACGGCTAGATATATGTATATAACATATAATACTTATAGGATAAAATATACAGACCGAAAATATATAATACAAACCTTCACACTTACATACAACAACATAGTGCAAATCAAATAACTTATATTATATCCTAAACAAATAACCTGCATATAACTTCATGCATGGAAAACTTATATAAGTATATATACTTGTATACTCAAACATACCGACTTATATAAATTATACATTATAAATATGGTAAAATATCATATATTAACTAATACATAGATTTACACTACATACACATATAGATACACTGCACAAGCAACACACATACATACACTCTACACATGCACATATATATACTGCACATGCAACACACATACATACAATACAACCCAGTCTATGTAAAAATATAAATATAAATTAATACAAAATCTCTTATATACTGACAGAACTATCTTTAGAAGCCCAAACGTAAATATTGGAAACAGTAGACATATATCTTATATGTAATTCAATATATATGTATAAAAAAATATCACTGGACCGAACAAAACAACAACAAAATAATATATATATATATATATATATATATATATACATACTCCTCTCATATATTATAAACACCTATATCACCCAAACTATAACATAACCTATATAAAAATATATGCAGATCATATATAAATGCAGACTCTTAAAAATAATGTATACAGACAGAAAGTATAAACTTTAAAATGTAAAATTCATATAAAAAGAATTCAAATTCAATATTATAAAGAATATATGTTAAAGAATATATAACATATAATATACTTTATATACATAGTGTTTTCTTTGTAACTGTGCACAACCAGCAGAACATATAATTTCAAAATGAATGCATATAATATACGAACCGAGCAACGAAAAAGGGAAGATGACTGCTTGCCAGTTGGGAATGCGCTACTTGTGGAGGCCGAGATGGAAGCAACACGTGGCCGATGGCGTGTGCATGGCCGTTAGTTGGAGGACGTGTGGCAAACGGTAGGCACGATAGTGGGTTGCGGAGGTGATGCGTGGGGCGTACGGCCGTCGGCCATGGTTGGAGAGGCGGAGCTAGATGTGCGGCAAGGAGATAATGGTGGGATGATGTTGTTATGGCCACGTGGGTGCTTGGGAGGGGAGAGGCCGGTCAGGGTGAAGGGCATTGGAGGCCGGAGAGAGATGCTAGCTGGTGGTTGTGGGTCGGGTTGCTCGACTAAAATTTGCTGTCGTGTTGGATGAAATGGAGAGGATTGCATGTTATCATTTTTCCATGAAAAAAAATAGATAGGAAAGAGCTAAGGTGAAGAGATATGTCATGAAGAAGACGTGCAGGTTTTAAGAGAAGTGGACAACTTATAAAGTGAACAAGCAATATACGTTTGATTTCTTTTAAAGGCTTATAATATGCATATATTTCGATCTGAGCAAAAATAAATGAAAGGTTATGAACCGGCAAGAGAAAGAGAAAACTTTCTTTTTGAAATATAAACAGATGGCCATTCGATTCCTCAGGTTGGATATTCAAAAAGACAAAAGAAAGACAAAAGGGTATCGATACAGTTACAATTTTCCACATGGGCAGTCTAGAGTTGGGTTTTTCAGATAGTCGAATAGTAGGAACTGATTCAATAGCCTTCGAAGCCCTTTTGGATTTGTGGATAGCATTTGCTACACTTCAGCTTTCATGGTTGACCTTGCTTAGCTTGGTGCAACTTGATGATTGTTCGAGCTAGGTTGGATTGGAGATGGATTATTTGGAGTTTGGCATTGAAGATATTCTTTTCCGCTGCTATTTCTTGTATCTTTGATAGTATTAATATCTATTGTATCATACTATTGTATCATCATTGTATCAAATATTGTATCAAATGTATTATTCATTTTCTTCCACTGTTTTGTACTTAATGTGTTATAAGCTCCGGCATGAGTCAAATTTCGACGGTTGGATCTGCAGCATTCGACTACAAGTGAAGTGCGGGTGTCGATTTTCGAACGCTGAAATTTGGACCGTGACAATATTTTGACTTTATGATGATTTCGTGGCCACTCCTCGATTTTGATTATGGGAGTGTGTTCCGAGGTGGGCGGTAGCAGATGCTATACGTTACCACCTGTCTGGATCTGCAAACTGCATATCTAACCTAGCAGTGCCTCGAGTGCCATATTTGCATGCCCTATCGCTCCTTCTACGAGTTTGTTTTGTACCATACCTATGTGGTGTCCTCTTAGTAAACCTCATGGAGGAGCTTATGGTATAGTATATACTAAGGAAATATATAAAATGTGTTAAGGGGGATATGAGTAATGCCTTAATGCTATTTTAATACTTTACTGTAGACACTGTTATAATAGCATATTGTACTATGTAGTAGATAGTTTAGCAGATGCATATGAGATGGAAATCCCAAACATCTCTTAAGTTATTGCACTCACGTTGACACTAGATAGAAGATGCCAAACCCCGTAAACATCTATGATGCCGCTACTCTCATATTTATTTACTATTGATTTAATTTACTAAGAACTTCTAGTTCTAACTCGACATTTTTGTCTTTTTAATTCGCTTCGGTCGGTCTGAGCTTTTCAGTATATCAAAGACTACTCTTGGAGGACGAAGACTAAGATTTAGTGCTAGTACTATTTATTCTATCATTCCCACTGCATCATGTCGCTCCACTGCATTACTTATTTATTAACGCTGTATGTGCTCTGATTCTGTATCATAAATGTATAATCAATGTTATTTGTAAATAGCTTCATGAACTGTTTATTTAATTATTATATTTTATCATTCCACTTGGAGATTCTGTATTTGTTTTCTTTCTTTCTCTGCTTTTTCTTATTTACCCCATAACAATCTGCCCCTTTTAATGGTTTGAGTCTGACATACGCGGTTTATTATTGATTTAAACCGTCCAAAAAGGTAGGTCGTTACAATTGGTACCGATCTTTGGTTTATGGATTACCTTAACTTTGTGGGATCTGACTCATTAGAAATAGGGTAGTTATACCCTTTAATGAGTCACTAAGTGTATATATATCTGAGAGAGCATATTTATTAGTGTTATAAAAGGTTTTGTATTGTATTGATTTGTTCTGTTTAGTATTTATAAATTCTGGTCTCTAACGACCCGGTATTTTGGACTATTCGCATCCGCACATGTCGGACTTGAATAATTCAAAATACCGAATTGTTAATTTAAATTTGGCAAAACTGAACATATACAGTAAATAAATAATCACAGAATCACAGACACAGAGTAATAATATGCAGCGGAAGCAAAAGATAGTAGTTCATGAAGCTACTATGTATATAACAGAGTTAAATAAGTTACAACAGAAGTATCGAATACAATAGTCATATACAAGAATCAGAATACATCACTGGAATCAACTGAATATCTGAAAGCTGGAAAGATAGCTGGATCTCCAAGCGAAGCTCCAACTCCAAAGGTGAGTCTTGAATACTCGTACACTAAGTCTGACCCGAGCGTAAAGTAAAACACAAAACACTTAAGTCAGGATTAACATTCTTATATCAATAAATCCAGATCAAGTGAATTGAAATACAAATAACTCAAAGGATGTTGGAATAACCATCCTTTAAGGATCCGTTAAACTATCTACTATGTAGTAATATACGCTAAATAGATAATGTCTATCAGTAATATAATAGTATCAAAATAGTGTTAAGGCGTTACCATTATCCCCCTTAACACATTTTATATAAGCGTTATAGTCTATACAGCACTGTAAACTCCACCGTAAACTAGTGGGATATCAGGGAGCACTCCATAGGTATAACACAAAACAAATTCGTAGTGGTCGCGTATATAGGGATACAAGTATGACAAGGCACATGAGGCAATACCCAAGGTAGTGAAACTACCGTTTGCCTGATCCGGACTGGTGAGAACGCATCGTCGCAACGATCGCAACACCGTGAAACAACACTCCCAAAAGTACGAGGGTGCACCAATCAATCACAAGTAATGAGTAGTAGTTACGAAGAAGTGTGTTCGCTCGAGGTGGCTAACCCCATTTGGACCGGCACGGCTCCTGTTTTAGTCATTTCCAATTTGACACAAGTGTCAAGGCTATCCATTATCGTTCCATTTCTTCAGTCATCACGTACATCATTCCAACCACTTCATTCTGGATCACACTCCGCGTATAGTTATTAAAGTGGTATTCGGTTTAGACAGAGAGTATGTCCATAACCGATTCCAGTCTCTTTAATAACTTTTGCACTTATTACACCGATTGGTCGTTTAATATATATCAAACCAAATCAAATTCAATTTCAATTAGAATTTGAAATTCAACATTTCATTTGTCTTCTTAAATCAATTTCCATAATTTACGTTTCAAAACTTCCATTACTATTTCAAATTCTTATAATTCAATTTCAATTTATATTTAAACAGTTCAAATATTGATTCAAGTTCATATGTAAGTTTTCCCTCCAAAATCATTTAAATTAATTTAATTTTCATTCAAATCAATTTAAATTCATTTGTCGATTTCATTCGAGATTCGTCAAGTTAATTTATCATTCAAAACAATTTCTATTTAATTTTTAATTCATTAAATCAATTACTTAAGTTCAACTCCATTATATCAAAACTTCAAATTCAATTAGATTGAATTCGTCAAATCAAATTCTTAAATTCAAGTCGCATTTTATTTCTTGTTAAGAAATTCAGTTCCATTTATTTATTTATTTAGTTACAAATTTGAAACTTAATAATTTCATAATTTCAAAACTTAATAATTTCAAACTTAATTCAATGAATAAATCTAAATTTTATTGTCAAATAATTTATTATAAAACAAGTTCTTTCAACAACTATTATGTTAATATTTTGTTTCAAATATTAAATATTCACATTTTCCTTCCATTAAATTCAAATTCCAACTTCATTTCAAACCTTATTCTTCATTCAAATAAAATCTTTATTTTATTTTTAAATCAAATTATTGACCAATCGCGTTTTGTTTAATTCTCTATCCTAAGTGAAGTTCATTTGGATATTTATCATTTCAACCCGATTCCATTTCAATTCACAAATCTAAACATAGCAAAGGAAACTTGCAGTGTGATAACTAGGATGATGTCAAAGTAAATAAATAAGCAATAACAAACATCAATAACAATCCAATATTCAAATAATACCGAAATAATCGTATTAATTCACATTGTTGTTTTTGCAAATTAATTTAATTATTTATAGAATCTACACTATCATTTCATGTAGATTAAAGATTATTACACTATTATTTTATGCGGTGCTTTATTTGACATCAATTATTCAATTTCATACTTCATCAATTTATACAACATAAATTCAATGGTTCAAGGGTAATTAACCATTTTCTACGTGTCAAATAACTAAACATTTAAGGGGTCATAATATTCAAATTAACTAATCAAATTCAACGCATATGTCGATTCAAAATTTTAAACTATCCTACGTCAATTCAATTGCATAATATTATCACTTTATACATCACAATTTAACGTCCAATATAAACAACAAAAATCAATCAATTATTAGCCAAACTGTATTATCATTGCGTAAATAATTAACAGATAATGGTGTCAAATGTCACAGGTGAACATATACAGGTAATAGCATATATAACAGTGTACATAACTAACAGCAACATATTTCAATTGTCGTTTCAATTGAAATCAAATTTAATAAATAAAAGAACATTAATCGTGAGTGATTGATCACCTTTCGAGGCTAGAGAGAAGATAGACACCACAACAGGCTAAGATTTGAATTGTGAATTTGACCAATCTGAAGGACGGTTTCCAAAGCAAGGCAAGATAGGCAAGAATTTGACTGACAAGTTGATAGATAAGAAATTGATGGAGCAATTAAAATCAGTTTGATGGAAGCGGCAAATTTTATATATGCACTTTATTATTATTAATTTAAATTAACACCTATATAATGAATATCAACATATGTATACATATTATACAATATGCCCAACAAAAAATAATAATAATAATTTATAAAATAACACTGTAAACTTGTACAAATACGGTAACGGCTAGATATATATATAACATATAATACTTATAGGATAAAATATATAGACCGAAAATATATAATACAAACCTTCACACTTACATACAACAACATAGTGCAAATCAAATAACTTATATTATATCCTAAACAAATAACCTGCATATAACTTCATGCATGGCAAACTTATATAAGTATATATACTTGTATACTCAAACATACCGACTTATATAAAATATACATTATAAATATGGTAAAATATCATATATTAACTAATACATGGATTTACACTACATACACATATAGATACACTGCACAAGTAACACACATACATACACTCTACACATGCACATATATATACTACACACGCAACACACATACATACAATACAACCCAGTCTATGTAAAAATATAAATATAAATTAATACAAAATCTCTTATATACTGAGAACTATCTTTAAAAGCCCAAACATAAATATTGGAAACAGTAGACATATATCTTATATATAATTCAATATATATGTATAAAAAAAATATATCACTGGACTGAACAAGACAACAACAAAATAAAATATATATATATATATATACATACTCCTCTCATATATTATAAACACCTATATCACCCAAACTATAACATAACATATATAAAAATATATGCAGATCGTATATAAATGCAGACTCTTAAAAATAATGTATACAGACAGAAAGTATAAACTTTAAAATGTAAAATTTATATAAAAAAAATTCAAATTCAATATTACAAAGAATATATGTTAAAGAATATATAACATATAATATACTTTATATACATAGTGTTTTCTCTGTAACTGTGCATAGCCAGCAGAACATATAATTTCAAAATGAATCCATACAATATACGAACCAAGTAACGAAAAAGGGACGATGATTGCTTGCCAGTTGGGAATGCGCTGCTTGTGGAGGCCGAGATGGAAGCTACACATGGCCGATGGCGTGTGCATGGCCGTTAGTTGGCAGACGTGTGGCAAACGGTATGTGCGATAATGGGTTGCGGAGGTGGTGCGTGGGGTGTACGGCCGTCGGCCATGGTTGGAGAGGCAGATCTAGATGTGCGACAAGCAGATAATGGTGGGATGATGTTGTTATGGCCACGTGGGTGCTTGGGAGGGTAGAGGCCGGTCAGGGTGAAGGGCATTGGAGGCCGGAGAGAAATGCTAGCTGGTGGTTGTGGGTCGGGTTGCTCGACTAAAATTTGCTGTCGTGTTGGATGAAATGGAGAGGATGGCATGTTATCATTTTTCCATGAAAAAAAATAGAGAGGAAAGAGCTAAGGTGAAGAGATATGTCATGAAGAAGACGTGCAGGTTAAGAGAAGTGGACAACTGATAAAGTCAACAAGCAATGTACGTTTGATTTCTTTTAAAGGCTTATAATATGCATATATTTCGATCTGACCAAAAATAAATGAAAGGTTATGAACCGGCAAGAGAAAGAGAACTTTTTTTTTGAAATATAAATAGATGGCCATTTGATTCCTCAGGTTGGATATTCAAAAAGACAAAAGAAAGACCAAAGCGTATCGATACGGTTACCGTTTCGCGATTTTCACCGCTAACCGGACACCGAAACACAGAAATAATTATACCGTAAAGATCAGCATGACGAGACGATCAATACGGTATACAAATATCAGTGGCACAATCGAACTATAAAAATTTCAAATTTTCTACTACGGAAAATGCCTGAAAAACGTAGAAAAGTAAGATCGACGGAGCTAAAGATGTCCGAATTTGGAAAAACGAAATATAGCGTTTTCTCAGAAGATGGTTTAGAATTTTTCTATGTAAAAATATTTAGGTTCCGAAAACATTTTATTTTCATCGCTTTTTTAACTGATAAAATTAAAGTAAATTTACGCACGAAATAAACTTTCATATTTTCGGATGAAAATTTACCCGTTGCTATGTTTAACTAGTCGCATTTCAAATATTGAGTTTTTATTTCAAAATTTTATCGTTTAAAATTTCACAAAATTTCAATTAATAATTTAAAACCAGTTAGATTTACGGGTTGTTACATGGTCGGTACATAGGACATTATGACATCGATAGGAATTTCTAAACACTTAATAGGACAGACCGACACAATATGGTTTTGAAATATAGGTAAATGAAATATTTTTTCCTATTACACATTTTGTATATAAAATAATAAATTTTATGTAACAGCCTACATATTTTACGATTGAATATTTAAATATTTTATTTTAATATTTTATCGTTAGTCGGATTTTAGTCCGAAAAGTTACTTTTTACATATAGTCGAATTAGGACTCGGAACCACTTCCATTGGGTCCAAAACACCATTTGCGATCTTTTTGAGTATAAACTTTGATATGTTTGGAGTTAGTGGAAATTTGCTACTTTTTCACTTTGGGCTTTGGGTTTGGTTTATCCCATTTGCCTAAACTATTAACTCTAGCTCAACCCCCTTCTGTAACGACCCTAAAATTCGGACCCAATTTAAAATTTTAAAACTGCTTATTTTATGTAGAAATTTGAATTTTCACAAACAACTTCCGTTGCCAACCAAACTTCACATTTGGAGTGCGTCTAGATAGACATAGGCGTGCGCCAAATTTCGTTGAAAAATATTGAAGTAAATTACGCTCGTCGCATTTACATTTTAGTTTAAATCTTATGTGAAAATTTCCTATCGTACGAACTCAAATATTTTCTCGATGTTGCATAAGAAAAATATTCTGAACTTGACGGCGCATTTCGTTTCGTCAAATTTCGCTTTTAATTGCTAGCCAAAATGTTCACTCGTGCAAATGGTTCGATAAGACTTACCACTTTGAAAACGGTGTCGAACCATCAATATCTTTATACCGTTGTGTCCGTCTCGACGTGCTGATCACAACGGTATATTTATTTGTGTCAATCGGAGTTCGGCGTTGCAAACTATAATTGTTAACGGAGCGCAAACCGGTCCGTTACGCAGCACAAACTGGTACCCAACGTTTCAACATTTAAAAAATTTGGAGCCATTCAGCTGCCTTGGGAACCCAAATAGCCACCATTTTGAAATCATCATTGCACTGAGGTATGCACTTTAAATCTCGTGTATATATCCCTCTCCATTATGACACTGTACACAGCTCATCACATTTATTGCTGCATCACTTTTCACTTCGCCTCAGAAGAAAGAAATTGGTACGTTGCTCTTCCCTCCTCTCTGTCTTCTTCGTTCATAATTTTTTTCTTCTTCTTTCGTTCCATTTTTTCCTGAGAAAACTACAGACCCAACTCCTCTGCTTTTCTTTCTCTCCTTCCTCCCCACTTCTTCTTCTCTTCATGTTTCTTTTGTTTTCTTTTACTCCCTCCCTCTGTTCTCCTTTGTCACGTCTGCATATTTTGTTTTTTTACTTCAAAAACCCCCTCCTTTCTCCTACACGTACACGGCTCCCCCCCTCGCCGCCACACAGCCCATTCGGCCACCACCTCCACACCGGCCACCCACTACCATCAGCCACCCCAGCTGCCCCTACCGTCCACTTCCCCTCTCCTTCCCCTTCGCCCAAGCAGTCACGTCCCCCTATCAGCCCCATGCGGTCCGCCTCTCCAATGAAGCCCTGCAACCGCCTCCCCCACACCATCGGCTTCCCCTGCACCAACCCCTACCGGCCTCCGCCATTACACAGCTCCGCACCCCCACCTGCAGCCAACCCACTACTTCACCCACACCGCACGCCTCCACCGCAGCCTACCCTCCAAAGCTTCGCCTCCGCCCCATGCCGCATGAACACCGACCCACAGCACCGACCGCCCCTGCTTCCCCCCCCCCCCCCCCCCCAGCTGCTTGGCCTCCACCCCATGCAACCGCCTCCACCACTTCCCCCCCCCCCCCTTCTGCCGAACTTCCTCCCCCTTATCTTTGGAGTGGTTTGCATATTATAAACGAGTACATATGTTTTAGTTTCAAATTTAGTTGTTAGGTGATAATGTGTTCACTCTATATAGGAATTATATATATTAGTGTGAAGCATGCATGGTAGTTATAAGTTAAAGTATGAATAGTTGTTATAATATAAATTAGTGGTATAAGTATGGGTTATGTAGTTATATTTTGACACATATCAGATTGCTGTTGAAAGATATATATATAGTGTGTATGTTAGCTTGGCTCGGCTGTTGAGTAGTTGGTTTGCGGGTACAGTATAAACTTTATAAACTTTATATATGAGTTGTTATTATATATGAGTTAAAGTACAAAGAAGCATGGGTTTAGAGGAAACAGTACAGTCGTATATGAATATATTGGTGCCTAGGTAGTTGATAAAGCTACAGGTTTTGAAAGATTTATATATAAAGCTACAGGTTTTGAAAAAAATATAAAAGCAGTTATGTTGAAACATGTTTATATTAAGATATAAGTGTCCATGTTTGAGTTGTTATATATAGTACAAGTTTTACAGAATCAGTTATATATGCTCTCAAACAACGTTTTGCTGCGTTTTATTCCAGCTCCCGCTATTGATCCGGAAACATAGGCTATTTCCACCCCGCTTGTCGAATCTATTTTGCTCCGTTGATCGGTATGGTTATATATGCATATTCAATCGATATATTGCAATAAAACAAATTTTGATTAATTATTTGTTGATTGTAGTTGTGTTCATTTTGCGTCGTGCTTGTTAGGGTCTATATTATCTATTCGTCTTCGTGCTTCGCCATCATCTTCTTCAACCACGCAAGGTGAATATTTCATTCACAACTCAATCTATTATGCTATGATAATCAAGTGATAAATTGTTGTTTATATTAATTTGGATGTTAAATTGTTGATTGTTAGAATTGTTGAAATAAAAATTGTAAATCGCTATGCAAGTAAAATTTGAATATTGTTAGTTACGACAAATAGTAGAGACACTAAAATTGTTATGTGATGTTGATTTTGGTTGTTAACCTAAGTGAAATTTAATATGAAATTAATATTGATTTAGGATAGTCAACAATCTAAAATTGATTATATATGTTGAACTTGACCCCTTTAAATGTTAAATAAATCGTCGCGTAGAAATAGCATTAACTACACTTTAAACCATTGAATGTATGATTGATGTAGTAATTTGATAATAGACACCAAGTGAAAACCATAATGAATAATCTTAAATCTGCATGAAATGATAGTGTGGATTCTAGGAGTAGTTATATTAATTTGCATAAATAACAAATGTAAGTTAATACGATTATTTCGGGATTATTTAATAAATTGTTGAATTGTTATGTATGGTTGCTATTGCTTGTTTATTTACTTTGACACCATCCCAGTTATCACACTGCAAGTTCCCTTTGCTATGCTTTGTTTTATATTAAATAATATTGGGTTGAAATGGTAAATACCTAATTAAACAACTTGGCCTAGGATAGAAAATAAAAATAAGAAACCCGATTGGTCAACAAAACCATTTTCGAAATTGAAATATATTTTAAATTAAGGAATGAACTTAACAATTTGTTTGGAAATTTGGTAACGGTTTTAATGGTTGTAATTGAAATAAATGTCACGGATTTAATTGAGATAAATTTTATGGATTGGATTGAAGTAAAAATTAATGGATAAAATTGAAACGGATTAATAAACCTATGTAATTAAATAAAGTGAATTGACAAATTTATTGAAATGAGATTTAGAAACAAGTAAGTTTTAGAATTTGATAACGTAAAAATTTATTAAATTTGTTAGGTTTAGATTTAACTCGGTTTTAATTAAATAGATTTGGAACATGTTATAAATTTTATTTGGAAATTTGGGAAATTTGACTTAAGAAGAATACAAAACTATCCAAAAGTTTTATGGATATAACTTGGTGATTATTTAAACTTAAAATGATTTTAAAATTTAACGAATCACTCAAATCAGGACATTTTAAATGGAATGGACTTCTTTGTTTAGAAATTTAATTGAATTGGTAAATAAATCAAATGAAGTTGGATAGAAAGGAATTTAGTTAATGAAATTGATTTAATCGAATTCATGATAACAGGATGTAAACATAAAGTGACATGAATAGAATTTGATTTAATAATTTAAACTAAGTTTACCATTAAATTGAATTCATTGATTATGAACTAAACTTAATAAGCGACATTTAGATCTTATTAAATTAAACTTGAATACTTACCATTCAAATGTTTGGAAAATTTGCATTTGGAAATATGTTTTAAAATATCTAAAATAAATTGAATCGTGAAATGTCAAAATTTGGAAGTCAAAGTTGCACCTTGACTTTTGGACTTTGATTTGTTTAAGACGTTAATTGAACAGACCATCAGGTAATAAATACGTAGTTATTAAAGAGACCGGGATCGGGAATGGACATACTCTCTGTCGATACCGAAAACCACTTTAATAACTATTATGCGCAAAGTGTTGATCCAGAATGAAGTGGATGGTTTGGTGAACGCGTTGACTGAAGAAAGAGAACGATATTGGATGACCCCTGACACGACTAAAACAGGAGCCGCGCCGGGCTATTGAGGATCGCCACCTCTAGCGGACATGCTTCTTCAATACCATATCTATTACTTTTGTGATTCGATTTGGGTGCACCCTTGATTTGGGAGTGTTGTTTCGCGGTGTTGAGATAGTAGCTACTATGCTCAGCATCAGTCCGGATCACGCAACTACTAGTATCCTAGTTGGTATTGCCTCATGTACCTTGTCATACTGATTATCCTATTCGCGACCACTACGTTTTGATTTGTACCTTGAGTATATGGATTGCCCTCTGGTGACTTCCGGTTTTGGGGAAACTACGGTCTTGTATATGCTTTTGGGAATATAAAATGTGTTAAGGGGAATTATGGTAATGCCTTAACGCTATTTTAATATTCTATTTTACTGATTAGTCATTACCTACATACCGTATTCTATTGTATATATAGATAGTTTATCGGATCCTTAGAGATGTTATTTTATTCGTCTTTGAGTTATGGACTTTATTTCCTGCATTTGATTATCCTGCGTAAGATTTTGAGTCCTGACTCGAGTGTTTCTTTTGCATATGCTCGGGTCAGTCTGAAGCTATCCAGTTTGCTGATCAAGGTTGGTTGAAGATGCTGAAGACTTAACATTTATCTTTATCAGTCTATTTTGATGTCCGTGTCTGTTGGACATTTATGTATTTCCTTTCAGTCACCTTTTGTTTAGACATTGTTGTACTATATGTAGTAGCTGCATGAACTGCTATTATGACGATGTATTTCTGCTGCATTATTCTGTGACTGTTCTGTGACTGTGATGTTGTATTGATTCTCATTTACATTTATGTATTTATAATCCCATAATGATTCGTGTTTCGTATCATTTAAGTTGACATGTGATGATTATTGTCAATTTAAATGGTCTAAATATACGGGTTGTTATAGTTGGTATCAGAGCTTTGTTTTCCCTAAAAACCTTAGTTTGGGATTATATAAACTTATTAGAGATAGGGTAGCAATACCCTAGAATGAGGAGAATCGATTCAATATCCCAATCCTTTAAAATTCAAACTTCTTTGATTCGTTCATTAGATTTTCTTCAAGCTATATGATTTTCTATCCTTGGTTCTAAATCTCTTTCGATATTTCAGGATGAGCACCGGAAGGAACAATAGGGGAGGAAGAGGTCATGGCCCTGCCCGGGATGCACCTGCCGCCCCAGCTCCAGTCAAATTCACCACTCTTAGCAAGGAGTATACACAGCTAGGTGGTACTAAGTTTTCTGGATCCGAGGGAATTATTGAGGCTCAGCAATGGCTCAAAGGCTTAGAGAAGATATTTTCTGGATTGGAAATCACTGATGCTCAGAAGTGTCAGCTTGCTGCGTGGCAACTTCAGGATGCCATGCAAGATTGGTGGGAATCGGTTACTTCTCGTATCGAGGAGAGCACCATCACTTGGGCCCAGTTTAGGTATAAATTTATTTGGACTTCGTAGACTAAATTCTTCTTTCAATCTTTGGAATATTATTTATCTAGTCTATCTTTTGATTAGGGATACTTTCTCGGCACAATGGATGCCCGCTGCTGGGAAAAACCAACTTTATATAGCTTTTATGGATCTTAAGCAAGGCAGTATGACTTTTTCTGAGTACGAGAGGAAATTCAACGAACTCTCCAAGTTTGGCCTGGGATTGATCGATACACCACTTCTAAAGAACGAGAAGTTCATTATGGGAGCTAGACCAGAGTATTATGACTTGCTTATTGGCCACACTCACTGCACCTTCACAGAGCTTGTTGATTATGCTCTTAGATATGAGGCTAAGCCAAGGGGACCCACTGCCAAGGCCCCTCCTATTCAGCTCTCTTCCAGCCAGCTCGGAAAGAGGAAGATGAACTTTGATCAACAAAAGAAAGCTTGGCAAAAGACTATAGGATTAGGATATGCCCAGAAAAGCCCAATCGACCTTGCTAAGATCACTTGCTTCAAATACGATAAGAAGGGACATTATGCTAATAGTTGTCCATCCACCTGAGCTGCTATTCCACCACCTCCTCAGATGAGGAATGATTTATGCCATGTCTGCCTCCAGCCAGGTCACTTCAAGAGAGACTGCCCATTGAGAAAGAAAGGCACACCGTCCGGAGTATATGCTGTCACCACTCCTGCACCACTTCCACCACCGGCTCAGGATGACCGAGGTACCTTACGAAGTACTTTTACATTTCATAATTTACCTGTTCGGGTATTATTCGATACTGGTGCTTCTCATAGCTTCATATCTATTGATCTTTGTAATAAGCTTAAATTAGAACCTACTCTTGCTACTACTTCCTTATGTGTCTCCAACCCTATTGGAGGACTTGCCAACCTCAGTCGAATTTGTAAAGAGGTTGTGCTTCTATATGGAAGATATCGATTCACTTGGGATTTTTATGTGCTTGGCTTCGTAGCATTTGACATTTTGTTGGGTGCTGATTGGTTAAGAAAATTCGATGCTGTTATTTCTTGCAAAGCTCGATCTGTTGCTCTAGTCAATGACAAGGGTCTACCGCTTGTCATCGAATGCAAATCACCTCAGAAATATGCCGGAAGCTTCATATTCTCTCTTGATGCTCACCCGGATGACCTTAGTACTACTCCTATTGTTCAGAAATTTCCTGATGTATTTGGAGAGGTCGACTCTCTACCGCCAAAACGAGAGATCGATTTCCGCATTGACCTTATTCCCGGAGCTACCCCCGTAGTTCTCCCTCACAGAAGGATGGCTCCTAAAGAAAAAGCTGAACTTAAAACCCAAATTGATGATCTATTTGCTAAAGGTTTGATCAGGAGAAGTTGTTCTGAATGGGGCGCCGCAGTCGTCTTTGTCACCAAATCAGATGGATCTCTTCACATGTGTGTTGATTACCGAGAATTAAACAAACGCACTCTCAAGAACCGCTATCCGATGCCTCGCATCAATGATTTATTCGATCAGCTCCATGGAGCTAAAGTTTTCTCACAACTTGATCTAGCCACTGGGTTCCACCAACTCAGAGTAGCAGAAGATAGTATTCATACGACAGCTTTCCGTACCGAGAACGGATTCTATGAATGGTTGGTTATGACATTCGGTTTGACCAACGCTCCTGCTTATTTCGTCGACTTAATGAATAGAGTCTTCCGTGATGTCCTTAACAAGTTTGTTCTCGTCTTCATTGATGATATTCTTGTCTTCTCCAAAGATGAGAAGGAGCATGAGACACAACTTGCTTATGTTCTGGGAACTCTCCGAAATCATCAGCTTAAAGCCAAGTTCTCGAAATGCCACTTCTGGCGAGACGAAGTACGATTCCTTGGCCATATTGTTTCTGAAAACGGGATTTCGGTCGACCCAGCTAAGATCGTAGTAATCAATGTAAGTTCTATCCTATTTGTTATCTCTATTCGATCCATCTTATTCCTTTCTAATTTGAAAACTTATCTACAGGATTGGGAGACTCCCAAAACTCCTACTGATATCCGTAGCTTCTTGGGCCTAGCCGGTTATTATCGCAGATTCATTGAGCGCTTTGCCCGGATTTCTGCCTCGCTTACTGCTTTAACTCGAAAGGATGTCAAGTTTATTTGGAGTGAGAAGTGTGAATCAGCTTTTAATGAGTTAAAGCATAAGTTAACTTCAGCCCCAGCTCTTGCGGTAATTGACGGGAGTGAAGGATTAACTGTCTATACCGATGCTTGTCGAGAAGGTTTAGGCGCAGTCCTTATGCAAAATGGAAGGGTTGTTGCTTATGCTAGTCGTCAGTTGAAGACTCATGAAGTAAACTATGCAACCCATGATTTAGAGCTTCTTGTAGTTGTATTTGCTTTGAAACTATGGAGGCACCATCTTTTGGGGACAAAATTTGAATTATTCACAGATCATAAGTCCTTGCGGTATATTTTCTCTCAGAAGGACTTGAATCAGAGACAAGTCCGATGGCTCGAATTCTTGGCTGCATATGATCTCGACATCAATTATACTCCTAGAAAAGCAAATGTAGTAGCTGATGCTTTGAGCCATAGCAAAGCATTGTCTTGTTGTAATCTTGTAGAAGGCATGCTATTTCAGCTTGTTATCTTCCCATCTCTTTTGGATCGCATCAAAGCTAAGCAATATGAGGACACCTTGCTCTATCGCATGAAGGAGTTAGTTCTTGGTAGAGTTGGAAATGCTGACAATAAAGTGGGAGCACAGATAGATAGTAATGGAGTTCTGAAGATTGACCACCGTATTTGTGTTCCAAATGTTGATGGACTGAGACAAGAAGTGCTTAGAGAGAACCATCAATCATCACTTTCATTTCATCCTGGTGTCACCAAGATGTATCGAAATATGAAGCATTTATTTTGGTGGAGTGGGATGAAGAGAGATATTTCCATATATGTCAGTAGATGCACCACTTGCCAGCAAGTCAAGGCCGATCACCGGAAGACGGCAGGATTACTTCAACCCCTAGAGATTCCGTGTTGGAAATGGGATCAAATTTCTATGGACTTCATTGACGGATTACCAAGGACCAGAAAAGGGAACGAGAGTATATGGGTGATTGTTGATAGGTTGACGAAATCTGCTCACTTTATTCCCGTTAAGACCACTCGTACTGCTTCGAGTTTGGTCGAGATTTATATGAGAGATATCGTCAGACTTCATGGAGTTCCATCTAGTATTGTATGCGATAGAGATCCTTTATTCACTAGTAAATTCTGGAAGGCATTTCAGGACGTCTTGGGCACTAAACTGAACCTGAGCATGGCTTATCATCCTCAAACAGATGGCCAAACTGAGAGGGTAAATCAGATTTTGGAAGATCTGCTTCGAGCTTGCATTATTGATTTCGGTGGATCTTGGGAAGACCACCTTCATTTGGTTGAATTCACTTATAATAAAAGCTATCAGGTAATCCAAAATTTTCAATTTGAATAAGTAAAAACATTTGAATTGAAATATAACTATCTTTATAATCAGGCGAGTATCGATATGGCACCGTTCGAAGCTTTATATGGACGGCCATGCAAATCGCCAGCTTGTTGGATTGAGCCTGGTGATCGATTAGTTCTTGGCCCGGATATGATTATGGAAGCACCCGAGAAGGTCAATGAGATCAGAAGGAAGATGAAGACCGCACAGGATAGGCAGAAGAGCTATGCCGATAGGCGTAGAAGAGAGTTAAAATTTCAGGTTGGAGATGAGGTTTTTCTTAAAGTATCACCTTTGAAGAATGTTATTCGATTTGGTCGTAGAGGGAAGCTCGCTCCTCGATTTGTTGGACCATTCACTATCACTGAGAGGATTGGTACACTAGCCTACAGAGTTGCGCTGCCAGAGAAATTTGAGGGCATGCACAACGTATTCCATGTTTCACATCTCCGGAAGGTTGTACACGATCCATCCATGACCATTCCAATTGCTCAGTTAGATGAGGTTGATATTGAGCCGGATTTGACTATAGAGAGGAGACCACTTCTTATCGTTGATAGGGATACGAAGCAGCTTAGAAGGAAGTCTGTTAGCCTAGTCAAAGTCCAATGGAGTCCCGATGATCGTGATTGTACTTGGGAAACCGAGGAGAGTATCCGAGATTCTAATCCAGAATTGTTTGTTGAAGGTAAATTCCATTCTATATTCTTTACTTTATTCGATAATCTATTCTATATCTATTATACCTCTTTTATAGTTCTTCCACTCTTTTCTTTGTTCCTTTTCGGGGACGAAAAGTTTTGAGTAGGGGAGAATGTAACGACCCTAAAATTAGGACCCAGTTTAAAATTTTAAAACCGCTTATTTTATGTAGAAATTCGAATTTTCACAAACAACTTCCGTTGCCAACCAAACTTCACATTTGGAGTGCGTCTAGATAGACATAGGCGTGCGCCAAATTTCGTCGAAAAATTTTGAAGTAAATTACACTCGTCGCATTTACATTTTAGTTTAAATCTTATGTGAAAATTTCCTATCGTCTGAACTCAAATATTTTCTCGATGTTGCATAAGAAAAATATTCTGAACTTGACGGCGCATTTTGTTAAGTCAAATTTCGCTTTTAATTACTAGCTAAAATGTTCGCTCGTGCAAATGGTTCAATAAGATTTACCACTTTGCAAACGGTGTCGAACCATCAATATCTTTATACCGTTGTGTCCGTCTCGACGCGCTGATCACAACGGTATATTTATTTGTGTCAATCGGAGTTCGGCGTTGCAAACTATAATTGTTAACGGAGCGCAAACCGGTCCGTTACGCAGCACAAACCGGTACCCAACGTTTCAACATTTAAAAATTTTGGAGCCATTCAGCTGCCTTGAGAACCCAAGTAGCCACCATTTTGAAATCATCATTGCACCGAGGTATGCACTTTGAATCTAGTGTATATATCCCTCTCCATTATGACACTGTACACAGCTCATCACATTTATTGCTGCATCACTTTTCACTTCGCCTCAGAAGAAAGAAATCGGTACGCTGCTCTTCCCTCCTCTCCGTCTTCTTCGTTCATAATATTTTTTTTTTCTTTCGTTCCATTTTTTCCTGAGAAAACTACAGACCCAACTCCTCTGCTTTTCTTTCTCTCCTTCCTCCCCACTTCTTCTTCTCTTCATGTTTCTTTTGTTTTCTTTTACTCCCTCCCTCTGTTCTCTTTTGTCACGTTTGCATATTTTGTTTTTTTTACTTCAAAAAACCCCATCCTTTCTCCTACACGTACACGGCTCCCCCCCTCGCCGCCACACAGCCCATTCGGCCACCACCTCCACACCGGCCACCCACTACCATCAGCCGCCCCAGCTACCCCTACCGCCCACTTCCCCTCTCCTTCCCCTTCGCCCATGCAGTCACGTCCCCCTATCAGCCCCATGCGGTCCGCCTCTCCAATGAAGCCCTGCAACCGCCTCCCCCACACCATCGGCTTCCCCTGCACCAACCCCTAGCGGCCTCCACCATTACACAGCTCCGCACCCCCACCTGCAGCCAACCCACTACTTCCCACACCGCACGCCTCCACCGCAGCCTACCCTCCAAAGCTTCGTCTCGGCCCCATGTCGCATGAACACCGACCCACAGCACCGGCCACCCCTGCTTCCCTCCCCCCCCAGCTGCTCGGCCTCCACCCCATGCAACCGCCTCCACCACTTTTCCCCCCTCTGCTGAACTTCCTCCCCCTTATCTTTGGAGTGGTTTGCATATTATAAACGAGTACATATGTTTTAGTTTCAAATTTAGTTGTTAGGTGATAATGTGTTCACTCTATATAGGAATTATATATATTAGTGTGAAGCATGCATGGCAGTTATAAGTTAAAGTATGAATAGTTGTTATAATATAAATTAGTGGTATAAGTATGGGTTATGTAGTTATATTTTAACACATATCAGAGTGCTGTTGAAAGATATATATAGTGTGTATGTTAGCTTGGCTCGGCTGTTGAGTAGTTGGTTTGCGGGTACAGTATAAACTTTATAAACTTTATATATGAGTTGTTATTATATATGAGTTAAAGTACAAAGAAGCATGGGTTTAGAGGAAACAGTACAGTCGTATATGAATATATTGGTGCCTAGGTAGTTGATAAAGCTACAGGTTTTGAAAGATTTATATATAAAGCTACAGGTTTTGAAAAAAATATAAAAGCAGTTATGTTGAAACATGTTTATATTAAGATATAAGTGTCCATGTTTGAGTTGTTATATATAGTACAAGTTTTACAGAATCAGTTATATATGCTCTCAAACAACGTTTTGCTGCTTTTTATTCCAGCTCCCGCTATTGATCCGGAAACATATGCTATTTCCACCCCGCTTGTCGAATCTATTTTGCTCCGTTGATCGGTATGGTTATATATGCATATTCAATCGATATATTGCAAACAAAAAAATTTTGATTAATTATTTGTTGCTTGCAGTTGTGTTCATTTTGCGTCGTGCTTGTTAGGGTCTATATTATCTATTCGTCTTCGTGCTTTGCCATCATCTTCTTCAACCACACAAGGTGAATATTTCATTCACGACTCAATCTATTATGCTATGATAATCAAGTGATAAATTGTTGTTTGTATTAATTTGGATGTTAAATTGTTGATTGTTAGAATTGTTGAAATAAAAATTGTAAATCGCTATGCAAGTAAAATTTGAATATTGTTAGTTACGACAAATAGTAGAGACACTAAAATTGTTATGTGATGTTGATTTTGGTTGTAAACCTAAGTGAAATTTAATATGAAATTAATATTGATTTAGGATAGTCAACAATCTAAAATTGATTATATATGTTGAACTTGACCCCTTTAAATGTTAAATAAATCGTCGCGTAGAAATAGCGTTAACTACACTTTGAACCATTGAATGTATGATTGATGTAGTAATTTGAT
The DNA here is from genome assembly GCA_030765085.1 of Allium cepa. NCBI lineage: Eukaryota > Viridiplantae > Streptophyta > Magnoliopsida > Asparagales > Amaryllidaceae > Allium > Allium cepa. The sequence goes on from CM060928.1 coordinate 269,555,602, forward strand.
AATAGACACCAAGTGAAAACCATAATGTAATAATCTTAAATCTGCATGAAATGATAGTGTGGATTCTAGGAGTAGTTATATTAATTTGGATAAATAACAAATGTAAGTTAATACGATTATTTCGGGATTATTTAATAAATTGTTGAATTGTTATGTATGGTTGCTATTGCTTGTTTATTTACTTTGACACCATCCCAGTTATCACACTGCAAGTTCCCTTTGCTATGCTTTGTTTTATATTAAATAATATTGGGTTGAAATGATAAATACCTAGTTAAACAACTTGTCCTAGGATAGAAAATAAAAATAAGAAACCCGATTGGTCAACAAAACCATTTTCGATATTGAAATATATTTTAAATGAAGAATGAACTTAACAATTTGTTTGGAAATTTGGTAACGGTTTTAATGGTTGAAATTGAGATAAATTTCACGGATTTAATTGAGATAAATTTTATGGATTGGATTGAAGTAAAAATTAATGGATAAAATTGAAACGGATTAATAAACCTATGTAATTAAATAAAGTGAATTGACAAATTTATTGAAATGAGATTTAGAAACAAGTAAGTTTTAGAATTTGATAATGTAAAAATTTATTAAATTTGTTAGGTTTAGATTTAACTCGGTTTTAATTAAATAGATTTGGAACATGTTATAAATTTTATTTGGAAATTTAGGAAATTTGACTTAAGAAGAATACAAAACTATCCAAAAGTTTTATGGATATAACTTGGTGATTATTTAAACTTAAAATGATTTTAAAATTTAACGAATCACTCAAATCAGGACATTTTAAATGGAATGGACTTCTTTGTTTAGAAATTTAATTGAATTGGTAAATAAATCAAATGAAGTTGGATAGGAAGGAATTTAGTTAATGAAATTGATTTAATCGAATTCATGATAACAGGATGTAAACATAAAGTGACATGAATAGAATTTGATTTAATAATTTAAACTAAGTTTACCATTAAATTGAATTCATTGATTATGAACTAAACTTAATAAGCGACATTTAGATCTTATTAAATTAAACTTGAATACTTACCATTCAAATGTTTGGAAAATTTGCATTTGGAAATATGTTTTAAAATATCTAAAATAAATTGAATCGTGAAATGTCAAAATTTGGAAGTCAAAGTTGCACCTTGACTTTTGGACTTTGATTTGTTTAAGACGTTAATTTAACAGACCATCGGGTAATAAATACGTAGTTATTAAAGAGACCGGGATCAGGAATGGACATACTCTTTGTCGATACCGAAAACCACTTTAATAACTATTATGCGCGAAGTGTTGATCCAGACTGAAGTGGATGGTTTGGTGAACGCGTTGACTGAAGAAAGAGAACGATATTGGATGACCCCTGACATGACTAAAACAGGAGCCGCGCCGGGCTATTGAGGATCGCCACCTCTAGCAGACACGCTTCTTCGATACCATATCTATTACTTTTGTGATTCGATTTGGGTGCACCCTTGATTTGGGAGTGTTGTTTCATGGTGTTGAGTTAGTAGCTACTATGCTCAGCATCAGTCCGGATCACGCAACTACTAGTATCCTAGTTGGTATTGCCTCATGTACCTTGTCATACTGATTATTCTATTCGCGACGACTGCGTTTTGATTTGTACCTTGAGTATATGGATTGCCCTCTGGTGACTTCCGGTTTTGGGGAAACTACGGTCTTGTATATGCTTTTGGGAATATAAAATGTGTTATGAGGAATTATGGTAACGCCTTAACGCTATTTTAATATTCTATTTTACTGATTAGACATTACCTACATACCGTATTCTATTGTATATATAGATAGTTTATCGGATCCTTAGAGATGTTATTTTATTCGTCTTTGAGTTATGGACTTTATTTCCTGCATTTGATTATCCTGCGTAAGATTTTGAGTCCTGACTCGAGTGTTTCTTTTGCATATGCTCGGGTCAGTCTGAAGCTATCCAGTTTGCTGATCAAGGTTGGTTGAAGATGCTGAAGACTTAGCATTTATCTTTATCAGTCTATTTTGATGTCCGTGTCTGTTGGACATTTATGTATTTCCTTGCAGTCACCTTTTGTTTAGACATTGTTGTACTATATGTAGTAGCTTCATGAACTGCTATTATGACGATGTAATTCCACTGCATTATTCTATGACTGTTCTGTGACTGTGATGTTGTATTGATTCTCATTTACATTTATGTGTTTATAATCCCATAATGATTCGTGTTTCGTATCGTTTAAGTTGACATGTGAGGATTATTGTCAATTTAAATGGTCCAAATATACGTGTTGTTACACCTTCCCTTCATAACTTCACTTTTATTTCCTAACACTTAAGCTTCATCAAAAATGGAGGAAGGAATGGGAAATTAAAACTCCAAGCTCAAGTTCATTCGCAAATTCAACATCCAACTCTAAATTCAAAGTGAAGCCATTGATTCTTCCTTTACTTTCAAGCTTCTTCTTCATAGATTTTGTGTAAATGTGAGATTTTTATCTCACATCTTTGTCTATAACTATCTTTGATTGTTGGGTATGAATTCCTAACACTTATTCATGTGCATTTGCTTGTGGTTTGGATTGAATTGGTGAAAATCCCAATTTTTGGTGTTTTGGGTTTTAATGTTTAAAAATCCAATCTTTGATGTTTGAATACGTTTTTGGTGATGAATCGAGGAGCCAATAGGACCGGGTAGCCGATAGGCGTAATCCCCTAGCGTTCGTGCTCGATCGGTTGCAAATTGAGAGAATTTTGCACTCCAAAACCCTTAGGTCGTTCGGCCTGCACATGCAAGATTCTTGGCCTACAGTTAGGTCGCGCCAATATAGGTTGCAACCCTTAGGTCGTTAGGTCGCTCGGACCGATAAGTCGAGCCTTTCTTTGATCGCATCAATTTAGGTCGTAACCCTAGGTCGCTAGGTCGCTCGGCCTATCCTTACCACCATAGGTCGCTGGTCCTAGGTCGGCTTGCCTTTGATCGCTCGACCATGATATGCAGCTTCCCTTATTTAGGTCGCTCGGCTAGGTCGTCTAGCTCAGGTCGCGCCAACTTAGGTCGCTCGGCCTGTTAAGACGCACCATGCTTTAAGTCGCCTGGCAATTAGGTCGCGATCCATAGGTCGCTCGACTTGCTTGCATAGTTAGGTCGCTCGGCCCATTAAATCGCACGTTCATCTTAGGTCGCGTACCCCTTAGGTCGCACGATTTCCTAGGTCACTCGCCCCTGCACTTATGCCGTTACCTTTTAGGTCGCTCATCTGCTAGGACGCGTCGTGTCGAGTAGCAAGGGTATTTCCACTTTGATGAATTTGGGATTGAATTCTTTGAATTTCATTCACGTCTTCGAATGTGAATTTTTGTGATTTGTTGTTTCTACAATCATTTTTGTGATTTGTCACTTCATCTCACTCGTATGAGAAATCTAATTAAATGGCTTAGGAAAAAAAATGGTATGAAACGCTTGCACTTACTTCGCTGGTTAATTCTTGGACTTATTCGATTGAATCTCTTGTGACAATTTTCGATTGAAGATCTACAATTTGTTCATAAATATTTAAGTTAAGCTAGTGGTTATGGGACATGAAGCTAAGCTTATATATTTGCTAGCTTATTGTAATTGACACTTCTTGATGATCGTTGATGATCATTTTTGTGATTTAGACTAGCAAATGTGCGATGTCTCTTTGTCTACGAGGGAGACTAAACCCCGCTTCTATGGAGCTTCAGCTCAAATTGGTGGGGTAGCGACCCATGGTCTTCGGGCCGATTTGTGGAGCTTCGACTCAAAATTAATAGTTAGCAACCATGGAATAGGGTTCCATTTTGTGATACACGTGTTGGTGAGTTTTCATGCTCCCATTTTGTGATAGGCCTCCCCCTTTTTGTGATTTCTGGATTTCCATTGATGATTTCTAGAATATGTGTTTTCACCGATTTTCGTGATTTACATTGATAAGTTTTATCAATATTTGTGCATTGGTGAATTTGTGTGTCATTAACTTTTTGTGATTGGCAGTGATATTATTGTCAATATTTATAGTTTGGTGGTTTGGTAAATAAAGAGTATGACATTCCTTTTGATCTTTGAAAAGATTCTCGTGATATTGATTAATCCCTAGTTGATTTTCAATTGCATACTTATCACAATATGGCTTTATGGTTATCATATATTTATGTCATATCTCTTATTCTATATCATTTTATCTGATATTTATAGCTAGACTGATCCGTTTATTATTTTCTTATTAAATAATACTCGGGTCAGACCGAGATGTTACAGGTGCTTCTGCTTGACTTCACATTTAGGATTATCACCCTGACTTTTGGCTAACTACTTAGATTAGTAGTTTTTGTTGTATACATTTGAGATATAGACTCATAGATGTATCCTTTTTCTTTTGTCTAGCACTTGTAGCTATTCTTTTGTGACATTGTGGGTCTTGTTTGACCACTACTCTGATGTACACTTTTATGTGTTATATATTCATATCTATTCCCTCCTTTGTGATATGGATGTCTGTGATTGATTTTTGTTATGTTTATTTCTATATTTGTTTCCGAAGAATATATATAGCCACCGGGTAGTAGCTTTGAGTTTGTACCGGTATGTCGGATTTCCTCCTGAAACCAGATACTTGTTGTACTATCTAACATATTGGTGCTCGCACAAAGCAATTACATGGATGGTGGCTCCTCAACAGCCTTTATCCTCCGCGCTAGTTGACGGCATTACCCCGTAGTGTCCTTTGCTAGCGTGGGTATAGAGGTGGGGCGTCACAGCTTGGTATCAGAGCCAAACTTCGGAACAATGTAGAATAATCTAGTAAGGATCATCGTCCTAAGTCCATCCTAGGAGTCGTGCTTTAGGATTTAATTCGAGTCTTCGTACCGATTCATCCTATTTTCTTTATGATTCCTTGTTTTATCTATCAAGATTGTTTGATATTCATTTGGTGAATAACCTTATCCTTCTTCTTTCTTTCTTTCAAAAAGGAAGAGAAATGGTTAGACCTGGCCGTCCCAGCGCCGGTCAATCTTGTGCTACTCCCTAAGATGGAGTATTTATGTCTGCCCAGCAGCTTCTTGATCTAGTAAGGAATGCTCAAGCAGCCGGATCTAATCTGGAGTCTACTCATCCTAGGTCTGGATTTGCACGTTTGTGCAGTGATTATACCAATTTGGGTGGAAAGCCATTCAAAGGTTCTGAAACCATTATTGAAGTCCAGGCTTGGCTGAGATCGTGCGATCGAATCTTTTCTCGCATGAATCTTATTGATCTTCACCGTGTTCAGGTGGCCTCTCGTATGCTCCAAGAAAGAGCATTAGATTGGTATGAGCTTCTGATTTCTGAAATAAATGAAGCGGATCTTACTTGGGAGAAATTCCGGGAACGCTTCGAATTAAAATTTGTGCCAGAAGCTGAGAAGGTGACTTTGGCTCGCCGTTTCATCGACCTTGTTCAAGGTGAATCCTCTGTGACAGACTATGTCGCATCATTCGAGTCACTTTCTAAATGCGGGGTCGAATATATAAACACCCCATTGGAGAAAAACCAAAGATTTGTCTATGGCTTGAATAAAAATCTCAAGAAGCCATTACTTCTAAAATTAGAAGTTTCTTTTGATCAACTCGTTGATATCGCTCTTCAACTTGAGGAGGCAGATAAAGAAAGTGACATTGAAGTTATGGGTGCCAAACCGAACTTCAACAACAAGAAAAGGCCTAATAAGTTTAAACGTCCTTATCCCAACAATAAGAAAGGGAAGCAAGCCTCTCCGGCAACTAAGACTTCTACCCCAAGTGGTGGGCAATGCTACAACTGTGGTTATAAGGACCATTATGTGAACAAGTGTTCAAAGCCTCGTACTTGTCGCTATTGCAAAAGCCCGGATCATTATTTATCTTCTTGTCCCAAACTTCAAAATAGGAAGGAGGGAAAGCTTAATGTTGCTCAAGCCCCTGGCAACACATCTCGTGGTAAAGGTATTTCTCATTCTATCCTTGATGGCATTATTTTACTTCGTGATCATCCTATTCGAGTTCTTTTTGATACGGGTGCGTCCCATTCTTTTATTTCAAAAGAACTTGTTGATACATTTCCTTTGGATGTTTTGTGTTTAATGACTTCTTTGAGAATAGCGAATCCAGTTGGTGGATCCGCAACAATCAGTTTATTGTGTAAAGATGTCGACATTATTTTGTGTGATTTCTCTTTCCGAGCCGATTTGCATGTTATGCGCTACTTAGGATTTGGAATGATTTTGGGAATGGATTGGCTTAACCGCTATAAAGCCCAATCCTATGTCCTGAGCGGACTATTTATCTTTGACATCCTCAATCTGTTAAGCAGATTTCTATTGACCTTAAAGCTTCGGGTTCCAGCTTAGTTGCATCTTTATATTCTTTAAATCCTCATGATGACGATAATGATGATGAGGAAGATGTCATTTCTCTTATTCATGTTGTTTGTGAATTTTCCGACATATTTGAGCCCGTTTTAGGATTACCACCTAAGCGAGCAATTGAGTGTAGAATTAATCTCATCCCTATAGCTCAACCTAAAACTCATCCTCCTTATCGTATGTCCAATAAGGAAAATAAGGAGATGTGCAAACAATTATCCGAATTGGAGACGAAGCAATTTATTCGCTCTAGTTCCTCGCCTTGGGGAGCTTCGGCTATTTTCGTGAAGAAATCCGATGGTACACTTAGGCTTTGCGTTGACTACCGCAAGCTTAATGATCTTACTATCAAGAATAAATATCTTTTACCTCGGATTGATGATCTATTAGATCAACTTAGGGTGCTAGAGTCTTTTCACAATTAGACTTAGCTACCGGTTTTCATCAGCTTCGTATTGCAGAGGATAGTATTCCTTTGACATCATTCTGTACTCGTTATGGATCTTATGAATGGCTTGTTATGCCATTTGGTTTAACGAATGCTCCTTCCTATTTCGTTGACCTTATGAATAGAGTTTTCAAAGACTTCCTCGATCGGTTTGTCCTCATCTTTATTGATGATATTCTTGTGTATTCAAAAACCGAGGAGGAGCATGAAAAGCATCTTCGGATTGTGTTGGAAACTCTTAGGAGCAATCAATTGAAAGCAAAATTTTCTAAATGCCACTTTTGGCAATCACGTGTGAAGTTTCTCGGTCATATTATTTCCGAATCCGGAATTTCCGTGGATCCTTCAAAAATTGAAGCGATTCAAAATTGGAAGAGACCAGAGAGCGTGATGGAAATTTGTAGTTTCCTTGGATTGGCGGGTTATTACCGCCGTTTCATAAAGGACTTTTCCAAAATTTCCGTGCCTCTTACTAGCTTGACAAAGAAGGGAGTTAAATACATTTGGTCAGACAAATGTGAAGCTTCTTTTCAGAAATTAAAAGAACTCCTTTCCGATGCTCCCATTCTTGTGATTCCCGAGGGAAACCAAGATATTATTGTTCATACCAATGCTAGTCGCGTTGGATTGGGTGTCATTCTTGTGCAAAGAGAACGTGTTATTGCTTATGCTTCTAGACCATTGAAGCCAGCCGAGACTAGATATGCCACTCATGATTTAGAATTCACGGCTATTGTTTTCGCCCTTCGAATTTGGCGTCATTATCTTTTGGGAGAAAAATTTATTCTTTACACCGATCATAAATCCTTGAAGTATCTATTTTCTTAAAAGGGACTTAATTTGCATCAACAACGTTAGCTCGAATTTCTTGCAGCTTATGATCTTGATATTCTTTATACTCCTGGAAATGGAAATCGTGTTGCGAATGCACTTAGTCGTAAACAATAAGCAGTTGTTTCTATGATGATATCCGAATGGAATGATCTTGGAATTCTGTCCACTTGTGAGATTCGAGATCGTGTTCCGATTTATGTTCATCTCTTGTTTTATGTAGCCTTGAGGCTCGTCCTTCTCTTTTAGACCACATTTTTGAAGCTCAAAAGCTAGATCCCGAATTGGCTCTTCTTGGCCAAAATCTTAGGGATAAAATTGATATTGAAGGTTTGAAAGACTTTGATATTGATTCTCATGGCGGTATTCGAAAATTTGGTAGACTTATCGTGCCAAATATTAGTAATCTTCGTAAAGACATTTTAGAAGATTCTCATCGTTCTAAATTTACCATTCATCCCGGTAGTAGTAAAATGTACGCAGATATGAAGCGACTTTATTATTGGGAGGGAATGAAATCTGATATTGCTAACTTTGTTAAGTGTTGCATGACTTGCCAACTTGTCAAGGCCGAACACCAAAGGCCCCGTGGGTTATTGCAACCTTTAGAAATTCCAATTTGAAAGTGGGTCAAATTTCCATGGATTTTATAGACGGCCTTCCCCGTTCTCGTTCGGGTCATGATAGTTTATGGGTGATAGTCGATAGACTTACTAAATCCGCCCATTTTCTTCCCGTTCGGTCCAATCAAACCGTTCCTCTCTTGGCCAAACTCTTTATTAAAGAAATTGTTAAATTGCATGGAGTTCCTACTTCTATTCTTAGTGATCGTGATCCATTGTTTACTAGTGGATTTTGGAAGAGTCTTCAAAAAGCTTTAGGAACGAAGCTTAATTTTAGCACCGCTTATCATCCCCAGTCCAATGGACAAACTGAGCGTTTGAATCAAGCTCTTGAAGATCTTCTTCATGCATGTGTTCTTGATTTTGGTGGAAGTTGGGAAGATCATATTTCTCTTGTTGAGTTTTCCTATAATAATAGCTTCCAATCTAGTATTGGTATGGCACCTTTCGAGGCACTCTATGGAAGACCATGTCGATCTCCTTCTTGTTGGCTTGAGGCTGGCGAGAAGCTGGTTTTAGGTCCAGATTTTATTCGTGATTCCACAGAAAAGATTGACCTTATTCGTCATAGGATGAAAGAAGCCCAGAGTAGACAAAAATCCTATGCCGATAACCGGAGAAGGAAATTAGAATTTTCTATGGAAGATCTTGTATTTATTCGTGTTTCACCTATGAAGGGTGTTGTACGTTTCAGTCGATCGGGAAAATTAGCGCCTCGATATATTGGTCCATTCCCCATCACCGAACGTATTGGTTCCATGGCTTATCGGCTTCTATTACCGGCTCAGTTTTCTGCTATTCATGACGTGTTTCACGTTTCTCAATTGCGGAAATGCCTTCGAGATTCCGATTCTTTTCTTGAGCCCGGTGTCGTAGAAGAAATTGAAGTTTCACCTAATTTAACTTATGAGCAACATCTTATTCGTATTATTGCTTCGGAGGTCAAACGCCTTCGAAATAAAGATGTTCCGCTTGTTAAAGTTCAATGGTCCTCAAATCCTAAGGACTGCTCTTGGGAATCTAGAGAATTCATCGAGCGAACACATTCGGACTTACTTTCTCGTGCTCTATAAGGTGAATTTCTTATTTCAAATTTCTTTTGTGTTGACATGCTTTCATGGTTGTTACCTTGTATTTTCTTCTTAAATATTGCGAGGACGCAATTTCTTTAAGGAGGGGAGTCTGTAACAACTCACATATTTTACGATTGAATATTTAAATATTTTATTTTAATATTTTATCGTTAGTCGGATTTTAGTCCGAAAAGTTACTTTTTGCATATGGTCGAATTAGGACTCGGAACCATTTCCATTGGGTCCAAAACACCGTTTGCGATCTTTTTGAGTATAAACTTTGATATGTTTGGAGTTAGTGGAATTTTGCTACTTTTTCACTTTGGGCTTTGGGTTTGGTTTATCCCATTTGCCTAAACTATTAACTCTAGATCAACCTTCTTCCCTTCATAACTTAATTTTCATTTCCTAACACTCAAGCTTCATAAAAAATGGAGGAAGGAATGGGAAATTAAAACTCCAAGCTCAAGTTCATTTGCAAATTCAACATCCAACTCCAAATTCAAAGTGAAGCCATTGATTCTTCCTTTGCTTTCAAGCTTCTTCTTCATAGATTTTGTGTAAAGATGAGATTTTTATCTCACATCTTTGTCTATAACTATCTTTGATTGTTGGGTATGAATTCCTAACACTTATTCATGTGCACTTGCTTGTGGTTTGGATTGAATTGGTGAAAATCCCAATTTTTGGTGTTTTGGGTTCAAATCTTTAAAAATCCAATCTTTGATGTTTGAACACGTTTTTGGTGATGAATCGAGGAGCCAATAGGACCGGGTAGCCGATAGGCGTAATCCCCTAGCATTCGTACTCGATCGGTTGCAAATTGAGAGAGTTTTGCACTCCAAAACCCTTAGGTCGTTCGGCCTGCACATGCAAGATTCTCGACCTGCAGTTAGGTCGTGCCAACATAGGTCGCAACCCTTAGGTCGTTAGGTCGCTCGGACCGATAAGTCACGCCTTGCTTTGATCGCGTCAATTTAGGTCGTAACCCATAGGTCGCTAGGTCGCTCGGCCTATCCTTACCACCATAGGTCGTTGGTCCTAGGTCGGCCTGCCTTTGATCGCTCGGCCATGATATGCCGCTTCCCTCATTTAGGTCGCTCGGCTAAGTCGTCTTTCTTAGGTCGCGCCAACTTAGGTCGCTCGGCCTGTTAAGACGCGCCATGCTTTAAGTCGCCTCACAGTTAGGTCGCGATCCATAGGTCGCTCGGCTTGCTTGCATAGTTAGGTCGCTCGGCCCATTAAATCACATGTTCATCTTAGGTCGCACCATTTCCTAGGTCGCTCGCCCCTGCACTTATGTCGTTACCTCTTAGGTCGCTCATCTGCTAGGTCGCGCCGTGTCGAGTAGCAAGGGTATTTCCACTTTGATGAATTTGAGATTGAATTTATTGAATTTCATTCGCGTCTTCGAATGTGAATTTTTGTCATTTGTTGTTTCTACAATCATTTTTGTGATTTGTCACTTCATCTCACTCGTACGAGAAATCTAATTAAACGGCTTAGGAAAAACAAATGGTATGAAACACTTGCATTTACTTCGCCGGTTAATTCTTGGACTTGTTCGATTGAATCTCTTGTGACAATTTTCGAGTGAAGATCTACAATTTGTTCGTAAATATTTAAGTTAAGCTAGTGGTTATGGGACATGAAGCTAAGTTTATATATTTACTAGCTTATTGTAATTGACACTTCTTGATGATCGTTGATGATCAATTTTGTGATTTAGACTAGCAAACGTGCGATGTCTCTTTGTCTACGAGGGATACTAAACCCCGTTTCTGTGGAGCTTCGGCTCAAACTGGTGGGGTAGAGACTCATGGTCTACGGGCCGATTTGTGGAGCTTCGGCTCAAAATTAATGGTTAGCAACCATGGAATAGCGTTCCATTTTGTGATACACATGTTGGTGAGTTTTCATGCTCCTGTTTTGTGATAGGCCTCCCCCTTTTTTGATTTCTGGATTTCCATTGATGATTTATGGAATTTGTATTTTCACCAATTTTCGTGATTTACATTGATAAGTTTTATCAATATTTTTGCATTGGTGAATTTGTGTGTCATTAACTTTTTGTGATTGGCATTGATATTATTGTCAATATTTATAGTTTGGTGGTTTGGTAAATAAAGAGTATGACATTCCTTTTGATCTTTGAGAAGATTCTCGTGATATTGATTAATCCCTAGTTGATTTTCAATTGCATACTTATTATAGTATGGCTTTATGGTTATCATATATTTATGTCATATCTCTTATTCTATATCAATTTATCTGATATTTATAGCTAGGCTGATCTGTTTATTATTTTTATTAAATAATACTCGGGTCAGACCGAGATGTTACAGGTGCTTCTGCTTGACTTCACATTTGAGATTATCACCCTGACTTTTGGCTAACTACTTAGATTAGTAGTTTTTGTTGTATACATTTGAGATATAGACTCATAGATGTATCCTTATTCTTTTGTCTAGCACTTGTAGCTATTCTTTTGTGACATTTTGGATCTTGTTTGACCACTACTCTGATGTACACTTTTATGTGTTATATATTCATATCTATTTCCGCCTTTGTGATATGGATGTCTATGACTGATTTGTGTTAGGTTTATTTCTATATTTGTTTCCGAAGAATATATATAGCCCCGGGTAGCAGCTTTGAGTTTGTACCGGTATGTCGGATTTCCTCCTAAAACCAGATACTTGTTGTACTATCTAACATATCGGTGCTCGCACAAAGCAATTACACCCATGGTCGCTCCTCAACAGCCTTATCCTCCACGCTAGTTGACGGCATTACCCCGTAGTGTCCGTGGCTAGCGTGGGTATAGAGGTGGGGCGTCACAACCCGCTATTTCGAACCATTCGCATCTGCACATGTCGGACTTGAATTGTTCAAAACAACAGATTGTTAATTTATATTTGGCAAAACTTAGAATATACAGTAAATAAATCAATCACAGAATCACAGACACATAGTAATACAACAATAAGCAGCATAATAGATAAATAGTAGTCCATGAAGCTACTATAAAACATCAGAGTCTGAAACAAAATACAATAGAATCTCAAATACGTATGAATCTCTAATACATAAGCAAGAGACGAGTCTGAACATAAATTACTGGAATAAACTGGAATAATTGAAAGCTGGATAGAAAGATCTTCAAAAGAATCTCCAATCTCTAAAGGTGAGTCTTAAATGCTGTGACACTCAGTCTGTCCCGAGCATAAAGAAAAACACAAAACGCTCGAATCAGGATCAACATTCTTACATCATTAAATTTAACTCAAGTGAAATATCAACTGAAAAACGAGTAACTTAAAGGATGTTTGGGATACCCATCCTCTAAAGATCCGTGGAACTATCTACTATGTAGTAATATACGCTATTATAGTATGTCTATCAGTAAAGTATTAAAATAGCATTAAGGCGTTACCAATATTTCCCTTAACACATTTTATATATTCCCATAGTCCGTATAGCACCGTAAGCTCCTCCGTGAGGTTTACTCAAAGCAAACTCCATAGGTATGGTACAAACCAAACTCGTAGAAGGCATGATATGGCATGCGACAAGGCACTGGAGGCAATGCCCAGGGTAGATATACCAATTGCACTCCTGGACTGGTAGTAACGCATAGCAGCTACTACCTCCCACCTCGGACACACTCCCAAATCAAAGGTACATCAAATCGAATCACAAAACCAATAGAATTGCATGGAAGAAATGTACTCGATAGGGGTAATGACCCCACTTGGCCTGATATAGCTCTTATTTTAGCCACATCAAGCTGACTCACGGGAGTTAGGGTCACATAAATACATCATACAGAATCATTCACCAAACCATCCCACTTCATTTCTGGAATCTCCACCACATACACAGTTGTTAAAGTGGTTTTCGGTATTGGCAGAGAGTGTGACAATATCTAGTCTCGGTCTCTTTACCAACCAAACGCTTATTTCATACCGTGGTCATTTCATTTCGAATAGTTCATACTTAATATCAAAATATCGTATTCATTTCAAAACCATATCAATCCGATATCATTATTCATTTTAAATAATATTTGTTTCCAGAATCATAACACTTTCAAATTTATAACAATTTCGAAATCATAACACTTTCGAGATCATAACACTTTTGAAATCATAAAATTTTCGTAATCATTCCAACTTAAACGGCTTAGATATTGAAAATAGTATATATATATATATATATTAAAATAGTTATAAATTAAAATAGTTTATATATTAAAATAATTTATATATTAAAATAGTTGTAAATTAAAAATAGTTTATGTTTATTTAAAGAGATTATACTGAAATAGCTTCCAAATTGGAATTGTTTCATTCAATTCCACAAATCGATTCAAATCAATTTAAATTCCAAAATTCCATTTAAGTCAATCTCAGTTCATCAATCACAATTCTATTCAAATTCTCAATAACCATTTTTAATTTTTATTGTTTTCAAATACAAATTTAAACTACAAACTAAGCCATTCCAATTTCAATAGATTCAAAGTATAAATATGCAAACATTTACAATAACTCAATGTGATAAATTTCATTTATATTTCAAATTCAATTTTACTATTATTTAGTTTTGAAATATTCATTTAATCAATCAAATAACATTTAAATAAAATCTCAAATTGCAAATTTAAATAAAACTAAAATAACCCATTTCGATTTATTTAAATTTGAAAATATTCATTTAATCACCTTTAATCAAAGAATCAAGTAAAAAATCATATCTTTAAAATCTCAAATTCAATAAATTTCAAGTCAATTTTATATAAGTATAATTCTTAAACAAATCCAATTTCAAATCAATCATAGTTTATCTTCCCAACCTTAATTTATTATAGTTGTTACAAAAATCTATTTTTTTAAATATAATTTTAAGTAGATACCTAAACATATCATATACTAGTTAAATTAAATTTTATTAAATTAAATCTTATTATTAAATTTATTTTATATTAAATCTATTTTTATATATTTTAAAGTAGTAAAATTATAAGTAAAATCTTAAAAATTATATTTTCAAAACTAACTAAATTTAAAATTTCCAAAACATATAATTTTAAAAATCTAAAATTTAGACATATATAAAAATAACATTTATATATATTATACTTTAAAAATCAATATTTATTAAAAACCATATATTTCCTTTCAAAACTTTGGAAATCATTTTCAAAATATAGACCAATGGTGTGCGTATAAAATTTTCTATCCTATGGTCAAGTAATATGAATATTTATCATTTCAATCCGCAATTTAAACATCTACGGGTATATATCATTTCAACCCGTAATCCCAAAAATTCAAAATCAATAAAAATCTCTTGGGTTTGTCATTTCAACCCGTAACGATTTTTCCCTATTCTACAAGATCGTTCGGGTATGTATCATTTCAACTCATAGGGATTTCTAAGCTAACAAGGGACTTGCAGAGTGAGAACAAATATGATAATAATATAACATATCAATATATTGTATATATCATCAGTAACGAATTATATATAGCAGGTTATAGTGTCAGATGTCATAGGTAAACAATTACAGATAATGGCATATCATATTTAAGGATTAGATAACTTAACAATTCAAATTTAAGAACATATTTCAATTCTAATTTCAGGTGAATAAAATTTACTAAACATAAGAATGTTAATCATGAGTGATTTCTCACCTTTCGAGCCTAGGGAAAACAAGACAAGCACGGAATAAATCACGAATTCGACAATCGACCAATCCAATGACATATCTCAAGGCGAAGCAAGCTCAACACATATTTGACGAACAAAGTTGATAAATAGGAATTGGTGAAAACAAATCAAAATCAGCTTGATATAAACTGAAGCGAAATATATATATATATATATATATATATATATCATATATTTTTCTAAATTAATTTTTAAAAACATATACTTAAAATAAAATCTATATATATATATATATATATATATATATATTCTAATCAACGTTTAATTTAAACACATAAAAAAGTAATACACACACACACACATACATATATGTAACGTCCTGCCTTTTTGTACGCTTTAAATCGACGATAATCCACACACATCAGACTCAAACCATACAAAAGGGCGGATTGTTATTGGGGGTGAATAAGAAAGAGAGAGAAGGAAATAAACAAACAAAATCTTGCAGCGGAATGATAAAATATAATAATCAAATATACAGTTCATGAAGCTATTTACAAATTATTCGATTATATTTATACAATACATATCAGAGTTACACATACTAGAGAATAATAAATAATGCAGCGGAATAGTATGAATGCTGTAGAATAATATAATAAATAATAATAATACAATCTTCGTCTTCATCATCCAGAAGGAAAGCCTTCAAATCCTGAAATACTCAGGCTGACCCGAGCGAATTGAAAAGAAAAAACACTCGAGTCAGAACTAAAAGATTTTATGTAAGTTAAATCAACAATAAATAATATGAGTGGAACGGCGTCAGAGATGTTTACGGGGTTTGACATCTCCTATCCAGTGTTTAACGTGAGTGCAGTAACTTAAGAGATGCTCGGGATTCACATCTCTAAGGATCCGTTAAACTACTTACTATATAGTAATATTTCGCTATTATAATAATATCTATAATAAAATAAACTTACTTTTAAATAGTGTTAAGCGGTTACCTATATAGCCCTTAACACGTAATAGTGCCAATAGTCTATACAGTACCATAATACCTCCTGATCGGGAGGCTGCTAGAGGAGACTCCATAGGTATGACACAAATCAAACTCATACAAGGCGCACTAGGGTAGGTGACATGGCACAACTAGGCAATGCCAGGGTACATATATCAATTGTGCTTCCAGGCCGGTGGTAACGCGTAGCGCACAGCTACCGCCCACTTCGAGCCACACCCCCAAATCAAAAAAATCAAAAGTGGCCACCGAATCAATCCAAAAGTCATAGTATAATATCGAAGGGATGTGTCCGATAAAAGGTTCTATCTTCTTAGCCCGTCAATCGCTCCTGTTTTAGCCACCTTATGCCAACTCACGGGAGTCGGGTCCACGTATTTACCTCAAAGTAAATGCCGTCACCATCCTACTTCATTCTGGAATCTCCACCGCGTACGCGGTTGTTAAAGTGGTTTTCAGAGTTGGCAGAGAGTATGACAACTTCTGATCCCGGTCTCTTTAACAACCAAACGTTATTATAACACCGCGGTCATTTCAAAATAATCATACTTCAAAACCAAAATATACTATCCATTTAAAAACCATATAAATACGATATCCTAAACCAACTTATTATGATATCATTTTTATAAAAACCTAAATCAATACAATATTATTTTTATTTCAAATATATCTCCTTTCTAAAATTATAGCACTTTCAAAATTATAATATTTCGAAACCAAACGCTTGAAATATAACCTTTCAAAACATAATACTTCGAATTTTATAGCTTCAAAACCATAACTTCCAAAGCTTAAATAGTTTGGATATTCAAACAGTATATAAATAAGATAGTTTGAATTTAAAATTACTTTATAAAGTAAAATAATTTCCTCGAATTTAAAATTTTATTCACTTTAAATTAAATCTCATTTCATAAATTTCAACTCACTTTTAGTTTCAATACCACTCCAATTTCAATATATTTCGAACTTTGAGTATTAAAAAATTTCAAAACTAAGGTTGGAAATTACGATTCAACAATTAAATGTCCAATTTTTTTGGTTTTGAAATATTTACATAATAAATCCATTATCATTTAAATAAAACTCAAATTACCAATAACTAAATATTTCCTTCAATTTATTTATACTAGAAATATTCATTTAACTCATCTTGAATAAAAATCCAGTTATAAATATCATATCTTTTAAAATTTCAAGTTTAATAAATTTTACATCAGCTTATGGAGTTTAATTCTTAAATAAGCTCAATTTCAAATAAATTTCCAATTTACCTTCCAATCTTAATTTATTTAAATCATTATAACCTCTATATTAAAGTATGGTTTAAATACTTAACCACATTTTATTTTAATAAAATCAAACGCCATTATTAAACTTATTGTTATTAAACAAATTTATACATAGCTTAAATACATGAATTTAACTATATATAAAATATTTTTATATAATATCAAAAAGAATCTATATTTATTAAACCGTATAATCCTATCCAAAACCATAGAAATTATTTTAAAAATATTTATATATATAGACTGACGACGTTTGTATAAAATTTTCTATCCTATGGTTAAGTGATACGTATATTTATCATTTTAATCCGTAATTTAAAATAAAAATACGGTTATATATCATTTCAAACCGCAATCCCGAATGAAATAAAGTGCATAACAATTTGCAGTTTATAACAGTATAAAATACAACATCCATTCATCAAATATCAACCATCAACCATTTATCACAATCATCATCCAATTCAAATAGTAACATCCATATAGAACAGATAATAGATAATAGGTATTTACTGGCAGTTTATATTCAATCATAACTTAATTAAACTGGCAGTTTATATGCAATAATAAATTGAATAACGATTGAATTTAAACACACATAAGAAATTTTAGAAGTTGTGAGTGAGTTAAAACCCTCACCTTTGAATTTAAATTGAATTTAAATCCAATTTAAACCCAAAATTGGAACAGTCTCCGAATCCGTCCAAACAACAGTCAAAATGTGTAGAATTTTGATAGGATCGCAGCGGAGAAAACCGCGTGTGAATCTGAGTCCGTATGCAAAAGTTATTATAATTAGAAGTTACATGAATTTAAATTTGAAAATAAAAAAATAAACAAAACCTAAACACGTCAGCAAGCATCATCCAGGCACGCGTCTCCATCGTAACCCTACCGATAAACGAGACCAAACCTCAAGCCAACTTTGACCATTGATCACGAGCAAATATGGCCACCTGACTTCCCGCGAACACCCCTATTCACTCGCCTACGACGAGCCGCATCTCCCCACCGCCACGACCCACACTCCGGCAGCCTTAATTTGTGCGTGTCGCCACTAAGCGGTTGAGGGTTTCGAACCCTAAAACGGCAATTAACGCCACCACAGGTCGAGCTAGGCCACACGACCACCATCCATCGACTCCACGTAGTGACCTCTACGATACCCACAATTTTATTTTGCCAAAATATTCTCGAAATAAAAATACCCAAAATGAATTAGGGTTTTGAGATATTCAAGCATTGACCAAGATTTGTCATTGATTCGAGCGTCAATTACGAAAACATATGCTAGACGCTGATTCGTATCGACGAGATCTTCGAATCTCATATATTTCTGAAACTTTTCGAGGAGTTTGAAAATTTGGGTTGGAATTTGATTTGAAATTGAAATTGGAATTTTGATTTGTCTGCCATTGAGGAGGAGAGACAGCTGAGTTATACGTGCAGAACAATGAACGTAAGGGAAAGGCTAGGGTTTATAACATGGTATATATAGGCAAGCTGAAATCAGAATGAATGGACGCGATTGATATATGCATTGAACGATAAAATGGCCCGAAAAGCCTGTTCTAACTCCAGAACGAAATTGGGTCAACACATATATCAAAATGGATGTTTTAAAATATTTTAAATTCAATGGAACAGGTTTCAGGTCCAAATTCTATCGTATGAAGAAGTTATGGTAAAATCAAATTATTTCAAATCGATTTCAATACATTTCAATTAAATTGATTTCAAGGCGTTTCGAGTCCGTAGGATCAAACGTCAAGTCCGATCGTTACGAAACTTGAAACCCTACAATAATTCACCGTTACGGATCCGATAAAACTGGTTTCGTCAAAATCCGAGTCAGTGGCCAAAATGGCTATTTTTCCAGTTCATTAAATAAATTAAAAATTAATTAATTAAATCAAAATTTCAATTTCAATCCTATATTCGAAAATTCTTATCATTTTTAAATTTCTTAAACATTTACACTAATTTAACAAATTTGGATGTCAATTTAAAGTTAATTAATTTATCAATTTCAGTGTTAACCTTAATTTATTGAATTCAAAAATTATAAATAAAATTCCATTTAATTAAATCAATAATTATTCCATTCATTATTGTCAAATAGATGGATTTAACATTGGATTCAAACTATTACCTTAATTTTCTCATATTCCATCTTCATTCCAAAAATCGTAATACTTAGATATTTTAATTTCATTTAATTGCAATTAACCCAATTATTGAAGTTTACATTTCAATTAGATACATAAAATCTTGATTTCCATTCTTTAAATCAACCAATTGTCATATTATAAATAGAATTAACATTATTTCTAATTATTTCCTTAATTTATACTGATATAACATTGAATTGAGATTCATTGCAATTGATTACAAATTTTGATTTAATGGACTAAATAAATGATTACTTATAATAATTGTTGCCACCAACTCTTAATCATATGTATACAAGTTATCATTTCCAAATAATTACATACAGAACGTTGATTTTATTCAATTACTATTTATTATTATTACTTCATTGATTAATTCAATATTTGCATTTGTTTTTTTATATTAAATTTATTACCAAATATTCCTATTTACAATCAATTATAACCCTGCAATTGTTTCAATCAATTGGGATTGCGTTGAATTAATTATTTATTAGCTTACATCAACATTCTTACATTTCATTCCCGTTATAAATTCATTAATGAATTACAAATTTTTATTCCTTCCAATATTAAATAACAAAATTAATTACATAACACTATTCTTATCTAACTATCATTAATTTTATACTAATTCATCAATTTGTTCAATATCTGCTCTTGTTTCCTTATATTCAATTCATAGTGAAGTATGACATCCAAATTATTTTAGTAAATTGGAATTTCATTGAAATTGTTAACGATCAACTTTAATTGACATTGTTACGTTTTTTTTAACATTCACTTCGTTAGAATTTATAAAGTTTTTATTTCTTTCTAAATTTAATTACAAATTTTTTATCAAATTAACCAATTTAATTATCGAAACTAATGGGTCGTTACACTCTCCCCCACTCAAAACTTTTCGTCCCCAAAAAGGAAAAAGGAGGGAAAAGAAGAATTAAGAAATCAATATATCTTACTTAAAATATTTGATTTATAAACAAATAAATTTACAAAATTAATTAATTTAGATGAAATATACCAATTTATAACCATTAAATCCTTTTTATACTTAAATTAATAAAGTTTGGAAAATATTTCAAAATTTTCTAAGTCCAAAATTTACGAAAAATTTCGGCAGAGTCTACTTTGTACGGAGAGGCTCGGGAGAAAATATAATATCAAATATACAACAATATTTCAAAAGAAGTATATCCCAACAACGGGAAAAATAATATAATAATGCTATAGAATCGTAATCCGAGAAACGTACCTATTTGTCGGGCAATTACACTTAATTATGAAACCAAAAGCAGTAGCAATTGCTTCCATAACCTGTATTTCACTTATATAATCCAAAAAGGTTAACAATTATATAAAATGAAGTATTTAAAGTTGTTTCAAACACCGACAACAAATCAATTTAACAATAATCATTCACAACCAACATCATACCCATCATAAACGAATCAACCATTAAGCAAAACAAGACAATTGGTTGGTTCGGGTTAAGACATTTTAAATCACATAGAATGACAAATAACTATGAAGTATTCCATTTACTCAACAGTCTTAGGTAAAACTCAACATATTATTCATACATCTAAGCAATTAAAAGTATCTTTTACCCAAACAACTCATAAACCAAACAAACAACAATTTCAAACAATAGATCAAGTTCATTCTTATTAATTCCATTTCATTGCATTTATTGTATAAACTCCTTTTCATTCATATAATGATTCATCCTTAAATTTACATTTATTTCTTGCAACCTTTTACTTCTATTCATTGGTTCAATGTTTATTTCATTTATTTCCATTTATTACTTACAAATCTTATTTTATTTATTAATGCCATCATTTATTAATTATTACATAATTTCATTTATTGACATTTATTTATTTATAGTATTCATGTTTAATTCAATTTCTTTGCATATCAATTCATTTACTTAAGTTTATAATCTTATACTAGCAATACTTACCTTTATTACGATAACATTTAAATTATAACTTAAGTTCACAACAATTACAACATCAAATTCTTATTTTAAAAAAGGATTTGATTACATACTTTCATTACCTCAAGTTTATTGCTTGTATAATATCCATTACATTTTCTTATTAAACATTAAAACTTTTAATATCTGGTAAGTTATATATATGCTTTTTAAGAATGCAATTGAAATTTATGCAAGTTCATCTCATTTCTTTTAATTAATTTATTGCTCAATAATCATATCTTTTGTTTTATAGGTTACAGTTTCAACTTCCTTGAAGTTTCATTTATAACTAGCATTAAATCTCTTATTTCCTTTAGAGGTTCCAATTATTAATTAGTTACATTACATTTCACTACGATAATTGAAACTATTAATAAACAGAAACTTAAGAACTAAATATCGGGTTAAATTTCAAATTTTTTTGAAATAACAGAAATATATATACTTACAACTTATACATCCAATTATATTTTTAACAATTTAAAATTTATATTTGTTTATCCAAATAAATCTGCAGTAAAACTACTACAGTGGCCTTCCCACTTAGAAACTCGAAAATGGATGTCGATGATGCATGCACTCATCACCGAAATTATTTTCCAGCAACAGAGAGGTGAGTACAGAACTTATTCCTTTTCAAAATTCCTTTAAAACAATTCTTTCAAATTATATTGGAATATTTATATCAGTAAATACTTCTAATACTATTATTATTATATTTCAAAATCATTCGAAAGAAATTTTCAAAACCCCAGACTCAAGTTCTAAATTCCCAATTTTCATTTGTTTTATTTTCAATCTCATTTCAACTATTATTTATAAATTTCATTTCCTAACAACCAATATATTGCAACCAAATATATATTTTATTTATAAAATTTTAATTCATATATATATAGAAAATATAATAGAAAAAATTATTTCATTCACCTATATTCAAAACAAATATTGTGTCGGTCTGTCCTGTTAAGTGTTTAGAAATCCTTATTGACGTCATAGCGCCCTATGCACCAACCAGAATTTTTAAATACAAAACGGAACAAATTAACACAATATTAAAACCTTTTTATAACACAAACAAATATGCTTTCTCATATATATACGCTTAGCGACTCATCATAGGGTATGACTACCCTATAGATAAAGAGTCAAACCCACAAAGCTAAGGTTTATCGCTAAACCAAAGCTCTGATACCCGATGTAACGTCCCGCCTTTCTATACACTTTAAATCGACAATAAACCACACATGTCAGACCCAAACCATACAAAAGGGCGGATTGTTATTGGGGTGAATAAGAAAAAGGGAGAAAGAAATAAACAAATAGAATCTTGCAGCGGAACGATAAAATATAATAATCAAATATATAGTTCATGAAGCTATTTACAAAGTATTCGATTATATTTATACAATACATATCAGAGTTACACATACCAGAGAATAATAAATAATGCAGTGGAACAGTATGAATGCAGTGGAATAATATAATAAATAATAATAATACAATCTTCGTATTCGTCCTCAAGAAGGAAAGCCTTCAAATCCTGAAATACTCAGGCTGACCTGAGCGAATTGAAAAGACAAAAAACTCGAGTCAAAACTAAAAGATCTTATGTAAGTTAAATCAACAGTAAATAATATGAGTGGAACGACGTCAGAGATGTTTACGGTATTTGACATCTCCTATCCAGTGTCTAATGTGAGTGCAGTAACTTAAGAGATGCTCGGGATTCACATCTCATAAGGATCCGTTAAACTATTCACTATATAGTAATATTTCGCTGTTATAATGATGTCTATAATAAAATAAACTTACTTTAAATAGTGTTAAGGGGTTACCCATATAGCCCTTAACACGTAATAGTGCCAGTAGTCTATACAGTATCGTAATACCTCCTGATCGGAAGGCTACCAGAGGATACTTCATAGGTACGACACAAGTCAAGCTCGTATAAGGCGCGTTAGGGTAGGTGACACGTCACAACTAGGCAATGCCAGGGTAGATATACCAATTACGCTTCCGGGTCGGTGGTAACGCGTAGCGCGCAGCTACAGCCTACCTCGAGCCACACCCGCAAATCAAAAAAATTAAAAGTGGCCACCGAATCAATCCAAAAGTCATAGTATAATATCGAAGGGATATGTCCGATAAAAGGTGCTACCTTCTTAGCCCGTCAACCGCTCCTGCTTTAGCCACCTTGTGCCAACTCACGGGAGTCGGGTCCACGTATTTACCTCAAAGGAAACGCCGCCACCATCCTACTTCATTCTGGAATCTCCACCGCGTACACGATTGTTAAAGTGGTTTTCGAAGTTGGCAGAGAGTATGACAACTTCCGATCCCGGTCTCTTTAACAACCAAACGTTATTATAACAACGTGGTCATTTCATAATAATTGTACTTCAAAACCAAAATATACTATCCATTTCAAAACTATATAAATAAGATATCCATTCTATTTCAAAAACCAAATCATTATGATATTATTTTTATAAAAACCCAAATCAATATAATATCATTTTTATTTCAAATATATCTCCTTTCTAAAATCATAGCACTTTCAAAATTATAATATTTCGAAACCAAACACTTGAAATATAACCTTTCAAAACATAATATTTCAAATTTTATAGCTTCAAAACCATAACTTTCAAAGCTTAAATAGTTTGGATATTCAAACAATATATAAAATAAGATAGTTTGAATTTAAAATTACTTTATAAAATAAAATAATTTTCTTGACTTTACAATTTTATTCACTTTAAATTAAATCTCAATTCATAAATTTTCAACTCACTTTCGGTTTCAATACCACTCCAATTTCAATATATTTCAAACTTTAAGTATTAAACAATTTCAAAACTAAGGCTGGAAATTACGATTCAACAATTAAATGTCCTATTATTTAGTTTTGAAATATTTTCATAATAAATCCATTATCATTTAAATAAAACTCAAATTACCAATAATTAAATATTTTCTTCAATTTATTTATACTAGAAATATTCATTTAATTCATCTTGAATAAAAATCCAGTTAATAATATCATACCTTTTAAAATTTCAAGTTTAATAAATTTTACATCAGCTTATGGAGTTTAATTCTTAAATAAGCTCAATTTCAAATAAATTTTCAATTTACGTTCAAATCTTAATTTATTTAAATCATTATAACCTCTATATTAAAGTATGATTTAAATACAACCATATTTTATTTTAATAAAATCAAACTCCATTATTAAACTTATTGTTATTAAACAAATTTATACATAGCTTAAATAAATGAATTTAACTATATATAAAATGTTTTTCTATAATATCAAAAAAATCAATATTTATTAAACCGTATAATCCTATCCAAAACCATAGAAATCATTTTCAAAATATTTATATATATATATACCGTGTATGTATAAAATTTTCTATCATATGGTCAAGTAATACGGTTATTTATCATTTCAATCCGTAATTTAAAATAAAAATACGGTTATATATCATTTCATACCGCAATCCCGAATGAAATAAAGTGCATAACAATTTGCAGTTTATAACAGTAGATAATACAGCATCCATTCATCCAATATCAACCGTCAACCATTTATCACAATCATCATCCAATTCAAATA
The DNA here is from genome assembly GCA_030765085.1 of Allium cepa. Lineage (NCBI taxonomy): Eukaryota > Viridiplantae > Streptophyta > Magnoliopsida > Asparagales > Amaryllidaceae > Allium > Allium cepa. The sequence continues at coordinate 269,580,759 of CM060928.1, forward strand.
GTAACATCCATATAGAAAAGATAATAAATAACAGGTATTTACTGGCAGTTTATATTCAATAATAAATTAATTTAACTGCAGTTTATATGCAATAACAAAATTGAATAACAATTTAATTCAATAAATTCAATTTGACTGGAATGATGATAAAAATATACCAAACAGCAATAAATAAATTTCTAATCACATCAGAAATTAATTTAACACACATAATTTTTTTTGGAAGTTATGAGTAGGTTAAAACACTCACTTTTGAATTTAAATTGAATTTAAATCTAATTTAAATCCAAAATTTGAACAGTCTCAAAATCTGTCCAAACCCGTATCAAAATGTCCGGAATTTTGATAGGATCGTAGCGGAGAAAACCGCGCGTGAATATGAGTCCGTATGCAAAAGTTATTATAATTAGAAGTTACATGAATTTAAATTTGAAAATAAAAAAATAAACAAAACCTAAACACGTCAGCAAGCATCGTCTAGGCACGCGTCTCCCAAACCCTACCGAAAAATGAGACCGAACCTAAAGCCAACTTTGACCATTGATCATGAGCAACTCCGGCCATCCGACTTCCCGCGACCACCCCTATTCACTCGCCTAGGACGAGCCACATCTCCCCACGGCCACGACCCACCCTCCGGCTGCCTTAATTTGCATGCGCCGCCACCAAGACGTTGAGGGTTTCAAACCGTTAAATGCCAATTAATGCCGCGACAGGTCGAGCTGGGCCACACGACCACCACCCATCGACTCCACGCAGTGACCTCTGCGATACCCATAATTTTAATTTTGCCAAATATTCTCGAATTAAAAATACCCAAAATGAATTAGGGTTTCGAGATATTCAAGCTTTGAACAAGATTTTTCATTGATTCGAGCATCAATTCTGAAAACAGACGCTAGACGCAGATTTGTATCAACGAGATCTTCGAATCTCAAATTTTTCTGAAATTTTTCGAGGAGTTATGAAAATTTGACTTTGATTTTGATTTGAAATTTAAATTGGAATTTTGATTTGTCTGCCATTAAGGAGAAGAGAAAGCTGAATTGTACATACATAACATTGAACATAACGGATAGGCTAAGGTTTATAACAGGGTATATATAGGCAAGCTGAAATCAGAATGAATGTACACGATTGATATACGCGTTGAACGATAAAATGGTCCAAAAAGCCCGTTCTGACTCCGGTACGAAATTGGGTCAACCCATATATCAAAATAGATGTTTTAAAATATTTTAAAATCAATGAAAGAGGTTTCAGGTCCAAATTCCATCGTACGAAGAAATTATGCTAAATTCAAATTATTTCAAATCGATTTCAATTGATTTCAATTAAATTGATTTCAAGACGTTTCGAGTCCGTACGATCAAACGGCAAGTCCGATGTCTACGAAACTTTAAATCCTATAATAATTCACCGTTACGGATCCAATGAAATTGGTTTCATCGAAATCCGAGTCAGTGGCCAAATGGCTATTTTTCCAGTTAATTAAATAAATTAAAAATTAATTAATTAAATCAAACTTTCAATTTCAATCCTATAATCGACAATATTTATCATTTTTAAATTTCTTAAACATTTACACTAATTTAACAAATTTGGATGTCAATTTAAAGTTAATTAATTTATCAATTTCAGTGTTAACCTCAATTTATTGAATTTAGAAATTACAAATAAAATTCCCAAAATTCCATTTAATTAAATCAATCAATAATTATTCCATTCATTATTGTCAAATAGATGGATTTAACATTGGAATCAAACTATTACATTAATTTGCTCATATTCCATCTTCATTTCAAAAATCGTAATGTTTAGATATTTTAATTTCATTTAATTACAATTAATCCAATTATTGAATTTTACATTTCGATTAAATAAATAAAATCTTGATTTTCATTCTTTAAATTAACCAATTGTCATATTATAAATAGAATTAACATTATTTCTAATTATTTCCTTAATTTATACTAATATAACATTGAATTGAGATTCATTGCAATTGATTACAAATTTTGATTTAATGGACTAAATAAATGATTACTTTATGATAATTGTTGTCACCAACTCTTAATCATATTTATATAAGTTATCATTTCGAAACAATTACATACAGGACGTTGATTTTATTCGATTACTATTTGTTATTATTACTTCATTGATTAATTCAATATTTGCATTTGTTTTTCTTATATTAAATTTATTACCTATTCCTATTTACAATCAATTATAACCCTGCAATTGTTTCAATCAATTGAGATTGCATTGAATTAATTATTTATTAGCTTACATCAACATTCTTACATTTCATTCTCGTTATAAATTCATTAACGAATTACAAATTTTTATTCCTTCCAATATTGGATAACAAAATTGATTGCATAGCACTGTTCTTTTCCAACTATCATTAATTTTATAGTAATTCATCAATTTGTTCAATATCTACTCTTGTTTCCTTATATTCAATTCATAGTCAAGTATGACATCTAAATTATTTTAGTAAATTGGAATTTCATTAAAATCGTTAACAATCGACTTTAATTGACAATGTTACGTTCTTTTTAACATTCACTTCATTAGAATTTATAAAGTTTTTATTTCTTTCTAAATTTAATTACAATCTTTTTATCAAATTAACCAATTTAATTATCGAAATTTACGGGTCGTTACAATATATATATTTGGAAGACAAACTCATGTATACTGATATAACCGATATATATGCTAATATGTAACTTATAAACATATTATATTTTAAAATCCATATTTATTATAAAAAAATCAATATAAACTTACTTTATTGTGATGTATATAACTCAAACAGATCATATATACAAACTTATATAACTTATATATACAACATACAAATTATATACAACTTATATAACTTATACATTTTAAACAACTTTATATATCTATATATATGTACAATTTAAAATCAATATTTTAAACCAATATATTATCTTTCTAGAAATTTCGTATAATATATGCAGAAACTACGCGTGAAAACAAATGTATATATATGCTACAAAAAAATACGCAGACTACCTACAAATGCAAACTGTCTACACATATATTCACGCTTCAAAAAATTTATCTACAGACCAATATATAACTCATATACTTAGATATATATAACTAAAATATTATACATAACTCAAAGAAATATATATATTTATGAACGAAAAAAATTATTTAAACCTGTATAAACTTTTATGTAAACAAACAGACCATCGCAGTCAGGTGGAGGGTAGACAAGGCGGTATTAGGGGAAATAGCAGTTGGGTCGATGGCTTTTGCTGGAGCAGCCGCTCGGCATGGGAAGCAGGGGTGATGAACGAGAAGAAACAAAGATGCTGATTGGATCGACAATTCGGTGGCTGTTTTGGGTTCGGCCATTGTAGGGTTCAGGGTCGACGATGGTTTCAGGTTGGCGGAGGCTGGTCAGGCTAATGAAGGCAAGGTCGAGTTGTGGCGGTAATGGGCATTGCGTGTGTGATGGAGTGGGCAAAAGCATGTTTCGATTTCGGTGAGATGGTGGGTCTATTGCAAGGTGGAGGTGGGCAGACGGACAGTGGGAGGTGTGAGGATCTGATGCGTGATGATGAGGTGGACGAGGGGTTGTGGGTTCTCGAATGGTGGCTGCTCGGTGTGTTCAGGCGCAGGTGGTTGTCACGGCAGGTGGGAGATGAGTTACGGGATGGGGTGCAATTGCTCAGGTGGGTCGAGTGGAGGGGAGGATCGGTTGCTTGGTGGAAATGGAAGGGGTACTGGTGGTGGATTTGGGTCGTGCCATTATCTGGTGCGTGGAAAATAAGGAGGGTGGGCGAGATGTTGAAGAAAATAACAGGCTACATGCATAATATATAAAAGCTTTATATATATGTTTTTTTTCTTTAGAAATAAATATTGAACCGAAATGAAATGAAAGGGCAAACCCACATTTATATTGACGGCGGGAACAGAAATGGTCAAGCACGAATTCAGGGAAATATTTAAAGCAAGTGGCTGTTAAACTATGCTGAGGACAATTGAATAGACACAGGAACCCAAAAGCCCAAATGCGAAGCCGATACGGTCAACCGTTACAAAGTTTTTTCCGCGTACAAGACTTCGAAATGTGCAAACGAATATATTGTGTAGATCAGCACGACGAGACGTACAGAATGGTATATAGATATCAACGATATTGTGACGCCCCACCACTATGCTCACAATAACAAAGGTTATTATAAGGAATAACGTCGGCTATTGCGAAGAATAAGGCTTGTTAGAAGCGATCATTCGTAAGTTATGCCTTAGGGGTTATTGATTACATCGATAGGAGTTGTGTAAGTTACACCCCAAAGATATATATTCAATCCAAATCTAGAACGAAACTATGGTGGTTAAAGAAAAATCCAGAATAACTCATAATAACAACAACGCTGATAGTATGATCACATCAGAAAAGAAATATCAGATATATAGCGGAAGACAAGTCTGGATACATGCTACAACAATCAATAGTTCACAAGAACCAAATACACATATACATGGATACCAACATACATAAGACGAGAATCAATAAACCAAAAGAACTCCTCGAAGGCTAGACAAAAGATGATGTGAAATCCCAAAAAGCTGAAGCTGCAACTGAATCAGAGATAGCGATTACCCTGAAATAACTAGGTCTGACCCGAGTATTATTTAAAGAAAATAATAAACAGATCAGTCTAATTTATTCTTAGAAGTGAATGCATCATAAACAACATCAAGCAAAATAATAATTGTCTCGAATGAGACTATTCAACTTAAGAAATCAACATAATTTAACTGAGGAAAACACATCAAACTCCATCAAAATCAACTTTCAAATTCACAATTGAATTTAAAACCGCAATTCACAAAATCTAGAAATAAAAAATAGATAACTAGAAATTCAACATAAAAGTGGATCGATCCCAGCAGATGATGAGTTTTAGCTACGCCGCACGAGCATCTCAAATGGTCGAAGCCTACCAAGTACTATAATTTTTTGGTGCGCAACAAATGACCCGAAGGTCTAGTGCTGGTAATTGACCTAAAGGTCCAACAAATGACCCGAAGGTCCAACCAAGTGGCTCGAAAGCCCAACAAAATCATCAACATCAAATATTTCAATTAACGAGTCCGGAATTAACCAAAATAGTAAAAGTATGGTTCCATACTCCACACTTTTGCTAACTCGTTTAAATCTTTTCATCGTTTCCTTGAAAGTGCAAAATTGTGTATTTTATATACATAACATTTTACGTTCTCAAATGGATGAGTTTGCAATTAAGCGAATCACTAAAAGTAAGGGTTCATAGTCCTCAATTTTGCTGAAGCGTTTAAATCGATTCCTCATTCTTTTGAAAGCGTTAACTGTAAGATTTTTGAAAATAATTTTATTTTTTAAAACGATTTTTAAAACACGTGATCAAAACAGCAACAACTATAGCAATTTCGATGAGGAAATTGCGCATCACAAAACACCGTAAAAACGGATACCAAATCAGCGTTGCAGGATTACCGCTTAAAAATTCACTTTAAATTAACAGTTACTGACGTTAAAATAACAATAATTTTTATTCACCAAAAATGTCGACAAAACGACACGCTTCAAATTTATAATACCGGTGTAAAAATTCCATTATAAAAATAACGGCCCAAAATACGTTTTTAAAACGTAACACCGGTTCAACAAAATTTAAATAGCGGACTAACTACTATAATTTCACCAAAAATATTGTACCGTCTCAACTTGAAATTAAAGTATACTTTGCAAAACATGTCTAATGTAAAACTAAAAAGGAAATGCATTAATAATATGAAGAAAAATGGTCTCTGGACACACAAACAAAAAATGGTTTCTAGACATACAACATCATAATTAATTGCACGAAGGATCAAATACATTCTCGCCTGTATGCATGAAGGTGCACAACACAAATGCACGAAAAGATGAGGTGGCCATATTCAATTCACATATATGCATGGAAGGATGAGGTGGCCATGACCACTTGCACGCATGAAAATAAAATAAAAGAAGACCTGGACTAACAACACACGTCCATATAAATGGACCAAAAATGTAACTTGGTTTAGATAAAAACAAATAAAATATATAACAACACTACATGGACACGCAATGATCAAAAACAAAAATGCAATATATCTTCTGTGCTTTCATGCAATACCACCTATCATGCATGCAAGTGACAAACTGGAATATTTTGTAGGCATTGCACGCAAGCAACTAAATGGTCTCTGGAAACATTAATATATATGCCTTGTACGCAACTCACAAAATGGTTTCTAGACTCAAGTATGCATATTTTGTATTACAACACTTAATAATATGAAAATATTTATGCACACAAGTATGCACATAAAGAATTGAAATGCCTGGAAATACACAAGTATGCACGTAAAGAATTTGAAATGCCTGGCAACTAACATTCATGTTTACCTGTAACAAAACACGCACACGTACCCAAAAAACCAAAGTTTGTGAAAAAAACGTGTTGAAGCCGAAACAATTGTTCACTTTTACAGGTTGAAGCCAAAACAAAGCATGTGATAAAAAATTCTGGCAATACCATGTCTGCAAAATATGCATACACACACACCTATGCTCGTACTACTTCTAAATATATTCACGTTTTAAGTTCTTGCGTATCTGTATCCATACGTATGCGCAGGGAACAATGAAAAGAAGAAAAGAACAATGAAAAGTGAGTAAATGTGTTACCTCCTTATGTTAAAGTCAGACAATGAAAAGAACAAGTTGAAGCAAAAAAAAAAAACAATTATCTGGGCACAAATAAGGATTAGAAATGTGAGTAATACTCATAGAAGTTAAATTCCCTGAGCAGCCATTAATATGTTTTGCAGAGCTATTGCAGAGAATGAAAAATGATGTAGCTTTTTCGTTTTTTTCTTTTCAATTTGCACAAGTCAAAGAAATGAGTGTGTTTTGCCTTGGATGCACCATTGCATTAATTTAGAGAACGTGTTGGCCAACATTTAAGTGCACGAGCATTAAAAGCTGGACGTGCTTAAGTGGGAGGTAAAGTACTTGCTGCAAAAAAAAGATGACAGCAATTGCATAATGTTCACTACTTGTTTTTTTACAAACTCTTAATGTCTGCAAACAAATAAAATGTTCACTTATAAAATGGTCCACTTCTTTAATGCATATGAAGGCTAAAATGCCCCTTATTTCCAACATGTATTGCTAGTTAGGCTACTGACCTTTACAACATTTTTTTTAAAATTTTAATTTAAAAAATTTCCATTTAAAATATTTGCTCCGACGGTAATTCAAAAATCACGATCGTTACAAAATTTTAAAATATTTATTTCGACAGTAATTCAAAATTCACGGTCGTTACAGACTCCCCCTTATAAAAATTACGTCCCCACAATTTTCATATTAGAAGTAGTCAATAACGTAAATAATTCATCACAACCATGATTCAAAATAGAAAAGATGGATATGAATGCTTACCCCCACCCGAAGAGGAGAGAAAATCCGGATAAGAACGCTCGATGAATTCTCTGGTTTCCCAAGTGCAATCTTTGGGGTTTGCGGACCATTGAATTTTCACAAGCGGAACTTCTTTATTCCGAAGGCATTTAACCTCCGAAGCTAGCATGCAAATATGATTTTGCACAATAGACTAGTCGGGTGAGATCTCAAGATCTTGCAACACGTGAGGATCAATAATAGAATCTGAATCTCGAAGGCATCGACGAAGCTGGGATACATGAAATACGTCATGAATTCCTGAAAACTGAATAGGCAGCGATACACGATAAGCAACAGGGCCAATGCGTTCCGTCATAGGAAACGATCCAATATAACAAGGAGCCAATTTCTCGAAGCTACTAAAACGCACCACACCCTTTATTGGGGAAGCACGAATCAATACAAGATCGCCAACAGAAAATTTCAAACTTCTACGATGATCGGCATAAGATTTCTGCCTATTCTGAGCCTCTTTCATTTTCTGTTTAATGATATCATTCCTCTCAGAAGAACCACGAATATAATCGGGGCCGAGAACTAACTTTTCCTCCGATTCCAACCAACAAGATGGTGATCAACACGGTCTTCCGTAAAGAGCTTTGAAAGGAGCCATACCGATATTGGATTGAAAACAGTTGTTATAAGAAAATTCAACAAGAGATAAATGGTCTTCCCAACCGCCACCAAAATCAAGAATGCAAGCTCGAATGAGATCTTCCAAAACTTGATTCACCTTTTCAGTCTGACCATCAGACTGTGGATGATAAGCTGTACTGAGATTGAGCTTAGTGCCCATAGCTTTCTGAAGACTCCGTCAGAAACCACTAGTGAAAAGCGGATCTCTATCACTAACAATAGAACTAGGCACACCATGAAGTCAAACGACTTCTTTAATAAAAAGCTTAGCCAACAGAGGAGCGGTCCGATTGGACTTGATAGGAATAAAATGGGCTGATTTGGTCAATCTGTCAACAATCACCCAAATACTAATATGGCCCGACCTCGAACGAGGTAGACCATCAATGAAGCTATAGAAATCTGATCCCATTTCCACAATGGAATCTCAAGAGGCTGCAAAAGACCACTAGGACGCTGGTGTTCTGCTTTAACAAGTTTACAAGTCATGCAACGACTTACATAACTTGCAATATCACGCTTCATACCCTCCCAATAGTATAAGCGTTTCATATCAGCATACATCTTACTACTACCCGGATGGATAGTATACTTAGAACAAAAACAGTCCTTAAGAATGTCATTTCTAAGATTAGGAACATTAGGCACAACCAACCTTCCCTTCTTCCGAATACAACCATGAATATCAATATCGAAATCCTTAAGTTCATCACTTTGGGATTCCGATTTACAACTCTGAATAAGATAAGAAATATGTGGATCATGTTTCTGGGCATCGGCAATACGATCCAACAAACTAGGACGAGCTTCCATGCTAAATAAAAGCACGGGAGAATCAGAAACTGAAGGACGGTCTCTAATATCACAAAGAGATAAAGCTTCCAAAATATTCCACTCTGCTAGCATCATGGAAACAACAACCTGCTGCTTGCGACTAAGCGCATCAGCAACTCGATTACCCTTACCAGGGGTATACTGAATATTGAAATCATATGAAGCAAGAAATTCGAGCCAATGCTATTGCCTCATATTAGGCTCTTTCTGAGTAAATAAATACTTCAGAGATTTGTGATCAGTGAAGAGAATAAAACGCTCGTCCAATAAATAATGTCGCCAAATCTTTAGAGCAAAGACTATAGCGGCTAACTCCAAATCATGGCTAGCATAATGAATCTCGTTAGGCTTTAGTTGTCTAGAAGCATAGGAAACTACTCTATCCTTTTGCATAAGAACGACACCAAGTCAAAAACCACTAGCATCGATATAAACAACAAGATCATGATTCCTTTCGGGAACCACTAAGATAGGAGCATGAGTAAGGAGATCTTTTAACTTCAAGAAAGAACACTCACACTTATCCGACCAAATAAAAAGAACATATTTTCTCGTAAGAGTGGTAAGCGGTAAAGCAATACGAGAAAAGTCCTTAATAAATCGGTGATAACAATCCGCCAATCCTAGGAAACTACGGATCTCAGTAACAGTCTCGGGCCTCTTCCAATTCCGAAGAGCTTCGACCATGGAAAGATCGACAGAGATACCATTGGAAGAAACAATATGACCGAGAAAATTTACCCTATTCTCCCAGAAGTGACACTTGGAGAATTTGGCATAAAGCCGATGTTGACGAAGAGTACTCAAAACAATCTCCAAATGCTGAATATGATCAGCTTCAGATTTGGAATAAATAATAATATCATCAATGAAAACCAAGACGAACTTATCAAGATATTCCCGGAATATCCGATTCATAAGATCTACAAAATACGTCGGAGCGTTCGTCAAACCGAACGGCATAACAAGCCATTCGTAAGAACCATAACGAGTACGGAATGTGGTAAGAGGAATACTATATTCCGCCACTCGTAACTGATGAAAGTCGGTAGCAAGATCGAGTTGGGAAAAGAGCTTAGTGCCACTTAATTGATCGAACATGTCCTCGATCCTAGGTAATGGATACCTATTTTTGATAGTGAGCTCGTTAAGCTTGCGATAGTCAATGCAAAGCCTAAGAGTACCATCTGGCTTTTTAACAAAGACAACGGTGGCGCCCCTAGGAGATGAGCTAGAACGAATAAAATGCTTGGCTTCCAACTCAGATAATTATTGCTTGAGTTCCTCATTTTCCTTAGTAGACATCCTCGTGGGAGGATGACTAACAGGATGAGCACCAGGGATAAGATCAATACGGAACTTAATTGCCCTCTTCGGCGGCAATCTCGAAATAGGCTCAAAAACATCAGAAAAGTCACAAACAATAGGAATATTATCTATGATATCCTCCGATTCGAAGGAAGAAATGAAAGCATTCGAATCATGGTCCATACTTCAAAATACAATAGATAACTGCTCGCTAGCATCGGGATGCTTGAGATATAAAGTTCTTTCGGTACATATAATTTGAACTTCATAACGAATGAGCCAATCCATACCAAATATCATATCAAAACCAAGATGATGCATAACATGCAGATTCACATGAAAGGAGAAACCACAAAGAATAATCTCAACATCAATACATAACAAACCAAGAGTAGCGGATCCACCAATAGGATTTACAATCCTCAAAGGGTCGCAAAGAGTAACAACATCCAAAGGAATAATACCAACAAGCTCCTTCGACACGAATGAATGCTGCACCCGTATCGAAACGAGCTCTAATAGAACGACCATGAAATAAAATGAAACCTTCCAAAACAAAAGGAGTAATACCTTTGGGCTTAGAAGAATCACCAGAAGCTTTAGCAACATTAAGCTTTCCAGATTTGAGACCCTTAGGAGCAGTAGGACAATCAAAATTCCAGTTACCTTCTTTCTTGCAATAACGGCAAATGCGGGGCTTAGGATAATTACGAAGAAGATGATCCAAAGAACCACAATTATAGCACGCCCTCTGAGAGGAAGGTGCACTACTAGGCTAAGAACTAGAGGTGGCTTGCTTCTTCTTTTGGTTGGAAGAGTTAGGCTTACGAAATGGAAACCTCTTCTTGTTGGGGTTCTAAGAAACCTCAACCTCATCACCACTATCACGTTCCTTTTCAACAGCTTCAAGACAAAGAGCCGAGTCAACTAGCTCCTCAAAAGAGAGCTTAAGCTGAAGAAAAAGAACTTTCTTCAAACCACCAACAAAACGAAGATTCTTCTTACGCGGAGTGTTAATGAACTCAACTCCGTACTTGGACAAGGCCTCGAAAGATGCAACATAATCAGAAACAGAGGACTTTCCTTGCTTCAACTCAAGGAAGCTACGAGCAAGATTCGCCTTTTCTGATTCAGGAACGAACTTAAGTTCGAAACGTTCCTTAAACTGAATCCAAGAGAGAGAGAGGACTCATCAACTTCTGCAATAAAAATCTCATACCAATCAAGCGCATGCTCTTGCAACATGCCAGATGCCACGAGAACGCGATGATGATCCGAAAGATCCATCCGAGAAAATATGCGCCCACAAGTGCGCAACCAAGTCTGCACCTCCATTACACTTTCCGATCCCTTGAAAGGCTGACCTCCAAGGTGGGAATAGTCACTACACATGTGGGTGAAGGCAGACTTGTGATTAGGAGCTGCGGGGGTACCAACAGGAGGCCGAGTACCCCGAAATAGCTCCATAAACTGATCAGCTGACATATAGACTCCGTCCGGATGAGAACAACTAGACGGGCCTGCAGAAGAATGCTTACCTCTACCTCGTCCAGCCATAGGCTGAGAGACAAGAGAAGGTAAAGATTAATTAGAACAATACACAATTGATAAGAAATTTAACAAATGGAATACTATGGAATATATATTTTTATTCCTAAACGTACTACACATATTAAAGTGGAAAAATAGATTAGAAAAGGCACGAATTAAACCCTCGAATAGTTGTAACAATTGTTCCATTCTGCTTCTGTTCTGTGTTTATTATATATTTTTTTCTGAATTTCAGCTCTGATACCAAGCTGTGACGCCCTTCCTCTATGCTCACAATAACAAAGGTTATTATAAGGAATAACGTCTGATATTGCAAAGAATAAGGCTTGTTAGAAGCGACCATTCGTAAGTTATGCCATAGACGAGTACTGATTACATCGATAGGAGTTGTGTAAATTACTCCCAAAGATATATATTCAATCCAAATCAAAAACGAAACTACGGTGGCTAAAAAAAAATCCAGAACAACTCATAATAACAACAACACTGATAGTATGATCACATCAGAAAAGAAATATCAGATGTATAACGGAAGACAAGTCTGGATACATGCTACAACAATCGATAGTTCATAAGAACCAAATACGCATATAATTGGATACCAACATACATAAGACGAGAATCGATAAACCAAAAGAACTCCTCAAAGGCTAGACAAAAGATGATGTGAAATCCCAAAAAGCCGAAGCTGCAACTGAATTAGAGATAGCGATTACCCTGAAATAACTCGGTCTGACCCGAGTATTATTTAAAAGAAAATAATAAACGGATCAGTCTAATTTATTCTTAGAAGTGAATGCATCATAAACAACATCAAGCAAAATAATAATAGTCTCAAATGAGACTATTTAACATAAGAAATGAACATAATTTAAATGAAGAAATCACATCAAACTCCATCAAAATCAACTTTCAAATTCACAATCGAATTCAAAACCGCAATTCAAAAAATCTAGAAATCAAAAATAGATAACTATAAATTCAACATAAAAGTGGATCGATCCCAGCTGATGGCGAGTTTTAGCTATGCCGCACGTGCATCTCAAATGGCCGAAGCCTACCAAGTACTATAATTTTTTGGCGCCCAACAAACGACTCGAAGGTCCAACAAATGACCCGAAGGTCAAACAAATGACTCGAAGGTCTAGTACTGGTAATTGACCCGAGGTCCAACAAATGACCCGAAGGTCCAACCAAGTGGCTCGAAATCCCAACAAAATCATCAAAATCATCAACAGCAAATATTTCAATTAACGAGTCCGAAATTAACCGAAATAGTAAAAGTATGGTTTCCTACTCCGCACTTTTGCTAACTCGTTTAAATCTTTTCATCGTTTCTTGAAAGTGCAAAATTGTGTATTTTATATAAATAATATTTTAAGTTTTCAAACGGACAAGTCCGGAATTAAGAGAATCAGTAAAAATAAAGGTTCCTAGTCCTTAATTTTGCTGAAGTGTTTAAATCGATTCCTCATTCTTTTGAAAGCGTAAACTGTAAGATTTTTGAAAACAATTTTACTTTTAAAACGATTTTTAAAATACGTGATCAAAACAGCAACAATTATAGCAATTCCGACGAGGAAATTGGGCATCACAAAACACCGTAAAAACGAATACCAAATCGGCGTTGCGGGATAACCTCTTAAAAATTCATTTTAAATTAACAGTTACTGACGTTAAAATAACAGTAATTTTTATTCACCAAAAATGTCCACAAAACAACACGCTTCAAAATTATTATACCGGTGTAAAAATTCCGTTACAAAAATACGGCGCAAAATACGTTTTTAAAACGTAACACCGGTTCAACAAAATTTAAATAGCAGACTATACTACTATAATTTCACCAAAAATATTACACCGTCTCAACTTGAAATTAAAGTATACTTTGCAAAACATGTCTAATGTAAAACTAAAAAGGAAATGCATTAATAATATGAAGAAAAATGGTCTTTGGACACACAAACAAAAAAATGGTTTCTGGACATACAACATCATAATTAATTGCAAGAAGGATCAAATGCATTCTCACCTGTATGCATGAAGGTGCACAACACAAATGCACGAAAAGATGAGGTGGCCATATTCAATTCACATATATGCATGGAAGGATGAGGTGGCCATGACCACTTGCACACATGAAAATAAAATAAAAGATGACCTGGACTAACAACACACGTCCATATAAATGGACCAAAAATGTAACTTGGTTTAGATAAAAACAAATAAAATATATAACAACACTACATGGACACGCAATGATCAAAAATAAAAATGCAATATATCTTCTGTGCTTTCATGCAATACCACCTACCACGCATGCAAGTGACAAACTGGAATATTTTGTAGGCATTGCACGCAAGCAACTAAATGGTCTATGGAAACATTAATATATATGCCTTGTACGCAACTCACAAAATGGTTTCTAGAATCAATTATGCATACTTTATATTACAACACTTAATAATATGAAAATATTTATGCACATAAGTATGCACATAAAGAATTGAAATGCCTGGAAATACATAAGTATGCACGTAAAGAATTTGAAATGCCTGGCAACTAATATTCATGCTTACCTGTAACAAAACACGCACACGTACCCAAAAAACCAAAGTTTGTGAAAAAAACGTGTTGAAGCCGAAACAAATGTTCACTTTTACAGGTTGAAGCCGAAACAAAGCATGTGATAAAAAATCCTGGCAATACCATATCTGCAAAATATGCAATACACGCACATCTATGCTCTTACTACTTCTAAATACATTCACGTTTTAAATTCTTATGTATCTGTATCCATACGTATGCGCAGGGAACAATGAAAAGAACAGTGAAAAGAATAGTGAAAAGTGAGTAAATGTGTTACCACCCTATGTCAAAGCCAGACAATGAAAAGAACAAGTTGAAGCAAAAAAACAATTATCTGGGCACAAATAAGGAATAGAAATGTGAGTAATACTCATAGAAGTTAAATTCCCTGAGCGGCCATTAATATGTTTTGCAGAGCTATTGCGGAGAATGAAAAATGATGCAGCTTTTTCCTTTATTTTTTCAATTTGCACGAGTCAAAGAAATGAGTGTGTTTTGGCTTGGATGTACCGTTGCATTAATTTAGAAAACGTGCTGGCCAACATTTAAGTACACGAGCATTGAAAGCTAGACGTGCTCAAGTGGGAGGTAAAGTACTTGCTGCAAAAAAAAAGAAAAAAAGATGACAGCAACTGCATAATGTTCACTACTTGTTTTTTACAAACTCTTAGTGTCTGCAAACAAAAAAAATGTTCACGCTTATAAAATGGTCCACTTCTTTAATGCACATGAAGGCAGAAATGCCCCTTGTTTCCAACATGCCATTACTATTTAGGCTACTGACTTTACAACATTTTTTTCAAATTTTAATTTAAACATTTTCCATTTAAAATATTTGCTCCGACGGTAATTCAAAAATCACGGTCATTACAGATTTTTAAAATATTTATTTCGACAGTAATTCAAAAATCATGGTCGTTACAGATATGATCATTCTATCAAGTCGATATTTCACTGCCAAACTGGTGTGATTTTGTCAAAAATAAGATAAACATGGCTAGAGAAGTCTAAATTTGACGAAACCGAATATGGCACTCACTCAGAAAATGCTAAATATTTTATTTATATAAGAATATTCAGACTTCAAAAATATTTTATTTTCATCAATGTAACTAACTTTACATTGAAATTGAAAATTACATAACAGAACAAACTTCCATATTTTCTGACGAAATTTTGACATTTACTACGTTTAAATAGACGTATTCCAAATAAATTTGTATTGCTCAATTCAATTGCTTTAAATTTTCACAAAAATTCAGTTAATTACATAATTTAAACTGTTAAAATTTATGGGTCATTACGTTCTATAAATAATATAGTTGGATGTAATATATTGTTTATTAGGTAGAGAAATTTTATAAATATTGATTGAAAAATAGGATTTACAAATAAAGTAAATATAAATTGGAAGTTTAGAACAGAAGTTCCGGAATTTCTGAAAATCTCTTTCGAAAGATTTTGGAATATAATATTAGTAGTATTTGGAATTATTTTCTGATATAAATATTTCAAGAATATTTGAAAGAAATATTTTAAAAGAAATTTTTTAAAGGAAATAAGTTCTGTATTCCCCTCTTTGTCGTTAGAAAAATAAATTTGGTGTTGAGTTCATGCATCATCGACGTTCATTTTCGAGTTTTAAAGTGGGAAGACAGTTGTACTAATTTTACTACACATTTGTTTTGATAAATAAATCTTGATTTTGAATCCCTAAATATGATTTGATCTATAAAGGATATATATATATATATATATATATATATATTTTATTTTCTAAATGACTGAAATGAATCTGGGATTTAGTTCTTAAAACCTTTTGATAATTAATAGCTTTCAATTATTGCAATGAATGAAATCTTGACTATATTAATAATTAGAATCCTTTGAAATGAGGAAAATAAGAAATTATAAGCTAAATAATTAATGTATATATATGAGATGGGAAATTGTGATATGTAGATCAAAGGATAGGGAAATTAAGAAATGTAACTATTGAACATTTTGTTAGCTTAAATAAATAAGAGAAACTTATGTAACATTCAATTACATTCTAAAAGGCATAATGTATAACTTACCAAATATTAAAAGTTGAAATGTTTAATAAGAATATGTAATAGAATATTAGACAAATAAACTTAGGATATGAAGTGTTCATTAGAATTATGCTTATAAGTGAAGAATTAGGGTGTATAAAAATAATATGAACTTAAGTTAATAATTTGAAAATGCTTGTAGTTATAGTTTAATAAAAAGGAGGAATATTGTAAGTAAATGATTATAAACTTAGGTAATGTTTAAAGCCAATTATAATTATAGTAAATAGTAAAATTGGATACTATATGTGAAAGAAATAAAAGTGAAAGGTGAAAATCTTTTATAAGTATGAGTAGTTTCACAAATGAATATTTATATAAAAAGGAAAATCAAACTAAATAGTAAACATGAAGTAAAATGAAATAAAATGTATACAATACATCAATAATGAATTCATTTATGATCCAAATAATTTAAATGGATATAACTTATGTAAGTATGGAATGTAAATTAATGAAATAAGCCTTATATGAATGAATGAGAATTAAAATTTTGTAAGTAATGAACGTGCATTAAAGAAAAATCACTGGATGAAAAAAGGAAAAAGAAAAAAGGAACAATAAATGATGTGAAAAAGGATTAATAGAATAAACTTAAAATATGTTGAATTCTTTATTTTTTTTGGCTTATGGGACGTTGGGAAGTGTATTTTAAATTGTTCAAAATGTGTAAATAATCTATTAAATTATCTAAGACTGATGAGTGCATGGTATACTTAGTAGTTTATTTATCATTCTATATGATTAAAAGTTCTAAACTCGAACAAACCATTAGTTTTGGTTGCTATGGATGGATGATTGATTTCTTTGATTTGCATGTGATGATTGTATGGTTTTGTTTGCAAGTGCTATTGTTATTTGTATTGATTTGTTGTTATAAGTTGGAACAACATAAATATTCTCTTTAACTTAATTGTTAACCACTTTGGAGTATATAAGTAAAATACAAATTTATATAAGCAATATCTACTGTTTTTGGTTTCATAAATAAGCGTTGTTTGCATGACAAATAGGTACGTTTTCGAGTTACGGTTTTATAACGATATTATATTTTTTCCATGGTTTGGGATATTTTATTTTGAGATATATGATATATATTATTATTATTGATATTATTAGTTCTCCCAAAACCTCTTCGTATAAATGAGACTCTGCCGAAATTTTCTATGAATTTTGGACTTAGAAAATTTTTGTGAAATGTTTTACAAACTTTTGTTAACTCGAATATAAAAGGATTTAATTATATTAAATTTATATGTTTTATTCAAATTATTTATTTATGTAAATCGATTGTTTATAAATTTAATATTTTAAATAAGAAGTATTAGTTCCTTATCCTTCTTTTCCCTTTTCGAGGATGAAGAGTTTGGAGTGGGGGGAGAGTGTAACGACCCGTATTTTTTTCGATAATTAAATTGTTGAATTAAATAAGATTTTATAATTTAATGTTTGTAGAAAATAAAATTTACGATGTAGGAAAAAAAAAACTAACTAGAATGAAGTTGAATAATGTAAATTAATGTAATAGATGACTTTTTGAATGTAATCCCACGTAATTGCAATAATTGTAAGTTATAATTGGTTATAAGTTTAAAATAAGGAAATAAATTTAAATGTTATATTAATTGATGAAATAGTATGTAATAAATTGAAATTGGATAAAATTTGTGTTGTGTTAGTAGTTATAACATTTGTGTGTAGATAACAAACTTATAAATGTGATAAAATTAAGAAAATGTAACAAGTGTTATTTGTTACCGATTTATTTAATATGTTGAATTAAGTTGGAAATCAATTGCAATTAAATGTAATTAAATATTACGTCAATATGAGTTAAGATAATAGCTGTAAATTGTGAAGGTAATAAAACGTACAGAAATGTCAATTGTATTCTTAAGGAAATAATTTATTTAATAAAAAGAGTGAAACTAAGATAAATGAATTTATTGAGACTTTAAATTATAATTAATGTTAAAATTGAAAAAAATTCAATATAATTGAAATACTGCAACTAATATAGTAAAAGATGATAATTATAGAAGATTAATACAATAAGATGCAAACAACTGTTAATTATGTCCATAGAGCAATGTTTCATTGAATAAAAAGATTGAAATCTAATTACATCAATTTATTGGAATTAGAATATAATTAATTGAAACTAAATGTAATTAAATATCGTGGCTAATGTAAGAAAAGGCATCAATTTTAAAAAATGTGGATAACAATATAGAAAACTATGTTAAAAATTTAGTAAGGTATTGGTTGGTTTAATAATAGGAGTGTAAATCGAAATAAAAGAATAAAAATGAATAAGTTTAATAAAGGAGTAAAGTTATGTTTATTTATTTGAAATGCTTGGTAGCTGAAAGATTGATTATAGAGACGAGAAACTATTATCTAGTAAGAAAATTGTTTGTATCCAATAGTGTATAAATATGTTTAAATTAGTATTAGATAGGAAAAAAAATTCTACTTCTATTACATTCATTCAGTCCATTTTGGAACTTAATCAACTGAAATTAATGTAATTGAAAACTTTCAATTAATAGGAGAGAGAATATTAAATTGTAAATTAATAGGTGTAATTAAAAGTAGTTTATGTTTGGTGAAAATTTATGGAAAGTTTGATTCAATGAAATGAACATTTACATCAAATAAAATGATTGTTTCATTTGTGAATGTAGGTTTAATTTCATTAAAAAAAGAATAGAATGATCGATTGTAAAGGAAGAAATATATATTTATTTGAACTGTGTTTTAGCTTACAAATTGATTACAATAATAGGAAAATAATATATTTCAGTGAGTTATTTATTGCTCGAGTGTATAAACAACAAATTTATAAACGTGTTTAAATAAACAATTGTTCTATTTTTCATCCATTTTAGTTGTCTGTTTTGAAATTTAACTTTATAAGTAATTACAATTAATATAATTCAAATATTTCAATTAAAAGGAAAGAAAACGTTGATTACAATTAATAGATTTAATAAAAGAAACGCACGTTTTGTGTTAAGCAAAAAGGGTGTTTTAATGGAAATAAAAGATCATTTTGGGAAAACCAAATTGAACGTTTTCATGTCTAAGGTAAGTATAAAAATTTTACAATGCGTAGATTAAAACCTAAACGCATACAAATTTGAATATTATTTGGGTTAATGAATTTAATTTGGTTACATTTCAACAAAAAAATTGAGTTCAAAAGGTTATGCGATGTACATGGTCCCTTTATTTCTTTTGTTATTAATTGTTGCATAAACGTTTAAAATAGTTACCTTATTATTGATACTTGATCCGTTCATTTCTCCTTCTATTTAATACGTGAGCCAAGACTTTTAGGATGTTATTTAATTCTTACCACCTCATTTTCACGTATACAAAATTTTACTTTCCTTTGGTTTGCAAACTTTTCCATTCCTACATACATTTCTTTATGCATTATTAATGCCCATAGCTTTCAAAATAAAATGTGTCATTTATTTTGTCCTTTCACCTACATTTCCTAATTATAAATAACTTGTATCTTATTTCATCATTTTCGTTTTGTTTCTTTTGACACCTCGTATTCAAAAGCTCTTTTTCTTGCAAATCCAAAAGCTTTCTTTTATGAAACATGAATTTTTTAATTTTTCTTATATGTCATTTCCTCATCTTAGTTGTTCTTCAATTTGTTTATTTTTTTTAATGCATACTAATTTTTATTTTAGTAATGTTTCTTATAACATGAATATCTTTTGCATATAAATTTGATTCACACATGATTTCTTCTATCGGATTCATATTTAAATTTCGTACAATATGAAATTGATTATGTTGAATTTGGAGACTATTGAGTTTTTGCACTTCCGTTTGGATTTTTATGGGCTAAAATCAAAGGTGAGTGTTTTAACCCGTTCGCAACTACAAAATTATCTTATGTTAGTTAAATTGAATTTTTGATATGATTTGGAATTGATTGGTTGATGTTTGGTATATTTAAATTCTCATTCTAATTAAATTTAACTTTTATTGCATTTAATCATCGTTTAATTTAATATTGAATATAATTGTCAATTTAATACTTGTTAATGATAATCAATTATCTATTGATGTTTATTGGTTGATTTGGGAGATGATTGTGATTTATGTTTAATTGTTGATATTGGACGTTTTGATGTTATATTGTGTATTGTTATAACAGTGCAAGTTCACTTAGTTATTGTTAGAAAATCCTTATGGGTTGAAATGATACATACCCGAACGATCATATATAGAATAGGAGAAATTTTATCGGTTGAAATGATAAACCTAAGCGATTTTAATTGATTTGTAATTTGGGACTGCGGGTTGAAATAATATATACCCGTAAATTTATAATTTTGCGGATTTAAATGATAGATGTTGGGTACGTACCTACCACCCACCGCATCAAAGCGAACCAACTTGAAGTAGCCACCACTGAATCAACCTACTGAACCAAGCCACGCCTTCACCACCGAACCATCCGGTCTACCGAACCACCCTACTCTCCAAACACTACCGGTCCAAAACTCTACTTCCAACCATCACCGAACCAACCGAGGCACCGAACCAACTCATACCTCCACGTACCACCGAACCACTCACCACCGGACCATCTACCACCGGTCCAATCCCTCTCTCCACTGAACCAAGCCTTGTCGAACCAACGCTGCCAAGCCAAATTGCTTCAGCCCAGGCCCACCAGCAGCTATATACATCCAGGACCCCTGCCTCCAGCCTCACTCTATAAATAGAGGGGCAGGGGTACAACAATGGCAGACAAGTTTGAGAGCTCAAGCACAGAAGGAACTTTCAAACAACTTTTATATACTTGTATAAAAAGCTTTGTACTTGTACTTGTAATCTGAAAGAAAAGGGAGAATAACATATAAAGTGGACGTAGGCACGTTCTGGCCAAACCACTATAAATCTGTGTGTCTTTTACAGTTTAGTCCATCTATTTTGTATATTTGCGTGAATCACCCAAATCGTTAGAAACAACATAAAATCAACTAATTCATACGACTTGGAGGTGTTTGCCCATTTTTTGTGCAAACATTTTTGGTGGTTTCACTGAGAAACTCAGGAGGAGCTCGAAGCTTCAACTTCTCCCACTCAACCCTTTTCCTATCAACACCGTTCATTGCTTGAAAAATATGGCTCCCGGACGGAAGAAAGATACTAACAAAGGAAAGAATGTTGCAACTGGCAGTATCCCAGATCCAGTGATCAGGGACCAAGACAATCATCAGGTTCCAACGGCAAATTTAAATCAGGCAAATCCGACAGCCCCCGCTACGGAATAACCAATTACAAGGGCGGATCTGGACAGGATTGTGGTTGAAGTAACTAACCGCTTCGCATCTCAACAAGAAGCCTTGGTGGACCAACTCATGTCACGCTTAAGGGATGCTGAAGAATCCAACCATAACACTGAATCATGGGGTGAGTCTCAGTCTGGAGGATCTAAGAAACGACAAGGGTCTTTCTTCTTCGAAGAGGCCAATAATAGAAACAGCCATGGTAGGAGCCGAGCCCGGACTCAGCCCGAATTCCGACCCGAGGAAACACTTGGAACCGAACCCAACGAAGGAGGTGACAGGCAGGGGTCGGATGTGGCTGAGCCTGTCATGCTACCTAACCATGAAAACACCAATAGACGGGGCCGAGCTGGAGTCCGGCCCGAAGTTGGACCCGAGTAAGTGCTGAGAACAGAACCCAGCAGGGGAAGATCAAGGCAAGGGCCAACTGTGGCTGACCCCAGCATGCCCCCAGAAGACCAGAGGCAGCCATTAGAGAATGTTAGGAGTGACAGACGATACCATCCCTACAAGCCGTCTGGACGGAATCAGTCCCGCAGGGAAGAACCAAACTCATTTCCATCCGCTCCAAGTTCCGATGAAAGGATGGCGCGATTGTTCAGAGAGTGCGTCCAACGGGAGCAAAGGGATCGGGGGATAGGTGCTAGGGTAACTAGCCCTTTCACCCGCAATATCGAAACCGCCATCACCCCTCGCGAATGGAAAATGCCAACAATGGAACCTTACAAGGGAACCTATGACCCCATAGTACACTTACAGAGATACACCCAGCATATGCTCATGAGCGGAGCAACGGAGGGAGTATCGTGTAAATGCTTCCCACTTTTCTTGGCAGATCTAGCTACCTCCTGGTTCTGCCACTACCCGAAGGGTCCATCAGCTCATGGGAAATGTTGAAAGAAAAGTTTATTAGCCAGTTCCGCATTCATGTGGAACAACCCAAGGATGCTTATTCCTTATCTAATATCAAAAAGAAACCCGGAGAGACAGTGCAACAATATCTAACCCGATTCAACGCCGCGGCGACCGCAGTCCAAGATGCCGACGAGAAACTTATCCTAATGGCTCTCTGCAGTGGTGTACATCCGGATACCAAATTTGCTAGAAGACTAACCAAGGAAAAGCCAGCTACTTTACCTGATTTCTTCCATCAAGCTGGAAAGTATATGAGACTTGAAGACGCTGCCACTGAGAGGCAGTCAGGGCAACAGGCTAAGACAACTACAGATAGGATTCCTGCTGCAGCAAAGGATGTTCGGAGAAATGACTTTAGAGACAATGCTGGGGGGCAAGAAGGGAGAAAAGCGCTTATACCGACCTGGGCCAAGATTTGACTCTTACACTCCTTTGAATGAAACGATCGAAAGCATCTTCCTAGCCACTCAAGACGAAGTTAGATACAAGCGCCCCCGCACAAGAAGGAGTCAGATAACGCGCTCAAGTCTGGGAAGTTCTGCCGCTTCCACGAATCCCATGGACATGACACCAATGAATGCCACCATCTCCGGGACTTGATTGAAGAACACATCAGAAGGAAGAGACTGGAACGCTATGTAAAAAGCCAGAACAGGACTTCGACTCATGCCAATAAGAATCCTGGGCTACCCCTCCCAGAAGTAGGTGGAGGAAATCGCAACACCAGCGGCTCTAGTCAAGGGATGATAGTGGTCCATACCGTATCAGGAGGACCACACATCGCCGACAGAAGCTGGGCAGAGATGGAAAGATACGATAAGTCACTTAGAAACGATGAAGGCTATGTTAACTCTGTTATGGAAGAACGCCACCCGAAACGGAAAGAGAATGACGACATCACATTCAGTAGGCATGACCTAGAGGGAAGACAGTACCCACACATGGATCCTATGGTCATCTCTGCCTGGTTCTGTCCAGCCAAAGTTTTCTGAATTTTAATAGACACTGGAAGCTCGGTAAATATCCTATTCAAGCATGCTTTCGACAAAATGAAGCTGTCAATGAAGGATGTGTCTCCCTGCAACAAACCACTACATGGTTTCACCGGAGATGCGAAGATGCCCCTCGGGCAACTGGGCCTTTTTATTGAAATAGGAAGTCATCCCCGCTCCGTTGTGCGAAAACAAACATTTGTGCTAATAGAAAGCCACTCGGCCTACAACGCCTTTTTGGGAAGACCAGCCTTGTTTGACTTCCAAATTGTCCTAGCCCCATGGTGCCTGAAAATGAAATTCCCAACAGATAACAGAGTAGGAGAAATAGAGGGAGATCAAGACGCCGCTCGAGATTGCTATGTAGCTGAGCTTCGCAATAACCGCAGGAAGGATAAAGGGAAGGATGCAGAGACTTCTCTCTGCAAGAAAAACCTGGAAGCATAGCAATTAAAGAAAGCCCCTCCTCTTCGATATACCAGCGATCCTTTCAACGAATTAGACCCCAGGGACAAAGAGGAGGAGGCCACCACCGAGCCTGCAGAGGCTATGGAATTTGTATCTGTAGACAAACATGACCCAAATAGACTGCTGAGAGTCGGGTCTCAGTTAAGAGCGGAGTTGAAAGATCAACTCGTCGATTTTCTTCTCCACAACATGGATGTATTTGCATGGACGCACGCCGACATGACAGGAATCTCTCCAGACGTAGCATGCCACATACTGAACATCGATCCCACCAAGGTGCCAGTGAAGCAGAAAAAGAGGAGCATGGGGGTAGAACGATCAGCAACCCTCGAGGAAGAAGTAAAGAACTTACTTGCCAATGACTTCATACGAGAAGCCATCTACCCAGAATGGATCGCCAACCCGGTGCTGGTAAAGAAAGCTAATAGGAAGTGGCGAACATGCATCGATTTCTCCAACTTAAATGACGCTTGCCCGAAGGACTGCTTCCCACTCCCCCGAATCGACCAACTCGTGGACAGCACGGCCGGACACGAACTCTTATCCTTTATGGACGCATACTCAGGATATGACCAGATCCCTATGCACGCCCCCGATCAAGACCACACTAGTTTCATCACTGACCGGGGATTGTACTGCTACAAAGTAATGCCTTTTGGACTTAAAAACGCTGGAGCTAC
This sequence comes from Allium cepa, assembly GCA_030765085.1. Taxonomy (NCBI): domain Eukaryota; kingdom Viridiplantae; phylum Streptophyta; class Magnoliopsida; order Asparagales; family Amaryllidaceae; genus Allium; species Allium cepa. The sequence continues at coordinate 269,605,689 of CM060928.1, forward strand.
TTATCAGCGCCTTGTCAACAAGATGTTTGCGGAACTAATAGGACGAACTATGGAAGTTTATGTGGATGACATGCTGGTAAAATCGAGGAAAGCCAATGATCATATAAACCACCTGGATGAGATGTTTCAAGTACTTCGCCAATATGGAATGAAGCTGAACCCTCTGAAGTGCTCCTTCGGAGTATTGTCGGGAAAGTTCTTGGGATTCATCGTCCATGCCAGGGGGATTGAAGCCAACCCCGAACAGGTTCGAGCTTTGCAAGATATCAAGACACCATCCACTCGAAGAGAGATGCAAAGCCTAAACGGGAAAGTGGCCGCCCTAAGCAGGTTCATCTCTAAAGCAACCGACAAATGCATCCCTTTCTTTGAAGCTCTAAAGAAAGACAAAGGAAAGTTCGAATGGACTGATGAATGCTCGACAGCCTTCCTCAACTTAATCGAACACCTCCAGAGACCACCAGTATTCTCAACTCCAAATGAAGGCGAGGAACTATACCTATACCTTGCTGTATCGTCCCATGCTTTAAGCGCCTCTTTGGTGAGAGAAGACGACTGCGCGCAACGGCCCGTATACTTTGTAAGCAGGAGTTTTACGGGGGCAGAAGCCAGATATCCTAAACTTGAAAAGCTAGCATACTGTTTGCTAATCACCTCACGGAAATTGTGACACTATTTCTAATCTCATTCCATCAGAGTTTTAACCGATCAACCGCTAAGGCAGGTACTCCATCGCCCCGACACTTCTGGGCGACTACTTAAGTGGTGCATTGAACCGAGTCAATATGATATCACCTACCATCCTAGCATCGCTATCAAGGGGCAAGCCATAGCTGATTTCATTGCCGAATTTACTACTAACGAAGGTAAGGAGCAATCTGAAATAGCAGAAGACATCAAGTGGAATCTCTTCGTAGATGGAGCATCAAATGAACAAGGCTCGGGGGCAGGTGTTGTGATAATCACCCCTAGAGGATGGAAGCTGCACTACGCCCTAAGGTTGGAATTCGCTGCCACCAACAATGAAGCAGAATACGAAGCAGTGATAGCCGGATTAGAACTTGGCTTGGAGATTGGAGTCGGTTCTTTATGTCTCCATAGTGATTCTCAACTCATTGTAAATCAAATACTGGGGGAATTGCAGACTCGAGGAGAACGACTCATAGCATATCTAAAGAAGACCAAGCTGCTGCTCAATCAATTGGATCACTATTTAATCAAACACATTCCTCGAGAAGAGAATCAGGAGGCCGACGAACTGGCAAAGCAAGCTAGCATGAAGGACGGCGCTACTTCCCGAACAATAACCATCTCAAAGCAATTGGCTCCGAGCTATGTAACAACCCGATATTTTCAGTCATTCGCATCCGCACATGTCGGACTTGAATTGCTCAAAATACCGCGTTGTAAATAAATTTGGAGCAAATGAAATACAATCACACAATCACAGACACAGAAATATCAGAATAACTCGCAGTGGAAATAAAAATACCATAGTAGTTCATGAAGCTACTATAACAAACTCTCAAAACATAATACATAATATTAGTCTGAAACATATACAATAGAAATCTCAAATACATAGAAGTTTATAAATACCAGAGCTGAAATAGAACAACAGAAACTGAAAGGAAATAGATAACTAGACAAGCAGAATCTCCAGCGATTCCTAGCTCCAGAAAAGAAATCCAAAGCTAAGCTGTAAATACTCAGGCTGACCCGAGCGTAAATTAAAACACAAAACACTCGAGTCAGGACAATATATACTTATATAATGTAAACCAACTCAAGTGAACTGTAGTAGAAATGCACAATAACTTAAAGGATGCTTGGGATCGCCCATCCTTTAAGAATCAGTTAAACTATAAATTAATTACATCCCGTGGTTAAAATTTCAAAATGATATTTTATACTTCAATATCAAATATAATTTCAAAATTCAATATCATATCTTCCAAACCACACTCATTTTTATTTAATTTAAATACCTTTACAAAACACATTTCAAAATAGTTTATATTTCAAAACAAATTACTTCATTTTAAATCATAAAAATGAAGTTATTATATTTAATAATTAAATTATTAAATTTACAAAATTTTAGTCTTTCAAAATTCATTTATTAACTTAATTTATTAAAACAAATGAAAATTCAACTTTCGCAGCATTTAGAAATTGCTACGGAAAGTTACATTCAAAACAGATCAATTTAACAAAAGATAGCATTTAAAAATGCTGTAATAGGGTTACATTAGTTTCAAATAAAACTTAGTTAAATTCACAATTATAGCATTTACAAAATGCTATAATAACCTTTAATTAAACTTAGCCATTTGGTTCATTATTATCAACTACAGCATTTACAAGTGTTGTATTATCATTTACATTAGAATTAATAGCATTTCAAAAATGCAGTTAATTAACTTCAAGTATTCAATATAATTTCAAAAACAATCATATTTTTATTTAAATCATTTTTAGCTTATAAAATCATATAATTTCACTTTTAAAACAGTCATTCAAATACCCTTATATTCATGATTTTATAAAGTTAAATCTCCATTCACAAAAATCAAAATTTAATAATAATTCACTTATTAAATTCCAACATTAAATTTTAAATTCATTATATTAAATTTAACTTAACATTTAAGTTTAAAATTTTCAAATATAACTTAATTTCATTTTTTTTTACTTAACTTAAAATTCACCTTTAAGCCAAATTCACAAATTTCCAATTTTAGTTATATTTCCAAATTTCAACCTAAATATTCATTCATTTCACATTTTAACTTTATTCAAAAATCATTAATATATTATAAAATAATTTTAAATTCATTTAATTCAAAATATCATAAATTTATCATATTTTCATATTTAATTTAAATTCCATTTATCACCAAATTATAATTTCCAAAATAACTTACATTTCAGATTTCCTAACTTTACCATTTATTTATTTCACGTGTAAATTTTCAGAAAATCAATAATGCTTTACAAAAATCATTTTTAATCAAATTTAAATCAAAATATTATAATATTTACATTTCTAAAATAATTTAGAAATTTTAGAAAAACATATTTTAACAACGGGTCTGTATTTCATTTTCTAGCCTAGATGAAGTGACACGGGTAATATATCATTTCAACCCGTAATTTACAAAGAAAACTGGGTTCGATCATTTCAAACCCGCAATCCCAAGTAAAAGAAAATAATTGAAAATCATTCAGGCCTATCATTTCAGCCCATAACGATTTTCTCCTATTCTAAATTCCGTTCGGATATGTATCATTTCAACCCATAGTGATTCTAGTCTACAGGGAACTTGCAGTGTGATAAACTGATGAAAATAATAGAATAGCATGAAATAAAAGTAACATATGGTATAACAAGTGTAAATATAGGTGTGAATTTCATATGAATATAATATAGCACTTATAACAGGATGATATGCATTTACAGATTCAGGTGATGTCAGTTTATCACTATATAAGTACATATTAGTCTGGTGAGATTTACTCACTGTTTTGAGCTGATGACACAACGACGAATTGCACAACGGGATCTACACAAGCACAAAAGCACGATACAGATACGAAATGGAGGAGCCAAGGATTAATTCCCTTGAATACAAATCAAACAAACAATATAACAATTATAAGGTTTCAGACCAAAAATACGATAAACGATGCTAGAAATTAAGGAACAACAATTAATCAAACACTTGCACTTGCTTCCACCATCACTATGCTCAGCCTATAGGGTGATAAGGTACTGCCATGGGGTGTATTTGGTCAGGTATGGGTCATATATGGTCGGCCTAGCAAGGGTAGTGAAGGTATGGAAGCTGCTATGTATGAAAATACAAGTACAAGGCAAACAAGTGGATTTTTGTGCAATTTCAAGCATCGGGCAAGGCTACAAATGGCATGGCCAGACCTGCTGGAGGCTAGGAGATGGTGTGGCAGTGGTTTTGGTTCAGGTATGAGCTGGAGAAGGTGGTGCAAAGGGCGGCTAAGGGTGTGATGAAGTGGTGGAAGTTACAAGGTGTGAATACAAAGGGTTTAAGGCAAATAAGTGGCTTTTGTGCAACCATGGCTCAACCAAAGGACCATTGGGCTCGGCCCCTACAAGGTGAAGGTCAGGTGGGTTCTGGAGTGTCGGACAAAAGTGGTGGAGGGACTGGTGGCGGCGGCCAAGGAGGTGGTTTAGGTGAAAAATGAAGGGTATGTGCATAAATGGTTCGGCTAGGCTGAACAAGTGGAGTGTTTGCATAAACTTTGGTGGATCTAGTCATAGATGACCACGGCATGGCTTGGTCAGTGGGCTGGAGGAGATGGTGACCTGATGTGGTGATGGTGGAGGCGGCTATGGTGGTGGAGGAGCAAGGCCGAACCTATGATGAAGAAGAACAAGTGTAAAAACCATGAATTCAAGCATAAACAAATGGAAAAAGGAAATAAAGTTTACCAAACTTTCTTCAAAAGCTATGGCCGAAATTTTTTGAGGAAATGAGAGAAAAAATGAAGTAAGTGAATGAGAAATGAGGGTGGCAGCTGAAAGAATGAAGAGATATGGCCATTTGAGTGAAAAGAAACGTTAAAATGTGAAAAGGTGGGAAAATCAAAAGGCATAGGAAACAAAAGGTCACAAACCCTTTCAATTTACCTTTTATTATTTATATAAATTTATGTAGCTGAAATAATAATAATATCAGATAATATTTCGAAATTTTCAACCAATATACAAATATATATAATATTTATCAATTATGTAAAGTAAAATTGAGGAAAATAGTTAAAACAGTGAACTAGACTAGCAAAATTTGAAGTTAAATGAAATAATTTTTAGAAAATTTATATAAGCTTGTAAATTATTTTTAAACATAAATAATAACATAAAATACAAATATATTCACAAAATAAATATTTAAAATTTAATTTAAATATAAAATTATAATGCAGAAAATAGCAGAAAATGGGAAAACAGCCCTTAAAAATAGGAAATCAACACAGTAATTTTTAGAAAAATTTTATTATTATTTTAAAAATATTTAGAGATGAATTTTCACAAATAAAACAAATTTAAAATAAAATAAAGAAATTTAAAAATGAAGAAAATGGCAGAAAATTAGAAAACAGCCTAAAAAAAATAGGAAATAAATACGGTAAATTTTGAAAAAATTATATTATCATTTTAAAAATGTTTAGAAATGATATCACACAAATAAAAAAAAATTAACATAATTTCAAAATGAAATAAAGTCAAATTTAAATATATAGTCAAAATCTAGGGTTGTTACACTCTCCCCCCCTCAAATCTTTTCGTCCTCGAAAAGGAAGGAAGCGGAGAAACAACAAGAAAGAGCAATAGGTTGGAATGCATCCCCGAAAGAAGGTAGGGAAAAAAAAGATAGCTAGGAGGTAAAGCAGGTTGAAAGACAAGGATGGACCATTATTTGAACCATTATACATTTCAATTTTTTTTTATGATGAATAGTCATTTGATTCAAATCTGATGGTTCAAAGTAAACAATATTTAAAACATTTTAAATTTTTAGAAGGGAAGATAACTGATCAAAATATTCTTTATATAGTACTTTATCAAGATAATTTTATCAAAATACTTTTATAACTCGATGTCTTAACAAGTTTATCCTCGTTCCTGTAGATTCTGGCAGTGCGTCGATCAGGCGCAAAGCTAGACTTCTCCAGGTACTTAGTAGACTTGTTTCAACACCCAATGAAAATACTGGAAAACTCTTTTTAAAAAAAAACAGATATGGAAAGTACAATCCAAACAAATCAACCAAACCGAAACAGTTGTCTAACCATGGATCGCAGATACACAATGGTTACGCCTGGATCCCCCAGGAAACAATCCGTATCCGTAAGCTTTCTCAGCCCTGCGAGTTACGCCATGATGACGAGTAGAATGCAGGATACACAATGGTTACGCCTGGATCCCCCAGGAAACAATCCGTACCCCTAGGCAAGACTCAGCCAGGCACTTGCGCTACTCTTCGCGACCTACACAGATTGCAGGATACACAATGGTTACGCCTGGATCCCCCAGGAAACAATCCGTACCCCTAGGCAAGACTCAGCCAGGCAGTTGCGCTATGTAGTCACGATCATAAGACCACGGGGATCGCCGTGGAATTCGATGGACACTCGAGTATCATATCCGAAAAACCTAAATCAAAGAGAGAGAATAATATCGATAGAATGAATCCACAGTGTGGCCACAAAGAGGATATCAAGCAGAAGGCACTTTCCATATCTTTACTTCGAAAATATGTATCATATAGTACCTTTCAAAATCACTTTCAAATATCATACTTATATAAAGTCCATTTTATATAAGATTTCATTTCAAATCAAATACTTTTCAAAATACTAGTATATCAAATCACACTTATATATATTTCAATTATATATCACTTTTCAAAATTTGGGTACCCTTTCAAATCAATTGTTCCAATTCAACAGTTTACTTATACAAATCATTTTTGTATAAGTTCGATAGCTCCCAAATCAAGTATTTAATAAAACAAGGTTCTAAATTTCAAACCATTTCGATATCAAATAAATTTTAAAATCATATATGATGTCACCAAATCATTTCTTTCAAGTTATACATATTCAGTTTCAAAATTTCTTAAAATAATAGGTTTAGAAAATAATCCAAATTTCTAAATCAACAAAATTTAGGTCAAATAAATTCATTTCCATTTCAAACATGTATTCACTTCAAAAGTCATAATACTTTCAAAGTTATGAATCTTTCGAAACTAAGATACTTGAAATCATTACACTTTGAAAATCATAACATTTAGAAATCATGCATTTGAAATCATAAAACATGCCCTTAATTCTTTACATTTCAATTTTTTTTTCAATTAAACCAAAATCTAAAATTTCCAATTTTAATTCAATTCAAACCATCAGTTTCAATTCAATTTAATATATTTTTTAGATTTGATCCACAAAATAAACTATTCAGTCTTAAATATATTTCAAGGCTTAAATATACCATATTTCAAGACTAAATTTTATAATTTTGTATATCTCAAATTTTACTTCATTATTACTTACATATGTCATTATTTCGCAACATTACATTCGATCGCTCGCTTGATCACACAAGTTCGCTTTCGAACTAGTATTGTCCATTCGACTTCCCTAATGCGGACTTCGATATGGTTTCTTGACTAGAAGCCATCAGTCTCCTTGCATAGCCATATACTATGATAGAGAATTCTAGAATCAAGCCCAAAATCCATATCAAATGTTCGCCATCAAGAATCAAATGAAAAATCCTAACACGAAATGGTGTAATTCACCTCGAACTTGTGTACTCAAACTGGGATCAAATTAATTATGCGAATAAAACAACGTACGTACAACTCATGTATCTATTCCAACTTGTTAAATAAATAGTTTTATAAAGATGTTACTAAGTTAAAACATTTAAAACCAAAATTTTCTCAAACATTTGAAGACTAATTTTTATCCAAAACATTTCAAAACTAAATTTCATATTAGTATAATTCAAAATAGTCTTATTTATTTACTTAACAAAACAGTTTCAACTTATAAAAAACCATATTAGTTCATACTTGAAACATACAAACTAAACTTATATTCTTTATCAAATACCTTATACCTTTCAAAAAATTTAGCTTTGAAAAATTAACCTTGATTTGGAAGTGCTCGAATCTTAAAATAGTCGAAGAAGTCATATTTTCTATCCAAGAGTTGAAAATCAACACTAAATCAGTAAATCAATTTCAAAAGTTAGGTTTCAAAATCTGAAACTCGAGAACTGAACACCGGCTTACTTTAAATCTTTTCAAATATATATATATATATATATATATATATCTTTCGAATATCAAACCATAGTTCGAAATCTGAAATCAAAATTGGTTTCACAAAATCACTCGCAGAGCAAAGCTACTAGAGTGGCCTCTCTCTCACGCAGAAACTCGAAAATCAATGTCGATGATGCATGCATTCATCACCGAAATTATTTTCCAGCGACATAAGTGAGTTCTGGACTTCAATTAACTTTGAAAAACTTCTTTGAAATTCCTTCGAAATCATTGACATTCATTCGAATACAATTGAAACATTTTTTATTTGAAAAAAATATCTTTAAATCATATTATTATTATATATTTTCCAAAATCTTAAAACCGATTTCAAAACACCGAAGTTCGATTCCTTGAAATTCAAATTCAAAACCCTTCAGTTATAAATCATTTTTGTATAAATTAAGTTTATTATAAATTTCAAAATTTCAAATCCTTTCAAAGCTTTTAATTTTCATTTTAAAAGGTATATAATCCTTATCGAAAACATTTCACTTTTTATATACAAAATATGGTCATCCTTAATAATTTCGATGTATGCACAATTTCAAAATACAACTAAACACAAATTTCCAAAGGATGATTCAAGGAAGGATTTAAAACAAACAAAGATTTAAAATTAGTGGAACTCTAATCAAATAGAATTCTAGTTCAAAGATAAACTCATACGAAGATCAGATAATTTAATTACCAAATAGAGGATAGATAAGCCTATATAAATCGCGGGCGAACTTAACCGGTCACCCGAGACTTTAGGAATATATATTCAATACGGAAATCTAAGGCAAATCGACCTTCGATCGCCAGAGAATAGAATCCGGGTAGAGCAGGAGATAGATAGCATCGACATCCGAGGATACAAAAATCTTCAGTGAATCAATGCCAATTGTAAAGGAGTTTCAACCATTTACAAATCATTCAAAGATTTACGGAATCATCGCTTTTTAGAGAGGTCATTCCAAAGTAGAGTTACAAATGCTCCAAAATTAAAAGGAAAAATGGGGAAAACAAGACTGGATTCCAGAACAAGTGGGAGCGTTCCAAAGTTCAAGAAATCCTAATCGATAAGAAGAATCTTAACCAAGAGATTTCTAACAAGGTGGATACCGAAGAGATGAAGTTTAGAAAATCTTGATTTCGAAATAAGAACATTTCTATACCAAAATAATCTTTGAAAAATCTTTTAAAAATCTTTTAAAAATCATTTTATACTTTGAAAATACGTTCTCTCACAAAGAAAGGATTCTGAGATTGATTTCACTCATTCTAGGGTGTTTCTACCCTATCTCTAATGAGTTTTTGCTCCACAGGCTAAGTTTTGCCTAAAAACCAAAGCTCTGATACCAACTGTAACAACCCGATATTTTCAGTCATTCGCATCCGCACATGTCGGACTTGAATTGCTCAAAATACCGCGTTGTAAATAAATTTGGAGCAAATGAAATACAATCACACAATCACAGACACAGAAATATCAGAATAACTCGCAGCGGAAATAAAAATACCATAGTAGTTCATGAAGCTACTATAACAAACTCTCAAAACATAATACATAATATTAGTCTGAAACATATACAATAGAAATCTCAAATACATAGAAGTTTATAAATACCAGAGCTGAAATAGAACAACAGAAACTGAAAGGAAATAGATAACTAGACAAGCAGAATCTCCAACGATTCCTAGCTCTAGAAAAGAAATCCAAAGCTAAGCTGTAAATACTCAGGCTGACCCGAGCGTAAATTAAAACACAAAACACTCGAGTCAGGACAATATATACTTATATAATGTAAACCAACTCAAGTGAACTGTAGTAGAAATGCACAATAACTTAAAGGATGCTTGGGATCGCCCATCCTTTAAGAATCAGTTAAACTATAAATTAATTACATCCCGTGGTTAAAATTTCAAAATGATATTTTATACTTCAATATCAAATATAATTTCAAAATTCAATATCATATCTTCCAAACCACACTCATTTTTATTTAATTTAAATACCTTTACAAAACACATTTCAAAATAGTTTATATTTCAAAACAAATTACTTCATTTTAAATCATAAAAATGAAGTTATTATATTTAATAATTAAATTATTAAATTTACAAAATTTTAGTCTTTCAAAATTCATTTATTAACTTAATTTATTAAAACAAATGAAAATTCAACTTTCGCAGCATTTAGAAATTGCTACGGAAAGTTACATTCAAAACAGATCAATTTAACAAAAGATAGCATTTAAAAATGCTGTAATAGGGTTACATTAGTTTCAAATAAAACTTAGTTAAATTCACAATTATAGCATTTACAAAATGCTATAATAACCTTTAATTAAACTTAGCCATTTGGTTCATTATTATCAACTACAGCATTTACAAGTGTTGTATTATCATTTACATTAGAATTAATAGCATTTCAAAAATGCAGTTAATTAACTTCAAGTATTCAATATAATTTCAAAAACAATCATATTTTTATTTAAATCATTTTTAGCTTATAAAATCATATAATTTCACTTTTAAAACAGTCATTCAAATACCCTTATATTCATGATTTTATAAAGTTAAATCTCCATTCACAAAAATCAAAATTTAATAATAATTCACTTATTAAATTCCAACATTAAATTTTAAATTCATTATATTAAATTTAACTTAACATTTAAGTTTAAAATTTTCAAATATAACTTAATTTCATTTTTTTTTACTTAACTTAAAATTCACCTTTAAGCCAAATTCACAAATTTCCAATTTTAGTTATATTTCCAAATTTCAACCTAAATATTCATTCATTTCACATTTTAACTTTATTCAAAAATCATTAATATATTATAAAATAATTTTAAATTCATTTAATTCAAAATATCATAAATTTATCATATTTTCATATTTAATTTAAATTCCATTTATCACCAAATTATAATTTCCAAAATAACTTACATTTCAGATTTCCTAACTTTACCATTTATTTATTTCACGTGTAAATTTTCAGAAAATCAATAATGCTTTACAAAAATCATTTTTAATCAAATTTAAATCAAAATATTATAATATTTACATTTCTAAAATAATTTAGAAATTTTAGAAAAACATATTTTAACAACGGGTCTGTATTTCATTTTCTAGCCTAGATGAAGTGACACGGGTAATATATCATTTCAACCCGTAATTTACAAAGAAAACCGGGTTCGATCATTTCAAACCCGCAATCCCAAGTAAAAGAAAATAATTGAAAATCATTCAGGCCTATCATTTCAGCCCATAACGATTTTCTCCTATTCTAAATTCCGTTCGGATATGTATCATTTCAACCCATAGTGATTCTAGTCTACAGGGAACTTGCAGTGTGATAAACTGATGAAAATAATAGAATAGCATGAAATAAAAGTAACATATGGTATAACAAGTGTAAATATAGGTGTGAACTTCATATGAATATAATATAGCACTTATAACAGGATGATATGCATTTACAGATTCAGGTGATGTCAGTTTATCACTATATAAGTACATATTAGTCTGGTGAGATTTACTCACTGTTTTGAGCTGATGACACAACGACGAATTGCACAACGGGATCTACACAAGCACAAAAGCACGATACAGATACGAAATGGAGGAGCCAAGGATTAATTCCCTTGAATACAAATCAAACAAACAATATAACAATTATAAGGTTTCAGACCAAAAATACGATAAACGATGCTAGAAATTAAGGAACAACAATTAATCAAACACTTGCACTTGCTTCCACCATCACTATGCTCAGCCTATAGGGTGATAAGGTACTGCCATGGGGTGTATTTGGTCAGGTATGGGTCATATATGGTCGGCCTAGCAAGGGTAGTGAAGGTATGGAAGCTGCTATGTATGAAAATACAAGTACAAGGCAAACAAGTGGATTTTTGTGCAATTTCAAGCATCGGGCAAGGCTACAAATGGCATGGCCAGACCTGCTGGAGGCTAGGAGATGGTGTGGCAGTGGTTTTGGTTCAGGTATGAGCTGGAGAAGGTGGTGCAAAGGGCGGCTAAGGGTGTGATGAAGTGGTGGAAGTTACAAGGTGTGAATACAAAGGGTTTAAGGCAAATAAGTGGCTTTTGTGCAACCATGGCTCAACCAAAGGACCATTGGGCTCGGCCCCTACAAGGTGAAGGTCAGGTGGGTTCTGGAGTGTCGGACAAAAGTGGTGGAGGGACTGGTGGCGGCGGCCAAGGAGGTGGTTTAGGTGAAAAATGAAGGGTATGTGCATAAATGGTTCGGCTAGGCTGAACAAGTGGAGTGTTTGCATAAACTTTGGTGGATCTAGTCATAGATGACCACGGCATGGCTTGGTCAGTGGGCTGGAGGAGATGGTGACCTGATGTGGTGATGGTGGAGGCGGCTATGGTGGTGGAGGAGCAAGGCCGAACCTATGATGAAGAAGAACAAGTGTAAAAACCATGAATTCAAGCATAAACAAATGGAAAAAGGAAATAAAGTTTACCAAACTTTCTTCAAAAGCTATGGCCGAAATTTTTTGAGGAAATGAGAGAAAAAATGAAGTAAGTGAATGAGAAATGAGGGTGGCAGCTGAAAGAATGAAGAGATATGGCCATTTGAGTGAAAAGAAACGTTAAAATGTGAAAAGGTGGGAAAATCAAAAGGCATAGGAAACAAAAGGTCACAAACCCTTTCAATTTACCTTTTATTATTTATATAAATTTATGTAGCTGAAATAATAATAATATCAGATAATATTTCGAAATTTTCAACCAATATACAAATATATATAATATTTATCAATTATGTAAAGTAAAATTGAGGGAAATAAGTTAAAACAGTGAACTAGACTAGCAAAATTTGAAGTTAAATGAAATAATTTTTAGAAAATTTATATAAGCTTGTAAATTATTTTTAAACATAAATAATAACATAAAATACAAATATATTCACAAAATAAATATTTAAAATTTAATTTAAATATAAAATTATAATGCAGAAAATAGCAGAAAATGGGAAAACAGCCCCTAAAAATAGGAAATCAACACAGTAATTTTTAGAAAAATTTTATTATTATTTTAAAAATATTTAGAGATGAATTTTCACAAATAAAACAAATTTAAAATAAAATAAAGAAATTTAAAAATGAAGAAAATGGCAGAAAATTAGAAAACAGCCTAAAAAAAATAGGAAATAAATACGGTAAATTTTGAAAAAATTATATTATCATTTTAAAAATGTTTAGAAATGATATCACACAAATAAAAAAAATTTAACATAATTTCAAAATGAAATAAAGTCAAATTTAAATATATAGTCAAAATCTAGGGTTGTTACAAGCTACGAGCCAATGAATATGATAGCTGCAATTGAAGAGGAAACTTGGATGACTCCTATCCGAAAATATTTACAAGATGGCACACTGCCCGACGGGCATAACGAAGTCAAGAAAATCTTCAGGAAAGCTTCCTGCTACACGATACAAGAAGGCATCCTCTATCGACGCGGCTTCTCTAATCCCTTATTAAGGTGTGTCGCTGGAAGGGAAGCCAAGGAAATCTTATCCTACATACATCGAGGAAGTTGCGGAGATCACACTGGTGGGCAGACTCTGGCAAAGAAGATACTCCGATATGGATATTACTGGCCCACCTTAAACAAAGACGCCCTAGACTTCGTCAAAAGATGTGACAGATGTCAGAAATTTGCTAAAATTCCTCAACTACCAATAAACGAGATTACTCAAATGACCATCCCTTGGCCCTTTGCAATATGGGGAATTGACTTGATTGGCGAACTGCCAGTGGGCCGAGGCGGAGCCAAATATGCCGTAGTAGCAGTTGACTATTTCACCAAATGGGTGGAAGCGGAGCCTCTAAATAAAATATCTTCGGCAAAAGTTATTAACTTCTTGATCAAAAATATTTTATGCAGGTACGGGGTTCCACTCAAAATCATATCGGACAATGGACTTCAATTTGACAGGGAGGAATTCGCTGACTGGTGCCGAGAGCATGGAATTCACAAAAGCTTCTCGTCTGTGGCTTACCCCCAGGCAAATGGACAAGTCGAAGCTGTGAACAAAATCCTCAAAACCCTAATCAAGAAGAAACTTGAAAAGTCAAAAGGCGCTTGGGTGGATGAACTTCCTACGGCACTTTGGGCCTACCGCACATCTTACAGAACATCGACAGGGCATACTCCTTTCTCTTTGGCATACGGATCGGAGGCCATGCTCCCAGTTGAAACTGTAGTGCCTTCCCACCGCAGGATCCACTACAACCCAAAAGAGAACGAAGAACTCCTCCACATTTCTTTGGATCTAATTGAAGAGAGAAGAAACGATGCAGCACTCAAAGCAGCAGCTCATAAGCAAAAAGTTGCAGCACAATACAACTCCAAAGTCAAGCACCGCAGCTTACAAGAAGGAGATCTTGTCCTCAAGCCGATCTTCCCGCGCCCCGGAGCGCTAGATCCAATCTGGGACGGACCCTATGTAATTCATAAAGATCTCCGCAACGGAGCCTATATTTTGTCAACAGTGGACGGAGAGGTGTTCCAGAGGGCATGGAACATCCGACACCTCCGTTGATACTTTTCTTAACTTGTACCGCCCATATGAAGTGAATTAACAAAGAGAATCAGTGGACGTAGGCATTTTCGTGCCGAACCACTTTAAAAATCTTGTCTCTTTTTAACTTGTTCCTTTATATCTTGGCTGCTTGTTAAGCTTTATCCTTTTCTGTTGAACAAAATCATGTATAACGACATTTCCATACTGGAACTTAACGGCGCAACCTCACCTGGACAAGACCCAACAGGTACTATGCGATTCTATGCACTCGTCAATGAGACACTTTTGCTCCAGCATCCCTCTGCTGCGGGTTAACTCATTGCTCGCGACTGCCCTCAAAGCCAACTGCAATGAGTCGATTATAAGTCATCAAGAAGGCCGACTATACCCGATGGTAGCTCATTACGGCGTTCAGCTCGCGGACAACTGTGAACCTAATTTAAGCCCCAACATAAGGTGTGGCCAGCCAGGGGTAGTTCACGGTTGACGATCGGCACCCACGCTAACCGGCCACAGTAAATCGAATAATACCCACGATTACGGGCCATAATGGCTCGGGTAGTTACTGTGCGCGATCTCGGCTCCGGTATGTCTTAAGTGCGGCTGTGGTAAAAAAGATAAACTCCCCGTGGAGGCGTAAGATGGGTGACAAATGTCTCCAAGACCCACAGCTAGGGAAAGTGACTACAAAACCCGTTTGCCACGAACTTAAGCATATCGACGGCCTTCCGTGATTGGAAATTTTACTGTTTCTCATATTTCCATTTCATTCAAAAACTTTTCTCCTATCCTATATAACAATCCTTAAAGTACAGGTCACAAAATAGGGGAACTCTCGCTTGTGGAAATATAAACTCACATCCGGATGGCGGAACACTCAGCTACATTCCATACTCAGTCACGCAAGACATTCATAGCAACCCTCTACAACTAAAACACGAAGGGCGGTACTATCTTCTCTTGTATACAAATATGTAGCTTTAATTTATTCACACATCATATTGGCATTACAAGACATGAAACAATATTTTGAGCAGAAACATAGCATCAAATGCGATTAAGTCACATGCATAAACACGCAGCTGTATTTCTTATGCAACATATCAAAATAACAACCACATTCGAACATAACAGAATCAGCTTATGTTATAAAATTACAGGAAGTCATTCTTTACAAATAATATAATTACAAGTTACATTAATGTTTCGGACTAACATAGACGGCAACCAAAATATGTACAAGTCAAGTCAAGGAATCAGAGCTTCGCCTCCATCCCGCTAGCCCTCCGGATCTACTTAACTACAGGGTCAGAACTCCCCGCATGTATTCCAGTGGTCCCGCCTGCCCAATTCAAAAGAGAATCCATCAATAATCATGAAAGATAAGCAATCAAATCATGAAAACGCTGAAAAGGAAAGACTTACCAGCGTCTGCTCCTTGATCATCATCATCTAGCTGCACGCCTACCTCATCCGCAGTAAGCAGCCGCATGCCCTCCTTAACCGCCACCTTCTCTTCCTTAGTGAATTGGGCCCTAACCACATCCATCCTGAAAGCCGCGCCACCTTCCTTATCTGCATCGGCCTTAGCTTCTTCCAAAGCCCGGAGATATATCCTAGCCATAACCCGGGGATAATCGTCCATCCAGGACAAGTTGCCCTGCCTCCAAGTACGGAAATACATGTCCTGGAGCATCTCGTCCATCATCCCCTCGTTCTCCTCAAACTCTTTCATCCGGGCCTCAGAAGCCGACAGTCGTGCGACAGCAGCATCTCTCTCCAATCGGTATCTCGAGCAATCAGCCTGAAGGGACTTCCGCATCACTTCCATCTCCTCCTTCAGCTTGGCCTGAGCAAGCTCTACGGCCTCAAGCCTCCCAGATAACTCTTCTACCTGCTCAAGATCCGCTCTTTGAACCTCGTCCACCGTTGCGATGGCCATGTCAATCCGTTCCTTGCAGGTAGCCTCCATCTTTCGTAGTTCTGCCTTACTAGCCTCTTCCATAGTCTTCTTCAACCGCCTGGAGGCTGCCTCATGCTGAGAAATCTGAATGGCTTGATTGGCAAGCTGTTTGGCCCGATCAGCAACCTTTAGCCGCAACCGAATGTTAGCACTTCCGATTTTCTCCCCAGCCTTGGCCAGTCGAGCGTGATGCTCCATTAGCCTCTTGGTCTCTTCAGCCACCCGATCGATGTTTGCCTTGGCCTCATTCCCCATGGTCACAATCCGAGTAGTAAGCAAATCGAGGTCTAAGGACTTAGCTTCATCAAGCACCCGTACCATGGGATTGCAGGGAAGAAGATGCTCACCCGTGGCCTCGTCAAAAGAGATGTCCTGAATACTCAGGTCCAGATCCGGGTGGCCGGCAAATGGGTTGCGAACCAAACCAGGATGGTCTATCGGAGTGACGGTTGGATTTTCAGATGGATGCGGGGAAGGCATAAGCTCAGTATCCTCCTCAGTAATATCATGGATAGGCTAGACTGGAGGCTGAGGGCCAGGTGAAGGTTCAAACGAGGATCGGCCCCTCTTTCTCTTTTGCATATCTTCTTCAATAACTCCAAGAAGAGGGCGATATCTAACCGCATCTCCAGGACGGCTAGCTGACGGCTTTGGTTTGGCAGAAGCTTTGAGTAGCTTGTACTGTTCAAGGCGGTGCCGAATATCTGATGTCTTGGCCACCTTACCTGTTCCTGGAATAAAAACCAGGTGTTACAAGCATGCATGAAACTATGATCCAAGAAATATGTTAAGTAGGAAAACGCGCTTATTTTACAAACCCTGAGGGGGAGAGGGATACTGCAATAAGTCCTGAATTTCATTCCAGGATGGGAGCTGGCCGTAAAATATTCCTAAGTCCTTATCATAAATGGAGTCTGCAGAAATCAAGAATTCACCTTAAGTTACCCTAGCTGGAGGAACCTTAGAAGATGAATCGGCACCAGTCCCAGCCTTGTCAGCCTTCTTCACCTTCTCCACCGAGGCTGATCCTTCCTCCAACCCCTCAAAAGCCTGGCGGAAGGCATCATCCGTCCACTCTTGGATCTCCCTCGCCTACTCAGAAGACAAAGCCCCGGCACCACTACCACCCTATCCTTCACCTTCTCCATCTCCTCCACTCTCCTCCTCGCCTTTTTCCTCCTCTCCACCTTCCTCCTCCGGAATATCTGGGCATGTGCTAGGGGAGGGTCCGTCAGACTTCTTAAGCTTTTTCCCTCCAACGACTGAAGGTACCGAGAAAGGTCTCCTCTTGCTACTCTTCGCAGTGGCCCCATCTTTAGCTTTAGCAGCCCTCTCCTCCGCTGTATCTCTCTGCTTAACCACAAATTGACGTGGCAGAATCAGGTTGTGCTCCAGGAGAGTGGCATTCCTGATCAGGTAAGAAGCCGACCTATCCCTTCCCGAGATAGCCTCTATCTCCGCAGCCATCTGTACCAGGCGATCATTCTCCACGACCTCAAAGCCACCTGTCGCTAGCAAGAAATAAAAGCATATAAGAAGAAGCATTGTAGTCGGGAAAAAGAAATTACGAATGGAATTCAACTTACAGCCAGAAGTGAAAAGGTGAAAAGAAACAGAGTCGTCCTTGATGAAGAACCATTCCTTCTTAAACATGGTAAACTTCGAGTATAAGTCCAAGACCGGCTTGAAAGACACAGCCGACTCTAAACTAATGTACGGAGACCCATTCTTGTAGCCCCTCAGATTATATAGATATCGGATTTCCCGGTTAGAAGGGGGCGCCCATATCTCCTCTGGAAGATAACGAATAGACACACTAAGATGGCATAGGAGTTGGGCTGAAGCTGAAAAGGAGCCACTTTCAGGTAAGTAATGAAGCTGACTATCCACGCATTGATCGGAGGAATAGCCCCACACATGCAATGGTATCGGCTATACGCGAAGTATCCTTCAGGGGGATTATATGGCATGACCCCCTCCCCTAGCAACAGCATGCATGCTCTATTAATCCCAAAGGAGCGGGGATAACGTCAAGTTGCTCCTCTCTGAGAGAGCTCGGAAAGCAATCAGGAGGAGAATTCAGAAGCTCTTGGGGACCATACCCGTCTACTAGCGACCTCGGGGTGGGTCCACGACGTTCCGGTCCTGGCTGGGCTGGGAGCACAACGGGGGACTCTCGTATATCCGTAGATTTTCTTTTTTCTGATCGAGTTTCCACTTTGCGAGACATTTATTTGTAACACCGGAAAAACATATTGTTAGAACAAGGAGTATGGAAATACAAACAAACAGGTACATGCAAGCTAGAGTCTCATTCGCAATTCGAAACATAAAAACTCAGGACCAAAGACCATTCCGCCTCACACTTCCCACACTCGTTCGGTAGTTCAAACCCACAAGGTTCATTCGGTTAACCAAACTACAAGTTCATTCGGTACTTGGGGGCAACGAACACATTCGGTAAATCAAAGCTTTCATGTTCATTCGGTACACGAAGTCCCCAAGTCCATCCGGTAATACAAGAACATAAATCATTCGGTGGGAAAGAATCTCACCTGGTTCGGCTAGCTCTTTGATTCGGCGAAACTGAGAGCTTGATTCGGCAAAAGGTTCGGCTCGGTTGGTAAGGAATAACGAAGGCACGTAACCCCTATTTATAAACAAACCTCAATGACCGGACCAGATGGCTCGGTGCTTATAACCGAACGAGGCTATCCCATTAAAACAAAGCATGACATATGTTAAACATATGCCCTACTTTGGGGGGCAAATGTTGGGTACGTACCTACCACCCACCGCATCAAAGCGAACCAACTCGAAGTAGCCACCACCGAATCAACCTACCGAACCAAGCCACGCCTTCACCGCCGAACCATCCGATCCACCGAACCACCCTACTCTCCAAACACTATCGGTCCAAAACTCTACTTCCAACCATCACCGAACCAACCGAGGCACCGAACCAACTCATACCTCCACGTACCACCGAACCACTCACCACCGGACCACCTACCACCGGTCCAATCCCTCTCTCCACCGAACCAAGCCTTGCCGAACCAACACTGCCAGGCCAAATTGCTTCAGCCCAGGCCCACCAGCAGCTATATACATCCAGGACCCCTGCCTCCAACCTCACTCTATAAATAGAGGGGCAGGGGTACAACAATGGCAAACAAGTTTGAGAGCTCAAGCACAGAAGGAACTTTCAAACAACTTTCATATAGTTGTATAAAAAGCTTTGTACTTGTACTTGTAATCTGAAAGAAAAGGGAGAATAACATATAAAGTGGACGTAGGCATGTTCTGGCCGAACCACTATAAATCTGTATGTCTTTTACAGTTTAGTCCATTTATTTTGTATATTTGCGTGAATCACCCAAATCGTTAGAAACAACATAAAATCAACTAATTCATACGACTTGGAGGTGTTTGCCCATTTTTTGTGCAAACAATAGATATATGTATCACTTGACCATAGGGTATAAAATCATATACGGACACCGGATTGGTTAAATTAAACGATTTTAAAACCCTTAAATCTTGAATTGGATTAAATGATATTTTGAAGGAAATTAATTTATATAAGTTGAATTACTTTGAAAATCCAAGTTTAAAGGTTGGAATTGGAAATTGGTTTGAATCAAAATTCTAACGTATTTTAATTTATTTTAAATCTATTTAAAGTATTTTAACCCATTTTAATCTATTTTAAATCTATTAAATCTATATTTGTTTATTTTAAAATATATCAAACTATTTTAATCTATTTTAAATTAAATTAATCTATATTAAACTATATCAAACTATTTTAGTCTATTTTAAATTATATTAATCTATTTTAGTCTATTTAAACTATATTAATCCATTTTAAACTATGTCAAACTATTTTAATCTATTTTAAATTATATTAATCCATTTTAATTTATTTAAACTATATTAATCCATTTTAAACTATATTAATATGTTTTAATCTATTTTAAACCACTTAAACTATTTTTTTAAACTCTTTTAAACTATGTCTAAACTATTTTCTGAATTTCAAGTTTTGTAAAGTGGAAATTTTATATTTAAATCCTTGATTATTAAAAAGAATATGATTAAACGGTGTTATAACATAAGTAGGGATTTAAATGACATATTTGAGAAATATGATGGTTTTAAATGTGGATTTAATCTACTTTGGAAATATGAATTCGAAAGTGATATAATTTCATATGTGATATAATTTCGAAAGTAAACGTGATATCAAAAATGATATGGTTTTGAAAACACGATATTTTGATATCAATTGTGAATTGACTTTTGAAATGTAAAAGAACCATCCGGTGTGAAATAAGCGTTTGGTTGTTAAAGAGACCGGGATCGGATATTGTCATACCTCTGCCAATACAGAAAACCACTTTAACAACTACGTACGTGGTGGAGATTCCAAAAATGAAGTAGGATGGTTTGGCGATGATTTTGTATGAGGTATTTACGTGAACCTGACTCCTATGAGTCAGCTTAGATGTGACTAAAATAGGAGCCATGCCGGGACATGTGAGTTCATTCCTCCGATCAAACACATTTCTTCGATACCATATTTTGACTTTGTGATGATTTCATGACCATCCATCGATTTTGATTATGGGAGCGTGTTCCATGGTGAGTGGTAGTAGATGCTATGCATTACCACCTGTCCGGATCCGTAATATATCTACACTGACATTGCCTCGAGTGTCATGTTCACATTCCCTATCGCGCCTTCTATGAGTTTGTTTTGTACCATACCTATGGAGTTACCTCTGACTAAACCTCATGGAGGAGCTTACAGTACTCTATAGACTATGAGAATATATAAAATGTGTTAAAGGGGATGTGGGTAATGCCTTAACGCGATTTTAATACTTTACTATAGACACTCTTTTAATAACGTATTGTACTATATAGTAGACAGTTTAACGGATCCTTAGGAGATGGAAATCCCAAACATCTCTTAAGTTATTGCACTCACATTGATACTGGATAGAAGATGTCAAACCCCATAAACATCTCTGATGCCGCTACACTCATATTTATTTACTATTGATTTAACTTACATAAGATCTTTTAGTTCTGACTCGAGTGTTTTTGTCTTTTTAATTCGCTCGGGTCAGTCTAAGCTTTTCGATATATCGAAGATTGCTCTTGGAGGATGAAGATTTAGTACTATTATTATTTATTCTATCATTTCCATTGCATCATGTCGTTCTACTGCATTACTTATTTATTACTTGTGTATGTACTCTGATTCTGTATTATAAAAGTATAATCAATGTTATTTGTAAACAGCTTCATGAACTGTTTATTTGATTATTATATTCTGTCACTCCACTGTGAGATTCTGTATTTGTTTTCTTTCTTTCTCTGCATTTTCTTATTTACCCTATAACAATCTACCCTTTTAATTGTTTGAGTCTGATGTGTGTGGTTTATCGTCGATTTAAACCATCCAAAAAGGTAGGTCGTTACATCCCCTTTTTGTCTAATTAATATTTTATTACTTAAAACCTCTTGTATTAGTATAACTTCTTTTATCTAATAAAACATTATTTATCAATTTCTACTATTCATTTATACTCCTTCAATACTTCAAAAAGTATTCACATACATATCTCAAATGGTATATATATATTCAAAATCATCAACAAAATTTCTTACTTTAAACAATTAGTTTGATTTTTTCCAAAAATTCCTTGCTTATAATTTCCTTTAAAATATCCATTTTAAGGGCATAATTACTTTCACAAATCGATTCAAAAAGGTTTAAGACTAATGTTACTTAATCATGGTCACTATACACTCAAAACCATTTCACTTATACTTATCTTTAGAACATTCTTTTAAAGATCTATTTACATTATTAGGTATAATCAAAAGGTTAAAGACGAACGTTATTAACACATTGTCATAACAAACCCAAAATCATTTCATACTTGTATTATCTTTGAAAACATTCTTTTAATGGTCTAATATAATATTTGGTTAAGTTCGATAGTCGACTAAGCGACTATCCAGTTAAAAACAATCGCTTATAGAAATTATGGCCTATATACTTAACTCATTTCTGATATTCCAACTTTACTATTCCTCTTCCAAGAGTGAAGCCGGGTAAGTTAGAGCACTGGTCGCATACAAAGCCTTTATTAGATACTTAATTCCTGAATCTCACAAATAGATAAATCTACCTCATTGACTTTTAGTGTTAAATATAATATTTATGACTTTCATAAATGAATAAGTAAACAATATGATTAATACATTTCTAACATTTTCGACTTAACTATTCCTCGATCAAGAGGGAAACCGATAGGTTAGAGCTCTATTGCCCATATCCCTACTTGACATCAATTTTAACTCTTACAAATAGATAAGCCTACTTCATCGGCTTTTAGCATTAATCAAAGTTAATTACTATTTAACCAAAAAGTAAACAATGAGAATAATACGTTTCTAACATTACAACTTAACCATTCATTGATCGTAAGGGAAACTGGTAGGTTAGTGCTCTATTGCTCATATATCTACTCGACATCAATCTTAACTGTCACGAATAGAAAAGTCTACCTCGTCAGCTTTTAGTGTTAAGCATATCGATTACCTTTTTCAAAACTTATAAATAATTTTAAAATACTTGTAAATAGGTTTAAATATTTATAAACAATATTACTTCAAAATAACTGACTTATAATTTGATGAAAAACATGTTTTATATTATAAAACCTCTTACTTTGAAAATAAATACAAATTTATTAAAATATATTTAAACTTTAAACAAACTTTAAAATAATTCACAGTAGGTTAGAAAACATCTTTAAAAAGATTAGAGAAAAATACCAAATTTGAATATTAGTTTTAAATACTTAAAACCATAATCAACTTACTATAGCATTTATAATGCTGTTAAAAGTCCTTGTTAAAGAACAACATTGAATATCACAATCTTTAGATTAGTTTTAACCACTTTAACAAATTATTTAATACTTGACATTTTTATAGCAAATACTACCCTTAGGGTGACTAATGTCTATAGAAATAAACACCTAAGAATATCTTCACATTTATTTATAAAAATTCCTGAAAATAGGCTATATTTACAAAGTGTATCTATAAACATATTTTTGCTTCAACTTTCACGAATTTGGTTGACAATTTCTATAACTTTTCAAACCAACCCTTTACTATCCATCACAAAAATATGTGTAGAGAACAACCAAGTCAAATTATCCCAAGTTAAGTTCACCAAAATTCCATTTACAAGAGTTAAAATAAAGGGATATCGAAGTGGACTTATAGCGATTATTCTTGCTTCAAATACTTTCAAATGTACTTCAATTCAACACACAAATCAAACAACCATTTAAATATCAAGTCATGCCCATGACATACGTTTAAAAGGGTAATAGAGGTATTTTTATATAAATCGTTACTTGCTTTCAAAAGCAAGCGGGGTCCAAAGTTTATAGCTTTAATTAGTTAATGTCGCTGTAACTTTATATTTCCAACACAACATGTACAAAAATATAGTGAGATAACACACTTAGATCCCAACCAAAAACATTCTCAAGCATAACCAAACTCAAGAACATTTCCTACCATCACCTTCCAACCACCTTCCTTCTTCTTGCTTAAAACTTGCTATTCCAAGGCAATTTGTGCCTTATTGCTTACGGCCATCTCATGAGGGGAAGGTGTGCTTCTAAACTTCAAGATCTAACATTGTGGAAGGTGTAATAATATTATCCTAAGGCTTGTAGCAAAGTTTGAGTGGATTTGGAGTTGATTTGCAAAAAATTCCTTTAGAATATTTAGAGAAGAAGACATTAAAGAAGCTTTGTTTTGTCGTGTGAATTTGTGATTATTTAATAAGGGTATGCCCCTCTTTATATAGGCTCAAAATTATGTTGCATAAGATCTTTCTCATGCTCTCCCTAATAATGCCATGGAAGCTTTACCTCCACACATGCTCATCACTTCTCCTTTACATTACTTCACTTTTAACAAAATACTTATATACCCCTAACATGAATCTAACTCGAGATGATTTGATCTGGCTTTTCTCTATATATATATTGGTGTACCAAAGAGTAAAGGATTGGTTAGGGGGTTAAAATTATGAACCAAATACACTTTGTAAATATGGCCTATTTTCGGGAATTTTAGAAATAAATTGGAATATATCATAGGGGTTTCTGTCCATAATTTTTAAGCACCCTAAGGGAGTACTTACTATAAAAAGTCCATGTCTTAAATCATTTCTTAAAGTGGTTAAAACTAGTCACAAACAATGAGCTTTTCGATGTTGTTCTTTAATAAGGACTTTTAACTGCATTTATAAATGTTTTAGTAAGTCGCTTATGGTTTTAAATGTTTAAAAATGATAATTAAATTTGGTATTTTTTTCTAATCTTTATAGAGATTTTTCTTAACCTATTTTGAAGTAAATTAAAGTTGGTTTGAAGTTTAAATATATTTTTAATAATCATGTATGTGTTTTCAAATTAAAAGAGGTTTTATAATATGAAATATATTTTTCGTCAAATTATAAATTAATATTTTTCAAGTAATATTTTATATAGATATTTAAACATATTTACAAGTTTCTTTGAAGTATATATAGGTTTTGAGAAAGATAATAGACTAGGTTTAACACTAAAAGCCGATGAGGTAGATTTCTCTTTATGTGAGAGTTAAGATTGATATTGAGCAGAGATGTGAGCAATAGAGCTCTAACTTACCAACTTCCTACTTGGCCGAGGAGTAGTTAAGATGGAATATCGAAAATATGTCAATCTTGTTGTTTGCTTTTTTATTTGTAATGTAATTAACTTATCTTAATGCTAAAAGCCGACGAAGTAGGTTTATCTATTTGTGAGAGTTAAGTGCGATGTTCGAGTAGGGATATGAGAAATAGGGCTCTGACCTACTGCCTACCGGTTTCCCTCTTGACTGTAGAATAGTTAAGTCGGGATTGTTGGAATAGTGTTATTCATATTCTTACCCATTCGTTTATGAAATTCATAAATACAATACTTAACATTAAAAGCCGACGAGGTGGATTTATCTATTTGTAAGATTCAAGAATGTAGTATCTAGGCAAGGCTTTGATATGCAACCAGTGCTCTAACTTACCCGGCTTCAGTCTTCGACGAGGAATAAGTTGGACTGTCGGAAATGAGTTAAATATACGAATCGCAATTTCTATAAGCGATCGTTTTTAACTAGATAATCGATTAGTTGAATATCGAACATAACCAAATATTATCCTTAGAGTTTTAAAAATGTTTTAAAGATAATATATGTATGCAATGTTTTGCATTTTTTATGACAATGTTTTAAACTTTCATCTTTAACCTATTTTTAGTATACTTATGAACGTATATAGATCCTTAAGGAATATTTTAAAGATAAATATAAATTGTTAGAACCTCCAACTTATGTTTCAATGATAATAACTATAAAATCAAAAAAAAAATATAGTTTATCAAGATTGCAGGTATATACTACAAGGAGACTCCATGATCGAAGATATTATCGAAGATGTTAAGACTTAAAGAGAAATGCAGATTCGTTGACCATACTAACATATTCTATGGTAAAAGAGTCCCAGATAATATATCGTTAAGGTCTCCTTGAGTATATATGCATACACGATCACACACAATTTTATGTACATCAAAATTTAGAGGAAAACTACATTTTCATCTCATAGACGTTTGAGGTATACTCACAGATGTCTGTGACAAGTCTTGGATTAAAAATTAAAACTAGTCACGGACATCTATCATTACACCACAAATGTCTGTCATGGTAAAAACTATCATATTTGAAAAGATATTTCTTTTTGAAACTAAAGGAAATCATCTTTCATGAGGAGTTACTGCCATTAAAATGAAAATATTCTTCGAAGAGTAAAACCTCTTTGTCTACACCCCTATGATTCTACAAATAGCATCTTGATCATATTTGAAAAGATATTTCTTTCTGAAAATAAAGGAAATCATCTTTCATGAGGAGTTACTGCCATTAAAATGAAAATATTCTTCGATGAGTAAAACCTCTTTGTCTACACCCCTCTGATTCTACAAATAGCATCTTGATTGAGAAGTAAAACAACTTACTTAACTTGATTTGATCTATTCTTACTGATTTCAAAGTACTCTCTTGCATATACATTGATTACATATTCTCAATCCACCATAACCTTTGGTTAAATCACTTCCTACAACTTAGAGCAATCATATTCATATACTCAAAGGAGATCATAGGAAGATTTGTACTATAAGTCAAAAACTAAGTTATTAGAACATAAGATTATCAAAGACACTTTTGTATTAAGCCTATTCCTCCAGGTGAAGTGAGGGTAGTTTGTTTAAAGGAAATACCGAAGGGATGCATTGAGATTGGACATAGAATGAGATTTCCGAACCAGTATAAAAAATTTGGTTTGCATGCTTTTTGTAACGACCCGAGATTTTCGACCCTGAAATTTTGACACTAATACGTTCACTGTAGAAGTGTCGAGCAATCGAACGTTGGAAATTCTAGAATGTTAGGGTCAAGAAGAAAATAGGTAGAAGAAGAAACAGAAAAAAACAGCACAGAATCTCACAATCGCAACGGATCAAAATATAATATCAAAACTCAGCATTTATATAAAAAAGTTGTAACTGTCAATTTCTAGACAATATATCAGAGTGCAATCATTCACAAATAAACTGGATAGTTGTAACAACTTGTCCCTGAATACTATAAACACAATCTCAAATACATAGCGGAATATACTCCATACGTTCTTGCCATCCAGCTCGCCTCCTGAGCTCTAGAACACTCTAACCTGAAAATCTGTAATACTCGGTCTAACCCGAGCATTACATTAAATTAACACCCGAGTTAAGCTTGAAACCAGCGTGAGTAAACCCATATAACTTGAAATACTAATTTGTAAAACTTCTTTGAAAACCCAGGTAACTCGTTCATCACTACGAGTTCTAATTTTGCTATAGCCAAACACTTATTTCACAAAATTATATCTAAGTATCGTTACTCAGTTCAATGGTCCAGTTCACTTAATTTATTCCATTCCAACCTATTTAATTCTAAAATCAAATCTATAAAGAATTATAATAGTCACTAATCGAAGTGGTTTCGGATACTGTTGATATCCGACCCCGATCTCTTCGAATCTAGTGCCATCCCTTAAGCTAAGTTGTTAAATTTTAAACAACTTAATTTACTTTAGAATAACATATTCACATAGTAATTCATCACAGATGGATATCCCACATTATCACGGTTCAACCCAAGCATTTCTTACCACAAAACATCACAAAATATCAGACTAGAGATATTAATCAATCCAAGCATTCAATACAATTTAATAACCCGTAAGCAAGATAATTGGTCACACCACTCTAATTAATTTAATTTAATTTAATTAACACAAAATAAATTAATTACTTTTAGATTCTTCTTAATTAATGTTAATTAATTACAGTCCATTTATTATTATTTTAATTAATAATTTACATTAATAAATTATCCTTTAATTACTAATTAACTAAAGTATAAACCCATTTATCTAAATCATTTAGTTAATTATCATTTGAGTTTTATTTAATAACCATTGGAATTAATTTATTATTTACATATAAAATAACAAAGATCTTTTAAGTTAATTAATAATTATAAACATTTTGCCTTCTTTAATTAACTACTTAATTACAATATTTATTTAAATAATCTTTAAGAATTAATTTAAAATAAAGGACATATAATAAAATACCTTATACTTAATTAATTTAAAAAAATATATTTTATAACCTTTAACTAACCCAAAGCTTAAATAAAAAATTTATTATTTAAAAGAATTAGTTTGAGGAAATTGTTTTCAAAACTTGTTTTGTTTTTAAAATTTTAAAACCTTGTTAAATAAATTTCCCTTTTCTAAAAACACTTGGGCCTAAGCCCGAAATTCCAGATCCAACTCTCAATCCAATCTCCATCTTCTTCTTCTTTTCTTTTTAAAACTATGGTTTGTTTTAAATTTAAAAAAAAACTATTACAACTGGTTAAACACTCGCGTACACACCGATACTAACTCGAGCCAAATCAAATCTTCCCCGGGTCCAAACTCGAGACCATCCTTCCTTCTTTTCCTACAGCAACCAACCCAAAACTACTGACACGCGTAGAACCATGTGCACGTGCACAGACGAAGGCCGATGCTTCGACCATCGATGCGAATGCTAGTAAGTCGACTTCGACCTCCTCCCTCGATTCCGACCACCATAACTTCGAATCGAACACGAGATCGGAAGCGAGCCTCATGAACCCCACTGGAACAGAACCTGATCATCCAAAACCACCTCATGTTGCCATCTCCGGTCATTAGAACCCTCGCCACCGCGTCCAGAGCTTCGCCATTGACCCGTGCTTCCCTTCCCCCTACTTCGCTCAAATCCGATGCTTCCTCGTCGACAATTAGCCTCCAAACCCACGTCGACCAAAACAGTTTCTAAAACCCTACAACGATGTCGCGCCGCCACCACGTTTATTAGAAAATCCAGAGACCATTTTCCCTTGTTCTCCATCCTTCACACTACCTTCAGCATCGATCATGATGCTCATCTCTTCCCCGACCGCCAAAAGTCGACGAAAAACCAAATCCCGTTCCTCTCGCGAATTCTCCTTAATCCCAAACATAAATGTTATGATATTACCATTAAAATACATCACTTTTGAAAACAAATCTAAATATATAATCAAAACATGAAATTCAGACATTTGATTTTCTGACTCCAACTTTACATCACTGTACTTTCTTGTTCCCAGTAAATCCACTTGTTAATTATACTTAAAAATATTTTTAAAAGTCGAATCTGGTTTATACTAACATATTTTCTTTAGAGATGAAATTCCAAAAGAGATTGGGCAAAGAGATTTGGATTTTTGAACTTGTTTTAGTCTATTTAAAACAGAACAGGGGCAAGTTATCTATATATAGATATGCACACGTAGTACTTCATATTTATATACATGCAAACATCTTCATTCATCTATGCAAAGTATTATTCACAACATTACTACAAAAAATTTATCACGTGCATCAACGTATACAACATATTTAACTTTAAAAGGGTATGTTTACTCACAGTGTTGTTTGAACAGTGAAATAGCTTTGAGAATTGAAAACTGGAATTTGCTTTTGACTTTGATCTTCTACAGATCTACTTGTTTAAGTTGAGTTGAAACTTTGCTTACTTACTTCAGTTTGAAATTTGCAAGATTTTGTTTTGTTTTAGTTGTTTTATTATTCTTTGGTTTTGGCTTTTCAGTTTTATTTTGCTTTGATTTCAAAAATGAAGAGAAGAAAGACTATTTGCTATATATATATATATATATATATAATTATTAAAAAGAAAGAAAACAATTTATCCTGACACTTGCACAAAATCTTTCTTACTAGCTTACAAACGTCTTTTGCATGCATTTATATTTTTATATGTTTTTATATTATATTTTATATTTTTATTAATACTTTTCTTTTTTACTTATATTTATACTTATTTGTAATGTTAAACTAAGACTATTAATACTTTAAATCATTAACTAAATATATACACTAGTATTTAAAAATTTAGAGTTTTTAAATCCAATTTATTTTAAGATATTACTTTTGAATTTCAAATTAAAATTCTACTTATAATCTACATATAAATAATAGTAATTTGAAAACACATATTTTATTTATTTGAAAAGAATAATCTTGTACATTTAAATATTATAAAAGAAGATTATCAAATAAATAATTATATCCAGATATTTTCTTAATTATCAGAATTTATTTGTTCAACTTACAAATCGGTATTTTAATAAATTTAATCCTATTAATTACCAATTAAAAGATGTCCAAAAATCTGGGTTATCACATTCCTCCCCCTTTAGAATTTTTCGTCCCTGAAAAGGAACGAAGCGAGAATTTTAATTACAATGTTTATTATCAGTTAAATTATTCTTAAACGTCTTTAACTCTTAACTCTAATTTATTTTAAATTTTTTTAAAACACTTTAAAAATTTACATAATATTATCAAAATAATTTTATAAAAATACTATTTATAACTCGATGTCTCAACAAGCCCATCCTTGTTCTCACATGAATTCGGTCATATGTTGATCAGGCGTAGGATTGAAAATCTATAAGTTCTTAGCATACCCGTTTTCAACACCCAGTGAAAATACTTGGAATACATTTTGTGAAAATATAGAAAACATTTTTGGTGAGAATGCTCTGAAAATCATCACCCCCTCCATGGTCATAGTTAACCCGATGATTACGTCGCCATCCTGGCAAAACCATAGAAAACTGCAGGCCTCCGCGCCCTTCGATTACACCATGGAACCGCCACAGATCGCAGCTACACCCAGGATTACATCGCCATCACGGCAAAACCCATGTAACTGTGGGCATCAACGCCCTTGAATTTCACTGCCAAATGAAACTTGTCCACACATACCACATAGATCGCGGACTACATCAGTCGAGTCCCAATGTAGCCTGTAGGCACTCACTGCCACACGACTTTTGGTATGTCTTCATAGATCGCAGTCTACTGATGTTACATCGCTCTCCCAGCGAAACCAAATGTAGACCTTAGGAAATTGCTCCCCCTCGACTTCTACTATGGTGCGTAGTAGATCGCAGTTACACCGAGTTGCATTGTCGTCACAGCATAACCCAATGTCTTTGCAGGCATCAGCGCCCTCGACTTTCGCTACCCTAACCACAGTCCATATGAACTTTAGTTTGTCTGGACATCTTGTTAGGATCAAATTTAGAACCCCCTTTAGGGCTCAAGGCAGAACCACCCCATGGATCTCCTACTAGAAGTTTCACCCTAAATGGGAGTGCATTTTTCCCCACAGTATTCTCAAAACATTTTATACTACACACATATAGTTTCTTTCAAATCATACTCTTATGTGCATCACATATAAATCTCCTTTACACAAAATCGATATCCCAAAATCGATAATTATCGAACTTCGCTTTCCAAATTTCCAAAATTGTTTTTTCCTAAAAGTCAAAAGCTTTTCAAAATCAGTAGGTTCCAAAACCTTTTCCCCAATTTCATAAAATCATTTATATATATATATATATATATAATTTTATTCTTTTAACTGGAACAAAATATTTTTAGACCACTTCCTACTAATAAAAATTCCTTTTTATACTTCAAATATTTTCAAAGATCTTTTCTTCTGGTTATAGATTCAACAAGGAGAGTTTATTATATATAACCAATATATATATATATATATATATATATATATATAACTTTATTTATGCCAAATCAAATATTCAAGTTTGACCTTTTTATAAGGTTATTTACCACCTTACTTACTCTTCATAAAGTGAATTTCAGTCATAGAGATATCCAACTTCCACTTTTATTCATCATATATTTCTCAAAATATACTTTTCCTTTCAAAAATCATTTTTACATTTCTTTTTAAAATTTCCAATGTCTATTTTATTCAATCACGTACAATGTACATAAATCATCCGTACGCGATATCAAATCTAATCGCTCACTCGACCACACAATTTTACTTCCGAACTAGTATCGTCCACCTGACTTCCTAGTGCAGAATAAGATATGGTTTCTTGATCAAAAACCATCATTCTCTTTGCATAGCCATAACTATGATAGAGAATTTCCAAAAACCAATCAAAAATCCATATCCAGGGTTTGCAGTCGAAAATTGAGTGGAAAATCCTAACTCGGATCGATATACTATCTCGAAATCCTGTGCTTGAATCTAGAACAAATCGTTATAACAATAGAATAATATACATATATCCTATGTATTTATCTTCATTTATTATTAGCTAAATCAATTTTCTTTTATTTCACATTCATTTTGATTTCATTCACTTCACAATTGCTTCAATTTCCATTTCGATTATCACTTCAATTCTAAATAGTTTGCACTCTGACCAACTTGAATTTAGAAAATAACTTGAAAAAGTTTAAAATTGATAAGTAGTTGTAAAATAGTTATTAGTTGTAAAATAGATGTAGAATATTTAAGTAATTATAAAATAGTTGTAAAATAGTTGTAGAATAGTTAGATAGTTGCAAAATAGTTATAAAATAATGATTAGTTTGTAAAACATATGTAAAATGGTAATTAGTTTTCAAAATAGTTGTAAAATAAATATAAGATAGTTTGGGTTTTAAAAAGAAAGGTTGTATATCAAATAGCTAGGAAAAGATTTTAAACACTTTATATTGAAACAATTTATTTGAAAATAGTTTTAGAGTCAAACCGGTTCAATTTCGCAATCTCCCATTCCAACCAATTTTCAATTTCCACTTGAATTTAAACTTATTCAACTATTAATTCATTTCAATTCCACCTTTGAATTAATTCCAATTTGAACTAGTTTCAATTTCAATTCCAATCTCAACTTTAAACCATGTCGAATTATATAAATTCGAGTTAAATTTTTAAATGTTGATTTAATCCTTTAAATCAAATTAACCTTTACTTTTAATTTAACAACCCAAGTCTTTAAACAATTAAATTTTGAGTCCAAATTTCTAATATTCATTTAAATTATCTTTGCTTAACTTATCTTAAGGTTTAAGTAAGAGTTCAAATCTTTTTAAACAATTTAATCTTTGAAATCCAATTTATTACCCAATTTTAACTTCCAACTTGAAACCAATTCTTAAACAATTTTTAGTTTGCAAGTTCATTCTTAACATTTAAATCTTAAGTTCAAAGTGATTTCATTCCCATAATTTTCTATTTTATTTCTAAAAATCAAAATCATTTAAATAATTTCAAATTAAAGTTTTATTTCCATTGATATATATTATCTCAATTCACTTCTTTATTCATTCAAAATAATTCAATTCACATTTTCATAGATTATTAATAGCAACAGGATGATAGCAGGATAAGTCAAGGTAAATAAACATCCAAATCATCTAAAACATCCATCAATAGCATCCATTACCCATTTCGAGAACTCAAACCCGTTTTGAGATCATAAATAACTCCCATTTCAATTTAACCCATTTAACTTCCCTAAGTTAAATCTCAATTCACTTAATCCAGTGATCTTTACTAAATTTGAATTCTCCATTTCAAATTTTAAACTTCTAATCAATATCCCTTCCCACTTTTAAGTTCAGAATTATTTTACTTTGGGTTATACTCTCATTTCAGGGAAATTTAGAATTTAACACTTTGTATTTATTCTAAATGACTTTGATATTATGTATATCTACTTATATAAACATATTTATTTCATTTGCACACCAAGTCATATTTCAAAATTTAAACCATTCGTGGTTTTCAGTTCAAAACCAATTTCTTTAAAAAATTTAGAACTACCTTTGTTTTAAGATAAGGTTCCTACATTTAAAAATATTATTTATTATATCTTTTAACACTTTAAAACAATTTAAATTCTTTGGACTTAGATTTTAAAACTTCACAATTTAAATCCTTTTCAATTTATAAGTCATACTTATCTAAATTGTTACTTCCTTAAAATATTCCATTTTTCTTTATCATTAATTATTATTAGTCTAACGACCCTAACTCGACCTTCGAAAATCGACACCCAAATACTTCACCCGTATTTGAATGCCGCAGATTCAAAGTTGAGTCTGGTTCGCCGGAGCTTATAACAACATTAGTTGATAACAACACAGCGGAAACAGAATGGATAACTCTTATGGATACACAACATTTGATACAACAATGACACAAATGAAATGATCAACATATATCTGAGATACACAATAGTGGAAAAACACAGCAGCAACAACAGCGGAAAAATATTTTCAATGCCAACACTCTAAACTCCAAACCAGAAGCTCGAACCACCATCACGCTGAACTTGAAACACAATGCAATCGCCGAACCAAAGACTCCAAAGATTGCCAAAAGCTACATCTATTATTTGTTTATCTGAAAATTCGATTCTAGGCTACCCGTGTGGAAAATTATGGGCACCCAGAGTTTAGAAAGGGAACAATAAACTCCAGATCAGTCATGGGACTTGTGTGAGCAAACAAAAACAGTTTTATTTGAACAAAAACAAACAAAAGGAAATAGAAAGAAATTCACTATGCTTTTGGAAAATGAAACTATCATAAGGTCTCCCGCCGCACACACAATGCAAGCGCACACTTGGAGGAGATTTCTCCTTATGATAGTCAAACATGCTTGATACGCAAAAATCCTTTTGATATTATTATTAGTGCATAGTGGAAAACATTTCGAAAGTATAATATTAATCTTAGCCAGCATACCACCATTATGTATACCTAATATAGCTACCATGTTCAATAGCAGGTTACCACCACATTCCATGGCAGGTTATACAACTAAAACCATATAGGGCTCGTATTATTTTGTTTAGATTTCCAATAAATAGTCAGGCTAAGGAACTTCCCCACCACATAGGTATGCCTCTGGAGGAACGCCCCGAGAACTTAACTAGCTCTCTGCCAACACAAGGTTGGGTTACCTCTGTAACTAGGTAACTAACTGTCACGAGTATGTCATCCCCTGGTCGTCACCGACCTTTATCCGAGGATCCTCAACACCAAAAAATTCCAACAACCACATAAGTTAAGTATCTGGGCTCCATACCATCATACCACGTTTTATCCAAAAGGAAATGCACATATCCTAAAGGGCGCGACCCTCATAACCTTGCCGCATTCTTCCTGTTTCGACCATTTTCGGGTTGAGGTTCGACGAAGTATCGTCCACAAAGCTACGCTTTTCACAAAATCCATGCTTTAATCAACAAATGATCAGCACTTAGCATGAACATTACCAAATTGGGAATATATCACTAGTAACCATCAACTAAATAACCTCTAAGCTTGGACGCCTCCGAGAATGGTGTTAAGCTAAGAGAATAAATTCTCTGCCACCAAACAGAAATGTATTTCATAGAATCCAGCTTTACATCTCAAAGTGTAACATCAGACATACATCCATACAAGTCCATCCTGGGTCTGAATGGAACCGAAGGCACTTCAAAGATGCCCTTGCAAATCCGGGTATTCACAATCCCTATCGTACTCCACATCACATAAGGAGATCTCTATACCGACGCGACTTAGTGCAGAGACATTCGACAGGTAAACCTTTCATTCTCGAAAATACTCGGTCTTCACCACAGTCTTCAAATGCACTCCCATTACGTCGTATCACTATACGGAATGAGTTTTATGACATAAAGTCCTCTCCCGGCTAAACTGAAAAATAAGCGCTCAATTTTAAAACCATATGGATATATTGGGATCTTAGTTAATTCACAACTCTTACCCCCAAAACCTTTCCTTTTGAATGGTTTAACCAAATTTCCACTTTAATCCTTTTAAAAAAAGATTCACCTTTAAGATCGTTTTCAATTTGAAACAAAGTTCACCAAATTTTACCAAAGATTCATCCATAGCTTTTAAAACAATTTGCCTTTCAAATTGATTTATCATAACTTGAAAATCCTTTCAACAACAACTGGAAATTCTTTCTTTATGTGAAAGCAATTATCATTTGAAAACAAATGTTTTTCGTTTCGAGAAAAACCGATTAAATTTGCTCAAGTTATAACCTTTTAAAGTATAATTGGAAAATCAACAAACTACCGTATCCATGGCAGTCTCTTACTTGTTTTAGATTCAAATCCCCAAAATAATTCATTTGAAATACATTTAAAAATGGTTTAAACCCCATATATATACATTATTTAACCTATATAACTCTTTTAAAACCATAGTTTCCAAAATATGGTTATTTCTCAAAATTCATCTTTTAAAATTCCAACATTTCCATAAATCAATTTTTAAACTATATATAAGAATGTTTGAAAGAAATTTCAAATCTTAAACTTATATAGAATTCAATTTTAAAATTGGAATTCAAATTCAACTTTAACAAACCATATCATATTCAAAGTAATTTCAAAACTTCCTTTACAAAAGTTTTCCATATTTAACCTACTACACTTCCAAACCATTTTGGATTCAAAATTCACTTTTCAAAATCTTTTCATCATTTTGAAAAACCCATGAATTAACCAATTTCCTGTGAATTCCATATTTGTGTATGTGCGTAGTCCAGGGGTTTTGCACAACAATACAATATCATCAATTATCACAATCCTAGCACAGCAATATCGATAAGAGGTATAATCCTATAACTCTTATCTTCATTCACGGATTCACAAATAAATATGTAAATTCAACACAGTTAAATAATTTACACACAGCTCAATTCAAACAATTACATCACAGAATATATAGATTAGAGATACCAAACAATTCAAGCATTAAATACAACAATCATCCATAAGCAAGACTAATTCGTCATTCAATCCCTAATTAATTTAATTTAATCTCCACCTAAACTAAATTAATTACCTTAATTACTTTTAAGTCCTGCTTAATTAAAATTAACAAATTATAAACCATTTGTTATTACTTTAATTAGTTAATTAAATGAAGTAAATAAATCCTTAATAATCCATCTTAATTAATTATCCTTAATTAGTTAATTATCCCTTAATTAATCACCTAATAAATTAACCTTAAGTAAATTACAAAATTAATTAACCTTTAATTAATTATCTTTAATAAATTAATTATGCTTAATTAGATCACATAAGTAAATTAACTTTAAGTTAATTACGTAATTTATTAACCTTTAATTAATTACCTTAAGTAATTATCTTTCAATAACAAATTAATTAACCTTTAATCAATAATTAATTCACCTTTAATTATTAATTAATAAACCTTTAATTAATTAATTATCCTTTAACTGTTAATTAATTAACCTTAATTAAACTTTAATTACCTTCATTAAGTAATTATCCTTTAAGTAATTATCCTTAATTACTTTCATTAATTAATTCTTCTTTAAGTACTTTCATTAATTAATAAATCTTTAATTGCTTAAGGTTTTAATCAATTAAAAGATAAACCATTTATCTTTGTTATTTTAATTATCATTTAATACTTATTTAGTAAGTTTCGGAAATAAATCATCATTAACACATTAATTAGCCTAAGACCTTAAAGTTAATTAACAATTAAAGACATTTCTTCTTAATTATTCTATTAATTTTATTTAAAATAAACTTAAGAATTAATAAATAAATTATATATATATATATATTAAAACACTTTCGACTTAATTGATTAAAATAATTTGTATTTAAAACCTTTAATTAATCCAATCTTAAATAAACACGTATTATATAAAGAATTAATTCAAAAAAATTGTTAAAACTCGATTTATTTAAACTTGTAAAACTTGTAAATTTCTTTCAATTTTCTGACCCGAGCCAAACTGTAAATTACGGGAGCCCAACCCGAGTAAACCGCATGCTTCGACTCCCCGAGCAGAACCATCTTTTACCTCGAGTCCATCTCGAGGAAAACTCATCTTCCTCAACCTTTCAAACAACACAGATACACACCTTCACGTGTGCACGTGCACAAATTGCCAGAGCCACTCCGATCACCATCGCCGTTGCCAACAAGTCATCGTTGGCTTTCTCCATCGATCCTGTAACAACCCGCATATTTAACGATTTTATATTTAAATGTTTGATTTAAATATAGCGTCGTTATTCGGATTTTGGGGTCCGAAATGTTACTTTCTGCAAATGGCCGAATTGGAACTCGAAACTACCTCCATTGGTTCCAAAATGGCATTTGCGATCTTTTTGAGTATAATCTTTGATATATTTGGAGTAAGTTGAAATTTGACCCTTTTTCTACTTGAGCTTGAGTTTGGGTTCAGCCCATTGGCTAGCTAACTCACTTAACCTTCTACTTCAGCCCCTTCCCCTCATCTCTCTTCATTTCATTTTATTTCTTAAGCTTAAAACTGAAATGGGGGAAAGGAAAGAGAAATAGAAATTAGCAAGCCCTAGTTCTCCTTTGTATCTTGATTTTTTGCTCCAAATTCATAGAGAATCCATTGGTAAGTTCATCTCCATCTTCTCCATCTCTTCTCCTCTTCAATTTCTGTAATTTTCCTAACCCTAACTTAGGAAATACTTGCTTTGATTCTAGATTGAAGCTTGTAGTGTTGAAGTGGAGTGTAGTTGGTTGATTCCTTGCATTTGTGCTTCTTCAACATCTTTGTTTGTGAGATTAAAAGGTGAGTTTTGAACTCACATCCACTTCTCTTGATATCATGAGTGTTGGTATGAATTCCTAACAAGTATGCATGTGCCATTGCTTTGGATTTAGAAAGAATTTGCATTTCATTGAAAAAGGCTGGAATTGCAAATTCATCAGGTTCAGCCGACCGAGCTCCCTGGGCCGGTCGACCGACCTGCTACCCCGAGCCTTGTTGTGTTTTCTGCATCTGGCCAGCCGACCGACTCTGCAGTCCGGTCGACCGACCTGCTTTGTTTTGCCTGGTTTGTTTATTTTGCATATTTGATTGATTTTTCCGGACTTTATTGATTCAAGTTGCTTTTTAGTGGTTGTTATTGCATATTTGGCTTCGATAACTTACTCTTGACTTCATCCACGGGTTTTAATAAAATAATCTCTCGTATCGCATTTAAAAGCCCGTTTCTCCAATTTATAAATTCTATTTTAAAACACACACTTTCGCACTTCGAGCGAAGTGGAAGGGTGATTAAATGGTTGGGCAAAACACGGACCATGAATCTGTGCGTTTAACTTTCCGATTAGTCCCCGACCTATTCAATTGATCGTTTTGACCTTCGGGTTTGGTTTATCGATGATATGAGATAAACTTTGTACTGCTTTGAGTGTGAAAGTGACTGACGGATAGTAAACCGTTTAGTGCGAACGAGTGGTTATGGGACGCACGTTAACACTTTTCGGATTCCTTTTCGAGAGTTGTGACACATTCCGCCAGTTAGTGGTGTCCAGTACTGGGTCTTCGACCTTCACCACTACGGCTTGTCGCCCTATAGTATCGCTTTTGGAGTTGGTCCATCGTCACCGCTCGAGAGATACTTGGGTTTGTCGCCTTCGGGTTTGTTGCCCATTGTATCGCTTTCGGAGTTGGTCATTCGTCACCACTCGAGTGATATTGGGTTGCTATAGTATCGCTTCCGATGTGGCCGTTATGCGCCACATGGGTGATATTGGGTTGCTATAGTATCGCTTCCGATGTCGGCCGTTATGCGCCACATGGGTGATATTTAGTTGCCCTATTGTATTTCTTTCGGAGTTGGTCATTCGTTACCGCTCGAGCAATTTTTATGATGTTTCAATTGAGATGTATATTCCCTAGGTATCGCCCCTCGGTGTAGGTCTTTTTGAACCACACGATATGTAGTGATCACCTTGTGAACTTGTATACCATATTGGTATTTGTTATTTGCCTTTTTGGCTTGTTTTGGGATATTCCTATCCTTTGTTTCTATGAGTTGCCGATGATACGAGGCTTGTTTGTTATGATATGATTCATCTTATGTTAGATGATTGGGTTATCTCTTTTAGAGATATTTGATATATATTGTGACCTTGCAGGTTTATTATGGTTCAGTTTATCTAACTGATTTGTTATCTAGACTGACCCGTGTATTTTATACTCGGGTCAGACCGAGTTGTTTCAGGTTAGGTGCTTTTGGACTTAGCCTATTTTGCTTCCGCATGGACTATTCGCTAGCTTCATTTTGTTATAGCGTCTTTTGTGGTCCTTATCTGTTGTAACTCTGTTATTCATACTCTTTCGTCTCGTCTGTATATTGTGGTCTCCTATACCACTTGACATGTATTATTTTATATACTCTGTTGTGTATCCGTTTATGTGTATATTATGATCGACTGTTCTGTGATGTGAATTACATTTGAGTTGTTATATTTTCTTCTGATAGATCCTATAGCCATTGTAGTTTTGCTTTAAATATTTATTGAATAGGTCGGATTTTAATGTGACTACTTTTCGACGTATTTAGTGAATAGTTAAGGTAAGATTATACATGGTCGCTTCCATTATACTCCATTTTCCGCGTTAGCCAACAGTATTACCTATGTAATACTCTTTGTTAACGAGGCTCTAGGAGTGGGGCGTCACAGTGTGGTATCAGAGCTGAGTTCAGAACAAAATATGATAAACACAGAATAGACGCGCATATTATGGTACATCAAAGTGTACAAGTGATACAAATCTTTGAATCATCGTGTCTCTTTATTCCATCAAGGTTAGATAGAGTTTGGGAATACGTCTAGGAATGCATTTAATTCCGTAGTATTCCATATTGCAATATCTACCTTGTGAATAATCCTTTCCTTATCTTGACTTTCAGCTTATGTCTGGAAGAGGCAGAGGTCGACGTTCGGGTGTTGGGCAGTCCAGTGGCTCACATCCGGATGGCGTTTATATGTCTGCCGTTCAGTTTATGGAGTTTTTTAGGAGCACTCAACCTCCCGTTCCTCCTCGAGTGT
This sequence comes from Allium cepa, assembly GCA_030765085.1. Lineage (NCBI taxonomy): Eukaryota > Viridiplantae > Streptophyta > Magnoliopsida > Asparagales > Amaryllidaceae > Allium > Allium cepa. The sequence goes on from CM060928.1 coordinate 269,646,585, forward strand.
CTCCACCTCGCAAGTCTGCTTTTGCACGTCAGTGCAGTGATTTTGCTCATCTTGGAGGAAAACCGTTTAAGGGCTCCGAGTCTGTTCTTGAAGTCCAAGCTTGGCTTCGCACGTGCGAGCATATCTTCTCTCGCATGGATCTTTCTGACCATGATCGAGTTCTTGTGACTTCTAGCTTATTGCAAAGCGTGCTCTTGATTGGTATGAGCTTCTTGTAGCCGAGATTGATGAGTCTACTCTTTCTTGGACTCAGTTTCGGGGACGATTTGAACTCAAGTTCGTTCCTGAATCTGAAAAAGTTTTATTGACCCGTCGCTTCCTTGAGTTGAAGCAAGGGAAATCTTCTGTTTCTGAGTATGTCGCATCGTTCGAGGCTTTATCTCAGTATGGTCTTGAATTCATCAGCACTTCTTACAAGAAGAACTTGAAGTTTGTTTCTGATCTTAAGAAATATCTTAAGAAGTCCTTGTTGCTCCAGCTTAAACTTTCTTTCGAGGAATTGGTTGACTCGGCACTTCACCTCGAGACCATCGAGAAGGAGGGTGATAGTGATGTAGATGTTGAGATTTCCAAGAACCCCAACAAGAGGCCATTTCCAATTCAGAAGAAGCCTTTTCCTTCTAAGAAGAAGAAGACTGGTGGTCCTAGTTCTCAGCCTCAGTCTTCCGGAACACCTTTCGTTCGAAAGTGTTTTAATTGTGGTTCTCCGGACCATATTATTCGAGCTTGTCCTAAGCCTCTCTTCTGCCGCTACTGCAAGAAGGAAGGTCATCGTGTTTCAGCTTGTCCCATTGCTCCGAATAATTCTTCATCTAGCAAGTTAAATGTAGCGAATGCTTCTTGAGGTCCTTCTCAATCCAAAGGTATGTCTCCATCTATTTTGGAGGGTTCAATTCTATTTCATGATCATAGTATACGAGTTCTTTTCGATACGGGTGCTTCACATTCTTTCGTATCAAAGAAGCTTGTTGATGATTTATCTTTGAATGTTTCTTGTATGGTTACTTCTTTAAGGATTGCGAATCCTATTGGGGGATCCGCGACCCTTAGTTTGCTTTGTGATGATATTGAGATTGTTTTATGTGGCTTTTCTTTCCGTGCGAATCTGCACGTTGTTTCTCATTTGGGTTTTGATATGATTTTTGGTATGGACTGGCTAGTGAGGTACGATGCCAGGATTATTTGTTCCGAGAGAATTTTATATCTTTGTCATCCTGATTCGCCTTCTCAGTTATCTCTTGTTCTTCGAGATGTGGATAATTCCGAGATGGCTTTGTATTCTCTTGATTCGCGAGATGGTGATGATATATCTCGTATTCCTATTGCTTGTGACTTTTCTGATGTTTTTGAGCCTGTATCGGGTTTGCCACCCAAACGGGCAATTGAGTTCCGCATTGATCTCATTCCAGGCGCGCAGCCAGTTAGTCGTCCTCCCACGAGGATGTCTACAAAGGAAAATGAGGAACTCAAGAAGCAGCTTTTAGAGCTTGAATCCAAGCAATTGATTCAATCTAGTTTTTCTCCGTGGGGATCCGCGGTCGTCTTTGTGAAGAAGTCTGATGGAACTCTTAGGCTTTGCATTGACTATCGCAAGCTTAACGAGTTGACCATTAGAAATAGGTATCCATTGCCTAGGATCGATGACATGTTCGATCTATTGAGTGGTGCTAAGGTCTTTTCTCAGCTTGACCTTGCCACAGGTTTTCATCAGTTACGAGTCGCGGAGGATAGCATACCTCTTACCGCTTTCCGCACTCGTTATGGTTCTTTTGAGTGGCTCGTTATGCCATTCGGTTTGACGAACGCTCCTGCTTTCTTTGTCGATCTCATGAATCGGGTATTCCGGGAATATCTCGATAAGTTCGTGCTTGTCTTCATTGATGATATCCTTATTTATTCTAAGTCTGAAGCTGAGCATGCTAATCACTTGAGAATTGTCTTGAGTACTCTTCGGCGTCATCAGCTTAGAGCCAAATTCTCCAAGTGCCACTTTTGGGAGAATAAGGTTAAGTTTTTAGGCCGTGTTGTATCTTCCGATGACATTTCTGTCGATCCCTCAAAGATCGAAGCCATCCAGAATTGGAAGAGGCCTGAAAATATTCATGAGATTCGTAGTTTCCTTGGATTGGCGGGGTATTACCGTCGGTTCATTAAGGATTTTTCCCGTGTTGTGCTTCCTCTCACTTGCCTTACTCGGAAAGGCATTCGTTTTGATTGGTCCGACAAGTGTGAAGCTTCCTTTCTGCCATTGAAGGAACTTCTCATTAATGCTCCTATTCTAGTGGTTCCCGAAGAGAATCATGACCTTGTTGTCTACACCGATGCTTGTGGTAGTGGTCTCGGTGCTGTTCTTATGCAGAAGGATCGGGTAGTTGCTTAAGCTTCTAGGCAACTGCGTCCGAATGAAGTTCGCTATGCTACTCATGATCTTGAGTTAGCCGCCATTGTCTTTGCCTTGAAGATTTGGCGACATTATTTATTGGGCGAGCGCTTCATTCTCTATACCGATCATAAATCTTTGAAGTATTTGTTCACTCAGAAGGAACTCAACATGAGACAACAGCGTTGGCTCGAGTTTCTTGCTTCTTATGACTTTGATATCCAGTATACCCCTGGTAAGGGTAATCGTGTTGCAGATTCGCTTAGTCGCAGACATTCGGCTGTTATTTCTATGATGCTTGCCGAATGGAGTATTCTTGAAACTCTATCTTTTTTTGAAATTTGTAATCGAGGTTCATCTTCCGATTCTCCTATTCTATTATTTAGTTTGGGAGCTCGACCTATTTTATTGGATTGTATTGCCGATGCCCAACGGCGTGATCCTGATTTGTTGCATTTTATTCAGCTTTGTGAGTCTGGATCTTGTGATAAGGCGTTGCAAGATTTTAGCATTGATTCTCATGGGTGTCTTCGTAAGAAGAACCGTCTTTTGTGCCTTCTGATTTTGCACTTAGGCATGACATTCTTGATGATTGTCACCGTTCTAAGTATACTATTCATCCCGGTAGCAGTAAGATGTATGCCGATATGCGTCGTCTTTATTATTGGGAAGGCATGAAGCGCGATGTGGCGAGTTATGTGAGTAATTGCATAACTTGTCAGCGTTTTAAAGCCGAGCATCAGCGTCCTTCTGGTCTTCTTCAGCCTCTTGAGATTCCATTGTGGAAATAGGATCAGATTTCTATGGATTTCATTGACGGCCTACCTCGTTCGAGATCGGGTCATTCTAGCATTTGGGTTATTGTTGATCGACTTACCAAGTCTGCTCATTTTGTCCCTATTAAGTCTAATAGAACTGCTTCGCTTTTGGCTAAGTTGTATGTCAAGGAAATCGTGAGACTTCACGGTGTTCCTAGTTCTATTGTGAGTGATCGTGATCCTTTATTCACGAGTCATTTTTGGAAGAGTCTTCAGCAAGCTTTGGGAACAAAGCTTAATTTTTCTACAGCTTATCATTCGCAGTCTGACGGACAGACTGAAGGGTGAATCGTATCTTGAAGATCTTCTCCGTATTTGTATCTTTGATTTCGGTGGTAGTTAGGAGGATCATATACCTCTTGTAGAGTTCTCCTACAACAATAGTTTTCAATCTAGTATCGGTATGGCTCCTTTCGAAGCCTTATACGGAAGGCCATGTCGATCACCTTCTTGTTGGTTAGAATCTGGTGAGAAGCTTATTCTTGGTCCAGATTTTGTTCGTAATTCTTCCGAGAAGATTGATCTTATTCGGTTGAGAATGAAAGAGGCACAGAGTCGCCAGAAATCCTACGCGGACAACCGTAGGAAGCCTCTCGAGTTCTCAATTGGCGATCTTGTTTTTATTCCTGTTTCTCCTTTGAAAGGGGTTATGCGTTTCAGTACGACGGGGAAATTGGCTCCTCGCTTTATAGGACCATTTTCTATTACTGAACGTATTGGCCCTGTGGCTTATAGAGTTTCACTTCCGGCTTATTTATCTGGCATTCATGACGTGTTTCACGTCTCGCAACTTTGGAAATGTCTTCGGGAGTCGGATTCTGTTATTACTTCCCCTGATTTGCAAGAGCTTGAGGTCTCACCGGACTTATCTATTGTACAGCAACCTATTCGCGTGCTTGACACGGAGGTGCGACACCTTCGGAATAAGGACGTGCCGCTCGTTAAAGTTCAATGGTCCGCTAATCCCAACGACTGTACTTGGGAAACCAGAGAATTTGTTGAGCGATCTTATCCGTGTTTTCTTTCCTTGCTTTGAAACGGTGAGTATGTATTTTCATCTCAAGCTTATTTTCTTTTTCTTTTGACATTGTGTGTGTATGTAGTTGTTACAAATATCGTCTCTAGAAATTGTGGGGATGCAATTTTGTAAGGAGGCGAGATCTGTAACAACCCGCATATTTAACGATTTTATATTTAAATGTTTGATTTAAATATAGCGTCGTTATTCGGATTTTGTGGTCCGAAATGTTACTTTCTGCAAATGGTCGAATTGGAACTCGAAACAACCTCCATTGGTTCCAAAATGGCGTTTGCGATCTTTTTGAGTATAATCTTTGATATATTTGGAGTAAGTTGAAATTTGACCCTTTTTCTACTTGAGCTTGAGTTTGGGTTCGGCCCATTGGCTAGCTAACTCACTTAACCTTCTATATCAGCCCCTTCCCCTCATCTCTCTTCATTTCATTTTATTTCTTAAGCTTAAAACTGAAATGGGGGAAAGGAAAGAGAAATAGAAATTAGCAAGCCCTAGTTCTCCTTTGTATCTTGATTTCTTGCTCCAAATTCATAGAGAATCCAATGGTAAGTTCATCTCCATCTTCTCCATCTCTTCTCCTCTTCAATTTCTGTAATTTTCCTAACCCTAACTTAGGAAATACTTGCTTTGATTCTAGATTGAAGCTTGTAGTGTTGAAGTGGAGTGTAGTTGGTTGATTCCTTGCATTTGTGCTTCTTCATCATCTTTGTTTGTGAGATTAAAAGGTGAGTTTTGAACTCACATCTACTTCTCTTGATATCATGAGTGTTGGTATGAATTCCTAACAAGTATGCATGTGCCATTGCTTTGGATTTAGAAAGAATTTGCATTTCATTTAAAAAGGCTGGAATTGCAAATTCATCAGGTTCGGCCGACCGAGCTCCCTGGGCCGGTCGACCGACCTGCTACCCCGAGCCTTGTTGTGTTTTCTGCATCTGGCCAGCCGACCGACTCTGCAGTCCGGTCGACCGACCTGCTTTGTTTTGCCTGGTTTGTTTATTTTGCATATTTGATTGATTTTTCCGGACTTTATTGATTCAAGTTGCTTTTTAGTGGTTGTTATTGCATATTTGGCTTCGATAACTTACTCTTGACTTCATCCACGGGTTTTTATGAAATAATCTCTCGAATCGCATTTAAAAGCTCGTTTCTCCTATTTATAAATTCTATTTTAAAACACACACTTTCGCACTTCGAGCGAAGTGGAAGGGTGATTAAATGGTTGGGCAAAACACGGACCATGAATCTGTGCGTTTATCTTTCCGATTAGTCCCCGACCTATTCAATTGATCGTTTTGATCTTCGGGTTTGGTTTATCGATGATATGAGATAAACTTTGTACTGCTTTGAGTGTGAAAGTGACTGACGGATAGTAAACCGTTTAGTGCGAACGAGTGGTTATGGGACGCACGTTAACACTTTTCGGATTCCTTTTCGAGAGTTGTGACACATTCCGCCAGTTAGTGGTGTCCAGTACTGGGTCTTCGACCTTCACCACTACGGCTTGTCGCCCAATAGTATCGCTTTTGGAGTTGGTCCATCGTCACCGCTCGAGAGATACTTGGGTTTGTCGCCTTCGGGTTTGTTGCCCATTGTATCGCTTTCGGAGTTGGTCATTCGTCACCACTCGAGTGATATTAGGTTGCTATAGTATCGCTTCCGATGTGGCCGTTATGCGCCACATGGGTGATATTAGGTTGCTATAGTATCATTTCCGATGTCGGCCGTTATGCGCCACATGGGTGATATTTAGTTGCCCTATTGTATTTCTTTCGGAGTTGGTCATTCGTTACCGCTCGAGCAATTTTTATGATGTTTCAATTGAGATGTGTATTCCCTAGGTATCGCCTCTCGGTGTAGGTCTTTTTGAACCACACGATATGTAGTGATCACCTTGTGAACTTGTATACCATATTGGTATTTGTTATTTGCCTTTTTGGCTTGTTTTGGGATATTCCTATCCTTTGTTTCTATGAGTTGCCGATGATACGAGGCTTGTTTGTTATGATATGATTCATCTTATGTTAGATGATTGGGTTATCTCTTTTAGAGATATTTGATATATATTGTGACCTTGCAGGTTTATTATGGTTCAGTTTATCTAACTGATTTGTTATCTAGACCGACCCGTGTATTTTATACTCGGGTCAGACCGAGTTGTTTCAGGTTAGGTGCTTTTGGACTTAGCCTATTTTGCTTCCGCATGGACTATTCGCTAGCTTCATTTTGTTATAGCGTCTTTTGTGGTCCTTATCTGTTGTAACTCTGTTATTTATACTCTTTCGTCTCGTCTGTATATTGTGGTCTCCTGTACCTCTTGACATGTATTATTTTATATACTCTGTTGTGTATCCGTTTATGTGTATATTATGATCGACTGTTCTGTGATGTGAATTACATTTGAGTTGTTATATTTTCTTCTGATAGATCCTATAGCCATTGTAGTTTTGCTTTAAATATTTATTGAATAGGTTGAATTTTAATGTGACTACTTTTCGACGTATTTAGTGAATAGTTAAGGTAAGATTATACATGGTCGCTTCCATTATACTCCATTGTCCGCGTTAGCCGACAGTATTACCTATGTAATACTCTTTGTTAACGAGGCTCTAGGAGTGGGGCATCACAGATCCCAACCACTCAGACTTTGATTCGAACTTGAATTCTAAATCAAGCTTGAGCTCACCCAACCTGGAACGAACCTTGTTACCAAAAACCACCCTGCTACGAGGCCACCCATCGCCAGAACCCACGTCGATCCACCAGACCCTCCACCTGAGTCCCCTACTTCTGTTCCCCAGGGTGTGAACTATTCCGATCAACCATCGATAATGAGATTGACCCATGAACAACGTCGACTTAAACTAGATCTAAAACCCTATTTCGACGAACCCAAGCCGCTCCGATCATCGGAAAATCCCCCTCCATTTTTCCATCGATCGGCATCCCCCAAACTACCTTCGACATCAACCACGATGAACCCAGACTTGCCGATCGTCGTCAATCGATGAAAAACCCAAAAACGTTCAACTTGAAAATTCGCATCAAACCCAAGCTTTAAAATTATGAAATTATGCTTAAAACATAAATTTTAAATGCGAATTTGGTGGTAAACTCCAAATTTAATTTCTGGACATTCGATTTTTGACTTGAATTTAATTATCTCTATAATTTCTTCTTTTTAAAAATTTTATTCGAAATTTTAACTGGTTTTTAAACCTAATATCTTGACAATCCAAATATATTATGTTTATAATTCAAAACCTATAGGGAATTAAATGAAGAGTAATTTGTTTTTGAATTTTTTTCAAAGCCTGGAACTTGAATAAAGGTATACAGACATTACACAGTCATATATATTTCACAACATATATCAAATATTGATCACATGCAAACCAATATATATATATATATATATAGATTTAAGAGTTTGCTCACCAAATAATGTAAACAGAGAGACAAGTTTGAATGCTTTATGAAATGATCTGGAACCAGTCTTTGATATTTTGACCTGAACTTGATTTTTTTATTGCTTCTTGAATCATTGTTGAGTTGATTTACTCTTGAATCGAATTCCAGACTAAAGAACTTGAGCTTGATTTGAGTCTTGATTCTTGGTTTTCAGTTTGCTTTTTGTTGTTTTCATTTCCAGGTTTGATTTTGTTTTAATTTTCATTTTCAGGTTTTTAGAGAAAAATGAAGAGAGTTTGAACTGAACTATGAAGCCAAGTTCTCTAATGATTTTTACACTTTAATTTTTTTTTAAAAAGAAAAATTATTTTTCCACTTGTTTATATCAAGCTTACACTTGTAAATTTCAAGTTACATGGCTTACAAATGTTTTAATACATTTTTAATTATCTTCCACTTGTCATAAACACATGTTTTATGTTTAAACCCTTTTTTATTTAAGTATTTATATTTTTATAAATATAATTCTATTATTAAATTAATGCATTTCTTTTTATAAATATTTATAACTATAAAGAAATTGATTTTAAAATCTAATTATACTTTAACAAATAAACACACGTATGTATATTACAAAATATAGAATTTAACCTTTGAATAGCTTTTGAAAATTTGAGTTTATATTAAATTTAAAATATAACTGCAATGACCCTGACTCGGCCTTCGAAAATCAACATCCATACTTCACCCGTATACGAATGCCGCATATTCAAACGTCGAATCTATTTTACCGGAGCTTATAACAACATTAGATGATACAACACAGCGGAAACAAAAGAATAATTTTATTGATACACCACAATTGATACAACAAAGATACAATATAATTATCAATATCAGAGCCAAAATATAGCAGCGGAAAGAAATCTTCAACAACACCAAACATCATCTTCAATAGAAAGAGAGAGAGCAAGAGAATCCAATACTGCAACTTCAATCCAAAACTCAAAAGATTCCAAAACAGAAAGCTCAAAGCCACCATCATGCTGTAATGTAGCAAATCTGATCCGAACCAAAGGCTGAAGGCTACTGAATCTACATCTACTTTCTGATTATTTGAAAACCTAACTCTAGACTCCCCGTATGGAAAATTATGGGCACCCAGAGTTTAGAAAGGGAACAATAAACTCCAAGTCAGTCATGAGACTGGTATGAGCAAACAAAAACAGTTTATCTTGAACAAAAGAAATAAAAAGAAATCCGCAATGCTTTTCGAAAAATGAAACTACCATAAGACTTTCCGGCAGACACATAATGCAATCGCACACTTGGGGGAGATTTCTCCTTATGATAGTCAAACATGCTTGATATGAAAAATCCTTTTTGATATTATTATTAGTGCATAATGCAAAAAACATTTCGAAATTATGATATTAATCTTAGCCAGCATAGGTACCATTATATTATGCTTGCTGTAGCTACCTCCTGAGGTGGCAGGTTATACAACTGCAATAGTAAAGGGCTCGTATTAATTTGTTTAGATTTCCAACAAATGGTTAGGCTAAGTAACTTCCTTACCGAATGGGAACACCTCTGGAGGGATGCCTCGAAAATTAACCGACTCTTTGTCAACACAAGGCTGAATTACCTCTACAACTAGTGTAACTACTAGCACGAGTATGCCATCCCTCGTTCGTCACTGACCTTTATTCGAGGTACCTCTACACCAAAAAATTCCAACAACCACATAAGTTAAATATCTTGGCTCCATACCATGATATCACTTTTTATCCAGAAGGAAATGCATATACCCTAAATGGCGCGACCCTCATAACCTTTCTACATTCTTTCTGTTTCGACCATTTTCGGGTTGTGAGGTTCGACGAGGTCTCATAAACAAAGCTACGCTTTTCACAAAAGCCATGCTTGATCAACAAATGATCGGCAGCACTCAACATGCCACAATACAAAATTTGGAGTATATCACTAATAACCATCAATTACATAACCTCTGAGATCGTATGTCTCAGAAAAGGGTGTTAAGCTAAGAGAAAATTCGCCGCCACCAAAGGAAATGTATTTAATAGAAATCAGCTTTATATCTCAAAGTGTAATGTCAAAGGTACAACCATACAAGTCTGTTTCGGGTTCGAACGGAACCGAAGGCACTTCAAAGAAGCCATTACAAATCTGGGTATTCACTATCCCGATCGGACTCCCCATCATATATGGAGATCTCTATACCGGAGCAACTCAGTGCAGAGTCATTCGACAGGTAATCCATTCGTTCTCGAAAATACCCGGTCTTCAAATGCTATCCATTTCTCGTATCACTATTCAGAATGGGTTTTATGGCACAAAGTCCTCTCCCGGCTAAACCGAATAATGAGCGCTTATTTTAAAAGAAACATGGATCAATTTGGATCTTAGTTAAGTCACAACATTTTCCCAAAACCGTTCCTCTTGAATGGTTTAACAAATTTCCACTTTTAATCTTTTAAAATAAAAGATACACCATTTAAGATCCTTTTAGTTTAAAAACAAGGTTCACCCAATCTTTCACAAATATTCATTCATAATATTTAAACAATAGATCTATCTTAAAGATCCTCTTTTATTTGAAAACAAAGTCCACCAAATCTTTAACGACCAATCTTTAACAAAGATTTATTCGTAGCTTTCAAAACAATTTCCATTTCAAACTTGAAATCCTTTCAACAAAGACTGGGAATTCTTTCGTTATATAAAAGCAATTATCTTTTGAAAACAAAGAGTTTTCGTTTAGGAAAAATCCGATTATATTTACTCAAGTTAAAGCCCCTCAATTTTGAACTTGAGTTAAATTTGAATTCCCAAAATAATACATTTAAAATACTTCAAAAATGATTAAAAAACCATATATATATATATATATTTTATAACCTGTATAACTTTTTAAACCATAGTTTCCAAATATATATGTATATGTATATAGGATTCAACTATAAAATATTAAATTCAAATTCAAATCAAATCATTTTAATTTCAAAACTCCTTTTCGAAAATTTCTCAGATTCAACACAATTTCTTTTCCAAACCATTTTGAATTCAAAATCAAACTTTTAAAACCATTTTGAATAAAATAATATTAAATTCAAAATATCTGTGACTTAACCAATTTCCCGTGAAATCCATATTTGTGTGTGTGGTGTAGTCTAGGGGTTTTATACACAACAATACAATATCACAACCATCATCAATTCAAGCACAATAATATCGATAAGCGGTATATTCCTATAACGCTTATCTCTTAATCACAGATAAATAAGTAATATCATCACAGATAAATAAATCACAGTTCACGGCTCAATTCAAAGCAATCCATATCACATAACATCACACATCAGGGATATCAAACAATTCAAAGCATACAATGCAATTCAATCATCCATAAGCAAGAACAATTAATCATATGATTATAATTAGTTTGAACCAGATTAATTACTTATGACTAAATTACCAATCCTGGTTAATTAACATTAATAAATTACAAACCATTAATTTAATTAATTAATGAAAATTAATTAATCATTCTTAATCATCCATCTTAATTAATTATCCTTACTTGATTAATTATTCTTTAATTTATCACATAAATTAATTAACCTTTAATTATATTAATTAATTAACCCTTAATTAATTACATAAATTAATCATCCTCTAAGTAATTAAATATCCTTTAATTATTAATTAATTAACTTCTAATTATTAGTAAATTAACCTTTAATTTATTATCTTTTAATTACTTACATTAAGTAATTGTTCTATAATCACTTGATTAATTAACCTTTAATCATTAATTAATTCACTTAATCACTTCCATTAAGTAATTAATTTTTAAGTAATAAATTACTTTTATTTACTTACATTAATTAACCATTAATTAATTATCCTTTAATTCTCATAAACAAATTATCCATTAATTAATCACCTTCATTAATTACACTAATTAATTATCCTTTAATTATTAAGTAAGTAATCAATCTTTAATTTACCCAAGATTTTAAAGATAAATCATTGTCTTGATTAATTTCTTTAATTATCATTTAAATCTCGTTTAAATGAAATGTAGGTAATTAATTTATTCAAAAACACTTAAGCTCTTTATTTATTTAAAGTAATTACCCTTATCTTAATTACTTAATTAAATAAATTAAATGCTTAACATTAATTCGATACAAAATTACTTGAGAAACTTTTGGTTAGTCACTTCTTGATTTCGTCATTTTATTATATTTGAAAACATATGGAAATTTACTTAATAAAATTATTACAAAACCATATTAATGAATTTTAAAAACATTTAACTTTTAAAAATAAATCTTGAATTTTTTTTAAAACCTTGTTAATAATTTACTTTGAAAAAACTTGATTTATATTCCTTTAAAAACTTATTCAAATTAATATACATTCAAACTTGGTTAACATTTGTTTGGAAAAACTTATTAAATCATCATGTTTAAATAAAACCCGAGCCAACCCTTATATTTCCCTAGCTAAAACCCGAGCAATTCACGCTCATCACCTGCTTTGAGACAATACACGATCTACTTCGAGACTGACCCAAGGAAACTGCTTCTTCCCCAAATCCAACAACGACCACTAGATACTACATGCACTTATGCACCATGCACACCATCACGATCACCTCTGATCGACTTCGCCAACATCAACCAGTCGTCGATGATCTATACTAGTGCTCTGACAACCAGCTTCGACGAACTTGACTAAAATCGAAATCCAACTGAACAACACATATCTGGAACCAAATTCGATCGAAAGAACCACCTCTGGCCACCGCCTCCGATCAGCTGAACTCGCGCCACCACGTCTAGACCCTCACTATTCAACAACGTGCCCATTCCCCCACCTTCGATCGTTTCCAGATCACTCATGACCACACCATTGCTTTGATTATAACGACGACCATACTCGCACCTAAAACCCTACTATCATGTCATCCGACCACCATGTTGAACTTTAAACCCATCCACCATTTTTCTTAAGCTCCTTGCCACACGAACCACCCTCGGGCCAAAGCTCGACCAACCACTAGTCGCCGTTTATCAGAAATCGACAAAACCTCCTATTCTGATCAACTTGAAAATCCACAACAACCCCAAACCTAAAAATCTATATATCTACATCAAAATTCATTATTCCTAAATCCGAATCAGGTTATAGAATTAAATCAAGAATCCCGAACAATTTATTCTCTGCCTTGAGTTGATTTTTACTGTATATTCTAGTTTTTTAAAATAATTACTAAATATAAACACCTAAAATTATTTCTAAAAATAATTTTATAGTCTAATAATCATTTTTCATTTATAACTTAAAGTCTAAAATTGATTATGTAAGGAGCGGTTGAATTTTTTGTTTTAGTGGTTTTGAGCCTGTAATTTAACAGAGATATGTATATAACCATATACAGATATGCATACAACAACCATCTACCTATATACATACATATACAGGTATATTTATACTTATACAAATATTATTCACAACATACCCAAGTATCAATCACTAACATCAATACATATGAACATATACATATGAATAGATTTAGGTTCAATAGGGTAGTTTACTCACAATGTGAAAGAAACAGAGAACTTAATTTTTGAAAACCTGGAATCTTGATTTGTTTTAGAACTGAACTTTGATTGTTGAATTTGATTTGGATCCTGATGTATTTGAAACTGAGATGCTTTGATAAATGTTCAGGTTTGAAGATTTGAAAACTGGAAACTAGGATCTGACTTGAGTTGATCTAATCTGATGACTTTGGTCTTGCATTTGTTTTCCTTGATCTGTTACTTAATTCCCATTGAATCTTTTCTTTACATTTGAGTTGGATTTATGTTGAGTTTGAGTTGTAAACTGAACTTGTTTTTTATCTTTAATTTTCAAATTTGAAAATAAATGAAAGAGATGGGGAAGATTTTGAGAAGCCTGGTTTCTTCTTAACCATAATGTTTCATATAATTCTAATTCAAATTGAAAGAGATAAATGCCACTAGGTAATCTATGTTTACACTTATTATTACATATTCTTTTTAACCTACACTTGTAATTGTATGTTAAAATTTATTTTACAAATTCAAAATGTAAATAATTTGTGTTTAAATCCTTAGGTTATAATTACATTAATTAGTTATCTATGTAATATAGTTTCTTATTTTAATATGTTTTCATTAACTTATCTATTATGTTTTTCTTTTAAATTATAAATATTTATATAATCTTAAAGAAAATGATTTGAACTAAATTATACAGTAATAAATATATATATGTTAATATATATATATATATACACTAGAATTTAGCCTTTAAGTACCCTTTTGAAAATTTATTATATTAAATTTAAATCATAACTTTCAAATCACAATGTGTATTTATATATATATATTAAAATTAGAAAACACATTTTCCATTAGTTTTAAATTATATAGTTCTTCAAATCCAAATTTATTCCCAAGATATTTTTATTTTGAATTTCAAATCCAAAACTCTATTTACAATCTATATAAAATAAACACATATTTTATTTATTAGGAAAATTTTCAAATTAATTCATAATTTAATCCAAAAATTTATATTAATTATCTAATTAAATTTTGCTTAAAACCGGGATCGTTACATTAGCTTCCAAATTAAAATGCATATTTAATAAAATTAAAAGATAAATTTTTATTAATTTTATATTATAAAAAATTTCAAATTCATTTTATTTCTCAATATATTTATTTTTGAATTTCAAACCAATAATTCAATTCAAAGTCAATTTATATACATACATACATATATATATATAGACAAATAAAAATCTTATTTATTTTTGGACAATTTCAAATTCATTCACAATTTAATCTAAAATTTTATATTAATTACCAATTTAAATTCGACTTAAAAACGAGATCATTACAGATTCCCTTCTTAAGAAAATTTTGTCCCCGAAATTTGCTTGACAGGGAGACAACAAAGAACAGATAGAGGAATGTTTTACCAGATCAAATTGAAATATTTATTCTACATTTGGCTTACTAAATCAGAATATCATAAATAAATATGAGAACGAATTTATTCAACACTTACGAAATACTCGGGTCTTCAAGTCTATGAAATATGCAGGGGCACTGGTTAGTTCGAAGGGATAACTACCCATTCGTAGAATATTTCTGTACCCCAAAGAATAGACAAACATATACAATTTAATTCAGTTTCATATTTTGTTAACCAATTTATTCAAATAAAATTTCAATTTATTAAAGATAAAAAAGAAAAGATTGGTAAGAAACTGATAAAGAGAATACGAAATAGGAACGTAACAAAGATTCGTTGGGCCACCATCACATCAAAGCTTTTTCTTGGAGCTTCCAGGAAGCCATCAAAGAATCGAAATTGAATGATGATCAAAGAGATTGATGAGAAAAATTGTTTCCTTGTTGTTACAGGGTATCGACCATTTGTAGTGGTATTCCGCTGTCCCCTATCTCGTACTCTTCTTGCACTCATACTCACTATCAGTGAATAGTAAGAGAATTTACTGAGGCATATTGTAACAATCCGGTATTTCGCATCGATTTATAATCGACTTAAATGATTAATATTATTGCAAATTTCCTTTTGAAGTTTTAAATTTTTAATTTTAAATTGATTTATAAATTGTTAAAAGAAATTCTTAAAAATAAAATAAAATAAAATTTGTTATGTGTTGTGAGCTTTGAAATTTGTGATTACCGGCCATTTATTTTTGAATGTCGTTCGACCCATCCCCCTCTCTTCGTTCTTTAACCCGTTCCCCTTTTATTATTTGATAACCCTAAAACTAAACACGCGAAGAAAGAATATAAATGGCGGCCACGTTAGTTCGCTCCTTCGTTCGATCGTTCGTCTCCAAAATTAGGGCATGGAGATCGAAGGCTATGGCTTCAGGGGTTCGAACTCCGCTCGAATCAATCTTCAGAAGCTAGGGCTTTCGATTGCTTCGATTTTTGATCGAGCTCGAGGGGTCGTCGCTTGCTCCGATAGCAAAGGTGAGTGATTTTTATCGTCACTCACATCTAGTTCAAACTTAGGAATTTACTTTGCGTTTGATTTGGTTTCATCGCTGATTGTTTCTGACCTGATTTTTGATTTGGAACGATTTCTTGTTTACTTCTGCTTTGACTTCGAACTTGCATTCTTGTCTCTGTTGTATTGTTTCTCGGCTTCACACAGATGCTTACGGTCTTGGTCTCTGTATTCTCTGCTGATGATTTTTTTTTTCTTTTTACTGTTGCACTGTCTTGTGGTCTTCATATTCAAATGTGTTAGTTGCACTTGCTAATGTTCCCTGAGCTTGTTTGCAAGTGAGAATCTGGCATATCAACTTGTTGAGGTCACTGAATCTCGATGTTCTGGTTCGAGGCCACATTTGTGTATACCTCTGGTCTTGCATCTTGTAGCCTCCCCTTTTTGCCTTCAAACTGAACTAAGTTTTTGCTTCATGATTCATTGTTATCTGGTTTTCCTTGTATCCCTGTTTGGTTGCATTTCGACTGCTGGTCTTGGCATTGTTGAGTCTTGTTCACCTGTGCAGTAGACTTGTTATATACATACATACACCACTGCATAGTATATTGGTTCACTGTGTTGCTCCTTGTACATGAATTGAATTGTGGCTTCACTGTGTTCACTGTGTTGCTCCTTGTACATGAATTGAACTGTGGCTTCACTGTGTCGAGTTGTACACATATGTATTTTTGTGTACGTTTGTTTTGGGTGTTTTGTTTCATTCTGTAGCTCCATGCTGCCACATTTGGTTCATCTTTGTTTTTTTGAGTTTTCATTCGAGACAGTCTGCATTTACCCTCTTGATGCAGTGTCTTCATGTTGTATTCATCACCATGTTGTCTCGATGCCTTCTCCTTTAAATTACTGTTGTACCATGATTTTGAACTCGTCTTAAGTAAAATCTGGAATTGTTTCTTTGATTTTGAAACCTATACTTGCAGTTGTGTAGTCGTTGACTACATCACCATATATCAATTGCTCGGCCTTTGGTTTCATGTGCATTGAGCTGTTGGTTCTGGCCTGCGCACATTGTTGCATGCATTGAGTATTTTGTATGCTTGTCACTTCGGTTTTAAACTGCTTCACCATGTCACTTGAGGTCTTGCAGTTTGATTTATTGATGCATTTTTGTACACTACTGTTTTGAACTTGAGCATATCTTGTTGTTCACTGCCACTTTTGTTTTTGCATATTTAATATGCAGACATTTAAGCTTGTTTTGTAGTGATGCACTTGATTGCATCTGATTCATTTTTGAGGCTGTTTGCATGTATGGGCTGTTATGTTGTATATATGAATTGCTTAATGCATTGTGACCTTCATGTATACGCTACAGTTTGTACATGCATTTGCATCACTGTTGTGTCTTTGGTTTTTGGGGTTGCTGTGTTATCATCATATTGAACTGGTTTTCTTGTTGTACAACGGCACTATAGTGGCACGGCAGTGCACGCAAGCGTGAACTGCAGCCACACGGTATTCATTGGGTACATTATCACTGTAGTGGCAAGGCAGTGCACGCAAGCATGAACTGCAGCCACACGGTGCGGCTTTTAAAATATTCTATTTGTTTTGACTTATGGATCTTTTTGCGTATTCCATATTCCGTAGTGGCGAGGCAGTGCACGCGTGCGTGTACTGCAGCCCTACTCGACTTAATATTTTAACTGATATTTAAATGTTTTGAACTGTTTTGTTCGTTTCAATTCAATATTATGAATTGCATACTGATTTGGTTTAATTACTGTCGTCTATTCATTATTTAATTGTTATTGCTTCTGTGCACTAATAACTGAGTTTGAATTAGACTGACCCGAGTATTATTTTCTTTTGAATCTAATACTCGGGACAGACCGAGTATTTACAGGTTGTAGATATTCTGCTTTGGGTTGCTGCTAGAGCTATGAAGTTCTTTCATATCTTTTGGAGTAGTCGTCTTTTGTAGTAGTCTATATTATTGTATAGGAAGATATGTATTCATGTATATTATATACGTTAATGTACTTGTATATGTAACTTCCTGAGTTGACTATTGCAGTTGTATCACATGTACCGTGTAAATGTATTGTAACTGACATCAGTTATTATATGTATATGAGATTTTCTGTTTTTATCTGTGTTCCGCATTTATATTTATCTGTGTTATTAGTTTATATTTGTCCTAGACTATTATAGCCACCGCGTGGTAGCTTTGAGTTTGCATCGGCATGTCGGATTTCCTCCTAAAATAGATTGCACGTTTTTACTATCTGACATATCGGTGTTCGCACAAAGCAATTACACGGATGGTCGCTCCTCAACAGCCTTATTCTCCGTGCTAGTTGACAGCACTACACCGTAGTGTTCTTGGCTAGCATGGGTATAGAGGTGGGGCGTCACAGCTTGGTATCAAAGCCTGGGGTTTAGAACAAATATAAAACATAACTTAGATAGTACATGTGTTACAACTATTTGTCGATGTTTTATTTCACATCTTTGTCTTAAGATCATCTTTGATTGTTAGGAATGAATTCCTAACGCTTATTCGTGAGCATTGCTGCTATTCTCTATCGCACTTGCTCACTTGAGTTTACACTTCTAAGTATCAGTGTATATATGCTCTACCAAGTTGCATATTGCTGCAACTAGTACCCACTTCGATTTGAACTCGCATTGTTTATTCGAACTGCTATATATATGCATTCTTATCTCTGATTCGTGTACTTAATGCAGTTTCCATACAATTGGGTTTTGGGTATCAATCTTTGAGACAAATTGCATTCCAATTGTCGACTCTGTCTGTTTATCCATGGTTTGTTGGTTTTCATGTGCCTCTCTCTGATAGTTTTAAAATTTCTTTGGTATAAAAGAAATTGTCTTGGTCTTTGCCTTGTCGATATCGACGTTGACTTGACTTTTACTTTTGCTAAAGTCATTCAAGCATTTATACTCGTTCTGCTTTGTTTTTCCAATTGTTGATCGGTTCTTCTTTTCCGGTTAGTTGTTATCACCTTTGTCGACTTTGATAACTTCTATTTCAGGAATTTTGGGTATTCCTACTTTGATGGATTTGGAATCGAATTCTTTGTATTTTATTCACGTCTTCGAATGTGAATCTTAGTGAATTGATTTGGTTTTCGAATTTAATCGATTCTTGATTATTTCCCGATTTGTTGCTATCATTTATTAGCAACTTTGATGACCTTTTCTTCGGGATTTTTGTGAACATACCTTTCGATGAATTCGGTATCGATTTCTTTGGATTCTATTCACGTCTTCGTATGTGAATTCTTGTGATTGATTGTTTCTACAATATTTTTGTGATTTGTCACTTTAAAAATATAAAGGTTTCAATACTAGTAGTAAATATCAAAAACTCTTTTATCAAAATGTTTTCAACTCTATTTTCAATACCAAACTCGTTTTTGAAACTGTTTTCCAATCTATTAGTATATACAAATCTTTATTTCACTCGTATGAGAAATCTAATTAAACGGCTTAGTAAAACAAGTGGTATGAAACGCTTGCGTTTACTTCGTCGGTTAATTGTTGGACTTGTTCGATTGAACCTCTAGTGACAAATTTTATTAGTGAAGATTTACAGTTTGTTCGTAAATATTTAAGTTAAGTAAGTGGTTACGGGACATGATGCTAAACTTTTACATTTACTGACTTAGTGTAATTGACACTTCTCGTTGATCATGACGATCATTTTTACGGTTAGACTAGGCCTCTCGGTGTGATTTCGTCTCACACATATCTCTTGGGCTTTGAGGATTGTCTAGACACCACTTGTGTGATTTCATTCACACATACTTTTCTTTTGATTGTGAGGTTAGACTAGACACCACTTGTGTGATTCCACTCACACATACCTCTTTTGATTTTTTTGGTTAGTCTGGACCTCAATCTGTGTGATTTCGACTCACACATGTGGGGTAGCGCCCCACGGTCTTCGGGCCATTCGTGTGTCAAAATTAATGGCTTGCAACCATGAGATAGCGTCTCGTTATGCGTTGCACGTGTTGATGATTTTTCATGCTCGCGGGTAGGTGAGATTCCGTGCTCCCGTTCTCGCTTTGCGTTGCACGTGTTGATGATTTTTCATGCTCGCGTGTAGGTGAGATTCCGTGCTCCCGTTCTCGCTTTGCGTTGCCCGTGTTGGTGATTTTCATGCTCACGTGTAGGTGAGATTCCGTGCTCCCGTTCTCGCTTTGCGTTGCACGTGTTGATGATTTTTCATGCTCGCGGGTAGGTGAGATTCCGTGCTCCCGTTCTCGCTTTGCGTTGCACGTGTTGATGATTTTTCATGCTCGCGTGTAGGTGAGATTCCGTGCTCCCGTTCTCGCTTTGCGTTGCCCGTGTTGGTGATTTTCATGCTCACGTGTAGGTGAGATTCTGTGCTCCCGTTCTCGCTTTGCATTGCACGTGTTGGTGAGTTTTCATGCTCGCATGTAGGTGAGTTTTCGTGCTCCCGTTCTCGTTATGCGTTACATGTGTTGATGAATTTTCATGCTCGCGTGTTGGTGAGTTTCCATACTCTCCTTTGAGTTTTCATACTCTGTTCGAGTTTTCATACTCCGTTCGAGTTTTCATACTCCGTTTGAGTTTTCATACTCTGTTCGAGTTTTCATACTCCGTTTGAGTTTTCATACTCCGTTTGAGTTTTCATACTCTGTTCGAGTTTTCATACTCCGTTTGAGTTTTCATACTCCGTTTGAGTTTTCATACTCCGTTCGAGTTTTCATACTCCGTTTGAGTTTTCATACTCCGTTCGAGTTTTCATACTCCGTTTGAGTTTTCATACTCCGTTTGAGTTTCCATACTCTCCTTCGAGTTTTCATACTCCGTTCGAGTTTTCATACTCGCGTTCGAGTTTTCATACTCCGGTTCGAGTTTTCATACTCGCGTTCGAGTTTTCATACTCCGGTTCGAGTTTTCATACTCGCGTTCGAGTTCTCATACTCTTAGCTTGTGTTTTCTGGATTTCTTGTTAGGATTTCTAGAATTTGTGCTTCACCAATTTTCGTGATTTCTATTGATAAGTTTTATCAATTCTTGTGCATTGGTGAATTCGTGTGTTATTGACTTGTTATGAATACAAGTTTAGGGTATGATACCCCTTTCTATCTTTGAGAAGATTCTTGTGACTCTTTGGATGAATGAAAATCCACTTATCGAAGTTGCTTCTGATGTCGTTGTTTTAATCACATATTTTAAAAATTGTTTCAAAATATAAATCAAAATTGTTTTCAAAATTTTTACGATTTGCGCTTTCAAAAGAATGAGGAAGCGAATTAAACGTTTCAGTAAAATCGAGGACTATGATCCCTTTCTTTTGCTGATTCGCTTAATTCCGGACTTGTTCGTTTGAGAATGTAAATTGTAATTTTATAAATAAAAATGGTTTTCAAAATTTTTTTACACTTTACGCTTTCAAAAGAATGTGGAAGCGATGTAAACGTTTCAGAAAAATCGAGGACTATGACCCCTTTCTTTTACTGATTCGCTTAATTCCGGACTTGTCCGTTTGAGAACGTAAAATGTTATTTATTTAAAATACACAATTTAACACTTTCAAGGAAACGATGAAGTGAATTAAACGATTTAGTAAAACTCGTGGTTATGAGTCATGTGCGTTTGCTATTTCGGTTAATTTCGGACTCGTTAATTGAAAAATTTGTAATTTGAAATTTGATTACCGTTGTGGTAATTTCTGATTATCGTTTTGATAATTGGATGTTTATGATTTCTGATTTATCGTTTTTGATAATCAGATATTTATTGTTTCTGATTATCGCTTGTGATAATCAGATATTTGAGATCTAATTATCGTTTGTGATAATTAGATATTTGTGATTTGATTATCAATTGTGATAATTAAATAATCGTTGATTCGTGATTTCTGATTTATCGTTTTTGATAATCAGATATTTATTGTTTCTAATTATCTATCGATAATTAGATATTTGAGATTTAATTGTCGTTTGTGATAATTAAATATTTGTGATTTAAGATTGATTTTCGATTTTGATAATCGAATACTTGTTGATTTGATTATCGTTTTTGATAATCGAATATTTGTAATTTGAGATTTCTGAATTATCTATTGATAATTAGATTTTGTTGATAATTTGTGAATTTCCTTTATGAAATTAAAAGATTTCTTTGGCGTTTATATTGTACTACGCCAGTGTACCGGCTCAATTTTCTACTATTCATGACGTTTTCTACGTCTTCCAATTACGGAAATGCCTTAGGAATTTCCGATTTCTATTTTTGAGCCCGGTATTATTGAAGAAATTGAAGTTTCACCAGATTTGACGTTGAGCAACATTCTATTCACATCAATGTTTCGGGGGTTCGGCACCTTCGAAATAAAGATGTTTTCTCGTGAAAGTTTATTGGTTCTCAAATCCTATGAATTTCACTTTGGAATCCAGAGAATTCATCGAGCAATCACGATCAGGCTTTCTCTATCATGCTCTTTATGGTGAACTTCCTACTTCGAATTTCTTCATCATGTGATGACATGCTTTTATGGTTGTTACCTTTTACCCGTTTGTTCCTTATGATTGCGAGGACGCAATTTCTTTAAGGAGGGGAGTCTGTAACAATCCGGTATTTCGCATCGATTTATAATCGACTTAAATGATTAATATTATTGCAAATTTCCTTTTGAAGTTTTAAATTTTTAATTTTAAATTGATTTATAAATTGTTAAAAGAAATTCTTAAAAATAAAATAAAATAAAATTTGTTATGTGTTGTGAGCTTTGAAATTTGTGATTACCGGCATTTATTTTTGAATGTCGTTCGACCCATCCCCCTCTCTTCGTTCTTTAACCCGTTCCCCTTTTATTATTTGATAACCCTAAAACTAAACACGCGAAGAAAGAATATAAATGGCGGCCACGTTAGTTCGCTCCTTCGTTCGATCGTTCGTCTCCAAAATTAGGGCATGGAGATCGAAGGCTATGGCTTCAGGGGTTCGAACTCCGCTCGAATCAATCTTCAGAAGCTAGGGCTTTCGATTGCTTCGATTTTTGATCGAGCTCGAGGGGTCGTCGCTTGCTCCGATAGCAAAGGTGAGTGATTTTTATCGTCACTCACATCTAGTTCAAACTTAGGAATTTACTTTGCGTTTGATTTGGTTTCATCGCTGATTGTTTCTGACCTGATTTTTGATTTGGAACGATTTCTTGTTTACTTCTGCTTTGACTTCGAACTTGCATTCTTGTCTCTGTTGTATTGTTTCTCGGCTTCACACAGATGCTTACGGTCTTGGTCTCTGTATTCTCTGCTGATGATTTTTTTTTTCTTTTTACTGTTGCACTGTCTTGTGGTCTTCATATTCAAATGTGTTAGTTGCACTTGCTAATGTTCCCTGAGCTTGTTTGCAAGTGAGAATCTGGCATATCAACTTGTTGAGGTCACTGAATCTCGATGTTCTGGTTCGAGGCCACATTTGTGTATACCTCTGGTCTTGCATCTTGTAGCCTCCCCTTTTTGCCTTCAAACTGAACTAAGTTTTTGCTTCATGATTCATTGTTATCTGGTTTTCCTTGTATCCCTGTTTGGTTGCATTTCGACTGCTGGTCTTGGCATTGTTGAGTCTTGTTCACCTGTGCAGTAGACTTGTTATATACATACATACACCACTGCATAGTATATTGGTTCACTGTGTTGCTCCTTGTACATGAATTGAATTGTGGCTTCACTGTGTTCACTGTGTTGCTCCTTGTACATGAATTGAACTGTGGCTTCACTGTGTCGAGTTGTACACATATGTATTTTTGTGTACGTTTGTTTTGGGTGTTTTGTTTCATTCTGTAGCTCCATGCTGCCACATTTGGTTCATCTTTGTTTTTTTGAGTTTTCATTCGAGACAGTCTGCATTTACCCTCTTGATGCAGTGTCTTCATGTTGTATTCATCACCATGTTGTCTCGATGCCTTCTCCTTTAAATTACTGTTGTACCATGATTTTGAACTCGTCTTAAGTAAAATCTGGAATTGTTTCTTTGATTTTGAAACCTATACTTGCAGTTGTGTAGTCGTTGACTACATCACCATATATCAATTGCTCGGCCTTTGGTTTCATGTGCATTGAGCTGTTGGTTCTGGCCTGCGCACATTGTTGCATGCATTGAGTATTTTGTATGCTTGTCACTTCGGTTTTAAACTGCTTCACCATGTCACTTGAGGTCTTGCAGTTTGATTTATTGATGCATTTTTGTACACTACTGTTTTGAACTTGAGCATATCTTGTTGTTCACTGCCACTTTTGTTTTTGCATATTTAATATGCAGACATTTAAGCTTGTTTTGTAGTGATGCACTTGATTGCATCTGATTCATTTTTGAGGCTGTTTGCATGTATGGGCTGTTATGTTGTATATATGAATTGCTTAATGCATTGTGACCTTCATGTATACGCTACAGTTTGTACATGCATTTGCATCACTGTTGTGTCTTTGGTTTTTGGGGTTGCTGTGTTATCATCATATTGAACTGGTTTTCTTGTTGTACAACGGCACTATAGTGGCACGGCAGTGCACGCAAGCGTGAACTGCAGCCACACGGTATTCATTGGGTACATTATCACTGTAGTGGCAAGGCAGTGCACGCAAGCGTGAACTGCAGCCACACGGTGTGGCTTTTAAAATATTCTATTTGTTTTGACTTATGGATCTTTTTGCATATTCCATATTCCGTAGTGGCGAGGCAGTGCACGCGTGCGTGTACTGCATCCCTACTCGACTTAATATTTTAACTGATATTTAAATGTTTTGAACTGTTTTGTTCGTTTCAATTCAATATTATGAATTGCATACTGATTTGGTTTAATTACTGTCGTCTATTCATTATTTAATTGTTATTGCTTCTGTGCACTAATAACTGAGTTTGAATTAGACTGACCCGAGTATTATTTTCTTTTGAATCTAATACTCGGGTCAGACCGAGTATTTACAGGTTGTAGATATTCTGCTTTGGGTTGCTGCTAGAGCTATGAAGTTCTTTCATATCTTTTGGAGTAGTCGTCTTTTGTAGTAGTCTATATTATTGTATAGGAAGATATGTATTCATGTATATTATATACGTTAATGTACTTGTATATGTAACTTCCTGAGTTGACTATTGCAGTTGTATCACATGTACCGTGTAAATGTATTGTAACTGACATCAGTTATTATATATGTATATGAGATTTTCTGTTTTTATCTGTGTTCCGCATTTATATTTATCTGTGTTATTAGTTTATATTTGTCCTAGACTATTATAGCCACCGCGTGGTAGCTTTGAGTTTGCATCGGCATGTCGGATTTCCTCCTAAAATAGATTGCACGTTTTTACTATCTGACATATCGGTGTTCGCACAAAGCAATTACACGGATGGTCGCTCCTCAACAGCCTTATTCTCCGTGCTAGTTGACAGCACTACACCGTAGTGTTCTTGGCTAGCGTGGGTATAGAGGTGGGGCGTCACACATATAGACAAAATATCTTAGGGATACTCATTCTAGGGCATTTGTAACCCAATCTCTAATGTGAAACCTAATGTGTTATACTCCTGAGCTAAAGTTCTTATTCAACCTTCAGCTCTGATACCACTTCTAACGACCCTGACACGACCTTCGAAAATCGACATCCAAATACTTCACCCGTATACGAATGTCGTGGATTCAAACGTTGAGTCTGGTTCGCCGGAGCTTATAACAACATTAAGTGATAACAACATAGCGAAAACAGAATGAATAACTCTTATTGATGCACAACATTTGATACAACAATGATACAAATGAAAAGATCAACATATATCAGAGATACACAGCAGCGGAAAAATATCTTCAATGCCAACACTCCAAACTCCAAACCAGAAGCTCGAACCACCATCAAGCTGAAATTGAAACACAATGCGATCATCAAACCAAAGACTCCAAAGATTGCCAAAAGCTACACCAATATTTGATTATCTGAAAACCCGACTCTAGGCTACCCGTGCGGAAAATTGTGGGCACCCGGAGTTTAGAAAGGGAACAATAAACTCCAGGTCAGTCATGAGACTGGTGTGAGCAAACGAAAATAGTTTTATTTAAACAAAAACAAACAAAAGGAAATAGAAAGAAATCCGCTATGTTTTTTGGAAAATGAAACTACCATATGGTCTTCCGCCACACACAATGCAAGCGCACACTTAGAGGAGATTTCTCCTTATGATAGTAAAACATGCTTGATACGCAAAAATCCTTTTATTATTATTAATGCATAGAGAAAAACATTTCGAAAGTATAATATAAGTATTAGCCAGAATACCACCATCATGGTATACCTACTATAGCTACCATGTTCAATAGCAGGTTACTGCCACACTCCATGGCAGGTTATACAACTAAAACCGTACAGGGCTCGTATTGTTTTGTTTGGATTTCCAACAAATGGTCAGGCTAAGGAACTTCCCCATCACATGGGTACGCCTCTGGAGGGATGCCCCGAGAACTTAACCAGCTCTTTGCCAACACAAGGCCGGGTTACCTCTGTAACTAGGTAACTAACTGTCACAAATATGTCATCCCCCAGTCGTCACCGACCTTAATCCGAGGATCCCCAACACCAACAAATTCCAACAACCACATAAGTTAAGCATCCGGGCTCCATACCATGATACCACTTTTTATCCAGAAGGAAATGCACATACCCTAAAGGACGTGACTCTCATAACCTTGCGCATTCTTCCTATTTCGACCATTTTCAGGTTGTGAGGTTCGACGAAGTCTCGTCCACAAAGCTACGCTTTTCACAAAAGCCATGCTTTGATCAACAAATTGTCAGTAGCACTTAGCATGCCATATTTCCAAATTGGGAATATATCACTAGTAACCATCAACTACATAACCTTTGAGCTCGTACGTCTTAGAGAAGGTGGTCAAGCTAAGAGAATAAATTCTCCGCCACCGAACAGAAATGTATTTGATAGAAACCAGCTTTACATCTCAAAGTGTAATGTCAGACATACATCCATACAAGTCCATCCTGGGTTTGAATGGAACCGAAGGCACTTCAAATAAGCCCTTGCAAATCCAGGTATTCACAATCCCGATCGGACTCCCCATAACATATGGAGATCTCTATACCGGCGCGACTCAGTGCAGAGACATTCGACAGGTAATCCTTTCGTTCTTGAAAATACCCGGTCTTCACCACCGTCTTCAAATGCACTCCCAGTATGTCATATCACTCTTCGGAATGAGCTTTATGAAATAAAGTCCTCTCCCGGCTAAACCAAATAATGAGCGCTTAATTTTAAAACCATATGGATATATTGGGATCTTAGCTAAGTCACAACTTTTACCCAAAAACCTTTACTTTTGAATGTTTTAAACAAATTTCCACTTTAATCTTTTTAAACAAAAGATTCACCTTTAAAATCCTTTTCAATTTGAAACAAAGTTCACCAAATCTTTTACAAAGATTCATCCATAGCATTCAAAATAATTTCCCTTTAAAATATGATTTATCATAACTTGAAAATCCTTTCAACAACAACTGGAAATTCTTTCTTTATATGAAAGCAATTATCATTCAAAAACAAATGTTTTTCGTTTTGGGAAAAATCGATTAAATTTGGTCAAGTTATAACCTTTTAAAGTACAATTGGAAAATCAACAAACTGCCGTATTCTTGGCAGTCTCTTATTTGATTTAGATTCAAATCCCCAAAATAATTCATTTGAAATACATTTAAAAATGGTTTAAAATCCATATATATACATTATATAACCTCTATAACTCTTTTAAAACCATAGTTTCCAAAATATAGTTATTTCTCCAAATTCATCTTTTAAAATTCCAACATTTCCAGAAATCAATTTTTAAACTATATATAAGAATGTTTGGAAGATATTTCTAATCTTAAACTTATATAGAATTCAATTTCAAACTTTGAATTAAAATTCAAATTCAACTTTAACAAACCATATCATATTCAAAGTAATTTCAAAACTTCCTTTACATAAGTTTTCCATATTTAACCCACTACACTTCCAAACCATTTTGGATTCAAATTCACTTTTCAAAATCTTTTCATCATTTTGAAAAACCATGACTTAACCAATTTCCTATGAATTCCATATTTTTGTGTGTGTAGTCCAGGGGTTTAACACAACAATACAATATCATCAATCATCACAATCCAAGCACAGCAATATCGATAAGCGGTATAATCCTATAACGCTTATCTTCATTCACAGATTCACAGATAAATATGTAAATTCAACATAGACAAATAATTTACACATAGCTCAATTTAAACAATTTACATCACATAATATTACAGATCAGAGATACAACTCAAGTATTAAATACAACAATCATCCATAAGCAAGACTAATTAGTCATTCAATCCCTAATTAATTTAATTTAATCTCCACCTAAACTAAATTAATTACCTTAATTACTTTCAAGTCCTGCTTAATTAACATTAACAAATTATAAACCATTTGTTATTACTTTAATTAGTTAATTAACTTAAATAAATAAATCCTTAATTATCCATCTTAATTAATTATCCTTAATTAATTATCCCTTAATTAATCACCTAATAAATTAACCTTAAGTTAATCACAATATTAATTAACCTTTAATTAATTATATTTTAAAAAATTAATTATCCTTAATTAAATCACATAAGTAAATTAACTTTAAGTTAATTACATAATTAATTAACCCTTAATTAATTACCTTAAGTAATTATCTTTCAATCATAAATTAATTAACCTTTAATCATTAATTAATTCACCTTTAATTTTTAATCAATTAACCTTTAATTAATTAATTATCCTTTAATTATTAATTAATTAACCTTAATTAATCTTTAGTTACCTTCATTAAGTAATTATTATTTATGTAATTATCCTTAATTACTTTCATTAACTAAATCTTCTTTAAGTACTTTCATTAATTAATAAATCTATAATTACTTAAGATTTTAAACAATTAAAAGATAAACCATCTATCTTTATTATTTTAATTATCATTTAATCCTTATTTAATAACCTTTGGAAATAAATCATCATTAACACATTAATTAGCTTAAGACCATAAAGTTAATTAACAATTAAAGACATTTCTTCTAAATTAACTTCTAAATTATTCTATTAATTTTATTTAAAATAAACTTAAGAATTAATAAATAAAGTATATATATATTAAAACACTTTAGACTTGATTAATTAAAATAATTTATATTTAAATACTTTAATTAATCCAACCTTAAATAAACACATATTATACAAAGAATTAATTCAAGAAAAATTGTTAAAACTTGATTTATTTAAACTTGTAAAACTTGTAAAAACATTCAGTTTTCTGACCCGAGCCAAACTCTAAATTATCCGAGCCCAACCCGAGTAACTCACATGCTTCGACTCCCTAAGCAAGACCATCTTTTACCTCGAGTCCATCCCAAGGAAAACTCGTCTTCCTCAACCTTTCAAACAACATAGATACACATCTTTACGCGTGCACGAGTCGCCGGAGCCACTCCGATCGCCATCGTCGTTGCCAACAAGTCATCGTTGGCTTCCTCTATCGATCCCGACCACCCAGACTTTGATTCGAACTTGAAAATCGAAATCAAGCTCGAGCTCACCCAACCTGAAATGAACCTAGTTACCAAAAACCACCCCGCTACGATGCCACCCATCGCCAGAACCCACGTCGATTGTAACGGCCCGCAAATCCGTACCCCTTGAGTCAACATTATTCTACCTACATCAACTCAAGTTGTACAGAGATACGAACCATTTGGGTTAAAGTAGAAGAGGTAGAAGAAGAGAAAAACAAAATCAACATCAGTATCTAACCATCGCAGCGGAATAAAATATAATAGATAGTAAATAATCTTTACTCAAAATCAAATATATCTGTTTACATGCATTACATCATCAGAGTACATCAGTCACAGCTCACATCAATGTCATAAAATGGATACACAACAACTCAACACAGCGGAAATATATATATATACAAGTACGAGAATACGTATCGTCATCCAGTTCGTCTCCTGAACTCCACAGCATCATATCCTGTATTCTATAATACTCGGTCTGACCCGAGCATTACAGTTAAATAACACCCGAGTCAGTTTGGAATACCAGCGTGAGAAAATCACACCCAATTTATTATTAAGGTTTCAAAAATCCTTTGAAAACAAAAGCATCTCGTAAGACCACGCTACAAATAAAAATGTCGGGTTTTTACCTTAAGATAGCTAAAACAATTTTTATAGAAATCCTCTGATATTATAATAGGGTCTATATACAAATACTTATAAAATAGCCGAAATTCTTACATTCATTAAATTCCAGCTACTAGCCACAAAAGTGGGTAATACAAACAAAACTCGTACAAGGCTCGTAGGGAGAATGGATTTCCAACTAATGACTAGGCACTGGGGTACCACCTGTCAAAGTACGGGGCCTA
This sequence comes from Allium cepa, assembly GCA_030765085.1. Classification (NCBI taxonomy): domain Eukaryota; kingdom Viridiplantae; phylum Streptophyta; class Magnoliopsida; order Asparagales; family Amaryllidaceae; genus Allium; species Allium cepa. The sequence goes on from CM060928.1 coordinate 269,676,786, forward strand.
GATCACCGTACCGAGGATTACTCCCTTCATCCCCTGCAACACAAGGCCGGAACCATTCCTTACTGAATAGTCCCGAACAAGATAAACCCCGTGGTTGGCGCGACCAACCACCCACTAAGCCGAGATATATAAAAAGGGACATCTAGACAGGGGAAATATCTTGTCCAGCTTGGGCATGACCCACCTAACCTTGCTGCATATCCCCTGATTTTCAGTCATTCCCGGTTGATGAGGCTTGAGGCTAAGCGTTACCTTTTTAGAATGTTTCACTTAGAATGCCCATCGTCCACCTGACGATGTTTCGCAAGCATTCGTCCATACAAGTCCGTCCCGAGTTCGAACGGAACCGAAGGCACTATTCCTACTACATCCATTTTGGAAATATCCTCGGGATTAGTAGCGACTAGCCCTTGCACTTCACTGCTCCATCATCGAATCCAAAGTCGTTTCACGAAACGTACAAACCAGATCGAAGTGGTTTTCGAGAAATAAATCTCGATCCTGGTCTCTTCGAAACGATCAACGCATTTGTCCAATATTGATAGTCGGTGATTTAACTATCAATTATATTCACAAAACAACCATCAACCAATAAATAATTTTCCAAATTATTTATAAATCTCCAAAAATATGTTCACAAGATATATTCCTATTTTCAATCCCTTGAAAACAGTTTCAAACCATCTTTCTTCTCAGAATCAACTTTCCCAAATATTTTATATTCCCTCTGAAATCACCAAGCACAAAAATAGATTTTTAAAATAATTTTAAACACTTTACTTTGAAAATATATACTGTTAAACATTTAAGTTAAATTGCTTCAATATTTTGTAAAATACATACTATATGAGTATTTGAAAATAAAGTTACTTAATAGAATATAAAACTAGATTTTTCACTTTTGAAAACAAAATACTAGGTCACTTTTTAAAATAATTATTACTATAATAGATTTAGGACTTACTATTGAATTTAAATATTAGAAATAATATATTTTCTAAAACTTGCTTTTTACAACAACTTTAAAACCTTTAAATTTATTTAAGAATTTACTTTAAACATGTACTTGGTTATCCAGAGTAAAATCCTAGCTTCAATCACTTAAATCAATTTCCCAAATTGATTTCCAATTTATTCCCTTTAAATTCAGAATCTATTAATTTTAGATCTTATTTCTTGATTTCAAATTTTTAGATTTCTCAATTACTTCTTTATTCTTTTAAATAAATTTAAACTTTGAATTTTAAAATAATTCTTTATTTCTTAAATTGATATAACTTAAGTTTGTAATTCATCAATTTCATTTTATTCAAAATTCCATTTCTCTTCATACTCGAAGTTATTTATTATTATTTTCATATTACTTCTATTTCTTTTCAATTCATTCTTAATTTATTCAAACTTTCTATAAATATTTCGCTTACAAATTTACTTCCTTTTAATTTCTTTTCAACAATCCAATTCATATATTTTGGTAATTCATTATACCCAAATATCCAATCAAACCATAACATTCAATATTCCAATAAAACTCATCATATGATATCAAATAATCAAAACAGAGAATATTGAATAATTTAAGTAAATGTGAGGGATCCAGTTGGATCCCTCCAACCTGTTTCCCTGCATTCACAAATGTTAGCACAATATAATAAGCCAACTTCAAAATATCATACTATACCACATCAATCAGTTCAGCCATTCAAACAATTATTTAAATTTAATCATTCAAATTTAAATTTAAACTGAGTGAGATTAACTCACCTTTTGATTTTGCAACCCACTTCATCTCGACTATTTTCTTCATGATATTTGGACCTTGTATAAATATTAAATGTTTTATTAATATTCGAACTAATTGAACAATCCATTTCTTTTAATAAATTTAATTTACTAATGATTTAGTTTAAACTAAAAATTTCCTTTAATAATCTATTTAGTAGCTAAAATAATTAAAATTTGTTGGCTAAACATTTTTTTCCATACCATATCTTACTGTAACAACTTCCTGTATGTATTATATAAATTAAATAAAATTAGGGATGACTTAAAACAAAGCATATTCATTGTCTCCATTAAATTTTATTTTCTGTCTACAAATAATTATGATTTTAAATTCAGTTTAAATTGAAAATAAAAATACGATAAAAAAAATGAAACAAGCCAATCGAGAATACCTCATTCGAACCCAGATCCATCCTTGCTCGTGTCGCCGAAACTCCACTGCGAGTATCCCCACGCGACGCCGCCTGCCGTGCCTCCCCACGACCTTCCCAGTCGCACCCCTACTGTAGCTTCGAGCACGATTCAACGCGACTCGAAACCCTAACCTGCCCTCGAGTGCAATCCCTAAATCCAGAGCCTCGTTCGCAACTACCCTCTTCAGTTCACGCGCGCGACTTCGGTCTTATACGAGATCATCTGCCCCCTTGCCGTTCGCCATTTCTTATTAGTTTTTTATTTTATTTTTTCACCGAGTGTGGGGTTTGGAAAGAAGATACAAGGGGTTCGGCCCCTAACGTGTTGCGTTTTGTTGTTTTTTTTTATATGCGGCTGAAAGCTTCCCTTTGAAGCTTCCTCTCTTGTTTATCTATTTATTAAATTATTATATATATTTTTAGTTCAAGCATTTTTATCATTGACGGAACGGCTGAAAGAAAATTTGAGCAGACCAACATTTCTTTATTTAAATTCAATTTGTCGCTATATAAATTTTCAACGCGTTTACTTATCGTACGCTCACACAACAACTCCGACTCAAACGGAATTTGAAATCCGATAATAATTCAATATTACGGACCCAATGGAACTGGTTTCATCGAATTTCGAGACTGTGCCACGGAAGGCTATTTTTAAATTCAATTTAAACGATATAAATTTTAAAAATTGAACAATCAACTGTTAATTTTAGTTTTATCACTTCTATTATCTTCAGTGTTCTCAATATAAATTTTATCAGTTATTAAATTATTTTTAACAGGCTTAAAATTCTAGATTCAATAATTTACCCAACTTCAAATTATTTTAATTTCATAAATTCAATTATCAAATAAATTGTGATATCCGTAATTCAATTTAAAATTGTACTATTGAATATTTAAAATCGATTAAATATTCCGATTTAAATTGCTTAAAAATTCCGGGTCGTCACATTCCTCCCCCCTTAAAAGAATTTCGTCCCCGAAATTACTAGTTAGGAAGAATGGTTCAATACCCGTTACTTTTCCTCAAAACCAAACAATTTAATATCCAACCAACTATCTTCTATAAAAGACTATTATCATTCTTATTAACTTTCCAATCCTTTCCCTAGTTTGCAAACCATCCTATTCGCTCAATCATTCAAGTTTTATTCTTAAAACCAGTTTTGAATTATCAAAATTTCTCAAAATTTTTCTAACTCTCTAATTTTCCGAAAAATTTCGCCAACGTCTCCTTTGCGCGGCTAGCTCGGTACAACTACAAAATGGCTCTACGGCCTCCCAAATCCAAAAAGAAAACAAAAAGCCAAGTGGCTCAATCCAAATCCAAATCCAAATCCCAATCAAATTCCATACCAAATTTAAATGCGTACCTTTTGTCGGGCAATTCAAATTTATCTCTTGAAATCAAATCCAATTTCATTTTCCCTTTTATAATACCTGCATATCCTGCTTAGCACTAATATCCAATCACAATATCCCAAAACATTTTATCGACTTCCTCACAAAATGTTAATATCTATTCATTCTAATATTATCTTAGAATATATTTGTAGTATCAATTTCCAATTAAGAATTGACCATTCCTTTCTTAAGTTTAGTATAAGCATTTTATATGCTTCTTATATTTATTTCCATCTTACTGCTCGTTTATATCCATTTTTATTCAAATCGATTTCTTCATTTCCATATGAATTCAATTTATTTTCAACTTTGAACATTTAATTTTATCTTCCATTTATAACTAATTTATGTCATTATTTTAATTAGATTCATTACTAATTTATTTCAATTTCCAATTTGAAAATTGTTTTGTCGTTAACAACCTTTTCCAAAAATTTCAAAAATTTTCTAACTCCCAAAATTTCTGAAATTTTTTGGCAGAGTCCCCTTTGTACGGAGGAGCTTTTGCAATTTGACAAAAGAGATAAATATACATACATCGACCCACCCGGTCGGAAAAACCAAAAACAGTTCATATTCCTATTTTTATTGCGTAGGCGTACCTTATTTAGCATTTTAAGCAAGCAGCTTACATTCTTAGCAGTTAATGCAACCAAATCCAGCCACACGGCTTCCCAGTACATGTACTTACTCAATTTAAACATGTAAGTGCCAAATATATGTAGTTTAACGGTATATCACTTATTCACGCTAGTTAAAACATATGAATTTTAAAAGAAAATTCACCAAACATTTTCCGTAAGCAATTTTTACAACTTTCATAGTAATTCAACTATTTCAATTAATTTACAAACCATTTTCATTCAAATTTGAATGGTTTAAAACTCAATCGCTTACGTTTAATTTATTCTTAAGTAAACTCAATTCATATTTAATTCCATTGCGTTCAAAAGCAATTTATTTCACTCCTATTAATTCATAGAATTTCAATCACCTCCACTTACCTCCAATGATATTTATTCTATGCAAATTTGACAAGATCTATGTGAATAAACAAGTATTTATGTTTTATAACCAATTTAAATGGATTTTAACTCAATTTATTCTTAATTCTATTCCATTAGAAAATTTATTCACAATCCATATATTCTCGGTTCCATTGCATTTCAATTTTGAATCCATTCACTCGCATTCCATTTTATTAACCAATTAGTTCATCCAAAACCATTAACAATTGAGGTTCATCTTCATTACCAATTAAATTTCCTTTTTATTTTAATCCATTCACAATCATTTATTTTGCTCGACACATTCCATTTAAATTTTATTTACAATCCATTTATTTACATTTCATTTCAAATTTGATTATTCCAAACTATTTTATTTAACTCGAAGACAATCCAAGCTATTTCATTCAATAATTATCTCTCAACTTATTTAAACCACATTTCATTTGATGCTTACTTATTCCATCATTTATTTATTCAATATAACTAGTTTATCCACATTTACTTAAACCATTCTAGTAAACTTGAAACATTCTATATCTTTTTTCTTCTTCTTATTGTCTCAAGTTATTTCAATCTCTTAATAATTTAAATGGTTTACAATTATTTATTCTAGAATTTCGTTCCATTAATATTATTTATAACACACCGAATTTAATTTCGATTAAAAATTCATTTCCACTTGATTTAAAACCAATCCAATATTATTAAATTTGTTTAAGTTAAATTCAATTCAACTCTCCTTCATTCATTTAGCTTAAGTCAATTTCCTTCAATTTATTCAAATTTTAAACTTAAGCTCATTCTCATTCGCAAACAAGTTCTCTTTTCAGTTTAACTTGATTTTGTTTCAATCCAATCTCATTTTAAATTTGCAATTTCATTTGATTGGTTATTATAGAATTTAACTTCCCAGATTCAACTCATTAAATTTATCACAAAGCCATTTCCAACTTATTTACACTGATTTGGATTTTATTTGTAATTCATACCATTGCTATTTTAATCTAATTTCATTTTTATTCGATACATTCTCAATTATTTTTAATTTGTTAACACTTCAAGTTAAATTTTAAATTTATATCTCAAGTTTTGAATCCACTATTCATTTTCAAATTTCCATTCACTTTTAAATTACCATCCAATTTTATTAACTTACATTGCAATTTCATTCACAAATCAATTAATTAAGTTCAACGCCACTTTTAATTATATTTCCTTCACTAATGATTCATGTCGAATTCGATTTATAACTTGAGTTTTATTTCCAATCTTCATTAATGGCTAATAATTCAACTTCTATTTAACTACATTGAACTCCATTCACACATTTCATTAACTAATTTATTATCAATTAGTTCTTCCCTTATTTATAATCCAACTCTTGAACTTTAATTCCAAATATCACTGCATTTAATTTTCCTAGTTCAATTTAGCTTATAATTTAAGCTTTGGTTTTCATTTTATTCTCCAATTCATCAATAATATTTATTTTGGAGTTTTGTGTCTCACTTTCAAATTTAATAAGTCACAACTTATTATTTACTTAATTCCATTCATCATAAGCTTGAATATATTCTTCTTTTATTTTTAACTCAAGCCTGCTATTTATTTATAGCCCAAGCATATATTTTTTTTCTATGGATTTTTATTCCTTTACAAGTTATTCTAACTTATTTACTTCAATTCAATCCTTACCCAATTTAATTTCCATCTATTCAGGTAAGAATCTAATTCCATTCTATATCTTAATTGAATTCCTATTCCAATTCAATTTAATTATAACTCAGATTTATTTAATCCAATTCGATTTTAACTTAATTCGAATACACTGAATATTATTTTCAACTTATTCAATCAATCTCAATCCAATCAAATCTTTATTTCCAAATCCAAGTTAATTCCATTTTTAATTTTTCTTTTAAATTTAAATTCCAACATTCAAAGCTTATTTATCCTTCCTGATTTAATAGAATATCCCCACTTATAAGCTTATAACCCATCTTATCAGAATTTTTAAAATACCGGCTTTTGGTTTCAAAACATTTTGAAATCTCCAACATCAGAAATCACACTTCTCAAAATTTAAACCAATCCTGGTTTTATTCCCAGCAAATTTCCTTAGAAATTTTCAAAAACAACTAGCTTTCTGAACAAGTCAATTTGGTAGCAATCCGTCACTTAGGAATTCGAAAATGAATACTGATGATGCGGCCGTCATCATCAGAATTATTTTCCAATAATCCAGGTGATTTCAATGCTATATCACTTTCAAAATCCATTTCAAACAAATTTCCGAACCTCCAAACAATGATGCCATCTTTTATCTTTAAAAATACTTTCAAATCCCCGGGATTTAAATTTCCAAATCTTGCTTAAATAAGTTTTAACTATATTTCTTTTGTACAGTTTATGCTTATACAAATTCTCACTTGATTACATTTCAATTTTATAATTACATTTATAATTCATATTTACACATTTCATTTCATTATGAATTTATTTCCTTCACACTTTGGTTATTTTTTTCAATTTCTAGTTAAATTTTCATTTAACAATGATAATACTTTAATATTATCATTTCTAACATCCAAGCAACCATATATTATCTAAATAGCTTACAAAAACTTTCTTTATATCGAAAATATATTTTTGGGTAAAATTATTTCATTTACCCATATTTAAAACAATACCGTGTCGATTGCTCTATTCAAATGTTTAGAAACCCCTTCGATACAGTTGCGCAGACTGTGTCGACAAAGGTTCATATGCCACTCAATAAATCAATCAACACAATATTAAAACAATTTATATTCACTAACAAATACGCGCTCATACCTATTAATACACTCAAACTCATTATAGAGTACCATAGACTCTATTTTAAATGAGTAATTCCCACCAGAGCCAAGGTTATCACCAACCTATGCTCTGATACCAACTGTAACGACGCGCAAATCCGTACCCCTTGAGTCAACATTATTCTACCTACATCAACTCAAGTTGTACAGAGATACGAACCATTTGGGTTAAAGAAGAAGAGGTAGAAGAAGAGAAAAACAAAATCAACATCAGTATCTAACCATCGCAGTGGAATAAAATATAATAGATAGTAAATAATCTTTACTCAAAATCAAATATATCTGTTTACATACATTACATCATCAGAGTACATCAGTCACAGCTCACATCAATGTCATACAATGGATACACAACAACTCAACACAGCGGAAATATATATATACAAGTACGAGAATACGTATCGTCATCCAGTTCGTCTCCTGAACTCCACGGCATCATATCCTATATTCTATAATACTCGGTCTGACCCGAGCATTACAGTTAAATAACACCCAAGTCAGTCTGGAATACCAGCGTGAGAAAATCACACCCAATTTATTATTAAGGTTTCAAAAATCCTTTGAAAATAAAAGCATCTCGTAAGACCACGCCACAAATAAACATGTCGGGTTTTTACCTTACGATAGCTAAAACAATTTTTATAGAAATCCTCTGATATTATAATAGGGTCTATATACAAATACTTATAAAATAGCCGAAATTGTTACATTCATTAAATTCCAGCTACTAGCCACAAAAGTGGGTAATACAAACAAAACTCGTACAAGGCTCGTAGGGAGAATGGATTTCCAACTAATGACTAGGCACTGGGGTACCACCTGTCATAGTATGGGGCCTAGATCACCGTACCGAGGATTACTCCCTTCATCCCCTGCAACACAAGGCCGGAACCATTCCTTACTGAACAGTCCCGAACAAGATAAACCCCGTGGTTGGCGTGACCAACCACCCACTAAGCCGAGATATATAAAAAGGGACATCTAGACAGGGGAAATATCTTGTCCTGCTTGGGCATGACCCACCTAACCTTGCTGCATATCCCCTGATTTTCAGTCATTCCCGGTTGATGAGGCTTGAGGCTAAGCGTTACCTTTTTAGAATGTTTCACTTAGAATGCCCATCGTCCACTTGACGATGTTTCGCAAGTATTCGTCCATACAAGTCCGTCCCGGGTTCGAACGGAACCGAAGGCACTATTCCTACTACATACATTTTGGAAATATCCTCAGGATTAGTAGCGACTAGCCCTTGCACTTCACTGCTCCATCATCAAATCCAAAATCGTTTCACGAAACGTACAAACCGGATCGAAGCGGTTTTCGAGAAATAAATCTCGATCCCGGTCTCTTCGAAACGATCAACGCATTTGTCCAATATTGATAATCGGTGATTTAGCTATCAATTATATTCACAAAACAACCATCAGCCAATAAATAATTTTCCAAATTATTTATAAATCTCCAAAAATATGTTCACAAGATATATTCCTATTTTCAATCCCTTGAAAACAGTTTCAAACCATCTTTCTTCTCAGAATCAACTTTCCCAAATATTTTATATTCCCTCTGAAATCACCAAGCACAAAAATAGATTTTTAAAATAATTTTAAACACTTTACTTTGAAAATATATACTGTTAAACATTTAAGTTAAATTGCTTCAATATTTTGTAAAATACATACTATATGAGTATTTGAAAATAAAGTTACTTAATAGAATATAAAACTAGATTTTTCACTTTTGAAAACAAAATACTAGGTCACTTTTTAAAATAATTATTACTATAATAGATTTAGGAAAATACTTACTATTGAATTTAAATATTAGAAATAATAAATTTTCTAAAACTTGCTTTTTACAACAACTTTAAAACCTTTAAATTTATTTAAGAATTTACTTTAAACATGTACTTGGTTATCCAGAGTAAAATCCTAGCTTCAATCACTTAAATCAATTTCCCAAATTGATTTCCAATTCCCTTTAAATTCAGAATCTATTAATTTTAGATCTCATTTCTTGATTTCAAATTTTTTAGATTTCTCAATTACTTCTTTATTCTTTTAAATAAATTTAAACTTTGAATTTTAAAATAATTCTTTATTTCTTAAATTGATATAACTTAAGTTTGCAATTCATCAATTTCATTTTATTCAAAATTCCATTTCTCTTCATACTCGAAGTTATTTATTATTATTTTCATATTACTTCTATTTCTTTTCAATTCATTCTTAATTTATTCAAACTTTCTATAAATATTTCGCTTACAAATTTACTTCCTTTTAATTTCTTTTCAACAATCCAATTTATATATTTTGGTAATTCATTATACCCAAATATCCAATCAAACCATAACATTCAATATTCCAATAAAACTCATCATATGATATCAAATAATCAAAACAGAGAATATTGAATAATTTAAATAAATGTGAGGGGTCCAGTTGGATCCCTCCAACCTGTTTCCCTGCATTCACAAATGTTAGCGCAATATAATAAGCCAATTTCAAAATATCATACTATACCACATCAATCAGTTCAGCCATTCAAACAATTATTTAAATTTAATCATTTAAATTTAAATTTAAACTGAGTGAGATTAACTCACCTTTTGATTTTGCAACCCACTTCATCTCGACTATTTTCTTTATGATATTTGGACCTTGTATAAATATTAAATGTTTTATTAATATTCGAACTAATTGAACAATCCATTTCTTTTAATAAATTTAATTTACTAATGATTTAGTTTAAACTAAAAATTTCCTTTAATAATCTATTTAGTAGCTAAAATAATTAAAATTAGTTGGATAAACATTTTTTTTTCCATACCATATCTTACTGTAACAACTTCCTGTATATATTATATAAATTAAATAAATTTAGGGATGACTTAAAACAAAGCATATTCATTGTCTCTATTAAATTTTATTTTCTGTCTACAAATAATTATGATTTTAAATTCAGTTTAAATTGAAAATAAAAATACGATAAAAAAAATGAAACGAGCCAATCGAGAATACCTCATTCGAACCCAGATCCATCCTTGCTCGTGTCGCCTAAACTCCACTGCGAGTATCCCCATGCGACGCCGCCTGCCGTGCCTCCCCACGACCTTCCCAGTTGCACCCCTGTTGTAGCTTCGAGCACGATTCAATGCGACTCGAAACCCTAACCTGCCCTCGAGTGCAATCCCTAAATCCAGAGCCTCGTTCGCAACTACCCTCTTCAATTCACGCGCGCGACTTCGTTCTTATACGAGATCATCTGCCCCCTTGCCGTTCGCCATTTCATATTATTATTTTTTTATTATTTTTTTCACCGAGTGTGGGGTTTGGAAAGAAAATACAAGGGGTTCGGCCCCTAACGTGTTGCGTTTAGTTTTTTTTTATATGCGGCTGAAAGCTTCCCTTTGAAGCTTCCTCTCTTGTTTATCTATTTATTAAATTATTATATATATTTTTAGTTCAAGCATTTTTATCGTTGACGGAACGGCTGAAAGAAAATTTGAGCAGACTAACATTTCTTTATTTAAATTCATTTTGTCGCTATATAAATTTTCAACGCATTTACTTATCGTACGCTCACACAATAACTCCGACTCAAACGGAATTTGAAACCGATAATATTTCAATATTACGGACCCAATGGAACTGGTTTCATCGAATTCCGAAACTGTGCCACGGAAGGCTATTTTTAAATTCAATTTAAACGATATAAATTTTAAAATTGAACAATCAACTGTTAATTTTAGTTTTATCACTTCTATTATCTTCAATGTTCTCAATATAAATTTTATCAGTTATTAAATTATTTTTAACAGGCTTAAAATTCTAGATTCAATAATTTACCCAACTTCAAATTATTTTAATTTCAAAAATTCAATTATCAAATAAATTGTGATATCCGTAATTCAATTTAAAATTGTACTATTGAATATTTAAAATCGATTAAATATTCTGATTTAAATTGCTTAAAAATTCCGGGTCGTCACATCGATCGACCAGATCCTCAACGTTGACTAAAACTAGACATAAACCCTATTTCGATGAACCCAAGCGGCTTCGATCATCTGAAAAATCCCCCTCCAATTTTCCATCGATCGGAGTCCTCCAAACTACCTTCGACATCAACCACGATGAACTCAGACCCGCCGATTGTCGGCAATCGACCAAAATTCAAAAAACGTTTAACATGAAAATTCGCATCAATCCCAAGCTTAAAATTATGAAACTATGATTAAAATTCATAAAATTCAAATACAAATTTGGTGGTAAACTCCAAATTTAATTTCTGGACATTCGAGTTTTGACTTGAATTTAATTATCTCTATAATTTCTTCTTTTTAGAAATTTTATTCAAAATTTTAGTTGGAAACTATTTTTAAACCTAATGTCTTGACAATCCTATATTTTGTTTATAGTTCATAACCTATAGGGAATTAATAAAGAGTAATTGATTTTTGAATTTGTTTCAAAGCCTGGAACTTGAACAAAGATATAAAGACATATACACAGTTATATATATACATATACAGACATATGTATACCCATACAAACATATTTCACAACATACATCAAATATTCATCACATGCAAACCTATATATATTTAAGAGTTTGCTCACTAGGTAATGTAAACAGACAGATAGGTTTGAATGCTTTATGTAATGATCTGGAACTATCTTTGATATTTTGATCTGAACTTGAATTTGTTTTGATTGCTTCTTGAATCATTGTTGAGTTGATTTACTTTTGAATCAGATTCCAGACTGAAGAACTTAAGTTTGATTTGAATTTTGATTCTTGGTTTTCAGTTTGCTTTTTGTTGTTTTAATTTTCATTTTCAAGTTTTTAGAGAAAAATGAAGAGAGTTTGAACTGAACTATGAAGTCAAATTCTCTAATCATTTTTACACTTTAATTTTTTTTAAAAGAAAAATTATTTTGCCACTTGTTTATATCAAGCTTACACTTTTAAATTTCAAGTTACATGGCTTACAAATGTTTTAATACATTTCTAATTATCTTCCACTTGTCATAAACACATGTTTTATGTTTAAACCCCATTTTATTTAAGTATTTATGGTTTTATAAATACAATTCTATTATTAAATTAATGCATTCTTTTTATAAAATTTATAACTATAAAGAAATCGATTTTAAAATCTAATTGTACTTTAATAAATAAACACACATATGTATATTACAAAATATAGAATTTAACTTTTGAATAGCTTTTGAAAATTTGAATTTATATTAAATTTAAAATATAGCTTCCAAATTAAAATGCATATTTTATAAAATTAGAAGACAAATTATTTTAATTTTACATTATAAAAATTTTCAAATTCAATTTATTTCTCAATATACTTATTTTTGAATTTCAAACCCATAATTCAATTAAAAATCAATTTATATTCATACATACATACATACATACATACATACATATATATATATATAAACAAGCAAATATCTTATTTATTTTTGGAAAACTTCAAATCAATTCACAATTTAATTTGAAATTTTATATTAATTACCAATTTAAATTCGACCTAAAAATAGGATCATTACAATTAGCAAACAAACATCCCATTATTAGACACAACAACCATTTTCTGATAATAACCAAGATTATCATATTTGAAAACCAATTCATCTTATATTATCTCACAATTTATTGGAAAATAAAATCAAGGTAACTTAATTTAACATTCTGAAAACAGTTCTACAAATTTTAGGATTTAATTTCTGGCTTGAATCCATACTCAACTTATTTGCATAGTTTATATTATCATATTCCTATTTGGATATATATATATATATATATATATTACCATTTAATTCTTATTATTATATTTAATTTCGATAATCAACAACCAATATCTTAATATACATAATAATTAGAAAAATTATTACTTTATATATCAAAATATAAGTGTTAACGCTTAAATTTGAACGCTAACACCCCAGTGTGTGAAGTATAGTTGTGAAAGCACCACCCGATAGATCGGGAAAGAATTATAAGCAAGTAATAGCGGAAAAGCAGTAAACAACAGCAATTTTATAGTGGTTCGGCTTATGGGTATAGCCTACGTCCACTTTAAGTACTTTTATTGATGATCACGTTACAAGTTGATACAAATCTTCTCAAGTACAACACATTTTGAATTACAAAAGACTTAGAACAAGTAACTCAAACTTCGATGTTGACGAAAATCTTCAAATCCATGGTGGATGTAGATGATTTCTTCATGAAGTTCTTTTAGACGTTCTTTGAATCTCAAAAAGCTTTAAGTGTTGAAGTAGTCTGGAATTCGGCAGAGAAATGGTGCTTGAAATTGATTGACCAAAAGTCCTTTGAATGTTGGTGATGGTCGTGTATTTATAGGGGCTTTCGGTGTTTAATTGTAGGTAGCTGCCGAGTTAAGTTAGATCATGAGTCGGCTCCGGGTTAGACTAAGTCATGGGTCGGCGCCAATCTATTATGCCCAGTCTACGGCTTAAGCAGAAAACACATGTTAACGTGTTATGAGCTAACTGTTATGACCCAAGTCCTAGGTCGTTACCGAGTTAACGACTCAAGTATGAACCGGTATGCTTTTTGATACTTAAGTCGGCCACCAAATTGGGTAGGTAGGTCGGCACACATGCTGGGTCAGAACTCACTACTGATCATTAAGTCGGCAAACCTCCTTTAAGCTTTAGGTCGGCAACTGATTCGAACCTTGGGTCGGCGACCTACTTAAACCTTAGGTCGGCAACCTATTTAGACTTTTAGGTCGGCAACCTTTTTCTGCCTTATGCAGTTAAGTCGGTCTCCCATATTAAGATACTAGGTCGGTACCCCTTCGTAAGTCCTAGGTCGGAACCTCTTTAAGCCTTAAGTCGGCATTACTTTAACTCTTAGGTCGGTATCCCCCTGTTAGCTTTTAGATTGTTATGCCTTGTTAGATCGACATCCCTTCACGCCTTAGGTCGGCATCACTTGGGTCAGTAGTCTATGAACCGCGGCAGGCTTAACATTTGCCCCTCGAAGTATACGCCTAATGCTTTGGTCGTATGCTTCGATATCCTTTATCTCGTCCTCCATTAGGTCGGTACACTTGTTAGGTCGGACACGATCCAATCAGTTAGATCAACAAGTCGGCGCTTCAGTTTCTTCCTCCTGTATAAAGTATTCGTTCTCTTCTCTTTTTAGCTTTACTTACTCCCTTGCTTCTGCCATTAAAGATTTTTTCAAGCTTCAAAAGGCGATTCGATTCCAATTAATCACTGACATCCTCTGCTATCCATTGCGTAAGTGAATCCTCTTCTTCGATTATAGATCACTGTCAGTTCGTGAATTTCGCCATCTAATCGCTTCCTGACATGACGCTTTATCGCGAATCCTATTACATCCACGGCTGATGGAGTTTAGGTCGCTAGGTTCGATTTTAACTGACCGATGAAACGATGAAGATGGTTCACTGATTCAGGCTAGTGGATTTTGATGTGTGCTAGGATTGCAAGGTTTCGAATTTGCAGAGGTTTTGAATTGGTGCAATGGATGATCTGAAAGTATGAACTAATAGGAATGAAGTGTGGGTTTTTTGATTCGAGGGGGTAGCTAACGGTTTGAGTGGGTCGAAGTATTGATTTTGATGCGACCCGTTGATTTCAGGCGACTTAGCTTTTGGCCGATTCAATCCTTAAATCGTGGCCGTGTTAATGCATGTGGGAAACCCACCGATCTACCATTCTGCCGATGTAAGCTTTAAACCGTGGCCGAGATAATGCCAGAAAGAAGTTTACCGATTCAAACCTTAAAGCTTGAGTCGTGACCGAGCTAACACTTGAGAAATTCCTGCCTTTCGAACCAGAGCTTGCGACCTAGTGAACGAGTTGCCAAGTTAAACCATCTAGACCTTGACCCGCTACCTACTTAGCTTCATCTTGCAAAAGAGTTTTAAACCGTAGCCGAGTTAGTTCTTAGGCTCTGGGCGTATTGTCATTTAGGAGCATAGGCCTACTTTAAGTATTCTGACTTGGACTTCCGAACTAAGTTGCCTATATTTTGAACATTTTGAACTGGCCTAACTTCAAGTTTGCTTGAATTTCATTGTGTTACTTTACAGATCATTCTCACTTTTAAGCTGTAAACCTGTTGAGAATAACAAACAAACAAAGAAAACCAAGGCGCATATACTGCCATTGACTGCCCATATCAAATGACAGATTAGTCAAGACAAGATAAGAGACATGAATATATTGCATGAAATGTTGTGAATTAATTGATTATAGTAAAATATTAATGCAAAGTATCAATGATTTGAACTGATTTATCTGCATCAACATCCTACTTGAATATTTAGACTTAAAACAATAATCCCTGAATTTTATAACTAACAAATGCTTGCTAGTTTTTAATCCAGTTACCTTTGCTTATTGTTTGATTGATACTTGTACGACACTTCACACACTTTAGGAAACGTGCACCTTCATGTTTGAATACCCAGTTGTTTATGTAGAATGACTTCCCTCCAACAAGAAGAAATGGTAGCTCAAGAGGAAGAGACTTTCCCGGTGGCTGTTCCCATAGAGAATCCTCCGGAGAGAACTTCAACCATTCTAACCCCAAGAATGTTTATTCAGATACGCACTCAATTCGGCTTTGCTGAAAGTGATGTCTTATTGCCCGGGCCAAGCGACACTGCCGATAATCCTCCTTACGGTTTTGTTGCAGCCAATCGCCAAATGTGCTTAAGTGGGGCAATTCCCCCTTTCAATGACTTCCTTCGAACTCTTCTTCTCCGGTTGACGATCTCTCCATTTCAACTTCATCCTAATGGTTATGCCATCTTGATGGGGTTATGTGTTTTGTTTAGAAGAACTCTTGATCGCCTACCGAGTTTTGAAGAAATTCGTTATCTGTGCTCGTTTACAAAGAGTAAAGATCATCCTTCACTCATTATTGTGAGAAGTGCCAGAAACCGCAAGCTCCTTTCCGATCTCACTGAAAGTGTTCATGGATTTTTGAACCAGTTTTTCTTTGCTCGCTGCCCTCCAGGGTTTTATGCCATCTGGAGAATAGGAAGTAAGACTAGTGTTTCCATTTTTTCGTTTTTGAAACTTTTTCCGAGATCCGAACTTTCAGTTGCTAACTTCATTCTTTGCTCTTTTCAGCACTTCCTCTCCCTTCTAGAGATCCGATTCATAAACAAGTTTTCGAGAGGTTGAGTGCCGTGGCTGCGGAAGAAAGGAGCATAAAATTTCTGCTGAAGGATGAATTTTTACACCAATACGGGCTTCTACACGCTTCTCGTTCTACGCATGCTCATGAAGTTCCAACAGAAGTTCCCGATTCTCCGACGAAAACTCCTGACGCCCCGGTTACTGTCGAACAACTCGCATCAAAAGAGTCTAATATTGAAGCTTCATTGGTGAAGTGTTCCACTTCTACCGACATTATGGGGTCATCCAGTAAGACGGTGCTTGCCCCGATCGAGGAAGAAGAAGAACCTTCACGGCCTCTCGGGGGGTTGGCTGATGTAGGAATTGAGAAAACAAGTCCCACCAAGCATGATGGTGACGATGTTTACGAGGGGTTGAGCGACATAATAGTGACTTCGCAGGAGCTTTTTAGAGATGACGTATCTAAAACTATCTCTCCTGTAATTGAGGCAACGTCTCTTCTTCGACAAACACCAACACAAACATCAACTCCTCATACCCAAGCTTTCATCACCTCTGCACCAAAGAGTGGTTTGTAGCTTAATGCGTGTAGCTTGCACATCACACAACACTTAGGATTTTCCAGCACATTTATGCACTTATCTTCTTGTACTTTAAAGACTTCTAAAGCTTATCTTTTCTTATTTCAGATTCTTCAATGACACGCGGCAGATCATATTACCAAGATTTCCAACTCTATGGGGGGCGTGGTCAATATGATTATCGGCGTTACTTTCCCTCCTATAGAGAGTCTGATGAAGAGAGGGCTGCTCGAAAGGCTCGTGAAAGGAGGGATGCAGAAGAGCGTCATGACAGAAGGGATAGGGATGAGCACCATGATTCTCTGCAGAGGAGTGATGATTCGCACAAAAGGAAATCTCACGACGACCGAGGAAAAGGTCATGTAGCTGAAGATTCAGGCAAACGAGCCCGACATGGTGAGAGACATGTTTCCACTATTCCCGAAAAGCCTACTGCCCCTGCCCCTCTTGACATTACTTCTGACTCTCCTGCTCTTGGGAAGGAGGACATCCAGACAATAATAAGCAGGCCTAAATTTCAAGTGGGACCCGGCCCGGCCACTTTACAAAGTCGTTTTCCACAATGGTGCTTAAAGGGCGTGAGATTTGACCTAGACTTGGTCCCCATTGACAAGTCTGCTATGTTGCGCAATCTTGATGCAGTCAAGCTCGATATCGAGAGGATGTCAAACTGGCAGAAGCTTGTTGATGAGCTTCAAAGAGTTAACCGTGCCAACTTAGAGGCCATGCTCACCATGGAAAATGATAAGGCTGAGTGGCAAAAGGTCCTTGAGCAGCACGACACTGAAATGAGGAGCATTACTTCCTACAACGAGGAGCTCGAAGCAAAGGTTGAGAAGTTGAAAGATGAGCTTGCTGCTTCCTCTACTTCATACTCTCAAAAAGAAGAAGTGCTTCTCAGACAAGTTAGAGATGCTCATGCCAGTCAGAGGGATGCCGAAGATAGGCTCGAGGCACAAAAAAGAATCAGTGAAGGCTATGTCTCGGATATTGCTGGGCTTCGAAAGAAAAACAACTCCCAGGAGGCGGAGATACAAATGCTTAAGCTTCAGCTTGCCAGAACTGAAAGGGAGCGCGATGAGGCTGTCGCCGGCAAAATCGCAGCCGAAGAATCTCATGAGGCGACCAAAAACAGCTTCGGCTCAACATTATTCGACTTCTACTTGCATAGCGTCTTGGGGCGTGGAAGCCTCGCCTTTCTTGGTCCCAAGTATGAGATCACTTTAGCTGAAGTGTGGGAGGCCGCCCTCGATATGCTTGGTGCTGAAGGTGCTGGTTATGACGAGTCAGCCCTGGAAAGGCATTATTTTGATGAAGACGCTCGCGCTGCTCTCGCCAGGGGAAAGGAACAACTTGCCAAAACTAAGAACCGAAGTGACGGAAGGGGATCAGCTGGGGAAAACCACTTCAACTACTCTAGTCCAGCCACCTTCTTCGTCTGAAGTCGACATTATTGGTTCCAGTTCCCATCTCGCTTCTCCCACCAAAGTTACCGCTGATATTACAAGCACACAAGGTGGAGGCGAGGGTGAAGAGAGCGCTGATACGCAAGCTTATGAAGTCGATATCAGGAAACCAGCTTCTCCAGGTAACTTCACTGTTAATCTCGCTACTGTCAATTCTGCTCAAGCTGGTTACTCGTTTATTTCACATGAGTTTCACGAGCTCCTTGGCTATTTTCTCAACCTTGACGAGCCTTCATCTCCTCTCTTTACTGACTTCATTGGTGAACCCTCATCTCCTCTTTTTACTGACTTTAACCTTTTTTCTTCTGTAGAGAAAGTACCAAGCACTGCTCAAACTTCTACTCCTCCGGTCATCCTTCCTTCATCTCTTCAGGCGGTGCCTCCTTCTGCCTCGCAACCTGGATCACAGGAGGAACAAATAGAGGCTCTTCACGGCTTGGATGATCCCATCGCTTCGCAAGAGCAGAAAGATGAGAGACCTGAGGGAGGTGACATTTCCCCGGAACGGACTCCTTCTGACGACATTGTTCTATCAAAACTTGTCACTCCGGGGAGTGAGTCTTCCTCACAGAGGAGAGAGAAGCGTGGGACATCAAAGAGGAGGGGGAAGAAAATCACCGCCACTGAAGAGGAGCCGGAAGTTGGACCGGTTACACCTGCCTCTCCCACTTCCCTTATACCCACTGGCCGTCCTGAAAAGCTGGTTATTCGACCGAGTAAAGGGTCCAAAGGAGGGAAGAAGAAGTGAAGATTTTAGCTTTTTGCCTTTTGTATGAACTGGCCGAGAGTTGTGCGGGTACCGGCCCCCGCTTTTATTTTGAAACCTGTATCTGCATTATAGTTGAATAAAATGATTCTTCGTTTGTACAAACTTCTGTTTGAATTTGAGAATGCATTTACTATTTATTTTTGCACAAGTTTGTTCATATAGTATTGCAGCGGGCTTATGGTATGTTGCTTGAGTATTACCTTACTGAGGCAGCTATACTACTATACCATGTTGCCCCCATACCTTAAGCTTGTTGCGATATTTTATACTTCGAGGGGACTTGCACTCTTATTTGTTAAAGAATAATTATTTTATTCTTTAAAGAAAATTTTTATTGAGTACAACTCCCTTCGTATAAGTTTTTACGCTTTGTCGTTCGAAGAAATCACTTTTCTCTTTTGCTTATGTGCATATTTTACCAAGTGAATTCCTCTATGTAGTAAAGCGGACCTCTGAAGGGTACTTTAACTTCCTTTCTTTTTACGATCATTTTCCATTTGAAAGTTAAAGTACGCTTTTGATGAGGATTTTTTTTTTTATACAAAATTGTACCTCTGAGGAGGGATTTTTCACGTTTCAACACTTGGAAGTTTTATTTCAATCTCGGTGAAACGTGTACCCCCAAAGAGTTGTGCCTTCGAAGAAAGCCTTTTCACGTTTCAACACTTGGAAGTTTTATTTCAATCTCGGTGAAACGTGTGCTTCCAAAGAGGTCTTTTTTCTTGATTGTGTCCCCGGGAGGGGGTCGTACCTCTAAGGAGGGATTTTTTACGTTTCAACACTTGGAAGTTTTATTTCAATCTCGGTGAAACGTGTACCCCCAAAGAGTTGTGCCTTCGAAGAAAGCCTTTTCACGCTTCAACACTTGGAAGTTTTATTTCAATCTTGGTGGAACGTGGGCTTTCAAGAAGGTCTTTTTTTTGCATTTCAACTTTGGTGAAGTGAAATTCCGAAGAGCGGTTGCTACACTTCAACTCCTGGCGAAATGTGCCTCCGAAGAGGGCTTTTATTTTGTTTACATTTCAACTCTGGTGAAGTGAAATTCCGAAGAGCGGTTATAACACTTTAACTCCTGGTGAAATGGGCCTCTGAAGAGGGCTTTTATTTTGTTTACATTTCAACTCTGGTGAAGTGAAATTCCGAAGAGCGGTTATAACACTTCAACTCCTGGTGAAATGTGCCTCAAAGAGGGTTTTCATCGCCTGGAAGTTACTCTCTCATGGTTGGAGGGTCATGACTCCTCCAATCTTTTTTGTTGAGTAGAGAACTTTCTTTTTTGTGGCGTATGACCCATTAGAGGTCTTTTATCCTCCGAAGAGTTGCGCCTCCGAAGAGGACTTGTACCGCTGATGGTAGCTTTGGTTGTTCCTCTGTTCACTTGCTTATGCCTTTTCAGCGATCCTTTTTTTTTTTTTTTTCTTTTCAAGTTTTCATTCCCCTTTCTCTCACAAGTGGCTTGTTTAATCCAAGGAAGTGTACTTCATTGCCAGGCAAGTTCGTGAGAACGGGCACTAGCTTCCTAATTGGATGTTTGTTTGTTCAAACAATCTCAATTTATCAGCAAGGGCTCGTTTCTATCGAAATCATTAGCCGTTCAATTGAAGTATTTCCTATCTAGGATTTGAATTCGGGGTCTTTGTGACTTGAAATTTGTTTGTTGAATGATGGTGAGAATCGCTCGGTCTTATTATGCGCAAGTTTTATTTCCATTGTCTGCAAAAATTTAAATTGACATTTTAGCAATACATTTTATGTATTTTTATATCGAAAACAAAGCAAACATATAATGATAATAAGGAACACAAGATTTATAGTGGTTCGGCCATGAAATTGGGCCTACATCCACTTTATATTCTTTCATTATTTACTTGCATCAGTTTCACAATTGCTTTCAATTACAAGAATCATACATTCATAATTCTTTTTACAATTTTTCAACAAAATTTTCAAGTAAAGTATGGACGCAAGTGGTTGCTGTTCCATGCCCTTGGAATTTGATCTCCATCAACAGTGGTGAGCTTGAATGTGCCGTCAAGAAGCTTCTGACCTATTACATATGGTCCTTCCCAATTTGGCCCAAACACACCTGTCGCGGTCATAATTCTTTTCAGGACTAGATCTCCAATTTCAAAGCTGCGTTGCCGAACTTTGGAATTGAAATGTCTGGCTATCCTTTGCTGATGAGCTGCAACTCTGAGGTTAGCTTCATTTCTTTTTTCATCAAGGAGATCCAGCGCTTCAAGTTGCAGCTTTTCATTTTCTGCTTGATTGAAATGGATTCTTCTGTGTGAAGGGACCTCTGCTTCAACCGGGATCATTGCTTCCGACCCGTATGCTAACGCAAAAGGAGTATGCCCAGTTGCAGTTTTGTGAGTAGTTCTGTATGCCCATAGTGCAAGTGGTAGTTTATCGACCCAACCACCTTTTGCTCTTTCGAGTTGCTTTTTGACGGTTGATTTGATGATCTTGTTCACTGCTTCCACTTGCCCGTTTGCCTGCGGATGAGCTACTGCCGAAAAGCTTTTCTGGATTTTGAATCGCTTGCAAAAATCCTGGAATTCCTCGCTTTCAAACTGAGTTCCATTGTCTGTGATTATTTTCTGAGGCACACCGTATCTGCAAATGATATTCTTGGTCACAAAGCTTACCATTTTCTTTGAAGTGATCGTAGCCAATGGTTCAGCTTCAGCCCACTTAGTAAAATAATCAACTGCAACAATAGCATATTTAATCCCTGATTTAGCAGTTGGTAGCGGCCCAATGAGATCCATTCCCCAAATTGCAAATGGCCATGGACTGACCATCTGTGTGAGTTCGGTAGAAGGTGCTCTAGGAATTTTGGCATATCTTTGGCACTTGTCACATTTTCGGGAGTAATCTGCGGCATCCCGGTTAATTTCGGGCCAAAAATATCCGTATCGGAGAATTTTCTTTGCTAATGTTTGACCACCTGAATGATCACCACATTCTCCTCCATGCACTTCCGCTAGGATTGTTTTGGACTCTTCCCGGGATACACATCGAAGCAATGGCATTGAGAATCCCCGTCTGTACAATCGGCCATCCTGAATTACATAGCGAGAGGCCTTCCTTAGTAGCTTTCGTCTTTCTATCGAGTTTTCCGGCTGAGAACCTCTGAGTAGGTAACCCAGTATTGGAGCCATCCATGACTCTTGTTCTTGAGACACATTCATAATCCAGTCTATATCCATCTCGTCTATACTTGGCGCTGAAAGGACTTCTACAGGGACCAATCCCAATAGTTGAGCTTCACCAGAACTTGAATATTTTGCGAGGGAATCTGCCTTCATATTCTCTTCCCGAGGAATGTGGCTTATTGAATAGTGACCGAGTTCACATAGGAGTTCCCAAGCCTTTGACAAGTAGGAAGGCAAATTTCCACCTTTTGCTTGAAATTCTTTCTTGACTTGGCATACAATAAGCTGAGAATCACTGAAAATTTGTAATGCTCGAATGTTCAGCTCTTTAGCGATTTTCAGACCTGCAATAAGAGCTTCATATTCTGCTTCATTGTTTGTTGAAGGAAATTCCAGTCTTAGTGCATAACATAATGATCGACCTTCAGGAGTTTCAAGTACCACTCCGGCTCCAGAACAGTTGTCATTTCTTGCGCCATCAACATACATCTTCCACTGGATTGGAGAATCATTGACCGCTTTTTCCTCACCATTATCTTTCTCTGTGAATTCTGCAATGAAATCAGCTAAAGCTTGTCCGTTGATTGCTTTTCGGGGGTGATAGGTGATGTCATATTGACTAAGTTCAATGTTCCATTTTAGAAGACGACCCGAAGTTTCAGGGCGAAATAGGACTTGCTTTAGAGGCTGATCAGTGAGTACTTTGATAGGATGAGCTTGGAAATATTGCCTCAGTTTCCTCGATGCAACTAGTAGGCAATAGGCGAGTTTTTCCAACTTGGAGTAATTCAGCTCTGCCCCAGTGAGTCTTTTGCTGATATAGTAAACTGGATGTTGAATCCTTTTGTCTTCCCGTATCAGCGCTGCACTTAGAGCATGAGATGATACTGCCAAGTATATAAGAAGATCCTCACCATTGCCTGGCCTAGAAAGTATCGGAGGCGTTTCCATATGACGGATCAACTCTTCAAAGGCTTTTTGGCATTCGGGAGTCCATTCAAAGTTCTTCTTTCCTTTTTTCAGGGCATCGAAGAATGGGATGCATTTATCAGTAGCTTTGGAAATGAACCGACTCAAAGCGGCGACCTTTCCGTTGAGACTTTGCAATTCCTTCTTCGTTCTAGGAGCTTTAACTTCTTTTAAGGCGGTAATTTGAGCTGGACTGGCCTCAATGCCCCTAGCACTGACGATAAAACCTAAGAACTTTCCGGATTCGACCCCAAATGTACATTTCAGAGGGTTAAGTTTCATTCTGTATTTCCGGAGGACTGCGAACATTTCTGCTAAGTGTTCAATGTGATCCACTGCTTTCCTGGACTTCACTAACATGTCGTCGACGTAGACTTCCATAGTTTTGCCCAATTGCGGTTTGAACATAGCATTAACAAGTCTTTGGTAGGTTGCCCCTGCGTTTTTTAATCCGAAGGGCATAACTCTGTAGCAATAAAGCCCAACATCTGTAATAAAGCTTGTATCCTCCTGATCCGGCTCATGCATCATGATTTGGTTATAACCGGAATAGGCATCCATGAAGGATAACAATTCATGTCCCGCAGTTCCGTCTACCAGTTGATCGATCCTGGGTAATGGGAAGCAATCTTTGGGGCAAGCCTTGTTTAGATCAGAAAAATCGATGCACGCTCTCCATTTCCCATTAGCTTTCTTGACCAACACAGGATTTGAAACCCAATTCGGATATGTAGATTCTTTGATGAAGTTATTTTCCATGAGTCGATCAACTTCTTCTTTTAATGCTGCTGACCTTTCTGGACCCTGGGTTCTTCTTTTCTGTTTAACTGGCGTAAACTTTGGGTCAATATTCAGAGCGTGTACTGCAACTTCTGGGGATATCCCACACATATCGGCATGAGTCCAAGCAAAGACATCCAGATTTGCTTTCAGGAAAGATATTAAGACATTCTGAATTGACACATTAAGCTGCGAACCCACATTCAACACCTTATTTGGGTCCTTCGGGTCAACAGGTACCGGAATTGTTGTTTCCACCGGTACTACTCTATTCTCCCCTGTACTGGCTTTTCTGGGATCCATTTCTTTCCGTGCCCCGCTGTGTTCGCCAGTGCAGGGTCCGCTCTGTAATTGCTACAAAGCTGGTTCCTTGATGCGGACTGGAGTTGCCGCATCCTTTCCCATTTCTCTTTTTCTTGACTCTCGCAGCTCTGTCCAATAACATTCTCGCGCAGCATTTTGATCCCCTTTTATAACTCCTACTCCATTGTCAGTAGGAAATTTAATAGTGAGGCACCACGAGGCTAGGATAGCTTTGAATGCTGCGAGTGTTGGACGGCCAAGAAAAGCATTATAAGCAGAATATTCATCGACGATCACAAAGGTTTGCTTTCGGACCACTTTCCTTTCTCCTTCCCCAAGTTCTACAAACAGATCGATGGTTCCTACTGGTTGCTTTGGCTCCCCAGTGAAGCCAACGATTTTCTGTGATGAGGCTTGCACATCGATCATAGGGATTTTCATCTGGTCAAATGTCTTCTTGAAGAGAATATTACATGACGCTCCGCAGTCAATGAGGACTCTTCTGACAATGGCTGGTCCAATACCAGCCGAGATGACCAAGGGATCTAAAGTAGGAGCTTCAATACCTGTAGAATCTCTGGCTCTGAAAATAATATCATCACTGAAAGTTTTCTGTTGTTTAAGGGGCGTAGTGTCTTCTAGAACAAAGACGTTTTCTTCGGCTGGAGCATATTTCAAAGCCCTGGAATATCTCTCCATCTCACCCCAATTTTTACCAGCTGGGTGAGGTCCTCCTGAAATGACATTGATAACGGGCCTTCCAGATTCATGCCCCGTAGCTTTCTCTCCTGCCCCAGGCTGATGAACAGGGGCCCGCTGCCCCTGACTCGACGATGCAGGATTGTTGCTATTCTTTTTTACGAATTGCTGCAACTTGTTTTCTCTTAGCAACTCTTCAATCAGATTTTTCAGCTGGCGGCATTCATCAGTTTCATGACCTGGTTGATTGTGGAAGCGACAGAATTTCCCACTTTGTATGGCTTTTCTCCCAGTTCTCAAAGGGATAGGTTTAGGGAAATCGACGGAATCTTTAGTGGCGAGGTAGATGTGCTCCGGTGTATGTGATAATGGAGTATATTCTGATGGCTTGAAGGATCGGGGCTTCTTCAGATTACCCTGTTTCTTCCCATTACTATTCTCCCTTTTTTGCCCCACCGATTCATTCTTGCGTGGAGCGACAGTGTTGTCTTCTGCTTTTTCCAACACTGTCTTTACTGGTAAAGGACGGCTTTCCAAGCGAATGAATTCGTCTGCTTTTTTGTAGAACTTTTCGAGAGAGGTTGGCTCCTTCATATTTAACCATTTCCCAAATTCGCTTGACTTATCGATAGCCCTCATCAGATAAGTCAATATCATTCGTGGTTCAGCATTGTCCACCTCAGCCAGTGCTATATTGAAGCGGTTCAAGAAGGATCTGATAGACTCACCAGGATTCTGCTCTAAACTCGATAGTGACATAATATCCTTGGCCTTCGAAGCATACAGTCTAAACTGCTCCTTGAATTTTCTGGTCAAGTCTGAAAACTGATCGATAGATCGGACTGGTAACTTGGTGAACCACAGTAAAGCCACGCCTTCCAGGTATACGGGGAAATATCGGCACTTTATTTCATCGGAGGCCCTGGCACCTGTCATGTGCCAGTCATATTTATACAGGAACTCATTCGGATCACTCGTCCCTTTGTAAGCTGGAATAGTCGGAGGGACAAACTTCCTTGGAAATTCCGCCTTCAAGATTTTTTCAGTAAACGGAGTTTTACTTGGAGCGAAACCCCATTCCTTCTCATCTTCAACCCTTTGCATACTTTCTTTCATGATCTGCCGGACCATTCCAGAAAGATATTCCTCATCATGCCGAGTTCTAGATCCACCGGCGTCAGGTACTGCCTGCTCAAAGGGACTAGTAGGCCTTTCAGGAGCATTCCTTTCATTAACATCATGAATGTTGCCAGCATAGTTCCTTTCATTACCAGCCGGTTGATTGTTTGCCCCAAGTAAGTCGTTCAACTTATTCAGAATCAGAGCATTCTGGGCACTTTGAGCCTCTAGTTGTGCATTTTGGGCGTTTATCTGCTGGTTTAGCCCTAGAATCACAGCATCCAATTCCGCTTTTGTAACTCCAACAGACGGAGTGGGTAGATTAGGCACAGGGGAAGCGGAGGTTCCCTCTTGAATGTTCCCAGATCTGATAGATCTACTTTTCCTTCCAGGAGCCATAATCTCAGATATACTTCTGGTTTTTAAGGAAATTCTTTCTTCAAATCTCTGCGAAGCAATGATGACAGCTGTCCTGAGTTCAATTCTCAGTGAAAGCACCAAAAATGTTAACGCTTAAATTTGAACGCTAACACCCCGGTGTGTGAAGTATAGTTGTGAAAGCACCACCCGATAGATCGGGAAAGAATTATAAGCAAGTAATAGCGGAAAAGCAGTAAACAACAGCAATTTTATAGTGGTTCGGCTTATGGGTATAGCCTACGTCCACTTTAAGTACTTTTATTGATGATCACGTTACAAGTTGATACAAATCTTCTCAAGTACAACACATTTTGAATTACAAAAGACTTAGAACAAGTAACTCAAACTTCGATGTTGACGAAAATCTTCAAATCCATGGTGGATGTAGATGATTTCTTCATGAAGTTCTTTTAGACGTTCTTTGAATCTCAAAAAGCTTTAAGTGTTGAAGTAGTCTGGAATTCGGCAGAGAAATGGTGCTTGAAATTGATTGACCAAAAGTCCTTTGAATGTTGGTGATGGTCGTGTATTTATAGGGGCTTTCGGTGTTTAATTGTAGGTAGCTGCCGAGTTAAGTTAGATCATGAGTCGGCTCCGGGTTAGACTAAGTCATGGGTCGGCGCCAATCTATTATGCCCAGTCTACGGCTTAAGCAGAAAACACATGTTAACGTGTTATGAGCTAACTGTTATGACCCAAGTCCTAGGTCGTTACCGAGTTAACGACTCAAGTATGAACCGGTATGCTTTTTGATACTTAAGTCGGCCACCAAATTGGGTAGGTAGGTCGGCACACATGCTGGGTCAGAACTCACTACTGATCATTAAGTCGGCAAACCTCCTTTAAGCTTTAGGTCGGCAACTGATTCGAACCTTGGGTCGGCGACCTACTTAAACCTTAGGTCGGCAACCTATTTAGACTTTTAGGTCGGCAACCTTTTTCTGCCTTATGCAGTTAAGTCGGTCTCCCATATTAAGATACTAGGTCGGTACCCCTTCGTAAGTCCTAGGTCGGAACCTCTTTAAGCCTTAAGTCGGCATTACTTTAACTCTTAGGTCGGTATCCCCCTGTTAGCTTTTAGATTGTTATGCCTTGTTAGATCGACATCCCTTCACGCCTTAGGTCGGCATCACTTGGGTCAGTAGTCTATGAACCGCGGCAGGGTTAACAATAAGCTTATATAAAAATTGTTCATTTTCGAAAACATTTTAAAATATTTATATAAGAAAATAACAAGTATGCTCTCATATATATTACACTCAACTCATTCTAGTGTACTACTGACCCTATGCTTAATGAGTGACCCACCAGAGCCAAGGTTCTTGCTTAACCTTCAGCTCTGATACCAAATGTAACGACCCGAGATTTTCGACCCCGAATTCGACACTAATACATTCACTGTAGAAGTGCCGAGTAATCGAACGTCGGAAATTACAGATTATTAGGGTCATGAAGAAAAGAGGTAGAAAGAAAAACAGAAAATAACATCACAGAATCTCACAATCGCAGCGGATCAAAATATAATATCAAATAATAGCATTTATATAAAAAAAGATGTAACTGTCAATTTATAGACAATATATCAGAGTACAATCATTCACAAATAAAATAGACAGTTGTAACAACTTGTCCCTGACTACTATCAATACAATCTTAAATACATAGCGGAATATACTCCATACGTTCATACCATCCAGCTCGCCTCCTGAGCTCCAGAACGTCCTAACCTGAAAATCTATAATACTCGGTCTGACCCGACCAATACATTAAAGTAACACTCGAGTGAGGCTGGAAACCAGCATGAGCAAACCCATATAACTTGAAATACTAAGTTGTAAAACTTCTTTAAAAACCTAGGTAACTCGTTCATCACTACGAGTTTTGATTTTGCTATAACCAAACACTTATTCCATAAAATTATATCTAACTATCGTTACTCAGTTCAATGGTTCAGTTCACTTAATTTATTCCATTCCAGCCTATTTGATTCTAAAATCAAATCTATAAAGAATTGTAATAGTTACTAATGGAAGTGGTTCCAGATATTGTTGATATCCGAACCCGATCTCTTCGAATCCAATGCCATCCCTTAAGCCAAGTTGTTAAAGTTTAAATAATTTAATTTCCTTCGGAATAACATATTCACATAGTAATTCATCACAGATGGATATCCCACATTATCACGATTCAACCCAAGCATCTCATATCATAGAACATCACAAAATATCAGGCTAGAGATATTAATCGATCCAAGCATTCAATACAATTTAATCACCCACAAGCAAGATAATTGGTCACACCATTCTAGTTAATTTAATTTAATTTAATTAACACAAAATAAATTAATTACTTTTAGATCCTTCTTAATTAACGTTAATTAATTACAATCCATTTATTATTATTTTAATTAATTACTGACATTAATTAATTATCCTTTAATTACATAAGACCCTAATTAACTAAAGTACAAACCCATTTGTCTAGATCATTTACTTAATGATCATTTGAGTTTTATTTAATAACTTTGGAATTAATTTATTATTAACATATAAAATAACTAAGATCTTTAAGTTAATTAATAATTAAAAACATTTTATGTTCTTTAATTAATTACTTAATTACACAATTTATTTAAATAATCTTTAAGAATTAATTTAAAATAAAGGACATATAATAAAATACCTTAAACTTAATTAATTTAAAATAATTTATTTTATAACCTTTAACTAACCCAAAGCTTAAATAAAACATTTATTATTTAAAATAATTAGTCTGAGGAAATTGTTTTTAAAACTTGTTTTTTTTTAATATTAAAACCTTGCTAAATAAATTTCCCTTTTCTAAAAACACTCGGGCCTAAGCCCAAAATTCCCGATCCCACTCTCGAGCCAGTCACCACCTTCTTCTTCTTTTCTTTTTAAAACTTTGGTTTGTTTTAAATTTGAAAAAAACTATTACAACTGGTTAAACACTCGCGTACACAACGATATTAACTCGAGCCAAATCAAATCTTCCCCGAGTTCAAACCCGAGACCATCCTTCCTTCTTTTCCTACAACAACCAACCCAAAACTACTGACACACACAGAACCACGTGCGCATGCACAGATGAAGGCCAACGCTCCGACCATCGATGCCAACGCCAGTAAGTCGACTTCGACCTCCTTTTTGGATTCCGACCACCATAACTTCGAATCGAACATGAGATCGAAAACGAGCCTCAAGAACTCCACTGGAAAAGAACATGATCATCCGAAACCACCTCGTGTTGCCACCTTCGATCATCAGAACCCTCGCCACGGTGTCTAGAGCTTCGCCGTTGACCCACACTCCCATTCCCCCTACTGCGGTCAAGTCCGATGCTTCCTCGTAGACGAACTAGCCTCGAAACCCATATCGACCAAAATAGCTCCTAAAACACTACAACGATGCCTTGCCGCCACCATGATGACCAGAAAATACAGAGACCATTTTTCCCTTGATCTCCATCCTTTACACTACCTTCAGCGTCGACCACGACGCTCATCTCTTCCCCGATCGCCAGAAATCCACGAAAAATGGAATCCCATTCGTCTCGCGAATTCTCCTCAATCCCAAACTTAAGAATTATGATATTACCATTAAAATTCATCAATTTTGAAAATAAATCTAAATATATAATCAAAACATGAAATTCAAACATTCGATTTTCTGACTCTGATTTAACATCGATGTACTTTCTTATTCCCAGTAAATCCACTTGTTAATTATACTAAATTTTTTTTTTTAAAATATGATTTGGTTAATACTAACATATTTTCTTTAGAGATCAAATTCCAAAAGAGATTAGGGAAACAGATTTGGATTTTTGAACTTGTTTTAGTCTATTTAGAATTGAACAGGGGCGAGTTATCTATATACAAACTTGCACACACGGTACTTCATATTTATATACATGCAAACATCTTCATTCATCCATGCAAAGCATTATTCACAACATTGCCACAAAAAAATTATCACATACGTCAACGTATACAACAGATTTCGCTTTAAAAGGGTATGTTTACTCATTGTGTTGTTTGAACAGAGAAATAGCTTTGAGATTTGCAAACTGGAATTTGCTTTTGACTTTGATCTTCTACAGATCTGCTTGTTTAGGTTGATTTGAATCTTTGCCTACTTACTTCAGTTTGAAATTTGCAAGAGTTTTTTTGTTTTAGTTGTTTTATCATTCTCTGGTTTTGGATTTTCAGTTTAATTTTGCTTTGATTTCAAAAATGAAGAGAAGAAAGACAATTTGCTATATATATATATATAATTATTAAAAAGAAAGAAAACAATTTATCTTGACACTTGTACAAAACCTTTCTTACTAGCTTACAAATGTCTTTTTGCATGCATTTATATTTTTATATGTTTTTATGTTATATTTTATATTTTTATTAATACATTTTCTTTTTACTTATATTTATACTTATTTGTAATGTTAAACTAAGATTATTAATACTTTAAATCAATAACTAAATATATACACTGGTATTTAAAAATTTAGAGTTTTTAAATCTAATTTATTTTAAGATATTGCTTTTGAATTTCAAATCAAAATTCTACTTACAATCTACATATAAACAATAGTAATTTGAAAACACATATTTTATTTGTTTGAAAAGAATAATCTTGCACATATATTAAATAATAGTAAAGCAGAAGATTTCCTGGCTCTCTCGTTGATTCTATGAATTTTCTCTCTTCTTCTTAATTCTCTCTTTAGATATTTTATTTTAAATTCTTTAATTTATTACTTTACACTTATTTTACAAATTCTCTTCTATTATTTTACATTTTGGTACATATATTCCAAATTTTATATAATTATTTACATATAATTTATCAGCTATCTTATAATATTTTATATTTAAGTCTGCACATTTAGGTTAATTAAATAATCCAAAATTTAAGCTATTTTAATAAATTCGTTTAATATTTGTATAAATACTTAAGAACGACACTTTAAATATGTATAACACTTAAACAACTGAACCATAATATTAACTTTTCATTCAACTATAAAGATCTATAAATCACACAAACTAATAATAAAAAATTGTAGTTAATTTATTTCAATAAATTTATCATACATTTCATTGTAAATTCTACTTTGAATTCAAATACCTACATTTAAAATTACCATAATTATTCACAAAATTTACCTCACTTTTCTTCTAATATTTTACTTTTCACCCTATCTGTATCAATTAATTATACGATCAAAATTTAAACTAACTAGATAAATCCAACTAACTAATATTTTTTAATTCGTTTACTAATTTATGAAAATATTAATATGTACACCATATTCATATTAAAAAAATTTTAAAAAAAGATCAATGTAAATATACCTAAATTACATAACTTAAAGAACCTAAAGTGAATACATAAATAATAATAATAAATCCTTTTTTACATTTCTCTCAATAAATTTATCATGAAATGCATTACAAAATTATAATTTTTGTGCTCGGAATACCTACATTATAAATTTTCCATAATCATTTACACCCTCCCCTCAATTCCTTTACAATATTTTACATATAAGGTCATATATTGTAATCAATTACATAACTTTAAAACTATTTAAATAATTTCACTATACAATTTTTCACCGATTTATCAAATAAGTATGATCAATATGAACTATATTCATATTAACAAAAATGATAAAAATTCATTCAAATATATAAATCATCAATAGCATAACATAAATTAAATTCATAAATAATAATTATAAGTTTAAAGTTTTATTTATTTATATCGATATGTATATCATGCATTGCATTGTAAAACCCTATTTTAACGTTAAAAACCTACATTTTGAATTTATTCAGTTAGTTACAAAACACTTCACAATATCACTTATCATTGTATATTAAAGTCGATATTTTCAAATTAACTATGTGATCTTGAATTTAAATTATTTAAATAAATTCAATTAATAAGTTTTTGTTAATTCATCTAATAAATGCTAAGATATAACGGTTTCAATATGTATATCATATTCATATCAAGGCAAAGGTGATAAAATGTAACAACCCGCATATTTATCGATTTTTTATATTTAAATATTTTATTTAAATATTTTATCGTTAATCGGATTTTGGTCCGAAGCTACTTTTTGCAAACGGTCAAATTAGGACTCGAGACCACTTCCATTGAGTTCGAAACGTCGTTTGCAATCTTCTAAGTATAAACATTGATATGTTTGGGGTTAGTGGAATTTCACCACTTTTTCACTCGAGCCTTTGGTTTGGACTTTTAGCCCATTAGGCCCAAGTTCCACCCCCCTTCTTCTTCATTGCTTCATTTCATTTCCTAACACTAAAGCTTCAACAAAAATGGTGAATGGAATGAGAAATTAAAACTCCAAAGTCTTTGTTTTATTGCAACTCCAACATTCAACTCCAAATTCAAGAAGAAGACATCGGATTCAAGCTTGTGGTTGCTTCTCCATTTGCCTTCAAGCTTTGTTCTTCATTTTCATTGGGTTTTGGAGCAAAGGTGAGATTTTTATCTCACAATTCTAGTCTATAACTATATTGGACTATTGGGAATGATTCCCTATCACTTTTGCATGCACATTTGCATTTGGTTTGAGTCGAATTGGCGAAAAACTCCAATTTTTAGTGTTTTTGGTGAAATTCTGCACTTAGGTCGTTCTGCCTATGTTAGGTCGTTCGCGTGGAAAAGTCTCGGCCTCAAAATAGCTCGTTTTCGACCTTAAAATGGCCTACAACGTTAGGTCGCTCGGCACTCGGAATTAGGTCGTAGGTCGTATGGCTCTTA
Source organism: Allium cepa (assembly GCA_030765085.1). Classification (NCBI taxonomy): domain Eukaryota; kingdom Viridiplantae; phylum Streptophyta; class Magnoliopsida; order Asparagales; family Amaryllidaceae; genus Allium; species Allium cepa. The sequence goes on from CM060928.1 coordinate 269,710,511, forward strand.
GGTCGTAGGTCGCGGGCTTTTAGGTCGTTAGGTCGCAAACACTTAGGTCGTTTCTGGCCTTAAGTCCCCTATACAGCCTTAGGTCGCTCGCTCTAGCTCCTTAGGTTGTAAGTCGTGGGCCTTTAGGTCGTAGTTCATCAGGCCGTTAGGCCTTAACTCGTGTGGCCTTGGTTCTTTAAGTCGCTCGGCCTTGCCTTCCATTTTTAGGTCGCATGACCTTCTAACCCGCTAGGTCGTTGGACCTATAACCCGCTAGGTCGTTGGACCTATAACCCGTTTGGTCATTGGGCCTATAACCCTTAGGTCGTTAGGCCGTTAACCCACTAGGTCGCATGACCTATAACCTGTTAGGTCGCTCGACCGTTTACTCCGTTAGGTCGTATGACCTTGTTCCACTAAGTCGCTCGACCCTTAGGTCGTAACACTTTAGGTCGCACGCCTTTCACACCATTAAGTCGCGAGTTTAATTAGGTCGCTCGGCCTTAAAACGTTAGGTCGCTTGACCTGTGCTATTGTTAGGTTGCGAGTTCCTTAGGTCGCTCGTCTCCCTTAGGTCGCTCGTCTCCCTTAGGTCGCTTGACCTGTGCTATTGTTAGGTCGCGAGTTCCTTAGGTCGCTCGTCTCCCTTAGGTCGCTTACCTGGTTGAGTCGCACCTCACCTTAGCTCGGCCATGATTAGGTCGCGAGTTTCCTTAGGGTCGCTTACTCCTTTAGGTCGTGACTCTTTAGGTCGAAACCCTTTAAGTCGCTCGATCCTATCCTTCCTTTGGTCTTCACTAGGTCGTACCGTTTTGGTCGGGGCGCTGCCCCGCACCCCGCCGGGGGCGCTGCCCCCTGGACCCCCGCGACCTGACCGGGCAGGTCGAACCCCGTAAGCGGTGGCGTTGCCCCCGCACCCCCACCTTGGGGGGTTGCCACCCCCCCTGGACCCCCCCTCCGTAGGGGATCTTATCTGAAAAACATTGAGCTGATTTCCTTGGATTTTATTCACATCTCCATATGCGATTTTTGTGACTGATTGTTTCTACAATTGCTTCTGTGTTTTGTCACTTTATAATATAAAGGTTTCAATACTAGTAGTAAATATCAAAACTCTTTTAACAAACAATTTCAACTCTATTTTTAATAACAAAACTCTTTTCTTAAACCGTTTTCCAATCTATTAGTATATACAAGCCTTTACCTCACTCGGATGAGAAATCTAATTAAACGACTTAGTAAAACAAGTGGTATGAAACGCTTGCGTTCACTTCGTTGGTTAATTCTTGGACTTGTTCGATTGAACCTCTTGTGACAATTTTATTAGTGAAGATTTACAGTTTGTTCGTAAATATTTAAGTTAAGCAAGTGGTTATGGGACATGAAGCTAAACTTCTATATTTACTAGCTTAGTGTAATTGACACTTCTCGTTGATCTTGATGATCGCTTTATGAATTAGACTAGCAATTGCGCGATGTCTCTTTCATTGCAAGGTTAGACTAGACACCACTTGTGTGATTCCATTCACACATACCTTTCTGCTTTTTGGTTAGTCTTGACCTCAATCTGTGTGATTCCATTCACACATGCGGGGTAGCTCCCCATGGTCTTCGGACCGTCATGTGATAGGCCTCTTTCCCTTTTTATGATTTCTAGATTTCTTGTGTTGATTTCTGGAATTTATTTCTTTGACTTGTCATGAGTACAAGTTTAGGGTATGATGCCCTCTTCGGATCTTTGAGAAGATTCTTGTGATATTGATTTATCTCTTATCGGTTGATCTCCTGTTGATCATTATTTGCATACTTATAGTAGTATGTCAGTATGGATATTTTATGTTTATGCCATATCTTTTATTTTATATCATGTCATCTGATATTTATAGCTAGACTGATCCGTTTATTATTTTCTTATAAATAATACTCGGGTCAGACCGAGATGTTACAGGTGCTACTGCTTGACTCCTTCCCCAGTGATTCACTACTCAGACTTTTGGCTACTTGTTTAGATTAGCAGCTTTTGTTGTTTACACTTGAGATATAGACTCATAGTTGTATTCTTTTGTATAGCACGCGTTGCTATTCTTTTGTATTATCGTGGATCTTTTTAGACCACTACTCTGATGTACACTTTTATGTGATATATATTCATATCTCTTTCCGCCTTTGTGATATGGATATCTGTGATTGATTCGCATGTTATGCTTACTTCTATATTTGTTTTCGAAGATTATTTTATAGCCACCGTGTGATAAGAAATTACATGGATGGTCTCTCCTCAACAGCCTTATTCTCCGCGCTAGTTGACAGCACTACACCGTAGTGTTCTTGGCTAGCGTGGGTATAGAGGTGGGGCGTCACATAAAATTAGGTTTTCATTTAAATATAAAGATATATAAGTCACCTAACATAAATAACATGCATAAGCAATGTTTCCAAATTTAATATATTATTCGTATATCCAAATTTATTTATATTGTATTACAATGAAAAATTCTGTTTTTAGCTTCAAATACGTACATTGTTACAATTATTTCCTAAACCGCCCTCAATTATTTTCTATTATTTTATATTTAAATCCATGTATTTAAACTACTTATGAAATCTCAATTTTAAATAATTTCAATGAACATTTAGTCTACTCTTCTAATAAATCATAAAAATATGTCAATTTTAACACATACACTCACATTACGGAAAATTGTAAGACTATTTTTTTTATTCAACTATAAAGATATATAAATCACATAACATAAATTATATACATAAACATCGTAAAAAATTAATTTGTAAATAAGTTATTATTCCTTTTATTAAGAATTTATCGTACATTATATTACAAAATTATGTTTTAGCTTCAATATATCCACATCAAAATTATACAAGTTTTTACAAAATTCCTCTCAATTCTTCATATCCTTCAATTTCAAGTCCATGTATGTAAACTAATTACATAAGTTTATATTTGACTTATTTAAAAAAATTCGTTAGATAATGTTTTTCAATTCATCTAATAAATTACTAACATACGTAAGTTTCAACATGTATGTTATATCCACATTAACAAAAATTGAATAAATTACCTTATTATATATATGTGTGTGTGTGTGGGCGCGCGCGTGCGCACGCACTATACAACATAAGTTATACACAAACATAATACCAATTTTAATTTATAGTTCATTTATCTCACTAAATTTATCATACATTATATAACAAAGTTCTCATTTTAACATTAAAGATATAATATTATATTCAACAATATTACCGTGTGCAACGCATGGGTTACACAGTAGTTTATATAATGTAAAAGAAGATTATCAAATAAATATTTATAACCACATATTTTCTTAATTATCAAAATTTATTTGTTCAACTTACAAATCAATATTTTAATAAATTTAATCATGTTAATTACCAATTAACAGATGTCCAAAAATCCGGGTTATCACACTTTTTATATTTTACTATTTATTGTCTACGATTGCATTGATTTACATACTTTCTTATTATATACAAGTTAGGTAGTATACGATCCACTAGACTTTTAATTGGTACCAGAGCTTGGTCATCTCAATCTACAGTAACACGCAATTGAAATTATTTATATGGCAAGTACATTTCAAGAAGTTCAATCAACTACACATCCCCTACTATTCACTGGATCTAATTATGCTTATTGGTCAACATGCATGTGAATTTTTATGGAAGTAATGGTTTAGAAATATGGTTAGCAACTCAAAATAAATATGAAGCACCTAACACTGATATAGGCACATGGACTGATGCAAAAAAAGAAGAGCCATCTAACAATGCCAAAGCTATGAATATTTTATTTTTCTCACTCGATAAAAATAAATTTTCACGAGTCATGTTGTGCACTACTACTTATGATATATGGCATACATTACAAATTACCCATAAAGGCATAAATATAGTCAAGCAAATAAAATTTTCAACTCCACAAAATCAATTTTCATCTTTTAAAATGACATCAAATGAGTCAATTATTGACATGTATGCTACATTTCAAACTATACAACACGATCTTATGGCACTAGGAGTTAAATTCGCTGATTTTGATTTAGTCATACAAATTTCGAACTCTCTGACAAATGAATGGGAAAGAAAAGTTTTGGCCATCGAAGAAGCTAACAATCTTTCCCAACTCGAAGTCGAAGAGCTAATAGAAAACTTGATGTCATATGAAGCAAATTTACAGGCAAGAAAAGAACAAAATCAAGAAAGGAAAAACACTTCATTTAAGGCAAACAATGACAACTCTGACTTGGAAGAAGATGAGATTTTCTTCATCGCTAGAAATTCCAACAAGTTCAAGAAGTTCAAAAAGATGAAGAAATTTCAGAACAATAGCAACACTAATTCTTCAAATCAAACTTCAATAAAATGCTTCGGGTGTGATAAATTTGGCCATATGAAGAATGACTGTCCACTACACAACAATGATTAAAAACAAATTCTAAAATTTTAAGAAAAAGAGAAGAGAATTTCAAGTAACTTGGGATGACTCTGACTCTTTCTCTTAATCCGATAGTGACAGTGACACTATTCAAGCAAATGTTTGCTTCATGGCTAACACAGATGAGGTATGTCCTGAATTAACATATGATGAACTGGTTGAAATTAGTATAGAATTAGATGACAAGTATAGAGAATTAAAGGAATTAAATAAAGAAAATTTAGGAAAATGAAAAAAAGATGAATTAGAAATTGGAATATTAAAGGATGAGAAAAGTAATTTATAAGAAGAATTAAAATTAGCGCAAAAAGAATGCAAAAAACTATCATTTCAAAATACTACTCTAACACATGATATAGAAAATAACAAAATAGAGAATTATAAACTTGAAAAAGAGAAGTATGAATTGGAACAAAATATAGAATTAGCTAATATTGAAATATTTGATCTCAGAATTAAATTAGATAAAATTACCAACAATGTTTCAAAGTTTAATAAATGAAAGAAAAATCTAGATAATTTGATAAAGATTGCTAAACCATCAGGAAATAGGAATGGTTTAGGATTTAACAAAATTAATCATAAACGATTTAAAAATGATATGGTCTGTAATAATAATCAAATTTTTAAGATGTATATTACATTATATACAAATTTTAGAAAAACAAAATCTAAATATGAAAAAATGGAATAGAAATGATTAAGGTATGGATTCGTAAAACAAATAACAAATTGATTAGAAAAAATATATAGATGTATCTAAAAGAGATAGTTCATAACGAGAACAACATTTCTAAAGGTTCCAACCCTCATGGGTGTGGCTATCTTCTTTTACTAATCCATAGGACCTTAACAAAGGATGTGAGTACCAATTAAAACTCTTTGTTATTTTGTAGGTACATAAAAAACAAAAATAAGGAGAAATGGATACTCGATAGTGGATGCTCCAAACATATGACGAGAAATGCATACATGCTATCAAACATCACTTACATTGTAACGACCCACCTTTTTGGATGGTTTAAATCGACGATAAATCACACACATCAAACTCAACCCATTCAAAAAGGAGGATTGTTATGGGGTAAATATGAAAAAAAAAGAAATACAACAAATACAAAATCTCATAGTGGAATGATAAAATATAATAATCAAATAACGGTTAATGAAGCTATTTTACAAATACATTTGATTATTCTTTTACAACACAAAATCAGAGTTATATATGACAGGATTAAATAAATAAATGCAGCGGAATGACATGATGCAGTGGAGTAAATGAAGTAAATAATAATAGTACAAATCTTCGTCTTCGTTATCCAGAAAAGCAGTCTTCGGTATACTAAAAAGCTCAGACTGACCCAAGCGAATTGAAAAGACAAAACACTCGAGTCAAAACTAAAAGACCTTATGTAGGTTGAAGCAACAATGAATAAATATGAGTGTAATGGCGCCAGAGATGTTTACAGCATTTGACACCTCCTATCTAATGTCTAACATGAGTGCAGTAACTTAGAATATGTTCGAGATTACCATCTCCTAAGGATCCACTAAACTATCTACTATGTAGTACAATACGGTATTATAATATGTCTACAATAAAGTATTAAAATAGCGTTAAGGCGTTACCCATATCCTCTTTAACATATTTTATATATTCTCGTAGTCTATACAATACCGTACGCTCCACCGAACAGGTGATTTACCTAGAGGGCACTTCATAGGTATGGTACAAAACAAACTCGTAGAATGCACGGTAAGGCATATACAAGGCACGCGAGGTAATGCCCGTGTAGGATTCTACCATTTGCACTCCCGGACTGGTGGTAATGCATAGCAGCTACTACCTCCCACCTCGGAACACACTCCCATAATCAAATCGAGGGTGGCTACCAAATCAATCACAAAGTCATAATACGGTGTCGAAGAAATGTGCCTGATAGGAGGTGCGACCTCAGTTGGTCCAGTATAGCTCCTGTTTTAGCCACATCAAGCTGACTTATGGAAGTCAAGGTTATGTATATACCTCATATAGAAACGTTCGCCAAACTGTCCTACTTCATTCTGGAATCTCCACCTCGTATATAGTTGTTAAAGTGGTTTTCGGTATTGGCATAGAGTATGACAATATCGGTATTGGCCTCAGGGATTAACAATCCTCGGCCCAAAATATGCTCCTAGCATGGCGATGGAGCTGCGGTAGAACGGTAGTGATGCGGCCGTGGCCAGGATGAGTAGAGTGGCGAGTGAACACAAGCAGGAGGGGGAAAGGTAGCCAACTAAGAAGCACAGTGGAGCACAGTCGGTGGCAGTGGGAGGGGAGGCTATGGTTTGTAGGCTGTGCTCGTGAGGCATGGACGGAGGTGTTTGCGTGGCAGGGCCAAGCGACGGAGGAGGGATGCCGACGTGCTGTTTGAGGGTGGTTACGTGGCTTGTGGTGGATGAGCAGGCTAGATGGGTTTGCATAGTTGGAGGAGGGCAGGTTCAAATAAAAAGAAGAGAGCAGGTTTGCAAATTCGAATGTATAAACTAATACCAATGCTTACTTATATATATATATATATATATATATATATATATAAGACAAGGCAGAGCTGAACAAGAAAGAAAAGGGAAGAAGAAATAGTGGAAGAGAAATGAACCCAGTGAAGCAAACGAAAATTTATATAGAATGGTAGGAATGGTAATAGTCAAAAGATAGAAATATTGATTGCAGAGGCTATTTGTTTACGCGATAGAACTGGAAGGACTGAAATAAATTGGAAGCATGGAGAAGCAAAAGTCACATGTTAATTTAGTTACAATAATTAAAGCAAGTGTTGCTTGGATTACACGTCTAAAATATGAAAAGGCAAAGGAAACAAAAAAACACAAATACAGATCCGATATGACAATCATTTTTATTGATTTCGTCGTGTACCGGACGTCGAATTACAGAAATGAATATATTGTAGCGATCAGGCCAATGAGACGAATAGAATGGTACATAGATATCAATGATACAATCATCCTACCAAAAGTCGATTTTTGTTACCAAAAATGCTGCAAAAACGCAGAAAATAAGATAAGCGGAACTAGAGAAGTGCAAATTTGACGAAACGAATTATAACGTCTCACCTAGAAAATGATTTAAAAAATATTTAGGTTTTGAAAACATTTTATTTTCATCTAATTGACTGATTTAAATTGAAATTAAAAGGTACACAATAGAATTTACTTTCAAACTTTCCAATAAAAAATTACCAGTTGCTATGTTGAAAGAGTCGTATTTCAAATATCAAATTTTTATTCCAAAATTCAATTATTTTAAATTTTCACAAAATATCAATTAATTACGTTACTTAAACCATTAAAATTTTTAGGTCGTTACACCATCGCCTACTCAAAACTTTTCGTCCCCGAAAAGGAAGCAGGAGAATGGAAACAACCAGAAAGAAAAATAGATTGAAATACAAAATACTACAATTAGTTCAAAACCTTATAATTTTTTTAATTGGTCTATATTCACAAACTTGGTTTAAATCCATTTTATTCAATCAATAAATAGTCATCATATAAGCATTTGATTGATTTCAGTTCAATATATTTTCATTCAATTGATTTGGCTTCAATTATTAACCTTTATTACAAAATTTTCTTTCAAACAAAATTTATTTGATTCATCTCATTTATTTATTCCATTTGATTTCACTTAAGTTCATTTCTCATATAATTCAATTTCAACTATTCTTCCATTCATATTTATTTGTTTAACTATCATTCTCCTTTATTTATCAAATTTATTTCACTTAGTATATATTTTAGAACATGTATTTCATGTATGAATAATTATTATTACCCTGTACTATTCAACAAATTTATTCTCTTTTATTATTCAATTTATTATCTAATTTATTATTTAAAACTTCCCTAAACAAAATATCATTTTGGACATCTTGTTATTTACCATTATACTGTATATTCAATCGCTTATTCTCATTAACATTTAAGTATTTCTAGGTAAGTTATATTAAGGTTCTGAGCGTAGTGAAATACTATACAGCTTTCCTTTTTATTCAACATTTATATTAAGCCATATTTCAGTTTTAACAATTTATTACTAAAGTTTTCTTCTTGTACATCCTTTAATTATATTTTCACCCTAACATTTAACTTTTTGAGTATTTTAGGTAAGTTATATATATTAGAATGCAATTTAGTATTATACAAATAAATTTTTATTCAAATTCAACTATTTCAAGTTGATTAAATTTCATTTATCATTTTATATGTTCCGCTTATTCAAAAATTTCACATTATTTCAATAATTGAAACCATTACTTAATATAAAACTTAAGATTCAAATTTTTCGATTTCTCTTTAAACTACTTTGAAATAATTATATACATATATATTTTATAAATCAAATTATACACAAGAAACTTAAGTCAAATCCTTTTTTCCCCAAAACAATAATGTAGCAAAGCTACTAAGGGACCTCTCCACTTCGAGACTCGAAAATGAATGTCGATGATACTGCAGTCATCACCGAAATTATTTTCCAGCGACAAATGAGGAGAGTGCTAATTTTCTTCATTTTATAATTCTTTGAAACAATTTATATTCGAAAATACTTTCAAATAACAAAAAAATTCAACCCATGAATCCAAATTTTGTAAAGCACCAGAAATTAATTCTTAAATCTTAAATTTAAATTCAACACATTTTCAAATTAGGTTCTTAAACCATATTTTAAATTTCAACAATAGTTAAGGTTTAGAAATGTTGACAAAACAATAAATGATAATCTAGTATTATCATTTCTAACAACCCATTTATTTAACTATTTAATTTCAAAAAATTATACCTTTGTCTATATATAATACAATCATACACAAAATTATTTCATTTACAAATTTTGAAAGCGATATTGTGTCAGTTTTTGTTGTTCAAGTGTTTTGGAATTCCTATCGATAATGTTAATCAGATGAATTGATCGAAACCCAAAATTCAAATTTAACAACTCAAATAACACACTATAAAATATTTTTATATTAATTACAAATACACTTCCTCAATCGATGATCCGAGAATGGATTTTAGATCAAGGATGGAGATTCAAATTTAAACGAACCTAGTCAAAGAGAATTCTAACTAAGAAGATAGATTTAAAAGGAAGATAGAATAGTTAAATTACAAAAGAGGGAAGATGGATAAACAGATATAAATCGCGGGTGACCTTAACTGGTCAACCGAAATTTTAGGAGTAAAATCGATGCGGAAATTCAATTTCCCGCTTGAAAGAAGGAGAAGTGACTTCACCCAACATCAGGATAATCCCTGACTGTAGGGGTGGAGTCAGAATTACTAGGCTGAGAACCAAACGAATAGATAGAACTGCCTGCAAAATTCTAAGGCAATTTGGCATTCAATCACGAGGGAATTTACCCGGCCGTCTACTAGAGAAACGATTCGGGCATTGCAAAAGGTGACTGCATCGAAAACCAAGGACGTAGAAATCTTCAGTGAATCAATGCTTGTTGTAAAGAAGTTCCACCCCTTTACAAATCATACTAAGGTTGGCGAGATCGCCGATGGAATTTAGACATACACATAAGGACGAAATTACCAATTGAGGTGGCAAGATATTCTCAAATTCAATATAGAGATCAGCCAGAGTAGAGCTATGGGTGCTCTAGAAACGAGAAGAACACGAATAGGAAAGGAAAAGAATGGATTTCAAAACAAGGTAGGGTTCCAAAGTTTGAAAGAAATCCGAATCAAAGAGGAAGAAATTAAAGCTTGAACGAAGGTGATTCTGTAATTAAATTTACTATATATGCTAATTTTTGCCTAAACTAGAGCTCTGATACCAACTGTAACAACCTAATATTTCGAACCATTTGTATCGGTACATGTCGCACTTGAATTGCTCATAATGTTAGTTGTTAATTTATATTTGGCAAAACTCAACATATAAAGTAAATAAATCAATCACATACTGTTTAAAATTCACATGGTTAACATTGGTTCACCGCTTATTACATCAATATTCTACAGTTGTCTTTTTTATTTACATTAACTGCAATATTTCAGTAGATTAAATACAAATTGATTTTCAATTTATTTCAACGAATTATATAGTGAATTTATAATTAACCATTGTTACAACTTATCAATTTAACATATTTCTATGCTTTATTGTTAACAAACAACTAATAAATTCACATACTGATTAATTGTTCTATACTAACAAATTTCAATTTATTACTTACAATTTCACCATTTAATACAACATTTGGTTTATTTCTTTAATTTCAATTTGTGACAAGATTTTTTTATTTATAAACATTTCAACTAATTGTAATTGCATTAAATTATTTGTCAATTGCCTTAGATTAACATTACTAAAATTACATTCTAGATATTTTCCTCATTATTAAATCTTAAATTTTTAAATTTTCCACAACATTAATTTCCAAAACTTATTTAATTAATAAATTTAATTATCAAAAATTACGGGTCGTTATACTCTACCCCAATCAAAACTTTTCATCCTCGAAAAGGAAAAAGAAGGAGTTAGGAAACTACTATATCTTATTCAAAGTATTCAGTTTATAAACAATTAATTTATATAATTAAATAATTTAAATAAAATGTATCAATTTATAAACAATTGAATCCTTTCTTATACATATTCAACAAAAGTTCAAAAAACATTTTCATAAAATTTTCAAAGTCCCAAATTCGCGGAAAATTTTGGCGGAGTCTCCTTTGTACGGAGAGGTCTAGGAGAAATAATAATATCAATTATAACAATATATATTATATATTTCAAAATAAAATATCCTAAACCACGGGAAAATAACATATTATCGCTTTAAAACCGTAATCCAAGAATGTTCCAATTTGCCGAGCGAACAATGCTTAATTTATGAACCAAATGGGGTGGCAATTGCTTCCATAAACCTGTATTTTACTTATATAATCCAAAAGAGTTTAAATTTTGTAAAGAGAAATATTTAAGTTGTTTTAATTAATAACATCAATTCAACACAGCATAATAATCACTTACAACCAAAACCATACAACCATTACATGCAAATCAAAGAAATCAACCATCCATCCATAACAACCAAAACAAATGGTTTGTTCGGATTTAGACGCTCTTAAATCATGTAGAATGATAAATAACTATTAATTATACCATACACTCAACAGTCTTAGATAAAACTCAACAGGTTATTTATATATCTTTATACAGCTAGAAGCATCCATTTCTAATCATCCCATAAGCCAAAATAAACAATAAATTTCAAATGTCGTTAAGTTTGTTCTTACAAATTTCTTTTCATATTATCTACTGTTTGTCTATTTTCATTCATTCATACAAAGCTTATTTAATTAATTTACATTCACCATTTAAAAAATTCATTTCTCATTTATTCATACTATGCCATTTTCATTAAATTTTCATTCAATTACTTATACTAGTTATTTCCATTCAATGATCTGAAATAATCAATGAATTCATTATTGAAGGTTTGCATACATTTTATTTCAGTTTACTTCACATTTATTATTTACTTTAATTGCCCTTTTTATATAAATATTAATTTGTGAAGCAACTCGTGCTTAAAATTTAATTCCTTTTCTTTTCACATTTATTCCTTTTAAATATTTTATTCGCTTTTACTTTATAAATGGCTTCAATCATTAACTTAAGTTTATAATCATATACTTTCAGTATTCACTCTTCCTATAAATTTAATTTGTAACATTTCAAATTATTAAACTAATTTTATAATAATTTATCACCTCAGAATCCTTATTTATAGAAGTAATTTTGTTAAACATCTTCATTACTAAAGTTTAACTTGTATAATATTCTATTACATATTCTTATTTAACATTACAACTTTTTACATTTTTGTAATTTATATAAATGCATTTTAGAGTGTAATGGAATGTTACACAAGTACATTTTATTCATTTAGTAAATAAAATGTTCAGTAGTATCATTTCTCATTTTGCATATCCTTTTGATTTACAATTTACAAAATTTCAGTTTCTTAAATAATCACTTAGCATCTAGTTCCTAATTACACATATTAAAAGTTTTCAATTATTAAAATAGTCAATATTTCATTTCATTATATTAATTGAAAGCTACTAATTATCAGAATGTTTAAGAACTAAACTCCATGTTACATTTCAAATCATTTAAAGTAATATATATACTCATAACTTATATATATCCAATCATATTTAGGATATAAAATTTAAGATTCATTATCAAAAAAATGTGTAGTAAAACTACCACAGTGGTCTTTCCACTTTGAAACTCAAAAATGAACGTCGATGATGCATGCACTTATCACCGAAATTATTTTCCAAATGATAGAGAGGGGAGCACAGAACTTATTTCCTTCTAAAATTCCTTTAAGCATTTCTTTCAAATCATATTGAAATATTTATATCAGAAAATATTTCCAAATAATACTAATATTATATTTAAAAATATTTTGAAAATAAATTCAAAACCCCGAAACTTAAGTTCTAAAATTCCAATTTATATTCATTTTATTTACAATCCCATTTTTGCAAATAATATTTATAAATTTCACTTCCTAACAAACAACCAAACATATCACATATAATTATATATATTTATAAAGATTATTTCTATTATATACAAAATCTAATACTACGCAAAAAAAATTCATTTACCTATATTTCAAAGCAATATTGTGTCAGTTTGCCCCCATTAAGTGTTTAGAAATCCCTATCGATGCCATAGCATCCTATGTACTAACCAGAATTTATAAATACTAAACAGAACAAATTAACACAATACTAAATCTTTTATAACACTAACAAATACGCCTTTTCATATATATACACTCAGTGACTCATTCTAGGGTATTACTACCCTATTCTCTAATGAGTTAGACCCCACAAAGCTAAGTTTATCGCTAAACCTCGCTCTGATATCAAATGTAACGACCTACCTTTTTGGATGGTTTAAATAAACGGTAAATCACATACGTCCGATTCAACCCATTCAAAAGGGAGGATTGTTATGGCATAAATAAGAAAAAAGAGAAAGAAATAATACAAATACAGAATCTCACAGCGAAATGACAAAATATAATAATCAAATAACAGTTCATGAAGCTGTTTTACAGATACATTTGATTATTCTTTTACATCATAAAATCAGAGTTATATATAACAGGAATAAATAAATAAATACAGCATAATGACATGATGTAGTGGAGTAAATGAAATAAATAATAATAGTACAAATCTTCGTCTTCATCCTCCAGAAAAGCAGTCTTCGGTACACTAAAAAGCTCAGACTCACCCGAGCGAATTGAAAAGACAAAATGCTCGAGTCAGAACTAAAAGATCTTATATAAGTTAAAGCAACAGTAAATAAATAAGAGTGCAAGGGCTTCAGAGATGTTTACGCGGTTTGACATCTCCTATCCAGTGTCTAATGCGAGTGCAGTAACTTGGGATATGTTCGGGATTACCAACTCCTAAGGACCTGTTAAACTATCTACTATATAGTACAATATGCTATTAAATATGTCTATAGTAAAGTAAAGTATTAAAATAGCATTAAGGCATTATTCATATCCCCCTTAACACATTTTATATATTCTCGTAATCTATAAAGTACCGTAAGCTCCACCAAATCGGAAGTTAACCCAAAGGGCACCCCATAGGTACTGTCATAGGTACTGTACAAAACAAACTCGTAGAAGGCGTGGTAAGGCATGTGACAAGGCATGCGATGCAATGCTAGAGTAGGATTCTACCATTTGCTCCCCCGGACTAGTGCATAGCAGCTACTACCGTCCACCTTGGAACACACTCCCATAATCAAATCGAGGTGGTGGCCACCAAATCAATCACAAAGTCATAATATGGTATAGAAGAAATGTGCCCAATAGGAGGTGCGACCTCACTTGGCCCAGTATAGCACCAGTTTTAGCCACATCAAACTGACTCACGAGAGTCATCGTTACGTAAATACCTCATACAGGATCGTTCGCCAAGCCGTCATACTTTATTCTGGAATCTCCACCTCATACATAGTTGTCAAAGTGGTTTTCGGTATTGGCAGAGAGTATGTAACATCCCCGTTTTTAAATCAAATTTAAATTGGTAATTAATTTAATTTTTCGATTAAATTGTGAATTAAGTTGAATTTTTTCAAATTAAATAAGATATTTGTTTATTTATTTATATAAATTGACTTTTAAATTGAATTGTGGGTTTGAAATTCAAAAATATTTTTTTTAAAATGAATTGGATTTAAAACTCTATAATTTAAGGTTAATAAAATTTGTTTTCTAATTATAATATATATATATATATATATATATGTAATATATATTTGGAAGTTATGTTTTAAATTTAATATAATAATTTTGAATTCCTATTTGAAAGTTAAATTTCTATATTTAAAAACTTTATAGATAAATATTTATCAATATTAGATATAATGGCTTTAGTTTGAAATAAGATTTTAATGAAAAGATTTAAAACACATTTTCTCTTAAAATGAATAAATATAGTTTGTCTGTTTATAAATTTAAAATATAATGTAAAAACTATGTAAATATAAATGTAAATATAAAACAAACTAAGGGTTTAAACACAAATTGATTTTATATGAACATTTGTAAGTTGATAACAAAGGGTATTAACATGTGTTGCCTTAAAAATGATTTGTAATTACAAGTGTTAGTCTAGATAACAAGTGGCATACCTATTTCTTTTTAAAATTACAATGTTAATATCAAAGAGAAACCAGGTTATACACATATTTTGTCAAAGTCTTCCTTATCTCTTTCATTTATTTTCAAATCTGAAAACAAACTGAATCAAAACCTGAACAAACAATCTGGAATCAAGCAACAACCTCAAGCATTTTGTAACAGCCCGCTATTTTGGACCATTCAAATCAACAATAAAACCATACATGTCTGACTTGAATAATTCAAAATACAGAATTGTTAATTTAAATTTGGCAAACGTAACATATACAGTAAATAAATCAGTCACAGATCACAGACACAGAGTAATAAAATGCAGCGGAATAGATAAAGAATAGTAGTTCATGAAACTACTATATACATCAGAGTTAGAAAAAAAATGCATCAGAATATCCCAGATGAAGTGAAGTCTCCAGTACGAGCAGATGACTTCTTTGAACCAATCAACTGGATGACTGAAAGGATACATAGCTGGATCTTCAAGCAAAGCTCCAACTTCGAAGGTGAGTCTCAAATGCTGAATCACTCAGTCTGACCCGAGCGTAAAGCAAAACACAAAACACTCGAGTCAGGATTAACATTCTTATATCTATAAACCTAACTCAAGTGAAATATCAACTGAAATATAATTAACTTAAAGGACATTGGGATAACCATCCTCTAAGGGTCCATGGAACTATCTATAAGGTAGAAATATACACTATAACACCGAGGTCATTTCAAATTAATTTATACTTCACAACAAAAATGTCTTTTCATTTCATATATATATTTTCCAAAATATACATAAATATTTATAAAGTAGAATATTTGTAGTTTCCTCAACTTAACAAATCGTTTTCAAAATCAACCCGACCTTCCCATTGAAATTAAATTCAATCTCAATTTTATCAATTTAAATTCAACTCAATTCCTAAAATAACCACTTAAATTTTATCGATCTCAAATTCGGATTTGTAATCCCAAATTACCCCTTTATATTCAATATATTTCAAACCTTGAGTATTTAATAATTTCAAAACTAATGTTGGAATTTATATTCAACAATTTATTGTCCTATTATTTAGTTTTAAAATATTCACCAAATAAATCCATAAAATAAAACTCAAATTTCTAACAAATAAATATTTCCTTCAATTTATTTATACTAGAAATATTCATTTAATTTATTTTGAGAAAAATCCAGTTATAAATATCGTACCTTTAAATTTCCCATT
Source organism: Allium cepa (assembly GCA_030765085.1). NCBI lineage: Eukaryota > Viridiplantae > Streptophyta > Magnoliopsida > Asparagales > Amaryllidaceae > Allium > Allium cepa. Next base: position 269,726,956 of record CM060928.1, read on the forward strand.
CAATAATTTCAAATCGATTTAACTAAATAAAATTCTTAATTTAATACCATTTCAGCTAAATCCAAATTTTATCTCCCCACCTTAATTTATCCCAATTATTGCAAAAATCTATTTGAAATATAATTTACACAAATATTTAACATAATTTATGTATTATATCAATCTTAATTAAATTAAATATTATTACTAAATCTATATATACAATTTTCATTTATATAATATCTTAAGAATCAAATTTATTAAACCATATATTTCTTTCCAAAATTATAGAAATTATTTTCAAAATATTTATATGGACCAACGGTGTCTGTATATATTTCATATCATATAGTCAAGTGCTACGGATATTTATCATTTCAATCCGTATACTAAATATATACGGGTGGATATCATTACAACCCTTAATCCCAAATTCAATTAAATGAAAATCTCTTGGGTTTATCATTTCAACCCATAACGATTTTCTCCTATTCTAAAGTCTGTTCGGGTATGTATCATTTCAACCCATGGTGATTTCTAAACTACAGGGAACTTGCAGAGTGATAACAGAAAATACAATAAAATAACAGGCATATATCATCAACAACAATATAATATAAACAACAGGATATGGTGTCATATCCCGTAGGTGAACAGTTACAGATAATAGCATATATAACAAATTTAAATAACTACAGCAGCATATTTCAATTGTCGTTTCAATTAAAATCAAATTTAATGAATAAAAGAATGTTGATCGTGAGTGATTGCTCACCTCTCGAGCCTAGAGAATACAGAAGATGACACGGATATGCATACTGCTACAGACACTGAAATTTGAATTATGAATCGAAGCAAAGCAAAATCGGCATGAATTCAACGATCAAAGCTGATAACAAGAATTGATGGAACAAGTCAGAACGGGATCGGCGAAGATAATGGTATGAGTGGACTCATATATATATATATATAACTATATATAACTATATATATAAAGTCATATTCTAAATTCAACACATATTAAATTAAATTAAATATATATGTATTTATATTTTCCAAAATCATTTTTTTTATTTAAAACACATAAATTAGGATCAAGCATATATACAATATGAAATTTGAAATAAATACTTATATAAACAGACTAATATTAATCATGTGCTAGTTTACAATACTAACATATTTTTACTGTAAGAAAGAGTATAATGAAAGAAGTCAACATCAGTTATAATATATTTATATAAACCAAATGTAACATATATTTAGTTGACATAACAAATGAATTCTTTTATAAAATAATATACATTGGGCGCTATTTCATAAAAATGCATATACAATACCATTTATATACGAACAACAAAAGTAGCTTATATATATTGATATACTATTTAAAAATCAATATTTACACTTCAACTAACATCAGAAAACAGATATAAACTTTATACTTTATATATGTTTTATGGAAAAAGAGAAGAAAAAAAACAGAACGCAAAGTGGATCCAATGTTTGGAATTCAGGGATTAGTCCTGAAGGCTAATACACCGTCGGATCATTATTATTAAATTTTTGGATAAATTACAGTAGAAGAGTAGCAATTTATTTAAAATAACATGGTGTGAAATGAATTGATGGAATGAATAAAGTAACGTATTATTAGTACCCAAATAATCAAATGACACAATACGTTGGTTTCTTAATAATGACAGTAACGTTCAATTTGCTAAAAGTTAATTTAGGACGTTATCTTCGTCTTATTTGTAAGCGACTGATATATCATACCTCTTTTAAGTTTAAGATCAGCTCATGGCACGGCGTATGAAAATTCAAATTCCATCACATCATATATTTATTATTTTCAGTTTAGAAATGTATGAACTTATCAAAATATTTTTGGCTATAAATGACGTAAAACACCACTGCTTATTAAATTTGTCGTGTACTGCGTTTAAATACTTCCAAAGCGTTTGTCAATTTATTTAAAAGCTATAAAATGAAAGGAGTGAAAAGAGAAAAAAAGAAAGAAAGAATATATATATATATATATGTATATATAATAAAAAACACGGGGAGAGAGACGAAGATACAGATGGTGGTACGTATCTTGTTCTATTCATAAGTAAATATCACCATAAATTCCTTTGCATATTTTTAATTGCTATAATCAATGCTTTCATATATAACAGGTCCAATCTTATATACATAGCTACATATTATAAAGGGTTATGAAAACTTATATATACACACCTTATAGTATAATATATATAACTAGATAATATGTATATATTAGATAATAGAATACAATAATATAGATGAAAAGAGAATTGCAGCAAGCTAAAATTTATAATAAAAAAACAAAGTGTTGCAGGAAGTTGAAAACAATAACTAATGCAATAATATTTATTATAAGTTTCAAAATCCATTAGACAAAAGAAAACACAGCTTGTATAACATATCCATTAAACAAAATAGACTATATATAGTACCCGTACATATTCATGCTATATGTAAACATTTAAAAACGAAACATATATTGCAATATGATAACATACCGTTTATAAAAATATGGATGACGAGGGAAGGAGGCATGGAGTGGGTTATGGCTCTTGACAGGTGGTTCGAGCTGTGGTGGCGGAGGCTTGACGAAGCTATAGGAAGGAGAACTGGTCCTTTTTCATTTTTCCATCATATGTGTTTTAGCATTGTAATGGGAAAAATCTCTTTTTTTTTCAAGAAGCAACAGAGAGGAAGAAAAAATGAAGCTAAATAGGCTCGAAGACTACACGTTATAAATATTTAATATAGTTGAACGGTAGGAATGAGTAATCCAGCAACTAAAATTGGAACCAAGGAAATAGAGGGGTCAATCGCTAGAATTTAGGAGGTATGAATGGTAACGGTTGTTTGAATTGTATACCAAATATATAACTTTATATTCCATTATTAATTGAATAGGAGAAATGAATGGATGGAGAATGAGCTGTCCATTTATGATATACTGTTACATATAATTTATTAAAGAAGAAACGGTAGAATAATGATAGGTTTGAATTATATACTGGTGTGATGCAATAACAACGGTCAAGTTGATAAGGTGGATATTTAAACAATTTACTGCTTGATTGGAAAGCACGTGAGTATGGAAAGAAAAGGATATTAAAATGGAAAAAGGAATGGACAGAGAAATTTAAGCGAGGATAAAGCATACAGGAATAAATATAGATTAGTAGGATGGTCATGATAATTCAGTGGATAATTAAAGCAACTTTTAATGCCACCAGCTGCACGTTCAAATCTGAAAAGGCAGAGTAACATACCATATAATAAATTGAAATGATGGATTGATAACAGCTGCAAGTATATATTTAATAGAAAAGAACGGACAAAGAAAATTTTATGAAACGTACTGAAAATAAATATGAAGTACTTATTATATTATACGTTTCTTTTTGAATGTAGAGTCCAAAATTTGAAAGCCCAGTACGGTCAACCCTTGATTTGGTGAAAATAATTGTAGAAATTAATAAAAGAAATAAATAGCAATGGTCACGTTGCTTTGATTTAGCTGACCCATCAAAGCAAATTATTTATAATTTAACCGGTAGGAAACGTAAAGGAACGTACCACCATAAAAATGAAATTGATAACATTTGTGCATTGATTCTACAATATTTATTAAAGAAATTGATTCTGCAATATTTATTAAAGCAATTTATTAGCTAGCTTTAATTAAATAGAATTTCACAATGGAATAAACTCTGATAAAATAAATTGAAATTTTAAAATCTGCTATGTTAAATTGGACGTAATCCAAATATTAAATTTTTATTTCAAAATATTATTATATAAAATTTCTCAAAAAGTTTCAATTAATTACGTTAAATATAACCATTTAAGACTATTAAAATCTACGGGTCGTTACACTCTCCCCCACTCAAAACTTTTCATCCCCGAAAAGGTAAGAGGTAGGATAATAGAACAACCAGAAATAAAATAGATTGAAAGACAAGATAAGCAATTAATTTAAAACTATATAAATTTTATTTGAAATATTTATTTGATAACTTCATTTGAAATTTAATTTTCTTTAATACTTTTCAAACTCCTTTAAAAACAATTATTTACATTATTACTTATATTTACAAAGTAGCTATTAAATCCAAAATTCATAAATTTTTATTTTGTTTCAAGATACCTTCTAAATATTATTATTTGATCACAAATCATTTTTTTTTAAATATGTTTTATTTTAGATAAATAACTTCTAAAATATTTATAACACTAAAATTTCTATTAAACCATGTAGTATATAATCAAACAATATTTTAAAGGATATATCCAACAAGAAAGGAAGGTAGATTTGGAAAACAGAATCAAGGTGAATAACTAAACTGAGTAGATAAGGTAGATGCAAGGAATAGTATCGGGCACGAATAATTAATCTAGAACCATAAGAATTTAAATTTCAAATATTAATTCAACATTCTTTGTTGGGAAAAATACTTTTAAAATAAATACCTTTATAATAATACTTTTATAATAAAATACTATTATATCGAAATAAATTTTCCTTTCGAAAATACTTTTATAACTCGATGTTTCAACAAGTTTATCCTCGTTCTTGCTGACTCTGGCCATGAGTTGATCAGGCGCAAAGCTAGAATTCTTCAAGTACTTAGTAGACTTGTTTCAATACCCAATGAAAATACTTGAAAAACCTTTAAAAAAGATATGGAAAGTACAAAACAACCAAACCAAAACCTTTGTCCGAACATGGTTCACAGATACACAATGGTTACGCCTGGATCCCCCAGGAAACAATCTGTATCCGTAAGCTTTCTCAGCCCTGCGAGTTACGCCATGATGACTAGTAGAGTGCAGGATACACAATGGTTACGCCTGGGTCCCCCAGGAAACAATCCGTACCCCTAGGCTGTCTCAGCCAGGCAGTTTCGCTACTATTCGCGACCTACACAGATTGCAGGATACACAATGGTTACGCCTGGATCCCCCAGGAAACAATCCGTACCCCTAGGCCAGACTTAGCCAGGCAATTGTGCTATGCAGTCGCGAGAGAAAAAAAACCATGGGTTACACCACGGTGGGAACACTCGAGTATTACATCCGGAAAACCAAAAATCAGAGAGAATAATATTGATAGAATGAATCCACGATGTGGCCACAAAGCGGATATCAAGCAGAAGGCACTTTCCATATCTTTACTTCGAAAATATATATCATATAGTACCTTTTCAAATCACTTTCAAATATCGTACTTATATAAAGTCCATATATATAGGATTCCATTTTTTCCCAAATCGAATACTTTCCAAAATCAATAGTAGATCAAATCATACTTATATAGACTTCGATTATATAAAATCTCTTTCCAAATTGAGTACCTTTCAAATCAGTAGATTTCAAATCGACTTCATACTTATACAATCCATTTTATATAAGTTCGACCACTCCCAAATCAAGTGCTTAATAATATAAGGTTCTCAAATTTCAAATCATTTCAATATCAATTCAGTTTCAAAATCATATATGATTTCACCAAATTTTCTTCCAAATTAAATATCTAAATTTCAAAGTTCCCAAAATAATAGGTTTAGAAAATTATCCCATTTTCCAAATTAAAATAATTCAAGTCAAACAAATTCATTTCCAAAATCACTATATAAGTACTGGTTTTTAATTCCAATTTAATTTCAAAACCAAATATTTTCCCAAAATCAATTATACTCAAAATGGTTTCCAAATTTATAATTATCCCTTTTTTTTTAAAACTTTTAAACTATGTATTTCTATGTGAAATATCCAATTTACCTTTCTGAAAACCATTATTCAACTATTTTTTTTCAAAACATTTCAAAACTAAATTTATATTCTTTATCAAACATTTTATACTCTTCGAAATTTCTTAGCTTTGAAAATTTAACTTCGATTTGGAAGTGTTCGAACATTCAAAATAGTTAGGGAAATCAAATTTTCAATTCAAGAGTTGAAAATCAACAATAAATCAATAAATCAATTATTAAATCCGAAACTCGAGGACTGAACACCGGTCTCATTTTAAATTGTTTCAAATATATACTTATATCTTTTGAAAATATCAAATTATACTTCGGAATTTGAAATCAAAACGGTTTTACAAAATTATTCGCATAATGAAGCTATTAAAGAGGCCTCTCCCCCACTCTGAAACTCGAAAATCAATGTCGATGATGCGTGGTCGCCGAAATTATTTTCCAACGACATAAGTGAGTTCTGGACTTCTATTTTCGTGAAAACTTCTTTTAAATTTCTTCAAAATTATTGGAATTCATTTGAACTCATTTGAAACATTTCTTATTCGAACAATACTTTTAAATCGTATTATTTTATATATCTTCCAAAATCTTAAAACCAATTTCAAAATACCGGAATTCAATTCTCGAATTTCAGATTTTACTTTACAGTTATAAATCATTTTTGTATAAATATTTCTATAAATTTTCAAAATTTCAAATCCTTTCAAAACTTTTATATATAGGGTAACATTTTCACTTTTATATATAGAATAAAATCATAGTTATCAAAATAAAATTTCGGTATAAACAATTTCAAAAATACAAACAAAACCCGATTTTCAAAGGATGATTCAAGAACGGATTTCAAAACAAAAATTGCGATTTAATTTAGAGGACTCCAATCAATAGAATTCTGATTCGAAGATAGACTCGATCGAAGATGAGATAATTAAATTACAACATAGAAGATGGATATACTTCTATAAATCGCGGGCGACCTTTACCGGTCAACCATGATTCCAAAATTAGATCGGTGTAGAATTCTGAGGCAATTCGACATTCGATCACCAGAGATATAGAATTCGGCATAACAAGATATAGCAGCATCGTAAACCGAGGATACAGAAATCTTCGGTGAGTCAATGCCAATTGGAAAGGAGTTTTCACCCCCTTTATAAATCATTCGGTGGATGTAACGACCCGTATTTTACGTGTCGATATATCGTAGAATTTACAGGTCATTAGTGTTATGTTATCCCTAGCCTAAGTCGTATGGGAGGTTAACTCGTGTGTTGTTTGGGTTGTAAGGAAGATATCTCGTGTAGGCAACTTAAGCTTAGGTCGTGTGAGAGTAGGTCGAGTGAAGCGACCTATAGGTTTGGACGAGTTAGCGTGTTAGTGCTAACGAGTTAAGGCTTAAGGAATTACGAGCTAACGTGTTAAGTGTTGAGTCATGTTCGAGTTAATAGGGTTATGTCGTTAACGAGTTATAAGAGTTAGTGAGTTAGTGTGCTACGACTTAGTGGTTTGGGATGAGTTAAGGGCTAGCGACTTAAGGTTTTGACCGACTTAGGGGCTAACGAGTTGGTGTGTGAGCGAGTTAGGTGGAGCAGCGGCTTACGAGTTAAGTCGTTGGCAACTTAAGGTGTTAGGTCGTTAGGGTAGGAAGGTCGTTAAGAAGTTAAGTCGCGGCATCGTGGATCTGCATTCATTTTAAGTCGCGCAGCTTTAGGACAGTTAGATCGTGTGTGCGACTTAGTAGCTCGCTGTGTCGTAAGTCGTAACTCGTTTACAAGTTAGTGGATCTGCGTTCTTTTTAGGTCATAGGGATTGTGAGCCGTTGGATCTTATAGGTTGTAGAGGGGCTTTGGAGTTAGGTCGTTAACGACCTAGTTAACCCGAGTTTTGGTTGAGTCGTTGGTACGAGTTAAGGCCTTAGGTCGCCTAAGAGTTAGGTCGGCACATGCTAAGTCGTTAGCGACTTAATGATAGGTCGTAACTCGTGTTGCCTGTTAGGTCGTGAGCCTATTAGCGTTAGGTTGTGACATTTATAAGTCGTTTCCCAGTTGAGTCGTTGGGTTCGATAAGTCGTAAGCCGTTGAGTCATAACTCGTGTACGAGTTAGGTCGTAACGTGTGCTAAGCCTTATGACGTTGAGTCGTTAGGTCGTGAGTCGTGGGAATTTTGGGTCATGAGTCGTAACACGTTAGGTCGGCAACGACCTAAGACCGAGCGCGAGTTATGGACTGAGCGACCTAAGGGGGGGGGGGGCGATTCAGCCTATAAATACGTGACCACTTGTGCACTTTTTGGCACCGGATTTTGAAGCGACGAAGTGCTGCCATTTTGAGAGCTCGACTACAACATTTCTTCATCTCCTTTTCTCCATTCCAATCTAGTTCTAACATCCATCCAAGATCGAAGATTCAAGGGCCAAAGTTGAAGATCTTCATCCGTTCGAGTGAGATTTCATCGATTGAAGCGAGATTTTGCCGGATCAAGCTTGGGTATTTGCTGTCCAGATCTGAAGTGGGTTTCTTTTGAAGTGTTTGGGTGATTCGGTGAGTGGTAGTTATCTCTCACGCGGACCCAAAGGAGTATATTGGATTGGTGGCTTGTTTGAGTGTTAAAGTTAGAGATTTCATGCATTTTTCTTAGTTCCAAGACTAGATTCATTACTTTTGAAGATGTTTATCTATGCAAGTTCAATTAACAAGTTATAGAGACAAAACCCATGTTTTATATTTGATAGATCTATGCTAAAATCCATGATTTCATATATGTTAGACTTATGCTCATTTATTTACGAAATTGCCATTATAGTTGATATTGCTTGATTAGATCTTGTTTGGATGCTTGATTGTTTGGATGTATGATTGATTTTATTGTCTTTAGTTAGCTTGTAGTTGATTTGGGACAAGATGGTTGAAGATGATTCAAAAGCTAAGTGGAAAGGCTCTTGAATGGTGAAAGCTGCTGTGGCATATGAAGCGGATGATGAAGCTCATATGGATGGGTTTGAGGACTTTGCTTTAGTTAGAGGAAGAGAAGTATGATGACAAAATGGACTTTGCCATGATATGTTGAGGCGAAGTATGATGATGAGATGGACTTTGCTAAGGATGCGTTGGAGCAAAGCATGATGTGGAAGCCTTGGTTTAATCTAGACGGGATCATCCCAAGCATGTTGATTACTCGATGATGCGGTTCGAGTTGGTGGATAATGGTGGCTCGAGAGGTGCTTGAGCTATAATGAGAATAGTCGTCGAGGAGGATGACTAGAAGGCTGAGATCTTATCGTTATTGAAGGTTCTAGCAAGCTCAAAGCAAGAGTACGTTGGGTAGATCCGTTATACCCAGGCGCGGGTCATGATGACGTGCTAGTACTCTGGGTAGATTCGTTATACCTAGGCACGGGTCACGAGGACGTGCGGAGTTATGTCTAGAACCGGGGTTGCCATTAGCCCTTGACGGATGTTTGAAAGATGAGTTGGTCATTCAATTAACGATAAAATCAAGGCAATGATAACAGTGATAGCCGGAGTCATGGATGTTTGGTTGTATCATCATTCGGTCTCAAGAGCGGTGTTTTCTAGGTGCTTATCTGATCTTGGTTTAGGCCTTGGGGGTTTGTATTTGGAAAACATCGACCTTGACTCGAGTGATTATTGCTTTACTTTAATTATCTGCTTTGTTATGCTTGCTTCTCCTTAGTGTGTGTCTGGGGGCTATCACTGTAGAAAAAGGTGGAGTGGGATGATTTGGGTTCCTATTCCTTTTATCCCTTATGCTCTTTTGGTATGTTTGATAGTTGATTTACTGCTCACTAAGACTCTGTCTGACTCAAGGTTTTATGTCTCCTCTTATTACCTTGGGCTGTTCATCCATGTTTGGGATGGGCAGACTAGGTGACAGGTGACAGGTGCTGATCTTAGTGGCTCACGCTGATGATGACGAAGACTAGCATGAGGCTTTGCATATTATTTTCATATTCTATGTACTGGATATTCCCCTGTTTGTTGATTACTCTGAGTGCTATGTAGTGAGGCTTCTTGTATTCATGATTCAGACCATGTATAAAGCTATTATGATTAGATGATGATATTCTGTTCTATGGGAGCTTCACTATATTATATTTCTCTATTGTATTTTATCCATGCGCTGTGAGTTTTACGATAGAGTCTGCGATGTTTATTCTACCCTTGACTATCGTCCATGGCTGCCTGGCACACTTTCAGCGCATTATTTCCTTGTTTTGGTGCGGGAGTCATGGGCGGTCGTCACATTTGGTATCAGAGCTTTGGTTAATCGATTTTAGCCAACGCTCGCTGACGTGACTACGTATGAGAGACGTAATTGTATTTTGATGAATGATTACTATATATAATATAGTAGTTTAGAAGGATTTGAACTCCTTATGCAGTTGTTTCTCAAGGTGTTCTAAGTCATTCCTTTTTGTAGATATTAAGGATGAGTCGAAGAGGGAGACTAGCTGCAAGGGAAGGCCGTGCCGCTGAAGGAGTTGCTAATTATGGAGCTATGTTTGAAGCTATGATGACTTCTATCATGAGAAGGATACCAGCTCCAGGGCCATCTGTAGATGTAGGAGTTCAAGTTCAAGCTCCAAGATCGGTGGATTTTGCTAAGTTGTGTAAGGACTATACTGCTCTTGGAGGAAAGGTTTTCTTAGGGACGGAATCGACCATTGAAGTGCAGAGATGGATGGATGCTTGTAGGAGGATCTTTGGAGATTTAGGAATTGAGGATGCAACTAAGAGGAAGCTTGCATCGAGACAGCTTCAAGGGAGAGCTGCTGATTGGTGGAATTCTATCACCATAGACACTCCAGAAGAAGAGATTACTTGGGAGCAATTCCAAGTTAGATTTGAAGCCAAGTTTATCTCTATAGCTCAGAAGTCTGTTTTGTTTAAAAAGTTTGTTGAGCTCAAGCAAGGTGGGAGATCGGTTCTTGAGTACGTTTCTGAGTTTGAGGCCTTGTCCAAATATGCTCGGTCGTATATTGAATCTTCTTATCAGAAGAATGAGAAGTTTGTGACAGGCTTGGACAGTTATCTTGGAAGGCAGTTGGTGGATCATCTGGACGATCCATTTGAGAAGCTGGTGGAGAAAGCTCTCAGGCACGAGAGTTTGTTTCCTAAGGAAGTATCTGTTGTTGCTGTGACCAAGGAGGAGTCTAAACCACAGCAGGGTGGAAACAAGAAGAGGAAGCAGCAACAGCAGAAGGGTAAGGATGGTCAGAAGAAGCTGAAGGGGGGAAAGACCTGCTATAATTGTCGGCAGAAGGGCCATCTCTCCAAGGATTGCAAGAATCCGAAGGTGTTGTTGAAGTGCTACAACTGTGATAAGCCGGGGCACATTAAGAAGAACTGTCCGGAACCGATAAAGGACAGGCAGGTTGTGCAAGCTTATGCTTTGGGGGCTGTCCCGTCATCTTCGAAAGCTCCTACTGCTGAAGAGAAGGGGAAGAGTGTGGTGGTTCAAGGTACTCTTTCTATTTGTGGTGTTCCAGTTAGAGTGTTGTTTGATACTGGAGCGTCGCATTCTTTTGTTTGTGATGATTTGGTAGGCCGGTTAGGTTTGAAACCGGATATTGTTGATAGGCCATTGGTAGTGACAAATCCAGTTGGGGGTTCGTCATGTCTGTGTATGATGTGCCATGGTCTAGTTGTGTCGAGTCATGATTGATCGTTTGTTTGTGATTGCTTTGTTCTGAACTTTGCGGGGTTCGGAATTATTTTGGGTATGGACTGGCTTAGGAAGTATGCGGCAAGGATTGATTGTGAGAGGCTGGAGGTGACAGTCGGGAATGTGGAAGGGCGAAAGGTTGTGATACGATGTAAGCATGAGGAAGGCGTCTTCATGAGCTTCATGTATTCGCTGGTTGTTCCACGGGATGGACTGTCATCGGTGCCAATCGTGAATGGATTCGAGGATGTCTTTGACGAGGTAAAAGGGTTACCGCCGCATGGAGAGATCGAGTTTCGTATTGATCTAGTTGAGGGAGCCAGACCCGTTGTGATGCCTCTTAGGCGGATGGCGCCTAGGGAACAGCAAGAGTTGAAGGTGCAAGTTGATGACCTTTTACGGAAAGGATTCATTCGGCGTAGTGTGTCCGAATGGGGTGCACCAGTTGTGTTCGCAACCAAAGCGGATGGATCGTTGAGGTTGTGTGTTGATTATCGTGAGCTGAATAAGGTGACTAAGAAGAACAAGTATCCATTGCCGAGAATAGATGACTTGTTTGATCAGCTTCACGAGGCTAAGGTGTTTTCTCAGATGGATTTGGCAACGGGATTTCACCAGTTAAGGGTGGCGAAGGATAGTGTGCCGAAGACTGCTTTCAGGACACCATCCGGTTTTTATGAGTGGCTGGTAATGCCGTTTGGATTGACTAACGCACCAGCATATTTTGTTGATCTTATGAATAGAGTGTTCAGAGATCAGTTGAATAAGTTCGTGCTTGTGTTCGTGGATGATATTCTGATTTACTCCAGAACTGAAGAAGAGCACAAGACGCACTTGAGGATTGTTTTGGAAATCTTGCGGAAACATCAGCTGAAGGCTAAGTTTTCGAAGTGTCACTTCTGGAAGAGTGAAGTGAGATTCTTAGGCCATGTTATCTCTGGAAATGGGATAGCAGTTGATCCCGCTAAGGTGGCAGCAATCCAGGATTGGGTTAGACCTAAGAATGCATCTGATGTGAGAAGTTTTCTTGGATTAGCAGGATATTATCGTCGGTTTATCAAAGACTTTTCCAAGATAGCTGCACCGTTGACAGGATTGACGAAGAAGAACCAAGTGTTCAGTTGGGACGCTAAGTGTGAACAAGCTTTCGTAATCCTGAAAAAGCGACTGACAAGTGCTCCTGTTTTGACCATTCCTAGTGGGAATGATGAGATGGCGGTTTACACCGATGCATGTGGTACTGGACTTGGAGCAGTACTAATGCGGAAAGATAAAGTTGTTGCGTATGCTAGTCGACAACTGAAGCCGCATGAAAGGAATTATCCGACACATGATTTGGAGTTAGCGGCGATTGTATTTGCTTTGAAGATGTGGAGACATTATCTTTTGGGAGTTCGATTCAAGTTGTTTACGGATCATAAGTCGTTGAAGTATCTGTTTTCCCAAAAGGATTTGAATCTTCGGCAGCAACGGTGGCTAGAGTTCTTAGCATCGTATGATTTTGGTATAGCTTATACTCCGGGAAAAGGTAACGCAGTAGCTGATGCGTTGAGTCGAAGACATGCAGGATTGGGAGCCATGTTTTCGGAATGGAAGAGTCTCGAGTATTTGGCTGGATTTGACTTCAGGCCTAGATGTGAATTGGAACCTGAAATGTTGGCAAACTTATCGATAAGACCTACTCTTGTGGAAAGGATTGGCGAGAGCCAAAAGCGAGACGATAAGCTTGTCAAGATTATCCGTGACTTGGAATTTGGATTGGAACTAGGGAAGGATAAAGGATTCGAAGTCGATCGAGAGGGTTGGCTTCGGAAGCAAGGACGACTAGTTGTTCCCGATGTAGATGGATTGAGAGATGAAGTTCTTAGAGAAAGTCATCACTCGAAGTTGACAATTCATCCAGGTGGAAATAAGATGTATCGGGATATGAAGAGAACCTATTATTGGGAAGGCATGAAGAAGGATGTTGGAAATTTTATTTCGAAGTGTATGAACTGCCAGTTGGTGAAAGCTGAGCAGAAAAAGCCCAGTGGATTACTTCAGCCATTAGAAGTTCCTACATGGAAGTGGGAGCAGATATCGATGGATTTTATCGATGGTCTACCTAGAACCAGAGAAGGAAATGAGGGGATTTGGGTCATAGTAGATCGTTTGACCAAGAGTGCAAGATTCATTCCTGTTCGATCGACTAGGACTGCATCGAAGTTGGCTGAGTTGTATGTTAAGTGGATAGTTCGATTCCATGGTGTTCCGAAGAATATAGTGAGCGACCGAGATCCTTTGTTCACTAGTGGATTTTGGAAGAGCTTCCAGGAAGTTTTGGGAACTAAGTTGTGTTTGAGTACAGCTTATCATCCCCAAACAGATGATCAGACTGAGAGAGTCAACCGAGTTTTGGAAGATCTTCTCAGAGCTTGTGTTTTGGATTTCGGAGGATCGTGGGAAGATCATCTTCAATTGGTGGAGTTTGCGTACAATAACAGTTACCAGTCAAGCATTGGTATGGCACCGTATGAAGCGCTGTATGGAAGACCGTGTTACTCTCCGACATGTTGGTTGGAAACTGGGGAAAAGCTGATACTTGGGCCAGAGATGATTCGACAGACTTCAGATTGTATAGGGATCATTCGGCAACGAATGAAGGCAGCCCAAGATCGTCAGAAAAGTTATGCCGATAAGCGTCGTAAAGATTTGGAGTTCGATGTAGGTGATATGGTTTTTGTGAAGATTTCTCCTCTGAAGAATGTTATTCGATTCGGGAAGAAAGGAAAGTTGACCCCGAGGTTTGTTGGACCATTCCAGATCATCGAGCGAATTGGAAAGCTCGCTTATAGATTGGAGTTACCGGAAAAGATGTCGGGTGTGCACAATGTTTTTCATGTATCATATCTACGAAAGTATGTGCACGACTCGAATACAGTGGTTTCTGCTAATAGCTGTGAAGATTTGGAGGTTGATCCAGTGGTTACGAGACCTCGTAAGCCGCTCCGTGTTGTTGCTACCGACACGAAACAGCTTAGGAGGAAGACGATTACGTTGCTCAAGATACAATGGAGTGATGATGTTAATGACTGTACGTGGGAGGAGGAAGAGAGGATGAAGGTAGCTCATCCTGAACTCTTCAAGGTATGGCCCTAAGGTGTCGTGACATCTCATGAATTTGTAACTTGATTCTGATCTTAGAATTCTGCATGCTAGGTTAGAAATTGGATGCATGATTTGTTGATTGCTACGGATGGTAGGCATGCAGAATAGCTTTGATTGCTGTTGTTTGTTTGGAATTTCGGGGGCGAAATTCCTAAGGGGGAGAGAATGTAACGACCCGTATTTTACGTGTCGATATATCGTAGAATTTACAGGTCGTTAGTGTTATGTTATCCCTAGCCTAAGTCGTATGGGAGGTTAACTCGTGTGTTGTTTGGGTTGTAAGGAAGATATCTCGTGTAGGCAACTTAAGCTTAGGTCGTGTGAGAGTAGGTCGAGTGGAGCGACCTATAGGTTTGGACGAGTTAGCGTGTTAGTGCTAACGAGTTAAGGCTTAAGGAATTACGAGCTAACGTGTTAAGTGTTGAGTCGTGTTCGAGTTAATAGGGTTTTAAGTCGTTAACGAGTTATAAGAGTTAGTGAGTTAGTGTGCTACGACTTAGTGGTTTGGGATGAGTTAAGGGCTAGCGACTTAAGGTTTTGACCGACTTAGGGGCTAGCGCGTTAGTGTGTGAGCGAGTTAGGTGGAGCAGCGGCTTACGAGTTAAGTCGTTGGCAACTTAAGGTGTTAGGTTGTTAGGGTAGGAAGGTCGTTAAGAAGTTAAGTCGCGGCATCGTGGATCTGCATTCATTTTAAGTCGCGCAGCTTTAGGACCGTTAGATCGTGTGTGCGACTTAGTAGCTCGCTGTGTCGTAAGTCGTAACTCGTTTACGAGTTAGCGGATCTGCGTTCTTTTTAGGTCATAGGGATTGTGAGCCGTTGGATCTTATAGGTTGTAGAGGGGCTTTGGAGTTAGGTCGTTAACGACCTAGTTAACCCGAGTTTTGGTTGAGTCGTTGGTACGAGTTAAGGCCTTAGGTCGCCTAAGAGTTAGGTCGGCACATGCTAAGTCGTTAGCGACTTAATGGTAGGTCGTAGCTCGTGTTGCCTGTTAGGTCGTGAGCCTATTAGCGTTAGGTTGTGACATTTATAAGTCGTTTCCCAGTTGAGTCGTTGGGTTCGATAAGTCGTAAGCCGTTGAGTCATAACTCATGTACGAGTTAGGTCGTAACGTGTGCTAAGCCTTATGACGTTGAGTCGTTAGGTCGTGAGTCGTGGGAATTTTGGGTCATGAGTCGTAACACGTTAGGTCGGCAACGACCTAAGACCGAGCGCGAGTTATGGACTGAGCGACCTAAGGGGGGGGGGGCGTTTCAGCCTATAAATACGTGACCACTTGTGCACTTTTTGGCACCGGATTTTGAAGCGACGAAGTGCTGCCATTTTGAGAGCTCGACTACAACATTTCTTCATCTCTTTTCTCCATTCCAATCTAGTTCTAACATCCATCCAAGATCGAAGATTCAAGGGCCAAAGTTGAAGATCTTCATCCGTTCGAGTGAGATTTCATCGATTGAAGCGAGATTTTGCCGGATCAAGCTTGGGTATTTGCTGTCCAGTTCTGAAGTGGGTTTCTTTTGAAGTGTTTGGGTGATTCGGTGAGTGGTAGTTATCTCTCACGCGGACCCAAAGGAGTATATTGGATTGGTGGCTTGTTTGAGTGTTAAAGTTAGAGATTTCATGCATTTTTCTTAGTTCCAAGACTAGATTCATTACTTTTGAAGATGTTTATCTATGCAAGTTCAATTAACAAGTTATAGAGACAAAACCCATGTTTTATATTTGATAGATCTATGCTAAAATCCATGATTTCATATATGTTAGACTTATGCTCATTTATTTACGAAATTGCCATTATAGTTGATATTGCTTGATTAGATCTTGTTTGGATGCTTGATTGTTTGGATGTATGATTGATTTGATTGTCTCGAGTTAGCTTGTAGTTGATTTGGGACAAGATGGTTGAAGATGATTCAAAAGCTAAGTGGAAAGGCTCTTGATGGTGAAAGCTGCTGTGGCATATGAAGCGTATGATGAAGCTCATATGGATGGGTTTGAGGACTTTGCTTTAGTTAGAGGAAGCGAAGTATGATGACAAAATGGACTTTGCCATGATATGTAGAGGCGAAGTATGATGATGAGATGGACTTTGCTAAGGATGCGTTGGAGCAAAGCATGATGTGGAAGCCTTGGTTTAATCCAGACGGGATCATCCCAAGCATGTTGATTACTCGATGATGCGGTTCGAGTTGGTGGATAATGGTGGCTCGAGAGATGCTTGAGCTATAATGAGAATAGTCGTCGAGGAGGATGACTAGAAGGCTGAGATCTTATCATTATTGAAGGTTCTAGCAAGCTCAAAGCAAGAGTACGTTGGGTAGATCCGTTATACCCATGCGCGGGTCATGTTGACGTGCTAGTACTCTGGGTAGATTCGTTATACCTAGGCACGGGTCACGAGGACGTGCGGAGTTATGTCTAGAACCGGGGTTGCCATTAGCCCTTGACGGATGTTTGAAAGATGAGTTGGTCATTCAATTAACGATAAAATCAAGGCAATGATAACAGTGATAGCCGGAGTCATGGATGTTTGGTTGTATCATCATTCGGTCTCAAGAGCGGTGTTTTCTAGGTGCTTATCTGATCTTGGTTTAGGCCTTGGGGGTTTGTATTTGGAAAACATCGACCTTGACTCGAGTGATTATTGCTTTACTTTAATTATCTGCTTTGCTATGCTTGCTTCTCCTTAGTGTGTGTCTGGGGGCTATCACTGTAGAAAGAGGTGGAGTGGGATGATTTGGGTTCCTATTCCTTTTATCCCTTATGCTCTTTTGGTATGTTTGATAGTTGATTTACTGCTCACTAAGACTCTGTCTGACTCAAGGTTTTATGTCTCCTCTTATTACCTTGGGCTGTTCATCCATGTTTGGGATGGGCAGACTAGGTGACAGGTGACAGGTGCTGATCTTAGTGGCTCACGCTGATGATGGCGAAGACGAGCAGGAGGCTTTGCATATTATTTTCATATTCTATGTACTGGATATTCCCCTGTTTGTTGATTACTCTGAGTGCTATGTGGTGAGGCTTCTTGTATTCATGATTCAGACCATGTATAAAGCTATTATGATTAGATGATGATATTCTGTTCTATGGGAGCTTCACTATATTATATTTCTCTATTGTATTTTATCCATGCGCTGTGAGTTTTACGATAGAGTCTGCGATGTTTATTCTACCCTTGACTATCGTCTATGGCTGCCTGGCACACTTTCAGCGCATTATTTCCTTGTTTTGGTGCGGGAGTCATGGGCGGTCGTCACAGTGGAGTTATGGGATACTCCGGAATCAAACAAATATAAATGGGGAGAGACAGAATGAATTTCGGAACTGAGGGACATCCCAAAATTCAAACGAAATCGAGTCAAAAGGAAGAGATTCAACTTGAGCGAAAGTGATTCTGTAAATAAATTTACTATATACGCTAAGTTTTGCCTAGAGCCAAAGCTCTGATACCAACTGTAATAGCCCGCTATTTTGGACCATTCAAATCGACAATAAAACCATACATGTCTGACTTGAATAATTCAAAATACCGAATTGTTAATTTAAATTTGGCAAACGTAACATATACAGTAAATAAATCAGTCACAGATCACAGACGCAGAGTAATAAAATGCAGCGGAATAGATAAAGAATAGTAGTTCATGAAGCTACTATATACATCAGAGTTAGAAAAAAATTCATCAGAATATCCCAGATGCAGTGAAGTCTCCAGTACGAGCAGATGACTTCTCTGAATCAATCAACTCGATGACTGAAAGGATACATAGCTGGATCTTCAAGCAAAGCTCCAACTTCGAAGGTGAGTCTCAAATGTTGTATCACTCAGTCTGACCCGAGCGTAAAGCAAAACACAAAACACTCGAGTCGGGATTAACATTCTTATATCTATAAATCTAACTCAAGTGAAATATCAACTGAAATATAATTAACTTAAAGGACGTTGGGATAACCATCCTCTAAGGGTCCATGGAACTATCTATAAGGTAGAAATATACACTATAACACCGAGGTCATTTCAAATTAATTTATACTTCACAACAAAAATATCTTTTCATTTCATATATATATTTTCCAAAATATACATAAATATTTATAGAGTAGAATATTTGTAGTTTCCTCAACTTAACAAATCGTTTTCAAAATCAACCCGACCTTCCCATTGAAATTAAATTCAATCTCAATTTTATCAATTTAAATTCAACTCAATTCCTAAAATAACCACTTAAATTTTATCGATCTCAAATACGGATTTGTAATCACAAATTACCCCTTTATATTCAATATATTTCTAACCTTGAGTATTTAATAATTTCAAAACTAAGGTTGGAATTTACATTCAACAATTTATTGTCCTATTATTTAGTTTTAAAATATTCACCAAATAAATCCATAAAATAAAACTCAAATTTCTAACAAATAAATATTTCCTTCAATTTATTTATACAAGAAATATTCACTTAATTTATTTTGAGTAAAAATCCAGTTATAAATATCGTACCTTTAAATTTCCCATTCAATAATTTCAAATTGATTTAACTAAATAAAATTCTTAATTTAATACCATTTCAGCTAAATCCAAATTTTATCTCCCCACCTTAATTTATCCTAATTATTGCAAAAATTTGTTTGAAATATAATTTACATAAATATTTAAGATAATTTATGTATTATATCAATCTTAATTAAATTAAATATTATTACTAAATCTATATATACAATTTTCATTTATATAATATCTTAAGAATCAAATTTATTAAACCATATATTTCTTTCCAAAATTATAGAAATTATTTTCAAAATATTTATATGGACCAACGGTGTCTGTATATATTTCATATCATATAGTCAAGTGCTACGGATATTTATCATTTCAATCCGTATACTAAATATATACGGGTGGATATCATTACAACCCTTAATCCCAAATTCAATTAAATGAAAATCTCTTGGGTTTATCATTTCAACCCATAACGATTTTCTCCTATTCTAAAGTCTGTTCGGGTATGTATCATTTCAACCCATGGTGATTTCTAAACTACAGGGAACTTGCAGAGTGATAACAGAAAATACAATAAAATAACAGGCATATATCATCAACAACAATATAATATAAACAACAGGATATGGTGTCATATCCCGCAGGTGAACAGTTATAGATAATAGCATATATAACAAATTTAAATAACTACAGCAGCATATTTCAATTGTCGTTTCAATTGAAATCAAATTTAATGAATAAAAGAATGTTGATCGTGAGTGATTGCTCACCTCTCGAGCCTAAAGAATACAGAAGATGACACGGATATGCATACTGCTACAGACACTGAAATTTGAATTATGAATCGAAGCAAAGCAAAATCGGCACGAATTCAATGATCAAAGCTGATAACAAGAATTGATGGAACAAGTCAGAACGGGATCGGCGAAGATAATGGTATGAGTGGACTCATATATATATAACTATATATAACTATATATATAAAAAGTCATATTCTAAATTCAACACATATTAAATTAAATTAAATATATATGTATTTATATTTTCCAAAATCATTTTTTATTTAAAACACATAAATTAGAATCAAGCATATATGCAATATGAAATTTGAAATAAATACTTATATAAACAAACGAATATTAATCATGTGCTATGTTACAATACTGACATATTTTAGCGGTAAGAAAGAGTATAATGAAAGAAGTCAACATCAGTTATAATATATTTATATAAACCAAATGTAACATATATTTAGTTGACATAACAAATAAATTCTTTTATAAAATAATATACATTGGGCGCTATTTCATAAAAATGCACATACAATACCATTTATATACGAACAACAAAAGTAGCTTATATATATAGATATACTATTTAAAAATCAATATTTACACTTCAACTAACATCAGAAAACAAATATAAACTTTATACTTTATATATGTTTTATGGAAAAAGAGAAGAAAAAAACAGAACGCAAAGTGGATCCAACGTTTGGAATTCAGGGATTAGTCCTGAAGGCTAATACACCGTCGGATCATTTTTATTAAATTTTTGGATAAATTTCAGTAGAAGATTAGCAATTTATTTAAAATAACATGGTGTGAAATGAATTGATGGAATGAATAAAGTAACATATTATTAGTACCCAAATAATCAAATGACACAATACGTTGGTTTCTTAATAACGACAGTAACGTTCAATTTGCTAAAAGTTAATTTAGGACGTTATCTTCGTCTTATTTGTAAGCGATTGATATATCATACATCTTTTAAATTTAAGATCAGCTCATGGCACGGCGTATGAAAATTCAAATTCCATCACATCATATATTTATTATTTTCAGTTTAGAAATGTATGAACTTATCAAAAATTTTTTGGCTATAAATGATGTAAAACACCACTGCTTATTAAATTTATCGTGCACTGCATTTAAATACTTCCAAAGCGTTTGTCAATTTATTTAAAAGCTATAAAATGAAAGGAGTGAAAAGAGAAAAAAAGAAAGAAAGAAAAAATATATATATAATAATAAAAAACATGGGGAGAGAGACGAAGATACAGATGGTGGCACGTATCTTGTTCTATTCATAAGTAAATATCATCATAAATTCCTTTGCATATTTTTAATTGCCATAACCGATGCTTTCATATATAACAGGTCCAATCTTATATACATAGCTACATATTATAAAGGGTTATGAAAACTTATATATATACACCTTATAGTATAATATATGTAACTAGATAAAATGTATATATTAGATAATAGAATACAATAATATAGATGAAAAGAGAATTGCAGCAAGCTAAAATTTATAATAAAAAACAAAGTGTTGCAGGAAGTTGAAAACAATAACTAATGCAATAATATTTATTATAAGTTTTGAAATCCATTAGACAAAAGAAAACACAGCTTGTATAACATATCCATTAAACAAAATAGACTATATATAGTACTAGTACATATTCATGCTATATGTAAACATTTAAAAACAAAACATATATTGCAATATGATATGCATACCGTTTATAAAACTATGGATGACGAGGGGAGGAGGCATGGAGTGGGTTGTGGCTCTTAACAGGTCGTTCGAGCTGTAGTGGCGGAGGCTTGACGAAGCTATAGGAAGGAGAACTGGTCCTTTTTCATTTTTCCGCCATATGTGTTTAACATTGTAATGGGAAAAATCTCTTTTTTTTTTCAAGAAGCAACAGAGAGGAAGAAAAAATGTAGCTAAATAGGCTTAGAGACTACACGTTATAAATATTTAATATAGTTGAATGGTAGGAATGAGTAATCCAGCAACTAAAATTTGAACCATGGAAATAGAGGGGTCAATCGCTAGAATTTAGGAGGTATGAATGGTAACAGTTGTTTGAATTGTATACCAAATATATAACTTTATATTCCATTATTAATTGAATAGGAGAAATGAATGGGTGGAGAATGAGCTGTCCATTTATGATATACTGTTACATATAATTTATTAAAGAAGAAACGGTAGAATAATGATAGATTTGAGTTATATACTGGTGTGATGCATTAACAACGGCCAAGTTGATAAGGTGGATATTTAAACAATTTATTGCTTGATTGGAAAGCATGTGAGTATGGAAAGGCAAAGATATTAAAATGGAAAAAGGAATGGACAGAGAAATTTAAGTGAGGATAAAGCATACAGGAATAAATATAGAGTAGTAGGATGGTCATGATAATTCAGTGGATAATTAAAGCAACTTTTAATGCCACCAGCTGCACGTTCAAATCTGAAAAGGCAGAGTAACAGACCATATAATAAATTGATATGATGGATTGATAACAGCTGCAAGTATATATTTTATAAAAAGAACGGATGGAGAAAATTTTGTGAAACGTACTGAAAATAAATATGAAGTACTTATTATATTATACGTTTCATTTTGAATGCAGAATCCAAAATTTGAAAGCCAAGTAACGGTCAACCCTTGGTTTGGTGAAAATAATTGTAGAAATTAATAAAAGAAATATATAGCAATGGTCACGTTGCTTTGATTTAGTTGACCCATCAAAGAAAATTATTTATAATTTAACTGGTAGGAAACGTAAAGGAATGTACCGCCATAAAAATGAAATTGATAACATATGTGCATTGATTCTGCAATATTTATTAAAGAAATTGATTCTGCAATATTTATTAAAGCAATTTATTAGCTAGCTTGAATTAAATAGAATTTCACAATGGAATAAATTTTGATAAAATAAATTGAAAATTTAAAATCTGCTATGTTTAATTGGACGTAATCCAAATATTAAATTTTTATTTCAAAATATTATTATATAAAATTTCTCAAAAAGTTTCAATTAATAACGTTAAATAAAACCATTTAAAACTATTAAAATCTACGGGTCGTTACACTCTCCCCCACTCAAAACTTTTCGTCCCCGAAAAGGTAGGAGGTAGGAGAATAGAACAACCAGAAATAAAATAGATTGAAAAACAAGATAAACAATTAATTTAAAACTACATAAATTTTATTTGAAATATTTATTTGATAACTTCATTTGAAATTTAATTTTCTTTAATACTTTAATACTTTTCAAACTCCTTTGAAAACAATTATTTACATTATTACTTATATTTACAAAGAAGCTATTGAAATATTAAATCCAAAATTCATAAATTTTTATTTTGTTTCAAGATACCTTCCAAATATTATTATTTGATCACAAATCATTTTAAAAAAAAATATGTTTTATTTTAGATAAATAACTTCTAAAATATTTATAACACTAAAATTTCTATTAAACCATGTAGTATATAATTAAACAATATTTTAAAGGATATATCCAACAAGGAAGGAAGGTAGATTTGGAAAACAGAATCAAGGTGAATAACTAAACTGAGCAGATAAGGTAGATGCAAGGAATAGTATCGGGCACGAATAATTAATCTAGAACCATACGAATTTAAATTTCAAATATTAATTCAACATTTCTTTGTTGGGAAAAATACTTTTAAAATAAATACCTTTATAATAATACTTTTATAATAAAATACTATTATATCGAAATAAATTTTCCTTTCGAAAATACTTTTATAACTCGATGTTTCAACAATTTTATCCTCGTTCTTGCTGACTCTGGCCATGCGTTGATCAGGCGCAAAGCTAGAATTCTTCAAGTACTTAGTAGACTTGTTTCAACACTCAATGAAAATACTTGAAAAACCTTTAAAACAGATATGGAAAGTACAATCCAAACAAAACAACCAAACCAAAACCTTTGCCCGACCATGGTTCGCAGGTACACAATGGTTACGCCTGGATCCCCCAGGAAACAATCCGTATCCGTAAGCTTTCTCAGCCCTGCGAGTTACGCCATGATGACTAGTAGAGTACAGGATACACAATGGTTACGCCTGGATCCCCCAGGAAATAATCCGTACCCCTAGGCCAGACTCAGCCAGGCAATTGTGCTATGCAGTCGCGAGAGAAAAAAAAACCATGGGTTACGCCACGGTGGGAACACTCGAGTATTACATCCGGAAAACCAAAAATCAGAGAGAATAATATCGATAGAATGTATCCACGATGTGGCCACAAAGCGGATATCAAGCAGAAGGCACTTTCCATATCTTTACTTCGAATATATATATCATATAGTACCTTTTCAAGACACTTTCAAATATCGTACTTATATAAAGTCCATATATATAGGATTCCATTTTTCCCAAATCGAATACTTTCCAAAATCAATAGTAGATCAAATTACTTATATAGACTTCGATTGTATAAAATCTCTTTCCAAATTGAGTACCTTTCAAATCAATAGATTTCAAATCAACTTCATACTTATACAATCCATTTTATATAAGTTCGACCACTCCCAAATCAAGTGCTTAATAATATAAGGTTCTCAAATTTCAAATCATTTCAATATCAATTCAGTTTTAAAATCATATATGATTTCACCAAATTTTCTTTCAAATTAAATATCTAAATTTCAAAGTTCCCAAAATAATAGGTTTAAAAAATTATCCCATTTTCCAAATTAAAATAATTCAAGTCAAACAAATTCATTTCCAAAATCACCATATAAGTACTGGTTTTAATTCCAATTTAATTTCAAAACCAAATATTTTTCCAAAATCAATTATACTAAAAATGGTTTCCAAATTTATAATTATCCTTTTTTCTAAATCTTTTAAATTATCCATTTCTATGTGAAATATCCAATTTACCTTTCTGAAAACCATTATTCAACTATATTTTTTTCAAAACATTTCAAAACTAAATTTATATTCTTTATCAAACATTTCATACTCTTCGGAATTTCTTAGCTTTAAAAATTTAATTTCGATTTGGAAGTGTTCGAACATTCAAAATAGTTAGGGAAATCAAATTTACAATTCAAGAGTTGAAAATCAACAATAAATCAATAAATCAATTATTAAATCCGAAACTCGAGGACTGAACACCGGTCTCATTTTAAATTGTTTCAAATATATACTTATATGTTTCGAAAATATCAAATTATATTTTGGAATTTGAAATAAAAACGGTTTTACAAAATCACTCGCATAGCGAAGCTATTAAAAAGGCCACTCCCCCACTCTAAAACTCGAAAATCAATGTCGATGATGCGTGCACTCATCACCGAAATTATTTTCCAACGACATAAGTGAGTTATGGACTTCTATTTTCGTGAAAACTTCTTTTAAATTTCTTCAAAATTATTGGAATTCATTTGAACTCATTTGAAACATTTCTTATTCGAAAAATACTTTTAAATCGTATTATTTTTATATATTTTCCAAAATCTTAAAACCAATTTCAAAATATCGGAATTCAATTCTCGAATTTCAGATTTAACTTTACAGTTATAAATCATTTTTATATAAATCTATTTCAATAAATTTTTAAAATCTCAAATCCTTTCAAAACTTTTATATATAGGGTAACATTTTCACTTTTATATATAGAATAAAATCATAGTTATCAAAATAAAATTTCGGTATAAACAATTTCAAAAATACAAACAAAACCCATTTTCAAAGGATGATTCAAGAACGGATTTCAAAACAAAGATAGCGATTTAATTTAGAGGACACCAATCAATAGAATCCTAATTCGAAGATAGAGTCGATCGAAGATGAGATAATTAAATTACAACATAGAAGATGGATATACTTCTATAAATCGTTGGCGACCTTTACCGGTCAACCATGATTCCAAAATTAGATCGGTGTAGAATTCTGAGGCAATTCGACATTCGATCGCCAGAGATATAGAATTCGTCATAACAAGATATAGCAGCATCGTAAACCGAGGATGCAAAAATCTTCGGTGAGTCAATGCCAATTGGAAAGGAGTTTTCACCCCCTTTACAAATCATTCGGTGGAGTTATGGGATACTCCGGAATCAAACGAATATAAATAGGGAGAGACAGAATGAATTTCGGAACCGAGGGATATTCCAAAATTCAAACGAAATCGAGTCAAAAGGAAGAGGTTCAACTTGAGCGAAAGTGATTCTGTAAATAAATTTACTACATATGCTAAGTTTTTCCTAGAGCCAAAGCTCCGATAACAACTATAACAGCCCGCTATTTTGGACCATTCAAATCGACAATAAAACCATACATGTCTGATGAGACAACCCGACTTTCTACTCCCAGAAAATAGCATCATCTTGAAGAAAGAAAGGGATAGAAGAAGAAAAAAAAGAGGAAGAAGAACACAAACAACATCAGAGAACTCACAGCGGAACGAATAAAATATAATAATTAACATAAAATATTACATAGTATCTCATTACATCAGAGTACACAACTTAAACAACTGATAATAGACAGTTATAACTTCTGTCTAACTATACAAGTCAAGAACAATGGATACATGTACAAGCAAACACAGCGGAATCGATATATATCTAAACGTCGAAGCCTCCTGCTCCATATCTCTTCCAGAATTCGTCAAGCTAACCTGAATCACTTAACTACTCATACATAATATGAGTACCCAAGAGTTTAATAAAATAGAAAATAAACACTCGGGTCAGACAGGGGTCTAGTGTGAGTAAACGGGTTAAAATTGCTTAACTTTAGGAAAACCTTTGAAAGAAAAAGGTATCACGTAAGACTTCCCACACATAAACATGGAAAAGTTTTCACCTTACGCTAACCAAAACATTTGATAGAAAATCTAGTGATATTATAATAGTGTCTAGGGTTTTCAAAATAAAATACAGAAATAGCTGGAATGCTTACATCTCACGTTCCAACATAGTTGGGCACAATCAAAACCGTACAGGCACTTATTGGATTTTGGATTCCATACAATGGCAGGGCTACTGGGGTACCGCCCGTCACAGTACGTGGCCTAGATCAACGTACCGAGGAGTACTCCCACTCCCCTACAACACAAGGCCGGGACCATCCCTTACTGGACAGTCCCGAACAAGACAACCCCGTAGTTGGCGCGACCAACCACACACTAAGCCGAAATAGAAAGGAACCTCTAGACAGGGATCAATCTTGTTCTCCAGTGGGAGCTACCCACGAAGCCTTGCTGCACCTCCCCTGTTTTAGCCATTCCCGTTTGATGAGGCTTGAGGTTACGATTACCTTTATAGGACACATTATCTTAGAATGCTCATCGTCCACCTGACGATGTGCTGAAAGCATTCAATCCATACAAGTTCGTTCCAGGTTCGAATGAAACCGAAGGCACTATCTCGTTGCACTCATTATTGGAATCACCCTCAGAGTCAACGACCATAGCCCTTGCACTCTGATTCGCCATCTCGAATCTATAAGCACTATTCCGTCAAACTCATTACGGAATCACCCACAGAGTTATCTTGATGTATTGCCCTTACACCTCGAGTCTTCACTTGCTCCACTTGGATACACGACCTAACGTTTAATTGTAATCGATGTGGTTTCCAGATTCCAAATATGGAAACCCGATCCCGGTCTCACCGAAACCAAACGCCATTTTAATGTCCAAATTGTACTTAAGGGTTTAAACAGTTTAACTTAATTCAGGATGATATATAAACAGATAGATGAATTATATTAACATAACAGATAATTCGTACTAACATTCATCTTTACAAAGCAGCATATCACATAACAGAGATATCCAGTATCAACCAATATCAATATCCAATATCAACCAATCACCCAATTTCATTCAACGTCCAATATCAATCAATCATCCAATATTAATCATTCATCCATAACAGAATTGATTAACTCTAATCAATTGGATTACTCAAATCATTCTTCCTTTATTTATCCCAAATAAATAAATTAATCATCTCTAATGATCTTCACTAATTAATCTTTCTTTGATTAATTATTCTTTAATTACATTCAGGTAATTATCCTATCCATATTCAGTAATTAACCTTAATTACTATCATTAATTACAATAATTAATGATCATTCATTAATTAATTAACTATAATTAATTACATTAATTCTTAATTAATTACAATTAATCAATCGCATTTAAATTAATCACTAATATTAATCAACCTTGATTAATATCATTAATTAACTAATGATCCTTATTAATTTATAACTACTTAAATTAATTAAATAATTAACTTGTGATTAGTCATCTCATTAATTCATAACAGCAATTAACAATTTGTAATTACTTATCTTAATTAATTAACTTCTTAATTAATTATATTAATCCTTGATTAATTACTTTAATTAATCTTTAATTACTTCATTAATCAATCTAAATTAACAATTAATCCTTAATTAATTACTTTATTAATTAATTACACTTAGTAATTAATCTTAAACTAATCACATTCATTAATTATCTAAATTAACTCTTAATCTTACATAAGTAATTATCTCTAATTACTTCATTAACCAATCTTAATTACTTCCTTAATTAATTTCTGAACAATTAATTAATCCCATTATTAAGTAATTCTTAATTCATTAATTAATTAATTACACCATAATTAATTAATTTTAAATAATTATATTAATCAATTCTTTAATTGATAACATTAAGTGATTATCCACTAATCACTTCCATTTAATTACTCCCATGAGTAATTTCCTCTAATTACTTCCACAAGTAATTATCATTCTTAATTACATTCAATTATTAAATATTAATTACTTCATTAAGTAATTACACTTAATTAATCTATAATTAAGTGATTATTTAAAATTTAATAATCAATTAACTAATTATTTAAAATAAATTAAACAATTAATTAATTAACTTCTTATATGAAAGAAACTCCTTAATTAATTAAGAAAACATTAATCTTAATTAAACTTTTACTTATTTACAAATTTTTAAGTATTCTTGAATTCATATCCAAATAATTTAACTTTATTTGTTTGTCATAAATAAATTATCTGAAGCTAATTAAATTTTAATAACTTAAAGCAAATTATTCAATTTGGTTTTCCCAAAATCATAACAATAACCTTATTTTGAAAATAAGGAATTTAGAAACCAATTTCAAATTTAAAACACTTTAAATTATCTAACTTTAAACCTATTTATTTTCAATATGAATTGAAACTTTGTTTCTAAATCATTATTTCAAAATTTAACTTAAACTTCAATTTAATACTTTAAATTCAAACATTTCTTTTTAAAATTAGAATTCAAAATTTAATTAAGATAATCACTTACAAAAGGAATCATCTTAAAACATTTTAAAGTTGAAATATACATTCAATTGACATTTTTTTCAAAAACAACAAGTTTTATTGTATATTTGTTTCTCTTATAAAACTTGCTTATAATATGAAGCCTGATTTCAATTATTCAAACCACCTGCTTAAATCTGCAAACCTTACATATAACACAGTACTACAGAAAAGCGCCCCAAAACTCGAGTTACTTTTACAACCTGTCTTAAGTTCATTCAACAATAAGTTGAATCAGTATTTTAACAATCACCCAGTATTAAACCCAAACCCACGTCCAAACTCGAGTCGTTCCTTACGCATACCCGTGCTAGCTTCGAGACTTCCTCCATGGCTCCTCTGCTCCGAGTCGTAAATAGAAATACACGGGGACAAACCCGAGACAAACCTTGTCTTCCCAAAATCAAATCTCCAGTGCACACACACAACCACTTGTGCACGTGTCCCACTGCCGGAGGCCGCCATTGGTCGTCGCGACTGATGCCGATGATCACACGAACTCACTCGAACACCAAACTAAACCCAGAACCCATTGATTCGAGCTCATACGAAATTGAGCTGTTCGAACCCAAAATTCAACTGCAGTCGCCAGGAAAACAATCCCAACACCCACGGCGCCGACCACCTTACGCCTTCCCACTCCGGCCATGAACTCTCACCACCCAAACACGACTCCTCCCCAAGCCAACCCCAGCTCGATCATCTCCACGCCCCACAAAATCGAATTTCCCAAACTCAAAATAAAACAGTGGACAAACCCTACAAATTCAGTTTCTAAAATCTGTGTTACATAATAAATTGGATCAGTATTTTTCTAGTGTTAAGTATCAATTAATACAGCTTCAATTCAAATTTCAAAGCCTATAAATCACTCAGTCACATGAATTTGACAAAATCCCCAAATTCACTCAAACCCAAATTTCTCAATGAATACTCAACTAAAAATCACAATTTACCTATCATAATTCATGATTTCCTACCAAGATTACATGCATGTAATCCAAATTTAAAATTAAGGTTGTTAATTTTTAACCAAAATCTTAGTTTTACCGCAATTCTTTTATTTATACTTACCTGTTATCTTAAAAATCATAGAAATATTTTTGTGATCTTCATTACACATTTCCAAGCAAACTTCATTCATATATTCAAAGCTAATATGGACCATTTTGGGAAATTTTGATTTTTGAAAACCAAGGTCACAGTTTTCTTCAAACAGAGAAGAACGTCAATATATATACAGTCATATATTTACATATATAAATGTAAGAATAAATTCAATAAACAAAACTGAGTGATTTTCATGCAATACAAATATCAATTCAAAGATTTAACATGCATTCAAGTTTAAACCACTTTCAATCTGTTTTTAAATAATTTACTCACCTTAATATATGCAGTGCACAGAACAGGTTAATTTCCAGGCCTTGAATTTTCTTGAAAAAAAAAATACTTTTGCTTGCTGTTGAAAACAGGTGCCTTTGCATGCTTTAATTTTTGTTGTTTACAGGTTTCTTTGCTTTTGCCCATGATTCTTTATTTTAGTTGTAGAAGAAATTGAAGTTAGCAGGTTGCCATTTTCAGGTTGAAGTAGGATTTTGAAATGCAGTTCAAACTTTGCTGTTGATTCTTGCTTGATGAAAATCCCTTTTTGATTGCAGTTTTGATCATTTCAGATTTTAGGGAAAAAGGGTTTTTGGTCTGTCATTAAATTTTTGAAAGAAAGAAGGGGAAAAAGAAAAGAATTTGGGATGAGAAGAAAAAAGTGGAAACAGATTTCTCTTAAGCATTTCTTTATATGTTAGAATTTGCAAATAAAAAGAAATAAAGCCACTTGTCATAAAAATTTACATTTGTCACATTAATGTTTAATTGCTTTACAAATGTCTTTAATATATTTTAAAAAGTCTTACAAGTGTTACTCCATTTATTAAATCATTTAAATTATATATGTAATCATAAAGTATTATATGCATTTACGAAATATTCATATGCATTAGTGAAATGATTTTATAAGAAACCTTTTGAATTTTAAATAAATATACAAGTATGAAATCTTTATAAACTTTTATTTTATAAATAGCTTATGTTTTACAAACAATTCTTAGTTCAAGAGATATTTAAAAAGAAAGTTTATTTATAACCTTATATATATTTATAACCATTTAATTTAAACACTTTAAAAGAAAACAAAAATAAAACATTGATAAATTTCTTTATAAACTATCATATTAAAATAAATACCCATCTTATATTTGAAAACAAATTGAATTAAACTTTAAATTAACTTTTTGAAAAGTATTAAATTTTAAAACAAAGCTTCAGATTACAATTCATTCATATACAAATTATTAATGGATTAAATTTCAAAACAATATCAAACTATAACATATACATACATATATGTTACAATTTGAAAATTCAACTTTATTTAAAACAAAAGATCTTCTATTCACAATATATATCAATTGTATATATATTATAAATAGAATTAAAATTTTATTGGCTTTGACAAACAATCTTATCAATGTTTCCAGATTAAAAATTTATCAACCTTTAAAAGATTAAATTAGCCAATTTTAAATTAAATTATAAAGAAAACTATCAAACCAGTTTAATTATTAACACAGATTATTAAATTTATATTGCCCAAAATTCCGGGTCGTCACAATCCTTCCCCCTTAAAAGAATTTCGTCCCCGAAATTTAAAAGCAAAGGTAATTTAATAATCCAGTACAGATTTTAATTTAAATTAGCAAACATTCCTATCAACCAGTAACTATCAACCATAGCAACAAATCAAACAATTCTAACTAATTATTCTGACACAAATCAGAATAAATTTCTAATACTATCTCGAGTTTCCCAAGTATAAATCATCGGGAGACTCGCTCTACCAAAAGCCAACAAACTAACTACACAACCAAAATCCAGAGCTTCACTCATCTCTAGATCCAAAATCTGAACAGAACATCAGACTACTCTCAAATCCAGCTCAACATCCAACTCCAACTGAACTACAGATTCAACAACCAATCGATGAATCATACACGCATTCCCTCAGAGATACGTGATACACAATGAATTCCAGCTATCAAATCTGGCAATTCAATCTTATCCTATCAAAAACACAGATAAGAAATCTCAAATGCCCCAGCACTAACCAACCAAACTTATCCAATATCTGTTCTCTTAACCAGAGAATTCTAACACACTGAAGTCTCCAACTTCAAATACCAGACTCCTTATTTCATATCTGTATAACTTAACAGATAATCCTGGACTGCCAAACTTCTTCTGATCATCTCAATCTATGCTGATAATCCTAGAAACAACTAAACCAAAGCAAACAGTTCCTAGATCCTATTCAACAGAAAAGTCTTCCAAAATCCGTCGAAATCTAGAACTCAAGCTCTATTACTCAAGCAATAGCAAACAGAACTCGCTTCTTTTCTTCTACAGCTGATACCTCGCTTCCGCTGCACAACTCTGATTCTAAAATAGATGAGAATACTGCTGATGAACACGAATACAATCTTATCAACTAAATTCAGAAACCTTGTTCATCAAATCCATAAAAATCTGAGCGACTTATCTGACTCAGTCACAACCTTAAAATAGAATCCCATTCAAAAAGTTAGATCAGTCCAATCCAAATCCCAAAAATTCTGAGATGCTACACCAACTATCAAGCTAACTACCAAAACCACTTCTGGAAACCAAATTGATATGGAACCCAATTCCAGATGCAGCCAAACTTCTGATTACCTCAGTAGCTCTTACTTCCACATGAGAATCCTCAGTCTCAACACAGATCACCCAAGATAACCTAAGAAAATTTCCAACTAATCGCAAGTCACTTTTGCGATCCTACCTAGTTCGGATTCCAAAGAAAACTGTCCTCTCTTTACTTATTAGAACAGCTTTAAAGTTTTTCCAAACAAAGGTTAACCTTTCAAGAAAACATCACCACCTTCAGCCCGGACTGCTGGAAGAGAACCACAAAGATTCTTGAACCACCAGAGAAACAACCAACACTGCTGCTTCCAAACTCTACCTTGATGATACTGCGAAGCCAAAAGATCTCCTCGTCAGCACACCAAACACTTCGAGCTGCACTACTACCACATCTAACCACAGCCAACCAAAGACGCTAATCCAAAGGCTTTTCCAAAACCAAAACCATCAACAAACCCTACAGCGGACCTCCGAGATGGCAGACAACCTATCAAGAAACTCGGACTCCAAACCAAGCATCCACAACTCTCTTACCTTAAGGAATAACAAGTGAGACCATGCCAAAGCAAAATGACTCATAGACCTTAGTCTCACATTCCCAAAACAGCCAATCTCCTTACTAAAGATCCAAACAACTTATACATAGATGAATCTTCCCTATGGAAGATAAAGACTGCTCCTCAACTACATCTAAAACTGCTTCAAGAGAAAACATCTTTAGAAAAAATCCAAGGATACTGCATCTCATCACGCAGTTATCAGGATATCATCGCTTATTTCTGCACTACCGTCAGATCCAAACTCAAGAATAGTTCGCTTACCCGAGCAAAATCCAAACTTATAATTCAAAGATGAATTCCGAATCTTCAAAAGATTTCCTTTGGATATCAGAGAAATCCTTACTCCAAACTACAAATCTTACTCAAGACGGTATTAGGTCTATAGTCTCGACAAAATACTTCCAATCTCAAACATATGGAACCTCTTCCATCAGTGGTAGTCGTGTTACACACACACACCCCACTGCTCCATCTACCTCTAAAACTTATGTTGGAAAATCCGTATAGATAACCCAACCTATTAGGTAGATACAGATATATAAATATATAGATATATATAAAAATTACAAGTACGGTCTCTCAAGAAAGACACCGCTACAGAGCCTAGGTATTCACTCAACCTAATGCTCCCTAAATAAGGACACACTTCAGAGCCTAGGTATTCACTCAACCTAATGCTCTGATACCAAGTGAGATGACCCGACTTTCTACTCCCAGAAAATCGCATCATCTTGAAGAAAGAAAGGGATAGAAGAAGAAAAGAAAGAGGAAGAAGAACACAAACAACATCAGAGAACTCACAGCGGAACGAATAAAATATAATAATTAACATAAAATATTACATAGTATCTCATTACATCAGAGTACACAACTTAAACAACTGATAATAGACAGTTATAACTTATGTCTAACTATACAACTCAAGAACAATAGATACAGGTACAAACAAACACAACGGAATCGATATATATCTAAACGTCGAAGCCTCCTGGTCCATATCTCCTCCAGAATTCGTCAAGCTAACCTGAATCACTTGACTACTCATACATAATATGAGTACCCAAGAGTTTAATAAAACAGAAAATAAACACTCGGGTCAGACAGGGGTCTGGTGTGAGTAAACGGGTTAAAATTGCTTAACTTTAGGAAAACCTTTGAAAGAAAAAGGTATCACGTAAGACTTCCCACACATAAACATGGAAAAGTTTTTACCTTACGCTAACCAAAACGTTTGATAGGAAATCCAGTGATATTATAATAGTGTCTAGGGTTTTCAAAATAAAATACAGAAATAACTGGAATGCTTACATCTCACGTTCCAACATAGTTGGGCACAATCAAAACCGTACAGGCACTTATTGGATTTTGGATTCCATACAATGGCAGGGCTACTGGGGTACCGCCCGTCACAGTACGTGGCCCAGATCAACGTACCGAGGAGTACTCCCACTCCCCTGCAACACAAGGCCGGGACCACCCTTACTGGACAGTCCCGAACAAGACAACCCCGTAGTTGGCGCGACCAACCACACACTAAGCCGAATTAGAAAGGAACCTCTAGACAGGGATCAATCTTGCTCTCCAGTGGGAGCTACCCACGAAGCCTTGCTGCACCTCCCCTGTTTTAGCCATTCCCGGTTGATGAGGCTTGAGGTTACGATTACCTTTATAGGACACATTATCTTAGAATGCTCATCGTCCACCTGACGATGTGCTGAAAGCATTCAATCCATACAAGTTCGTTCCGGGTTCGAACGAAACCGAAGGCACTATCTCGTTGCACTCATTATTGGAATCACCCTCAGAGTCAACGACCATAGCCCTTGCACTCTGATTCGCCATCTCGAATCTATAAGCACTATTCCGTCAAACTCATTACGGAATCACCCACAGAGTTATACTGACGTATATCCCTTACACCTTGAGTCTTCACTTTCTCCTCTTGGATACACGACCTAACGTTTAATTGGAATCGATGTGGTTTTCGGATTCCAAATATGGAAACCCGATCCCGGTCTCACCGAAACCAAACGCCATTTTAATGTCCAAGTTGTACTTAAGGGTTTAAACAGTTTAACTTAATTCAGGATGATATATAAACAGATAGATGAATTATATTAACATAACAGATAATTCATACTAACATTCATCTTCACAAAGTAGCATATCACATAACAGAGATATCCAGTATCAACCAATATCCAATATCAACCAATCACCCAATTTCATTCAACATCCAATATCAATCAAACATCCAATATTAATCATTCATCCATAACAGAATTGATTAACTCTAATCAATTGGATTACTTAAATCATTCTTCCTTTATTTATCCCAAATAAATAACTTAATCATCTCTAATGATCTTCACTAATTAATCTTTCTTTGATTAATTATTCTTTAATTGCATTCAAGTAATTATCCTATCCATATTCAGTAATTAACCTTAATTACTATCATTAATTACAATAATTAATGATCATTCATTAATTAATTAACTATAATTAATTACATTAATTCTTAATTAAATACAATTAATCAATCACATTTAAATTAATCACTAATATTAATCAACCTTGATTAATATCATTAATTAACTAATGATCCTTATTAATTTATAACTACTTAAATTAATTAAATAATTAACTTGTGATTAGTCATCTCATTAATTCATAACAGTAATTAACAATTTGTAATTACTTATCTTAATTAATTAACTTCTTAATTAATTATATTAATCCTTGATTAATTACTTTAATTAATCTTTAATTACTTTATTAATCAATTTAAATTAACAATTAATCCTTAATTAATTACTTTATTAATTAATTACACTTAGTAATTAATCTTAAACTAATCACATTCATTAATTATCTAAATTAACTCTTAATCTTACATAAGTAATTATCTCTAATTACTTCATTAATCAATCTTAATAACTTCCTTAATTAATTTATGAACAATTAATTAATCCCATTATTAAGTAATTCTTAATTGATTAATTAATTAATTACACCATAATTAATTAATTTTAAATAATTATATTAATCAATTCTTTAATTGATAACATTAAGTGATTATCCACTAATCACTTCCATTTAATTTCTCCCATGATTAATTTTCTCTAATTACTTCCACAAGTAATTATCATTCTTAATTACATTCAATTATTAAATATTAATTACTTCATTAAGTAATTACACTTAATTAATCTATAATCAAGTGATTATTTAAAATTTAATAATCAATTAACTAATTACTTAAAATAAATTAAACAATTAGTTAATTAACTTCTTATATGAAAGAAACTCCTTAATTAATTAAGCAATCATTAATCTTAATTAAACTTTTACTTATTTACAAATTTTTAAGTATTCTTGAATTCATATCCAAATAATTTAACTTTATTTATTTGTCATAAATAAATTATTTGAAGCTAATTAAATTTTAATAACTTAAAGCAAATTATTCAATTTGGTTTTCCCAAAATCATAACAATAACCTTATTTTGAAAATAAGGAATTTAGAAACCAATTTCAAATTTAAAACACTTTAAATTATCTAACTTTAAACCTATTTATTTTCAATATGAATTGAAACTTTGTTTCTAAATCATTATTTTAAAATTTAACTTAAACTTCAATTTAATACTTTAAATTCAAACATTTCTTTTTAAAATTAGAATTCAAAATTTAATTAAGATAATCACTTACAAAAGGAATCATCTTAAAACATTTTAAAGTTGAAATATACATTCAATTGACATTTTTTTCAAAAACAACAATTTTTAAATTTTGTATATTTGTTTCTCTTATAAAACTTGCTTATAATATGAAGCCTGATTTCAATTATTCAAACCACCTGCTTAAATCTGCAAACCTTACATATAAAACAGTACTACAGAAAAGCGCCCCAAAACTCGAGTTACTTTTACAACATGTCTTCAATTTATTCAACAATAAGTTGAATCAGTATTTTAACAATCACCCAGTATTAAACCCAAACCCACGTCCAAACTCGAGTCATTCCTTACGCATACCCGTGCTAGCTTCGAGACTTCCTCCATGGCTCCTCTGTTCCGAGTCGTAAATAGAAATACACGAGGACAAACCCGAGACAAACCTTGTCTTCCCAAATCAAATCTCCATTGCACACACACAACCACTTGTGCACGTGTCCCACTGCCGGAGGCCGCCGTTGGTCGTCGCGGCTGATGTCGATGATCACACGAACCCACTCGAACACCGAGCTAAACCCAGAACCCATTGATTCGAGCTCATACGAAATTGAGCTGTTCGAACCCAAAATTCAACTGCAGTCGCCAAGAAAACAATCCCAACACCCACGGCGCCGACCACCTTACGCCTTCCCACTCCGGCCATGAACTCTCACCACCCAAACTCGACTCCTCCCCAAGCCAACCCCAGCTCGATCATCTCCACGCCCCCACAAAATCGAATTTCCCAAACTCAAAATAAAACAGTGGCCAAACCCTACAAATTCAGTTTCTAAAATCTGTGTTACATAATAAATTGGATCAGTATTTTTCTAGTGTTAAGTATCAATTAACACAGCTTCAATTCAAATTTCAAAGCCTATAAATCACTCAGTCACATGAATTTGACAAAACCCCCAAATTCACTCAAACCCAAATTTCTCAATGAATACTCAACTAAAAATCACAATTTATCTATCATAATTCATGATTTCCTACCAAGATTACATGCATGTAATCCAAATTTAAAATTAAGGTTGTTAATTTTTAACCAATATCTTAGTTTTACTGCAATTCTTTTATTTATACTTACCTGTTATCTTAAAAATCATAGAAATATTTTTGTGATCTTCATTACACATTTCCAAGCAAACTTCATTCATATATTCAAAGCTAATATGGACCATTTTGGGAAATTTTAATTTTTGAAAACCAAGGTCACAGTTTTCTTCAAACAGAGAAGAACATCAATATATATACAGTCATATATTTACATATATAAATGTAAGAATAAATTCAATAAACAAAACTGAGTGATTTTCATGCAATACAAATATCAATTCAAAGATTTAACATGCATTCAAGTTTAAACCACTTTCAAACTGTTTTTAAATAATTTACTCACCTTAATATATGAAGTGCACAGAACAGGTTAATTTCCAGGCCTTGAATTTTCTTGAAAAAAAAAATACTTTTGCTTGCTGTTGAAAACAGGTGCCTTTGCATGCTTCAATTTTTGTTGTTTACAGGTTTCTTTGCTTTTGCCCATGATTCTTTATTTTAGTTGTAGAAGAAATTGAAGTTAGCAGGTTGCCATTTTCAGGTTGAAGTAGGATTTTGAAATGCAGTTCAAACTTTGCTGTTGATTCTTGCTTGATGAAAATCCCTTTTTGATTGCAGTTTTGATCATTTCAGATTTTAGGGAAAAGGGGTTTTTGGTCTGTCATTAAATTTTTGAAAGAAAGAAGGGGAAAAAGAAAAGAATTTGGGATGAGAAGAAAAAAATGGAAATAGATTTCTCTTAAGCATTTCTTTATATGTTAGAATTTGCAAATAAAAAGAAATAAAGCCACTTGTCATAAAAATTTACATTTGTCACATTAATGTTTAATTGCTTTACAAATGTCTTTAATATATTTTAAAAAGTTTTATAAGTGTTACTCCATTTATTAAATCATTTAAATTATATATGTAATCATAAAGTATTATATGCATTTATGAAATATTCATATGCATTAGTGAAATGATTTTATAAGAAACCTTTTGAATTTTAAATAAATATACAAGTATGAAATCTTTATAAACTTTTATTTTATAAATAGCTTAT
This sequence comes from Allium cepa, assembly GCA_030765085.1. NCBI lineage: Eukaryota > Viridiplantae > Streptophyta > Magnoliopsida > Asparagales > Amaryllidaceae > Allium > Allium cepa. The sequence goes on from CM060928.1 coordinate 269,766,379, forward strand.
GTTTTACAAACAATTCTTAGTTCAAGAGACATTTAAAAAGAAAGTTTATTTACAACCTTATATATATTTATAACCATTTAATTTAAACACTTTAAAAGAAAAAAAAAATAAAACATTGATAAATTTCTTTATAAACTATCATATTAAAATAAATACCCATCTTATATTTGAAAACAAATTGAATTAAACTGTAACGACCCACTATTTTGTACTATTCGAATTCGACAATAATAGAACGTGTCAAGCTGGAATAGTTCAAAATAGTAGATTGTAAATATAGCTACGGAACAAATGAAACCAAATACACAGAATCACAGACACAGATATCAGAATCTCACAGCGGAATATAAAATAATACAGTGGTTCATGAAGCCACTGAAAACCATTACCAACAGAAATACATTGTTTACAAATCTTTAGTACAATTTTTTAAGCCATAAGCAAAATAGTTCCCGAATGTCTTGAATTACAAAATATATAAAGACGAAGAAGCTTCCAACTAGCAAGAGTGATCTAGTTCTAGCTCCAGAAAGAAAAGCTGAATCTGCAACTCAGGCTGACCCGAGCGTACAATAAAACAAAACACTCGAGTCAGGACATACATACTTATATAATGTAAGCTAAATCAAGTGTACTGTAATGTAAAGAGCAAGTAACTTAAAGGATGCTTGGGATCGCCCATCCTCTAAGGATCCGGTAAACTATTTACTATATAGTATATTGCGCTATTATAATAGTGTCTATATTAAAATAAACTTACTTTTTAATAGCGTTAAGGGGTTACCCATATAGCCCTTAACACGTAATAGTCCCAGTAGTCCATCCAATATCATAGCTCCTCCTACTCGGGAAGCAACTAGAGGATACCACACGGGCTACGGGAGAAAACCAAACTCGTACAAGGCTCGATATGGTAGGTGACACGGCACAACTAGGCAATGCCAGGGTAGATATACCAATTGCTATCCGGACCGGTGGTAACGCGAAGCCGCAGCAACCGCCCACCTCGAACAACACTCCCAAATCAAAGGTGCGCACCAAACAATCACAAAAGTAATAGAAGGGCAAACGAAGAAGTGCGTTCGATCAGAGGAGCTACCTCATTAATCCGAGAATCGCTCCTGTTTTAGCCACCTTATGCCAACTCACGGGAGTCGGGTCCACGTATATACCTTTCAAGAAACCGTCACCACCATCCTACTTCATTCTGGAATCTCCACCGCGTACACGGTTGTCAAAGTGGTTTTCGGTATCGACAGAGAGTATGTCCATATCCGATCCCGGTCTCTTTGCCAACCAAACGTTATTATAACCCGTGGTTATAGTTTGAAAAATGGTATTTATTTTTCCAAATCAATATATATTTCAAATACCTTAAATTTTCACATCCTTGATTTAAACAAAAAATTTTTTTTTTAAAATATACCATTTCAATTTATTCAATCAAATTTGGAATTTAGTTCTTTTATAATAGAAATCATATTTTCCTTTAAAATCTATCCAAACTCAATTTCTAGATTCTTTTATTTATTACATATTTAAATTCCAAAGTTTAACTTATTCTCAAAATCTTCCATAGATTCTCAAATAGATCCATCTTAATTTCTACAGCATTCAGGGAATGCTGTCTAAAGTTATGAGTTTAACCTAGTCAAATTTCAAAAGATAGCATTTAAATGCGGTTGTAGATTTTTAGATTTAAAATCTATTTCTAAATATAACTTGTTATATATATATAATACTCTAAATTTAAATCTTATCCTTTCAAAACTCCAGAATTTCTTAACATTTAAAACATTTATTCTATATTTATTTATTTTTAACATTTAAAACATTATAAAAAATTTTACTAGAATATCCTGAATTTCTTAAAAATAATTTAAAATATTCCCAGAAAATAATATATATAAACCACGGGCCTGTATAAGATTTTCTAGCCTAGGTCAAGTGAAACGGATCTATATCATTTCAATCCGATATTTACACAACTCCGGGTTCTATCATTTCGAACCCGCAATCCCAAGATAATTTACAGCAGTTAACAAAATAAGTGATCAATAAAAAATCAATTAGGCCTATCATTTCAGCCCATACCATCTATAATAACAGGGAACTTACAGTGGTGATTTAAGCAGTAAATAAACAATAACATAACTGCAGAAATAATATAACAGATAATACTGATGAGATGTCAATTTTAAACGGGTCCATCATTCTATATTACACTACAGACAGATAATAGTGAAATGCAATCATACACATACACTTGCAATAATTTACGAAATATAAATACGTATGTCTGGTGAGAAATACTCACCTGGGTGTTGCAGAAAATTTGAATTCAAAAATGACAATTCACCGGTACAGACTGACAGAGAGTAACGGTCAAATTTCCCGGGCGTCGCCTAGATTTAGATCTAGAACAAAATAGGAACGCGACTTAGATTTTATAGTCAAAGAAAATTCAAAGATAAGGAAGAGAAATTTTTGACTTGCTCGACCCAAAATTTTTCTAAAACACGATTGCAAAATGAATACGAGTGCACCCCTAACTTGTTCATGCCTACCCTATACATATGCACCGCCTACCCTTTTTTTCTTCTTTTTTTTTTTCTCTTTCCTTCCAGAATCTCAAATACATATCAGATCACCCCTGCACAGACAACTCTACAATATTTGTCTCCAACTCGAGTTTCCCCTCATTTTGCTTCGAGTCACAACAGGGTTTTCTTCGAGTCAAATTTAGTCTGCTTCGGGTTAAATAAGTATCTGCTTCGAGTCATTTGTGGAAGTGTTGAAACACTTCAATTTCCAGAAATCCACCTTCTCTGGCCTTCACTGCCATTCCTTCCTCCTACCACTGACTTCACCTGTCCATCCACCTCCTATACACCAAGCTAAAAATGTCAGACCCTTCAGACCTGCACTTGAGTGTCTCTGCTGTGCACAGGCCCTGTGCACGTGCACCCTTAGATATGCAAACTGTGGCACCTATCTCCCCCTTCAAAGCCTTCCACTTCTACTGTTAGCCTATCAACTTATCTGAGCAAAACAGTCTCAACCTAACATAAATCCACCTATGCACCTTTCAGATCTGCCAGTCTTCATTCAAACCTTCCCCCTTCCAGATTTTCAGACCTGGCAGCTCCACCAACCTCAGCCATATTCAACTACACTTCAGTTTACATGCTACCCTATCTCTCATCTATCAGTGCTACATCTAGTATGTGTGCAGACTGAATTATGAAGGTAGATCTGAACTTAAACATGCCTACATATGCAACTGACACCATATTCATATGCACTGTCTGAACTACTAATATGATTTATACATATACCCTATCATGATGCAGACAACTCTTATACAAAATTATATGAATGGTGGGTCTTGAACACTTAAATATGTATGTAGATGCAACTGAAATCATCTGCCTACCTGATGCAAACTAAAAATCATATTCATATGCACTGACTACCACTATGATTTATAACATGCCTTATCATGATACAAGACATACTCTTATACAACATTATAGCCTACTCCAACACTGCAGGCTTCATCAAACAGAACACACAACCCAGACTTGTTCATATCTCCCCAGATCTACATGTCTCCTACTGCTGATATTATGCTATCAACAGATTTGGCTATCAACTATAGACTGCTTAGGTTTCACCAAACATCCTATATGTCAACTCTGTAAATCTATAGAGACAGTACACATACAGATCCTATACCAAAAATGGCCTGGCCGAGCAAGACACAAAAATGACAGGGAGAAACTTAGAATAGGAAGGAAAAAGAAGGAAGACCATTACCTGAATTTACTGAGCAAAAGAACTGACTGAATGTAGAGAAAAATATGTAGAAAAAGGTGAAAGATATATAGGCCGAGACTTAAAATTCCAGAGGAGATCAAGGCAGTTTCTTATGTAATGACTCTGGAAATTTTCGAGCAAATCAAGCTTCCAGTTTCAATTAAAAGCCTGATGCGTGATCTAGGTTTTAATTATTGATGATGCAGAGATGAAACAAATTTAAATACACACGTTACAAATAAAATAAAACTTGCGTGGTATATGCTCTGATATTGAATGTTGAAGCAAAGGAATTGATATGTTTTTCAGTTTTATATTTCCAGAGCATATTAAATTTCGAACATAATCAGTGGTTACAGATTTATTGGTGATTTGCATGATGTTAGCTTGGTCATGAATGAGATAGAGATGGATGGATGTGCATGCTTCAGTTTTGAAAATGAGGAATGTACAAGTGCAAAAGAACGGCCGAGAGAATGTGAACACAATGGCTTTGGTTTGAACGTTTTAAATATATAAATGTTGTGATTATTTTGGTTAAATCTTCCTCTGATTTAGATTGATATTTTTAAATGCAAGTGTTAACGTTTCATTTTTTTTTTTATGTAGTCAGTTAAAATTTTACGTATGTCAAAAATTATATAAAACAACGGTCCGAACCAACGTCCGTCTTGAAATCACTGACCAAAAATTTTCTTCAGAAAAATTTGAAAATATTATTTTTACACTGCGTTAAACAGACGCAGTCTAAAATATCAAAAATTTTCACAAAAATGACATTTTGAAAACACACGTTTTATAACGTCACTTTAACCCGATAAATCATGCGTCTTTCAACTCGAAATTTAACGGTTCGATCCTAGCTTAAAATTTTACAGTTATTATTTAATTTTATTGTCATATAAAAATTTTCAAAATATATCTCAAATTTAAATATTTAACTATATTGGTAAACCCAATTTATAAAATATATTATTTAAAAATAAAAACAAATTAAATAAAATAAATAAAATAACAAGCTGAACTTGGGTTGTTACACTCTCCCCCACTTAAGAACTTTTCGTCCTCGAAAAGGAACGAAAAAAAAAAAGAAACAAAAGGAATATAAGCTAGATAGATAAGTACCTTAAACGAATAGTTCTGGGTTTGAAGCACGGATGCTCTCCTCCGTTTCCCATGTGCAATCTCGCCCATCAGTGCTCCATTGCACTTTGACCAACGGGATGGATTTTCTTCTGAGCTGTTTCGTACCTTGATCGACGATACGAAGCGGCTTCCTTTCCATAGTCAAATCAGGCTCGATGTCCAGACCATCGAGAGCAGTAGGCTGGATGACTAAAGATGGGTCGTGAAGACAGCGACGAAGGTGAGATACATGGAATACATTGTGAATTCCAGCAAATTTCTCAGGTAGATCTAGTCTATAAGCGAGAGACCCAATCCTCTCCAAAATACGGAATGGACCGATGAATCTAGGGGCTAGCTTTCCTCTTCGACCAAACCGGACTACATTCTTTAAAGGGGAGATTTTCAAAAATACCAAATCACCAACATCAAACTCCAATTTCCTTCTACGCCGATCAGCGTACTTCTTTTGTCTATCTTGAGCAACTTTTAATCTCCTCTTAATCTCCTCTACCTTCTCTGAAGCTTCTAGAATCATCTCCGGACCAAGGACTAAGCGGTCACCAGACTCAATCCAACAAGAAGGAGATCTACACGGTTTCCCGTATAGAGCAGCAAAAGGGGACATCTTAAGACTAGCCTGAAAAGATAGAATGAGATACGGATAGAGAACTAAGATAAAATAAGAACAAAGGATTGGAATCTATACCTGATAACTGTTGTTATAGGTGAATTCCACAAGATGGAGATGATCTTCCCAAGATCCTCCATAGTCTAAGATGCAAGCACGAAGAAGATCTTCAAGAATCTGATTTACCCTTTCAGTCTGACCGTCAGTTTGTGGGTGATAAGCGGTGCTCAGGTTCAAACGAGTACCCAAGGATTCTTGGAACGCTTTCCAAAACTGACTAGTGAAAATGGGGTCACGATCGCAGACAATGCTAAGAGGAACGCCATGGAGACGAACAATCTCCCTCATATAAATCTCAGATAAACACGAAGCTGTGCGGGTAGATCTGACTGGAATAAAATGAGCGGACTTAGTCAATCTATCCACAATGACCCAGATGCTTTCATTTCCCCTCCGAGATCTCGGCAATCCATCAATAAAGTCCATAGAAACTTGTTCCCACTTCCAGTTTGGAATTTCCAAAGGCTGCAATAAACCGGGTGTTTTCTGATGGTCTGCCTTAACTTGCTGGCAAGTCGCACATCTACTGACAAAGATGGAGACATCTCGCTTCATACCCTTCCACCAGTATAGCTTCTTCAAATCCTGATACATTTTAGCTACGCCAGGATGAATGGAGAGTCGGGACTGATGATGTTCCCGGAGTAATTCCTGCCTTAAACCGTCAACATTAGGGACACAAATCCTTCCATTTATCCTTAAAACTCCTTTATCATCGATCTGAGCTCCCTTTCCATCATAGCTATTACCACCAATTCTGCTACGAACACTTCCCTTTATACGCCTAAGCATCTCGTCTTCATCTTGTTTAGCCACGATACGATCCAAAAGAGGGGAAGATACAAAAATCTGACATAACAAAGATTTCTTCCTGCTTAGCGCATCTGCCACTACATTGGCTTTCCCAGGAGTATAGTTGATGTCGAGGTCATATGCAGCAAGGAACTCGAGCCATCGCACTTGTCTCTGATTTAAATCTTTCTGGGTAAAGATATATTTCAGAGATTTATGATCAGTAAAGAGATCAAACTTAGCTCCCAAGAGATGGTGTCTCCAAAGCTTCAAAGCAAATACAACAGCCAGCAATTCTAAATCGTGAGCAGCGTAATTAGATTCATGTGTCTTCAGCTGACGACTAGCATAAGCAATTACTCTCCCATCTTGCATCAACACTGCTCCCAATCCTTCTCGACAAGCATCGGTGAATACCGTTAATCTTTCACTTCCATTTGGTACAATAAGTACTGGGGCGGAGGTGAGCTTATCCTTTAACTCTTTGAAAGCAGCCTTACACTTATCGCTCCATACAAACTTGACATTCTTCCGAGTTAGAGCAGTCAGAGGTGCCGAAATCCGAGCAAAATTCTCAATGAATCTTCGGTAGTAGCCGGCAAGGCCTAGGAAACTACGGATATCGGTAGGAGTCTTAGGTTCTTCCCAATCTTGGATTGTAGCAATCTTGACTGGATCAACAGAAACTCCTTCTCTAGAGACAATATGTCCAAGGAATCGGACTTCTTCTTCCCAGAAATGGCATTTAGAGAACTTAGCCTTCAATTGGTGATTCCGGAGAGTCTCTAAAACATACATCAAATGAACTCTATGTTCTTCCTCAGACTTGGAGAAAACAAGGATGTCATCAATAAAGACAAGGACAAATTTATTGAGCACATCGCGGAAAACTCGGTTCATCAAGTCGACGAAGAAAGCAGGGGCATTTGTCAAGCCAAAAGGCATAACTAGCCATTCAAAGAAGCCGTTCTCAGTTCGGAAAGCAGTTTTGGGGATGCTTTCCTCAGCAATTCTTAGCTGATGGAAACCTGTAGCTAAATCAAGCTGAGAGAAAACAGTTGCTCCAAAGAGTTGATCGAACATATCGTTTATGCGGGGCATAGGATATCTGTTCTTCATGGTAAGCTTGTTGAGTTCTCTATAATCAACACACATCCTGAGAGAACCATCAGATTTTGTGACAAAGACAACAGCTGCTCCCCATTCAGAGAAGCTAGGTCTAATCAGACCTTTGGAAGATAAGTCTTGAATCTGATTTCTTAATTCGCTCTTCTCTCGTGGTGCCATTCTTCTTGGTGGAAGGACTACCGGTCGTGCTCCAGGGATAAGATCGATACGGAAATCAATTTCCCGTTTTGGAGGTAAAGAAGTGACTTCCCCAAACACGTCGGGAAACAGTTTGACTACAGGGGTAGAATGGATATCATCCGGAAAAGTGTCAAGAGAATAGATGAAACTACCAGCAAACTCCTGAGGCAGCTTACACTGGATCTCTAATGGATTCCCTAAATCATCTTTAAGAACAACAGTACGAGAACTACAAGAGATATCTGCACCATGCCTATCTAACCAATCGCCTCCGAGTAAAAGGTCGAAAGCGTCGAAACCCAAAACATAAAAGTCTCCAGTGAAGCATTGTTGGAAATGGAGGAGCTTCACATCCCTACAAACTTTACTAAGGTTCGCAGGACCACCGATGGGGTTTGAGACACATAAAGGTATAGAAGAAAGTTCAGGAGAAAGGCGATGTTCAAATCTATTACAGAGATCGGATGAAATGAAGCTGTGGGAAGCTCCGGTATCGAATAAAACTCGAACGGGTAATTTGAACAAAGTAAAAGATCCCTGAAGAGTACCTTGAGAATCATCTGGAGCTGGAGCTGGTGCAGGTGCAGGCTGCGGAGCTGTAGAAGATGCAGCAGTTACTGCAAAGACTCCGGATGTCGTGCCCCTCTTTTGAGTGGGACAATCCTTCTTGTAGTGTCCTGGCTGGAGGCAGATGTGACATAGATCCCTCCTAGCAAACTGAGCTGGTGGTGGAATGGAAGCACCCAAGGTAGGACAGCGATTGGCAAAATGTCCTTTCTGGTGGCATCTGTGGCAAGTGATGGTGGACAGATCTACAGGTGGCCTCGCAGAAACGGAAGATGATGATGATCCCAACCCTTGAGCCTTGTTCCTCTTATGACGGTAGAAATTTGATTTCCTCTTTCTTGAATTACCGGAAAACCGAGCTGATGCAGACTGGGCAGCTGGGGTGTTCTTAGATGTAGGGTTCTCGTACCGGAGAGCCATATCCATCAATGCCGTAAATGTCCCATGCACATGAGTAATGAGTCGATCGTAGAACTCAGGTCGAGCTCCAGCGATAAACTTCTCGTTCAGCTTGAGCGGGGTGTCAATCAGGTTCAGACCATACTGTGAGAGTTCGTTAAACTTCCTCTCATACTCCGTGAAGGTCATATTGCCTTGCTTAAGATCCATGAATTCCCTATAGAGTTGAGACTTGCCTGCTTCGGGCATCCACTTGGCCAGAAAGGCCTCCCTAAAGCACGATAAGAGTTTAAAAGATAGATTCAAAGATGGAATTCAAATCCGAATTTTTGACAACCAAAAGATACCTAAATTGCTCCCAAGTGAGGTCAGCCTCATTTGTCTGAGCAGTAATAGATAGCCACCAATTCAAGGCAGCGCCCTTCATCTGCCAGGCTGCGAGTTGCCTTTGCTGGGCATTAGTAATCTCGAGGCAGGAGAAAATCCTTTCTAAATCTCGAAGCCATTGCTGAGCTTCTATGATAGTCTCTGTCCCCATAAATTTTGTGCCACCTAGCTCAACATAGTCCTTGCACAATTTAGTGAAACGGACAGGGGCAGCAGGAGGAGGAGCGACTTGCCCTCGACCTTGATTATTTCTTCTATTCATCCTGAAAGATTAAGGATGGATACTAAGGATAGAGAAAAATATCAATAAGATAAAATTAAGAAACTAACAAGAGCTCGAATATAACGATGGAGAGAAAGAAGAAGTGTTGGAAACTTATTTTAAAATAGGAAATTTTATACTAAAATACTTCCTTTAAAATCTTTTTGAAATCATTTTATATTTTTAAAATACGTTCTCTCACAAGAAAAGATTCCGGAATTTGACTTCACTCATTCTAGAGTATTGCTACTCTATCTCTAATGAGTTTTTTGTTCCTTAGCTATGGATAAACCTGGCTCTGATACCAACTGTAACGACCCACTATTTTGTACTATTCGAATTCGACAATAATAGAACGTGTCAAGCTGGAATAGTTCAAAATAGTAGATTGTAAATATAGCTACGGAACAAATGAAACCAAATACACAGAATCACAGACACAGATATCAGAATCTCACAGCGGAATATAAAATAATACAGTGGTTCATGAAGCCACTGAAAACCATTACCAACAGAAATACATTGTTTACAAATCTTTAGTACAATTTTTTAAGCCATAAGCAAAATAGTTCCCGAATGTCTTGAATTACAAAATATATAAAGACGAAGAAGCTTCCAACTAGCAAGAGTGATCTAGTTCTAGCTCCAGAAAGAAAAGCTGAATCTGCAACTCAGGCTGACCCGAGCGTACAATAAAACAAAACACTCGAGTCAGGACATACATACTTATATAATGTAAGCTAAATCAAGTGTACTGTAATGTAAAGAGCAAGTAACTTAAAGGATGCTTGGGATCGCCCATCCTCTAAGGATCCGGTAAACTATTTACTATATAGTATATTGCGCTATTATAATAGTGTCTATATTAAAATAAACTTACTTTTTAATAGCGTTAAGGGGTTACCCATATAGCCCTTAACACGTAATAGTCCCAGTAGTCCATCCAATATCATAGCTCCTCCTACTCGGGAAGCAACTAGAGGATACCACACGGGCTACGGGAGAAAACCAAACTCGTACAAGGCTCGATATGGTAGGTGACACGGCACAACTAGGCAATGCCAGGGTAGATATACCAATTGCTATCCGGACCGGTGGTAACGCGAAGCCGCAGCAACCGCCCACCTCGAACAACACTCCCAAATCAAAGGTGCGCACCAAACAATCACAAAAGTAATAGAAGGGCAAACGAAGAAGTGCGTTCGATCAGAGGAGCTACCTCATTAATCCGAGAATCGCTCCTGTTTTAGCCACCTTATGCCAACTCACGGGAGTCGGGTCCACGTATATACCTTTCAAGAAACCGTCACCACCATCCTACTTCATTCTGGAATCTCCACCGCGTACACGGTTGTCAAAGTGGTTTTCGGTATCGACAGAGAGTATGTCCATATCCGATCCCGGTCTCTTTGCCAACCAAACGTTATTATAACCCGTGGTTATAGTTTGAAAAATGGTATTTATTTTTCCAAATCAATATATATTTCAAATACCTTAAATTTTCACATCCTTGATTTAAACAAAATTTTTTTTTTTAAAATATACCATTTCAATTTATTCAATCAAATTTGGAATTTATTTCTTTTATAATAGAAATCATATTTTCCTTTAAAATCTATCCAAACTCAATTTCTAGATTCTTTTATTTATTACATATTTAAATTCCAAAGTTTAACTTATTCTCAAAATCTTCCATAGATTCTCAAATAGATCCATCTTAATTTCTACAGCATTCAGGGAATGCTGTCTAAAGTTATGAGTTTAACCTAGTCAAATTTCAAAAGATAGCATTTAAATGCGGTTGTAGATTTTTAGATTTAAAATCTATTTCTAAATATAACTTGTTATATATATATAATACTCTAAATTTAAATCTTATCCTTTCAAAACTCCAGAATTTCTTAACATTTAAAACATTTATTCTATATTTATTTATTTTTAACATTTAAAACATTATAAAAAATTTTACTAGAATATCCTGAATTTCTTAAAAATAATTTAAAATATTCCCAGAAAATAATATATATAAACCACGGGCCTGTATAAGATTTTCTAGCCTAGGTCAAGTGAAACGGATCTATATCATTTCAATCCGATATTTACACAACTCCGGGTTCTATCATTTCGAACCCGCAATCCCAAGATAATTTACAGCAGTTAACAAAATAAGTGATCAATAAAAAATCAATTAGGCCTATCATTTCAGCCCATACCATCTATAATAACAGGGAACTTACAGTGGTGATTTAAGCAGTAAATAAACAATAACATAACTGCAGAAATAATATAACAGATAATACTGATGAGATGTCAATTTTAAACGGGTCCATCATTCTATATTACACTACAGACAGATAATAGTGAAATGCAATCATACACATACACTTGCAATAATTTACGAAATATAAATACGTATGTCTGGTGAGAAATACTCACCTGGGTGTTGCAGAAAATTTGAATTCAAAAATGACAATTCACCGGTACAGACTGACAGAGAGTAACGGTCAAATTTCCCGGGCGTCGCCTAGATTTAGATCTAGAACAAAATAGGAACGCGACTTAGATTTTATAGTCAAAGAAAATTCAAAGATAAGGAAGAGAAATTTTTGACTTGCTCGACCCAAAATTTTTCTAAAACACGATTGCAAAATGAATACGAGTGCACCCCTAACTTGTTCATGCCTACCCTATACATATGCACCGCCTACCCTTTTTTTCTTCTTTTTTTTTTCTCTTTCCTTCCAGAATCTCAAATACATATCAGATCACCCCTGCACAGACAACTCTACAATATTTGTCTCCAACTCGAGTTTCCCCTCATTTTGCTTCGAGTCACAACAGGGTTTTCTTCGAGTCAAATTTAGTCTGCTTCGGGTTAAATAAGTATCTGCTTCGAGTCATTTGTGGAAGTGTTGAAACACTTCAATTTCCAGAAATCCACCTTCTCTGGCCTTCACTGCCATTCCTTCCTCCTACCACTGACTTCACCTGTCCATCCACCTCCTATACACCAAGCTAAAAATGTCAGACCCTTCAGACCTGCACTTGAGTGTCTCTGCTGTGCACAGGCCCTGTGCACGTGCACCCTTAGATATGCAAACTGTGGCACCTATCTCCCCCTTCAAAGCCTTCCACTTCTACTGTTAGCCTATCAACTTATCTGAGCAAAACAGTCTCAACCTAACATAAATCCACCTATGCACCTTTCAGATCTGCCAGTCTTCATTCAAACCTTCCCCCTTCCAGATTTTCAGACCTGGCAGCTCCACCAACCTCAGCCATATTCAACTACACTTCAGTTTACATGCTACCCTATCTCTCATCTATCAGTGCTACATCTAGTATGTGTGCAGACTGAATTATGAAGGTAGATCTGAACTTAAACATGCCTACATATGCAACTGACACCATATTCATATGCACTGTCTGAACTACTAATATGATTTATACATATACCCTATCATGATGCAGACAACTCTTATACAAAATTATATGAATGGTGGGTCTTGAACACTTAAATATGTATGTAGATGCAACTGAAATCATCTGCCTACCTGATGCAAACTAAAAATCATATTCATATGCACTGACTACCACTATGATTTATAACATGCCTTATCATGATACAAGACATACTCTTATACAACATTATAGCCTACTCCAACACTGCAGGCTTCATCAAACAGAACACACAACCCAGACTTGTTCATATCTCCCCAGATCTACATGTCTCCTACTGCTGATATTATGCTATCAACAGATTTGGCTATCAACTATAGACTGCTTAGGTTTCACCAAACATCCTATATGTCAACTCTGTAAATCTATAGAGACAGTACACATACAGATCCTATACCAAAAATGGCCTGGCCGAGCAAGACACAAAAATGACAGGGAGAAACTTAGAATAGGAAGGAAAAAGAAGGAAGACCATTACCTGAATTTACTGAGCAAAAGAACTGACTGAATGTAGAGAAAAATATGTAGAAAAAGGTGAAAGATATATAGGCCGAGACTTAAAATTCCAGAGGAGATCAAGGCAGTTTCTTATGTAATGACTCTGGAAATTTTCGAGCAAATCAAGCTTCCAGTTTCAATTAAAAGCCTGATGCGTGATCTAGGTTTTAATTATTGATGATGCAGAGATGAAACAAATTTAAATACACACGTTACAAATAAAATAAAACTTGCGTGGTATATGCTCTGATATTGAATGTTGAAGCAAAGGAATTGATATGTTTTTCAGTTTTATATTTCCAGAGCATATTAAATTTCGAACATAATCAGTGGTTACAGATTTATTGGTGATTTGCATGATGTTAGCTTGGTCATGAATGAGATAGAGATGGATGGATGTGCATGCTTCAGTTTTGAAAATGAGGAATGTACAAGTGCAAAAGAACGGCCGAGAGAATGTGAACACAATGGCTTTGGTTTGAACGTTTTAAATATATAAATGTTGTGATTATTTTGGTTAAATCTTCCTCTGATTTAGATTGATATTTTTAAATGCAAGTGTTAACGTTTCATTTTTTTTTTTATGTAGTCAGTTAAAATTTTACGTATGTCAAAAATTATATAAAACAACGGTCCGAACCAACGTCCGTCTTGAAATCACTGACCAAAAATTTTCTTCAGAAAAATTTGAAAATATTATTTTTACACTGCGTTAAACAGACGCAGTCTAAAATATCAAAAATTTTCACAAAAATGACATTTTGAAAACACACGTTTTATAACGTCACTTTAACCCGATAAATCATGCGTCTTTCAACTCGAAATTTAACGGTTCGATCCTAGCTTAAAATTTTACAGTTATTATTTAATTTTATTGTCATATAAAAATTTTCAAAATATATCTCAAATTTAAATATTTAACTATATTGGTAAACCCAATTTATAAAATATATTATTTAAAAATAAAAACAAATTAAATAAAATAAATAAAATAACAAGCTGAACTTGGGTTGTTACATAAACTTTAAATTAACTTTTTGAAAAGTATTAAATTTTAAAACAAAGCTTCAGATTACAATTCATTCATATACAAATTATTAATGGATTAAATTTCAAAAAAATATCAAACTATAACATATACATACATATATGTTACAATTTGAAAATTCAACTTTATTTAAAACAAAAGATCTTCTATTCACAATATATATCAATTGTATATATATTATAAATAGAATTAAAATTTTATTGGCTTTGACAAACAATCTTATCAATATTTCCAGATTAAAAATTTATCAACCTTTAAAAGATTAAATTAGCCAATTTTAAATTAAAATTATAAAGAAAACTATCAAACCAGCTTAATTATTAACATAGATTATTAAATTTATATCGCCCAAAATTCCGGGTCGTTACATCTGACATGAATAATTCAAAATACCGAATTGTTAATTTAAATTGGGCAAACGTAACATATACAGTAAATAAATCAGTCACAGAACACAGACATAGAGTAATAAAATGCAGCGGAATAGATAAAGAATAGTAGTTCATGAAGCTATTATATACATCAGAGTTAGAAAAAAAATACATCAGAATATCCCAGATGCAGTGAAGTCTCCAGTACGAGCAGATGACTTCTCTGAACAAATCAACTGGATGACTGAAAGGATACATAGTTGGATCTTCAAGCAAAGCTCCAACTTCGAAGGTGAGCCTCAAATGTTGTATCACTCAGTCTGACTCGAGCGTAAAGCAAAACACAAAACACTCAAGTCGGGATTAACATTCTTATATCTATAAATCTAACTCAAGTGAAATATCAACTGAAATATAGTTAACTTAAAGGACGTTGGGATAACCATCCTCTAAAGGTCCATGGAACCGTCTATGAGGTAGAAATATATACTATAACACCGAGGTCATTTCAAATTAATTTATACTTCATAACAAAAATATCTTTTCATTTCATATATATATTTTCCAAAATATACATAAATATTTATAGAGTAGAATATTTGTAGTTTCCTCAACTTAACAAATCGTTTTCAAAATCAACCCGACCTTCCCATTGAAATTAAATTCAATCTCAATTTTATCAATTTAAATTCAACTCAATTCCTAAAATAACCACTTAAATTTTATCGATCTCAAATTCGGATTTGTAATCACAAATTACCCCTTTATATTCAATATATTTCAAACCTTGAGTATTTAATAATTTCAAAACTAAGGTTGGAATTTATATTCAACAATTTATTGTCCTATTATTTAGTTTTAAAATATTCACCAAATAAATCCATAAAATAAAACTCAAATTTCTAACAAATAAATATTTCCTTCAATTTATTTATACTAGAAATATTCATTTAATTTACTTTGAGTAAAAATCCAGTTATAAATATCGTACCTTTAAATTTCCCATTCAATAATTTCAAATTGATTTAACTAAATATAATTCTTAATTTAATACCATTTCAGCTAAATCCTAATTTTATCTCCCCACCTTAATTTATCCCAGTTATTGCAAAATTCTATTTGAAATATAATTTACATAAATATTTAACATAATTTTTGTATTATATCAATCTTAAATAAATTAAATATTATTACTAAATCTATATATACAATTTTCATTTATATAATATCTTAAGAATCAAATTTATTAAACCATATATTTCTTTCCAAAATTATTGAAATTATTTTCAAAATATTTATATGGACCAACGGTGTCTGTATATATTTCATACCATATAGTCAAGTGCTACAGATATTTATCATTTCTATCCGTATACTAAATATATACGGTGGATATCATTACAACCCGTAATCCCAAATTCAATTAAATGAAAATCTCTTGGGTTTATCATTTCAACCCATAACGATTTTCTCCTATTCTAAAGTCTGTTCGGGTATGTATCATTTCAACCCATAGTGATTTCTAAACTACAGGGAACTTGCAGAGTGATAACAGAAAATATAATAAAATAACAGGCATATATCATCAATAACAATATAATATAAACAACAGAATATGGTGCCACATCCCGCAGGTGAACAGTTACAGATAATAGCATATATAACAAATTTAAATAACTACAACAGCACATTTCAATTGTCGTTTCAACTGAAATCAAATTTAATGAATAAAAGAATGTTGATCGTGAGTGATTGCTCACCTCTCGAGCCTAGAGAATACAGAAGATGACACGGATATGCATACTGCTACAGACACTAAAATTTTAATTATGAATCGAAGTAAAGCAAAATCGGCACGAATTCAACGATCAAAGCTGATAACAAGAATTAATGGAACAAGTCAGAACGGGATCCGCGAAGATAATGGTATGAGTGCACTCATATATATATATATATATAACTATTTATATAAAGTCATATTCTAAATTCAACACATATTAAATTAAATTAAATATATATGTATTTATATTTTCCAAAATCATTGTTTTTTATTTAAAACACATAAATTAGAATCAAGCATATATACAATATGAAATTTGAAATAAAAACAGACTAATATTAATCATGTGCTAGGTTACAATACTGACATATTTTAGCTGTAAGAAAGAGTATAATGAAAGAAGTCAACATCAGTTATAATATATTTATATAAACCAAATGTAACATATATTTAGTTGACATAACAAATGAATTATTTTATAAAATAATATACATTGGGCGCTATTTCATAAAAATGCACATACAATACCATTTATATACGAACAAAAAAAGTAGCTTATATATATAGATATACTATTTAAAAATCAATATTTACATTTCAACTAACATCAGAAAACAAATATAAACTTTATACTTTATATATGTTTTATGGAAAAAGATAAAAAAAACAAAACGCAAAGTGGATCCAACGTTTGGAATTCAGGGATTAGTCCTAAGGCTAATACACTGTCGGATCATTTTTATTAAATTTTTGGATAAATTTCAGTAGAAGAGTAGCAATTTATTTAAAATAACGTGGTGTGAAATGAATTGATGGAATGAATAAAGTAACGTATTATTAGTGCCCAAATAATCAAATGACACAATACGTTGGTTTCTTAATAACGACGGTAACGTTCAATTTGCTAAAAGTTAATTTAGGACGTTATCTTCGGCTTATTTGTAAGCGATTGATATATCATACCTCTTTTAAATTTAAGATCAGCTCATGGCACGGCGTATGAAAATTCAAATTCCATCGCATCATATATTTATTATTTTCAGTTTAGAAATGTATGATCTTATCAAAAAAAAATTGGCTATAAATGACGTAAAACACCACTGCTTATTAAATTTGTCGTGTACTGCGTTTAAATACTTCCAAAGCGTTTGTCAATTTATATAAAAGCTATAATGAAAGGAGCGAAAAGAGAAACAAAGAAAGAAAGAATATATATATATATATAATAAAAAACATGGGGAGAGAGACGAAGATACAGATGGTGGTACGTATCTTGTTCTATTCATAAGTAAATATCGCCATAAATTCCTTTGCATATTTTTAATTGCTATAACCAATGCTTTCATATATAACAGGTCCAATCTTATATACATAGCTACATATTATAAAGGGTTATGAAAACTTATATATATACACCTTATAGTATAATATATATAACTAGATAAAATGTATATATTAGATAATGGAATACAATAATATAGATGAAAAGAGAATTGCAGCAAGCTAAAATTTATAATAATAAAAAAAGTGTTGCAGGAAGTTGAAAACAACAACTAATGCAATAATATTTATTATAAGTTTCGAAATCCATTAGACAAAAGAAAACACAGCTTGTATAACATATCCATTAAACAAAATAGACTATATATAGTACTGGTACATATTCATGCTATATGTAAACATTTAAAAACGAAACATATATTGCAATATGATACGTATACCATTTATAAAAATATGGATGACAAGGGGAGGAGGCATGGAGTGGGTTGTGGCTCTTGACAGGTGGTTCGAGCTGTGGCGGCGGAGGCTTGACGAAGCTATAGGAAGGAGAACTGGTCCTTTTTCATTTTTCCATCATATGTGTTTTAGCATTGTAATGGAAAAAATCTCTTTTTTTTTCAAGAAGCAACAAAGAGGAAGAAAAAATGAAGCTAAATAGGCTCAGAGACTACACGTTATAAATATATAATATAGTTGAATGGTAGGAATGAGTAATCCAGCAACTAAAATTGGAACCATGGAAATAGAGGGGTCAATCGCTAGAATTTAGGAGGTATGAATGGTAATAGTTGTTTGAATTGTATACCAAATATATAACTTTATATTCCATTATTAATTGAATAGGAGAAATGAATGGGTGGAGAATGAGCTGTCCATTTATGATATACTGTTACATATAATTTATTAAAGAAGAAACGGTAGAATAATGATAGATTTGAGTTATATACTGGTGTGATGCAATAACAACGGTCAAGTTGATAAGGTGGATATTTAAACAATTTATTGCTTGATTGGAAAGCATGTGAGTATGGAAAGGCAAAGATATTAAAATGGAAAAAGGAATGGACAGAGAAATTTAAGCGAGGATAAAGCATACAGGAATAAATATAGAGTAGTAGGATGGTCATGATAATTCAGTGGATAATTAAAGCAACTTTTAATGCCACCAGCTGCACGTTCAAATCTGAAAAGGCAGAGTAACAGACCATATAATAAATTGATATGATGGATTGATAATAGCTGCAAGTATATATTTTATAAAAAGAACGGACGGAGAAAATTTTGTGAAACGTACTGAAAATAAATATGAAGTACTTATTATATTATACGTTTCATTTTGAATGCAGAGTCCAAAATTTGAAAGCCAAGTAACGGTCAACCCTTGATTTGGTGAAAATAATTGTAGAAATTAATAAAAGAAATAAATAGCAATGGTCACGTTGCTTTGATTTAGCTGACCCATCAAAGCAAATTATTTATAATTTAACCGGTAGGAAACGTAAAGGAACGTACCACCATAAAAATGAAATTGATAACATCTGTGCATTGATTCTGCAATATTTATTAAAGAAATTGATTCTGCAATATTTATTAAAGCAATTTATTAGCTAGCTTGAATTAAATAGAATTTCACAATGGAATAAACTATGATAAAATAAATTGAAAATTTAAAATCTGCTATGTTTAATTGGACGTAATCCAAATATTAAATTTTTATTTCAAAATATTATTATATAAAATTTCTTAAAAAGTTTCAATTAATTAAGTTAAATAAAACCATTTAAAACTATTAAAATCTACGGGTCGTTACACATTTTAATCTCAAGCTAAAATTCAGTTCAAACTCAAAACAAGGTTTTAAAAAAATTAAACCTGGAAACAAAAAGCAAAATCATCTCAAACTCAAAATCAAACAAAGCAGATCAGAAAGCAAAGCAAAGATCAACTTAAAACTGAAGCATGTAAGTTAATTTAAATTTTATCAAAACAATCTTCAAGCTGATCAATGCCAGATCATCTTAAACTTCAAGTTTCATATCAGATCAAAATATTCAAGATCATCTTCCAGACTTTAAAACTCTACTCTATTTTCAAAACTGTGAGTAAACTCTTAACCCTATATATATGTATCTTGATCTGCCTGTGATAAATGCTTGATTGTGTTATAGCGAAATGTTGGTATAGATGTAAATATTTCTGCACGTATATGTATATATAAACATAGAATAATTGATGCATGTCTGTGTATATGTATATATATAGATCTCTGTTATATTACACAGGCTCAAATTTCACTTAAAGAAATTCATATCTTCTTATCTAATCTGTTTCAAGCTATGATTCCTAAAAGAAAAATGATTGTATAGATGCTATTTTATTTTTAAATTGGTTTCATGTGTCTATATTAAGCAATTAATTCAAAAACAATGAATTACAGTAAAAATAAAACAAAGTCAGGAAATTCGATAATCAAGTTTTATTTGAAACAATTTTATTAAAACCAACTCTTTTGTAAATGATAATTGTTATCCAAGTTTTGAATTGATTAAAAGGTTTTTTAAATAAAAATTGTTTTAAATTAATTAAGCTTAAAAAAGTTTAAGATACATATAACCTTTATTTTAAAGTTTATTTTAAATAAGCTTAATAATATTAAGAAGTTAGTTAAGAAGAGATGTTTTAATTGTTAATTAACGTTAAAATCTAAGTTAATTTACTTGTTAATTACAAGGTTTATTAAATAAAGATTTTTAATGATAATTAAAGTAATTAATTGAGATAATTGGATTATCTTTTAATCAATTAAAGTCTTAAGTGATTAAAGATTTATTACTTAATGAAAGTAATTAAACGATAATTGCTTGATGAAAGTAATTTAGAAGGATAATTACCCAATGTAATTAAAAGGATTAATTATTTAATTACTTAAAGAATTATTAATTAATGTGATTAATTAAAGGAAAATTAATCAAGGTGATTAATTTATTTATGTGATAAATTAAAGGTTAACTAATTAAGGTAATTAATTAAAAGATAATTAATCAAGAGTTAATTAATTTATGTGATTAATTAATATTACTGCAATTAAATTAAGGTTAATTAATTTATGTGATTTATTAAGGAATGATTAATTAATAATTAAGGATTAATTAATAATTAAGGATAATTAATCAGTAATAAAGGATAATTAATTATGTCATCAATTTATTAGATAATTAATTAAAATCGTTCGGTAATTACTTAATGTTAGTTAAGTAGGGTTTGGTAATTAACCCATCTGTAATTAATTTAATTATAATTATGTGATCAATTAGTCTTGCTTATGGAATGATTGGATTGTATTGAATGCTTTGAATTGTGTGATATCCCTGATCTGTAATATTCTGTGATATAAATTGTTTGAATTAAGCTGTGTGTAAATTATTTATTCGTGTTGAATTTATATATTTATCTGTGAATCTGTAAATGAAGATAAGTGTTATAGGACGCTTATCAATATTGCTGTGTTTGGATTGTGATGATTGATGATATTGTATTGTTGTGTGTAAAACCCCTGGACTGCACCACACACACAAATATAGATTTCACGGGAAATCGGTTAAGGCACATATATTTTGAATTTAAATATTATTTTGTTTAAAAGTTGAATTTTGAATCCTATTGGTTTGGAAGTAAAAATGAGTTGAATATGAAAAGCTTTTGGAAAGGAAGTTTGAAATTAAAATTTTAGTTGAATATAATATGTCTTGTTAAAGTTTTGAAATTAATGTGGAAACTATGGTTAAAAAGATTATACAAGTTATAATGTGTGTGTGTATATATATATGGATTTTAAAATATTTTTAAGTATCTTTAAAAGTATTATTTTGGGAATTTAAATTTAACCCCAAGTTTATTCTTTAAGGGCTATAACTTGGGCATACTGAATTGGATTTTTCTAAAACGAAAACTCTTTGTTTTCAAATGATAATACCTTTCATATAATGAAAGAACTTCCAGTTTTTGTTGGAAGAATTTCAAGTTGTAAATCAAGTTTGAAGTGGAAATTTTTTTTGAAAGCTATCAATGAATCTTTGTGAAAGATTGGTGAACCTTGGTTTCAAATTGAAGTGGATTTTAAAAGGTGAATATTTTGTTTAAAATATTAAAAGTGTAAATTTGTTTTAAACCATTCAAAACAAAGGTTTTGAGAAACAAATGTTGAAAAGTTGTGACTTGACTAAGATCCTAATATATCCATATGGTTTTTAAATTAAGCGCTCATTATTCGGCGGGAGAGGACTTTATGTCATATAACTCATTTCGAATAATGATATGACGAATTGGATAGCATTTGAAGACGGTGGTGAAGAGTGGGTATTTTCGAAAGTGAAAGGATTACCTGTCGAATGTCTCTGCACCGAATGGCCCCGGTATAGAGATTTGATCACCCTTTGTGATGGGGAGTCAAGACGTGATTAGGGATTATCCGAATTTGCAAGGCATCTTTTGAAGTATCTCCGGTTCTGTTCGAAACCCGAAACGGACTTGTATGGACGTATATCTGACGTTACACTATGAGATATAAAGCTGGTTTCTATCAAATGCATTTCTATTTGGTGGTGGAGAATTTATTCTCTTAGCTTAACACCCTTCTCTGAGACGTACGAGCTCAGAGGTTATGTAGTTGATATTTACTAGTGATATATTCCCAATTTGGTAATGTGGCATACTAAGTTTTGCTGATATTTGTTGATCAAAGCATGGCTTTTGTGAAAAGCGTAGCTTTGTGGGACATGACTTAATCAGGACCTCACAACCCGAAAATGGTTGAAACAAGAAGGATGCAGCAAGGTTATCCGGAGTCGCGCCCCTTAGGGTATGTCCATTTCCTTCTGAATAAAAAGTGGTATCATGGTGTGGAGCCCAGATATTTAACTTTGTGGTTGTTGCTATTTGTTCGTAAATCCTGGGATAAAGGTTGGTTACGACCGGGGGATGGCACACTCGTGTCAGTAGTTACCTAGTTACAGAGGTAACCCAGCCTTGTGTTGGCAGAGATCCAGTTAAGTTCTCGGGGCATCCCTTTAGAGGCGTACCCATGTGGTGTAGGAAGTTCCTTAGCCTGACCATTATTGGAAATCCAATTATCTAATATGCACCTTGTATGGTTTTAGTTGTAGAACCTGCCATTTTACATGGTAGCTATAGTAGGCATACTATAATGGTAGGTATGCTGGCTAAGATTAGTATTATACTTGCAAATGTTTTCTGCACTATGCAATAATAATAATATCAAAAGTATTTTGCGTATCAAGCATTTTTGACATAAGGAGAAATCTCCTTCAAGTGTGCCCTTGCATTGTGTGTGTGGCGGGAGGCCTTATGGCAGTTTCATTTTCCAGAAAGAATTGTGATTTTCTTTTAATTTCTTTTTTTATTCATAATAAACTGCTTTTGTTTGCTTACACCAGTCCCATGACTGGCCTGGAGTCTATTGTTCCCATTCTAAACTCTGGGTGCCCACAATTTTCCACACGGGCAACCTAGAGTCAGGTTATCAATAGATAGTAGATATGGATCTAGAATTCTTTGGTTTGGCAATTGCATTCCCAGACTGACCTTGCTTAAGTCGACGTGGTGGTGGTTCGAGCTTGAAGTCTTTTGAGCTTTGGCATTAGAGATGCAGTTTGTGGATTCACTCTCTCTTGGAGATCATGTTGGAGTTATCTCTTCCTCTGTTGTCTTGTATCTTCGATATATATTGATATTCAATTATATCATTGTTGTATCGAATATTATGTATCAATAAAATTTATCTTCTATTTCTGCTATATTGTATTTACTTAATGCGTTATAAGCTTCGGTGAACCGGATTTCAACATTTGAATCTGCGGCATTTGAATACGGGTGAAGTATAGATGTCGATTTTCGAGCGCTAATACCAACTATAACGACCCGCCTTTCATTTTGAACTGTAACAACCGGGCCTGGTGCGCAGCGGAAGCATGGTGGGGCCATAACCCATAGGTCCTAGGATCGTAACCTGGCTCTGATACCAGAAATGTAACGTCCGGCCCCTATAGCCATGCCAACCAAGAGCAATACTAAGTATTAGTGTCAGAAAGCACAGAGAATGGGACTCGATAGGTCAAAATGTTATACTCATTTCCTTGAACTAACACTGGCACGAGAAATTTAATGACTTTTTTTAAACTTACCATTCGTGCTCAGTCTCAGTTCAAAGCAATGGTACAAGATAAATTTTTCCCAAGTTACATGGTACATAATATAATAGAGCATACAGCTCATCACAAATAACAGCAGAATACAAAATACATATCATAATATTAATGTCCACGATACATAGTCTATAGTACATACTACCACTCCCAAAATACATAATAACATACATACCATAATATATATGCTAACTACTCCTAAGTCCAAGCTGTAAAGTCCGAAACCCCAACAGTATAACGCCCGGCCCCTATACTCATGCCAACCAAGAGCAATACTAAGTATTACTGTCAGAAAGCACAGAGAATGGGATCCGATAGGGCTAAATGTTGTACTCAATCCCTTGAACTAACACTGACACGAGAATTTTTATGACTTTTTTTCTACTTATCATTCGTGCTCAGTAGCGGTTCAAAGCAATGGTACAAGAAAAATTTTTCCCAGGTTACATAGTACATAATATAATAGAACGTACAGTTCAACACAATAACGGTAGAATACTTAATACATATCATAATAGTAATGTCCACAATACATAGTCCATAGTACATACCACTTCCAAAGTACATAATAACATACATACCATAATACATATATTAACTACTCCTAAGTCCAAGTTGTAAAGTCCAAAACCCCAAAACGTGGAAAATGATAAGAATGCCGCTACAGTCCACGCAACCTAACCTGCAACTACAATCCTCAGACTGACTCGAGGATTATAAAACAAATCACACGGGTCAGGCTATTTCTAGTGTGAGTGAAGTAAGATCTATGGACAATGATTAGTTCAAACAACTAAATGGAAAGAAAAGCGTCGCATGTATAAGCCAACATGAGGCATATATGTGTGTGAAACAACATGCAGATTTAGTTTCATAAACAATTTATTTAATCAAATAATGGTTTAGGACCAAAAATATCGTATGTAATCCAATACGATACAAACCCAATTTCAAAATTGGGAAGAAATTAGTTTAAAATTTAGTTATTTGTTTAAATGAAATCATTAGTTATAAAAATAATTTATTTATAAAGAAGAATAGTTTAAACGAAATAATTAGTTAATTAAATCTATTTAAAAGGAATAAATTGTTCGATTAGTTTAAAGTGTTAATAAACGTATTAAATCATTTTAATCGATAAGAATATTTTGTAAAATGAATATTGGGTCAAAATTTAATTACTGGATTAAATTAAATCATAATGAATAAATGGTAATTTATTTTTTTCATTGAATTCAAATGTTAATGAAACCATATAATTATTTATACAAGGTATATAATCGTGGAGGATCAAGCTGGAACGAAAATGGGTTGCCTGCATAATTAAAGGTGAGATCTTCTCACTCAAATTTGTTGCCTAGTTAATCTAAATGAATTGATTTAAATTATTGGATATGCTTGGATGAATTTGATAATATCCATTGGATGATAGTATATATGATAGTGTATATGTATATATATTTGGAGTGATTGATTTCCCACATTATATAGTGGATGAGACCCTATGCGTCGCATAATAGCGGATGATATGATGTAATCCCATATATCGCGATATTCTACCTCGAAGTGGAATTGGTATTTAAATTGTTGTGCTAACATCTGTGGATGCAAGGAAACAGGTTGGAGGGATCCAACTGGATTCCTCACATTGTTGAATTTATTTTTATATGTTGTGATGTGATAATTTGTGAATGATTATATTGGTATGAATGATTATATTGGTGATTGAAATCTATTGAAGGCTATAATTTAGCCGAATATATTTTTGGTATCGTAGGATATCAGAAATATAAAGTTGGATTTTTGAAAATTAAAGTAGAAAATTTTAAATAAATTCATTTTAGAGAAATGGATAAATTTAGAAGAAGGAATTTGAAAAGGGTAAAGATTGATTTTTGTAATCCTATCAAATAAATTCCAAAATAGGGGAAAAAGATTTTAATAAATGGATTTTTAGTAATATTGTTTAAAAGTTGAATAATTTATTTAAAATTCGGATTTTAAATAGTTTAGGGGAAATAAAGGAATTTATTTTAAAAGGAAATCAATTTGGAATTTGATTTGGCATTTGAAATAAATTTGGAAATCAATTTGGAATCTGATTTGGTATTTGAAAATAAATTTGGAAATCAATTTGGAATTTGATTTGGTGTTTGAAAGTGAATATTTAGAAATCGATTTGAAAATCGTATATCAGTGGATATTTGGAAATTTAAATTCAAATGGGAATTTATAAAGGAAAGGGAAATTTATTCTAAAAATAAATATTGGTTTAATTTTAAAAAATGTGGAAAGCAAATTTACGAATTTGGGATGTAAATTTAAAATAAATCAAGAAGGATTTATTAATTGATTTAAATGGACCATTTTGAAATGGAAAGTGTATTTTTCCTGGAAAGCCGAGTATGTTTTCGAAGTAGCTTATAATTATAGATTGAAAGTTTTAAGGTTGTTTAAAAAAAGGATGCTTTGGAGAAATTATTTTCTTAAGTTGTTTTTAAATCTTTAAAGTACAAATTTATTAAGTTAATTATAGAAGTGATTATTTTAAAAGATTTAATTGATATTTGATTTAGAAAATGGTTATTTAATTAGTTATACTCTATCTAATAATTTTTTTTTTTTAAATTATTTTGGGCTTAAAGTTTATATGAGATATTAGTATAATATTTTCATAACTAATATTTAAATAAGTGTTTAAACATAGTTTTTATTTTGAATATTTCCAAGTACATATATTTTGGATAAGTGATTTAAATTATTTTAAAGTATTCGAACCCGGAAAATTTTCAATGGAAATAAATAATATTTGGAAATTTATTCCACGTGAGGAAAGTGATTTGAAATTTGTTTCGAAGTGTTGAAGTGTTGAAAATATATCTTGCGAAGATATTTTGAAAATAAATAATTGGGGGAAAATTATTTAAAATCTGGTGATTGTTGCAAATGTTATTTCATAGTTAAATAACCGGCTATCAATATTGGCCTTTAAACGGCATTTGAATTTTGATGCGACTGGGGGTCGGATTCAAATGGATATTCGAAAACCACATCGAATATTTGTGACGGATCTTTTGTGTAAAAGATCAAAGTGGAAATTTGTTGTGATTTACTTGATAACTGAATGTAACGTTTATTTAAAAAAAAAATAAGCGCTCATTATTAGGATTAGCCGGGCGAGGACTTCGTGTCACAAAACCCATTCCGAATAATGATACGACGAAATTGGATTGCATTTGAAGATGATGTTGAAGACCGGGTATTTTCGAAAACGAAAGGATTACCGGTCGAATGTCTCTGCACTGAGTTGCTCCGGTATAGAGATTATATCACCCTTTGTGATGGGGAGTCCGGATGTGATTAGTGATATCCGAATTTGCACGGGCTTCTTTCCTCAATTGGAGGAAGTGCCTACGGTTCCGTTCGAACCCGGATCGGACTTGTATAGATGTATGTCTAACGTTACACTTTGAGATGTAAAGCTAGTTTCTATCAAATACATTTCTGTTGGTGGCGGAGAATTTATTCTCTCAGCTTAACACCCTTCTTTGAGATGTACGAGCTCAAAGGTTATGTAGTTGATGGTTACTAGCGATATATTCCCAATTTGGTAATGTGGCATATAAGTGTTATTGATCGAAGCATGGCTTTTGTGAAAAGCGTAGTATTATGGATGAGACTTCATCAGACTTCACACCCTGGAAATGGTTGAAACATGAAGGATGCAGCAAGGTTATGGGGGTCGCACCCCTTAGGGTATATACATCTCCTTCTGGATAAAAAGTGGTGTTTGGTATGGAGTCCAGATATTTAACTTGTGTGAATTTAAAATGGTTATCTGGTATGGAGCCTAGATTATTCACTTGGTGATTGTTGGTTGAGAGGCGCCTCGGATAAAGGTCGGTATAGACTGGGGGGTGGCATACTCGTGACAATTTGTTACCTAGTTACAGAGGTAACCCGACCTTGTGTTGGCAGAGAGTTAGTTAAGTTCTCGGGGCGTCCCTCCAGAGGCGTAACCATTCGGTGAGGAAGTTCCTTAGCCTGACCATTTGTTGAAAATCTAATCAAACAATACGAGCCCTTTACGGTTGCAGTTGTATAACCTGCCTCCTCAGGTGGTAGCTATAGCAGGCATAATATAATGGTACCTATGCTGGCTAAGATTTATATTATACTTTCGAAATGTTTTTCACACTATGCACTAATAATAATATCAAAAAGATTTCGCGTATCAAGCATGTTTGACTATCATAAGGAGAAATCTCCTCCAATTGTGCGCTTGCATTATGTGTGTGGGGGGAGGCCTTATGGTAGTTTCATTTTCCAAAAGCATAGCGGATTTCTTTTTTCTGTTCTTTGTGAAAATAATTTTTTTAAGATCTCACACTAGTCCTATGACTGACCTAGAGTTTATTGTTCCCATTCTAAACACTGGGTGCCCACAATTTTCCACATAGCCAGCCTAGAGTTAGGTTATCAGTGTTCTGGAGCGATGTCAGGAAAGTATGCTGTGGAGATCATGAGGCAAACTGGATTGGTGAGACGTATCACTTATATTATATAGTATCCGTTGCGTATGGTTTGTTGCAAAGTCAATTTCCATGTGGGCAAGTTATAATAATTGCCACTGATATGTTGTGTTGTGTTGTATATACTATGATAATGTAATGTATCAACTGATATAGTTCTTTTGTTTTGAAGATTATTCATTTGTTTATTATATATTATTCCGCTGCGAATGTGAGATTCTGTTATTGTTTCTGTTTCTTCTTCTATCTTCTTCTTTAACCCTAACGGTTCGGTTTTACGGCATTCGATTGTTCGACATTTGATACAGTGGACGTATTGATGTCGACTTTCGAAAGTTGAAAAATTATTTAATTACATTTTGGTACTAAATGTCACAATCGACGACAGCGGCCATATAACGACCCGCCATGGCAGACAATGGTAACATGAACTTGCTTTTACGGCTAGCCTTTCGACTTCTTGACCTACCCGGTAAGCCAACCCTTCCCCAGGGACATGTAGGGGTAAGAGTCTCCCGTTCGCCACCAAACACGAAGCGAGAACCCCCTATCAAGTTGTATTAAGCAAGGTCAATCATGGGACCGGTGTGAGCAAACAAAAACAGTTTTATTTGAACAAAAACCAACAACAAAAGAAGTAAAGAGAAATCCGCAATGCTTTTTGGAAAATGAAACTACCATAAGGCCTCCCGCCACGCACACAATGCAAACACACAATTGGAGGAGATTTCTTCTTATGATAGCCAAACATGCTTGATACGCAAAAACCTTTTGATATTATTATTAGTGCATAATGCAGAAAACATTTGCAAGTATAATATAAATCTTAGCAAGCATACGTGCCATTATAGTATGCCTACTATATCTACCATGTTAAATGGCTGGTTCTACAACTAAAACCGTACAGGATGCGTATTGGATGATTGGATTTCCAACAATGGTCAGGCTAAGGAACTTCCTACACCACATGGGTACGCCCCTGGAGGGACGCCCCGAGAACCTAACCTGATCTCTACCAACACATGGCCCGTTACCTCTGTAACTAGGTAATTACTAAAACGAGTATGCCATCCTCCGGTTTTTACCGACCTTTATCCCGAGATTCACCAACAAATAGCAACAACCACAAAGTTAAATATCTGGGCTCCATACCATGATACCACTTTTTATCCAGAAGGAAATGGACATACCCTAAGAGGCGCGACCCCCAATAACCTTGTTGCATCCTTCCTGTTTCGACCATTTTCGGGTTGTGAGGTTCTGATGAAGTCTCGTCCCATAAAGCTACGCTTTTCACAAAAGCCATGCTTTGATCAACAAATGATCAGCAACACTTAGTATGCCACATTACCAAATTGGGAATATATCACTAGTAAATATCAACTACATAACATTTGAGCTCGTACGTCGCAGAGAAGGGTGTTAAG
Source organism: Allium cepa (assembly GCA_030765085.1). Lineage (NCBI taxonomy): Eukaryota > Viridiplantae > Streptophyta > Magnoliopsida > Asparagales > Amaryllidaceae > Allium > Allium cepa. Next base: position 269,796,346 of record CM060928.1, read on the forward strand.
CTAAGAAAATAAATTCTCCACCACAAAACAGAAATATATTTGATAGAAACCAGCTTTATATCTCAAAGTGTAACGTTAGACATACGTCCATACAAGTCCATTCCGGGCTCGAACAGGACCAAAGGATCTTCAAAAGAAGCCCTTGTAAATCCGGATAATCCCTAATCACGTCCGGACTCCCCATCACAAAGGGTGATCAAATCTCTATACCGGGGCCATTCGGTGCAGAGACATTCGACAGGTAATCCTTTCGCTTTCGAAAATACCCTGTCTTCACCACCATCTTCAAATGCTATCTAATTCATCGTATCATTATTCGGAATGGGTTATATGATATAAAGTCCTCTCCCGGCTAAACCGAATAATGAGTGCTAAATTTAAAACCATATGGATATTGGGATCTTAGTTAAGTCACAACTTATTACCCAAAACTTTCTTTCAAATGGTTTAAACAAATTCCCACTTTAATCTTTTAAATAAAAGATTCACCTTTAAGATCCACTTCAATTTGAAACCAAGTTTCACCAATCTTTCACAAAGATTCATTCATAGCTTTCAAAACTATTTGCACTTTGATTCACAAATAACTTGAAATCCTTTCAACAAAAACTGGAAATCCTTTCTTTATATAAAAGCCATTATCATTTGAAAACGAAGAGTTTTCGTTTCGGAAAAATCCGATCAAATATGCACTAATTATAGCCTTTAAGGTATAAACTTGGGTTAAATTCAAATTCCCAAAATAATACTTTTAAAATGGTTTAAAACCCATATAAATACATTATATAATTTGTATAACCCTTTTCAACCATAATTTCCAAACATATATTCATAGAACTCAACTTCAAATCTTGAATTCAAATTCAAATCAAACTATTTAAATTTCAAAACTTAATCAAGTTATTCAAAATAAATTTTATCTTTAAAACTACTTTTCAAAAGCTTTTCATACTCAGCCCAATTCCATTTTAAACCATTTGGATTCAAAATTCAACTTTTAAAATCATTTCACCATTTGAATAAAATAATATTAAATTCAAAATATCTGTGACTTAACCAATTCCTCGTGCAATCTATATGTTTGTGTGTGTGGTGTAGTCCAGGGTTTTACACACAACAATACAATATCATCAATCATCACAATCCAAACACAGCAATATCGCTAAGCGGTACAATCTTGCAACGCTTATCTTCATTCACAGATTCACAGATAAATATATAAATTCAACACAGATAAATAATTTACACGCACCTCAATTCAAACAATTTATATCACAGAATATTATAGATCAGAGATATCACACAATTCAAAGCATTCAATACAATCCAATCATTCCATAAGCAAGACTAATTGATCACATAATTATAATTAAATTAATTACTGATGGGTTAATTACCTAACCCTGCTTAACTAACATTAAGTAATTACTTAACCATTTTAATTAATTATTTAATAAATTAATCATATAATTAATTATCCTTTAATTACTGATTAATTATCCATAATTATTAATTAATTAATCCTTAATTATTAATTAATTATCCCTTAATAAATCACATAAGTTAATTAACCTTAAGTTAATTACAGTAATCTTAATTAATCACATAAATTAATTAACCCTTATTAATTAACTTTTAATTAATTACCTTAATTAATTAACCTTTAATTAATCATATAAATAAATTAATCACCTTGATTAACTTTCCTTTAATTAATCGCATTAATTAATAAATCTTTAAGTAATTAAATAATTAATCCTTTTAATCACATTGGGTAATTATCCTTCTAAATTACTTTCATCAAGCAATTATCGTTTAATTACTTTCATTAAGTAATAAATCTTTAATCACTTAAGATTTAATTGATTAAAAGATAATCCATTTATCTCAATTAATTACTTTAATTATCATTAAAAATATTTATTTAATAAACCTTGTAATTAACAAATAAATTAACTTAGATTTTAAAGTTAATTAACAATTAAAACATCTCTTCTTAATTAAGTTATTAATATTATTAAGTTTAAATAAACGTTAAAATAAAGGCTATATGTATCTTAAACATTTTTAAGCTTAATTAATTTAAAATAATTTTTATTCAAAAAAGCTTTCAATCAATTCAAAACTTGGATAACAATTATCATTTACAAAAGAGTTGGTTTTAATAAAATTGTTTCAAATAAAACTTGATTTGTTTTAAAAGTTAAAAAATGTTTTATACTTGATTAATCAAGCCCGAGCCATATTTGAAAATTCTCGACCCCTACTTTGAGTTTTCCCACATCATTCATTCCCCCGGGTCATTGCGCGAAGTCCTTCGAGTTCGACCCGATGAAACTCGTCTTCCCCAATTTTTCAAACATCAACAAATACACACAAATGCACGTATACGTGCACATGAACCCCGATCCCCTCCGATCACTGTCCCAATCTTCATCATGTTGCTGACATCACCGTTGACCAACCCAAACACCCAGATCGTCGAAACGACGATGAATTCGAATTTAAGCAATTTGATGCTTTTTTGGAACCAAAATCGATCGATACAAACGCCTCGACGCCGACGATTTGACCATCAGAGGCCACACAACCTCAACCAAATCCTCGCTATAGACCCAGAGTCGATTCCTCCTACACCGGCCTTGTCCGATTCGACGGTTATGATACAGTTTCCTCAAGAACAAATTCGATAGAAAACCGAGTTTAAACCCTAAATCGTCGAACCCAGGCTACGCCGATCGTCTAAAAAATCCCTAACTATTTTTCAATCGATCTACATTGTCCGAGCTATCTTCGACATAAGACACGACCCACGAAACTTTGCCGTTGATTGGATATTAACGAAAATGAATTTGCTGTTCAACTTGGAAATTCTCGATAATTCCTAACTAAAAAATCATAATTTTATCACCAAAATTCATCATTTTCGAGTACGATTCCAATTACATAATCAAATCGAGAGAATTTGATAATCGAATTTCCTGACTTTGTTTTATTTTTACTATACTTCATTGTTTTTGGACTTATTGATTAATATAGACACATGAAACCAATTTATAAATAAAATAGCATCTATACAATCATTTTTCTTTCAGGAATCATGGCCTGAAACAGATTAGATAAGAAGATACGAATTTCTTTAAGTGAAATTTGAGCCTGTGTAATATAACAGAGATGTATATATACATATATACAGACATGCATCAATTATTATATGTTTATATATACATATACATGCAGAAATATTTACATCTATACCAACATTTCACTATCACACAATCAAGCATTTATCACAGGCAGATCAAGATACATATATATTTATATATATATGGTTAAGAGTTTACTCACAGTTTTGAAAACAGAGCAGATTTTTGAAGTCTGGAAGATGATCTTGAATCTTTTGATCTGATCTGAAACTTAAAGTATGAGATGATCTAGCACTGATCTGGTTGAAGACTATTTTGATAAAATTTGAATTAACTTGCATGCTTCAGTTTTAAGTTGATCTTTGCTTACATTGTTTAAAATTAGGGTCAGATTAGTTTGTGCGAGGGGAAGACCTATATGGCCATGGACTAAGCCACCCGTCCGACCGGTTGAACCGGACCGGGCCTGGTGTAGGTCCAATGAGATTGGGCTCTGATGCCAAAAATGTAACACCCGAACCCTATACCCATGCCAACCAAGAGAAATACTAAGTATTACTGTCAGAAAACATGGAGAATGGGACTCGATAGGGATAAATGTTGTACTCATTCCCTTGAACTAACATTGGCATGAGAAATTTTATGACTTTTTTAACTTACCATTCGTGCTCAGTCTCGGTTCAAAGCAATGGTACAAGATAAATTTTTCCCAAGTTACATAGTACAGAATATAATAGAACATACAGCTCATCATAAATAATAGCAGAACACATAATACATATCATAATAGTAATGTCCACGATACATAGTCCATAGTACATACTACCCCCAAAATACGTAATAACATATATACCATAATATATATACTAACTACTCCTAAGTCCAAGCTGTAAAGTCCAAAACCCCAAAACGTGGAAAATGATAGGAATGCAGCTACAGTCCATGCTACCTAACCTGCAACCACAATCCTCATACTGACCCGAGGATTATAAAAAAAATCACCCGGGTTAGACTATTTCTAATGCGAGTAAAGTAAGATCTATGGACAATGATTATCTCAATCAACAAAATGGAAAGAAAGTGCCACATGTATAAGCCAACATGAGGCATATATGTATGCGCGAACCAACATGCAAATTTTGTTCATAAACAATTCATTTAATCAAACAATGTTTTTGTACTAAAAATATCGTATGTAATCTAATACGAAACCAACCCAATTATCATATGTAAAGCAATATTATAATAAATAAGTTCATACACACATTCTCCAAAGATACTGGGTATTTTAAATCAACTTTAATATTTTCCAAAAAAACCATAAGATAAAGAAATTTGCATTTGGGAATTATGGGATAAATATAACATGACTCACAAAATATACCAAATAAACAGCTGCTAGTATTGTAAAATCACAGTGGTAGAGCTCGAGCGCGCATGAAGACATCAGTACTGTAACCTACTCATAACGCCATAATACACCTGGCAATCAACCCAGGATAACTAAGATGGTCTAAGGCAAAGGCCATATGCCATCCGTTCACGGATCTACATGTGGGACCCCCACACCTCCATCCATCATAGTCCGTGACCCGCCGATCGGAGATCCCGATCAAAAAAATAAGATTAGCCCTTTGTAGCATACCGTTGACCTTTGGTGGTAAAAGGGCAAGTAATATACCACCGATTCAGGTAGTTATCCTGAATCAGGTCATCCAAGATGGAGTTTTGGCCCATTGGTACAAGAGTCCAATCTATCTCCTCCTAAAAATCAAAGGGACCTTTAAGCTTTATTATTTAAAAACATGCCATGAGAATCCAAAGTGTTTATAGATTTAATACACTTCTTAAAAATAAAATCAATGATGGTAAAATCCTTTAAAAATCCTTTAATAATCCTGGTATATGGTTTAAAAAAAATTAAAGTTTTGTAAAACAATTGTCCATGGAAATAGATATAATTACATCTTTATTTCGCAATAATACACAATTACTTCATAATTCTTGTACATCAAACAAAATAATTTATTAATTGTAAAATAATTTTTTTGCCCCCTTCTTTTATCGGACTGCACTTATGCAGCCCGTGGATTGTGCACAGTACAGCTGCGCCGCACTACAGTGCAGCACTGAGCTACACTACAGTGCAGCCGTCGGCGGCACAACAATGTAAGTTTAGGGTCAGATAAGTTTGGGGTGGGCCCATAACCCACAGGTCCCAGGATCGAAACCTGGCTTTGATACCAACAATGTAACGCCCGGTCACTATACCCATGCCAACCAAAAGCAATACTAAGTAATACTATCAGAAAGTGTGGAGAATGGGATCCGATAGCGCTAAATATTGTACTCGATACCTTGAACTGACACTAGCATGAGAAATTTTATGACTTTTTTTTCTACTTACCATTCATGCTCAGTCTCGATTTAAAGCAATGGTACAAGATAAATTTTTCACAGGTTACATGGTACAGAATATAATAAAACGTACAGTGTAATAACCCGGATCTTTGGGCATCAGGTAATTGGATAATTTTCTGATTTTAGCTATTGAAAACACTGATCTATAAATTGAACAAATAAATCTGTTATTTGATAATCTCCTAATATAATTATTTAGAATGGGCAAACTTATTTTTTTTCAAACAAATATAAATATGGGTATGTTTAAAGTGTGTGTGTGTGTGTGTGTGTGTGTGTGTGTGTGTGTGTGTATGTATACGACTTTATTAGTATATAATTTTTTTATATTATTTTCTTTAAAAGATCATATTTATATAAATTAAGGAAATAAATTACTAAATAGAAAATTTAATATAAAGTTTTATGAAAAGAAAAAACATTTAAAAATAAATAATGTATAAATAAAGTATATATATAATTAGTATATTTGTATAACTATTTATAAGTATATAATTGGAATTTTTATATCATCTACTTTTAAAATTATAAATAGATAAATATAAGAGAAGTTTAAGTATTAAACACTTAAGACATTTATAAAATAAAAATAAATTGAAATTGTAATACATATATGATAAACATAAGAAAATTATTTTTTATAAATGTAAGTTAAAGGGTGCATGCATATTACATGTGTAGTTTGTACCAGCCTTGGAAATTACAAGTGGAGATATGTTGAAATATAAAAAAAATAACAACTTGGGAATCAAAGCTGTAAACAGTTCAAAATTTGTCCATCTTATCATTTCTCGATCCAGATTTTTCTTTCATCTTCCTTTAGAACCAAACCAAAAATTTAAGCAATAAAAATAAATCTAAACTAATCATCTATCTGGCTTACAACTGAAGAAATTCAAGATCTTCTAAAAACAAGTGCGAATTCAGACTCAACTAACAGTAGATTCAAATCAACAAATCGAGTTCGATTCGAAATCAAGTTTCAGAAAAAAACTATCTGGTTTCAGAAATGGGCTGCTGTTCAACAATAAGGTGACTAATTTGATGAACTTATTTTATATTTGGGTAAATTTATCTGTACTTCTGATATCTGGTTGTAATTCGATAGATTCAACCCTATTTATTGTATAATATTCTTGAGCTTATTGGGAAAATAAAATACGTTGATTTACTAAGTAAGCTGCAAATGAAAAGCTCTGAAGTAAAGTATAGTGAGTTTTCTACTGTACAGTTAAATAAAAGAGTTTGGTTACGATTCGAACTCGCTATAGTTCCTTGTTCTTTTATCACTGCTTTATTTGCTTAGCAACAGTGAGCAAACCTGTAAGGATAAATTCGATTTAATTTACTTTGTGATGTTGGAAATGATGGAACTTAGTGTAGCTTGGTTATTTAGAGGTATAAAGGGGTGTTAAGGTATGTGTATGCTTGGTATTTTTTCAAGTAAAAGTATTTACTGCAGTTTAATGAGAAACTATTACTGGTAGCAAGATGCTCAAATTATTTACTACCAATAAATTTTAATCAATGATTTCAGAAGCTTAGTTGCTTATCTTTGTGAGTGTTGTTTGTGCTTTACGTTGCGCTTGGAGTGAATTACAATGCAGATTACCTAAAAACATAATTTAGTAGCTATGTTTATTGATCTAGACCCTGAAGTAGAATTTGGTTGCCTGGAATTTGTTTTGATTGCTATGTTTACACATTATTATATGCTGTATTTATTTCTGAATGCCGATTAATTTAAAACATAACTCCTTATTATGATTGTTTGCAATTTAGGATGTAAACACTGTAACTAAATAAGATGTGAATTTGATAACCCTGAAGCATGTTCTCACTAGATAAGGTTCTGCATCGAATGTCTTCCATATATAATTTCTTGTTGTGCATGCTTTATAACTGGTTTGAGTTAAGTAGCAAATAATAAGAAGACATCTAAATATAATCTGACAATCTGTGCATGTTGAAAAGAGTGAAATACAAGTAGAAGAAATATCAATAACCTGAGATATGAATTTAGATGCTGAGTTAATTGGGTCATAGCACAATGTGTGAAAAAAACCATGCTGCTAATCAAAATAGGACTAGATAAATATTATAAATTCATTACAGTAGCAGGTGCAGGAATCACTAATGGCTCTGTGACATGAATTAGTTGCTGGGTAGTTTTTTTCTTAATTCAGTAGCCTGAAGTAGAAGTCTCTTAATTCAGAGCTTGAAGCAGAAGTAACAAATTGTACCTGTGAAGTTGTGTACAAGTTCCGGTATAAGAAATAAAAGGGGTTGCAACTGTTTTTGTGAAATAAAAATTTAGAATGTACTTTAGTAGCCTGTACAATTTATTCCTCTGTGAATGTGTACAGCTACTCACTTTTAATATAAGATTGAGATTAGTAGTAATTTTGTATAAACTAGGAAAGGTAAGAGATGCTCGGATTTTGATTCGAGAAAGTCTTGGTTTGTATCGGGCTAATATTTGAATGTTATCAAGTTTAAAAAATTTAATGTTTGTTAATTAAAGTTGAGAAATTTATTTTAAGTTTAATTAATTAAGTTGATCCTTATGTTGTTCTAAAACTTAATTAATCACGTAATTAAGTAGTTACTTAATTAAGATAAAGTGTTTTTAATTAATTAATTAAACTTAAAGCTTTAAAGTTAATCGATAGATTAATGATAATTTAATTCAAAGGTTTATTAAATAAGATTTTAAATGATAATTAAAGAAGATAATGATGATAAATAATCTAACTTTAATGAATTGATTGATAATTAAAAATTAATCAATAAGTAGTTAATTGATAATTAAAGAACAATGAGATTAATTAATTATTAATTAAGGATAATTAATCAAGGGAGTTAATTTAAGTTAAATAACTAGTTAAGATTTAAGTGTAACGAATTGAATATTAAGTAAGAATGGATAGTCAATGAATAAAGGTATTTAAGAATAATGATAAAAGGTTTGTAATTAACTAGTGTTAATTAAGCTTGGTTAAGAAATTAATTTAATTGGTTAAATTAAATTAATTAGAATTATGTGATAAATTAATCTAGCTTAGAGATGGTGATGATATAAATAAAATGGTTAATACTTAGGATATGATAATCTATGATGATCTGTGATTGTAAAATACTTTGGACATAATTGTGACAAACATAAGTTATTTATCTGTGATAAGGATACAAATGTTTCGTATTAAATTAAATTGTTTAACCTTAAAAACATCTTTGGTTAGAAATGACATTGGATTCGAAGAGACCGGGGTCGGGTATCAGTAAATACCCAAATCTGCTTCGATCTGGAATCTATAATAATTCCTTATGGATTTGATTTAGGACAAATAGGCTGGAAAGGAATAAATGATGTAAATTTGGTCATTAAATCTGAGTAATAATACTTAGATATGATTGTAAGGTGTGTAATTGACTTTGGCAAGTTAACAACTCGTTGTGAGGCATGAGTTACCCCAGGTTTTAAATAAGTTTATTATTATAGTATTTCATATTATATGGGTTTACTCACGCTGGTTTCCAGCCTGACCCGGGTGTTATTTTGATGTAATGCTCAGGTCAGACAGAGTATTACGGATTTCCAGGTAAGGACGTTTTGGAGCTAAGGAGGCAAGCTGGACGGAAAGAACGTATGGAGTATTTCTGCTGTATTATATTGTTGTATATCTGAGACATGATAATGGTTTCTATTTAGTGACTGTATATATGTGTAACTTTGATGTGGTATAAATGTAATTGACAGATACAAAATGCTTTGTAAACTGTTATTATTTATTATTATATTTTATCCGCTGCGAATGTGAGATGTGGGTGTTTATGATCTTCTTCTTCTATCTCTTTCTTCTTTTTCATAAGTATCTGGAATTTTCGAAATCGAAAATTCTGGGTCGTTACATACAGTTCAGCACAATAACGGCAGTATACATAATACATATCATAATAGTAATGTCCACAATACATAGTCCATAGTACATACCACTCCCAAAATACATAATAACATACATGCCATAATACATATATTAACTACTCCTAAGTCCAAGCTGTAAAGTCCAAAAGCTCAAAACATGGAAAATGATAAGAATGCCGCTACAGTCCATGCAACCTAACCTACAACGACAATCCTTAGACTGACCTGAGGATTATAAAACAAATCACACGGGTCAGACTATTTCTAGTATGAGTAAAGTAAGATCTATGGACAATGATTATCTTAAACAACAAAATGAAAAGAAAAGCACTGCATGTATAAGCCAACATTAGGCTTATATGTGTGTTAACCAACATGCAGATTTAGTTTCACAAACAATTCATTTGATCAAAAAATGGTTTAAGACCAAAAATATCGTATGTAATCCAATACGATATCAACCCAGTTATCATATGTAAAGCAATATTATAATAAATAAGTTCATACACACATTCTCCAAAGATACGGGGTTTTTAAAATCAACTTCAATATTTTCCATAAAAAATCATAAGATAAAGAAAATCGCATTATGGGAATTATGGGATAAATGTAACATGACTCATAAAATATACCAAATAAACAGATGCTGGTATTGTAAAATCACAGTAGTACAGCTCGAAAGCGCGCGGAGACATCAGCACCATAACCTACTAATAACGCCATAATACACCTAACGATCAACCCAGGATAACCAAGACGATCTAAGGAAAAGGACGTATGCTACCCATTCACGGATTTACACGTGCAACCCCCACGCCTCGATCCATCATAGTCAGTGACCCATCGATCGGAGATCCCGATCAAAAAATAAGATTAGCCCTATGTAGCAGACCGTTGACCCTTGGTGGTAAAAGGGAAAGTGATATATCACCGATTCAGGTAGCGATCCTGAATCAGGTCGGCCAAGATGGAGTTTTGGCCTATTGGTACAACAGAGTCCAATCTATCCCCACCCAAAAATCAAAAGGATCTTTAAGCTTTATTGTTTAAAAAATGCCATAAGAATCCAAAGTGTTAGTAAATTTAATACACTTCTTAGAAATAAAATTAGTGATGCCAAAATCCCCCAAAAATTCCAGTATATGGTTTAAAAGCAATTCAAGTTTAGTAAAACAATTAGTTTAAACAATATCTTATTAGTCCATGGCCAAATTGGGTTGCGCAGCGGAAGCGTGGTGGGCCCATAACCCACAGGTCCCAGGATCGTAACTTTGCTCTGATACCAAAAATGTAACGCCCGGCCCCTATACCCATGCCTACCAAGAGCAATACTAAGTATTACTATTAGAAAGCACGGAGAATGGGACTCGATAGGGCTAAATGTTGTACTCATTCCCTTGAACTAACACAGGCACGAGAAATTTTATGACTTTTTTTAACTTACTATTCGTGCTCAGTCTCGGTTCAAAGCAATGGTACAAGATAAATTTTTCCAAGTTACATGGTACAGAATATAATAGAACATACAGCTCATCACCAGTAACAGCAGAATACGTAATGAATATCATAATATTAATGTCAACGATACATAGTCTATAGTACATACTACCACTCCCAAAATACATAATAAAATACATACCATAATATATATACTAACTACTCGTAATTCCAAGCTGTAAATTCCAAAACCCCGACAATGTAACGCCCGGCCCCTATACCCATGCCAACCAAGAGCAATACTAAGTATTACTGTCAGAAAGCATGGAGAATGGGATCCGATAGTGCAAAATGTTGAACTCAATCCCTTGAACTAACATTGACACGAGAAATTTTATGGCTTTTTTTTCTACTTGCCATTCGTGCTCAGTCTCGGTTCAAAGCAATGGTACAAGATAAATTTTTCCCAGGTTACATAGTACAAAATGTAATAAAACGTACAGTTCAGCACAATAATAGCAGAATACATAATACATATCATAATAGTAATGTCCATAATACATAGTCCATAGTACATACCGCTCCCAAAATACATAATAACATACATACCATAATACATATATTAACTACTCCTAAGTCCAAGCTGTAAAGTCCAAAACCCCAAAACATGGAAAATGATAAGAATGCCGCTACAGTCCATGCAACCTAACCTACAACCACAATCCTCAGACTGACCCGAGGATTATAAAACAAATCACACGGGTCAGACTATTTCTAGTGTGAGTGAAGTAAGATCTATGGACAATGATTATCTCAAACAACAAAATGAAAAGAAAAGCACTGCATGTATAAGCCAACATGAGGCTTATATGTGTGTTAACCAACATGCAGATTTAGTTTCACAAACAATTCACTTGCTCAAAAAATGGTTTAAGACCAAAAATATCATATGTAATCCAATACGATATCAACCCAATTATCATATGTAAAGCAATATTATAATAAATAAGTTCATACACACATTCTCCAAAGATACGGGGTTTTTAAAATCAACTTCAATATTTTCCATAAAAAATCATAAGATAAAGAAAATCGCATTATGGGAATTATGGGATAAATGTGACATGACTCATAAAATATACCAAATAAACAGATGCGTGTATTGTAAAATCACAGTAGTACAGCTCGAGAGCGCGCGGAGACATCAACACCATAACCTACTAATAACGCCATAATACACCTAACGATCAACCCAGGATAACCAAGACGATCTAAGAAAAAGGACGTACGCTACCCATTCATGGATTTACACGTGCAACCCTCACGCCTCGGTCCGTCATAGTCTGTGACCCATCGATCAGAGATCCCGATCAAAAAATAAGATTAGCCCTATGTAGCAGACCGTTGACCTTTGGTGGTAAAAGGGCAAGTGATATACCACCGATTCAGGTAGCGATCCTGAATCAGGTCGGCCAAGATGGAGTTTTGGCCCATTGGTACAACAGAGTCCAATCTATCCCCACCCAAAAATCAAAAGGATCTTTAAGCTTTATTGTTTAAAAAATGCCGTAAGAATCCAAAGTGTTAGTAAATTTAATACACTTCTTAGAAATAAAATTAGTGATGCCAAAATCCCCCAAAAATTCCAGTATATGGTTTAAAAGCAATTCAAGTTTAGTAAAACAATTAGTTTAAACAATAACTTATTAGTCCATGGCCAAATTGGGTTGCGCAGCGGAAGCGTGGTGGGCCCATAACCCACAGGTCCCAGGATCGTAACTTGGCTCTGATACCAAAAATGTAACGCCCGGCCCCTATACCCATGCCTACCAAGAGCAATACTAAGTATTACTGTCAGAAAGCACGGAGAATGGGACTCGATAGGGCTAAATGTTGTACTCATTCCCTTAACTAACACAGGCACGAGAAATTTTATGACTTTTTTTAACTTACTATTCGTGCTCAGTCTCGGTTCAAAGCAATGGTACAAGATAAATTTTTCCAATTTACATGGTACAGAATATAACAGAACATACAGCTCATCACAAATAACAGCAGAATACATAATACATATCATAATATTAATGTCCACGATACATAGTCTATAGTACATACTACCACTCCCAAAATACATAATAACATACATACCATAATATATATACTAACTACTCCTAAGTCCAAGCTGTAAATTCCAAAACCCCGACAATGTAACGCCCGGCCCCTATACCCATGCCAACCAAGAGCAATACTAAGTATTACTGTCAGAAAGCATGGAGAATGGGATCTGGTAGGGCTAAATGTTGAACTCATTCCCTTGAACTAACACTGACACGAGAAATTTTATGACTTTTTTTTCTACTTGCCATTCGTGCTCAGTCTCGGTTCAAAGCAATGGTACAAGATAAATTTTTCCCAGGTTACATAGTACAAAATGTAATAAAACGTACAGTTCAGCACAATAATGGCAAAATACATAATACATATCATAATAGTAATGTCCATAATACATAGTCCATAGTACATACCACTCCCAAAATACATAATAACATACATACCATAATACATATATTAACTACTCCTAAGTCCAAGCTGTAAAGTCCAAAACCCCTAAACATGGAAAATGATAAGAATGCCGCTATAGTCCACGACCTAACCTGCAAGCACAATCCTCAAACTGACCCAAGGATTATAAAACAAATCACACGGGTCATACTATTTCTAATGTGAGTGAAGTAAGATCTATGGACAATGATTATCTTAACAACAAAAAGGAAAGAAAAGCGCCACATGTATAAGCCAACAAGAGGCATATATGTGTGTGAACCAACATGCAGATTTAGTTTCATAAACAATTCTTTTAATCAAACAATGGTTTAAGACCAAAAATATCGTATGCAATCCAATATGATACCAACCCAATTATCATATGTAAAACAATATTATAATATAAGTTCACACACATTCTCCAAAGATACTGGGTTTTTAAAATCAACTTTAATATTTTCCATAAAAAATCATAAGATAAATAAAATTGCATTATGGGAATTATGGGATAAATGTAACATGACTCATAAAATATACCAAATAAACAGATGATATCATTGTAAAATCACAGTGGTAGATCGAGCGCGCACGGCGACATCAGCACCGTAACCTACACATAACGCCATTATACACCTAGCGATCAACCTGGATAACCAAGACTGTCTAAGGCAAAGGCCTTAAGCTACCCGTTCACGGATCTACGTGTGGAACCCCCACTTCTCCATCATCATAGTCTCTGACCCGCCGATCGGAGATCTCGATCAAAAAAATAAGATTAGCCATGTGTAGCAGACCGTTGACCTTTGGTGGTAAAAGGGAAGTGATATACCACCAATTCTGGTAGCGATCCTGAATCAGGTCGGCCAAGATGGAGTTTTGGCCCATTGGTACAACATAGTCCAATCTATCCCTACCCAAAAATCAAAAGGAACTTTAAGTTTTATTACTTAAAAACATGCCATAAGAATCCAAAGTGTTTATAAATTTAGTACATTTTTTAGAAATAAAATTAGTGATGGCAAAATGCTCCCAAAAATTCAGTATATGATTTAAAAGCAATTAAAGTTTAGTAAAACAATTGTCCATAGAAAAATATAATCACATCTTTATTTTTCAATAATGCCCAATTATCCCATAAATCTTGTATTTCAAATTAAATAAAATTTTGTTTTTGGTTTTTTTTACACAACCCGTGGGCTGCTCACAGTGCAGCAGCGCTGTACTACAGTGCGGCATAGGGCTGCACAGTGCGGCAGTGCGCTGCACTACAGTGCAGCTGTCGGCTGCACAACAGTGCAGCTCCAAACTGCACATCAGTGCAGCGGTGCTGCACTGTACAGTGCAACTCCCAGCTGCACACCAGTGCAGCAGTGCGGCACTGTACAGTGCAGCCGTGGGCTGTACCGTAGTGCAACGCTCCGGCTGCACTACAGTGCAGCCGGAGCTGCACACCAGTGCTGCACACAATGCAGCAGGAGATGCACTACAGTGCAACGCCAGGTTGCACTACAGTGCAGCCCCACCACAGTGTAGTCATCTGCTACATTGGCTGCACTACAGTGCAGCACAGGATGTTGCACAGTGCTATCTGCACTACAGTGCAGCACCTCCACAGTGATTTCTGCACAGTGCAGCCAGTAAGATTTCCGCTAATTTTTTTCTTCTCTTTTCTTCTTCACTCTTCAGCAATTAACCAAAATACATTCATGCATTTTAACTGTATGCATCAATCCTCATTTCTTCTTCAATTCAATAATCCCATCAACAACACATAATAGAGGAAATGAGGAAGCAATTATTTTATTCAAAAATTCCACACTTTTATTTGCGTGCAAACATGAAAAATGAAATAAAATAAAATAAGATTATAACTTCACTTGCCAAAAACTCCAAATAACAATCTTCAAGCTCAAAATCAGCTAGCCCTTGGATTGCTTGTTTTTCACCCTCCAATTGTCTTAGAATTTGGGAATCTATCTCTCGGATTTGATTGCAACTTTATTTAGTAAGTTTTGGATAAAAGAATTAGAAATTAGGTTTCTTCCTTTCGTTCTTTTTCTTTCTTTCTATTTCTCAAAGTATTATACGTACTGAGCAGATAGAGGAGAGGGAATAGTGTTTTTATTATAAAGCCCCTTCTCTAGAATGTTCTCCCAATTAACCCCTTAGTTTATTATTTCTTTTTTTTCTTCTTTTTTCTTTTATTTTTCTTTTTAATACAATGTATTCATTTTATTTTGTCCTTATCCTAGATTTTTCTTTTGCTTAACATTATTTTATTCAATTTTTAGATCTTTCCTACGTGACATTGATAAAATGAGATTATTATTTATTATTTATTGTTATTATTATTGTTATTTACCATTCTTTTTTTCCTTTTATACCTAATTGTAAATCAACATAAAAAAATTCCATCTAAACTTTTCATACTTAAAACACATTTCATCTCATGTAATTAGTTATCATTCTTTCATAAAAAACATATCATTCTCAATGTTTAACTTTTCAAATAATTTGGATTAATAAAATGATTCATTTATTAAAATAAATTACATTACCACCTAAAATACATAATTTGTAACACTAAATAAAAGTAAATGACTTCGTTACCATTTATTTTCCTCTCAACCCTATCAATATTAAATTTCCATTTTATTTTCTTTTATTTTCATTTATTTATTATTTAATTTTTTTCCATAAATATTTAATTTTTTATTGTTATTAACAGATTAATTATCAATTTATTAGTTGATTTCCAATTTAGTATCCCTAAAAAATAGGGTTGTTACAGACTTCCCCCTTACAAAAATTGCATCCTCACAATTTCTACGCAAGGGCGATATCTGTAACTTTATTAGTTGATTCAAATTCTAAAAGAATAAGACATACCTTACTCGAGAGCCAAACGATTCAGGATAATGCCTCTGCATCGACTCTTGTGTTTCCTAGGTGTAGTCCTTCGGATTGCTCGACCATTGCACCTGGACTAGAGGAAGCACCTTACTACGCAACTTCTTCGTCTCAGAGGCAATGATAAGAATAGGCTCTCAAGTATACGTCGTATTAAGAGCGATCTCAAGCTGCTGCAACTGCTTTGGCTCTATCACCTCCTTGGAATCCCTCAAACACTTTCTCAAGTGTAACACATGAAAGACCTGCACACTCGATAAGTGTTCAGGTAGATCAACTCTATAGGCAAGCTTCCCAATTCGCTCACCAATAGGATAGGGCCCAATAAATCTAGGAGCAAGCTTACCAGTCTTGCTGAACCTCATTACCACCTTTAAAGGAGTAACCTTCACAAATACATGATCGCCGACACTAAACTCCAAGTCCTTTCTTCTTTTATCTGCATAGGACTTTTGTCTATCTTGTGCTTCTTTCATCCTCGTCCTAATTAACTCTACCTTCTCTGAAGCTTCTCGTACAGTGTCGGGACCAAGAATTAACTTATCTCCAGTCTCAAGCCAGCATGTAGGAGATCTACCCATACAATGCTTTGAAAGGAGCCATGCCTATACTGGACTGAAAGCTGTTATTTTGTGAAAACTCTACAAAGTACAGGTGGTCCTCCGAAGACCCTCCAAAGTCTAGAATACAAGAGCGCAACAAATCCTTCAATATCTTGTTGACTCGCTCAGTTTGTCCATCAGACTGAGGTTGATAGGCTGAGCTAATATTCAACTTTGTCCCCAAAATGCTTGTAAGCTCCTCCAAAATCAACTGGTAAATAATGGATCTTCTTCACAAACCATAGCGCTAGGTACACCATGGAGACGAACAACTTTCTTCACATACAACTTCGCCAAATAAGGTGCAGCCCTCTTTGACTTGACTAGAATAAAATGAGCAGATTTCGTCAAACGGTCCACTACTACCTATATGCTATCATGCCCTTGCCTCGATCTAGGCAAGCCAACTGTAACGACCCGCAGTTCCGTACCACTTGAGTCGACATTATTCTCCATCAATCAACTCAAGTTGAACGGAAATACGAACGATTTGGGTTAAATAAGAAGATGTAGAAGAAGAGAAAACAAAACAACATCAGAATCTAACCATCGCAGCGGAATAAAATATAATAGATAATAACAGATCTTTACACGAAAGAAAGCTATATCTGTTTTATTCATACATCATCAAAATACATCATCAGAGTTCAACAACATCAATAACATACAACTGGACAGACATATAAACCTATCCTCAACACTGAATACACAGCAGAATAAAAATCAAGTACGGAAGTACGTATCGCCATCCAGCCCGTCTCCTGAGCTCCACAGCATCTTTCCCTGTATTCTGTAATACTCGGTCTGACCCGAGCATTATAGTGAAATAACACCCGGGTCAGTCTGGAACACCAGCGTGAGAAAACCACACTCAAATTGATTGTTAAAGTTTCAAAATTATTTTGAAAACAAAAGCTTCTCGTAAGACCACGCCACAAATAAACATGTCAGGTTTTTACCTTACGATAGCTAAAACACCTTTTATCAAAATCCTCTGATATTATAATAGGGTCTATTTATAAATAGTTATTAAAATAGCCGAAATTGTTACATTTATTAAATTCCAGCTACTACCCACAAGGTGGGTAATACAAACAAAAACCGTAAAAGGCGTGTAGGGAGAATGGATTTCCAACTAATGACTAGGCACCGGGGTACCACCTGTCACAGTACGTGGCCTAGATCATCGTACCGAGGACTACTCCTAATCCCGTGCAACACAAGACCGGGGCTACCCCTACCTGGATAATCCCGAGTAAGATCACCCCACGTTAGGATCAGCAACCACACCACTAAGCCGAATAAAAGGGACAACTAGACAGGGATGACCTCACCCTAAATGGGTGCTACCCACCTAGCCTTGCTGCATAACCCCTGATTTTCAGTCATTCCTGGTTGATGAGGCTTAAGGCTAAGCGTTACCTTTTTAGAATGTGTCACTTAGAATGCTCATCGTTCACCTGACGATGTTATGAAAGCATTCATCCATACAAGTCCATCCTAGGTTCGAACGGAACCGAAGGCACTACTCCTAATACATCCATTTTGAAATCATCCTCAGGATTAGTAGCGACTAGCCCTTGCACTTCGCTACTCCATCTTCGAATCCAAACTCGTCTTCCTCACGAAAACGTACAAACCGGATCGAAGTAGTTTTGAGGAAATAAATTCTGATCTCGGTCCCTTCGAAACGATCAGCGCATTGTCCAATATTGATAGTTCGTTATTTAACTATCAATTAACATTCACAAACACCCATCCAACTTAAATAATTTCACCAAATTATTTATTAACCCTCAAAATATCTTTACCAGATATATTTCCATTCTCAAACCTTTTTGAAAACAGTTTTCCCCCCCTACTCTTCTCATGGAAGGAATTCCCAATATTTATTTCCACTGAAAACACCAAGCACAAAAACTTTAGAATTTGAAAATAATTAAAAAACGCTTTATTATAAAATATACTTTAAAACATTTAAATTAAAACTACTTCAATACTTAATTAAAAATGTATACTATAAGAATATTTAAAAATGAGGTTACTTTATAAAATATTAATTTAGATTTTCTCTTTTTAAAACAAAATATCAAGTCACATTTAATTAATTACTACGATAATAGATTAGAAAAATATATTTACTTTTAGAATTTAAACATTTAGAAATAATAAATTTTCTAAAACATGCTTTTTAAAACAACATAACTTATATTTAAAAATTTACGTTGAAAACGTACTTGGCTATCCAGGGAAATATACTTCTCTTCACATCCTTTAAAAATAAAGCGCTATTTATTTTTGAACAAATTTACCCATTCCTTTAATAAATTCCATCGTGAATTTATTCTTTTAAATATCCACTGATATATTACTTCACTTCTATAAACCCAGCTTATAAATTTCTTAGTCTCAACTCCCTTTTAAAATTATGATTCCAAACACTTAGATCAATTTCCAAATTGATTTCCAATTTTCTTCATTTGAAATAAATTTCTTTACTCACTCAATTCATTTCAAATCCATTAATTTCAGACTTTATTCCTCGATTATGATTTAATTTTTTTTAAACTAAAAACACCAATTTCAATTTTTTTTCAACTTTCTTCTTTATTTTTTTCCACAATTTAAATCTTAAGTTTAAAATAAACGCTTCATTCTTTTAAATAATAACACTTAAATTTAAAATTCAATATCTTCCTGTTTATTCAAAATCCCCTTTTTATATACGGAATTTATTTATTAGAATTTTAAAACCACTATTACTCTTATCCATTTTATTCTAAATTTATTTAAATTCTCTATAATTATTTCACTTACAAATTCTCTTCTTTTGTTTTCTTTTCAAAAATCCAATACTATATATTTTGATAACTCAATGTACCAAAATATTTTCAAGTAAACCACAGCATTAAATATTCAAATTATCAATAATATTCATCACAGAATATCAAATATTCATAACACAGAATATTAAACGATCTAAATAATTTTTAAGCAATCTAGTTGGATCCCTCCAACCTGTTTCCCTGCATCCATAGATATTAGCAGAATATAAAATACCAATTCCACTTCGAGGTGGAATATCGCGGCATATGGGATTTATTAATATCACCCGCTATTATGCGGCACATAGGGTCTCATCCGCTATATAATGCGGGAAATCAATCATTCCAATATATACTATATATACTACTATATATAATATAGCACATCATACCAATCCAACCATTCAACCAATTATTTAAATTTAACCACTTATATTTAAATAATAATAAAAAAGAGTGAGATTAACTCACCTTTGACTCCTGTTTTGCAATCCACTTCAATATTGCCTTGGTTTCTCGATTATTGACCTTAAATAACAATTTATATGATTTATTAACATTTAAATTAATCAAACAATTAATCACTGTTTATTTATTTAATTTAACTACTAATTTGGGTTTAAGCCAATAATTTAAATTTTTAGCTAATTTCTTTTAATTAAATATTTTTAGCGAGTAAAGTAAATAAATGAGTTAATTACCATAATTCATCATTTAAAAAAAAAACAAGTCTATGAAAATTTTTATGTATTTTTTTTTATAGATATGCTTATATATGTATGTATATTTTTCCTTTTCAAAGCCTTATCCATATATATTTAAATTACATAGGTGTGTGTGTGTATATTCCTACAAAAAGCAAAACTGTAGTTTTCTTTACTGTAAAACCCTTTTTTTATCTATTTAATACATGTATATTTGTAAAAATATAAAAACCTAATTTTAAAATTCATTCCTCTATAAGTATAAGCATTTAATTATTAAAAAAAACGATATACCTAACTGTAATACCAAGAACCATGCCGCACCCTCGCGCTTGCAAACACCTGACATCACATCCCAATCGAACGCCGGCCTCAACTTATCCTCAGGCCGAAGTTGCGATGCCTACCTCCTTCCAAAACCCTAGCGCCGCGCTCGCGGTCGGACGCCTCCCCTCCAGACTCCACGACATCGAAAACCATCGCGACCTCCTTACCAACTTCGACCTTTCATGACCCTCTCAATGTCGTGCTCGCCGTCGAAAAGCAAGGAATCGAACGCGATTAAGTCATGTTTCTCCAAATCGAACGACTTCGCAGGCCACTCCCTACGATTGCGAGTCCGAGCTTCCATCGCGACTTCGTCCCGATTCTTTGTTCGAGCCCCTCTATTTCGAAGAAGGTGAAAAGAAATTCGCAGGCCATGTTTTCCAAAAGAGGGAGACTTTGATTCTCTTTTTATTTTTTATAAAAATGCTCAACTGTTAATATTAAAGAAAGGAAGCGTGTTTTAAAAGACGGAGGTGAAATGAGGGTTGCGTGAAGGAATTGCTCTGCTACAATGATCTAGAAAGGAGACGGAATAACAGCTGATGGGAAAGAATAAAGTTCTGATTTGAACAGATTTACAGCTGAAATTGACCATTTTATAAAAATAGATATCTTTAATTAGATTCAAATTGTCTCGATAAACGCAACTTAAAATCTTGACCTCCTATCGAGGCGTGCCGCTAGGCGTTTATAATGTTAAACCCCTATTTCGAATACATTGGAAAAGGTTTCGAGTCCTAATTCGATCGTATGGAGAAGATAGCTTTCTTGAGCCCTGTTATTATATTCAATTTTCGATGTAAATTCAGCGCGTTTATATATAGTATGCTCACACAACAACTCCAAACATTACAAAAATTAAAAGACGATAATAATAAAATATTACAGACCCAATGGAATCGATTTCGTCGAAATCCGAGACTATGCCTCAGAAGGTTATTTTTAAATTCAATTTAAACGATAAAATTTCAAAACTAAACAAATCACCTTTAAATTCAATTTTAACACTTTTACTATCTTCGGTATTATCAATACGAGTATGGTGGCACGTCCGTTGGATGTGTGCAAAGAAGGAAGTGACGTATTTTGTCTTTGTTACAATTATGATATTGTGAGAGATTACAGTAATGTTTTCGTTAATTATGGAAAAAAGAGGAAGAAAATATGACAAATAAACAGAAATAAGGTGTTGTAAGAAAGACGATAGGTAAACCCAATAATGATGAAGCACCTTTGTAGGAGTACTTTGGCACGCGCGATGCACATGCACTTGCGCAAGAGGAATTAGTATTATGAAATACTGTTTGTAAGATTTTTTTTGTCACCTTACGAACTGACATTGTATGTGATGTTACATTTTTATGTGCGTACATGCACAAATCAATTTTTTTACATTAATGTTGGTATAAAAATTTGTTGGACTTAAATTAATGTAATAATTTGATCGTACTCTTTTTAAGTTGTGTATTTATGTTCCGCATATTATTAGTGGACAGCATGGCTATACACTATGTGATTGGCATTGTTAATAATATGTAGATGGTTATCATTGTACTAACATAATTAACTACATCATTTTGTATGTCACCACTGTTAGTACAGATTGTACATTTTCATTTTATATGTTACTAATAAACATATCTAGCCGATATAAAAAGAGCAAAACAAATGACTTTGACATGTACACAATGTTGCATTTTTTATGCATGTACATGCACAAATCTAACCGTTTATCAAAACTTGAATAAGACTACGTTATTTTAAGAAATGATTAAACAGATAAAAATGTAATCGAATATTACATCAATATCTAGAGAAATGCAACAAATCTGGCACGTGCGATGCACGTGCGTAGGAGGAATTAGTGTTAAAAAACATCGTTTGTAAGATATTATAGTAATCATTTTCTCTCCTTATTTCGAGCTTGAGACCTACATCAATGATAAATTGATGGTGGTTAAAAATGTTTTATAAGGGATTTGATAAGTTAACTACAGTTGTACTCTTAATAAAATTGGAAAATTTCTTTTGTACATATATGAAAAATTAACCCAAAGGTGTAGTTGATAGAAGTAGGACCTGAAAATATGAAGGAAAAAAAATAGTGAAATGGAGAAAACGATTGTAAGTGCAATTATTACTCATTATGATCATAAAAAATAAATTGCAATTATTACCAATTTTTTAACACACTTTAATAATGAGAAAAGCATGAATAAGAGCACAAGCAAAGCTTGAATAAGAGCATAACAAATTCTTACTAAATACACATAGAGGTCTATAATATCAATTTTGTGCAAATATAAAGAAGCAAACTTTTACCTCCAAACATTTCTACCTCCGAATTAGCATTGTAGGTCATCTATTTAACTTATGTCGACCACATTTTCATTTTATTCTATTTCAACCAAATAACATTTCTTAAGTTTTATGCAGATAACTTACTACATTTATTATATTCAAAAATAAAAAAGCAGTGCCAAAGTGGAACTACATTAAAAAACCAAAATAATATCCACTATCCATATGTATCCACTAACAATCACCTTCCCATTTGCCTGCACATGTAACCTCTATACTCAAATCAACATTAGACATAAATAACCTTTTTTAGTTTTAAACATTGATCATTATTAACTTTAGTATATGTTTTTCAAATTTGTTTATTGCATAAAATGAATTGGTATTCAAAATCTGAAGAAAGAAAAAGAAACTGGCATTGCTATACAGCAAAGCAAAGTGGTGTAGTGAAAGATTTTTTGTGCGTGAGTTTTAAAGGGTTGGTAATTTCATGAATGAAAATTAATGCTTGGTGTGTAACATAGAGAAAATGTGTGATAACTGAAGCGTGTGGTGTAACATTAAAGTTAGTTTTAAAATCTTCTAAATTTAGTTTTCTCATTCATCTTTTCATACTATTGATTTTGCCTAATCTGCTCTAGGGGTAGTAATGATATACGGTTAATATGCAGTAAGAATGTATAGCCAAAGTACTGAATAAATTACCAAACTTGTGGAACATAGATGCGATTCTAGTGAACAAATATCAATTGAATATTCATTATCTTTTGTATATTTGTTGCAGGTGAATTCAGCAACACATAACACATAAGAAATGCATCAGGTATGAAAATCTAAACATACATCATTAAGTGTTGTCCTTAGTTTATGATAATATGTTGTGTATTAAACTGTAACAGTTAGATTATTTTTTTGTATTAAATTATGGTAGTTGTTAAAAAAGATAATTATGTCCACTTTCATTTGTATTTCATCAACGGAGTTTTAATAATCTGGAGACAGAATAATACAGTAAATAGAAAAGATCTGAATATACCTAGGGATGCAAATTCTTGAAGCTGTTTAGCACAATGTCGACATCATGCACCATAAAATATTTTCTACAGTGTTTGGTTTTCTTTACATATACATATACGTATATAAATCAATTTAACTTGTAAAAATGTATTTTATTGTAGATTTAGTTGATTGAAGATTCATTCTTCCTAATTGTCTTGTGAAACCAAACAAATAATTAAAACTATAAAATAAGATTGATATAATTGGGACAGTTACAAAATATTATTGTCAACTGAACAAAGACATTAGAACAATAGATTAAACTTATATAAATTTATCAGCAGTAAAGTATGATTACCAAGTTTGAGTGTGCTGCTGAATAAGCAAGTTGATGATTCAGCCAGTTACATATAGGTTTTCATTTGGACGTTCAACTCATAAATACTATAAAGCTATCTGTAATCGGTCCTCCTAATAGCCGGAGAATATTAATTTTGAACTCTGGCAAAAGCATTTAGGATTTTAAGAATATATGGTAAGTTCTGTGGTAAAAGAAGAAATTTAGGGGTAAACAGCTTGGTAATTATAAGGTAAGAGTACAAACATGAACATAAAGTCATTTATGCCATATTTTTATTGCATCAGCCTGCTTATAATAGATCTTCTGTCAAACCCTTATTGTGCATTTAAGAACTATAATTTCAGGAGTAAGGACATTTCAAAAATTTACGGTTAATCAATAAGGTATACAATATACATGCTGTGCTTAATAAATCTAAAATTACTCAAAACCAATATTATAACCATTTTGGCACTGTCATAAATAGATTCATCAATAAATGACATTAATTTAAATATGCGTACAACCTTGAAGCCCAGTAAATCACTATGGTATTCATTCCAAACATGTGAAGTTGAAGCCGAACTTTAGATGCTTTCTTGCTCCATATATTTTTATGTATACCTCATGCCAGTCTATAAATTCACAGTCCTAAAACAGAGGAGAAAATACTAAAAAATGAGTAAGTTAGACTTATCTTCCCCTCATCTCCAAAAATTGAAATTAGATAATTTTGTTGTAGTATTAAAGATGATTGTAAAATGAGATTATTAAAACTCAAATATTTAAAGAGGTATGGGCAAAAATGATGGTAAAAGCTATTGTCAAAAGCAGAGACGTTAAACTTCAAAGTACAAATTATAATATTATCTAGCAACATCACAGAGAATCATCACTACAAACTTTTGTAGCACAAAAAATCAATATATTTGAATTCCACCGTGTTTCTGACTGTATTATAATTGTAAAGGGCATCCACTGTAAATTAAATTTCAAGCATACCTCAATAAAAACCTAGTTAGATTCATATATCAATTAAACTTCATTTTTATATAACTGACACGACTAAAAGAAGTGCTAACATTACGATTCTTCTACATTATGATTCTCACCAATAAAAATGTAATAATACTGGCATCGGTTTTTTTTATTGTACCTCTCCATGCATGTTATTTTACCACGTTATCATTGCAATTAAAGAGTATTTATCATCAATTTTTACTAATTATCACACTTACACACTGTCAGATCATTCCGCTTACTTAATGAAAAAATTACAGTTGAAAATCCACACAAATACCCAAATGTGCACAACAGTACAAATTGTATTATACCAACTTGACGATTCAAGTATTTTACTACATAATAAAGTATTGGGTTTAATAGAATAGATTGCTAACCAATAAATAAGTGTTCATTCAGACAACATTATGAAAAAAATTTATTTAGACTCTATATTTTCCCATTTGAGATGAAATGCTAGCAAACCCCACACTCTAATGAACTGCGTGGTCACGGTATTCATTTTCTTTTACCAAATTGTACACCATCTAAACCCTAACTTTCGTCCTACAAACACAAAATCATCAAAAAATTACTACAGCAAAAGAAAAAACTAACACAAAATAGCTATTTATGAACTTCAATGGTTACCTAAAAATCTATAATCGATCCGCAACCATACACAAAAAAGAATAATATCCGAAATCAAAACAATGGATACCAATATGGATATAATGGCATCCACATCAAGAAAACACTCATTTGACTTTTATCAAGATTGTAGTTGAAATTATGCATACTTTAGTTCATAAAAGACACTATTTTATTAAGTTAAAAATGAATGCAAAAAATGCTTGTTGACCAATACTGATTTTTATATTTCATCTATTTGTGTTGGCGTAATTTTGAAAAGAATTTACGTTCGGCCAAAAATGGAATAAAGAAATTCAGATAATTAAACTTTGAATAAGGAAATACACATATGATAGTATCACTGAAATTCAAATAATTAAAAAGGTTCTGAAAATAGGTTATAAAAATCAACCTTTTATACATAGAAATTGAATGCAAAACCATTTTCTAGTTGTTGTTTCTCTAAATAAAAGCTCATGTTTTTATAAGTAATAGTTGCTCTAGAATTATAATGTAATTTTCCCTTCCAAAATGTTTTACATAAAACTGTGTTGATAAACATCAATAAATCATATCTTCCTTCCAAATCGTAAAGTTAAATTATCATGTAAAACCCAAAAAATAAAAAAAATTCTGCTTTCTATTAAGCAAAGTAATAGTATTGAGTAAAATCAACTGGAAGGAATAACACATAGACAGGAGAAAGTGGGAGAAAGTGGTCGAGGATAATGATAGAACATGAGACTGTGTTGTCTAACCATTGTGCCAATCAGTAATTATCGTGTTCAACAAATAAACTAACAGCATATTGAGTTTATATCAAATAATCAGCTTATCAAATGTAATTACTCCCTACATAGTTATGCAAAAACCAAATTGTTGGTACAAAAAGTATATAAGAGATGATTTAATATGTGGTAACCTCTCTCCTCACCGATTAGAAAAAGTGAAGATTTGTGTTGGTGGACGAAGTTGATCAACATCAATTAATTGTTCAATGGAAGACAGATGAGGAAAATGGACAAAATTTATATTCACGATGCAGAATGTGTTAATGTAGAAATTTAGACATTCTAAAAAATGCACGTCCAATGGACATATTCAGAGATAAATAGTAGAAGATAAACAATTTGTCAGCTTCAAAAAGATGACAACATCCTAAAAATAAACCCAGGATTACGTTATTCATCCAATTTACTGTAATATGTATGATGAATTATGTTCATGCTGTGCGAAACAGTTTATGGTGATTTTCAGTTTGTGCGTCAAAGAAAGCATCGAAAGACTGAGCAGCAGATGCATCGAACAGTAGTGTATACTGTGAAAAAGGAGAGAATAAAGAAGAGTAAACAATACCATTGATAGTTGACTAATATGACCAACGCTTTCTACCTCTAAGTACTGCTTGTAGGAAATAAAAAAAAATTGTTAGGCGGATGTCAGCATGTTTCTGATGGAAAGAGGTGTAAAAATACAAACAAAGCAAACCGCGTGATGAAGTAAACGAAAAATGGATATAATAACTGTTACAGAACCTTCTACTGCCATATTTCACAGTCGTAAAGAATCATAAATCCAAGTTGTGCACATCAAAATATCATAAAACTAAAAAAAAGCAAAGTAATGCCATAATGGACTTTCAATTAAAAAACAGTATAGAACCCTGTACTACCTTATATTACAGTTGGTAAGAATCATAAAGCTAAGCTCTGAAGTTGAAAAAATCATAAAAATAAAAAAAATGCATAGTAATAACATCATGAACTTTGAGTGGGAAAACAATTTTGGAGAAAATCTACATATTCAGTTATCAGTCGAAGGGGGTAAACTATTTTGCAAATTAAAGTAGATGACGGTATCCTTAAAATAAACTGTAGAATATCATATTCATCCAATTTGTATTTATGTTGTTTTGTGGTTAGGAGGTACGAAACAATCTGTAGTGTGAGAATTGAGCAGTATGTGGTTAAAAGGAAGCATTAGATAGTTGAGCGGGAAATGAATCAGACAATAGTTTATATTGTGGAGAAAGAGGAATAAATAGCAACAAAGACTACCTTTACGGTCCGCGCAGCAATGCTCCTCTCTGCAGGCGGTGGAATGGAAGAAAGTGATGTGAATCGCTTATGTTGATCTGCGAAAATAAGATATGTAGAACTAGGGCTGGAGACTAAACAATGTTATAAACTGAAATTGATATCCGCGCAGCAGTGCTCCTCTGCACAGGCGACGGAACGCAAGAAAGCGATAGGATCATCCACGTACGTACGAAAATAGCAGATATTGAGTTAGGGCTGGGGAGTAAACGATGTTGTAAACCAAAAATCAAAATTGAAATTTCTGATTGTAGAGGAAGAAGGATAGTCAGATTCGCTGCTTTTATGATGGACCATCATCGTCGCAGCAGTGTTCTCTGGAGGCAGCGTATTGAAAGCGGGGGAGGAATAGAGGTTGATAAATTTAGTCTTTCGCAGGGGAAAAGGGAAAATGAGAGAGATAAATGATTTCAAGGAAGAAGAGAAGGGAATTACAGGAAGAATGAAAACGAAGAGAAGAAGTGGAAGAAAAGGGGAGAACAGGTACTGAAACGTAGAACGTGGATGGAGTCGGTTCTGAAAATGTCGAAAGTGACCTAAGAACATGTTGAAGGTGGCGTTTGGAATATGGGCAAGATGGGAACTGCCAAAAAGGCTTCACTTTGACCTTTTGACCAAAGGTTTTGCTTTATAGTATAGATAAATTTTGCAAGCCTTCAAATTAATTTTAACAGGCTTAAAACAAAAGATTCAATAATTTACCCAATTTCAGTTTATTAAATCCAATAAATTAATTACTAAATAATAATAATATTTGAAGTCAAGTTAAAAATTAACTTTTAAATATTTAAAATCAATTAAATATCCCAATTTAAATTGTCCAAAATTTTGGGTCGTCGCATTTCTTCCCCCTTAAAAGAATTTCATCCCCGAAATTGCTAGTTAAGAAGAATGATCCAATACCCATTACTATTTTTCAAAACCAAACAGTTTTATCAACTTGCCATAACATATCTTTTATTAAAGACCCACTATTACTTCAACCTATTTCCCAAAACCTTCCATAGTTTCCAACAACATTATTTACTCCACTTATTCAAATTTAAATCTAAATCCAAATTTAAGTTATCAAAATTTCTCAAAAATTTTCTAGCTCCCTAAATTTCCGAATTTTTTTGCCAGCGTCTCCTTTGCGCGGCTAGCTCGGTACAACTACATAATGCCTCTATGGGCTCCCAAATTCAAAAAGAAAACAAAACGCCAAGTGGCTAGGTCTAAAACCCAATCAAATTTCATACAGAAATTTAAACACATACATTTTTGTCGAGCAATTCAAATTTATCTTCTGAAATCAAAAATCCAAATTTTTCCCACTTGCTTTTTAATACATGTATATCCAATTTAACCATATCCAACTACAGATTCCAAAGCCATTTTATACACTTCTTTACAAAATTTTCAACATTTATTCCATTTAAGCCCATACGATGTACTTATATCATTCGTACGCAATACCGAATCCGACCGCTTACTAGATCACACAATTTCACTTCCGAACTAGTGTCGTCCACCCGACTTCCTAGTGCGGACTCAGATCTAATTTCTTGATTAGAAACCGTCATTCTCCTTGCATAGTCATAACCATAATAGAGAATTTCCAGAATCAATCAAAAATCCATATCCAGGTTCGACGTCGAAAATCGAGTGAAAAATCTTAACTTGGATCGATATAGCTATCTCGAAATTCTGTGCTCGAATTTGGATCAAATTGCTATGTGAATAAAATAATATACGTACATCCTACGTATATATCTCAATTAATTATCAACTATATCAATTTTTTTATTCACATTCATTTTGATTCCTATTCACTTATCAACACTTATCATTACACATATTTCTATTAAATCTTCACTCAAATGCTTATTCAATATATTTTCTCGACACCCATATTACTTAAGAATTCTACCATTTCTTCTTAAGTTCAATATAAGTATTTTATACGTTTCTTATCTTTATTTTCACTTCACCACTTTAGTTTATATCTACTTCTATTCAAATTGGTTCTCCCATTTCCATATGAATTCAGTTTATCTTCAACTCTGAATATTGAATTTTATCATCCGTTTATAACTGATTCATATCATTATTTTAAATTAGTTTCATCCACTAATTTATTTCAATTTCCAATTTGAAATCGTTTTGACACTAAAAAAATTTCTAGCTCCTAAAATTTTCGAAAAACTTTGGCACAGTCTCCTTTGTACGGAGGAGCTTTTGCAATTTGACAAGAGATATAAATATATATACATCGACCCACCCAGTCGGAAAATAAAAAACAATTTATATTTCCCATTTTTATTACGTAGGCGTACCTCTATTTAGCATTTTTAAGCAAGCGGCTAATTATTTTAGCAATTAGCGCATCCAAATCCAGCCAAACGGCTTCCCGGTACCTGTACTTACTTAATTTAAACATGTATGTGTCAAAATCATGTAATTTAACAACATTTAACATATTTAACTAGCAAACATACAAGTTTCTATAAGCAATGCAGGTTAAACAATATTTATAAGCAACTTATAGGGTTACGACATTAATTTTAATTGTTTACAACCAATTCATATACAACTTCATTCCATTTAAATGGTTTGCAACTCAATTGCTTACATTCAATTCATTTTTAACCCAAACAACTCACATTTATTTCAATTGATTCCAAAAATAAACTTTATTTACCTCTATTAATTCATAGAATTTTATTTAATCTCATTTACGCCAAATGGCAAATATTTCTATGCAAATTCGGCGATATTTATGTGAATAAACAATTACTTAAGCTTATAATCATTTTAGATTGATTCCAATACAATTTATATTAAATTTTATTCCATTCTAACCTATTTACAAACCATTCACTTGCATTTCATTCATTCCTGCGTTGGTTTCTTTTAAACCCGTTCCATTAAGCTTGACAACATTCCATGCTAATATTAATAACCATTTCCCAAATTAATTTAACCTAAACTTTTATTTAATGGGCTTTCACCGTTACTCGAAGTCAAGCTTCTATTATTTTTAAACTTAAGTTAATTTACTTTCTTCAAACTTTTTCAACTTCATAACTTAAGTTTACTTCTATTTAATTTGATTCTCATCAAATTCAATTACCTCGTTCTCTTTATCCGTTTAAACTTTAATCCCATTCTCAGTTTGTTAAAATAATATCCAAGTTTATATTTAACTCATTTACACTTGAATTGGATTTCTATTTTATTTCCAAAATACAAAACAATTTTATTTTGGCTTACTATTTTACTTCACCATTTCTTTTACAAGTCTCACACTTATATTTTTCATACTTCTACTTATTTTAAGCTTAATTATATTCATATTTGATTTTAATTCAATTCCATTCCAACTTTATTCAAATACAACTAAATTTTATTTTCAGTTTAATTCAAATTCAACTCAATATTAAACTTAGTTTAAGTACATTTAATTCGACTTACTCTTCTAACTTATTAACCTTTTACAAGTTAATTTCATTTCAGGAAATTTTCAAACTTCATAAATTTCCGAACCTGCTTATAATCCATAACATTTTTAATCAAACCTCTAGAGCTTAAGCTATTACTTGGACATTCAAAACATTTTAAATCAATTCCAGAGCCTTCAATAATCACTTAAGTATTTCAAAAATCATTTGAAATCAATTATATCCAAATCCTTTGCATTTCTAAAATCAACGCATCTTTTGTAAACAATTTTTCAATTCAAAATAATTTGACAGCAATTCTCTCTTGGAAACTCGAAAATGAACACCGATGATGTCGCGATTGTCATCGTAATTTATTTCCCAGCGACCGAAAAGAGTTCAATGCTTTTATCACTTTAAAATCCCTTCAAATATTTTTAAACCCCAAATCTCACCAGACCCCAAATTCAATTCAAAATATTTTCGAATAATACTCATATATTCCTTCCTAAAATCTTTGAAAATCATTTTCAAACCCAAAGGAATTTAATTTTTAGATTTTCAAATCCTTTCAATCTATATTCAAATATTATTCTGAAATCTTATTTCAATCTATAAATCACATTTACAGTTTACATTTACAAATTTCCTTTGAATATGAATTTATTCCTTAGCTTTAGTTATAATTTCAATATCTTATTAAATTTTACACATTAATGATAATAATTTAATATCATCATCCCTGACAACCAAGCTTCCACATATAACTATAGTAATTTACGAAAAATTATTTCCTTTATATACCAAAATAGTTTGGGTAAAATTATTTCATTTACCCTATTTAAAAAAATACTGTGTCGGTTTACCTTGTTTAAGAGTTTAGGAACCCCTATCGATAAAATGGCGTCCCACATATCGACCAGAATTCATAAAAACTTAACCGATAAATCACCATAATATAAAAACAATTTTTTATTCACTAACAAATACGTGCTCATATCTATTAATACACTCAAACTCATTCTAGAGTACTGGGGACTCTGTTTAATGAGTAATCCCCACCAGAGCCAAGGTTATCACCAACCTAAGCTCTGATACCAACTGTAACGACCCGCAATTCCGTACCCCTTGAGTCGACACTATTCTTCATCAATGAATTCAAGATGAACGGAAATACGAACCATTTGGGTTAAATAAGAAGAGAAAACAAAACAACATCAGAATCTAACCATCGCAGCGGAATAAAATATAATAGATAATAACAGATCTTTACACAAAAGAAAGCTATATTTGTTTTATTCATACATCATCAAAATACATCATCAGCGTTCAACAACATCAATAACATACAACTGGATAGTCATATACACCTATCCTCAACACTGAATACACGGCGGAATAAAAATCAAGTCCGGAAGTACGTATCGCCATCCAGCTCGTCTCCTGAGCTACAAAGCATCTTTCCCTGTATTCTATAATGCTCGGTCTGACCCGAGCATTATAGTGAAATAACACCCGAGTCAGTCTGGAATACCAGCATGAGAAAACCTCAATCAAATTGATTGTTAAAGTTTCAAAATTCTTTTGAAAACAAAAGCATCTCGTAAGACCACGCCACAAATAAACATGTCGGCTTTTTACCTTACGATAGCTAAAACACTTTTTTTTAAAATCCTCTGATATTATAATAGGATATATCTACAAATACTTATTACAATAGCCAAAATTGTTACATTTATTAAATTCCAACTACTAGCCACAAGGTGGGTAATACAAACAAAAACCATAAAAGACGCGTAGGGAGAATGGATTTCCAACTAATGACTAGGTACTGGGGTAGCACCTGTCATAGTACGTAGCCTAGATTACCGTACCGAGGATTACTCCCAATCCGCTGCAACACAAGACTGGGACTACCCCTTACTGGATAATCCCAAGTAAGATCACCCCACGGTTGGGATCAGCAACCGCACCACTAAGCCGAATAAAAGGGACATCTAGACAGGGATGACCTCACCCTAAATGGGTGCTACCCACCTAGCCTTGCTGCATAACCCCTGATTTTCAGTCATTTCCGGTTGATGAGGATTGAGGCTAAGCGTTACCTTTTTAGAACGTTTCACTTAGAATGCTCATCGTTCACCTGACGATGTTCTGAAAGCATTCATCCATACAAGTCCGTCCCGGGTTCGAACGAAACCGAAGGCACTACTCCTACTACATCCATTTTGGAATCATCCTCGGGATTAGTAGCGACTATCCCTTGCACTTCACTGCTCCATCTTCAAATCCAAACTCGTCTTCCTCACGAAAACGTACAAACCGGATCGAAGTGGCTTTCAGGAAATAAATCCCGATCTCGGTCTCTACGAAACGATTAGCGAATTGTCCAATATTGATAGTCGATTATTTAACTATCAATTAACATTCACAAACACCCATCCAACATACATAATTTCACCAAATTATTTATTAACCCTTAAAATATCTTCACAAGATATATTTCCATTCTCAAACCTTTTTGAAAACAGTTTTCCCACCCTACTCTTCTCATGGAAGGAATTCCCAATATTTATTTCCATTGAAAACACCAAGCACAAAAACTTTAGGTTTTGAAAATAATTTAAAAACACTTTATTATAAAATATACTTAAAACATTTAAATTAAAACTACTTCAATACTTAATTAAAAATGTATACTATAAGGATATTTGAAAATGAGGTCACTTTGTAAAATATTAAACTAGATTTTCTCTTTTTAAAACAAAATATCAAGTCACCTTTAACTAATTACTACGATAATAGATCAGAAAAATATATTTACTTTTAGAATTTAAACATTTAGAAATAATAAATTTACTAAAACATGCTTTTTAAAACAACATAACTTATATTTAAAAATTTACATTGAAAACGTACTTGGCTATCCAGGGAAATATACTTCTCTTCACATCCTTTAAAAATAAAGCACTATTTATTTTTGAACAAATTTACCCATTCCTTTAATAAACCATCGTGAATTTATTCTTCCAAATATCCACTGATATATTACTTCATTTTATAAACCCAGTTTATAAACTTCTTAGTCTCAACTCCCTTTCAAAATTCTAATTCCAAACACTTAGATCAATTTCCAAATTGAGTCTCAATTTTCTCCATTTGAAATAAATTTCTTTACTTACTCAATTCATTTCAAATCTATTAATTTCAGACTTTATTCCTTAATTATGATTTTAAAAAAATTAACTGAAAACACCAATTTTAGATTTTTTTCCAACTTCCTTCTTTATTTTTTTCCACAATTTAAATCTTAAGTTTAAAATAAATGCTTCATTCTTTTAAATAATACACTTAAGTTTAAAATTCAATATCTTCCTGTTTATTCAAAATCCCTTTTTCATACATGGAATTTATTTATTAGAATTTTAAAACCACTATTATTCTTATCCAATTCATTCTAAATTTATTTAAATTCTCTATAATTATTTCACTTACAAATTCTCATCTTTTATTTTCTTTTCAAAAATCCAATACTATATATTTTTGATAACTCAGTGTATCGAAATATATTCAAGTAAACCATAGCATTAAATATTCCAATTATCAATAATATTCATCACAGAATATCAAATATTCATAACACAGAATATTAAACGATCTAAATAATTTTTGAGGAATCCAGTTGAATCTTTCCAACCTGTTTCCCTGCATCCACAGACATTAGCACAATATAAAATACCAATTCCACTTCGAGGTGGAATATTGTGGTATATAGGATTTATATAATATCACCCGCTATTATGCGGCACATAGGGTCTCATCTGCTATATAATGCGGGAAATCAACCATTCTAATATATACTATATATACTACTATATATAATATAACACATCAGACCAATCCAACCATTCAACTAGTGATTTAAATTTAACCCTTTAAATTTAAATAATAATCCAGAAAAATGAGATTAACTCATCTTTGACTCTTGTTTTGCAATCCACTTCAATATTGCCTTGGTTTCTCGATTATTGACCTTGAATAACAATTTATATGATTTATTGACATTTGAATTTATCAAATAATTAATCACTATTTATTTATTTAATTTAACTACTGATTTGGGTTTAAACAAATAATTTGAATTTTTAGCTAATTTCTATTAATAAAATATTTTTAGCGAGTAAAGTAATTAAATGAGTTAATTACCATAATTCATCATTTTAAAATAAACAAGTCTATGAAAATATGTATGTATTTTTTTTATAGATATGTTTATATATATATATATATATTTCCTTTCCAAAGCCTTATCCATATATATTTAAATTACATAGGTCGGTGTATATATATATATTTTCCTGCAAAAAGCAAAACCGTAGTTTACTTTACTACAGAACCCTTTTTTCTCTATTTAATACATGTATATTTGTAAAAATATAAAAATCTAATTTTAAAATTCATTACCCTATAAGTATAAGCATTTAATTATTAAAAAAAAAAATATACCTTACTGCAATACCAGGAACCACGCCGTACCCTCGCGCTTGCAAACACCTGACATCACATCCCATTCGAACGCCGGCCTCCCCTTATCCTCAGGCCGAAGTTGCGATGCCTACCTCCTTCCAAAATCCTAGCGCCGCGCTTGCGATCGGACGCCTCCCCTCGAGACTCCACGACATCGAAAACCATTGCGAACTCCTTACTGACTTCGACCTTCCACGACCCTCTTCATGCCGTGCTCGCCGTCAAAAATCAAGGAATCGAACGCGATTAAGTCACTTTTCTCCGAATTGAACGACGTCGCAGGCCACTCCCTACGATCATGAGTCCGAGCTTTGATCGCGACTTCGTCTCGATTCTTTGTTCGAGCCCCTCTATTTCGATTTAGGGGAATTCAGTTTCGAAGAAGGTGAAAAGAAATTTGCAGGCCATGTTTTCCAACAGAGGGAGACTTTGATTCTCTTTTTCTTTTCTTTTTTAATAAAAATGCTCGGCCGTTAATATTAAAGAAAGGAAGCATGTTTTAAAAGACTGAGGTTAAATGAGGGTTGCGTGAAGGAATTGCTCTGCTACGATGATCTGGAAAGGAGACGGAATAACAGCTGATGGGAAAGAATAAAGTTCGGATTTGAACAGATTTACAGCTGAAATTGAACATTTGTAAAAATAAATATCTTTAGTTAAATTCAAATTGTCTCGATAAACGCAACTTGAAATCTTGACCTCCTATCGAGACGTGCTGCTAGGCGTTTATAATGTTAAATCCCTATTTCGAACACAATGGAAAAAGTTTTGAGTCCTAATTCGATCGTATGGAGAAGATAACTTTCTTGAGCCCAGTTAGTATATTCAATTTTCGATGTAAATTCGGCGCGTTTATATATCGTACACTCACACAACAACTCCAAACATTACAAAAATTGAAATCCAATAATAATACAATATTATGGACCCAATGGAACTGACTTCGTCAAAATCCGAGACTATGCCTTGGAAGGCTATTTTTAAATTCAATTTAAACGATAAAATTTCAAAACTGAACAAATCACCTTTAAATTCAATTTTAACACTTTTACTATCTTCAGTATTCTCAATATAAATTTTACAAGCCTTCAAATTATTTTTAACAGGCTTAAAACAGAAGATTCAATAATTTACCTAATTTTAGTTTATTAAATCCAATAACTTAATTGCTAAATAATAATAATAATTGAATTCAAGTTAAAAATTAACTTTTAAATATTTAAAATCAATTAAATATCCCAATTTAAGTTGTCCAGAATTCTGGGTCGTCACACCATCAATGAAATCCATTGATACCTAAACAAAGCATTAATGAAACTCTAATTGGATCACATTAAAGGGTTTATACAAGTGAACCATTATAAAATCTAAATTCACTTATACCTGATCCCATTTCCATAATGGAATCTTCAAGGGCTGAAGAGGACCACTAGGCTTCTGGTGCTTGCATTTCACTAGTTAGCAAGTAATATAATTCTTAACATATTCACCTATATCGCGCTTCATTCCTTCCCAGTAATATAGGTGTTTCATGTCTATGTACATCTTACTGCCACTTGGATGAATAGTGTATCGCAAACAATAGCAGTCGTTCATCACCTCTTGTCTAAGCCCCGCAACATTAGGTACAAAGATCCTACCCTTCTTCCTCAAACAACCAAGAGCATCCATCTCAAAACCTTTCAGATCATCAGCTTCCTCTCCATTCTTCAGCCGATGAATATGATCTAAGGCAACCGAATATTTCTTCTGAGCAAAAGAAATCCTGTCCATAAGACTTGGTCTCACAACCAAGCTATCCAACATCCTCCCTAGGTATGAGTGGGCATTCTATAACAGATCCTACTAGAAGCTAACACCTCCAGGTCATGCCATTCAACCACCATCATCGATACAACTGCCTGGTGTTTACGGCTAAGGGCATCCACAACACAGTTTCCTTTCCCAGGAGTATACTGAATATTAAAATCATAGGCTGCCAAAAACTCCAATCACCTTTGTTGGCGCATGTTCAGTTCCTTCTAGGAAAATAGGTATTTCAAGGACTTATGGTCTGTATAAAGAACAAACCGCTCTCCCATAAGATAGTGTCGCCATAACTTCAAAGCAAAGACAACGGCTGCTAGCTCCAAATCATGAATATCATACCGGATCTCATTGGACCAAAATTTCCTGGATGCATAAGCTACAACCCGTCTTTTCTATATCAGTACTGCTCTAAGGCTAGACCCACTAGCACCAGTATAGACCATAAGATCCTGATTACCCTCTGGAATCACTAAAACTGGAGCATTAGTGAGCATCTCTTTCAACTTTGAGAAAGCTTCTTCACACTAATCTGTCCACTCATACTTGAATCCTTTCCTCGTCAGCCTCATCAAAGGAGTCACAATCTTGGAGAAATCTTTAATAAAACACCGGTAGTAACCAGCTAGTCCCAAGAAGCTCCGTATCTCGGTAACAGATTCAGGTCTCTTCTAATTCTGTATGGCCTCAATCTTAGAAGGATCCACGGCCAGACCGGCTTTGGAGACTATATGGCCCAAAAACTTTACCTCCTTCTGCCAAAAGTGGCACTTGGAGAACTTAGCTCTTAGCTTGTGTTCCCTTAAGGTCTCCAAAACCATCCTCAAATGTCCTTCATGCTCCTACTCAGACACGGAATACACTAGAATGTTATCAATAAATACCAAGACAAATTGGTCAAGATAGCCCCTGAATATTCTATTCATTAGGTCTACAAAGTATGCAGGAGCATGCGTAAGCCCAAACGGCATTACTAGCCATTCCTATGAACCATAACGAGTGTGGAAAGCTGTAAGAGGAATGCTATCTTCCGCTATTCTCAGCTGATGGAATCCGGTGGCTAAGTCCAGCTGGGAAAAGACCTTTGCTCTGCTCAACTGATCAAAAAGATCATCAGTACGAGGTAATGGATACTTATTCTTTATAGTCAGCTCATTAAGCTTCCTGCGGTCCATGCATAAACGAAGTGAGCCATCAGTCTTGTTTACAAATACAGCAGCAACTCCCCAAGGAGAGCTACTAGATTGGATAAACTGCTTCCCTTCCAATTCAGTCAACTGCTTACGAAGTTCCTCCATCTCAACTCGAGGCATACGAGTAGTAGGTCGACTGACTGGTTGGGTTCCAGGGAATAGATCTATGCGGAACTCCATGGCCCTCTTTGGTGGTAAGTCTATAACAGGCTCAAATATATCACCAAAATCTCTAACAATTGATACTCTGGCTGTCTCATCTTCCTCTCGTGACTCCATGGAAAACAAAGAAACATAAGCATTAGAGCTCGGTATATCCAACAATTGGTATCAGAACTGAAGGTTGAGTAAAAACTTTAGCTCAGAAGTATAACACAATAGGTGACTCATTAGAGATATGTTACAATTACCCTAGAATGAGTATATCCCTAAGATATCCGTCTGTATGCCTCAGTAAATTCTCTTACTATCCACTGATAGTAAGTATGAGTGCAAGAAAAGGACGAGATAGGGGATAGGGGAATACCACTACAAATGGTCGATACCCTGTAACAAACAAGAACAATCCTTCTCTATCAATCTCTTTTGATCATCATCCGATATGAATTCTTTGATGGCTTAGTGGCAGCTACAAAAAGAAGCATTGGTGTGGTGGCGGCCTTGCGAATCGTTGTAGAAAAGGTTCTTAATTCCTGTTTTGTATTCTTTTCATCAATTTTCTATCAGTTTTTCGTTTTAACTTTAATTTGAAATTTTATTTGAAAAAAATTGATTAACAAAATATGAAGTTAAATTGGATTATATCCATTCGTCTATTCTTTGAGGTCTCGACATATTCGAATGGTTAGATATCCCTCGAACTATCCAATGCCCTGCATATTTCATAGACCGGATGACCCGAGTACTTCGTAAAATATTGAATGAGTTCATCTCATATTTTATTCTGATTTGGTACGCCAAATATAGAATAGATATTCAGTTGATCTGGTAAAACATTTCTCTATCTTTGTGTGTCCATCTGTTCTTTGGTTATCTCCCTGTCTAGCAAATTTCGGGGATGAAATTTTCTTAAAGGGGGAATCTGTATCTTCGTTTTTAAATCAAATTTAAATTGGTAATTAATTTAATTTTTGGAATTAAATTATAAATTTAATGGTGAATCAATTTGAACTTTTCCAAATTAAACTAGATATGTGCTTGTTTATTTATATAAATATATAGTAATTTGAAATTTGAATTTGAATTTTTCCAAAATAAATAATATTTGTTTGTTTATTTATATATATGTATATGAATTGATTTTAAATTGAATCATGGGTTTGAAATTCAAAAATAAATATATTGATAATAAATTGGATTTAAAACTCTATATTTTAAAATTAACAAGAATTTGTTTTGTAATTATAATATGTATATAATATATATACACACATTATGATTTGAAAGTGATATTTTAAAATTAATATAATAAATTTTCCAAAAGCTATTTAAATAATAAATTCTAATATGTGTGTGTGTGTATGCCTATTTATTAAGATATAATTAGTTTTAAAAAATTTTTTCTTTAAAAATTTATATAAGTATAAAATAAAGATATAATACAAAAAATTTATAAACATATATTTTAATAATACATGTAATTCATAAATTAATTAATAAAGGGTTTTAAACAAAAAATTATTGTAAATGACATTTGTAAGTAATAAGATCGTGCATTTAAACATATGTAAGCATTTTAACAAAAGATTTACAAATGTCACCGTTTTAAACATAAATAAAACAAGTGTTCCAACATAAATTACAAGTGTCTTTGTTTATCAAAAAATATATATAAAAATGTAAATAAGTTTATATATATTACTCTACATCCTTCCTTCTCATTTTTCTTAAGCAAACCAGAAAATAAAACTTGGAGCATCTCAAACATTAAACAACCAAGTTCAACTCAGTTTTAAATGCAAAGTAAAGATCAATATCAACTCAAATTTGAAGCAAGTTTGAATCAAAGCCTAGAAATCAAAACAAAAGCCTGAGATCAAATAAAAACAACTCAAACCACAATCAACCTGAAGCAACCAAAGTGTGACGCCCCACCTCTATACCCACGTTAGCTAAGGACACTACAGGGTAATGCCGTTAACTAGCGTGGAGAATAAGGCGGTCGAGGAGCGACCATCCGTATAATTGCTTTGTGCGAGCATCGATGTGCCAGATTTAAAAATATAAATTGAAAGGGAATCCAACATACCGACACAAACTCAAAGCTACTACACAGTGACTATATGTAATCTTCGGAAACAAATATAGAAATATCATAACACAAATCAGTTACAGAAGTTCATATCTCAAAGGCGGAAACAGATATGAAAATTACACATAAAAGTGTATATCAGAGTAGTGGTCTAAAAGGATCCACAACATCGCAAAAGAATAGTTGTAGGTGCAACACAAAAGAATAAGTATACATCATGGAGTCTATATCTCAAATATATACAACAAAATAAACTACTAATCTAAGTAGTTAGCCAAAAGTCGGATAATTCTCCCCGACAAGGAGTCAAACAGAAGCACCTGCAACATCTCGGTCTAACCCGAGTATTATTTAATAAGAAAATAATAAACTGATCAGTCTAACTTTAAATATCAGATAAAATGATATAGAATAAGAGATATGACAAAAACGTATGATAACCATAAAGCCATACTATGATAAGTATGTAACTGAAAATCAACCAGCGATTAATCAGTATCACAAGAATCTTCTCCAAGATCAAAAGAATGTCATACTCTTTATTTCATTCACCAAGCCAAAAATATTGACAACATATCAATGCAGATCATAAAATTGGTGAAACACAAATTCTAGAAATCATCAATAGAAATCTAGAAATCATATAAGAAAAAAAAGGGGAGGCCTATCATAAACGGGAGCATGAAAACTCACCAACACGTGTATCACAAACGGGACGCTATCCTATGGTCGCTAACCATAGAGCCGGTACAACGACGTAGTACAATATCAATACGGCCGAGGAAACTGAAACTCGAATAGGTCGAAACAACGACGTAGTACAATGGTACCTCCGATGAAACGAACTCCACAAGAGAATATGGGTCGCTAGCCCACAAAAATTGGGTCGAAACTCCAAAGAATGCATAGGTCGTTAGCCTAAAAAGAAATGAGATGAAACTCAACGATACGAGGTACCGTCCCCTATGTGGACAAAGAAATATAGCATATCGCTAGTTTAAATCACAAAAATGATCATCATCAATCATCAAGAAGTGTCAACTACACTAAGCTAGTAAATAGATGAGTTTAGCTTCATGTCCCATAACCACTAGCTTAACTTAAATATTTGCGAACAAATTGTAGACCTCCACTTGAAAGTTGTCACAAGGCTTTCAATCGAACAAGTCCAAGAATTAACCGACGAGGTAAGCGCAAGCGTTTCATACCACTTGTTTTACGAAGCCGTTTAATTAGATTTCTCATACGAGTGAGATAAAAGTTTGTATATGCTAGTAGATTGAAAAACAGTTTAAGAAATGTGCTTTGTAATAAAATAGTGTTGAAATCGTTTAGATGAAAGAGTTTTGATATTTACTACTAGTAATGAAACCTTTATATTTTTAAAGTGACAAATCACAAAAATGATTGTAGAAACAATCAATCACCAAAATTCACATATGAAGACGTGAATAGAATCCAAAGAAATCGATACCGAATCCATCGAAATGGATATTCCTAAAAATTCCGATATAAAGAAGTCATCAAAGTCGAAAAAAAATGATAGTTAACAAATCGGATAATCACGAATCGATAAAATTGGAATTCTTGAGCAAATAGGAAAATAAAGCATAGACAGCAGATTCAGACGTCTGAAATCAAGGATTCAGACGTCTGAATCTGGAAAATATAAAAGTTTTCTAGAACATAATTCAGACGTCTGAAATAGGCATTTTTTGCCTATTTCCTCTCTGGTTGCTCACAAGCAAATTCAGAAGTCTGAATACTGGGAAATAAAAATTCCAGTATAATATTCGGACGTCTGAATCCTACGTTTCAGACGTCTGAAACTGAAGTTCAGGGCATTCCCTGAACCTAGGCCAATGATGGCCAAAACGATTATCGGAAGCGATCGGACTAGCAACAACGACTAAGGATTTATGCCTAGCGACAGCCCAGCCTTAAGGCTCTTCGATACACCTCGAATATCAATGCCCAAGTATCCATAGAAGGATTTTCATAAATTTTTCTTTCAAAGCACCAAAAATTGGAATGTTCACCAAAGCAATCCAAATCAAAAGCAAATGTACATTAATAAGTGTTAGGAATCCATACCTAACAACAATGATAGATATAGACATAGATGTGAGATAAAAATCTCACCTTTTTGCACAAAAACTAGGAAGGAGAAGCTTGAAAACAAAGGTGGATCAACCACTCTTTAACACAACCCAAATGAGCTTGAATCTAAGCTCAGAAGAAGAAGATTCCCTAAGTTAGGTTTAGGAAATTTCTAAGATTGAAAGGAGAAAGAGTTGGAGAAGAAGAAGAGGATGCTTACCAATAGCTTCTCTTTGAATTTGGAGCAACGATTCGAGTTTGCAATTGGAACTAGGGCTTGGAATTTCTATTTCCCTTTCTCTTCCTCTATTTTCAGTTGTGCTTGTGCTTTAGAATGAAAATGAATGAATGGAAGAAGAGAAGGGCTGAGTTGGTGTATAGATTGGGTGTAACCCAAACCCAAAAGCCCTGTTAGCAAATAGAAAAATACGACTTACTCTAAGCATATCGAAGTTTATGCTCAAAAAGGTCGCAAACGTCATTTGAACTCAATGGGGGTGGTCTCGAGTCCTAATTCGACCGTTTGCAAAAAGTAGCTTTTTGGACTAAAATTCGACTAACGATGCAATATTTAAATAAAATATTCAAATATACAATCGTAAAATATGTGGGTTGTTATAGCTCCCATCCTTAAAGAAATTGCATCCTCACAATATTTAAGTAGAAAATAAAAAAGTAACAACTATAGAAGCATATCAACACAAAAGAAATTTGAAATAAGAAGTTCACCTTAAAAAGCACGAGAAAGTAAGTCCGGATGTGTTTGCTCGATGAATTCTCTGGATTCCCAAGAACAATCCTTAGGATTTGAGGACCATTGAACTTTCACAAGCGGGACATCTTTATTTCGGAGGCGTTTAACCTCTGTAGCAATGATGCGAATAGGATGTTGCTCATAAGTCAAATTAGGCGAAACTTCAATTTCTTCAACGACACCGGGCTCAAGAATAGAATTGGAATCTCTAAGGCATTTCCGTAATTGAGAGACGTGAAACACATCATGAATAGCAGAAAATTGAGCCGATAATGAAAGGCGATAAGCTACGGAACCAATACGTTTGGTGATGGGAAATGGACCAATATATCGAGATGCTAACTTTCTCGATCCACTGAACCACACAACACCCTTCATAGGTGAAACACGAATAAACACAAAATCTCCCACAGAAAATTCTAACTTCCATCTTCGTTTATCGGAATAGGATTTTTGCCTACTCTGGGCTTCTTTCATCCTATGACGAATAAGGTCAATCTTTTCCGCGGAA
Organism: Allium cepa; assembly: GCA_030765085.1. Lineage (NCBI taxonomy): Eukaryota > Viridiplantae > Streptophyta > Magnoliopsida > Asparagales > Amaryllidaceae > Allium > Allium cepa. The sequence continues at coordinate 269,841,119 of CM060928.1, forward strand.
TCGCGAATAAAATCTGGACCTAAAACCAGCTTCTCACTGGCCTCAAGCCAACAAGAAGGACATCGGCATGGTCTTTCATAGAGTGCCTCGAAAGGTGCCATACCAATGCTAGATTGGAAGCTGTTATTATAGGAAAACTCAATAAGAGAAATATGATCTTCCCAACTTCCACCAAAATCAAGAACACATGCACGAAGAAGATCTTCAAGAGTTTGATTCACACGCTCGGTTTGTCCATCGGACTGGGGGTGATAAGCGGTGCTAAAATTAAGCTTTGTTCCCAAAGCTTTTTGAAGACTCTTCCAAATTCCACTAGTAAACAATGGATCACGATCACTAATAATAGAAGTAGGAACTCCATGAAATTTAACAATTTCTTTGATAAAGAGTTTGGCCAAAAGAGGAACGGTCCGATTAGACCGAACGGGAATAAAATGGGCGGATTTAGTAAGTCTATCAACTATCACCCATAAGCTATCATGACCCAAAAGAGAACGGGGAAGGCCGTTGATAAAATCCATGAAAATATGATCCCACTTCCAAATTGGAATGTCTAAAGTTAGCAATATCCCATCGGGCCTTTGATGCTCGGCCTTAATGAGTTGGCAAGTCATGCAACGCTTAACGAAATTAGCGATATCAAATTTCATTCCCTCCCAATAATAAAGTCGCTTCATATCCGCATACATTTTACTACTACCGGGGTGAATGGTAAATTTAGAACGATGAGAATCTTCTAAAATGTCCTTACAAAGATCACAAATTTTTGGGACGATAAGTCTACCAAATTTTTGAATATCGCCACGAGAATCAATACCAAAGTCTTTCAAAACTTCAACATCAATTTTATCCCTACAACTTTGGCTAAGAAGAGCCAATTCGGGATCTAGCTTTTGAGCTTCAAGAATGCGGTCTAAAAGAGAAGGATGAGCCTCTAGGCTACATAAAATAAGAGATGAACATAAATCGGACACAAGATTTCTAAACTCACAAGTGGATAAAGTCTCGAGATCATTCCATTCGGATATCATCATGGAAACAACCGCTTGTTGCTTTCGGCTAAGAGCGTCGGCAACACGATTTCCCTTTCCGGGAGTATAAAAAATATCAAGATCATAAGATGCAAGGAACTCGAGCCAACGCTGCTGACATAAATTAAGTTCCTTTTGAGAAAATAGATACTTCAAAGATTTATGATCAGTGTAAAGAATAATTTTTTTTCCCAAAAGATAATGACGCCAAATTCAAAGGGCGTAAACAATAGCCGCGAGCTCTAAATCATGAGTGGCATATCTACTCTCGGTAGGCTTCAATTGCCTAGAAGTATAACCAATAACACGTTCCCTTTGCATAAGAACGACACCCAAACCAACGCGACTAGCATCGGTATAAACAATGAAATCTTGGTTTCCTTCTGGAATAACAAGAATATGAGCATCGGAAAGGAGTTCTTTTAATTTCTGAAAAGAAGCTTCACATTTGTCTGACCAAATGTATTTAACTCCCTTCATTGTCAAACTAGTAAGAGGCACGGAAATTTTAGAAAAGTCTTTTATGAAACAGCGGTAATAGCCCGCCAATTCAAGAAAACTACGAATCTCCGTCACACTCTCCGCTCTCTTGCAATTTTGAATCGCCTCAACCTTTGAAGGATCCACGGAAATTTCGGATTCGAAAATTATATGACCGAGAAACTTCACACGAGATTGCCAAAAGTGGAATTTATAAATTTTTGCTTTCAATTGATTACTCCTAAGAGTTTCCAACACAATCCGAAGATGCTTTTCATGTTCCTCCTTGGTTTTTGAATACACAAGAATATCATCAATAAAGATGAGAACAAATCGATCGAGGAAGTCTTTGAAAACTCGAGTCATAAGGTCAATGAAATAAGCCGGAGCATTCGTTAAACCAAATGGCATGACAAGCCATTCGTATGATCCATAACGAGTATGGAACGACGTCAAAGGAATGTTATCCTCTGCAATACGAAGCTGATGAAAACCGGTTGCCAAGTCCAATTGTGAAAAGACTCTAGCACCACTAAGTTGATCGAATAGATCATCAATCCGAGGTAAAGGATATTTATTCTTGATAGTAAGATCATTAAGCTTACGGTAATCAACGCAAAGCCTAAGCGTACCATCAGATTTCTTCACAAAAATAGCTGAAGCTCCCCAAGGCGAGGAACTAGAGCGAATAAATTGCTTCGTCTCCAATTCAGATAGTTGTTTGCTCATCTGCTCATTTTCCTTATTGGACATGCGGTAAGGAGGACGAGTGATAGGTTGAGCTCCAGGGATGAGATTAATTTTGAACTCAATTGCTCGCTTAGGTGGTTGTCCAAAAACGGGCTCAAATATGTCGGAAAATTCACGAACAACGTGAATAAGAGATATGACATCTTCCTCATCATCATTATCGTCATCATGAGGATTTAGAGAACATAAGGATGCTGCCAAAATGGAATCCGAATCTTCAAGAACAATAGAAATCTGATTAACAGATTGTGGATGTCAAAGATAAATAGTCCGCACAGGACATAGCATATGAGCCTCATAACGGTTAAGCCAATCCATTTCCAAAATCATTCCAAAGCCTAAGTAATGCATGACATGCAAATCGTCTTGAAAAGAAAAATCGCATAAAACAATCTCGACGTTCTTACAAAGTAGACTGAGTGTTGCAGACCCACCAGCGGGATTCGCGATTCTCAAAGATGTCATTAAAGCAGCAACACTTAAAGAAAAAGTATCAACAAGTTCCGTTGATGTAAAAGAATGGGATGCACCCGTATCAAAAAGAACTCGAATAGGATGATCAGGAAACACAATAATGCCATCAAGGATAGAATGAGAAATACTTTGACCACGAGAAGTGTTGCTAGGGGCTTGTGCAACATTCAACTTTCCTTCCTTCTTGCCTTGAGGTTTGGGACACGAAGATAAAAGATGACCCAAACTTTTGCAATAGCGACAAAGAGAGGTTTCGGACATCTATTGGCATAATGGTCTTTAGAACCACAATTGTAGCATTGCCCACTACTAGTGGTATGAGTCTTTACTACTGAAGCTGCTTGTTTTCCTTTCTTGTTGAGATTAGGGCCTTTGAATTTAATAGGTCTTTTCTTGTTGTTGTTGAAGTTTGGTTTGGCACCCACCACTTCAACATCGCTCTCCCTATCCGCCTCTTCAAGACGAAGAGCGATATCAATGAGTTGATCAAAAGAAACTTCTAACTTTAGAAGCAATGTCTTCTTGAGATTTTTGTTCAAGCCACAGACAAATATTTGGTCCTTCTTCAATGGGGTGTTTATGCATTCGACCCTGTATTTAGAAAGTGACTCGAAGGATGCGACATAATCTGCCACGGAGGATTCACCTTGAACATGGTCAATGAAACGACGAGCCAATGTCTCCTTCTCAGCTTCTGGCACAAACTTTAATTCGAATAGTTCCTGGAATTTCTCCCAAGTAAGATTCGCTTCATTTATTTCAGAAATCAGAAGCTCGTACAAGTCAAATGCTGTTTCTTGGAGCATACTAGAGGCCACCTGAACTCGGTGAAGATCAATAAGATTCGTGCGAGAAAAGATTCGATCGCATGTTCTTAGCCAAGCTTGGACTTCAATAATAGTTTTAGAACCTTTGAATGGCTTCCCACCCAAGTTGGTATAATCGTTACACAAATGTGCAAATCCAGACTTAGGGTGAGTAGGCTCTGGATTGTGTCCGGCAGCTTGAGCATTCTTCACGAGATCTAAAAGCTGCTGGGCAGACATAAATACTCCATCCTAGGGAGTAGCACTAGATTGACCGGCACTAGGACGTCCAGGTCTAACCATTTCTCTTCTTTAAGAAAGAAAGAATGAAGAAAGAGGTTATTCACAAAATAATTATCAGACAATCATGATTGATAAAACAAGGCATCAAAAAAGAAAATAGGATAAAAAGGTACGAAGACTCGAATTAAATCCTAAGGCATGACTCCTAAGATGGACTTAGGATGATGATCCTTGTTAAATTATTCTATATTTTTTCGAAGTTTGGCTTTGATACCAAGCTGTGACGCCCCACCTCTATACCCACGCTAGCCAAGGACTCTACGGGGTAATGCTGTCAACTAGCGTAGAGAATAAGGCAGTTGAGGAGGGACCATCCGTATAATTGCTTGGTGCGAGTACCAATGTGCCAGATTTAAAAATATAACTTGAAAGGGAATCTGACATACCGACGCAAACTCAAAGCTACTACACAGTGACTATATGTAATCTTCGCAAACAAATATAGAAATATCATAATACAAATCAGTCACAAAAGTTCATATCTCAAAGGCGGAAACAGATAAGAAAATTACACATAAAAGTGTATATCAGAGTAGTGGTCTAACAAGATCCACAACATCACAGAAGAATAGTTACAAGTGCTGCACAAAAGAATAAGTATACATCATGGAGTCTATATCTCAAATATATACAACAAAATAAACTACTAATCTAAGTAGTTAGCCAAAAGTTGGATAATTATCCCCGACAAGGAGTCAAACAGAAGCACCTGCAAAATCTCGGTCTGACCCGAGTATTATTTAATAAGAAAATAATAAACAAATTAGTCTAACTATAAATATCAGATAAAATGACATAGAATAAGAGATACGACAAAAACATATGATAACCATAAAGCCATACTATGATAAGTATGTAATTGAAAATCAACCAGCGATTAATCAATATCACAAGAATCTTTTCAAAGATCAAAAGAATGTCATACTCCCTATTTCATTCACCAAGCCAAAAATATTGACAACATATCAATGCCAATCATAAAATTGGTGAAACAAAAATTCTAGAAATCATCAATAGAAATCCAGAAATCATATAAAAAAAGGGAGGAGGCCTATCATAAACGGGAGCATGAAAACTCACCAACACTTGTATCACAAACGGGACGCTATCCCATGGTCGCTAACCATAGAGACGGTGCAACGATGTAGTACAATATCGGTACGCCCGAGGAACCTGAAACTCGAATAGGTCGGAACATCGACGTAGTACAACGGTACGTTCGATGAACCGAACTCCATAAAAGAATATGGGTCGCTAGCCCACAAAAATCGAGTCGAAACACTAAAGAATGCATAGGTCGTTAGACTAAAAAGAAATGAGATGAAACTCAATGATACGAGGTACCGTCCCCTACGTGGACAAAGAAACATAGCATATCGCTAGTTTAAATCACAAAAATGATCATCATCAATCATCAAGAAGTGTCAACTACACTAAGCTAGTAAATAGATGAGTTTAGCTTCATGTCCCATAACCACTAGCTTAACTTAAATATTTGCGAACAAATTGTAGACCTCCACTTGAAAGTTGTCACAAGGCTTTCAATCGAACAAGTCCAAGAATTAACCGACAAGGTAAGCGCAAGCGTTTCATACCACTTGTTTTACGAAGCCGTTTAATTAGATTTCTCATACGAGTGAGATAAAAGTTTGTATATGCTAGTAGATTGAAAAACAGTTTAAGAAATGTGCTTTGTAATAAAATAGTGTTGAAATCGTTTAGATGAAAGAGTTTTGATATTTACTACTAGTAATGAAACCTTTATATTTTTAAAGTGACAAATCACAAAAATGATTGTAGAAACAATCAATCACCAAAATTCACATATGAAGACGTGAATAGAATCCAAAGAAATCGATACCGAATCCATCGAAATGGATATTCATAAATTAATTAATAAAGGGTTTTAAACAAAAAATTATTGTAAATGACATTTGTAAGTAATAAGATCGTGCATTTAAACATATGTAAGCATTTTAACAAAAGATTTACAAATGTCACCGTTTTAAACATAAATAAAACAAGTGTTCCAACATAAATTACAAGTGTCTTTGTTTATCAAAAAATATATATAAAAATGTAAATAAGTTTATATATATTACTCTACATCCTTCCTTCTCATTTTTCTTAAGCAAACCAGAAAATAAAACTTGGAGCATCTCAAACATTAAACAACCAAGTTCAACTCAGTTTTAAATGCAAAGTAAAGATCAATATCAACTCAAATTTGAAGCAAGTTTGAATCAAAGCCTAGAAATCAAAACAAAAGCCTGAGATCAAATAAAAACAACTCAAACCACAATCAACCTGAAGCAACCAAAGTGTGACGCCCCACCTCTATACCCACGTTAGCTAAGGACACTACAGGGTAATGCCGTTAACTAGCGTGGAGAATAAGGCGGTCGAGGAGCGACCATCCGTATAATTGCTTTGTGCGAGCATCGATGTGCCAGATTTAAAAATATAAATTGAAAGGGAATCCAACATACCGATACAAACTCAAAGCTACTACACAGTGACTATATGTAATCTTCGGAAACAAATATAGAAATATCATAACACAAATCAGTTACAGAAGTTCATATCTCAAAGGCGGAAACAGATATGAAAATTACACATAAAAGTGTATATCAGAGTAGTGGTCTAAAAGGATCCACAACATCGCAAAAGAATAGTTGTAGGTGCAACACAAAAGAATAAGTATACATCATGGAGTCTATATCTCAAATATATACAACAAAATAAACTACTAATCTAAGTAGTTAGCCAAAAGTCGGATAATTCTCCCCGACAAGGAGTCAAACAGAAGCACCTGCAACATCTCGGTCTAACCCGAGTATTATTTAATAAGAAAATAATAAACTGATCAGTCTAACTTTAAATATCAGATAAAATGATATAGAATAAGAGATATGACAAAAACGTATGATAACCATAAAGCCATACTATGATAAGTATGTAACTGAAAATCAACCAGCGATTAATCAGTATCACAAGAATCTTCTCCAAGATCAAAAGAATGTCATACTCTTTATTTCATTCACCAAGCCAAAAATATTGACAACATATCAATGCAGATCATAAAATTGGTGAAACACAAATTCTAGAAATCATCAATAGAAATCTAGAAATCATATAAGAAAAAAAAAGGGAGGCCTATCATAAACGGGAGCATGAAAACTCACCAACACGTGTATCACAAACGGGACGCTATCCTATGGTCGCTAACCATAGAGCCGGTACAACGACGTAGTACAATATCAATACGGCCGAGGAAACTGAAACTCGAATAGGTCGAAACAACGACGTAGTACAACGGTACCTCCGATGAAACGAACTCCACAAGAGAATATGGGTCGCTAGCCCACAAAAATTGGGTCGAAACTCCAAAGAATGCATAGGTCGTTAGCCTAAAAAGAAATGAGATGAAACTCAACGATACGAGGTACCGTCCCCTATGTGGACAAAGAAATATAGCATATCGCTAGTTTAAATCACAAAAATGATCATCATCAATCATCAAGAAGTGTCAACTACACTAAGCTAGTAAATAGATGAGTTTAGCTTCATGTCCCATAACCACTAGCTTAACTTAAATATTTGCGAACAAATTGTAGACCTCCACTTGAAAGTTGTCACAAGGCTTTCAATCGAACAAGTCCAAGAATTAACCGACGAGGTAAGCGCAAGCGTTTCATACCACTTGTTTTACGAAGCCGTTTAATTAGATTTCTCATACGAGTGAGATAAAAGTTTGTATATGCTAGTAGATTGAAAAACAGTTTAAGAAATGTGCTTTGTAATAAAATAGTGTTGAAATCGTTTAGATGAAAGAGTTTTGATATTTACTACTAGTAATGAAACTTTTATATTTTTAAAGTGACAAATCACAAAAATGATTGTAGAAACAATCAATCACCAAAATTCACATACGAAGACGTGAATAGAATCCAAAGAAATCGATACCGAATCCATCGAAATGGATATTCCCAAAAATTCCGATATAAAGAAGTCATCAAAGTCGATAATAAATGATAGTCAGCAAATTGGATAATCACGAATCGATAAAATTGGAATTCTCAAGCATATAGGCAAATAGAGCCTAGACAGCAGATTCAGACGTCTGAAATCAAGGATTTAGATGTTTGAATCTGGAAAATATAAAAGTTTTCCAGAACATAATTCAGATGTCTGAACCCTATATTTCAGACGTTTGAAATAGGTATTTTTTTTGCCTATTTCCTCTCTTGTTGCTCACAAGACAATTCAGACGTTTGGAAATATTGATTCAGACGTTTGAATACTGGGAAATAAAAATTCTCAGTATAATATTCAGACGTCTGAATCCTACGTTTCAGACGTCTAAAACTGAAGTTCAGGGCATTCACTGAACCTAGGCCAATAATGGCCAAAACGATTATCGGAAGTGATGGGACGAGCAACAACGACTAAGGATTTATGCCTAGCGACAACCCAGCCTTAAAAGCTCTTCGATACGCCTCGAATTTCAATACCCAAGTATCCATATAAGGATTTTCATAAATTTTGCTTTCAAAGCACCAAAAATTGGAATATTCACCATAGCAATCCAAATCAAAAGCAAATGCACATTAATAAGTGTTAGGAATCCATACCTAACAACAAAGATAGATATAGACATAGATGTGAGATAAAAATCTCACCTTTTTACACAAAAACAAGGAAGGAGAAGCTTGAAAACAAAGGAGGATCAGCCACTCTTTAACACAACCCAAATGAGCTTGAATCTAAGCTCAAAAGAAGAACATTCCCTAAGTTCGGTTTAGGAAATTTCTGAAATTGAAAGGAGAAAGAGTTGGAGAAGAAGAAGAGGGTGCTTATCAATAGCTTCTCTTTGAATTTGGAGTAAGGATTTGAGTTTGCAATTGGAACTAGGGCTTTGAATTTCTATTTCCCTTTCTCTTCCCTCATTTTCAGTTGTGCTTGAGCTTTAGAATGAAAATGAATGAATGGAAGAAGAGAAGGGTTGAGTGGGTGTATAGATTGGGTGAAACCCAAACCCAAAAGCCCACTTAGCAAATAGCAAAATACGACTTACTCCAAACATGTCGAAGTTTATACTCAAAAGGTCGCAAACGTCATTTTGAACTCAATGAGGGTGTTCTCGAGTCCTAATTCGACCGTTTGCAAAAAGTAGCTTTTTGGACTAAAATCCGACTAACGATGCCATATTTAAATAAAATATTTAAATATAGAATGTAAAATATGTGGGTTGTTACACAAAGCCAAGTATTCAAAGATCAGATTAGATTCAGTTCAAATATGTCAAGTTCAGAATCAATGCAAGCTAGCAGTTCATCATCAAAACAAATTCAAAAGTTCAGATCAAATACCAATTCCAGCTTTCAAATTCAAATTTGTATTTCCAGGTTTTCTCTGTTCTTTGCTTAATCACTATATATATATATATATATATATATATATATATATATATATTGGTTTGCATGTGATGATCTGTAAATGTGTGATATAAAATATACTTGCATGTATATGAATTCCTGTATATAAGTATATGATATATATGAATGTTGGTGTGGTCCGCTCTGGTCTATAGGGATTTAAAACAAAGTATAAATGCAATATCTTTTCTCCAAATCCTTTATCCCTGTTAATGTTTAAACAAAAAGCATTTAGTTTAACAAGATCTATGTTTCAAAAATATATTTAAGTAAAATAAATTGGTAAATTTTCTGGAAATTAAGAAAGAATAATGGAGTAATAAGAACATGTAAATTTCAATCATCACAAACCATTGATTCATTTATGTGATGTGAATACCCATCAGAAATCACGATTTTTAAAGGTTAAAATAGGATTTTTAGATTAGGATCAAGTGAGTAATTCGAAGTTGAACAGAATTTTTAAAACTGTCAATTCCCGACGATCAACGGGGAATCGATTTTTGAGCTTGAGTCTGAAGGAAGATGATGTGATATAGATTGATGGAAAAATGGTAAAGGATTTTTTTTGATGTATGGTGTAACGACCCGTAAACTTTTAATAATTTTATTTGTTCTATTAAATATTTAATTGAGATTCTTATGAAATTGTAAATAATGAAATTTTGAAATAAAAATTTAATATTTGAAATGCGTCTAGTTAAACATAGCAACTGGTAAATTTTCATCCGAAAATATGAAAGTTTATTTTCATGGGTAATTTTATTTCAATTAAATAAGTTAAGAATTGATGAAAATAAAATGGTTTCGATACCTGAATATTTTTACAGAGGAAAATTCTAAATCATCTTCTGACTGAGATGTCGTTTTTCGTTTTTCCAAATTCGGATTTCTTTAGCTCCTTCGATCTTATTTTTCTACATTTTTGCTGCATTTTCCACTACTAGAAAATTCGAATTTTTATAATTCAATCGAATCATTGATATCTGTATACCGTTTTGAATGTCTCGTCGTGCTGATCTCGGCGGCATATTCAATTCTATATTTTGAAGTCCGTTTCACAGCAGAACCGTGAAAACGGTAACCGTACCAGTTTTGTGACTTTTGGGTTTTGTGACCTTTTGAATTCTTTGACCATTCCACTTTCTATCGTATAACTCATCGTATAACTCAAAAGCCATGTGATTTTATTATTCACCGACTTTTGTATAACTTGGGTTCAAAAAATTTGTTGTTTCATTTTCCCAATTCGTACGTTTAATATTTTGTTTTGAAAAAAATATTTGTAAATGCTCTGCCTTTTCATCCATTTTCTTTCTTCTCTAGTTTTTCCATTTTTCATGGTCTCTCACATGAAACCTTTCACCTTCACACCCAAATTGACCATCGTTCTTCCCCTAACCTCGCAAGCTTTTGCCGAACCACCAATCCCTGCCACTTCTCACTTGAAATCGTGCTCGCCCATACCATGAAGCCACTGCCGATCTACCCCTTCTTCTTCCATCACATGACACTTCCCTTTCCACCATCTGACTCTCGCAACCTCATCAAGCCTAAACCCCGACCCCGCAGCCCAGACCAGTTTGGCCTCGACTAACGGTGATGCTTTCCTCTACCTCACCTTCGGTTGCTCGCTTGGGTATAGCAACAGTAGCCGCATCTTTCTACCATCTAGCCTGCAACATTCTTTTAGGTATATATTTATATAAGATATGTATTTGTTAAATTTTATATATATTGTAGTTGCATGTACAAGTTTTGTTTGCACGTACAGTTTGCAACTCACTAAGTTTATATATATGCATATATTTGTCTATCATACAGAATTCACACTCAAGATGTATATGTTATACTGGAAATCTATGGTTTATATATACAAAGTATATTCTATTTGTCTGAATATAAAAATATACACTGTTTATAAACACTGTGTTTGTTTAATATGCTAGTTGCAGAAGTATGGCCTATGAAGGCTACAGTGCAGCGCTCCTATTCTATTTTAAAAGTATAATATAAGATTTTATTTGTAATATTGTATATAAGTATGGGGATTATAAGATACATTGTTTCGGTGAGTCATTTATTATATATTATGTATGAATTATATTATCTGAATTATAACAGCCCAGATTTGATTTTGTATGATAGTTTGTTTCAGCCAAAAAAAAATGTACAGATATATATACATATTTATATATGTTATGTAAACTAGTTAGTTTATTAAGGGATTTGCTGTCACATGTAAATAATAAGTACAAGTCATATAAGTTTTTTTATTTTAGCCTGTACATATATAAGTTGTATTATATTATTGGTTATTATATATGTATATATTAGATTTTATTTTATATAAGTTTATCCACAATCTGTTTGATAATATGTATATGTTGTGTAAGCACGCTTATGCTGATGCAATGTATTTTATATATGGTTATGTTTACATTTTGAAGTTTGAGAAACATGTTTTGATTATTATTTTTCATATGTTGGGTTTTAAACTTAATATTAGTTTTACAATAAGGGGGGATCTTAAAGTAATATATTAAGTTTTCATATAGGAGTACGGTTTGGGTGTAAATATAAATATTTTAATATTTGTTTCAAATTTAATATTGATTTCATGGAAATAACAATTTTATAATAATAATCTATGTGCATATATATATTCAGTTTATATCAGGACTGATTCAATCTGTTTCCATCAATTCCTGTTATCAGCATTGTCCGTCGAATTCATGCCAATCTAGCTTTGCTTTGGAATTCATGCTTGGATTCGTAACTCGTTTCATTCGTCAAATCTTTCTAGCCTTGAAAGGTGAGTCATCACTCAGATTAATGTTCTTATGTTTATTAAATTTGATTTCAATTGGAACGACAATTGAAATATGTTGTTGTTAGTTATTTTGTTATTTATATGCTATTATATGCTATCCTTTCACCTGTGACATCTGACACCATTATCTGTTATTTATATTGATGATATATGTCTATTATATTTTATCATACTGTTATCACTCTGCAAGTTCCCTGTTAGTGTACAATCACTATGGGTTGAAATGATACATACCCGAACGATCTGTAGAATAGGACAAAATCGTTATGGGTTGAAATGATAAACCAAAATGATTTTCATTGACACTGAATTTGGGATTGCGGGTTGAAATGATATATATATATATATATATATATATATATATATATACACACACACACACCCGTATATATTTAAATTGTGGATTGAAATGATAAATATCTGTATCACTTGACCATAGGAAAGAAAATTATATACAGACACCGTTGGTCTATATGTATAAATATTTTGAAATGATTTCTATGGTTTTGGAAAGAAATATATGGTTTTACATAAATATTGATTTTAATATTATATAAATGATAATTTTATATATAGTAAAATTCTTGATTTTAAGCTATATATGGAATTATCAAATCTTGTTTTGAAATGTTTGAATGTTTAAAGCTTTGAAATATTGAATTTGAAATGGTTTATTGAGAAACTGAAATAAATTAAAATTGATGATTCGGGATCCGATTAAATTTGAATTTTGGAAATTGAGTTGATTTAAATCGATGTATGAAATTTGAGAATGCTATTTTATTGTATAAGGAATTTTAAATTATATTTAAAACTATTTATATATGTTACTTCATAAATTTATTTCATATAAACTATTTTAATAAATTATTTAATATAAACTATTTTAAATTATAACTATTTTTATAAACTATTTTAAATTATAAACTATTTTATTTTATATACTTTATTTATATTTAAAACAGTTAAGTGGAAAGTGTTATGATTCCATACATTATGGTTTCTAAATTTTGATTTCCAAAGGATTATGATTAACAAAGTGTTTGATGAAAGAATGTTGTTTAAATTTAAGTAAATTGTTGAATTAATTTTTGAAATTATTAATAATTAAATAAAATTGAATTCTTTAATAAGTGAAATTGAGTTTCTTTAACAATCAAGTTTTGAAATTTGTTTAAATTAAATAAATAGATAAGTGAAATTGAATTTCTTTAATAAGAAATAAAATGTGATTGATAGAAATTAATACGAGACTTGTAATTTAAAGAATTTAATTTGATGAATTTAATTTAATTCAATTTATAAGTTTTGATATAGTGTAGGTAAACTTAAGTGGTTGATTTAATGAATTGGAAATTCGAATGAAATTATTTTGAAATGATAAATTTACTTAATTTAAATGATTACTTAAAGAATCCATCAATGAATTTAAATTGTTTTGAATGTTAAATTAACTTAATTTAAATGATTATGGAAAGAAACTTATATATGAATTTATATCAATATTTGAATTGTTTAAATAAAATTTTAAGTTGAATTATAGAGTTTTGAAATGGTAAATTTGGATGTTTTGAAACGTAAATTTTAGAAATTGAAATAGAAAGACAAACAAAATGTTGGTTTTCAAATTCCAATTGAAATTGAATTTGATTTGGTTTTGAAATGTATTAAACGACCAATAGGTGTAATAATTACGAAAGTTATTAAAGAGACCAAAATAGGTTATGAACATACTCTCTGTCTAAACCGAAAACCACTTTAATAGCTGTACGCGGAGTGTGGTCCAGAATGAAGTGGTTGGAATGATGTACGTGATGACTGAAGAAAGAGAATGATAATGGATAGCCTTGACACTTGTGTCAAATTGGAAATGATTAAAACAGGAGTCGTGCTTGGCCAAATGGGGTTAGCCATCACGAGCGAACACACTTCTTCGTAAACTACTCATTACTTGTTATTGATTGGTGCGCACCCTTGAATTAGGAGTGTTGTTTCACGGTGTTGCGATCGTTGCGACGATGCGTTCTCACCAGTCCGGACCAGGCAAACGGCAGTTTCACTACCTTGGGTATTACCTCATGGCCTTGTCATACTTGTTTCCCTATGCGTGACCACTACGATTTGTTTTATGTTATACCTATTGAGTACTCCCTGATATCCCACTAGTTTACGGTGGAGTTTACAGTGCTGTATAGACTATGACGCTTATATAAAATGTATTAAGGGGGATAATGGTAACGTCTTAATACGATTTTGATACTTTATATTACTGATAGGCATTATCTACTTAGCGTACACTACTACATAGTAGATAGTTTAACAGATCCTTAGAGGATGGTTATCCTAACGTCCTTTGAGTTACTTGTATTTCAGTTGTTATTTCACTTGAGTTGGATTTATTGATATAAGAATGTTAATCCTGACTCAAGTTTTTTGTGTTTTTCTTTACGCTTGGGTCAGACTGAGTGTACCAGCATTCGAGACTCACCTTTGGAGTTGGAGCTTCGCTTGGAGATCCAGCTATCTATCCAGTTTTCAGATATTCAGTTGATTCCAGTGTTGTATTCTGATTCTTGTATTTGACTATTGTATTCCAGACTTCTGTTGTAACTTATTTAACTCTGTTATATATATATATAGTAGTTTCATGAACTACTATTCATTTGTTTCCGCTGCATATTGTTATATTACTCTGTGTCTGTGATTCTGTGGTTATTTATTTACTGTATATGCTTAGTTTTGCCAAATATAAACTTACAATCTGGTATTTTGAACAATTCAATTTCGGAATGTTCGGATGCGAATGGTTGAAAATATCAGGTCGTTACATTTGGTGTCAGAGCATTGGTAGTTCTAGGCAAAACTTAGCATATATGGTAAATGTATTTATAGAATCACTTTCGTTCGAGTTTTAATCTCTTCCTTTTTGACTTGATTCCTGTGAATTTTGGAACGTTCCCTTCGTTCTGAAATTCATTCTTGTCCCTCGCTATTCGTATTCGTCTGAATTCTGGAGTATCTCATAACTCCACTTCGAATGATCTTTGTAATGGGTTGGCGGTCTCGCCAACATTCATATGAATTGTAAAGAGATGGAACTCATTTACAATAGCATCGATTCACCGGAGATTTATATATATCTTCGGTTTAGATGCTAATAATTCTAGATATCTCGAATTCTATCTCTTGAGATCGGATGTGGATTTGCCTCAGAATTCCACATCGATCTAACTCTTGAAGTCACGGTTGACCCAGAAGGTTGCTCGTGAATTAAATAAGCTTATCCATCTCCCGATTCTGTTATTTGAATCATCTTATTTTTTCTTTCGAACTTGTATTCGAATTAGAATTATCTTTAATACGAGTCCATCAAATTTGAATCTCTGTCCTTGCTTTGAAAATCCATCGTCGAACAAGGAAGTGTATTTGTGAATTAATATAAAAAAATGTTTTCTATGTAATATATATATATATATATATATATTGTGTTGTTTGACTTATTGATGTTGATTTGGGTTTTCGATCGATTCGTTTGATCAACGATATCGATAGGATTTCCAAAATACTTTAACAAAGCAAACTGACACAATATTGTTTTCAAATTTGGTAAATAAAATAAATTTTTTATGATTATAAGTAAATTTTCTGATAATTGATAAATGAATTGGTTAACTAAATGATGTTATTAGATTTCCATTTATTGTTTTATAAATCATTGATCTACCAACATATAAATAAATGGAATATAAAACTTGGTTTATAAATTGATTTGGAAATTTAAATGAATTTAAATCAAGAACTTGAGAATTTAATTTCCGGTGATTTCAAACTTTGGGTTTAAATTTTAAAATGCATATATTTAAAGTATTTTTGAATATAAATCATTTCAAAGAATTTTAAATGTTCTAAATCAGTGCTCTCCCCTTTGTCCTTAGAAAATAATTTCGGTGATGACGGTCGCATCATTGACATTCGTTTTCGAGTTTCGAAGTGGAGAGACCATAGTGTAGCTCTGCTACACTTTTGTATTGAAAATTAAATTGATTTAAATTTCTAAAGTATGACTTGATTTATAATATATAGTATATGATTATAAATATGATTTGATATATAATATATTTATCTCTAAATTGTTTAAATTTAATCGGAAATTTAATTTTTAAATTTCCTTTAAGGATGATTTCAATTATAATTGAAGCTAAAATTTGAATGGATAGTTAAATTTGAAATAATTGAATTATAAAATTTTACTGGTATAATACTCGATTGCATTCCAATATAACTTACCTTATCATTAAGAAGTTAACCGTGTAATTGAATAATATACAATATAAAATGATGTTAAAAGAAATTTTAAATAAATTTGAGTAGTTATAATAAGTGTAAATATGCTTAATATATGTGATAAGATATATTAAGTGAAATAAAATTTAATAATAATTTAGAATAAAGATGAATTAAATTTGTAGAATAAAATATGATTATTAATTTAAGAAAATATTAGTAGAGGATAATTGGATAATAAGATAATGAATAAATAAGATAATTGAATAAATTTTGCTTTGATGGAATTAATAAATTAATAATTGAAACAATTTAATGAAACACCTTGAGTCAAAATCAATTATTGAATATTAATTGATTTAAATTGAAATTTATATGATTAGAATTAACAGTTGAACTAAAAATTTAAATTGAATGACTATTTATTGATTTAATATAAATGGATTTAACCAAATTGTTAAATATTAATTAATTAAATTGAAATATATATGGTTTAAATTAATTATTTTATTTTGTAATTCAAGTCTATTTTCTTCTGGTTGTTCCTATTCTCCTACCTCCTTCCTTTTCGAGGACGAAAAGTTTTGAGTGGGGGAGAGTGTAATGACCCGTAAATTTTTAATAATTTTATTTGCTCTATTAATATATTTAATTGAGATTTTTGTGAAATTGTAAATAATGAAATTTTGAAATAAAAATTTAATATTTGAAATGCGTGTAGTTAAACATAGCAAAAGGTAAATTTTCATCTGAAAATATGAAAGTTTATTTTCGTTTGTAATTTTATTTCAATTTAATCAGTTAAGAATTGTAAAAATAAAATGTTTTCGAAACCTGAATATTTTTACATAGAAAAATTCTAAATCATCTTCTGACTGAGACGTCCTTTTTCGTTTTTCAAAATTCGGACTTCTTTAGCTCCGTCGATCTTATTTTTCTACGTTTTTGCTGCATTTTCCGCTAGTACAAAATTCGAATTTTTATAATTCAATCGAATCATTGATATCTATATACCGTTTTGAATGTCTCATCGTGCTGATCTCGACGGCATATTCAATTCTTTATTTTGAAGTCTGGTTCACAGCGTAACCGTGAAAACGGTAACCGTACCAGTTTTGTGACTTTTGGGTTTTGTGACCTTTTGAATTCTTTGACCATTCCACTTTCTATCGTATAACTCAAAAGCCATGTGATTTTATTGTTCACTGACTTTTGCATAACTTGGGTTCAAAAAATTTTGTTGTTTCATTTTCCCAATTCGTACGTTTAATATTTTGTTTTGAAAAACATATTTGTAAGTGCTCTGCCTTTTCATCCATTTTCTTTCTTCTCTGGTTTTTCCATTTTCATGGCCTCTCACACGAAATCTTTCGCCTCCACACCCAAATTGACCATCGTTCTTCCCCTAACCTCATAAGCTTTTGCCGAACCACCAATCCCTGCCACTTCTCACCTGAAACCGTGCTCACCCATACCATGAAGCCACTACGATCTACCCCTTCTTCTTCCATCAAACGCCACTTCCCTTTCCACTATCTGGCTCTCGCAACCTCATCAAGCCTAATCCCCGACCCCGCAGCCCAAACCAGTTCGGCCTCGACGAACGGTGGTGCTTTCCTCCACCTCACCTTCGGTTGCTCGCTTGGAAATAGCAGCAGTAGCCGCATCTTCCTACCACCTAGCCTGCAACATTCTTTTAGGTATATATTTATATAAGATATGTATTTGTTAATTTTTATATATATTACAGTTGCACGTACAATTTTTGTTTGCACGTACAGTTTGCAACTCATTAAGTTTATATATATGCATATATTTTTCTATAATACAGAATTCACACTCAAGATGTATATGTTATACTGGAAATCTATGGTTTATATATATAAAGTATACTCTATTTGTTTGAATATAAAAATATACACTGTTTATAAACACTGTGTTTGTTTAATATGCTAGTTTCAGAAGTATGGCCTATGAAGGCTACAGTGCAACACTCCTATTCTATTTTAAAAGTATAATATAAGATTTTATTTGTAATATTGCATATAACTATGGGGATTATAAGGTACATTGTTTCGGTGAGTCATTTATTATATATTATGTATGAATTATATTATCTGAATTATAGCAGCCCAGATTTGATTTTGTATGAAAGTTTGTTTTAGCCAAATAAAATTGTATAGATATATATACCTATTTATATATGTTATGTAAACTAGTTAGTTTATTAAGGGATTTGCTGTCACATGTAAATAATAAGTACAAGTCGTATAAGTTGTTTATTTTAGCATGTATATATATAAGTTGTATTATATTATAGGTTATTATATATTTATATATTAGATTTTATTTTATATAAGTTTGTCTACAATCTGTTTGATAATATGCATATGTTGTGTAAGCTCGCTTATGCTGATGTAATGTATTTTATATATGGTTATGTTTACATTTTGACGTTTGAGATACATGTTTTGATTATAATTTTATATGTTTGGGTTTTAAACTTAATATTAGTTTTACAATAAGGGTGGATCTTAAAGTAATATATTAAGTTTTCATATAGGAGTATGGTTTGGGCGTAAATATAAATATTTTAATATTTGTTTCAAATTTGATATTGATTTCATGGAAATAATAATTTTATAATAATAATGTATGTGTATATATATTTAGTTTATATTAGGACTGATTCAAACTATTTCCATCAGTTCCTGTTATCAACTTTGTCCGTCGAATTCATGCCAATCTAGCTTTGCTTTGGAATTCGTGCTTGGATTCATAACTCATTTCATTCGTCAAATCTTTCTAGCCTTGAAAGGTGAATCATCACTCACATTAATGTTCTTATGTTTATAAATTTGATTTCAATTGGAACGACAATTGAAATATGCTGCTGTTAGTTATTTTTTTATTTATATGCTATCATATGCTATTATATGCTACCAGCTCACATGTGACATCTGACAACATTATCTGTTATTTATATTGATGATATGTGTCTGTTATATTTTATCATGTATGTTATCACTCTGCAAGTTCCCTGTTAGTGTAGAATCACTATGAGTTGAAATGATACATACCCGAACGATCTGTAGAATAGGAAAAAATCGTTATGGGTTGAAATGATAAACCCAAGCGATTTTCATTGACATTGAATTTGGGATTGCGGGTTGAAATGATATATATATACCCGTATATATTTAAATTGTGGACTGAAATGATGAATATCTGTTCCACTGACCACTGGAAAGAAAATTATATACAGACACCGTTGGTCTATATATATAAATATTTTGAAATGATTTCTATGGTTTTGGAAAGAATTATGTGGTTTTATATAAATATTGATTTTTAATGTTATATAAATGATTATTTTATATATAGTAAAATTCTTGATTTTAAGCTATATAGTGAATTAGATATATATATATATATGGAATTATCAAATCTTGTTTTGAAATGTTTGAATGTTTAAAGCTTTGAAATATTGAAATTGAAATGGTTTATTGAGAAACTGAAATAAATTGAAATTGATTATTTGGGATTCGATTAAATTTGAATTTTGGAAATTGAGCTGATTTGAATCGATGTATGAAATTTGGGAAAGCTATTTTATTGTATAAGGTATTTTAAATTGTATTTAAAAATATTTATATATGTTACTTTATAAATTTATTTCATATAAACTATTTTAATAAATTATTTTTAATATAAACTATTTTAAATTATAACTATTTTAAATAATAAACTATTTTATTTTATATACTATTATTTATATTTAAAACAGTTAAGTGGGAAGTGTTATGATTCCAAACATTATGATTTCTAAATTTTGATTTCCAAAGTATTATGATTAATAAAGTGTTTGACGAAAGAACGTTGTTTAAATTTGACTAAATTATTGAATTAAGTTTTGAAATTATTAATAATTAAATAAAATTGAATTCTTTAATAAGTGAAATTGAGTTTCTTTAATAATTAAGTTTTGAAATTTGTTTAAATTAAATGAATAGATAAGTGAAATTGAATTTCTTTAATAAGAAATAAAATGTGATTGATAGAATTTAATATGAGACTTGTAATTTAAAGAATTTAATTTAATTCAATTCATAAGTTTTGATATAATATAGGTAACTTAAGTGGTTGATTTAATGAATTGGAAATTCGATTGAAATTATTTTAAAATGATAAATTTACTTAATTTAAATGATTACTTAATGAATCCATCAATGAATTTAAATTTTTTTGAATGTTAAATTAACTTAATTTAAATGATTATGGAATGAAACTTATACATGAATTTATATCAATATTTTAATTGTCTAAATAAAAATTTAGGTTGAGTTCTAGAGTTTTAAAACGGTAAATTTGGAAGTTTTGAAACGTAAATTATAGAAATCGAAATAGAAAGACAAATGAAATGTTGGTTTTCAAATTACAATTGAGATTGAATTTGATTTGGTTTTGAAATATATTAAACGACCAATCGGTGTAATAATTACGAAAGTTTTAAAGAGACCGAAATCGGTTATGGACATACACTTTGTCTAAACCGAAAACCACTTTAATAACTATACGCGGAGTGTGGTCCAGAATGAAGTGGTTGGAATGATGTACGTGATGACTGAAGAAAGAGAATGATAATGGATAGCCTTGACACTTGTGTCAAATTGGAAATGACTAAAACAGGAGCCGTGCCAGGCCAAATGGGGTTAGCCACCTCGAGCGAACACACTTCTTCGTAAACTACTCATTACTTGTTATTGATTGGTGCACACCCTTGAATTGGGAGTGTTGTTTCGCGGTATTGCGATCGTTGCGGCGATGCGTTCTCACCCGTCTGGATCAGGCAAACGGTAGTTTCACTACCTTGGGTATTGCCTCATGTGCCTTGTCATACTTGTATCCCTACGCGCGACCACTACGATTTGTTTTGTGTTATACCTATGGAGTACTCCCTGATATCCCACTAGTTTACGGTGGAGTTTACAGTGCTGTATAGACTATGACGCTTATAGAAAATGTGTTAAGGGGGGTAATGGTAATGCCTTAACACTATTTTGATACTTTATATTACTGATAGGCATTATCTACTCAGCGTACACTACTACATAGTAGATAGTTTAACGGATCCTTAGAGGATGGTTATCCCATCGTCCTTTGAGTTACTTATATTTCAGTTGTTATTTCATTTGAGTTGGATTTATTGATATAAGAATGTTAATCCTGACTCAAGTGTTTTGTGTTTTGCTTTACCCTCGGGTCAAACTGAGTGTATCAGCATTCGAGACTCACCTTTGGAGTTGAAGCTTCGCTTGGAGATCCAACTATTTATCCAGTTTTCAGATATTCAGTTGATTCTAGCATTGTATTCTGATTCTTGTATTTGACTATTGTATTCGAGACTTCTGTTGTAACTTATTTAACTCTGTTATATATATAGTAGCTTCATGAACTAATATTCATTTGTTTCCGCTGCATATTGTTATATTACTCTGTGTCTGTGTTTCTATGATTATTTATTTAGTGTATATGCTGAGTTTGGCCAAATATAAACTTACAATCTGGTATTTTGAACAATTCAATTCCGGCATGTTCGGATGCGAATGGTTAAAATTATCAGGTCGTTACAGTTGGAGTGGCCTAGGAATGGTGGAGTAGGGTTTAAGGCCTGGGTTTGGTTGTCATCTTTCTTAAAGAAATTGCATTGACGTCAAGGCACCGGAAGGGACCGGTGGCGGGTAATCGAATCGTGAGGTGACGGCGAAGGTCTGAGGTGGTTCGTGTGTTCTCTGGCGACCTAGGGAGGCGACACGAGCTGATTTTATCGATCGGTTTGGGTTTTCAGGCGATACTCGATTGCTCAAATTTTGATTCTCGACTTTATCAATCAATCTGGGTGGTCGGGAAACTTGTAGGACACGTCGTCGACTTGTCGAAGTCAATGTGGTCGATCGGAGGTGGTTGGTTTAGGCATGCACATGCACGTATGCACGATGTATGGGTTTGTTGAACAAGAGGAAGAAGCTTTGCCTCGGGTTTGATATCGAGGAACTAATGAATTGGCTCGGATTTCATATCGTTAGCATGGGTACAGAAATTTCAACGGTTATAAAATTGAAACAAAAACAAAGTTTTAAAAAAAAAGGGAAAAGGGAACAAGAAGGTGGTGCTCGGTGCGGTTCTCGGGAAAAATTGGATGTGGCTCGAGTCCCTGGTCGGGATTTCCAGGTTTGGACCGAGTATGTTTTGAAATATTTAAATAAGTTTCAAAGTAAATTGTTAAAAAAATTTCCAAAAGAAATATTGACCAAGTTCTCAAATTAAAATTTTAAACAAGTTTCCAAAGAATTAAAATGTTAAAGCTAAAAGTTTTTAAATTGTTTTGAAAATTGATTGAAATGGTTTAAAATAAGTTATATAATGATAATAATAAATTGATTTCTAAGTATGTTTGAATTGATCAAGTGTTTAAAATAAGTTTACTTAAGACTTTAATTAAAGAAGTGTTTTTGAATAAATTGATTTCAAACTTTTTAATTTAAATAAAGTTTAAATGATGATTAAGTATTAATTAAGATAAATGGTTTATCTTAAAATAAATTAAAGGTCTTATTTTGATTAATTTAAAATTTATTAGTTAATGTAATTAATTGAAGGTTAGCTAATCAACGATTAAGGGTTAATTCATTAATTAATTTAAGGATAATTAATTGATGTGATTAAAGGTTGATTACTTTAAGTAATTAATTAAGGGAAATTAATTACTTATAGATAATTACTTAATGAAAGTAATTTAAGGATAAATAATTAATGATTAAAGGTTGATTAATCAGGTGATTAAAGAATAATTAATTTATGTGATTAATTAATTAAGGTAATTAATTTGGGGAATAATTAATTAATTTAAAGGTTAATTAATTAATGAAAGTGATTAAGGGATGGTTTATTAATTAATGGTTAATTAATCAATATAATTAAAGATAATTAATTAAAAAATAATTAAATAATTAAAGGTTAATTATTTAATGATTAAAGGTTGATTAATTTATTAATTAAGGTTGACTAATTTTTTAATTAAAGATGATTAATTATAAATCAAGGGTCGAATAATTTATTATTAAAGGTTAATTAATAAATGATTAAAGGATAA
Organism: Allium cepa; assembly: GCA_030765085.1. Taxonomy (NCBI): domain Eukaryota; kingdom Viridiplantae; phylum Streptophyta; class Magnoliopsida; order Asparagales; family Amaryllidaceae; genus Allium; species Allium cepa. Next base: position 269,864,671 of record CM060928.1, read on the forward strand.
TTAATTAAAACGATTTATAATTAATTAATGTTCATTAACCAAAATTAGCAATTCATAATTAATCTGATTTAAATTAATCAGATGATTAATTGATCTTACTTATGGATGTTTGAATTGTATTAAATGATTGAATTGTTTGATAACCCTATTGTGTGATGTTCTATGATATGTTGAACTGTGAACTGTGACTTATTTATCTGTGATGAATTTATATATTTATCTATGAATATGTGAATGAAGATAAACGTTATAGGATTATACCGCTTATCGATATTGTTGTGCTTAAATGGATGATGGTTGTGATATGTTATTATTGTGTGTAAAACCCTGGACTACACCACACACACACAAATATGGATTGCACGAGGAAATCGGTTAAGTCGTAGATATTTTGCATTTAATTTCATTTAAAATTTAAAGTTTGAATCCAAATAGTTTGGAAATTGAATTGGGTTGAATATGAAAAGTTTTGAAAATGAAATTTGAAATTGAATTTAGTTTGAATCGAATATATCTTATTTAAGTTTTGAAATTATTTTGAAATTATGGGCTGAAAGTGGTGATACAAGTTATACAATATATATATATATATATATATGGATTTTTAAACCATCTTAAAAGTATTTTAAAAGTATTATTTTGGGAATTTAAATTTAACCAAAGTTTATACTTTAAGGCTATAACTTGTGCATATTTGATCGGATTTTTCCGAAACGAAAAGTATCATTTTCAAATAATAATGGCTTTCATTTAAAGTAAGAACTTCCAATTTTTGTTGAAAGGATTTCAAGTTTGAAATGGAAATTGTTTTGAAAGTTATGAGTAAATCTTTGTGAAAGATTGGTGAAATTTGTTTCAGATTAAAGAGAATCTTAGAGGTGTATCTTTTGTATAAAAGATTTGAAATGGAAATTGTTTTGAAAGCTATGAATAAATCTTTGTGAAAGATTGGTGAACTTTGTTTTCAAATTAAAGAGAATCTTAATGGTGTATCTTTTGTATCAAAAATTTGAAATGGAAATTGTTTTGAAAGCTATGAATGAATCTTTGTTAGAGATTGGTGAACTTTGTTTTTAAAGTGAAGGGGATCTTTAAGGGTGAATCTTTTATTTAAAAGATTAATATGGAAATTTGTTTAAACCATTTGAAAGAAAGGTTTTGGGTAATAAGTTGTGACTTAACTAAGATCCCAATATATCCATATGCTTTTTAAAATTTATGTTCATTATTCGGTTTAGCCGGGAGAGGACTTTATGTCATATAACCCATTCTGAATAATGATACGACGAAATGGATACCATTTGAAGACCGGTGCTGAAGACCGGGTATTTTCAAGAACGAATGGATTACCTGTTGAATGACTCTGCACTGAGTAGCTTCAGTATAGAGATTTCCATATGTGATGGGGAGTTCGATTGGGATTGTGGATACCCGGATTTGCAATGACTTATTTGAAGTGCCTTCGGTTCCGTTTGAACCCAGAACGGAATTGTATAGACGTATGTCTGACATTACACTTTGAGATGTAAAGCTGGTTTCTATCAAATACATTTCTGTTTGGTGGTGGAGAATTTATTCTCTTAGCTTAACACCCTTCCCAGAAATGTACGAGCTCAGAGGTTATGTAGTTGATATTTACTAGTGATACATTCTCAATTTGGTAATGTGGCATGCTAAGTGCTGCTGATCATTTGTTGATCAAAGCATGGCTTTTGTGAAAAGCGTAGCTTTGTGGACGATACCTCATCGAACCTCACAACCCGGAAATGGTCGAAACAGGAATGATGCGGCTAGGTTATGAGGGTCGCACCCTTTAGGGTATGTCCATTTCCTTCTGGAAAAAGGTGGTATCATGGTATGGAGCCCAGATATTTAACCTATGTGGTTATTGCTATTTGTTGGTGAATCCCGGGATAAAGGTCGGTAAAGACCATGGATGGCATACTCGTGTTAGTAGTTACCTAGTTACAGAGGTAACCCGGCCTTGTGTTGGCAGAGATCCGGTTAGGTTCTCAGGGCGTCCCTCTAGAGGCGTACCCATGTGGTGTAGGAAGTTTCTTAGCCTGACCATTTGTTGGAAATCTAATCAAACAATACGATCCCGTTATGATTGCAGTTGTATAACCTACCACCTCAGGTGGTAGCTATAGCAGGCATAATATATTTGTATCCATGCTGGCTAAGATTAATATTATACTTTCGAAATTGTTTTCTACCCTATGCACTAATAATAATATCAAAAGGATTTCGCGTATCAAGCATGTTTGACTATCATAAGGAGAAATCTCCTCCAATTGTGCACTTGCATTGTGTGTGTGCAGGGAGGCCTTATGGTAGTTTCATTTTCCAAAAAGCATTGTGGATTTCTTTTTATGTTCTTTTTATGTTTATTTTCAAAATTAAACTGTTTTGTTTGCTCACACCAGTCTCATGACTGACATGGAGTTTATTGTTCCCTTTCTAAACTCTGGTTGCCCACAATTTTCCACACGGGCAGCCTGGAGTCAGATAATCGGCTAGTAGATGTAGCTTTTGGAAATCTTTGAAGTCTCTAGTCTTTGAAGCTCTTTGGATTTGGTGATCGCATTTGTTTCACTCTGGACCGGACTTTCTTAAGTTAACATGATGGTGGTTCGAGCTTGAAGTTTAAAGCTTTGGCAATTGGAGATGCTGTTATTGTGTTCTTTTGGAAGACCATCTGGTGCTATATTTCCGCTGCTGCTATTCCGCTGTTGTATCTCGTCTCTGATATTGATAATTCGTTTGTATCGGATTGTTGTATCCATTGTGTATTAATATAATTATTCATTTCTTCTTCCGCTATGTTGTTGTACTTAATGTGTTATAAGCTCCGACGAACCAAATTCGACGTTTGAATCTTCGGCATTCGAATACGGGTGAAGTATTTGGGCGTCGATTTTCGAAGGTCGAGTCAGGGTCGTTAGAATTGTGAAAAGCATAGCTTTGTGGGACGAGACTTCATCAGGACCTCAAAATCCGGAAATGGTCGAAACATGAAGGATGCGAAAAGGTTATCGGGGGTCATGCCCCTTAGGGTATGTCCATTTCCTTCTGGATTAAATGTGGTATCATGGTATGGAGCCCAGATATTTAACTTATGTGGTTGTTGCTTTATGGTTGTTTCGTTATGGTTAAGGATCCTCAGATAAAGGTCGGTAACAACCGGGGGATGGCATACTCGTGTCAGTAGTTACCTAGTTATAGAGGTAACCTGGCCTTGTGTTGCCAGGGAGATGGTTAAGTTCTCGGAACGTCCCTCCTGAGGCGTACCCATGTGGCATAGGAAGTTCCTTAGCCAGACCATTTATTGGAAATCCAAAGAAACAATACACTCCCTGTATGGTTTTAGTTGCATAACCTGCCATGGAATGTGGTGCTAACCTGTTATTGAACATGGTAGCTATAGTAGGCATATGAAGAAATATGGTATGCTAGCTAAGATTAATATTATACTTGCGAAATGTTTCCTACACTATGCACTAATAATAGTATTAAAAGGATTTTGCATATTAGGCATGTTTGACTATCATAAGGAGAAATCTCCTTCAATTGTGCGCTTGCATTGTGTGTGTGCGGGGAGGCCTTATGGTAGTTTCATTTGTCAAAAAGCATAGCGAATTTCTTTTAAATTCTTTTTGTTGTTGTTTGTTTCAAATAAACTATTTTCGTTTGCTCACACCAGTCCTATGACTGACCTTGCTTAATATAACGTTATAGGGGGTTTTCGCTTTGCGGTTGGTGGAAAATGGGAGACTCTTGCCCCTACATGTCCCTGGAGAAAGGTTGGCTAACCGGGTAGTTGAAGAAGTCAAAAGGCTGGCCGTAGAAGCAAATTCAGGATACCAATTTATGCCATAGTGGGGCTGGGAGGATAAAAAAGCCAACCAGTCGAGAGTGGCCGCTGTCGATGGTTGAAAAGCCTAGAACGTTAAATTTGGTATAGCAATTCTAGTGACCCTGATTTGACCTTCGAAATTCGGCACCAAATACATCACCCATATTCGAATGTCGCAGATTCAAATGTCGAATCTAGTTCGGCGGAGCTTATAACACATTAAGTACAACAACACAGCGGAAAACAAATGAATAACTTTATTGATACACAATAGATACAACATCTGATACAAATGAATATCAACATATCATAGATAGATACAATATCTGAAACAACAGCAGCGGAAAAATAATATCTTCAATGCCAAGAAAGAAAGAAAGAAAATCCGAAAATACCGCAACTCCATAGCCAAAGCTCCAAACCACTAGCTCGAACCACCATCATGTTGTATTGTAACAAGGTCGGTCATGAATGCGATTGCCAAAATCCAAAGACTCCAAAGAATTCCAAACAGAAAGCTGAATGCGACCGAATCTATATTTACCAGCTGATTATCTGAAAATCTGACTCTAGGATGCCCGTGTGGAAAATTGTGGGCACACAGAGTTTAAAAAGGGAACAATAAACTCCAGGTCAGTTATGGGAATAATGTGAGCAAACGAAAATAGTTTTATTTGAATCTAAACAAACAAAAATAAATAAAAAGAAATTCGCTATGCTTTTTAGAAAATGAAACTACCATAAGGTCTCTCCGCACACATACAATGCAAGCGCACAATTGGAGGAGATTTCTCCTTATGATAGTCAAACATGCTTGATACGCGAAATCCTTTTGATATTATTATTAGTGCATAGTGCAGAAAACTTTTCGAAAGTATAATATTAGTCTTAGCTAGCATACACATTTTATGGTATGCCTACTATAGCTACCACTTAAACGGTAGGTCACCACCATAAGTAAATGGCAGGTTATACAGATAAAACCATACATGACTCGTATTGTTTCTTTGAATTTCCAACAAATAGTCAGGCTAAGAAACTTCCTACACCACATGGGTACGCCTCTTGAGGGACGCCCCGAGAACCTAACCGGATCTCTGCCAACACAAGGCCGGGTTAGCTCTGTAACTAGGTAACTACTGATACGAGTATGCCATTCCTCGGTCGTCACCGACCTTTATCCAAGGTCGCTCAACACCAACAAATTTGCAACAACCACATAGGTTAAATATCTGGGCTCCATACCATGATACCACCTTTTTTCAGATGGAAGTGGACATACCCTAAAGGGCGCGACCCTCATAACCTCGCTGCATTCTTCCTGTTTCGACCATTTTCGGGTTGTGAGGTTCGACGAAGTCTCGTCCACAAAGCTACGCTTTTCACAAAAGCCATGCTTTGATCAACAAATGATCAGCAGCATTTAGTATGCCACATTACCAAATTGGGAATTTATCACTAGTAACCATCAACTACATAACCTCTGAGCTTGTACGTCTCAGAGAAGCGTGTTAAGCTAAGAGAATAAATTCTCCACCACCAAACAGAAATGTATTTTATAGAAACCAGCTTTACATCTCAAAGTGTAACTTCAGACATACATCTATACAAGTCCATTCCGGGTTCGAACGGAACCGAAGGCACTTAAAATAAGCCCTTGCAATCCTGGTATTCACAATCTTGATCGGACTCCCCATCACATATGGAGATCTCTATACCGGCGCGACTCAGTGCAGAGACATTCGGCAGGTAATCCTTTCGTTCTCGAAAATACCTGATCTTCACCACCGGTCTTCAAGTGTTATCTATTTCGTCATATCATTACTTAGAATGGGTTTTATGACATAAAGTCCTCTCCCGGCTAAACCGAATAACGAGCGCTTAATTTTAAAATCATATGGACATAGTGGAACTTAGTTAAGTAACAACTTTTCAATACTTGTTTCCCAAAACCTTTCTTTTGAATGGTTTGAACAAATTTCCACTCTTTATCTTTTAAAACAAAAGATTCACCCTTTTAAGATCCACTTCAATTTAAAAAAAAGTTCACCAATCTTTTACAAAGATTCATTCATAGCTTTCAAAACTATTTCTATTTCAAATTTGAAATCCTTTCAATATAAAACTAGAAATTCTTTCATTATATGAAAGCCATTAACATTTGAAAACAAATGCTTTTCATTTTGGGAAAGTCTGATTATACTTACTCAAGTTATAACCTTTCAAAGTACACACTGGAAATTCAGTGAACTGCAATATCCGACAAGCTCTATTTAAAACCCCAAGAAAGTTCATTTAAAATACTTAAATGATTTACAATTCAAATATATATATATATATATATATATATATATATATATATATATATTGTATAACTTGCATACCCCTTTCAAACCATAATTTCCAAAATAATTTCAAAACTTAAATAAGATATATTATATTCAAACTAAATTCCAATTTCAAAACTTCCTTTTCCCGAAAGCTTTTCATATTCAACTCAATTCCATTTCCAAAACCATTTGTATTCAAAATTCAACTTTTTGAACTTTTCACCATTTGAATAAAATAATATTAAATTCAAAATATCTGTGACTTAACCAGTTTCCTCGTGAAAACCATATTTGTGTGTCTGTGGTGTAGTCCAAGGGTTTTACATACAAAAATAACATATCACAACCATCATCAACTTAGGCATAGCAATATCGACAAGCGGTATAATCTTATAACGCTTATCTTTCATTCACAGATTCACAGATAAAAATGTAAATTCGTCATAGATAAATAAATCATAGTTCACAACACAATTCAAAACAATTCACATTACAGAATATCACACATCAAGGATATCAAACAATTCAAAGCAATTAATACAATCCAAACATCCATAAGTAAGATCAATCAATCACCTGATTAATTTAAATCAGATTAGTTACTTACGAATAAATTACTAATCCTGGTTAATTAACATTAATTAATTACAAACCGTTTTTTTATTAATTAACCTTTAATAAATTAACAAACCTTTAATTATTAATTAATCAACCTTAATTAATAAATTAATTAACCTTTAGTCATTGAATAATTAACCTTTAATTATTTAATTATCCTTTAATTAATTTTCCTTAATTACATTAATTAATTAACCCTTAATTAATTACCATTTAATTAATTACCCTTAATGAATTACAAGAACTGATTACTTATATTAATAATTCACAAATTAATTACATTGAGTAATTATCCTTTAATCACTTGATTAATCAACTTTAATCATAAATAAATTGTCCTTAATTACTTTCATTAAGTAATTATCTTTAAGTAATTAATTATCCCTTAATTAATTAAGCAATTATCTTTTTAATTATGAATTAATTAACCTTTAATCGGTAATTAATTAACCTTTAATTTATTCTTTAATTACTATCATTAAGTAATTATCTTTAATTACAATAAGTGATTAACTTTCAATTTATTTTACTAATCAATTACTCTTCATTAATCATAATCTTAATTAAAACAAGATAAATTCTTTATTTAAATTTAAATACTTCATTGTATCATTAAACTTTATTTGAGAAACAATTAGGAATTAATTATTTTGAACGAGGCAAATTTAAAACATTTGATTTTAAAATTCAAAACCTGAAAACTTGTTCAAAACCTTGTTCAAATAATTTATTTTAGAAACTTGGTTTATCTTCCTTGAAAATTCATTCATTTTAATACAGCTTAAACCTGGATAAATATTTTTCTTGAAACAAATCATATAATAATTTTAAATACCTAAAACTTACTTAAACACTTCTTAATTAACCACTCAATTACATTACTAAGTTTATATAAAATAAACTTTAAAACAACAGTTATATATATCTTACATATTTTTAAACTTAGTTAATTCAAAATAGTTTTTATTAAAAGCCTTTTAACCAGTTTAAAACTTGGATAAACATTTATTATTCACAAAAGAACTATTTTTAACAAAATTGTTTTAAATAAACTTGATTTTGTTTTAAAAGTTAAAAACTGTTTTTATACCAAATCTCAGACCCGAGCTCATCCCATATACTTCCCAAGCCCAACATCGAGCAACTCGCGTTTTCACTTTCCTTCGAGCCCAACCTTCGTTTTCTCGAGACCATCTTCGAGTAGCCTCTTCTTCCTCAAACTCCTCAACATTCACCTGATACTAGTTATGATTCTTGCACGTGCATGATCAACTGATCAACCTCCGACCATCGCCGTGGCCTTCGACACATCACCAACAATCCCTCTGATCACCACGACCATCCAGAATCCATCAATTCATCGTAGTTCAAAATCGAGTAACTCAATCGAATACCGGAACCCATCACCGACAACAAAACCTCCTCGACCCGACGATCCAGGCCACCATCAACCACGCCACCTTGACCATAGCTGCTCCATAGTCCTACTTCTCTAACTCCCCTTGTTCGGTCGCCTCCGGATCACCATTGACGAGCAACCATTAAAACCCAGTCAACCCAAACCTGACCTGTGACCCTAAATCATTGCCAAGCCGCCTCCACGACGAACTTTAACCTCTGCGACCATTTTTCCCTTGACCATCTATGCTCGAGCCAATTCCAAAACAAAGAACGATGAACTATTCGTCGTCGATCATCGGGAATCAATGAAAAAGCAAAAATCGATCAACTTGCAATTTCTAATCATTCCTAATCTTTAAAATCATGATCTTCACATCAAAAATCATTATTCTTCATTACGAATCAGTTTATATAATTCAAACCCGATATCTTGCAACTTGATTTTTCTGATTTTAAATGAATCCGTTGTAATTTTCCCCTTTAGGAATAATTACTCAATAAATATACCTGAAATTATTTTTAAAATTGATAATACATTCATACAATCCTTTTCTCTTTTATGATCATAATCTTAAGTTGATTATATAGGAAGATATGAATTTTTCTAGAGGAATGGAGCTTGTTTGTGACAACCCGCCTTTCTACCCACAGAAAGACGTATCACCCATAATAAAATAAAGGGATAGAAATAGAAAAGAATAGAAAGGAAGAATAACAAAATCAAAATCTCACAGCGGAAACGGAACAAAATATAATACACCACATAACAATTACATAGTTTACATATATCAGAGTTACACAATATCATACACATGACAGTCATATATACATCTATCACTACATACATCTCAAAATACAACATACATCAACTAAAACAGCGGAACTAGATAGATATATAGATACATCTGGACTCCTGCTCCAGCTCCTCCAGAAACCAACAATCCAAAACCCATCACTTGGCTACTCATAAAAATTTGAATACCCAAGAGTTTATGAAAATAAATATAAACTCCGGGTCAGACATGGGTCTGGTATGAGTTAACGGTTTAAAGTTGTTTAACTTCGAAAAAAATTTGAAAATAAAGGTATCACGTAAGACTTCCCACACATAAACACGGGTAAGTTTTTACCTTACGCTAACCAAAACATTTTATAGGAAATCCAATGATATTATAATAGCGTCTAGGGTTTTCAAGTAAAATACAGAAATAGCTGAAATGCTTACATCTCACGTTCCAACATAGTTGGGCACAATCAAAACGTACGACTCTTATTGGAGACTGGATTCCATACAATGGCAGGGCTACTGGGGTACCGTCCGTCACATTACGGGGCCTAGATCGCCGTACCGAGGATCACTTCCGACCCCCTACAACGCAAGGCTGGAACCATTCCTTACTGAACAGACCCGAACACGATAACCCTGTGATTGTAGCTCGCAACCGTCCACACAGCCGAAATAAAAAGGGACATCTAGACAGGGGTATATCTCGTCCTGCTTGGGTGCTACCCACCTAACCTTGCTGCACATCCCCTGTTTTAGCCATTCCCGGTTGATGCGGCTTGAGATTACGATTACCTTATAGAACATATCTCTTAGAATGCTCATCGTCCGCCTGACGATATTCTGAAAGCATTCAATCCATACAAGTTCGTTCCGGGTTCAAACGAAACCGAAGGCATTATCTCGTTACACTCATTTTGGAATCACGCTCAGAGTCAACGACAATAACCCTTGCATTCTGAAACACCATCTCGATCTTCACTTGGAAATTTATGACCTAACGTTTAATTTGGATCGATGTGGTTTTGGGATAATCACAAATGACACCCGATCCCGGTCTCATCGAAATCCAATAGCCATTTTAAAGGTCAAGTTGTTTATTAGTTTAAACAGTTTAATTCAACACTTTGAATTCACATAGCATTTATCACAGATAAATCATACACAATCATCATAGATATATCAAAGCATATCACAGTACATTATAGAATATCACCAAATAAATATCACAAATCAGATATTCTACTAACACAACATTCATAAGTAAACATCTTTAACTCTTACTGTAACTAATTTAATTAAATTGATTACTTGAGAGTTAATCACTTAACCATGTCTAATTAATTATCAATTAATTAATTATTCCTTTTCAAATCATTTAATTAATTAATCACTTTTTAATCAGTTTATTAAACCTTAAATACTTAATTAATCGATTATTAATTCTTAATTAAATTACTTAATTAGTTAACTACTAATCTTACATTAATTAACTTTATGTAGTTAATTGCAAATTTATTTATCACTTAACCATTAATTAACCAATCTTTAATTACAATTATAATTTAATTATTCTTAATTGCTTTCCAAAATTAATTAATTAATTATTTTTCATTCTAATTAACCTTTTAAAGCTCTTCCTTAAACTTTGAAAATCAAATTATTACTAACTACAAACTTACATGTTAATTAATTTTATACTTAACTTAAATTAATTACTTAATTAAAATAATAATCAAGAGTTTAAAAACATTGTTAAGCATTAACTAAAATAATTATAACTTGTATTAAAGTTTTAACTTACATTGTTAAGCACTTATTTAGTTTACAGTGCTTAAAACTGGTTGAAAAACAAGTTGTTTAATTTTACTTGTTATAATATAGCAGTTGAAAAACCAACCCGAGAATCTCCCCTGTTTACTCCAGTAACACTTCGAGTTTCTCACCCATTCGCTCGGGACACTCTCTCTTCCTCACGCACTCCATCTTCATCTTTTTTTCCCAGTAAGTTAGCATCAGGAAAACAATGTTCACGCACTCGATTACTAACCCGAAGCAATCGACCTCTTAACTTGAGTAACGACTCGAGATCGTTCACCAACAACACTGACATCAACGACGTTGACACCGAAACCACGCCGTACATGTACACAGCGACGCGCCTTAGCTTCGACGAACTCCATCACGTCAGGAAAGTCACAAAACTCCATTAAACTTGAAAACCAAACTCGATTCGCCTTCAAAAATTTCAAATCGAAATTTAACAGTTCGATCGAAAATACTGCACTCAACCCAAACAACATGACCGCCTCGCCACCGCCGCTCAAGCCACCTGAGATGCCCAAACTTCGACCACACCACGGCAACATGCTACTCTTCCACTCCCTTGAATCTCGTGAAACTCGATCATGTATAGGAGACGTACACCCTTCATTACAGACAGGTCCAGAAACTCAAAACAAATCCCTAAATCGACCTTGTTCCTTTAATTCACGCAATAGAAAAATTATTCCACGTTTTTCTCGAGATCATAGATTTTTATACTAGCTTCAAACCAAATTTTAACTTTTCAAATTGATTCGATTGTCAGAAAATGGGAAAAATGCAAAAAAATTTCAAATACAAACTGCTCTTGGAATACTAAACTAAAAATCTTCACTTTTGTTTTAAATACCATAATTTGCAGTAAGAATTCAAGTTATGAACTTGAATTAGCTTTTTACAACAATCAAATTTATCAAATTATTACTTGATTACCTGTAAACAAGATTTCATGTATTAATATTTCACTAACATGTTTTAATCAACTTTAAGAAAAATCTTGATTGAGTTTTTAACATCTTGCTTGATTGAAAACTGAAAGCTTTAAAATGATCAGTTGAAAACAATTTGAGTTTGAATGATAATCAACCCTATAATCCATAACAGAGAAGACCAATATACAGAGCAATCCTATATATAAACACGGAATTATATTCAAAGATAAAACATATACAGTACCATATGATCGATGAATATCCTGAACTGTTTTTAAATTAAACTTGAAGCTTTAAAATTGATGTTTACTCACCTGCAAGGTTTGCTGAGCAGAGAACAATTCATGTTTTCTCTTTGAAAACCTGTAGTAGGAACCTGTCTTTAATCCCTGTTAGTTTTTGTTGGATTGAATTTGAGTTTACCTTTTTTTTTTCTCTGGTTAGCTAAGTTTTACTGAACGAACGAAAATAGCATAGATATATATTTATAAGAGAAAACAGTTTGTAATATGGGAAGGTAGTATCTAGTTTAGTCTTCTTTTGATATGAATAGATTTTTCTTTTTTCCTTGCTTTGACAAAATCAGTATTTCCTAAAAATGAAAATATTTGTAAATATTTTGAACTGATTTATCTTTGGCTGAAATGATGGCATCTAATGCCATGGTTTCCTAAGTTGTTTACATACTATTATTATGTTTTTTTGTTATATATAGATATTTGTATGTACATATACACTTTGCCTGATTTTGTTTTCTACTTTGTTCTTACAATTTTAAACTTATGTTGTATGCATCCCTTAACTACTTAATTCTTGCTTTTATTTTTATTTCTATTTTAACTATCAATATTTAAATTATATTCATATGCTTTACTTATATTTTATACTTATATTTTATATTGATAGAATTTGATTTTATTTTAAACATTATCTCCATATATATATTTATACCAAATGTAAATAGGGTAAAGCATTATAATCCAATTATACAAGATAGATTCTATTGTAAACATTTTTAAGAGATTTTATTTTAATTTTCCAAATCAAATTTTCCTTTAAAATACAAATATATACAAATAAATGGCAATTATTCCAAAAGGCTTATTCATTTTCAAATGATAACTTTACATTTATTTAATTGGATTAAATATTTATTAAAATATTTTTGCCAAAATTCCGGGTCGTTACTTTCCTCCCCCCTTAAAAGAATTTCGTCCCCGAAATTTAAAACAAAAGATAATTCAAAAGCTTTTATATCTTCAAACATACATATCATTCATACATAAGCAAACAACCAAACAATCCATTCTAATAAACATCACTAGCTATCTGGACACAAATCCGGATAAGCTTTCCTAAAACTATCCAGAGTTTCCCAGGTGCAATGTCTGGGATCCTTGCTCCACTGCACTTTGACAAGCTTCACTGCCTTACTCCTGAGTTGCCTCTCGTCTTGATCAACAATCCGAACTGGATTCATGACCACAGTAAAGTTTGGCTCGACCTCCAAATCTTCCTGGACTACTGGTTCCACAACTAATGATGGGTCATGAACAAATTTCCTTAGATGGGATACATGGAATACATTATGAATTCCAGACATCGGTTCTAGCAATTCAATTCTGTAAGCTACAGCTCTAATCCTTTCCAGTATCCGAAATGGTCTTATAAATCTCGGGGCAAGTTTTCACATCTTTTCGAATCTTATAGCTCCTTTAATCAGGGAAACGTTGACAAAAACTAAATCACCAATCTCAAATTCCAATTGTCTTCGCCTCTTATCTGCATACTTCGTTTGACGGTCCAAGCATCTCTCATCCTTTTCTTGATAAGCTCAACATTAGGAGATGCTTCTCGAATCAAATCTGGTCCAAGCACAAGACGATCTTTCGACTCTATCCAACAGGATGGGGATCTACACGGTCTTCCATAAAGAGCTTCATAAGGAGCCATCTTAATACTCGCTTGATAACTAGTGTTATATGAGAATTCTACCAAATGAAGATGGTCTTCCCATGATCCACCAAAATCCAAAACACAAGCTCGCAGCATATCCTCTAGAATACGGTTCAGCCTCTCCGTCTGTTCATCTATCTGAGGATGATAGGTTGTACTCAATCTCAAACTTGTTCCCATAGCTGATTGCAGAGCCTCCCAGAATTTGCTGGTGAAGATAGGATCATGATCACTTACTATACTAACAGGAACACCATGCAATCTAACTACCTCTCTCAAGAAAATATCTGCTAGAGAAACTGCAGTACGAGTTTCCTCAACCGGTATAAAATGGGCGCTCTTAGTTAACCGAGCCACAATCACCCATATTCCTTCATTTCCTTTCTTGGTTCTAGGCAAACCGTCGATGAAATCCATCGAAATCATCTCCCATTTCCATTTTGGGATTTCTAAAGGCTGCAACAATCCGGCTGACTTTTGCTCATCTCCTTTCACTTGCTGACAGATAGCACAACTATTAACGAAAGCAGCTACATCTCTCTTCATGCTCGGCCACCAAAAAATCTTCTCATATCTTTATACATCTTAAAGATTCCTTCGTGAATATTCAGTTTGGAGCGATGGCACTCAGCTAAGACTTCTTGCCTCAATCCATCTATATTAGGCACATACAAACGACCATTAATCCTCAAAACACCTTGATCGTCCACCTTGAAATCAGAATATCGACCATCCTTAGTTCTAAGAATTAGTTCCTCAAAGGATCTATCCTCCATTTGCTTACTTATGATTCTTTCCTGGAGATTTGGAACAACTTCCAAAAGAGACAGAACTGCATTCCTGCTAAGAGCATCAGCCACAACATTTGCCATTCCCGGGGTATACAGAATATCCAAATCATAAGATGCCAGAAACTCGACCCATCGCTGCTGCCTCAGATTAAGATCCTTTTGAAAGAAAAGATATTTCAACGGTTTGTGATCGGTGAATAACTCAAACTTCTCTCCCAAGAGATAGTGTCGCCAGATCTTCTAAGCAAAAAACAATGGCTAACAACTCAAGACCGTGCGTAGCGTAGTTCTTTTCATGTGGCTTTAATTGCCGACTCGCATACGCAATTACTCTTCCATTATGCATCAGAACTGCTCCCAGTCCAACTACACAAGCATCTGTATAAACTTCAAAATTGCTTTTTCCATCCAGAATAGCTAGCACTGGTGCACTGCTTAGCCTCGTCTTCAATTCCTGAAAAGCTTCTTCACACTGGAATGTCCATTTGAATTTAGCTCCCTTCCTTGTAAACTTGGTCAGATGTGAAGAAATTTTAGAATAGTCCTTAACAAACTTCCTGCAGTAGCCAGCTAATCCAAAAAAACTACGAACCTCGGTCGGTGTCCTTGGTTGCTTCCATTCCAGAATAGTCTCGACCTTCGCTGGATTTATAGAGATACCTTCTCCAGAAATAATGTGCCCTAAAATATGACTTCCGATTTCCAAAAATGGCACTTAGAGAATTTCACCTTCAAAACATGTCTCCTCAGTGTTTCCAACACTATCCTCAAATGATGCTTGTGCTCTTCTTCAGACTTAGAATAGACCATAATATCATCGATGAACACCAGAACAAACTTATTCAATACATCCCGAAAGACTCGATTCACCAGGTCAACGAAATAAGCAGGAGCGTTGGTTAACCTGAAGGCATAACCAACCATTCATAGAAATAATTGGTCCCCTAAATGCAGTCAAGGGAATATTGTCCTATGCTACCCTTAACTGATGGAAATCTGAAGCTAAATCCAGCTGAGAAAGATAGAAGCTCCATGCAGCTGGTCAAAGAGATCATGAATACGAGGAAGAGGATATTTATTTCGAATGGTCACTTTGTTCAGTTCTCTATAATTCACACAAAACCTTAGCGATCCATCCGATTTAGTGACAAACACCGCAGCAGAACCCCATCAGGAAATACTGGGCCTAATCAAACCCTTCTCTAAAAGATCCTGAGTCTGCTAAACTAACTCTTCTCTCTCTCTAGGAGCCATCCTCCTACTAGGCTGAATTACCGGCACCGCTCCTGGTATCAAATCAATGTGAAACTCTATCTCACGATGTGGAGGCAAACACTTGACTTCCTCAAATACATCAGGGAAATCATGGACCACATCGATATCTTCAACCTTCTCTTGATAAGTCTCAACTCCATGTAGAAAACTACTCAAGTGAATTCCAGAATTATCACAAGTCACTTTAGCAATGCTACCCAAATCGGTTTCCAAAGAAACTGTTCTCTCATCACAATTCAGAACTGCCTTATACTTATCATGCCAATCCATCCCCAATATAAGGTCAAACCCCTTAAAATTCAACACAAAAGGGTCACAAGAAAAACTATGGGACAGATAGGAAATCTTCAAGTCTTTACAGATCATATCTAATCTGGTTACCCCTCCTATAGGATTAGATACCAAAATGGGACGATCAACAGTACTAGGTTTAAGAAAGAACTTCTTTACAGATTCCAGAGAAATAAAACTCAAAGAAGCACCCGAATCAAAAAAAACTTTAATATACTTGCCATCTAAAAGTAATGTACCTTCCAAAACTCCCTTTCCTTTAGATGAAGTAGATGGTTCACCTTCCAAAGCAAATACCTTATTCTGCTGATCTTTATAAAGAAGCGGGCAATCCTTGATCATATGACCTGGTTGATGACAACTGAAGCATAGAGATCTCTGAACCAAAGCCGAACCCGGTCCACTCTGATGCAACTGCTGCTGTTGTTACTGAAATCCTTTCCTGGGACACTTATTCGCCAAGGGACCTTCTTGTTGACATATATAGCATTTGCAAGTTCCGTTGTTGTTTCCAATCTTCTTCTTGCTCTGCTTCCTCCAAATGGGATTGAACTTCCTCTTATACGGATTAGCAAAATTCCCTTCCGATGCTGCTATTGGTGCTACTGATCTCTTATTCATCAAATCCTCATATCCCAGTGCCATATCAATCAAATCAATAAAAGATCCTTTCAAATGTGCCATCATCTTTTCATGAAATTCTGGCCTCAGTCCTTACACAAACATTTTGTTCTTTTTGAGTGGAGTATCAATGAGTCCTACTCCGTAGCAAGAAAATTCATTGAATTTGGTCTCATACTCCGCTATAGATATGCTTTCCTGCTTCAAATTCAGAAAATCCTGATACAGACGAGTTTTCCCTGCTGTTGGCATGAATATCTCCTCAAACAACTCTTTAAATCTTTCCCAAGAAATGTCATTCTCAGAAATATTTGCTACCGTTGCATCCCACCACGCTGCTGCGCCTCCCTGCAATTTCCATGAAGCCATTTCCCTTTTTCGCTCATCAGACAACTTCATATTCTTAAAGATGCGCTCACAAGAGCGTAGCCAAGCTTGGACCTCAATTATAGTCTTTGACCCTTTAAATGGTTTTCCTCCAAGGTTGATGAAGTCCTTGCATAAAGCTGCAAAACTGACCTAAGGCGGTACTGGATCTACAGCCTCACTAGCAGTTTGACTTCGTCCATATTCAGTCGAGGTACTGCCCCTACCTCTGCCTCTTCTTCCAGAACTCATGTCGGCCACCTGAACAGGTAACTCAACAAATTTAGATAGGTATATAATTATATGGAAACACAAATACGCACTCTCAAGATAGATATTATTCCAGAGCTTAGGTATAATCTCAACTTGTGCTCTGATACCAACTGTGACGATCCGCCTTTCTACTCACAGAAAGACGTATCATCAATAAGAAAAGAAAGGGATAGAAATAGAAAAGAATAGAAAGAAATAATAATAACATCAGAATCTCATAGCGGAAACGGAACAAAATATAATACACTACATAACTTTTACATAGTTTACATATATCAGAGTTACATAATATCATACACATGACAGTCATATATACATCTGTCACTACATACATCTCAAAATACAGCATACATCAACTAACACAGCGAAACTAGATAGATATATAGATACGTCTGGACTCCTACTCCAGCTCCTCCAGAAACCAACAATCCAAAACCTTTCACTTGGCTACTCATAAAAATTTGAGTACCCAAGATTGTATGAAAATAAAAATAAACTTCGGGTCAGACATGGGTCTGGTATGAGTAAAGATTTAAAGTTGTTTAATTTTGAATTTTTTTTCAAAATAAAGGTATCACGTAAGACTTCCCACACATAAACACGGGTAAGTTTTTACCTTACGCTAACCAAAACATTTTATAGAAAATCCAATGATATTATAATAGTGTCTAGGGTTTTCAAGTAAAATACAGAAATAGTTAAAATGCTTACATCTCACATTCCAACATAGTTGGGCACAATCAAAACATACGGCTCTTATTGGAGACTGGATTCCATATAATGGCAGGGCTACTGAGGTATCGCCCGTCATAGTATGGGTCCTAGATCACCGTACCGAGGATCACTCCCAACCCCCTACAACACAATGCCGGAACCATTCCTTACTGAACAGTCCCGAACAAGTTAATCTCGCGCTTCTAGTTAGCAACCGCCCACACAGTCGAAATAAAAATTAACATCTAGAAAGGGGTATATCTCGTCCTGCTTGGGTGCTACGCACCTAACCTTGCTGCACATCACATGTTTTAGCCATTCCCGGTTGATGAGGCTTGAGGTTACAATTACCTTATAGAACATATCTCTTAGAATGCTCATCGTCCACCTAACGATATTCTGAAAGCATTCAATCCATACAAGTTCGTTCCGGGTTCGATCGAAACCGAAGGCAATATCTCGTTACACTCATTTTGGAATCACCCTCAGAGTCGACGATAATAATCCTTGCATTCTGAAACACCATCTCGATCTTTACTTGGAAATTTACGACCTAACGTTTAATTTGGATCGATGTGATTTTCGGCTAATCATCAATGACACCCGATCCCGGTCTCATCGAAATCCAATCGCCATTTTAAAGGTCAAGTTGTTTATTAGTTTAAACGGTTTAATTCAATACTTTGAATTTACATAGCATTTATCATAAATAAATCATACACAATCATCATAGATATATCAAAGCATATCACAGTATATCACAGAATACCACCAAATAAATATCACAAATCAGATATTCTACTTACACAACGTTCATAAGTAAATATCTATAATTCTTATTGTAATTAATTTAATTAAATCAATTACTTGAGAGTTAATCACTTAACCCTGTTTAATTAATTATCAATCAATTAATTATTCCTTTTCAAATCATTTAATTAATTAATCACTTTTAATCAGTTTATTAAACCTTAATTACTTAATTGATCGATTATTAATTCTTAATTAAATTATTTAATTAGTTAACTACTAATCTTACATCAATTAACTTTAAGTAGTTAATTACAAATTTATTTATCACTTAACCATTAATTAACCAATCTTTAATTACAATTATAACTTAATTATTCTTAATTGCTTTCCAAAAATAATTAATTTAATAATTATTCAATCTAATTAACCTTTTAAAGCCCTTCCTTAAACTTTTAAAATCAAATTATTACCAACTACAAAACTTAAATGTTAATTAATTTTATACTTAACTTAAATCAATTACGTAGCTAAAATAATAATCAAGAGTTTAAAAACATTATTGAGCATTAACTAAAATAATTATAACTTGTACTAAAGTTTTAACTTAAATTGTTAAACACTTATTTAGTTTACAGTGCTTAAAACTGGTTGAAAAACAATTGCTTAACTTTACTTTTTCTAACATAGCAGTTGAAAAACCAACCCGAGAATCTCCCATGTTTACTCGAGTAACACTTCGAGTTTCTCACCCATTCCCCCGAGATACTCTCTCTTCCTCACACACTACATCTTCTTCTCTCTTTTTTCCAGTAAGTTTAAGTTTAAACATGAGTATAGATTTAATGCAACGACCCAAAATTTCTGCAAATTAAAATGTGTATATTTAATTGATTTTAAATGTTAATAAGAGAAATTAAACAGTCGAATAAATTTTTTTGTCGAATAATTGGATTTAATTGGATAACTAAATCGATAATTTAATAGTTGAAATTTCAGAAATAATTGAAAATTTGGTATAATATGATTGAAATTGATTTGTAAAATTTTATTTAATCATATTGGAGTTAGAATGATGTTATAGAAATTTTAAAATTGAATTAAAATTTAATTTGTGAAAATTGAAAATTTTAATATTTAATTGACGAGTTAAAATAGCCATTTTTCAAACTGTCTCGAATTTTGACGAAACCAGTTTCATCGGATCCATAATGTGATATTATCGTACGGTTTCAAATTTTGTGTCAATCGGATTTATGGTTTGTTCGGGGCAAGCCAAAACACATAGAAATTAGTTTAAATCGATTTAATTTAAATTTGATCGGTTATTTCTGTAACTCGCACAGATGATCGAATTAGCCTCCGAAACATATTCAATTGTGTCCGGAATGCGGGGTAAACCCTAAAAACGCCGGTCGCCGCGCGAGATTTGGAGTTCGGAAAATTCGGGATGAATAGTAATTTGGAAATTTTCTATAAAATGCCCCCTATTTTCTCATTTTTCACAAAAGAAGAAGAAGCTAGGGTTTCTAACCCTAGCCACTGGCTATGAAATCAATGGCCAGAAACTTCCTAACTTCTTCTTCGATTATCTCTCGATCCAGACCCTTTTAGCTTACGATTCCTAAATGAAAGTTGAAGAGCTTCGTGAGCTCTACGATGTGAACGGCTATGATCGCCTAATTCGCGACGTGGAGGTCAAAATCGAGCATCAAAGTAGAGGTGTTCGTGCACGAATTCCGAGAGCTGGGTTGCCGACCTTCGTGCCGTGGTGGCCGTGGGTAGCTCTTGTCGAGGGCGTTCTAGGGGGTGGTTGCTGATCAACGTGGAGATGCTCGATATGGTCGCGTGAATTAGGTTAAAGTGGCGGCATGGTGGCTACTCGACCTGGTGCTAATGAACGGGGAAGAAATGGATGCGGCCACGATCTGCTATTTCGAAATCAACAGCTTGGATCTATCTAGGTTTACAAAATAAAAAAAATTGTAAAAGTTAATTTTATTTAATTCGTGTAAACTTATAAATGTCATAACTTTTTCATACGAGTTCGAAAAATGACGAAACAAGTTGCGTTGCAATCGTATTGTCGAGCACTACGGGATGGAGCTAGATTGGAATCGATTGGAGCTAGTGAAAATTTTGAGTTAAATTAAACGCACGTTTAATTTTATTCGAAATAAAAAGCGGAAACTGAATTGAAAGCAAGGTGAGAACTTCTCACTCAATCGAATTTGTTCGATTTAAATTTTAAATAGTTAGATTTAAAATTGCTTGATTGTATGCCTGGATGATAAATTATTATCTATTGATTGTTAAAATAGACAATATATGCCGTATATTAAGCGGATGTTATTTATTAAAAACATATACCGTGAATATTTCACTGCAAAGTGAAATTGGTATTATATATGTACTTGGAGTTGATTTTCCCGCATTATATAGCGGATGAGACCCTATTGCGCGGCATAATAGCGGATAATATTTTATAAATCCTATATACCGTGATATTCCGTATTGGCACGGAATTGGTATTGTGTTAACATCTGTGGATGCAAGGAAACAGGTTAGAGGGATCCAACTGGATTCCTCAACTGTATTGATTTATTTACACATATTGGTATATATTCTGTTATCATATTGATATATGATGTTTTGATTGTCGTGATTGATATATTGCTGCTGTTGCAGCATTGGCCTATTTTTGGAGTTTTAAAAATATTAAAGTAACGAGTTTGAATTTAAAAGGATTTTTAAAGTGATTTTTTTGAAAGTATAAGTTTTATTAAATTTTGAATTGTTAAAATAATTATAATTATTATTATTATAAAAGTTATATTTTTTTGAAAAAATATACTTAAGTATGATATTGGAGTTATATATATATAAGCTTTAATAACGATTTGTAAATTTTTAAAAAGGATGGTTTAAATTGGGGTTTCTGAATTATTATAAACGATTTATATAAAACATTTATAATATTGATATTTATAAATTAAAAATATAGGAATTATAAAACGAGTTTTATTAAGTGTTAAAATGAAGTATAAATGGATTTCATAAGTAAATGAAATTTATAGATTTATAAATTGGCAGTTTTAGAATGAATAGATTTTATAAAATAAAAGATTTATAAGTAATTAACTTATAAATTGGATTTTGGCATTTAAGTGGGATATAAATTGAATTTGCTAATAAAGTGATTTTATAAGTTGAGGTGGTTATAAATTATAAATGGGATTTATAAACATTGTTTTATAGATCCGAAACCGACTTATTTTGAAAAGTCAATTATTTTAGATTTTTAAAGGAGATATATTCACGATTTTGGATAATGGATAATCCTTTAAATAAAATGTGTAGAAAAATGTTGAATTTGGTTAACGAAGAATATTCATGATTTTGGACAGTGAATATATTATTAAATAAAATGGATATGTTTTGGGAAGTAATATTTTAAATAGAATTAAAACGATTTAAAGATGTTTTAAAATGCATCAAGCGTCGAAACCATAAATTTCAACATTCATTGTTGAAATAGACGTTTTCGAGAAATAGAAGAAAACAATGGACTATAACACTGTTGTTATAGTAAATGATTTCTGAAAGGAAATGTTTTATATAGTATTGGGATTTATATATCTATCTTAATTTTGAATCCCTATACTAGTGATTTTGGGTCGTCGTAACGATGTTTTACGCACCATTCGTTTTGACTACAATGAATGTGTTAAGAGAACGTTTTCTTTAAAGAATGAAATATACACTTAATTTCGATTTAAGTTTATTGAATATTTTCCAAGTGTTGAAAATAAATGAATTTGTGAATCGCTTATTATTAAATAAGTATGGAAATGTTTTCCAATATGAAGTGAATATTTTGAGATTTTATCTTTTAAAGATAAATTGAAATTGAATATTAGAAATCGATTTGGAAATCGTATATTCATAGATATTTTGAAATTGTAAATTCACTATGGAATTTATAAAAGAAAGGAAAATTTGATTAAAAATAAACGTTGACTTATTTTTGAAGTGTGGGAATAAATTTACAAATTTGGAACATAAATATAAAGTAAATCGTTAAGGATTTATTTAATTGGTTTAAATGAACCATTTTGAAATGAAAGTATTTCCGCGTAAGGAAAATGATTGAAATTTATTTTCAAAAGCGGTAAAGGTGAAAAGTGATTTGAAATTGTTTTCAAATGTTGAATTGTGGGAAAAAAAATATCTTGTAAAGATAGTTTTGGAAAATAAATAATTTGGAAAATTATTTGGAATCTGGTGATGTTGTGCACGCCTATTGATAGTTAGATAACCGACTATCAATATTTACCTTTAAATGGTATTTGTTGTGTTTTTCTTGAATTTGAATGCCACACTTATTTTCAAAATAAGCGCTCACTATTCGGGTTAGCCGGGAAAGGACCTTTGGGTCATATAACCCATTCTGAATATGTGATACGTTGTTATGGATTGCATTTGAAGACCAGTGTTGAAGACCGGATATTTTTGAAAACGGAAGGATTACTGTCGAATGACTCTGCATCGGCTGATCTTCGATATAGAGGTTTTATCACCCTTAGTGACGGGAAGTCCGGACGTGATTAGTGAATATCCGGATTACAAGGACTTCTTTGGAAGTGCCTTCGGTTCTGTTCGATCCTGGAACGGACTTGTATGGATGTGTGTCTGATGTTACAATTTGAGATGTAAAGCTGGTTTCTATCAAATATTTTTCTGTTGGTGGCGGAGAATTTATTCTCTAAGCTTAGCACCCTTCTCTGAGACGTACGAGCTCAGAGGTTATGTAGTTTATGGTTACTAGTGATACATTCCCAAATTGGTAATGTGGCATACGAAGTGTTGTTGAGCATTTGATGATCAAAGCACAGCTTTTGTATAAAGCGTGGCTTTGTGGACGAGACTTCGTCAGACCTCACACCCCGAAAATGGTCAAAACAGGAAGGATGCAGCAAGGTTATTAGGGGGTAGCGCCCCTTTAGTGTATGTCATTCCTTCTGGATAGAGGTGGTATCATGGTATGGAGCCCAGATACTTAACCTATGTTGTTGCTGCAAATTTATTACTTTGTGGTTGTTGGAATCGAGGATCCTCGGATATAGATCAGTTACGATCGGGGAATGACATATTCATGTCAGTAGTTACCCAGTTTGAAGGGCAACCCGGCCTTGTGTTGGTAGAGATCCGGTTAGGTTCTCTGGTCGTCTTTTCAGAGGCATACCCATATGGCAATGGGAAGTTCCTTGGCCTGACCATTTGTTGGAAATCCAAACTTCAATACGGTTCTTGTACGGTTTTAGTTGTAGAACCTGTCATTTACTTATGGTGGTCACCACTGTTTAGATGGTAGCTATAGTAGGCATAAGTGCGAAATGTCTATGCTGGCTAAGATTTATATCTTTACTTTCGAAATGTTTTCTGCACTATGCACTAGTAATAATATCAAATGTTTCTTTTAATGCGTATAAAGCATCTTTGACTATCATAAGGAGAAATCTCCTCCGATTCTGCGTTTGCATTGTGTGTGCGGGAGGCCTTATGGTAGTCTCATTTTCCAAAAAGCATTGCGAATCTATTTTAAAATATTCATGTTGTTTGTTTTAAAGATAAATAACTATTTTAAGTTCTCACACCAGTCCCATGACTAACCTGGAGTTAATGTTTCCTTCCTAAACTCTGGGTGCGCACCAATTTCCACACGGACAGTCTAGAGTCAGGTTATCAGGATATTTTGGAATTCGGGAGTTGCTGGAGGCAAGCTGGATGGCATGGCGTATTCACTAGTATATAGTATTTCTTTTCCGCTATTTTTTGTTGTATACTCTGATGATGTAATGTAATGTGATGTGATGTAATGTAATAACTGATATAGTTCTTTGTTTAAAGATTATTCATTTATCTATTATATGTTGTTCCGCTGTGATTGTGAGATTCTGATATTGTTTTCTGTTTCTTCTTTTTTCTCTCTCTTCTTCTACCTTTCTCTTCTTCTTTAACCATAACATTTCGGTTTTCCGGCATTCGATTGCTCGGCAGTTGATACAGTGGACGTATTGATGTTGGTTTTCGAGCGTCGAAAAATCGCAACGTTACATCTGGTATCAGAGCATATGGTTAAGCGACAACCATGGCTCTGTTGGGTATTACTCATTAGAGATAGAGTCAGTAGTACTCTAGAATGAGTTTGAGTGTAAAAATAGATACGAGTGCGTATTTGTTAGTGAAAATAAAATTATTTTATGTTGTGATGATTGGTTTGTTGAGTGGTATATGGATTCTGTTCGGTACAGTCTGTACAACTCTATCAATCGGGATCTCTAAACACTTACTCAGAACAATTCGGCACGATATTGTTTTAAACAGGGTAAATGAAATAACTTTACCTTGATTATATTTTATATGTAAACGAAATAATTTTTCAGAATTATTAAAGTGTATATGAATTGATTGTTTGTTTGTTGAATAAAAACAACAGCTGTAAAAGGATAAATTGTATAAGAAAATGAATTATAAGTATGGAATTATAATTAAAATGATTTACAATTGTGAAATAATCTTATATATAAGAAATGAAATTATATAAGTAAGAGGTTTGTAAATGTGATTTATAATCTGAAGTAAAATTCCAGAGAAGTGTTTTGAACGGATTTGATATTTTGGAAAACTGTTTTGGAGAGATGAAAGCTCTAAACTCTTTTCGGTCGCTGGAAAATAATTCTGATGATGATCGCGACATCATTGGTGTTCATTTTCGGGTTTCCAAAAGAGGAATTGCTGCCAGATTATTTTAAATGAAAGTTGTTTGGAAAAATTGAGTTTGGTTTTGAAATTCAATGGATAATTGAATTGGTTTCAAAAATGGTTATGAAAGATTGTAAAGACTCTGGAATGTTATATAAAATGATTGGAATACAATTATTAAGTTGGAAAATAAATTGTGAATGAATAAATAAAATTTGCAAGTGCAAGGAAATGAAATTGAAATCCATTTCGAATTGGTAAGTAAATAGAACTGGAATTGGAATCTGAATTGGATTTATAAGTGGAAATTTAAGTTAAGTTAAACAAATGATGTTTAAATGAATATAACTTAAGTGAAGTTGGATAAAGTTGATTTTGGTATCGAAGTAAATTAATCAAGAGAAGTGATGAATATGAACTTGAGTTATATAAATGAAATTCAACTTTATATTGTTAAAGGAACTAACAATTGAATTAGTTAGTGGATGGAATGTAAATCAATTGAATGTAAAAGAATTGATATGGGATAATGAATGTAAGTGTAAATTCATTAGAAGCTAAAGAAGTTGAGAAATTGAATAATTGAATGGAAGTTAATTTAATATGAACCAATTGGAATTAAAAGTGTGAACCAAATCGAATGTAAATTAAATAATTTGGTTATGATGGTTATGATTTGGTTGTTATATGATGATTTGTTGATTTTATATAATTCATTAAGTGTTTATGAAATTGAATTAAGGAAAAGTGAAAGCTATAAATCAAATTGGGAGTTAAGTGAATTTGATTTGAATGTGGAAGTGAACCAACTTGAATGTAAATTAGTGAATGCAAACTAATTGAAATTGAATATGAATGAATGTTAGTAAATCCAATGTCAATGAATCAAATGTGATTTAAATTGGAAAACCAATTCATTGAATATTAATGAGAAGTGAATTTATATTGATTTGGTTATGGATTTGTTGGACGTTTATTGGTTGGATAGTTGTTTGATGGTTGTATTTGTTGATTGAATGCATTGTTATGTTGGCACATGTAGTTGCTATGTTACTATATGTTGTATATTGACATTACTTTTATATATGCATGTTTCTCATGGTTTGTTGAGTGTACAGTAGGTGCGAATTGCGCTTGCTTCGCATTTGGAGCTCGCTTTCGCGCTATATTAGCCGTATATGCTCGCCAATAATATATAAGGTACATATCTCGGATTACATATCGTACTTTTACACTTTTTCCCTGTGGGATGCCTCATCACTTGATGAGATGTATATTTGTAATATATATACTGTCATTTTTTTTTGGATCTAGCAGCGCAAAGGAGACTCTGGCGAATTTTTCCGAAAATTTAAGGCGTTAGAATATTTTTGAGAAAATTGAAATTTTTTTGAAAACTAAGTTGGATTTGGAAACTTAGTAAAGTTGTTGTAAGAAGTTTAACTATGAATTTTGGAAAAGTTAAACACTTTAGAGATTTGAAAAATCCAATTTGAATGGTTTGTTTTGAAAGGTTAATGGATTTTGTGAATTTTTCTAACTTGGTAATTTCGAGGACGAAAATCTTTTAAGGGGCGAAGTTTGTAACGACCCAAAATTTCTGTAAATTACAATTTGTATATTTAATTGATTTTAAATATTAATAAGAGAAATTAAATAGTCGAATAATTTTTTTCTTCGAATAATTGATTTAATTGGATAATTAAATCGATAATTTAATAGTTGAAATTTCAGAAATAATTGAAAATTGGGTTTGATATGATTGAAATTGATTTGTAAAATTTTATTTAATCATATTGGAGTTAGAATGATGTTATAGAACTTTTAAAATTGAATTAAAAGTTAATTTGTGAAAATTGAATATTTTAAATTTAATTGACGAGTTAGAATAGCCATTTTCAAACAGTCTCGGATTTTGACGAAACTAGTTTCATCGGATCCGTAATGTGATATTATCATATGATTTCAAATTTTGTGTCAATCAGATTTACAGTTTGTCCAGGGCAAGCCAAAACGCATAGAAATTAGTTTAAATCGATTTAATTTAAATTTGATCGGTTATTTCCGTAACTCGCACAGATGATCGAATTAGCCTCCGAAACATATTCCATTGTGTCCGGAACGTGGGTTAAACCCTAGAAACGCCAGTTACCGTGTGAGATTTGGAGTTCGGAAAATTCGGGATGAATAGTAATTTGGAAACTTTCTATAAAAGGCCCCATACTTTCTCATTTTTCACAAAACAAGAAGAAACTAGGGTTTCTAACCCTAGCCGCCGGCTATGAAATCAATGGCCAGAAACTTCCTAACTTCTACCTCGATTATCTCTCGATCCAGACCCTTTTAGCTTACGATTCCTAAATGAAAGTTGAAGAGCTTCGCGAGCTCTACGATGTAAACGGCTATGATCGCCTAATTCGCGACGAGGAGGTCAAAATCGAGCCTCAAAGTAGAGGTGTTCGTGCATGAATTCTGAGAGCTGGGGATTTCGATCTTCGTGCCGTGGTGGCCGTGGGTAGCTCTTGTCGAGGGCGTTCTATGGGTGGTTGCTGATCAACGTGGAGATGCTCGATATGGTCGCGTGAATTAGGTTAAAGTGGCGGCATGGTGGTTTCTCGACCTGGTGCGAACGAACGGGGAAGAAAGGGACGCGGCCACGATCTGCTATTTCGAAATCAACGGCCTAGATCTATCTAGGTTTACAAAATAAAAAAAATTTGTAAAAGTTAATTTTATTTAATTCGTGTAAACTTATAAATGTCATTACTTTTTCATACGAGATCGAAAAATGACGAAACAAGTTGCGTTGCAATCGTATTGTCGAGCACTACGCGATGGAGCTGGATTGGAATCGATTGGAGCTAGTGAAAATTTTGAGTAAAATTAAACGCACGTTTAATTTTATTCGAAATAAAACGCGGAAACTGAATTGAAAGCAAGGTGAGAACTTCTCACTCAATCGAATTTTTCGATTTAAACTTTAAATAGTTAGATTTAAAATTGCTTGATTGTATGCTTGGATGATAAATTATTATCTTTTGATTGTTAAAATAGACATTATACGCCGTATATTAAGCGGATGTTATTTATTAAAAACATATACCGCGAATATTTCACTGCAAAGTGAAATTGGTATTATATATGTACTTGGAGTTGATTTTCTCGCATTATATAGCGGATGAGACCCTATTGCGCCGCATAATAGCAGATAATATTTTATAAATCCTATATACCGCGATATTCCATATTGGCACGGAATTGGTATTGTGCTAGCATTTGTGGATGGAGGGAAACAGGTTGGAGGGATCCAACTGGATTCCTCAACTGTATTGATTTATTTACAGATATTGTTATATATTCTGTTATCATATTGATATATGATATTTTGATTGTCGTGATTGATATATTGTTGTTGTTGCAGCATTGTCCTATTTTTAGAGTTTTAAAAATATTAAAGTAACGATTTTGAATTTAAAAGGATTTTTAAAGTGATTTTTTTGAAAGCATAAGTTTTATTAAATTTTGAATTGTTAAAATAAATGAACGTTATAATTATTATTATAAAAGTTATTTTTTTTTGAAAAAATATATTTAAGTATGATTTTGGAGTTATATATATAAGCTTTAATAATGATTTGTAAATTTTTAAAAAGAATGGTTTAAATTGGGGTTTCTGAATTATTATAAACGATTTATATAAAACATTTATAATATTGATATTTATAAATTAAAAATATAGGAATTATAAAACGAGTTTTATTAAGTGTTAAAATGAAGTATAAATGGATTTCATAAGTAAATGAAATTTATAGATTTATAAATTGGGAAGTTTTAGAATGAATAGATTTTATAAAATAAAAGATTTATAAGTAATTAACTTATAAATTGGATTTTGCCATTTAAGTGGGATATAAATAGAATTTGTTAATAAAGTGATTTTATAAGTTGAGGTAGTTATAAAACATAAATGGGATTTATAAACATTGTTTTATAAATCCAAAACCGACTTATTTTGATAAGTCAATTATTTTAGATTTTTAAAGGAGATATATTCACGATTTTGGATAATGGATAATCCTTTAAATAAAATGTGTAGAAAAATGCTGGATTTGGTTAACGAAGAATATTCATGATTTTGGACAGTGAATATATTATTAAATAAAATGGATATGTTTTGGGAAGTGATATTTTAAATAGAATTAAAACGATTTAAAGATGTTTTAAAATGCATCAAGTGTCGAAACCATAGATTTCAACATTCATTGTTGAAATAGACGTTTTCGAGAAATAGAAGAAAACAGTGGACTATAACACTGTTGTTATAATAAATGATTTCTGAAAGGAAATGTTTTATATAGTATTGGGATTTATATATCTATCTTAATTTCGAATCCCTATACTAGTGATTTTGGGTCGTCGTATCGATGTTTTATGCAACATTCATTTTGACTCAAATGAATGTCTTAATAGAACGTTTTCTTTAAAGAATGAAATATATACTTAATTTCGATTTAAGTATATTGAATATTTTCCAAGTGTTGAAAATAAATGGATTTGTGAATCACTTATTATTAAATAAGTATGGAAATGTTTTCCAATATGAAGTGAATATTTTGAGATTTTATCTTTTAAAGATAAATTGAAAATGAATATTAGAAATCGATTTGGAAATCATATATTCATAGATATTTTGGAATTGTAAATTCACTACGGAATTTATAAAAGAAAGGGAAATTTGATTAAAAATAAACGTTGATTTATTTTTGAGGCGTGGGAATAAATTTACGGATTTGGAACGTAAATATAAAGTAAATCGTTAAGGATTTATTTAATTGGTTTAAATGAACCATTTTGAAATGAAAGTATTTCCACGTAAGGAAAATGATTGAAATTTATTTTCAAAAGTGGTAAAGGTGAAAAGTGATTTGAAATTGTTTTCAAATGATGAATTGTGGAAAAAATATATATCTTGTAAAGATAGTTTTGGAAAATAAATAATTTGAAAAATTATTTAGAATCTGGTGATGTTGTGCACGCCTATTGATAGTTAAATAACCGACTATCAATATTTACCTTTAAATGGGTATTTGTTGTGATTTGCTTGGATTTGAATGCCACACTTATTTTCAAAATAAGCGCTCACTATTCGGGTTAGCCGAATAAGGACCTTTGGGTCGTATAACCCATTTCGAATATGTGATACATCGTTATGAATTGCATTTGAATACCGGTGTTGAAGACCGGATATTTTTGAAAATTAAAGGATTACCGTCGAATGACTCTGCATCGGCTGATCTCCGATATAGAAGTTTTATCACCCTTAGTGACGGGAAGTTTGGACGTGATTAGTGAATATCCGGATTGCAAGAACTTCTTTGGAAGTGCCTTCGGTTCCATTCGATCCCGGAACGGACTTGTATGGATGTGTGTCTGACGTTACAATTTGAGATGTAAAGCTGGTTTCTATCGAATATATTTCTATTGGTGGTGGAGAATTTATTCTCTTAGCCTAACACCCTTCTCTGAGACGTACGAGCTCAGAGGTTATGTAGTTGATGGTTACTAGCGATACATTCCCAAATTGGTAATGTGGCATACGAAGTGTTGTTGAGCATTTGATGATCAAAGCACAGCTTTAGTATAAAGCGTGGCTTTGTGGACGAGACTTCGTCGGACCTTACACCTCGAAAATGGTCAAAACAGGAAGGATGCGGCAAGGTTATTAGGGGGTAGCGCCCCTTTAGTGTATGTCATTCCTTCTGGATAGAGGTGGTATCATGGTATGGAGCCCAGATACTTAACCTATGTTGTTGCTGCAAATTTATTACTTTGTGGTTGTTGGAATCGAGGATCCTCGGATATAGATCGGTTATGATCGGGGAATGATATATTCATGTCAATAGTTACCCAGTTTGAAGGGTAACCCGGCCTTGTGTTGGCAGAGATCCAGTTAGGTTCTCGGGTCGTCTTTCCAGAGGCGTACCCATGTGGCAATGGGAAGTTCCTTGGCCTGACCATTTGTTGGAAATCCAAACTTCAATACGCATCTTGTACGGTTTTAGTTGTAGAACCTGCCATTTATTTTTGGTGGTCACCACTGTTTAGATGGTAGTTATAGTAGGCATAAGTGCGAAATGTCTATGCTGGCTAAGATTTATATCTTTACTTTCGAAATGTTTTCTGCACTATGCACTAGTAATAATATCAAATGTTTCTTTTAATGCGTACCAAGCATCTTTAACTATCATAAGGAGAAATCTCCTCCGATTCTGCGTTTGCGTTGTGTGTTTGTGCGGGAGGCCTTATGGTAGTCTCATTTTCCAAAAAGCATTGCGAATCTATTTTAAAATATTCCTGTTGTTTGTTTTAAAGATAAATAACTGTTTTAAGTTCTCACACCTGTCCCATGACTGACCTGGAGTTTATTATTTCCTTCCTAAACTCTGGGTGCCCACCAATTTCCACACGGGCAGTCTAGAGTCAGGTTATCAGGATATTCTGGAATTCGGGAGTTGCTGGAGGCAAGCTGGATGGCATGGCGTATTCACTAGTATATAGTATTTCTTTTCCGCTGTTTGTTGTTGTATACTCTGATGATGTAATGTAATGTAATGTGATGTAATGTAATAACTGATATAGTTCTTTGTTTAAAGATTATACATTTATCTATTATATGTTGTTCCGCTGCGATTGTGAGATTCGGATATTGTTTTTTGTTTCTTCTTCTTCTTTTTCTCTCTTCTTCTACCTTTCTCTTCTTCTTTAACCATAACATTTTGGTTTTCCAGCATTCGATTGCTCGGCAGTTGATACAGTGGAGGTATTGATGTCGGTTTTCGAGCGTCGAAAAATCGCAACGTTACATCTAAGCATCAGGAAAACAATGTTCATGCACTTGATTACTAACCCGGAGCAATCGACCTCTTAACTCGAGTAACGACTCGAGATCGTTCACCAACAACACACTGACATCAACGACGCTGACACCGAAACTACGTCGTACACGTGCACGGCAACGCGCCTTAGCTCCGACGAACTCCATCACCTCAGGAAAGTCACAAAACTCCATTAAACTCGAAAACCAAACTTGATTCGCCTTCAAAAATATCAAATCGAAATTTAACAGTTCGATCGAAAATACTGCACTCAACCCTAACAACATGACCACCTCGCCACCGCCGCTCAAGCCACCTAAGACGCCCAAACTTCGACCACACCATGACAACACGCTACTCTTCCACTCCCTTGAATCTCGTGAAACTCGATCACGTATAGGAGACGTACACCCCTCATTACAGACAGGTCCAGAAACTCGAAACAAAGCCCTAGATCGACCTTGTTCCTTTAATTCTCGCAATAGACAAATTATTCCACATTTTTCTCGAGATCACAGATGTTTATACTAGCTTCAAACCAAATTTCAACTTTTAAAATTGATTCGATTGCCAGAAAATGGGCAAAATGCAAATTTTGTTCAAATACAAACTGCTCTTGGAATACTAAACTAAAAATCTTCATTTTTGTTTTAAAATCATAATTTGCAGTAAGAATTCAAGTTATGAACTTGAATTAGCTTTTTACAACAATCAAATCTATTAAATTATTACTTGATTACCTGTAAACAAGATTTCCTGTAGTAATATTTCACTAACATGTTTTAATCAGCTTTAAAAAAATCTTGATTGAGTTTTTAACATCTTGTTTGATTGAAAACTGAAGACTTTAAAATGATCAGTTGAGAACAATTTGAGTTTGAATGATAATCAACCCTGTAATCCATAACAGAGAAGACCAGTATATAGAGCAATCCTATATATAAACACAGAATTATATTCAAAGATAAAACATATACAATACCATATGATCAATGAATTTCCTGAACTGTTTTTAAATTAAAATTGAAGCTTTAAAATTGATGTTTACTTGCCTGCAAGGTTTTCTGAACAGAGAACAATCCTATTTTCTCTTTGGAAACCTATAGCTGGAAACAGTCTTTAATCCCTGTTAGTTTTTGTTGAATTGAATTTGAGTTTACTTCTTTTTCTTCTTTTTTTGTTTTTCTCTGGTTAGCTAAGTTTTACTGAATGAACTAAAATAGGTTAGATATATATTTATAAGAGAAAACAGTTTGTAATATGGGAAGGTAGTATCTAGTTTAGTCTTCTTTTGATATGAACAGATTTTTTTTCCTTTCTTTGACTAAATCAGTATTTCTTGAAAATGAAAAGATTTGTAAATATTTTGAATTGACTTATTTTTGGCTGAAATGATGGCATTTAATGCCATTGTTTCCTAAGTTGTTTACATACTATTATTATGTTTTTTTGTCGTATATAGATATTTGTATGTACATATACACTTTGTCTGATTTCGTTTTCTACTTTGTTCTTACAATTTTAAACTTATGTTGTATGCATCCCTTAACTACTTAATTCTTGCTTTTATTTTTATTTCTATTTTGACTATCAATATTTAAATTATATTCATATGCTTTACTTACATTTTATACTTATATTTTATATTGATAGAATTTGATTTTATTTTAAACATTATCATCCATATATATATTTATACCAAATGTAAATAGGGTAGGGCATTTTAATCCAATTATATAAGATAGATTCTATTGTAAACATTTTTAAGAGATTTTGTTTTAATTTTCCAAATCAAATTTTTCTTTAAAATACAAATATATACAAATAAATGGTAATTATTCCGAAAGGCTTATTCATTTTAAAATGATAGGTTTACATTTATTTAATTGGATTAAATATTTATTAAAATATTTTTTCCAAAATTCCTGGTCGTTACATTCCTCCCCCCATAAAAGAATTTCGTCCTCGAAATTTAAAACAGAAGATAATTCAAAAGCTTTTATATCTTCAAACATACATATCATTCATACATAAGCAAACAACCAAACAATCCATTCTAATAAACATCACTAGCTATCTGGACACAAATCCGGATAAGCTTTCCTAAAACTATCCAGAGTTTCCCAGGTGCAATGTCTGGGATCCTTGCTCCACTGCACTTTGACAAGCTTCACTGCCTTACTCCTGAGTTGCCTCTCGTCTTGATCAACAATCCGAACTGGATTCATGACCACAGTAAAGTTTGGCTCGACCTCCAAATCTTCCTGGACTACTGGTTCCACAACTAATGATGGATCATGAACAAATTTCCTTAGATGAGATACATGGAATACATTATGAATTCCGGACTTCGGTTCTAGCAATTCAATTCTGTAAGCTACAGCTCCAATCCTTTCCAGTGTCCGTAATGGTCCTATATATCTCGGGGCAAGTTTTCCCATCTTTTCGAATCTTATAGCTTCTTTAATCAGGGAAACTTTGACAAAAACTAAAACACCAATCCCAAATTCCAATTGTCTCCTCCCCTTATCTGCATACTTCTTTTGACGGTCCTGAGCATCTCTCATCCTTTTATTGATAAGCTCAACTTTAGCAGATGCTTCTCGAATCAAATCCATATTCCTTCATTTCCTTTCTTGGTTCTAGGCAAACCGTCGATGAAATCCATCGAAATCATCTACCATTTCTATTCTGGGATTTACAAAAGGCTGCAACAATCCAGCTGACTTTTGTTGATCTCCTTTCACTTGCTGACATATGGCACAACTATTAACGAAAGCAGCTACATCTCTCTTCATGCTCGGCCCCCCAAAAACTCTTCTCATATCTTTATACGTCTTAGAGATTCATGGGTGAATATTCAGTTTAGAGCGATGACACTCAGCTAAAACTTCTTGCATCAATCCATCGATATTAGGCACACAAAAACGACCATTAATCCTCAAAACACCTTGATCGTCCACCTTGAAATCAGAATATCGACCATCCTTTGTTCCAAGAATTAGTTCTTCAAAAGATCTATCCTCCATTTGCTTACTTATGATTCTTTCCTTGAGAGATGGAACAACTTCCAAAAGAGACAGAACTGCATTCCTGCTAAGAGCATCAGCCACAACATTTGGGTATACAGAATATCCAAATCGTAAGATGCCAGAAACTCGACCCATCGCTGCGGCCTCAGATTAAGATCCTTCTGAGAGAAAAGATATTTCAACGATGTGTGATCCGTGAATAACTCAAACTTCTCTCCCAAGAGATAGTGTCTCCAGATCTTCAAAGCAAAAACAATGGCTAACAACTCAAGATCGTGCGTATCGTAGTTCTTTTCATGTGGCTTTAATTGCCGATTCGCATACGCAATTACTCTTCCATTCTACATCAGAACTGCTCCCAGTCCAACTATACAAGAATCTGTATAAACTTTAAATTTTCTTTTTGCATCCGGAATAGCTAGCACTGGTGCACTGGTTAGCCTCATCTTCAATTCCTGAAAAGCTTCTTCACACTAGAATGTCCATTTGAATTCAGCTCCCTTCCTTGTCAACTTGGTCAGATGTGAAGAAATCTTAGAATAGTCCTTAATAAACTTCCTGTAGTAGCCAGCTAATCCCAAAAAACTACGAAGCTCAGTCAGTGTCTTTGGTTGCTTCCATTCCAGAATAGTCTCGACCTTCGTTGGATCTACAGAGATACCTTCTCCAGAAACAATGTGTCCCAAAAATTTGACTTTCGATTTTCAAAAATAGCACTTAGAGAATTTTGCCTTCAAAACATGTCTCCTCAGTGTTTCCAACACTATCCTCAAATGCTGCTTGCGCTCTTCTTCAGACTTAGAATAGACCAGAATATCATCGATGAACACCAGAACAAACTTATTCAGTACATCCCGAAAGACTCGATTCATCAGGTCAACGAAATAAGCAGGAGCATTGTTTAACCCAAAAGGCATAACCAACCATTCATAGAAACAATTTGGTCCCCTAGATGCAGTCAAGGGAATACTGTCCTCGGCTACCCTTAACTGATGGAAGCCTGAAGCTAAATCCAGCTGAGAAAAGATAGAAGCTCCATGCAGCTGGTCAAAGAGATCATCAATACGAGGAAGAGGATATTTATTTCGAATGGTCACTTTGTTCAATTCTCCATAATCTACACAAAACCTTAACGATCCATCCGATTTAGTGACAAACACCGCAGCAGAACCCCAACAAGAAAAACTGGGCCTAATCAACCACTTCTCTAAAAGATCCTGAGTCTGCTTAACTAGCTCTTCTCTCTCTCTAGGATCCATCCTCCTACGAGGCTGAATTACCGGCACCGCTCCTGGTATCAAATCAATGCGAAACTCTATCTCACGATGTGGAGGCAAACACTTGACTTCCTCAAATACATCAGGGAAATCTTCGATCACATCGATATCTTCAACCTTCTCTTGATAAGTCTCAACTCCATGTAAAAAACTACTCAAGTGAATTCCAGACTTATCACACGTCACTTTAGCAATCCTACACCAAATCGGTTTCCAAAGAAACTGTTCTCTCATCACAATTCAGAACTGCCTTATACTTATCATGCCAATCCATCCCCAATATAAGGTCAAACCCTTTAAAATTCAACACATAAGGGTCACAAGAAAAACTATGGGACATATAGGAAATCTTCAAGTTTTTACGGATCATATCTAATCTGGTTAGCCCTCCTATAGGATTAGATACCAAAATGGGAAGATCAACAGTACTAGGTTTAAGAAAGAACTTCTCTACAGATTCCAGAGAAATAAAACTCAAAGAAGCACCCGAATCAAACAAAACTTTAATATACTTGCCATCTAAAAGTAATGTACCTTCTAAAACTCCCTTGCTTTTAGATGAAGTAGATGGTTCACCTTCCAAAGCAAATACCTTATTCTGCTGAGCTTTATAAAGAAGCGGGCAATCCTTGATCATATGACCTGGTTGATGACAACTGAAGCATAGAGATCTCTGAACCAAAGCCGAACCCGGTCCACTCTGATGCGACTGCTGCTGTTGTTACTGAAATCCTTTCCTGGGACACTTATTCGCCAAGGGACCTTCTTGTTGACATATATAGCATTTGTAAGTTCCGTTGTTGTTTCCAATCTTCTTCTTGCTCTGCTTCCTCCAAATGGGATTGAACTTCCTCTTATACGGATTAGCAAAATTCCCTTCCGATGCTGCTATTGGTGCTACTGATCTCTTATTCATCAAATCCTCATATCCCAGTGCCATATCAATCAAATCAACAAAAGATCCTTTCAAATGTGCCATCATCTTTTCATGAAATTCTGGCCTCAGTCCTTACACAAACATTTTGTTCTTTTTGAGTGGAGTATCAATGAGTCCTACTCCGTAGCAAGAAAATTCATTGAATTTGGTCTCATACTCCGCTATAGATATGCTTCCCTGCTTCAAATTCAGAAAATCCTGATACAGACGAGTTTTCCCTGCTGTTGGCATGAATATCTCCTCAAACAACTCTTTAAATCTTTCCCAAGAAATGTCATTCTCAGAAATATTTGCTACCGTTGCATCCCACCACGCTGCTGCGCCTCTCTGTAATTGCCATGAAGCCATTTCCCTTTTTCGCTCATCAGACAACTTCATATTCTTAAAGATGCGCTCACAAGAGCGTAGCCAAGCTTGGACCTCAATTATAGTCTTTGACCCTTTAAATGGTTTTCCTCCAAGGTTGATGAAGTCCTAGCATAAAGTAGCAAAACTAACTTAAGGCGGTACTGGATCTACAGCCTCACTAGCAGTTTGACTTCGTCCATATTCAGTCGAGGTACTGCCCCTACCTCTGCCTCTTCTTTCAGAACTCATGTTGGCCACCTGAACAGGTAACTCAACAAATTTGGATAGGTATATAATTATATGAAAATACAAATATGCACTCTCAAGATAGATATTATTCCAGAGCCTAGGTATAATCTCAACTTATGCTCTGATACCAACTGTGACGACCCGCCATTCTACTCACAGAAAGACATATCATCAATAAGAAAAGAAAGGGATAGAAATAGAAAAGAATAGAAAAAAAGAATAACAACATCAGAATCTCACAGCGGAAACGAAACAAAATATAATACACCACATAACTATTACACAGTTTGCATATATCAGAGTTACACAATATCATACACATGACAGTCATATATACATCTGTCATTACATACATCTCAAAATATAGCATACATCAACTAACACAGCTGAACTAGATAGATATATAGATACGTCTGGACTCCTGCTCCAGCTCCTCCAGAAACCAACAATCCAAAACCTATCACTTGGCTACTCATAAAAATTTAAGTACCCAAGAGTTTAGGAAAACAAAAATAAACTCGTGTTAAACATGGGTCTGGTATGAGTAACCGGTTAAAAGTTGTTTAACTTTGAAAAAAATTTGAAAATAAAAGTATCACGTAAGACTTCCCACACATAAACACAGGTAAGTTTTTACCTTACGCTAACCAAAACATTTTACAGGAAATCCAGTGATATTATAATAATGTCTAAGGTTTTCAAGTAAATTGCAGAAATAGCTGAAATGCTTACATCTCACATTCCAACATAGTTAGGCACAATCAAAACGTATGGCTCTTATTGGAGACTGGATTCCATAAAATGGCAAGGCTACTGGGGTACCGTCCGTCACAGTACAGGGCCTAGATCACCATACCGAGGATCACTGCCGACCCCCTACAACATAAGGCCGGAACCATTCCATACTGAACAGTCTCGAACAAGATAACTCCGCGGTTGTAGCTAGCAACCGCCCACACAGCTGAAATAAAAAGGGACATCTAGACATGGGGATATCTCGTTCTGCTTGGGTGCTACCACCTAACCTTGCTGCACATCCCCTGTTTTAGCCATTCATGGTTGATGAGGCTTGAGGTTACGATTACCTTATAGAACATATCTCTTAGAATGCTCATCGTCTGCCTGACGATATTCTGAAAGCATTCAATCCATACAAGTTAGTTCCGGGTTCGAACGAAACCGAAGGCATTATCTCGTTACACTCATTTTGGAATCACCCTCAAAGTTAACGACAACAACCCTTGCATTTTGAAACACCATCTCGATCTTCACTTGGAAATTTACGACCTAACGTTTAATTTGGATCGATGTGGTTTTGGGATAATCATAAATGACACCCGATCCCGGTCTCATCGAAATCCAATCGCCATTTTAAAGGTCAAGTTGTTTATTAGTTTAAACAGTTTAATTCAGCACTTTGAATTCACATAGCATTTATCACAGATAAATCATACACAATCATCATAGATAATTAATATCACAGTACATCACAGAATATCACCAAATAAATATCACAAATCAGATATTCTACTTACACAATATTCATAAGTAAACATCTTTAATTCTTATTGTAATTAATTTAATAAAATCAATTACTTGAGAGTTAATCACTTAACCCTGTTTAATTAATTATCAATTAATTAATTATTCCTTTTCAAATCACTTAATTAATTAATCACTTTTTAATCAGTTTATTAAACCTTAATTACTTAATTAATTGATTATTAATTCTTAATTAATTGATTATTAATTCTTAATTAAATTACTTAATTAGTTAACTACTAATCTTACATTAATTAACTTTAAGTAGTTAATTAAAAATTTATTTATCACTTAACCATTAATTAACCAATCTTTAATTACAATTATAATTTAATTATTCTTAATTGCTTTCCAAAAATAATTAATTAATTATTATTCATTCTAATAAACCTTTTAAAGCTCTTCCTTATACTTTGAAAATCAAATTATTACTAACTACAAAACTTAAATGTTAATTAATTTTATACTTAACTTAAATTAATTACTTAATTAAAATAATAATCAAGAGTTTAAAAACATTGTTAAGCATTAACTAAAATAATTTTAACTTGTATTAAAGTTTTAACTTAAATTGTTAAACACTTATTCAGTTTACAGTGCTTAAAACTGGTTGAAAAACAAGTTGCTTAACTTTACTTTTTATAACATAGCAGTTTAAAAACCAACCCGAGAATCTCCCCTGTTTACTCGAGTAACACTTCGAGTTTCTCACCCATTCCCCTGAGACACTCTCTCTTCCTCATGCACTCCATCTTCTTCTTTTTTTCCAGTAAGTTTAAGTTTAAACTTAAGTATACATTTAAGCATCAAGAAAACCATGTTCATGCAATCGATTACTAACCCAAAGTAATCGACCTCTTAACTCGAGTAACGACTCGAGATCGTTCACCAACAACACACTGACATCAACGACGCTGACACCGAAACCACGCCATACACGTGCACGGCGACGCGCCTTAGCTTCGACGAACTCCATCAACTCAGGCAAGTCACAAAACTCCATTAAACTCGAAAACTAAACTCGATTCGCCTTTAAAAATCTCAAATCGAAATTTAACAGTTCGATCGAAAATACCGCATTCAACCCAAAAAACATGACCACCTTGCCACTGCCGCTTCAGCCACCTGAGTTTCCCAAACTTCATCCACACCACGACAGCACGCTACTCTTCTACTCCCTTAAATCTCGTGAAACTCGATCACGTATAGGATACGTACACCCCTTGTTACACATAGGTCCAGAAACTCGAAACAAAGCCCTAAATCAACCTCGTTCCTTTAATTCACGCAATAGAAAAATTATTCCATATTTTTCTCGATATCACAGATGTTTATGCTAGCTTCAAACCAAATTTCAACTTTTAAAATTGATTCAATTGTCAGAAAATGGGAAAAATGCAAATTTTGTTCAAATACAAACTGCTCTTGGAATACTAAACTAAAAATCTTCATTTTTGTTTTAAAAATCATAATTTGCAGTAAGAATTCAAGTTATGAACTTGAATTAGCTTTTTACAACAATCAAATTTACCAAATTATTACTTGATTACCTGTAAACAAGATTTCCTGTAGTAATATTTCACTAACATGTTTTAATCAGCTTTAAAAAAATATTGATTGAGTTTTTAACAACTTGTTTGATTGAAAACTGAAAGCTTTAAAATGATCAGTTGAAAACAATTTGAGTTTGAATGATAATCAACCCAGTAATCCATAACAGAGAAGACCAATATACAGAGCAATCCTATATATAAACACAGAATCATATTCAAAGATAAAACATATACAATACCATATGATCAATAAATATCCTGAACTGTTTTTAAATTAAACTTGAAGCTTTAAAATTGATGTTTACTCACCTGCAAGGTTTGCTGAACAAAGAAAAATTCATGTTTTCTCTTTGAAAACCTGTAGCTGGAAACTGTCTTTAATCCCTGTTAGTTTTTGTTGAATTGAATTTGAGTTTACTTCTTTTTTTTCTCTAGTTAGTTAAGTTTTACTGAACGAACTAAAATAGCTTAGATATATATTTTTAAGAGAAAAAAAGTTTGTTATATGGGAAGGTAGTATCTAGTTTAGTCTTCTTTTGATATGAACAGATTTTTCTTTTTCCTTGCTTTGACTGAATCAGTATTTCCTGAAAATGAAAAGATTTGTAAATATTTTGAATTGATTTATTTTTGGCTGAAATGATGGCATTTAATGCCATGGTTTCCTAAGTTGTTTACATACTATTATTATGTTTTTTTGTTGTATATAGATACTTGTATGTACATATACACTTTGTTTGATTTCATTTTCTACTTTATTCTTACAATTTTAATCTTATGTTGTATGCATCCCTTAACTACTTAATTCTTGCTTTTATTTCTATTTTAACTATCAATATTTAAATTATATTCATATGCTTTACTTATATTTTATACTTATATTTTATATTGATAGAATTTGATTTTATTTTAAACATTATCATCCATATACATATATTTATACCAAATGTAAATAGGGTAAAG
This sequence comes from Allium cepa, assembly GCA_030765085.1. Classification (NCBI taxonomy): domain Eukaryota; kingdom Viridiplantae; phylum Streptophyta; class Magnoliopsida; order Asparagales; family Amaryllidaceae; genus Allium; species Allium cepa. The sequence goes on from CM060928.1 coordinate 269,906,994, forward strand.
CATTTTAATCCAATTATATAAGATAGATTCTATTGTAAACATTTTTAAGAGATTTTATTTTAATTTTCCAAATCAAATTTTCCTTTAAAATACAAATATATACAAATAAATGGCAATCATTCCAAAAGGCTTATTCATTTTAAAATGATAAGTTTACATTTATTGAATTGGATTAAATATTTATTAAAATATTTTTGCCAAAATTCTGAGTCGTTGCATTGTTTATATAAACAGAGAGGTATATATATACCTGTTAACAAACATGCACCCAGTTATACACATATATACAGAGACATGCAATCATATTCACACAATCATTCAAGTACAATTCATATATACTTCAAATACAAATCCAAATGCTAAGAGATATCACAGGGTCAAGGGGTTTGCTCACCTGAAAATGAACTAGAGAAATTTTGAAAACCTAGAATGTTTGTTTTGAATTCTAAAATTACGGAAAATGATCTGGAAATTTGATCTAGAACCTTTTGATCATGATTTTATTGAATTTTTTTATTGCTGGGTTGATTTGATCTTTATGTTTAAGGCTTTAATCTTTGCTCAGGTTATAAGATTTGAAACTGACCTTGCTTGATTGAGCTTCAGGTTGAAAATGGTTTTGATTTACTTGCTTGAATTTATCTTCGGGTTTTGAATTTAAACAGTTTTTGTTTTTTATTGCTATTTTGAAATTGAACCTGATTTGTTTTTAAACTTGGCTCAGTTTGAAGCTTGTAAAAGTTGGAAAGAGTTGAAGTTGCTATTTGATAAAATTTCTTTTCTGGTTTGTAACTTTCTCAGGGTTTTTTTTACTTTTGAAAATGAAAGAAAATTTAAAAAGATGAAACCGGGTTTCAACACATATCATATAATTAAATTTTAAAAGAAATAAGTATGCCACTTGTTAACGTATGATATCATAATTTTTACACTTGTTTATCTTATGGCATAATAATCCTACACTTGTAATTTATATGTATTAAATGGTTACATTTGTAAATTCTTATGTTAAGACACTTACACTTGTATTTTGATGTTATTAAATAGTTACACATGTCCTATGCATGTATTTAAAAGTTTTATTGTATTAATATATTAATTTATGCATTATTATTTATATATGTATTATGTTTATATATTTTTAATATATATATATATATATTAATTTCAAAGTTTTTATTAATGATGTTCTTTAAATATACAAACTATGTATTACAAGTAAAAAAATTTAAAAAAAGAAAATTAAACCTTTCATAAGTCTTATCTAATTTTAAAAGATATGTATGTATATATGTATATATATTGTTAAATTTTTTATCCATCTTTCAAAAATGAGTTCGAAACTAATTATACTTTAATAAATAAGTACACATATGTATATTATAAAATTTATCTTTAAACAACTTTTAAACTTTTACTCTATTAATTTCAATATATAACTTTCATATATTATATCATATATTAAAATTAGAAAAAAAAATTTCATTAATTTTTAAAAATATAGAGTTTTCAAATTAAAATTATTTCTTAAAATATTTATTTTAGAATTTCAAATTAAAAATTCAATTTATAATAAATTTATATACATATATATAAATAAACAGACAAACATCTGATTAGTTATAAAAATAATTTATTTATAAAGAAATTAGTTTAAAACTAAATAATTAGTTAATAGTTTTAGATTACATACGATATTTTTAATACATACAAATAGTTAATGGCTTTAATATAAAGAAAGGATTTCTAGTTTTAATTTATTCTCTTAGCTTAACACCCTTCTTTGAGACGTACGAGCTTAGAGGTTATGCAGTTGATATTTACTAGTGATATATTCCCAATTTGGTAATTTGGCATACTAAGTGTTGCTGATCATTTGTTGATCAAAGCATGGCTTTTGTGAAAAGCGTAGCTTTGTGGGACGAGACTTCATCAGAAACTCACAACTCGGAAATGGTCGAAACAGGAAGGATGCAACAAGGTTATGGGGGTCGTACCCCTTAGGGTATGTCCATTTCCTTTTGGATAAAAAGTGGTATCATGGTATGGTGCCCAGATATTTAACTTTGTGGTTGTTGCTATTTGCTGGTGAATCCAGGGATAAAGGTCGGTAACAACCGAGGGATGGCATACTCGTGTCAGTAGTTACCTAGTTACACAGGTAACCCGACCTTGTACTGGCAGAGATCCGGTCAGGTTCTCAGAGAGGCCCTCCAGAGGCGTACCCATGTGGTGTAGGAAGTTCCTTAGCCTGACCATTGTTGGAAATCCAATCATCCAATATGCGCCATATACGGTTTTAGTTGTAGAACCTGCCATTTAACATGGTAGCTATAGTAGGCATATTCTAATGATACGTATGCTGGCTAAATTAATATTATACTTGCAAATGTTTTCTAGACTATGCACTAATTATAATATCAAAAGGATTTTGCATATGAAGCATTTTTTACTGTCATAAAGAGAAATCTCCTCCAAGTGTGCGCTTGCATTGTGTGTGTGGCGGAAGGCCTTATGGCATTTTCATTTTTCAAAGAGCATTGCGAATTTCTTTTAATTTCTTTTTGTTTTTATTCAAGATAAAATGTTTTTGTTTGCTCACACCAGTCCCATGACTGACCTTGCTTATACAACATGATAGGAGGTTCTCGCTTCGCGTTTGGTGGCGAAAGGGAGACTCTTACCCTTACATCTCCCTGGGGAAGGGTTGGCTAACCGGGTAGGTGAAGAAGTCGAAAGGCTAGTCGTAAAAGCAAGTTCAGGGTACCATTGTCTCTCACGGCGGGTCGTGATATGGCCGTTGTTGTCGAACGTGACATTTTGGTATCCGAGCTAAAGGTTGAGTAAAAACTTTAGCTCAGGATTATAACACATTAGGTGACTCATTAGACATAGGGATACAAATGCCCTAGAATGAGTACATTTCCTAAGATATCCTTCTGAATGCCTCAGTAAATTCTCTTACTATCCACTGATAGTGAGTATGAGTGCAAGAAGAAGACGAGGTAAGGGACAAGCGAATACCACTATAGATGGTCAATACCCTACGACAACAAGGAAACAATCTTTTTCTATCAATCTCTTCTGATCATCATCCGATATAAATTCTCTGATGGCTTTATGGCAGCTACAAGAAGAAGCTTTGGTGTGATGGTGGCCCTACGAATCGTTGTAGATAAGTTCCTATTTCATCAATTTCTATCAATCTTTTCGTTTTAACTTTAATGAATTTGAAATTTTATTTGAATAAATTGATTAATAAAATATGAAGTTAAATTAGATCGTCTCCTTTTGTCTATTCTTTGGGGTCCCGATTCATCCTATGAATGGTTAGTTATCCTTTTGGACTAACCAAAGCCCTTGCACATTTCATAGACTGGATAACCCGAATATTTCATGAAGTGTTGAATAAATTCAATCTCATATTTGTTGATGATATTCTGATTTGGGAAGCCAAATGTAGAATTGATATTCAGTTTGATCTGGTAAAATATTTCTTCATCTGTTCTTTGTTGCCTCCCTGTCTAGCAAACTTCGAGGACGAAATTTTCTTAAGGGGGAATTTGTAACATCCCCCTTTTTAAATCAAATTTAAATTGGTAATTAATTTAATTTTTGGATTAAATTGTGAATTTTTTGAATCTTTCAAAATTAAACAAGATATTTGTTTGTTTATTTATAAAAATTGACTTTTAAATTGAATTGTGGGTTTGAAATTCAAAAATAAATATATTTTGAAAATGAATTGGATTTAAAACTCAATAATTTAAGATTAATAAAAAAATTCTAATTATAATATATATATATAATATATTTGGAAGTTATGTTTTAAATTTAATATAATAATTTTGAATTGCTATCTGAAGTTAAATTTCAATATTTAAAAACTTTATAGATGAATATTTATCATTATAATATAATGGCTTTAGTTTTAAATAAGATTTTAACGAAAAGGTTTAAAATACATTTTCCCTTAAAATGAATAAGTATAGCTTGTATGTTTATAAATTTAAAATATAATGTAGAAACTATATAAATATAAAGCTAACTATGGGTTTAAACACAAATTGATGTTATATTAACGTTTGTAAGTTGATAACAAAGGGTATTAACATTGGTTGCCTTAAAAATGATTTGTAATTACAAGTGTTAATCTAGATAACAAGTGGCATACCTATTTCTTTTTAAAATTATAATGTTAATATTAAAGAGAAACCAGGTTATACACATATTTTCTCAAAATCTTCCCTATCTCTTTTATTTATTTTCAAATCTGAAAACAACCTGAATCAAAACCTGAGTAAATAATCAGGAATCAAGCAATAACCTCGTGCATTTTAATCTGAAGCTAAAATTCAGTTCAAACTCAAAACAAGGTTTAAAAAATTAAACCTGGAAACAAAAAGCAAAATCATCTCAAACTCAAAATCAAAAAAGCAGATCAGAAAGCAAACAAAGATCAACTTAAAACTGAAGCATGCAAGTTAATTCAAATTTTATCAAAACGGTCTTCAACCTGATCGATGCCAGATCATCTCAAACTTCAAGTTTCAGATCAAATCAAAAGATTCAAGATCATCTTTCAGACTTCAAAACTCTGCTTTATTTTCAAAACTGTGAGTAAACTCTTAACCCTATATATATGCATGTATGTATGTATGTATGTATGTATGTATGTATCCTGATCTGCCTGTGATAAATGCTTGAGCGTGTGATAGCGAAATGTTGGTATAGATGTAAATATTTCTGGATGTATATGCATATATAAACATAGAATAATTGATGCATGTCTGTGTATATGTACATATACATCTCTTTTATATTACACAGGCACAAATTTCACTTAAAGAAATTCATATCTTCTTGTCTAATCTATTTCAAGCTGTGATTCCTAAAAAAATGATTGTATAGATGCTATTTTATTTTTAAATTGGTTTCATGTGTCTATATTAAGCAATTAATTCAAAAACAATGAATTACGGTAAAAATAAAACAAAGTCAGGAAATCGATTATCAACTTCTCACGATTTGATCATATAATTGGAATCGTACTCGAAAATGATGAATTTTGGTGATAAAGTTATGATTTTTAAGTTTGGAATTATTGAGAATTTCCAAGTTGAACAGCAAACTCATTTTCATCAATATCCGATCAACGGTGAAGTTTCATGGGTCGTGTCTTATGTCGAAGATGGCTAGGATAATGTAGATTGATGGAAAAATAGTTAGTGATTTTTCAGACGATCGGCGTAGCCTGGGTTCGACGATTTAGGATTTAAACTCGATTTTCTGTCGAATTTGTTGTCGGGTAAACTGTATCATCAACGTCGAATCGGACAAGGCCAGTGTAGGTGGAATCGACGTCGGGGTCTATGGCGAGGATTTGGTTAAGGTTACGTGGCCTTTGATGGTCAGATCATCGGCGTCGAGGTGTTTGTATCGATAGAATCTGGTTCCAGAAAAGCATTGACTTGCTTAAATTCGAATTCATCGTCGTTTCGAGGATCTGGGTGTTTGGGTTGGTCAACGGGGATGTTCGCGACATGATGAAGATCGAGGCAGTGATCGGAAGGGATCGAGGTTCCTGTGCACGTGTACGTGCATTTGTGTGTATCTGTTGATATTTGAAAAATTAGGGAAGACGAGTTTCATCGGGTCGAACTCGAAGAACTTCGCACAATGACTCGGGGAAATGAATGATGTGGGAAAACTCAAAGTAGGGTTCAAGAATTTTCAAATATGGCCCGGGCTTGTGTAATCAAGTATAAAACAGTTTTTAACTTTTAAAACAAATCAAGTTTTATTTGAAACAATTTTAATAAAACCAACTCTTTTGTAAATGATAATTGTTATCTAAGTTTTGAATTGATTGAAAGGTTTTTTAAATAAAAATTATTTTAAATTAACTAAGCTTAAAAATGTTTAAGATACATATAACCTTTATTTTAAAGTTTATTTTAAATAAACTTAATAATATTAAGAAGTTAATTAAGAAGAGTGTGTTTTAATTGTTAATTAACTTTAAAATCTAAGTTAATTTATTTGTTAATTACAAGGTTTATTAAATAAAGATTTTTAATGATTATTAAAGTAATTAATTGAGATAAATGGATTATCTTTTAATCAATTAAAGTCTTAAGTGATTAAAGATTTATTACTTAATGAAAGTAATTAAACGATAATTGCTTGATGAAAGTAATTTAGAAGGATAATTACCCAATGTAATTAAAAGGATTAATTATTTAATTACTTAAAGATATTTTAATTAATGTGATTAATTAAAGGAAAATCAATCAAGGTGATTAATTTATTTATGTGATTAACTAAAGGTTAATTAATTAAGGTAATTAATTAAAAGATAATTAATTAAGATTTAATTAATTTATGTGATTAATTAATATTAATGTAATTAACTTAAGGTTAATTAACTTATGTGGTTTATTAAGGAATAATTAATTAATAATAAAGGATTAATTAATTAATAATTAAGGATAATAATCAGTGATTAAAGAATAATTAATTATGTGATTAATTTATTAAATAATTAATTAAAATGGTTCAGTAATTACTTAATGTTAGTTAAGCAGGGTTAGGTAATTAACCCATTAGTAATTAATTTAATTATATTTATGTGACCAATTAGTCTTCTTATGGAATGATTGGATTGTATTGAATGCTTTGAATTGTGTGATATCTCTGATCTGTAATATTTTGTGATATAAATTGTTTGAATTGAGTTGTGCGTAAATTATTTATCTGTGTTGAATTTATATATTTATCTGAGAATCTATGAATAAAATAAGCGTTATAGGATTATACCGCTTATCAACATTGCTGTGTTTGGATTGTGATGATTGATGATATTGTATTGCTGTGTGCAAAATCCCTGGACTACACCATACACACATAAATATGGATTTCACGGGAAATCGGTTACGCTACAGATATTTTGAATTTAGATATTATTTTGTTTAAAAGTTGTATTTTGAATCTAATTGGTTTGGAAGTAAAATTGAGTTGAATATGAAAAGGTTTTGGAAAGGAAGTTTGAAATTGAAAATTTAGTTGAATATAATATGTATTGTTAAAGTTTTGAAATTATTTTGGAAGTTATAGTTTAAAAAGACTATACAAGTTATAATGTGTATGTGTGTGTGTGTGTATGTATATATATATATATATATGGATTTTAAAACCATTTTTAAGTATCTTTAAAAGTATTATTTTGGGAATCTAAATTTAACCCAAGTTTATTCTTTAAGGGCTATAACTTGAGCATATTGAATTGGATTTTTCCAAAACGAAAAGCATTTGTTTTCAAATGATAACACCTTTCATATAATGAAAGAACTTTCAGTTTTTGTTGAAAGAATTTCGAGTTGTAAATCAAGTTTGAAGTGGAAAATTGTTTTGAAAGCTGTGAATGAATCTTTGTGAAAGATTGGTGAACCTTGATTTCAATTGAAGTGGATTTTAAAAGGTGAATCTTTTATGTTAAAGATTAAAAGTGTAAATTTGTTTTAAACCATTCAAAAGAAAGGTTTTGAGAAACAAGTTTGAAAAGTTGTGACTTGACTATGATCCCAATATATCCATATGGTTTTTAAATTAAGCGCTCATTATTCGGTTTAGCCTGGAGGGGACTTTATGTCATATTACCCATTTCGAATAATGATACGACGAATTGGATAGCATTTGAAGACGGCGGTGAAGACCGGGTTTTTTCGAAAGCGAAAGGATTACCTGTCGAATGTCTCAGCACCGAGTGGTCCTCGTATAGAGATTTGATTACCCTTTGTAATGGGGAGTCCGGACATGATTAGGATTATCCGAATTTGCAAGGGCTTCTTTTGAAGTGCATTCGGTTCTGTTCGAAACCCGAAACGGACTTATATGGACGTATGTTTGACGTTTCACTTTGGGATATAAAGGTAGTTTCTATCAAATATATTTCTCTTTGGTGGCGGAGAATTTATTCTCTTTGCTTAACAGCCTTCTCTGAGACGTACGAGCTCAGAGGTTATGTAGTTGATATTTACTAGTGATATATTCCCAATTTAGTAATGTGGCATACTAAGTGTTGCTGATCATTTGTTGATCAAAGCATGGCTTTTGTGAAAAGTGTAGCTTTGTGGGATGAGACTTCATCATAACCTCACAACCCAAAAATGGTCGAAACAGGAAGGATACAGCAAGGTTATCGGGGGTCACGCCCCTTAGGGTATGTCCATTTCCTTCTGGATAAAAAGTGGTATCATGGTATGGAGCCTAGACATTTAACTTTGTGGTTATTGCTATTTGTTGGTGAATCTCGAGATAAAGGTCGGTAACGACCGGGGGATGGCATATTAGTGTCAGTAGTTACCTAGTTACAGAGGTAACCCAGCCTTGTGTTGGCAGAGATCCGGTTAGGTTCACGGGCGTCCCTCTAGAGGCATACCCATGTGGTGTAGGAAGTTCCTTAGCCTGACCATTGTTGGAAATCCAATCATCCAATACGCGCCTTGTAAGATTTTAGTTGTAGAACATGCAATTTAACATGGTAGCTATAGTAGGCACACTATAATGGTACGTATGCGGGCTAAGATTAATATTATACTTGCAAATGTTTTTTGCACTATGCACTAATAATAATATCAAAAGGATTTTGCATATCAAGAATTTTTGACTGTCATAAGAAGAAATCTCCTGCAAGTGTGCGCTTGCATTGTGTGTGTGGCAGGAGGCCTTATGGCAGTTCCATTTTCCAAAAAGCATTAAGAATTTCTTTTAATTTCTTTTTGTTTTTATTCAAAATAAAAAAAATTGTTTGCTCACACCAGTCCCATGACTGACCTGGAGTTAATTGTTCCCTTTCTAAACTCTGGGTGTCCACAATTTTCCACGCGGGCGGCCTAGAGTCGAGTTATCAATAGATAGTAGATATGGATTTAGAAGTCTTTGGTTTGGCAATTGCATTCTCGGACTCACTTTGCTTAAGTCAACGTAGTAGTGGTTCGAGCTTGGAGTCTTTTGAGCTTTGGCATTAGAGATGCAGTTTGTGGATTCACTCTCTCTTAGAGATCATGTTGGAGTTATCTCTTCCACTGTTGTTCTTCCGTTGTTGTCTTGTATCTCTGATATATATTAATATTCAATTGTATCATTGTTGTATCGAATATTGTGTATCAATAAAATTTATCTTTTGTTTCCACTACGTTGTATTTACTTAATGTGTTATAAGCTCCGGCGAACCGGATTTCAACGTTTGAATCTATGGCATTCGGATACGGGTGAAGTATGGATGTCGATTTTCGAGCGCTAAAATTCGGGTCGTCACAGAGTATGACAATATCCGATCCCGCTCTCTTTACAATCAAATGCTTATTTCACACCGGATGGTTCTTTTAAATTTTCAAAATCGATTCTTAATTTATATCAAAATATCATGTTCTCAAAACCCCTTTCGAAATAATATTCACTTTAGAAAACACATCACATTTGAAATCATATCACATTCCGAAATCATATTTACTTTCGAAATCATACTTACAAAATAAGTTAAATCTCATTTCAAAATCATCATATTCAATCAAATATGTCATTTAAATTCCAACTTAGGTTATAACATCACTTAATCGTATTCTCCCTAAAAATCAATGATTTAAATATAAAACTTCCACTTTACAAAACCTAAGATTTAGAAAATAGTTTAGATAGTTTAAAATAGATTAAAATTAGTTTTATAGTTTAAAATAGATTAAAATAGTTTTTAATAGTTCAAAATAGCTTAAATTGGTTTAATGGTTTGAAAATCTTAATGATTAAGATTTGAAAATGATATATTTTAAAACAGATTATATTAACTATAATAAATTTAAAATTAATATCAAATTGAACTATTTCTTTCATTTTAACACATTTGAACCATGTCCAGCTTTCAAATCAACAACTAATTTTTGTCTTTCAATTCAAATTCTCATTTAAAACCATTTAATTAATGTCAATATCGTTCCATGTTTGAATTATCGATTTAAACCATTTCAACTTAAATAATTTTCAAAGTTATGTTCAAACATTTTTCAATAACTCAATTTCGATAAAATTCATTTATATTTGACAATTCAACTTTGAAATTCCAATTTAAATCCTTTACACAATTCATTAAATCAATTCCAATTTCAACATTAACGCTTAGATTTTCGAAAGTAATTTAGTTTATATAAATCCAATTCTATCTCAAAATATCATTTAACTGAATTCAAAATTTAAAGATTTAAAAGTCATTTAATTTAACCATGCCTGATTAAATAATATGGATATTTGTCATTTCATCCCGCAATAAATTTAAATTTCCGGGAATATAGCATTTCAACCGCAATCCCAAATTTCAAAAATCAATGAAAATCGCTTGGGTTTACCTTTCAACCCATAACGATTTTCTCCTATTATGTATATACGATCGCTGGGGTATGTATCATTTCATCCCATTGGGTTTTCTAAGGAATTAAGGGGATTTGTCGTGTTAAAACAAAATAAATATAACATTCAATCATCCAATACCAACAACCAAACATCCATCACAATTATCATTCAAGGCAATAAGTAATCAATAACAATTAAATAGTTATAAATGACAGGTATTAACTGGCAATTTAACTTCAACATTAAACTAAATGGCTATTAAATTCAATAAAGCTCAAATTTAACTTGAATGACAAATTAAATATACCAAACATCAACCAATCAATTTCAATCACATCATAAATTCAATTTAAGTAACATAAGATAATTTTGTAGTTGTGAGTGGGTCAAAACACTCACCTTTGATTTCAAATTGATTTGAAATCCAAAATAATGCCCAAAATTCAACCGTCCCAAAATCCATCCAAACCAGCTTCATAATGTCCAAAATTTTGATACGATCCTAAGGATAAAATCGTGCAAGAATCGGACCTCATGCGTAAAAGTTACGATAATTAGAACAATTGAATTTGAAATTAAAATAAAATAAAATTGTAACGACCCATAAATTTTTATGGTTTTATTAATTTAATTTCATTGAATTTTTATGAAATTATAAATAATAATATTTTGAAATAAAAATTTAATATTTGGAATACGTCTATTTTAACATAGCAAATGGTAAATTTTCATCTCATAATATGAAAGTAAATTTTCTTGTGTACTTTTGTTTCTATTAAATCAGTTAAAATTTGATGATAATAAAATGTTTCCCAAACTTGAATATTTTACACAATAAATTTGTAAATCATCTTCTGAGTGAGACGTCATATTTCGTTTCGTCAAATTTGGACTGCTATTGCTCCATTTATCTTATTTCTATCAAATTAGCAGCATTTCCAGTACTGATTATAGACTTTTGATCGGATGGTCGCACCACTGAAATCTATGTACCATTTTGATCATCTCGTCATGCTGATCCTAGTGGTCTATTCGTTTGTGTGTTTTGAAGTCCGAAAGATGGCGGAATTTATGGAATGATTTCCGTATCGGTTCCGTAATCTGACTTTTGGATTTCCGTGAACTTTCTTTACTCAGTATGCGTTAACCAACAGCCATCAAAATTTTGGCTTTTGCGATTCCACCGTTTCTATATTTTTTATTTTTTTCACTGCCTATTTCATTTTAACCTTCCATTGCCATTTCTTTTTTATTCTTCTCTACTCCATTCACCTTTATTCCATGAACCTGCCTTCTCACTGCATTTTTTTCTTTCCATTTTTCTTCCACTCCTCTGCCCTCTCAACTTCGCAGCCTACTATAGCTTTTCATTCCCTTCTTTTGTCGAGATCTCCTCTCTTCCGCGACCGCCTATTAATCTCCGCTTCCCCACGCCTATGCCATCAACCAAGAGCAATCACCATCAACCAGTTCTACGCCATCGCATCGTGACAGCGGACCGAACTCCTCTACCCCCTCCATACCTACGTCGACCATTCCCCTCTATCTCTTTTCCCATCACTTCGGCCAGTGCAGATCCGAGTCTCCTCTCTACCAAGTGCGACCCAGCCTCGGCCCACTCTTGCTCGACCTCGCTTTCTTCCTTGATGGGTAAGTACATATAAGAATGTATATATGTTACCCAATATACTGCGTATGTGTATTTTACTGCTACCGGTCTTTTTATACTATTTATATGTACATGAGCTTAGTTTCCATTCATATATATACAGAGATTTTATCTATAAGTTTTGTTCAGTTTATATCAAGATATTTGCATTTGTTAAAAGCTTGTTTATAGCTCAAATTATATTGGTCATATAAAATATGTTGTTTTAAACCTTATAAGCTATGAACTTTGCTGCGTATATTAAAGTTTCAAACCATATCATATGTAGTTTAAGTGTATATAATGTGTTTGAAGTGTTTAAGTTAATATTTTATGCTTAAAGTGTGTGTGTGTATATATATGTTTTATTTGTATGTTAATACTTTGGTTTTATTATATGGGTGTGTGTGTGTGTGTTTATAACTTTTGCCTTGCTAATTTTTTATATATATAATGGTAATATGTTATATCTATGGTAAACTGTTTTTATAATATGTCCATTTCGATATATATGGTTAGTTATATTATTTGTGTTTACTCTATATAGGCTTACAATATCCTATATATTCTGAAAGTATAATATATATTACGTTATTCATTTTCTCTGTTTATAAATATATGCTAAAATAATAATAACATCAACGAGGTGTTATATATATTTGGTTTCAAAAGGTTACATTTGGGCAGTCTTGTTTATATATATATATATATATATATATATATATATATATATATATGATTTATATAGATTTGTTATTGGAAATGTTATATAGGTTATATATAATCTATGATACATGAGTCTGTATATACATATGTTTTATATACATTAGTTAATATATATATTCTGTAGAGTTTACGTTTATATTGTTGCTGTTGTACATTCGTGTTATAATACTATTTTACTTATGATAGGTTAAGTTGTACAAATGGGTGTTTCAGTTTTTTTTTTATATATATATATATATATATATATTAGTTTATAAACTTTTATTTGTTGGTTTATTGTAGATTATATAAAATTATATATATACCGTTCGAATGTATAATTATGTTAGTATACATTTCCAGAAACTTTTGTAGATGTCTTGTTTACATTGGTATTTATAAAAAAATGCTGATTTCAAGATATATATATATATTATATTTTTTTGCTGTAGTGGTGTTTTCTGATAGCAGTTTATAGGGTAGTCGACAAATAATATTTTGGGTTTGTACTGTTTAAAGTATTGGTGTACTGATTTCTAATTTTGATAGTTATTTGTGTAGGTTGTCTATATTATAAGTGTTATAGTTTTTAAGTATGGGTTTTATGTTGTAAGTTTAAAATATTGATTTCAGGTATTCGATTAAGATATAAGTTATATATATACTTTGATTTTAATGTTTGAGTTTTTAGTATAATGACTTTGAATTATTTTTAAATATATGTCTTAAATCAAAATATTGATTTTATTAGAATAATAACATAATGTACGTTTCATTCTGTGATATCAAACTGATTTTTGGTTCTTGATTCCTCATCTATCAGCTTTGTTCGTCGAATCATGTCCATCAAGCTTCGATTTGGAAGTCGCGCTTGCATTACGTAACATAATTTCATTGTCTATCCACTTCAGCCTCGAAAGGTGAGTAATCATTCACGATTAACGTTCTTATATTTATTAAATTTGATTTCAATTGAAATGACAATTGAAATATGCTGCTATTAGTTATTTATATTGCTATATATGATGTTATCTGTATCTGTTCACTTGTGACATCTGACACCATTATTTGTAATTTATACTAATTATATATACCTGTTATATTATTATCATATCTGTTATCACTCTACAAGTTCCTTTTTAGTATAGAATTCACTATGGGTTGAAATGATACATAACCGAACGATCTGTAGAATAGGAGAAAATTATTATGGATTGAAATGATAGACCCAAGCGATTTTCATTGAGTTGAATTTGGGATTGCGGGTTGAAATGATATATACCTGTATATATTTAAATTGCGGATTGAAATGATAAATATCTATATCACTTGACCATATGATAGAAAATTATATACAGATACCGTTGGTCAATATATATATATTGGAATGATTTCCAAGGTTTGAAATTGAATTTATTTAGGAATTATACTCAAATAAGTTTGACTTGAAATTTATTAAATTTGGGATTTTAAAGATGTAATTTTTTTTAACTTGATTTTTTTGATTAAAAGCGATTTAAGTAAATATTTCAAATTTACATAAATTGAAAAATGGTATATTTAGTTTTATTTAAGATTGAAATTTGAAGTTTTATTTATGTTATTTGAATGATTAAGTAAATATTTCAAAATAAATAATAGTAAAGAGAATTTGAAATATATACATATATATGGAATTATCAAATTTGATTTTGAAATGTTTGAATATTTAAAGCTTTGAAAATATTGAAACTGGAATGGTTTATTTGGTGGTTAAAATTCTGTATTTGAAATCGATATAATTTGAAATGGTTTATTGAGAAATGGAAATAAATTGAATTGATGATTTCAGATTTGGCTAAATTTGAATTTTTGGAATTCGAGTTGATTCGAGTTGATTTGGAATCGATTTGTAAAATTTGAGGAAACATTTTATTACATAAAGTATTTTTAATTATATTTAAAATTATTTTATATTTTACTTTATAAATTATTTTAATATAAACTATTTTAATAAATTATTTTTAATATAAACTCTTTTATTATAGTTAACTTATAACACTTTATATAAACTATTTTACTTTATAAACTATTTATTATATATACTATTTTAAAATCTAAACTGTGTGGAAGTTATGTTTTCAAAGTTATGCATTTCAAAATATTATGTTTTGAAAGTGTTATAATTTCAAGTGTTTGGTTTCGAAAGTGTTATAGCTTTGAAAGTGCTATGATTTTGAAAATGGATATATTTGAAATGGGAATGATATCATATTTGGTTTTGAAATGGAAATGATATTGTATTGATATGGTTTTGAAATGGAAATGATATCGTATTGATATGGTTTTGAAATGGCAATGATATGTTGGTTTTGGAGTATAAACTATTTTGAAATGACCGCGGTATTATAATAACGTTTGGTTGTTAAAGAGACCGGTATTTGAAATTGTCACTCTCTACCAACTCCGAAAACCACTTTAACAACTGTGTTCTTGGTGGAGATTCCAGAATAAAATAGGATGGTGGCGACGTCCTATTAGGGTATATATGTGGACCCAACTCCCGTGACTTGGCATAAGGTGGCTAAAGCAAGGGCAATCGATGGGCCAACTAGATAGCTCCTCTAATCGGACACACTCCTTCGAAACCATTCTATACTTTGTGATTGATTGGGTGCACCCTTTGATTTTTATTGGGAGTGTGGATTGAGGTGGTCGGTAGCGGCTGTTATGCGTTACCACCAGCTGGAAGTGTTGGTATATCTACCCTGCCATTGCCTAGTTGTGTCGTGTCACCTACCCTATCGTGCTTTCTACGAGTTTGATTTATGTCATACCTATGGAGTATTCTATGGTAGCCTCCCGATCTGGAGGAATGGTGGTACTGTATAGACTATTGGCACTACAAATGTGTTAAGGTGGAAAATGTAAAGGCTTAACGCTATTTTTTTATAGTTTATTTTACTTTAGACATTATTATAATAGCGTATATTACTACATAGCAGATAGTTTAATGGATCCTTAGAGAATGGTTATCTCAAAAATCCTTTGAGTTACTAGTATTTCAGTTGTTATTTGACTTGAGTTGGATTTATTGATATAAGAATGTTAATCCTGACTCGAGTGTTTTGTGTTTTGCTTTACGCTTGGGTCAGACTGAGTGATACAACTTTTGAGACTCACCTTTGAAATTGGAGCTTCGCTTGGAGATCCACCCACATCTTTCAGCTTGCAGTTATTCAGTTGATTCCAGTGATGTATTCTGATCTTGTATTTGCTTACTGTGTTTGAAACTTCTATTGTATCTTATTTAACTTTGATATATGTATATATATAGTTGCTTCATGAACTACTATTCCTTTGTTTCTGCTGCATTCTTGTTATATTACTGTGTCTATAATTCTATGATTATTTATTTACTGTATATATTTTGAGTTTTTTCAAATATAAATTAACAATCTGGTATTTTGAACAATTCAAATCCGGCATATGAGGATACGAATGGTTGAAAATATCGGAATGTTACAAAAATAAAAAAGGAAATCACCATAAACAAAAGCCACGTCAACAAGTGTACTCACGTGAACCAGAGGCCAAATCGCATGAAACCCTAAACCTCATACGCCTGTATACGAACGATCGCCACCGCTGTTCAATTTTCGCCGCCACTTGGAGCACTTCCACCACGCTCCAGGCCGATCACTTCGTCCCCACCAGTGCATGTCGTGCCGCCCTAAACAGCTTCGACCGAGACTCATGTTCGCCGCCTTATGGACAAAAATATGGAGAAATCGTTGACTGTCGATACAACATAACCATATGGATTGACTCTCCTCGATGTCCTTTCTGATGCACTACTACCCGATCATTTCCAAGACGAAGATCCACCGTCCAATCTCGAACCCAAGCATGAATATCCATGGATAAAAGGCTAATTTTTGGTCAAACCATGATTCAAATCGAAAAACAAATCACAGATTTAGGTTGCGCTCGTCGAGAGCTTCGAATCGGTATATAATAGATAGGGTTTGATGAATTTGAATTTTGAAAGTGGTTTTTGAAACTGAATTTTGGGTTTGTAATTGATTTTGTTTCCACCATTGAAGAAGGAACAGACAGGAGTTGATGTACATATAGAATATGAAATAGAAAGGCGACTAGGGTTAGATCAAAACCATTTATATGGAGAAGACCCGATAAGAAAGAACAACATATCGTAATGATTTGAAATGACAATAACGACTCGAAAAGCCTGTTTCACTTCCGGAACGAAAGTGGGTCATCCCACATATCAAAATAGACGTTTTTGATATTTTTAAATATGATGGAATAGATTTCAAGTCCTAATTCCATCGTATGCAGAAGTTGGCTTTAAAATCAGCTTATTTCAAATTGACTTCAATTAAATTGATGTCTACACGTTGCGAGTCCGTACGATCAGATGACCAGTCCGATCACTACGAAACTTGAAACCGTACAATAATTGACTGTTATGGATCCGATGAAACTAGTTTCATCAAAATCCGAGACAGTGGCCAATATGGCTATTTTTACATTAATTAAATAAATTATTATTAAATTAAGTAAATCACTTTTCAATCCAAATTTTTATGATTACTAATTTTATCATTTCTAATTATCCAAAAATTTATAATCTTTTCAAAACCCACTTCGCATGTCCAATTCAATGTTAATTATCTCACTAATTATAGTATTTTGTTTCAATTGCAATAAACCCATTAATTATAATTTAAATTCCAATAAATTAATTTATTTTGATTTCAATCTTATTATTCAATCGATCATTACTTTATGGACACAGTTAACATTGGTTCGCCACTTATTACATCAATATTCTACAATTATCTTTTTAATTTACATTAACTGCAATATTTCAGTAGATTAATTACAAATTGATTTCCAATTTATTTCAGCGAATTATATAGTGAGTTTATAATTAACCATTGTTACAGCTTACCATTTCAACATATTTCTATATGTTATTGTTGACAAACAACTAATGAATTCACATACTGATTAATTGTTCTACACTAACCAATTTCAATTTATTGCTTACAATTTCACCGTTTAATACAACATTTGGTTTATTTCTTTAATTTCAATTTTAAATTAGATTTTTTTATTTACAAACATTTCAACTAACTGGAATTGCATTAAACTAGTTATCAATTGCCTTAGATTAACATTGCAAAAATTACATTCTAGATATTTTCCTTATTATTAAATCTTAGATTTTTAAGTTTTCCACAACATTAAATTCCAAAACTTTATTAATTAATAAATTTGATTATCGAAAATTATGGGTCTTACATACATGGACGGTGGCACAATCACTTTTGGAGATAATTCCAAAGGATACGTTATCGGAATTGGAAATGTCAACAATGTTGGTACATTTACTTCTCTTATTATTTTAAATGTTTTATTAGTTAAAAAATTAAAACATATTTTACTTAGTATAAGTCAATTATGCAATAAGGGTTTTAGATTTTATTTTGAAAAAGATAAATGCAATATATTTAATCAAAATAAAAAATAATAATTTTTGAAGGAACAAGAAATCGAAATATATATATTCTAAACATGATTATTAATTATAATAATGATTTATGTCTAACTGTAAATTATGATGATCCATGGATACGGCATAAAAGATTTTGTCATATAATTTCAAATATATACACAAATTAGCCAAAAACAATTTAAGAGGATTACCCAACATAAATTTCAAAGTTGAAAATCTATGTGATGCATGTCAACTTGGAAAATTAAAGGAAAGCTCATTTAAATCTAAAACGGAAATCTCTACTAAACAGCCTCTTGAATTACTTTATTTAGACTTATTTGGTCCAACTCAAGTACGTTCGATAAATCATAATAGATATGTTTTTGTAATTGTAGACGATATTTCAAGATATACTTGGACGCTAACTTTAAAACATAAAAGTGATACATTCGAAATGTTTAAAAAAATTTAAACGAATTAAAACTCTAACGGATTAAAAAATAAAAAGTATAAGAAGTGATCACAGTATAGAATTTGAAAATAAATTATTTACAAACTTTTGTAATAAGAAGGAACTACTCATAAATTTTCGTTTCCACGAACATCACAGCATAGTCAAAAGAAAAAATCTCACCTTGCAAGAATATGCTCGAACTCTCCTAAATGGTAGTGACTTACCACAGAATTTTTAGGGCAAAGAAGTTGCTACTGCTTGTTACGTATTAAATCGAGTAACTTTTAGAACTATGACTAAAAATATATTTTATGAAATGTTCTTCAAAAAGAAACCAAAGGGTCATATTTTTGAATATTTGGATCAAAATGCTTTATTCTAAATAGAAACGATAATCTTAGAAAATTCGATACAAAAGCCGCTGAAGGGATTTTTATTGGATATTCTGATCAAAGTAAAGCTTATGGAATTTTTAACAAACGAACAAATGTTATAGAAGAAAGTTTTTATGTCTCGTTTCACGAAAACTTCAAAAATATAAGTAAAGACAACGAATTTTTTTGGCACTAATCAAAACAAAATCATTGAAAATAATAATAATCAAAATATTACGATTGAAAATAATAATAATCAAAATAATATGATTGAAAATAATAACAATCAAAATAACAATGATTTTCCCCCACATTTTAAAAGATCATCCTATTGATAACATAATCGAAAATCTAGATAACAAAGTTTCGACTAGAAGACAAATAAATAAGATGAGTAATGTAGCATATCTAATTATTATAAGGAAGCATCAAATGATGATTCCAGGATTTTAGCAATGTAAGAAGAACTTAATCAATTTGAACACAATAATGTTTGGGAATTAGTGCCAAGCCAACTGATCAATCAGTAATTGGAACAAAACGGGTTTTTAAAAAACAGAGCTGACGAAAATGGAAATATTATATGTAATAAAGCAAGATTAGTGGCACAGGGATACAGTCAAGAAGAAGGCATTGATTATGAAGAGACTTTTGCACCTATGGCACATCTTGAAGCCATAAGAATATTACTCGCTTTCACGTGTCATCATAACTTTAAGCTACTTCGAATGGATGTTAAAAGTGTTTTCTTAAACAATTTTATAAAATAAAATGTTTACGTAGAACAACCACAACTATTTGTTCATGCAAATATCTAGATTGTGATTTTAAACTTAAAAGGCATTATACTATTTAAAACAAGCACCACGAGTTTGGTATAATCGATTAAAATCACATTTAATTAATATCAATTTTCAAATTGGTAAAATAGATAGAACATTATATATTAAAAGAGAACAGAAGGATATATTAATTATTCAAATTTATGCTAATGACATTATATTTGGATCAACTAACGAAAATTTATGTTATGAAATTTCCACAATAATGAAACGAATTTGAGATGTCTCATATGGGTGAATTAAATTTTTTTTAGGATTACAAATAAAACAATTAATAAATAGTTTTTATAAATCAATAAAAATACTATAAAGAACTACTAAAACATTTTGGAATGGAAAATACATCAAGTAAACCCACTCTAATGAGTACTTCTACTCATTTAGACAAAGATGAACAAGGAAAAGAGTTTGAACAAAAACTATATCGACGCATGATAGGATCCTTATGATACTTAACCGCTAATAGGCCAATATTATGATGAGTGTTTGTTTATGTGCAAGACTTCAAGCAGAACCAAAAGATTCGCATCATCGGGCAGTTAAACGGATTTTACGATATTTAACCAACACTAAAGATTACGGACTATTTTACTCAAAAAGAAGCACATTTGAACTTGTGTTTTATAGTAATGTGGATTTTGGTGGATGTAACTCGGATAGAAAAAGTACAAGGGGCACATGTCACTTTATTAGTCAATTGTTAGTTTCATGGTTTAGTAAAAAAAAAAGTAAAATTGTGTTTCTCTTTCAACACGTGAAGTCGAATATATTTCTATTGCCTTAGCTTGCGCTCAAATAATATATATGCAACAAACACTTAAAGGCTATGGAAAAATAATAAACAAATCTCCAATATATTATGATAATACTAGTGCTATTAATATATCTAAAAATCCAATTAATCATTCTCGAACAAAACATATAGACATTCGTCACCATTTTCTAAGAGATGATGTTGAAAAAGAAATAATAACTCTAGAATTTGTTAATACCGAAAATTAAATAGCTGATAATTTTACAAAACCATTAAGTGAACAAACTTTTAGTAAGTTAAGACGAGATCTAGGAATTTATTTGCACACTGACTTGATTAACTAAAGTTATAAAGATAATGTTTAGTTCACTAAGTCTATAATAGCTTATACGAAATTTTAACTAAAAATTAATTTGTTAACTTTGAATTAACCACTACCACATAAATTGTTTTTAATAACAACCATTTAAAAATAAGTAACTAAATAACAACCATTTAATATCCTATGGTTTAACATATTTGTCTCAACTACTTTTCTAAATATAACTAAATTTTATCTTATAAATTCAGTTATATACTACTTAGAAATAAATAAACACAGATAAAATTTCTAAAAACAAATAAAATGATGTCTTCCGATCACAACTCCACCTATTCGGCTATTAACTACAAATCCCCATCGCTCGACAACACTTATGTATCTCCAACAAAAACCACTTCTACATCATCTCCTTCTCTAAACATTATTGCTTCACCAACATGCCATACTGACTTTTCTCCGGAAGGAAAGAACGCTAAACATTCAATTGATCTGAAATCATCATCTCTTTCCAACAAAGTCAACGAGATATAGCACTATCAATAAGAGATGATCGACGTTCAACATGAAATGTATTACAAGCAACGTCGTCAAGGATCCAATTTAAATTTTCTCGAAAAATGTATTCTCGCAATTTATGGTCATTCACCAAAAGATTGCGTACATCCAAAATCTCCTCGATTACGAGAACTCCTACAAAAGCACATAACATTACTCCGAGAAACCTATGCAAACCAGGACCATCAAACCAACCTTGGATTTGACACTCCAGCTCGTCCAAGTTGGTCTCCACTCAAGCCATTACTTGACGATACAATAGTTGAACCAAATTCATAGGATATTCAACAAAACGGTAATTCTGAATTTTCCGACAAGAACTAAAAACTTTTGTTATATATCATATACATTATATATACATATTGATGACTGAATATCTGGTTAATATATTTTAATAAAAAAATTAATTACAATTTTTCCTATATATCACAATTTGCAAATCACAGACGTTTGTGAGTAGACCACAGACTTCTATCGGCACTTTCGGGAGAAGTTTCCCTGTAGCCACAGACGTCTGTAGATACATCACAAATGTCTGTGAGTACTCTCTGTCTAAAAACTTTTTCAGCCATAGATGTCTGTGGATCCAATATAAATGTCTGTCCAAACTCTCGACCTCAAAATTACTAAAGCCACAAATGTTTATGCCTCATAACAGACGTCTGTTGCCATTCAGCCAACAGCCCTATATAACGAAATTTTCTCCTTTTTTCATCTTACCTCCATCCCAAAGTTTTGATTTCTAAAACCCTAGATCTCAAAACTCCCAAATTTTCAAATCAATGGCTCCTAAAATGGTTTCGGCCTCCAAAAAGCCAAAACAAGGCCTCATCTTCCTCCGCTCAAGCACCGGTTACACAACCTCATATTTCCCAATGGCTTCAAAATAATCCCAATGCAATTAGATGGTTCAAGGCTCTTACTCAAAAGAATATTCACTCTAGACCTTTTTACCACCTTGCTAATCTTATGGAATATGAAATTCTTGGTATTACAACGGATGCCCGCTATTGCAATTTGATTAGCTACGATGCTAATAAGGTAACCATTGACCCTCTGTTATTTATCTCTTCTACTCCAATCTATGTAGTTCATAGATTTGGAATCCTGAGAATGATGAGGGTTGGTTATGGTCTAGTGTGTATGGAAAAGTAGTTCAAATAGATAATATACTCTTGATCGAATTTTAGGATGTTCCTATGAGGGGTGATTTGACCGATATATCGGATCAAAGTCTATTACCTAGCGATAAAGTTACACATCAACTATGGGAAGATAAAATTCCACAATGCAAATTTATCTATATTTGACCTACTACTAGACTTTTAAATCGTATGATAATTAATTCCATTATTTATCGCCTAGTAGTCATGAACAAATTTATCCCAATGAACATAGAGCTTTGTATGCCATATTTGCTTACCTATGGGTTAATTGGGCAATATATATTCATGACCAAATTAAAGGATTTTGGTCGTAGCATCGTTGTTTCATTGTTTATGCTCCTTATATCATATGCATCCTGCAAAATCTTAGCATTCCTTCGCATGTATCACACTATGAAGAAATTTCCACAAAAGATATTCGTCTGCGATATTTGTCGCTAATGCATCTTCCCAAAACCCCTCCTCGGATTATCCCCTTTATCCAATGGACTCAACAACAACAAGAAGAACACCATGAGCCTTCTCAAACTAGTGCTCCTCAGCAAAGATACTCCCATACTTCCCAACAAATACCTTCGTCCAGTCATCATACCGGATATTATTCCGACTTCGAGATACAAGAAGCTCATCCTGAACCAATGTCGAACGAATCTCTTTCTAATTTGGCCATCAAAAATCAAAGAATAATCAAGGCCAATCAGTAAGCTTTAAATAGAAAGATGATGGGATTGGAACGTTCTTTTGCCACTAGGATGACAAAGATGGAGAAGACATTGGACAAAGTGATCTCCACTTTATAAAAATAATGCGCAAGGTACGTGGCTGATCTTCCTCACGATCATCATCCTCACCTTCTCCAACATCTCTACCTCGAGTTCAAATACCAGTTTATCACGCGTAACCCTATGCCGAAGGTACATCACATGACGGAAGTGCTCGTGGGAAGACTCCTATTGACGTACAACCCGAGGAAGAGGAAGAAGACAGTGATGAGATGTAAATATCCGACACTCCACATTTTCAACAACCATACATGGAATTTCAAGGCCTTTCTATTCATGAAGATAAGGAGTACAATGACCAGACGCAGTGGCCAGGCACATATGAGCAGGATCCATCTTCCTATTAGGAATGTTATGAGAATTACGGAGGATTATCTTATTTGCACAATCAGTGTAATTAGACTTTATTTCTGTTATTTTGTAACACTTATGGTTATTTGCTTTCCATTTTTCAAAAAAAGTTTTGTATTTCATTTTATGCTGAATATTAACATTCGATGAGAACTTCCCATGATTATTTAGAATATCCATATCATTTATTGTTTCTCCCTATTTTGATAATGACAAAGGGGGAGAAGCATATACATATGGGAGACAAAACATAGACAAACATGATAATACTTCAAATATCTGATTATATGGTTAAATATTTGAATGTATAGTTGATTTGTGATTGCATAGTTGTCATCATCAAAAAGAGGGCGATTGTTAGAACCTCCAACTTATGTTTCAATGATAAAAACTATAAAATCATAAACATATATAGACTTTATCAAGATTGCAAGTATATACTACAAGCAAACTCTATGATCGAAGATATTATCAAAGATATTAAGATTCAAAGAGAAACGAAGATTCATTGACCATACTAAGGTAATTCTACTGTAAAAGAGTCCTAAATAAAATAATGTTAAGGTCTCCTTGATATATGCATACATGAACATACGAATTTTTATTTGCATCAAAATCTAGTGGAAAACTGCATTTTTATCTCACAAACGTCTGAGATATACTCACAGACGTCTGTGACAAGCTCGGGTTAAAAAATAAAACCAGTCATAGGCGTCTATCGTTATACCACAGATGTCTGTCATGGCAAAAACTGTCATATTTGAAAAGATACTTTTTTTGAAACTAAAGGAAATCATCTTTCATGAAGAGTTACTGCCATTAAAACGAAATTATTTCTTCAAACAATAAAAACTCTTCATTTGCACCCCTTTGATTCTATAAATAACATCTTGATTGAGAAGTAAAACAACTTACTTAATTTGGTTTGATCTATTCTTTACTGATTTCAAAGCACTCTCTTGCATATACACTGATTACATACTCTTAATCCACCATAACCTTTTAGTTAAATCACTTCCTACAACTCAAAGTAATCATATTCATATACTCAAAGGAGATCATAGGAAGATTTGTACTATAAGTCAAAAACTGTGTTATTGGAACACAAGACTGTCAAAGAAACTTTTGTATTAAGCCTATTGGTCCGGGAGAAGTGAGGGTAGTTTGTTTAAAGGAAATACCGAAGGGGAGCTTTAGGACTGGACGAAGGACGGGAGGTCCGAACCAGTATAAAAACTCTGGTTTGCACACATTTTAAATTTGCTATTTATTCTCTATTATTGTATTGATTCACATACTTGCTTATTATATACAAGTTAGATAGTATACGAACCACTAGACTTTCATAAATGAAATGGTATTGGGTTTGTAGTAAACATTTAAGAGTCATGAACCTTTTCGAATTGATTTGTGAAAGTACTTAGATCTTTAAAGTGGATATTTTAAAGGAAATTATAAGGAATCTTTTAGAAAACTTGAAAAAATAAAGATTTAAAGTAAGAAGTCTTGTTAATCATATGTGAATATACTTATAATATACTTATACCATTTGAGACAAGTAAATAAATACGTTTTGAAGTATTGAAAGTTTATTGATGAATACTAGAAATTGATAAAACAATGTTTTATTAGGTAAAAAATGTTTTGCTAATAAAGAGGTTTTAATTAATAAAAGACTAATTAAACAAAAAAGGGATTAGAAGTCGCTTGTGTGACTTAATCATGCTTTGTATGACTTGATCGTGCTTTGTATCTATACTTGTTTATGGGAAACATGTAGTCATATCTTAAGCACTAAAAGCCAATGAAGTAGGCTTGTATATCTGTATAAGGCTGATGTTCAAGTAGGGATATAAGCAATAGAGCTTTAACCTACCAGTTTCACTCTTGACCGAGAGATAGTGTGAGATGAAAATATCAAAAATATGATAAGTATACCAGACTTGGTTTCCATATGCGATCGTTCTCATTATTATTGGATGGCCAAATTCATCGATTTAGCCTTAAGGAGACTAGGATTGGTAAGTGTTTCACTTGTCGAGTACCACTTTTAGACTGAGATACATGTTTCATCTCTTGGAAGTGGATTTGTTCAAGATGTTCAAATCCTTGTGTGGTTTCAATATCTGTTCGAGATTGGGAAGCCAATAGGGGATTCATGTTCTATTCGAGTGACGAAGACTCGTGTAAAAGATACCGAACGTAATCTCGGCATCGGAAATGGCTAAAGACAGAGCATGCTACACAACCTAGGAGTTAAATGACTCGATTCAAGGTGTTGTCGACTCCATATCTAGAGATGATTATTGTTGGCCGGTAGGTGTTGATGATATTTGGTTCACTTTGTTCATTTTTATGTTTCGACAATGGGCCGCTTGCATTTACCTTATGGTATATTTATCTAGAGACATACGGTGCTCAAAAGGTTTTTTCTAATCCTTGTGCATGGAGAATGGGTTATGGCTTGACTAAAGGGATCTCCGTGGAAAATCCATTATGCGAACGTCCTTTATCGGTTTTAATTATACTCTCCAATATGTTGTTAAATGTAATCAATTTAACCATTCCGGCTATGTTATATATTTATATTTTACACCCTAAACGTTAACTATTATATTACCCTATTCTTTTAGATGATAGTTCTTTTGAGGTGATAATCGTTATGGCATTCCATGTGGTCTTAAAAGTACGGTTATATGCTGGCCGCACATTTCTTAAGTTTCTCATACCAATCTTATGTCCGATACTTGTTTTTTCCCCTAAATTCCTCGTGTACTCTTTCAAGTAGTTTGAGAAAGGTAGGTTTTCGTTGATATTTTTTGGTGCTCGAGAAGGCGAGCTCAATGTTTCACCTACCATAGTAATCTTATTTCCACTGCATTATTATATTATACATATCAACATTTTTGAGGATATGCAGTTACAACTGTCCAGCCAGTGTTATTTCTTAGGGTTTGTGACTTCGAAAATTTTATATCGGAGCAACCATTTGTTGATACTATATATTACTGTTCCATTGTGAATTCTAATATTATATTCTCTTCTTTCTTGTTATAATTCGTTTTCTTTTTATTTTACCCTAATAATTTATCTTTTCAGCACTTGGGTGCTCGGCACGTGAATACCGTGGATGCATTAGCATCGACTTTGAGGGTAGAAAATGTGAGTCATTACAATGTGTAAGCAATAAACTTAGCCAAAATATCACACCACTAACTAAGGTGACGTGCAAATGTTAATTTTTGAATTTTTCGTTATTAATCGTTGATTGAATTTACTTCTTTGAGTCGCACAAGCATAATGATGAATGCTCCAAAACCACATGGTTTAATTAATTTATAATCATCGTAATTAATTAAATTAACTGATATTTATGAAATATTTAAAAATTTATTTTGATTTGTTTGAATGCATTAGCATTTGATATATAAAAGTTATTTATGTACATATTGAGATATGATATTGATAAAACATTTAAATTGGATTTGAATAGATTGATTACTAAATGAATTCGGGAATATTTTGTGACCCATCTATTCTCATTCATTCATGGCAATAAGAAATGAGACTTGAAATTCAATGATTGGATCTAGAAAATGAAGGGAGGAGGTTAAGGAAGGTTCAATCTATAAATACCTTACCTTTCATTCACTTGTTTCTCTTAATCACTCTTCTTCTAAACCCTAGTTTCCATTTTCAAATTTTAACATTCTTGGCCAAAAATTTATAGCCTTCAAGACATAAAAAATGCCTAAAACAAAATCAAATCATATTAAATAAATATAAAGCGTTGCTTAAGATTATTGCAATTTCTGGAGGTGATATAATCGGATCCAGGGGCTTTCTTCGTTCAAGGTGCAAATCAAAAGGCATCATCAATAAGGTAAGTTCAATTAATTTTATGAATATATTCCATGGTATTGTAGATTCAGTGGTCGATTCATTTTTGATGGAATTATATATGCATTTTTGGTCCCTTATAAATATGCATGTGTAGATCTAAAAGTAGTACAACTTTTTATCATTTAAATTATTTTTTATTTGATGTCGATAATTTCCATTAATGATTTTCATTGATGCTTTTGTTGATTTTTATCTAAATATAAATCTGGTAATTAATTTGTTATTTTTTATTTTTATTTGTTCAACTACTAACCATGGTTCTATGTTTCAAAATTGGTTTTCTATTCTAAGATACATTCATACAAACACACACATAAATGTATGCATATATACATACGTATATGTATGTTAAGATAATTTTAAAATATTTTACAATAAATGATTTCATAGAATTAAAATATATATTAAAATAAATTACATATTTTATATCTATACATACTAATAATATAGGAGAATGGTGTTGACATATAAAATATGTAAATCAACATAATATTATTATCAGGAAAATAGACACAGGGAAAAAGTTGCGAAAGAAGTTAGTCTCAGTGACAACAAGTTTGCTTTTTAGTCTAAAGGACACTTTTTAGTATAAACAGAAAATGATATTTACAACTATCATTCTATTATTACACTAGAAAGTGTCCTTCAGCCTAAAAAGCAAACTTGTTGTCCTGAGACTAACTTTTTTCTTCAACTTTTTCCATGAGCCTAAAAACATCTATTATTATTATATATAAAATATACTTTTGGAAAATTATTATTACTTATAAAATATTTATATTTTATCTTACTTTAAATGATTAACATGTACATATAGGTACATTTGGATTTATAGATTAAGACTGTTCTCAAATTATTTTACTAAATCAAATCATTCAATGTTTGGTAACAAATCTTGAATTAATAATAGTTGACTTAGTCGAATTAATACAGATTTTTTTAAAGAATCCATTAACAATACATACACATACACGCGCCCACGTGCACATATATGAATGTATGTATATTTAAATATATATATATATATATACACACACACATATTTTGAACGATGTTTTGGACAACCAATGCATATATAAAGGGAAAATGCGTCCGTTGCAATGTAAATCCCAACACCCAAATACGTACACATTAATTATGTACACAATATGATATATTGCACTCGCATAATATACACTAAAGTAAATCTGGATATACTAACAACATATTCCTAGTATAATTTTGGTCAATAATGCCACTTAATTAATTATTCAATTTAATTAAAGGAGAAGAAATGAGAAGTTATCTCTCTAATTAAAAGCATACATTCCCTCGTTCATTGAATAAGTTAAAAGAAGGAAATAAAAGGTTTCCTTCTCTAAATTAAATTTAACAAGTAGCAGTCATTATTTATGTAAATATTAAATTCATGTAAATCTTAAAAAAGGAACTTTAAAAATATTTTAGACTAGATCTAAAATCCCCTTTACACTTCATAGACCCAATAGATCCAAAATAGGAAAAAGAATTGAAATTCACTCATTTCTTCCATGGTGGGCAGGCCCGGTTCCTTCGGTAGGAAAGTGGTCAAGGGTTAAAAAAATCACACAACCTATAGAACATCTTATAGCACATACACAAAATATAACAAAAACATTCATGTCAAACAGGCGAGACAATAATATAACAAAATGAACTGGAATAAAACATTGTATCAGAGTACAAAAAATTCATAAGATTTTATATTTATAGTGTAATAGTAGAGTTTATACATTGAAATCAAATAAACTCAAAATAAAAGACTTCCTTTAATAATAACTAAGCACTGATATAGCTCCATAGAACTGCACAATGGAATATACGTGATAGAAAGTCCATATAAAGATATGTGAAAAGCATACCCTCATGTCCATCCTCCGTACATGTAATACCTTATCTTTATACCTATACTACCAAAGAGTATTGCAAAGTAATATTGTTAATAATATAGAGAATGAGACCATTTAGGAGCGACCACAGATGAATATCGCTTTGACCTAACATCTGTGCATATTCTCACCTCATGTAGTACCTAAATTTTATGCACTCGGTATCGGCATAAAACGATAAACACTTGGTTTTACCAAGATAGAATAGTATGCAATTCAATTAGAGAACACAGAGTTATAGAACTTAGCCAATAAAATATGATATCATAACAATCATATCATAAAGTAGATCTACAAAATGAAGTATATGATCAGTAAAAAAAAAAAATCGATACAATTTAAAAACAATATACAACTCAAGCCTCATCACATATACACATACATGGAAATAACACAAAGCGCGCACCCACGCGCGCACACACACACATATATATTAAACCATCAAAATAAGTATAGTCTATAATTATCTCTTCAAAAAAGCTCAACATCAAAAAGTCAATGTTCATGTACCTACAAAGTCTCGGACTGACCCGAGTATTATATAAACAATAAAGGGATCAGACTATGTCTAGATTTAAAAATATAAGTATAAAAACCATATAACATATGGGGAACTAGTACATGGCATGGTGAGAATATCCGATCGATGGTAAAGTTGAAGTAACGTACATATACAATAGTATGTGTCGAGTATATTTAAATAAGATGCTTTATCTTTGCAAAAGGTCACATAACATACGAATAACCCAATGCTTCGCCGTTCTTGCATAATATTTTAACACTTGTGCAATGTCTCTAATTTCACGGTGACACATAGGTGCAATATTAATCAACTGAGTTTCACATCTATGCCTTTATTATTAGCCACACATCTAAGAAGGCACTTTGTTAATTTTGATTAGCGATCAATTTAGTTGCTCCATTCATCCTAGTTTACAAATAACCAATTAATAGAAGTTGATTCCTCCCTTGAGGTACTCACTACCGCTACTCAAAAATGTGAGCATCCTCACACGGTTCATTTGCTGCACAACAATCCTCACTTCATTGGTAATCCTCACTTCCATCAACCTCGAAAAAATTTGTTTGAATCTTGTTGTTGGGCCAGCGGACTGTTTGACTAGTGATAATGAGACCAAAGTGTCGCGACTAAGAGAACTGCCCCCAATGTTGGTCGGCTAGGGTGGAAAAACAGCACATTTGACATCCAACGTAATAACCATCATATTTTGATTTTACTCATGCAATCCTCACTCATGATAAACCCCTTTGGTTATCGTTCCTATCCTAATATTGTTCATAAGGGAGAAATTTTTTTTGTGAAAAGTAAAAAATAACATAACAAATTTTAACACATGAGCATAAACCGCAAAATAACTTAACTAATCGATTATTGATTTGGAAAGGGTTTTATTGTAAAAACACTCAATACAACATACGATATTCTATACAATGTGTGACACCCCGCCCCATTAGGCACCTAGAAAATCGACATGACTAGAAGCACGGGTGGTCATGTGAAATAAAAATCCATAACATAATATAGAGACTAAGGCAACAACATAAAATGATTAAAATATTACAGCGGAAAAATACTTTCACTAATTATAAATTAATAGCAAAACAGCTTCATTAAAACAACATTATCCCAAATTTATTTTTGAAACCAAAAGTACCAATTAGCCTCCACCAAAACATAAAACATAATAAATTTCACAATATAGGTCCCCGTATATAGAGTAAAGTACGGAAAAGAGAAACGAAGTACATGAACCAAAAGAAACAAAAGCTGAAGATAACAACTGCTCCAATGACCCTCCAAGCTACAAAGAGCTGCAACCTAGACCTACCCTCCTGTGATTTGGGGAAAATAAGAAAAATAGGAATGGGTCAAACATAAAGTTTGGCGAGTGAGAAATAAAATGAAGTAGAAAGAATAAAATAGTTTAATTCTAGGTCTTCCTCGGATATCATGGAGGGTGAGTAATATAATGCAATGAATCGTTCTTAGATATTGTGACGCCCCACCTCTATACCCACGCTAGCCAAGGACACTACGGGGTAATGCGTCAACTAGCGCGCAGAATAAGGCTGTTGAGGAGCGACCATCCGTGTAATTTCTTTGTGCGAGCGTGGATATGTCAGATAGTATAACATGCATATCATTTCAAGAGGAAATTCTGACATACCGACACAAACTCAAAGCTATTACACAGACGCTATAATATCTTCGAAAACAAATATAGAAATAAACATAACACAAATCAGTCATAGAAGTTCATATCACGAAGGCGGAAATAGATATGAATATGACACATAGAAGTGTTCATCAGAGTAGTGGTCTAACAAGATCCACAATATCGCAAAAGAATAGATACAAGTGCAAGACAAAAGAATATGTATACATCAAGGAGTCTCTATCTCAAATGTATACAACAAAACAAACTATTAATCTAAGTAGTTAGCCAAAAGTCAGAATAGTAACCCCAGAAGAGGAGTCTAGTAGAAGCACCTGTAACATCTCGGTCTGACCCGAGTATTATTTAATAAGAAAATAATAAACGGATCAGTCTAACTATAAATATCAGATGAAAAGATATAGAATGAGAGATATGACAAAAACATATAATAACCAAAATGCCATACTGCAATAAGTATGTAATTAAAAATCAACAAGAGATTAATTAATATCACAAGAATCTTCTCAAAGATAAAAAGGATTGTCATACTCTTTATTTCATTTACTAAACCATAAATATTGACAATTATATCAAAGCCAATCATAAAAGTTAATGACACACAAATTCACCAATGCACAAATATTGATAAAACTTATCAATGAAACCACAAAAATTGGTGAAACACAAATTCCTGAAATCGTCAATAGAAATCCAGAAATCTCAAAAAAAAAAAAGGAAAGAGGCCTATCACAAGAACGGGAGCACGAAAACTCCCAACTCGTGTATCACAAAACGAGCCGAAGCTCCTCCTAACGAGCCGAAGCTCCTTCAAACGAGCCGAAGCTCCACTAAACGAGCCGAAGCTCCTCCAAACGAGCTGAAGCTCCTCCAAACGAGCTGAAGCCCCATAAAATGAAGTATCATCCTCGACATGGACAAATAGACATCGCACATTGCTAGTCTAAATCACAAAATGATCATCATTGATCGATAAGCGTAAATTACACTGAGCTAGTAAATATATGAGCTTAGCTTCATGTCCCATAACCACTAGCTTAACTTAAATATTTACGAACAAATTGTAGATCTCCACTAGAAAATTGTCACAAGAGATTCAATCGAACAAGTCTAAGAATTAACCGACGAAGTAAACGCAAGCGTTTCATACCACTTGTTTTAGTAAGTCGTTTAATTAGATTTCTCATACGAGTGAGGTGAAGGTTTGTATATACTAGTAGATTGGAAAATGGTTTAAGAAACGAGATTTGTAATAAAATAGTTTTGAAATCATTTTGATGAAAGAGTTTTGATATTTACTCCTAGCATTGAAAACCTCTACATTTTAAAAGTGATAAACCATAAAAATGATTGTAGAAACAATCAATCATTAAAATCCATATATGAAGATGTGAATCAAATCCAAAGAAACCGATAAAGAATCCATCGAAATGGATATTCAAAAATCCCTAAAAAGGAGTCATCAAAGTCGCAATAAATGATAACAACAAATAGGATCATCACGAATCGATTCAAATTGGAAATTCAATCCCAAAAGCAAAGTGGGCTGAAACAGCAAATTCAGTTGACTGAACAGAGATTTCAGTTGACTGAACAAAGATTTCAGTTGACTGAACAGAGATTTCAATTGACTGAACAGCAAATTCAGTTGACTGAACAGCAAATTCAGTTGACTGAACAGAGATTTTCATTTGACTGAATTCTGCCTGGAAACTTCCTATTTCCAAGTTCAGTCGACTGAACGGAGATTTCAGTCGACTTAATAGCAAATTCAGTTGACTGAACAGAGATTTTCAGTTGATTGAATTCTTCCTGGAAACTTTCGGGTTCCAGATTCAGTCGACTGAACAGATATTTCAGTCGACTGAATCATGCCTAGGTTGTTTTTAAGCATATCCAAATGAAGAGAAAACTCTTCCAAAATGCAACCGGACGAACATTGGCTCTAAGGGTTTATGCCAATAGCTAACCCGGCCCTATATGCTCCTCGATGCATCACCAAAAGCATGATCAAACATCCATAGAAGGGTTTTCACACATATTTGACTTAAAAACCCAAAAATCGAAATATTCACAAAACCAATCCAAATCAAGAGCAAATTCACGTGAAGAGGTGTTAGGAATTCATATCTAACAACCAAAGATAATTATAGTCATAGATGTGAGATAAAAATCTCACCTTTGAACCTAAAAACAACGAATGAGAAGCTTGAAGACAAGGGAAGATCAACCACACTTCAATCTCAACACAAGAAGCTTGAATCTAAGCTTAAAAGAGAAACATTTCCCAAATTAGGTTTAGTAATTTTCTGAAATTAAAGAGAGAAAGAGTTGGAGAAGATGAAGAGAAGGCTTACCAATGGCTTCTCTTTGATTTTGGAGCAAGAATTTGAGTTTGCAAAGGAACTAGGGCTTAGGAATTCTAATTTCCAATCTTTTCCTCCATTATTCTCTTGAGCTTGAGAGAGTTAGGAAATGAGGAATGAATGAAGAGAAGTGGAGAGGGGTTGGGTTGATATAACCAGAATTGGGCAAATGGGCTGAACCCAAACCCAAAGCCCTATAGAAAAGGTAGCAAAAATCAACTTACTCCAAACATATCGAAGCTTATACTAAAAAAGGTAGCAAACGGCATTTTGAACTCAATGGAAGGGGTCTCGAGTCCCAATTCGACTGTTTGCAAAAAGTAGTTTTTCGGACCATAATCTGACTAACGATGAAATATTTAAATATACAATCGATAAATATGCGGGTTGTTACAGACTCCCCTCCTTAAAGAAATTGCGTCCTCGCAATACTTAAGAATAAAATAAATAGTAACAACCATAAAAGCATATGAACACAAAAGAAAATTTGAAATAAGAAGTTCACCAAAAAGAGCATGAAAGAGTAAGTCCGAACGTGTTCGCTCGATGAATTCTCTGGATTCTCAAGATCTATCCTTGAGATTTGCGAACCAATGAACTTTCACGAAGTACATCTTTATTCCGAAGGCGTTCAACCTCCGAAGCAATGATGTGAATGGAATGTTGCTCATAAGTCAAATCTGATGAAACTTCAATTTCCTCAATAACATCGGGCTCAAGAATAAAAAATCGGATTCCCTAAGGCATTTCCATAGTCGAAAGACGTGGAAAACATCATGAGTAGCAGAAAATTGAGCCGGTACAATGGCGTAGTACAATAATGGTATGCCCGAGAGACTAGAAACTCGAATAATTTGGAACAACGACGTAGTACAATAACGGTACGCCAGATGAACCAAAGCTCAAATAATTCGGAACATCGACGCAGTACAAAAACGGTTCGTCCAATGAACCGAAGCTCAAATAATTCGGAACACCGACGCGGTACAAAAAGGGTACGTCCGATGAACCGAAGCTCAAATAATTCGGAATACCGACGCAGTACAAAAATGGTGCGTCCAATGAACCGAACACCATAAAAGAACATCGGACGTAAGCGCATAAAAGAAATGAGACGAAGCTCAATAAAATAAGGTACATCGAAACGTCCGATGAACTTGGTAAAAGAACATTCCATTCGGACATCATCAAAAAGACAACCACTTGTTGCTTATGACTAAGGGCATTGGCAACATGATTTCCCTTACGGGAGTATACAAAGAATATTATGATCATAAGATGCAAGGAACTCTAGCCAACATTAAGTTCCTTATGAGAAAATAAATATTCTAAAGATTTATGATCGGGGTAGAGAATGAATTTCTCCCCCAAAAATGATGATGCCAAATTCTAGAAGCAAAAATAATAGCCGCGAGCACTAGAACATGAGTGGCATATCTAGTCTTGATAACCTTTAATGATTTATAAGCACAAGTGATAGCACGTCTTCTTTCGCAAGAGAACGACATCCAAACCAATACGACTAGCATTAGTACAAAAGATAAAGTTTTGGTTCCCCTCGGGTATCACAAGAATAAGAGTATTGGAAAAGAGTTCTTTTAAATAATCTACTTTCCCGAAAAGCTAAAACTTTCAAAATTACAATTAACTTATGTAATCATTTTTCTAGAAAATTTTACTTATTCAAGTGAAATTTACTGTGTTTGATTGTCTCATCAAAGCATTTAGGAAATTCCTATCGATAACGTTGATCAAGCGCATCAACCAAAATTCTTAAAACACTAAATGGGCAATACAATCACAAAATCATCTTCTATATGATAAAAATATCTCTTAAAATCTTTACGAATATTCTTTGTTCGTTTCAAGAACAAAATCTAACTATACTTATAAATAAATCTTATGAAAAAGATTTGTAAAAAAATTTAAATTTCTATTTTCATCCAAAATCAATAAATACAAGAATGGTCTCATCGAAATATTCATAGAATGCTCGACTTATAAAATGGATGAAATAAGCTAGACAAACTGAATGATATAATAAGTCATTCATAAGAATCATAACGAGTGCGGAATGTGGTAAATGGAATGCTAACTTCCTCAACTCATAGCAAATAAAAATCGATGGCAAGGTCGAACTAAAAAGACCTTAACGCCACTCAAAAGATTGCTTGGGAGATAATCCTAAGACAAACTCAAAAATACTGGAAAGTTTCACAAACTATTTAGATAAGAGAAATAACACTTTCGTCATCATGAGGGCTTAAGGAATAAAATGATGCCATCAAATTGGAATCAAAATCACAAAGAAAAATAAAAATCTGCTTAACAGATTAAAAATGTCGAGGATGAATAGTCCACACGGAAAATAGGATATGGGCTTCACAACGATTAAGCCAATCCTTACAAAAATCAATTCCGAAGCCTAAGTAAAAAAATCGGCTCGGAAAGAAAAATCACATAAAATAATTTCGACATCAATAAAAAGAAACAAGTTGAGTGTTACGGATCTACCATTCGGATTCGCAATTCTCAAAGAAGACATCAAGCCCAAATTGTTTTAAAGAAAAAGAATTCAACAAGTTCTATTGATATAAAATTATGAGATGATCCCATATCAAAGAGAACTCAAATAGGAAGATATAACAAAATAAAACAATGCCATCGAGGATTGAATGAAAAATACCTTGACCAAGAGAAGAGTTGTTCAGCTCCCTTTCTCTCTTGCTTTGAAGTTTGGGACATGAAGACATATAATGGTCCGCACCTTTGCAATAGTGGCAAGAGATAGGTCTAGGACACTTATTTATATAGTGATTCCTAGAGCCACAATTGTAGCATTCTCCATGATTAGGGATTGGAGTCTTTGCTACCGAAGCTTCCAGCTCCCCTTTCTTATTGGAATTGGGGCCTTTGAACATAATAGGCCTCTTCATGTTGTTGTTGAAGTTTTGTTTGGCACCCACAACTTCAACATCACACTCTTTATCGTCCTCTTCAAGACGAAGAGCGATATCATTAAGTTGATCAAAAGAAATTTCTAGTTTCAGAAGTAATTGCTTCTTAAGATTCTTATTCAAGCCATAGACAAATCTCTGATTTTTCTTCAATGGGGTATTAATATACTCGACCCCAGCCAAAGTTACTTTTTCAGCCTCCAGCACAAATTTCAATTCGAATCTTTCCCGGAATTGCTTCCAAGTAAGATTTGCTTCAACGATTTCGAAAACCAAAAGCTCGTACTAATCTAACGCTCTTTCTTGGAGCATGCTAGAAGCCACTTGGACTCGATGTAGATCAATATGGTTCATGCGAGAAAAGATGCGATCGCATGATTTGAGCCAAGCTTGAATTTCAATAACACTCTCTAATCCCTTGAATGGCTTTCCACCCAAATCGGTATAGTCTCTGCACAAGCGTGCAAAATCAGATCTAGGATGAGTAGGCTCTGGAATGGTTCCGGCTGCTTGAGCGTTCTTTACTGGATCAAGAAGCTGCTGGGCAGACATAAATACTCCATCCTGGGGAGTAGCACTAGATTGTCCGGCACTGGGACGATTTGATCAAACCATTTCTCTTCTTTGATAAAAAAAATGAAGAAGAAAAGTTATTCTCAGAATAAATATCAAGCAATCTTGATAGATAAAATAAGGAATCATAAAGAAAATAGGATAGGACGGGTCCAATTGACTCGAATAAAATCCTAAGGCACGACTCTTAAGAAAGACTTAGGACAATGATCCTTGCTAGATTATTCTACATTGTTCCAAAGTTTGGCTCTGATACCAAGCTGTGACGCCCCACCTCTATACCCACGCTAGCCAAGGACACTATGGGGTAATGCCGTCAACTAGCGCGGAGAATAAGGCTGTTGAGGAGCGACTGCTTTGTGCGAGCGTGGATATGTCAGATAGTATAAAATGCATATCATTTCAAGAGGAAATTCCGACATACCGACACAAACTCAAAGCTATTACACAGAGGCTATAATATCTTCGGAAACAAATATAGAAATAAACATAACACAAATCGGTCACAGAAGTTCATATCACAAAGGCGGAAATAGACATGAATATAACACATAGAAGTGTTCATCAGCGTAGTGGTCTAACAAGATCCACAATATCGCAAAAGAATAGATACAAGTGCTAGACAAAAAAATATGTATACATCAAGGAGTCTCTATCTCAAATGTATACAACAAAATAAACTACTAACCTAAGTAGTTAGCCAAAAGTCAAAATAGTAACCCCAGAAGAGGAGTCAAGTAGAAGCACCTGTAAGATCTCAGTCTGACCCGAGTATTATTTAATAAGAAAATAATAAACGGATCAGTCTAACTATAAATATCAGATGAAAAGATATAGAATGACAGATATGACAAAAACGTATAATAACCAAAATGCCATACTGCGATAAGTATGTAATTAAAAATCAACAAGAGATTAATCAATATCACAATAATCTTCTCAAAGATAAAAAGGATTGTCATACTCTTTATTTCATTTACTAAACCATAAATATTGACAATTATATCAAAGCCAATCACAAAAGTTAATGACATACAAATTCACCAATGCACAAATATTGATAAAACTTATCAATGAAACCACAAAAATTGGTGAAACACAAATTCCAGAAATCGTCAATAGAAATCCAGAAATCTCAAGAAAAAAGGAGAAAGATGCCTATCACAAGAACGGGAGCATGAAAACTCCCAACACGTGTATCGCAAAACGAGCCGAAGCTCCTCCTAACGAGCCGAAGCTCCTCCAAACGAGCTGAAGCTCCTCCAAACGAGCCGAAGCTCCACCAAACGAGCCTAAGCTCCTCCAAACAAGCCAAAGCTCCAGAAAATGAAGTATCGTCCTCGACATGGACAAAGAGACATCGCACATTGCCAGTCTAAATCACAAAATGATCATCATTGATCGATAAGTGTAAATTACACTAAGCTAGTAAATATATGAGCTTAGCTTCATGTCCCATAACCACTAGCTTAACTTAAATATTTACGAACAAATTGTAGATCTCCACTAGAAAATTGTCACAAGAGAATCAATCGAACAAGTCTAAGAATTAACCGACGAAGTAAACGCAAGCGTTTCATACCACTTGTTTTACTAAGTCGTTTAATTAGATTTCTCATACGAGTGAGGTAAAGGTTTGTATATACTAGTAGATTGGAAAATGGTTTAAGAAACGAGATTTGTAATAAAATAGTTTTGAAATCATTTTGATGAAAGAGTTTTGATATTTACTCCTAGCATTGAAAACCTCTATATTTTAAAAGTGATAAACCATAAAAATGATTGTAGAAACAATCAATCATTAAAATCCACATACGAAGACGTGAATCAAATCCAAAGAAACCGATAAAGAATCCATCGAAATGGATATTCAAAAATCCCTAAAAAGGAGTCATCAAAGTTGTAATAAATGATAACAACATATAGGATCATCACGAATCGATTCAAATTGGAAATTCAATCCCAAAAGGCAAAGTGGGCTGAAACAACAAATTCAGTTGACTGAACAGAGATTTCAGTTGACTGAACAGAGATTTCAGTTGACTAAACAGAGATTTACAGTTGACTGAATTCTGCCTGGTAACTTTTTGTTTCCAGGTACAGTCGACTGAACAGAGATTTCAGTCGACTGAATAGCAAATTCAGTGGACTGAACAGAGATTTTCAGTTAATGAATTCTGCCTGGAAACTTTCGGGTTCCAGATTCAGTCGACTGAACAGATATTTCAGTCGACTGAATCATGTCTGCGCTGTTTTTCAGGCTATCCAAATGAAGAGCAAACTCTTCCAAAATACAACCGGATGAACATTGGCTCTATGGGTTTACGCCTATAGGCAACCCGACCCTATATGCTCCTTGATGCATCACCAAAAGCATGATCAAACATGCATAAAAGGATTTTCACACAAATTTGACTTCAAAACCCAAAAATTGGAATATTCACAAAACCAATCCAAATCAAGAGCAAATTCATGTGAAGTGGTGTTAGGAATTCATACCTAACAACCAAAGATAATATAGTCATAGATGTGAGATAAAAATCTCACATTTGAACCCAAAAACAACGAATGAGAAGCTTGAAGACAAGGGATTATCAACCACACTTCAATCTCAACACAAGAAGCTTGAATCTAAGCTTAAAAGAGAAACATTTCCCAAATTATGTTTAGTAATTTTCTGAAATTAAAGAGAGAAAGAGTTGGAGAAGATGAAGAGAAGGCTTACCAATGGCTTCTCTTTGATTTTGGAGCAAGAATTTGAGTTTGCAAAGGAACTAGGGCTTAGGAATTCTAATTTTCAATCTTTTCCCTCATTATTCTCTTGAGCTTGAGAGAGTTAGGAAATGAGGAATGAATGAAGAGAAGTGGAGAGGGGTTGGGTTGATATAACCAGAATTGGGCAAATGGGCTGAAGCCAAACCCAAAGCCCTATAGAAAAAGTAGCAAAAATTAACTTACTCCAAACATATCGAAGCTTATACTCAAAAAGGTTGCAAACGGCATTTTGAACTCAATGGAAGGGGTCTCGAGTCCCAATTCGACTATTTGCAAAAAGTAGTTTTTCGGACCGTAATCCGACCAACGATGAAATATTTAAATAAAATATTTAAATATACAATCGATAAATATGCGGGTTGTTACAGATATGGTTCCTAAAAAGCCAAAGTATGTGGTCACTCTAGGGAAGTCAACCTTAAATAAATGCTAAACGTCAATCGTCCTATCGGACCTGCTATCCTTACCTATCCATGTGCTACAGTGTGAAAGTCATGCTCTTCACCCATGCACTGTGACTAAATGTCTCTTACGTCTGACTAGCACTGATTCAAACAACCTCGCAGGACCCCGAAGTTGCACTCAGGCTCCGCCAAACTGGACTCCTATCCTCCTATCTCCTTGGTCATCAATGTGTACTTGCCCATATCCAAAGTTTCGGTCTTCCAAAAGAGCGCCTGCAGCTGGGTCGGCGGCAGAAATCCCCCAACGATCTGCCTAAAGAAGCCTACGTCGGAGCACACTTGTTATGTTTCGTCCGCGTTAGTCTGCCCGAAGAAGCCTACGATTGCAGATGCTATGTATCCTACGTACTAGCAACCTATGAAAGGTAACAAACATTCTTGCGAACCTACTTGCCCACTCATAGTACTTACAGCCAAAACTT
The DNA here is from genome assembly GCA_030765085.1 of Allium cepa. NCBI lineage: Eukaryota > Viridiplantae > Streptophyta > Magnoliopsida > Asparagales > Amaryllidaceae > Allium > Allium cepa. Next base: position 269,948,422 of record CM060928.1, read on the forward strand.
TATTTTGTTCTTAACTGCATGAAATGCCTATCCAGACCTTTACATGGTCCGTCTACCAAATCGCTTCCAGATTAATTAATTTTACCATTACAGTTTACATAATGTTTATTCCCATTAATCTGCTTTAGGCCATTTTTACATCCATTTTGGTTATTTCACAATTTCCCATTTTCTTACACAAATGGTATATCAATTTCACGTCTGTCAGTCCGTATGGTTTGTTTGTAATTTTTATGTCATTTTTTTTACAGATTTACACTAGCCTTTAGGGTCCATTTAATTTACATTTTTTTTCCATCCTAATTTACTTTCTCCTCTTGGATATTTTATTTGTACAAAATTTTATCCAATAGCCACAAACCATTTAATTGAAAAATTCCACTTATTCATTTTTTGGCCACATATGAAACAAACAATTATGCCAATTAGACTTTCCAATTTTGTTCCAAAACCATATTCAAAATTATGTAATTATATCATTCAAAACCATAATTTTATTCAAGTAACATATTTTAAATTTATTCAGCTAACCTGTTCTACCATTAGAAAATAACAATTCTAATTCAATTTTAATTAAACCAGTCTTATTTACGCCATGAAAGGTGAATAACAATTTGTTTGTTTCAAATTTCAAGCCAAATATGAATTAGAATTTAGAAATGGAAAGAAGAAGATACAAAAATTTACATAAATTTCAATCTTATTTATACCATAAAACATGAATAGACGATTTATATGTCTGATATTTTAAACCAAACATGAATTAGATTTGAGAAGTGGAAGAAGAAGAAGAAGTTGCAATAATTTACATCTATTCTCAATTGATAACAGAAATTAATTCATATTAACGTGCCAGAAAAGAACTTAAATTGAACTACTTTATTTTTCTATTTCATATTATTTCTCACTCACTTGGCACTTTAGCTTGCATAAATTTGAAAAAAGCTTTGCTTTAATCTTTCTTCCTTTGATTCTTCTAAATTCCCCAAATTTCTTGAATATATATGGATAATTTAATTTGGTAGAGATTTTTTTATTTAGTACAGAAAAGGAGGAAGAATAATACACACTAATTTTACTATAGAATTATGGCAACGTTGAATAAGAGATTAGGTTTAGGTTAGATGGTTTATTTATAGATTGTTTGAGTGAATATAATCCATTAGATTATTTTAGATTAAATCTGGTTCTTTCATACACTTAATGGTTATCCATTCTAGCCTATACACATCACTCAAGCAATAAAATTTAGCAATATCATCCTGTTACATCACTGGAGCAAATGGGAAGCCGTAATATGTGAGAAACAACGGTGAAATACGTAGGAAAATCATTGGAAACGAACGGGCTAAGAAAAACATCGCTCCAGATTTTAGGCGACAACGGGACTTGATCCCTAATCACTAAGGAAGTCAACATGCGACTTTACCACTGTACCAGATGCGCTTTTAATTTCTTTTTAATTATATTTTCCGTAAAATATCAAGGTGTTACATTCTCCCCCTCCCCCCTTAAAGGATTTCGTCCTTGAAATCTCCAAAGGTGGAAGAACGTAATTAATAACCAGCATCCAAGAACTACATTCATCTACTCAACCATCATCCATATCTATCATTGTCTGTATTTTTAGTTAATGCAATTTATGATTTATGAAAAGTGAAATGCATATGAACTTACCTAAAGCGAAAAGGCAGTTGGCCTACTAATTTAGTTGACCTCCTGTGCTACAAGTATGCTTATGCCATGCAATCAAATGTATGCAATTACCCAAGTATAATTGATAATTCTATATGTATGTTTCAATCATTCACCCAAATGCATCATCCATATGCAACATCCATTTATACACACACACACACACATACACACACACACAACCATGTGCAAATCAATAGATAACAGGTTCACATATGCAGGTGTGTGTACCTAGTTGGTGATTATCCTAATAAATATCTGTTTAGGGTGTGCAATGCATCCTTTTGCAAACATTGGCATCCACTTGCAATCATTTTCGTCCATCAAACAAAACATGCCCTAATGACATGTTTAAAACCAAGCTACCATTCATAGGTTTCACCTAAAGATTATCGAAAAGACCCTAACTACGAAAAAAATCAAAGATCATAGATAGGATATTTGAAGTGTACCTTCAAATAGAAAATCATAAGAAGTTCGAATTCTCTCCTCGGATTCCCATGTTCACTCCTTGGGGGTCATCCCCCCACCGAACCTTCACTAGACGAACTTCCTTGTTGCGTAATCTCTTGACGTCGTATTCCAATATACGGGTGGGTGTACGATGCACAAGTGATTCATGCTCTACCTCCACTTCCCTTAGCTGATCGGGTTCTACTACTACCGTGGAATCATGTAGACACTTCCTCAGATGCGAAACATGAAAAACATCGTGAACTCCTGCCAACTTATCTAGAAGATCAACTCTGAATGAAACTTTTCCAATCTGTGTGGTAATAGGGAAGGGTCCTACAAATCTCGGCGCCAACTTATCAATTGAGCCAAATCTCAAAGGAGAAACCATGACCAAAACCATATCTCCAACCTTAAAATCCAAATTTGAACGCCTTCTGTCGGCATATGACTTTTGTCTATCTTGTGCAGTCTTCAACCTCTTTCGAATCTAATCCACCTTCTCGGAAGTTTCCCTCACCAAGTCTGGTCCAAGCAACATCATATCGGTGGTATCCCACCAATAGGCTGGTGATCTACATGGTTTGCAATAGAGGGCCACGAACGGTGTCATCCCAATGCTTGCTCGATAACTATTATAATATGCAAACTCCAATAAGGGTAGGTGATCTTCCCAAGAGCCTTGAAAGTCAATGATGCATAATCTGAGAAAATTTTCCAAAACCTTATTTACCCTCTCAGTCTGTCCATCTGTCTGAGGGTGATATGTCATGATCATATTTAATTCTGTTCCCAAGGCTTGCTGAAGACTCCTCCAAAACTCACTGGTGAATAATGGATCTCTATCGCTCACAATGCTTGTGGGAACTCCTTGAAGCCTAACTATCTCCCTTACATAAAGAACCGCCAAAGAAGCTATCGTCCTATTACTCTTAATGGATATAAAATGAGCGCTCTTCACCAATCTATCCATAATGACCCAAATGCTCGTGTTCCCTCTTTGTAGCCTTAGTGGTCCATCCACGAAGTCCATGGAGACGCTCTCCCATTTCCATAATGGAATATCCAATGGCTGCAATAGTCCTCTGGGCTTCTTCTATTCCGCCTTTACCCTTTGGCAAGTGATGCACTTCAATACATACTCCACCACCCTTTTCTTCATTCTAGGCCAACAGAATACCCTCTTCATATCTCGGTACATCTTATCACCATAGGGGTGCACTGTCATCCTAGAATGATGTGACTCGACCAACACTGCATCTACTAATCCTCACTACGGGGAACATAAAGTCTACCATCCCTTCTAAGCCATCCTTTAGTGTCCATGGTATAGCGCCTAAGATGTGGTGATGACTCTCCTCTACCAAGCTTATATAAAATGTCATTTAACTCTTCGTCCTCACCTTGCCTTGCTCCAATCTGCTCCAACAAAGTAGGCTGGACGTCGAGGGCTGGTAACAATTCCGGAGCTAAATCCGATGGATGTCTAAAATCAAAGGTAGAAATCTACTCCAAATTCTTCCATTCCAAAAACAAAGGACTTAAAACCACTTTGCGTCTACTCAGTGCATCTACCACTACATTACCCTTGATAGGGGTATTGGAAATCTCAAAGTCATAAGAGGCGAAAGACTCCATTCATCTTTGCTGTCTCAAATTCAAGTCTTTCTGAGAGAATAGATACTTCAAAGACTTAGGATTTTTGAATTGCTCAAAATTTTCTCCTAAGAGAAAATGCCTCCAAGACTTGAGAGCAAAAACTATAGCTGCCCACTCAAGATCATGTGTCATGTAGTTCTTCTCATGCGTTTTCAACTGTCTACTTGCATAGCACACTACCCTACCCTCTTGCATCAGTACCACCTCTAGCCCCGTACCACAAGCATCCGTATAAACTAAGAAACGCTTGGTTCCATCCGGTAATACCAATACAGGCGCGATAGTCAAAGCTTCCTTCAATCGACCAAAGGCATCCTCACACTTGGCATCCCAAACAAAAGCTGAGTTCTTCTTGGTAAGGTGGATAAGTGGAGATGATATCCTAGAAAAGTCCTTAATGAAATTTCTATAGTATCCTACAAGACTAAGGAAAATCCTTTTTCCGTGGCATTCTTAGGGGTCCGCCAATCTTGTGCTGCTGCCACTTTTGCCAAATCTACTGCAAGTCCATCCTCTGGAACGATGTGTCCCAAAAAGTAAACCTCATCCCTCCAAAAGTGGCACATGGAGAACTTCGCCTTCAACTTATGTGCTCGTAGGGTCCTAGGCAATTCTTCCAAGTGAACAGTATGCTCCTCTTTGCTTCGCAAATAAACCAAAATGTCGTCGATGAACGCCATCATAAACTTGTTCAACGTCGCAAAATACTTGACTCATCAGGTCCATAAAATATGTTGGGGCACTGGTTTGCCCAAATGGCATGAATAACCACTTAAATAACCCATCCGAAGTCCTAAACGCAATCTTCTCAATGCTATCCTCCACCTCACGCAACTGATGAATTGCTTGGCTAAATCGAGCTGCGAAAATACCTCGACTCCTACGAGCTGGTCAAAGAGATCATCAATACAGGGAAGAGGATAATGATTCTTCTTCGTCGGCTTATTAAGCTCCCTATAATCCATGCAAAGTCTGAGAGAGCCATCCGCCTTAGTGGCAAAGATGACGGGTGTGCCCTATTCAGAAATGCTCCTACAAATGAATCCCTTCTCCAAAAGCTCTCCAAGTGGGCATATGCCTTACCGGTAAAATAACCGGTTTGGAATTATCGACAAGATAAATCTTGAACTCGATCTCTCTTCGAGGTGGAAGGCTATCAATCTCCTCGAACACGTTTGGAAAGTCTCTAACAATAAGTACCAAACTCAAACTATCGGGCAATAAGTCAAGAGAATAAAGGTAGCTCAACATGACTGATCCTCTAGGATCACAAGACACTTCCAAGTTATGTCCACTAGTGCCTAACCTCACTACCCTCTTATCGCAATCAAGCATATCACCATACATAGATAGCCAATCCATACCAAGAATCAACACGAACCCGAAAAAGTCCAATACAAAGGCACTACAGTCAAACTCAACCTCTAACATAAAAAGATTCAAATCCCAGCATAACATGGACAAATAGGTCGATCCTCATACGGGATTTGATGCTACTACTGAGTCAGTCACTAAGCAAGCATCAAGAACAAGACCCTCTACTAGAGTACTAGATATAAAAGAGTGCAAAGCACCAGAATCAAATAGGGTAAACAGAAAAATCAAAGATAGGTAACATACCTTCGATGATCACCTTCTTTCCCTTGTCCACAACGGATGAATACTAGAGGAAGGAGCTGCCTATAAAGCATAAGCTTGAGAAGGCTGTGATGGTGTCTGTGAACTGTCCTTGGGACTCAACGGACAGTCCTTTTTCGTATGCCTCCACTTGATCACAAAGATAACACCTCAGTCTCGGTCACTCTCCTGCCCCTCTACAATCCTTAGCAAGATGACCTGGTTTACCATAAGTATTGCACTTCCAGTCCCTCCTTGAATGTAACGACCCATAAATTTTCGATGTTTAAAAATTGTTAATTTAATAATATTTTATGAGTTAATATTGAAAGAAATAAAAGTTTGCAATTTAATAGTGGAATAATAAGGAATAATAACTAAATTAAAAAGAAACAATGTTAATACAAGTTAATTGTCAACAATCTTAATGAAACTTCAATCCATTGTATTTAAACCTGCTATGCTTGGTTATAAAATTTAATATAAGTAACAAATGTAAACATTTAATTATTGTGTAAAATAGATAGTTAATGGTAATTGAATAAGATTAGTATTGTGTAAGGAATTATAATTTGTGTTGTATAAAGGTGTGCACTGATTTTAGTGGGACGTAAAAGGTAGTAAAATAATGTGTAATGGGTGGAAATGGAATAAATGTATTTTAATGAGAGTTGTTGTAATAATTGGTTGTAAAGAATAAACTTACAAATGTTATAAAATGTATAATGGTGACAACTATTGTTCGTTACCAATGTATTTAATCAATAGCAATTAAATGTAATTAAACATTACCTAATGTAAGCTAAGACAATAACTGAAAATTTTGAATGTAAAATTTGTTGAATATGCGCTTATATGTTTTTGTTTGATGATAATAAACATATATATTCATTTAAATGTATTTGGTAATGTACTATTTTGTTTTTTTTTTGATTAAATAAATATTTGTTGAATAAAATAAATTACACAGAATTTGAATTTGAATTCAAACAGAACAAGTTAAACAGATTTTGAATTCAAACAGAAATTTTATTCAAACAAATATTTATTACAATCTTGAATAGTACAAATTCATGCTCTCACTATACATATACATTTTTGATTACATCACGAATACATCACAAATATTTTTACATTGATAACCTCACTACATATCACTCACACTCGTATTTTGTCTTCAACTGCATTCCAGTTTGAATCCAGCATCTGAGAAATCTGCAAAAATATTCACTAATGCAGTAAAATTGAAAAAGAAATATTTTTGCAATATAAAATGAAATACGATTTTTGAAAATATGATTTGCCTCAGTTATTTGGGTTGTTCGTTATAATTTACACTTGAATGCATCACAAAGTCGTGCATATAGATATTACAGGGACATGTAATCATAAGTGGCTGCAATACACACGTGTACATTCATACACGTGTGCACTGCCTTGCCAACTCGTGTGCGCAACCAAAAATAGAAAGTGTGCAAGCACAACTTCAACAAACAAGGCAATGCACTATGCAATGTACAACAAGTCCAGCAGCCCAAATGAACAAGGGTCAAAGTTCAATGCACATGAAACCAAAGGCCGAGCAATTGATATATGGTGATGTAGTCAACAACTACACAACTGCAAGTACAGGTTTCAATATCAAAGAAACAATTCAAGCTCAAAGTCAATGCCGAGAAACAACAAATGAACAGCCATCAAAGTGCAGTGCAACTACAATGAACACCACTGACCAGAATACAAAGAATAGAGACCAAGCAAGGCATAGCAACTGCATAGCAACATCAGACAACTCAAGTTCAGCTATGCAAATGAAACACAGTGGCAACATTGGAAGCACACGAGCTAATGAAGACTGCATGAATCAAGTTCAGTGGCAAATGCATATATATATCAGAGTGAAACATTTGAGGTAAATGCATTGACCAAACAAAACCAGTTCAACAAAGATCAAGTCATGGAGTCGCAGTCATAATGAAACTGCAGTGGAACAGTTGCAACATGAATGAAATGAATCAAAATAGTACAGCATGCACAAAGTGCCACAAGTGTACATGAATACAACTCGACTGCAACAGTACAGTCATGAAGTATGCAAAGAGCTCGAGCATAAGATATGGAAACTACAGTAATGCATCAGTGACCAAACACAGGAACTCAACAAGGCAGAGGAATGTCACAAGCATAAAAGCACGTATACAGCAAAGTCAGAGAGACAACATAAGTATACAATATAGCATGTGCAACACAGTGAAGGTAACAAGTGCAACATACAAACAAGCATGCAACAGCAAGCATGCAACAGAGACCAAATGCAATATGCGACATGACCAAAGAGAAGTAGGTCAAGCAACTGAAGGCAACAGGACTAGAGGCAACCACAAGTACAGGTAAACCAACAAAAAAATGTCACAGCAAGATCAAGGGACAACATAGGGCAGTACAATTAAATGAAACAGTGGTCAAGCATATATATATGTATATGCAATGACAAAGTGGATCAAAATGAAATATACAAAATGCCCAAGTAAAGTTCACAGTGAAGATCATAAACCAACCAGAAAAAGATGGCCAGAGACAAAGACATGATGACCACGAGATTCAACAGTGCAGAGATGGGCCGAAGTCAGTATTCAACGCAAGTGTATCAAATTCGTATCTTTGAAATAGTCAGTAAAATCAAAAAGAGGAAAGTTTTAATGTCGTGTAACACAAGAAGAATCGAACGTGTAAAAATCAAGGCCGTAAGTATCAAGGTGTAAGTATATCAGGAAAGACGTGCGCAACAGGCATTAGAAAATTAGGAAAGTGATGAAGTCGTGAATTCATAAAAATTCAACCCGAAGGTATCATCATCAGGCAAGTGCTTCAATTCACAATCGAACTATCAATCGCAATCCCAATTTACATCATCGGCTATTGAGTTAAAATCGAGTCCAATCGAAGCAAGCAATCAAACGAGCAACAAAAGAAACTACATACCGAAATTATCAACAACTCGATCGAGCGAGCAACAAGCGTAAATCATCAGAGAACAAGCGTGAGCAAGAGCAACGCAAGTCAGAGCACTGAACATCAGAAAGCCCCAATTTTGAATCAAAGACAGAAGCCCTAAATTAGTGGCAAAGATAATCGGCCGCATTTTTCGTCACTAAGCAAAAGAGTGGACCGGGTCAAAGAATAAGGGAAGAGAGTGGATCGGGTTAAAGATAAAGGGGTCGGCCTTGTTAATTATAAAGGGGCTTAAGTTATTTTTTAGGGTTTAATTATAAAGGGGTTTTTTAGTTTTTATTTTGAGCAAAAATTACGCATTCAAGTTGTATTTTAATTTTTGCTCCGGTTTTAATTTTGAAGTTTGTTTTTCTTTTCGAGTCGAAGAATTTGTAAATCACCACCTAGGGATTAGGTAGTGTCAGATTGTCTATTTAGAATTAGTTCAGTGAGCAGGGTGTGCGAGTTTGCAAAGCTCTATAGGCGGGAGCAGTGTTTGCGAGTAAGCGAAACTCTATAGGCGGGAGTAGGGTGTGCGAGTCTAGTAGAGTGTTTGTGAGCGGGAGCAAAAGGGTCTGCGAGTCTAGTAGAGTGTTTGTAAGCGTGATACTGTTTAATTCTAATAGAAATCTGGGAATGCAGCAGTAGGCAGGGGTTGTCGAAGCTGGGTAAATTTTGTGTGTGATTTACTTTTCAGCATATTTATTTCTACAATTATATTTCTGTGTTTAATTCGAGAAAATTTGCTATAACCCTATTCACCCCCCTCCCCCCTCTAGGGTTAATCTAGATCCTACAAGTGGTATCAGAGCCTGGTATTTTTATTTAACTCTAGAGTCATGAATCCGTCAAATAATGCTTTTTCTGAGGGGCAATCTATCGTTAGGCCACCCATGTTTAACGGGAACGATTATGCTTATTGGAAAGTTAGGATGAGTATTTATCTTAGTTCTGTTGATTATGATGTTTGGGTTATTATTGAAACTGGCTATAAACCTCCCACTATAATCATTGGTGGTACTGAGATTCCTAAACCTAAGGATAGGTGGGATGCTAACGATAAGAAATTGAAAACGACAAATGCTAAAGCCATGAATGCTTTGATATGTGCTCTTGATAAAAACGAATTTAATAGAATTTCTCATTGTACAACAGCACAGGAAATTTGGCATACTTTGGAGGTGACACACGAAGGAACTTCTCAAGTCAAGGAGTCTCGTCTAGCCCTATTCAGCAACGAATACGAAAACTTTGTGATGGACAAAGGCGAGAGCATAAAAGACATGTTTGGACGTTTTTCAACCTTGGTATACAACGCTAGAGCGCTTGGAAAGGTCTTCACTGAGGTAGAGCTTGTGAGGAAGGTGCTACGAGTTTTACCAATGAACTTTGAGGCAAAAGTCACGGCAATCCAAGAATCGAAAGATCTGAGCAAACTAAGCATGGAGGAGTTGATTGGCAACTTGATGACATATGAGCTTGAGTTAAAAGCAAAGGAAGAACGCAACAACTCCGAACCAAAGGAGAAGACGATTGCCTTAAAGAGCAAAGAAGAAAGCGATGAAGAAGATCCAATTGAAGAGCTTGCAATGGCTGTCAATAATCTTAGAAGATGGTCTAGATTCAAGCCACGCAAGAAGAAAACAAAGGGAAATAGGTCAAAAGATTCCGAAAATTCCGATAATGAACTGACGTGTTATAACTGCAACAAGCCTGGCCACATCAAACCAAAATGCCCGCTTCTCAAAGACAACAAAGGAAAGAAAAAGAAGAAGAAGGCCTTTGAAGTGACTTGGGATGATGAAGAAGGAGAGGAAGTTTCGGATAGCAGCTCAGAGGAGGTTAACTTGTGTCTTATGGCGAAATCAGATTCAGATTCAAGCTCTGAGGAATCTAGTGAGGCAGGTGAGTATTCCTATAGAGATCTTGTTTTTATGTGTCTTGATCTCACTAAAGTAGTTGATGCTCTTGAATCTAAAATTGAAAAACTGAAAACTGATAGGAGAGAACTTGCTTGTAAAAATTTCAGGTTAGAAACTGAACTTGAAAATATTCAAAACCTAGAATGTAAAAGATGTAAAGTTTTAGATTCAGAATTGACAAGACTTAAGAATAACTCTGAGAATCTTGAAAAAGAAAACTTGAGTCTTAAGGAAACCATCGACACTAGGAAAAAGGATTTTATAAATCGATGCACCTCACTTGTAACTGAAAACACATCACTTAAAACCAAAGTCCAAAATCTTGAGAAATCTCTGAATAACTTTTCAAGAGGCGAAAAATCTTTCAACATGCTATTGGGAAATCAAATTTTTGCTAACAACAGAAAAGGACTAGGTTTTGGGAAAACATAAGTTGAGGATAATGCAAAAGGTAGGAATATCTTTGATAGATGTGAAATAATTGGACATCGTGTTGAAAATTGTAGTCATAGGAACAAGAACACAAAATTTATACAAGTTTGGGTTCCTAAGAATTCTACAACCAAATTTCATGTCTATTGGAATAAGAATAAAAGGACTAAACAAGTTTGGATTACAAAGGGTTTGTTTATTCATAATGCTTCTGCCACTACCAATCATGGACCTAGAAATAGGTCACAAAAATCTTTCATCGTGTAGGTGTGATGGCAGGCTAAGGAACAACAATGGTGTTCTCTGGATTTTGGCTGTTCCAGAAACACAACGGGCAACATAACAAAGTTCCTTAGCCTAGTATAAAGGTGACAGAATCACAATGGGCAATCACGAAAAATTATCGTAAAGGTAAAACAGGTGAAGGTATACTTATTTGATCGATATATTAATTGTGATAATCTGCATCATATTCTGAATTAAATCGGCCAAAATTGTGATAATGATGTGATGATGTCTTTAATTCTGACTTATTGATATGATTTTTCTTTTGAATTGTTCTTATTTATGACCTTGATTTGTGCTTAAATGATGACCAATCAGATTTTCAACTGTGAACTAATCCATATAAATTTGTTTGGTCAAATGATGGTATTTTATTGATCCTTGATTACTCATGCTACACGTAGATATATTGGTTTTGACATTTTGGTCACTGTTTGCAAATTTGCACGATTTCAAATTTCATGTGAAAGGTGTTAAAAAGGATTTTAAGAAATTGTTGAAACTTCAATTGTTTTTGAAATAATTATGATGTTAATTGACTGTTGATTACTCATGAATATAATTGTTTATCCAATGGTTTCTGCAATTAACACCATGATATTTGTTTGAGTGTGAACATGGCTTCATTTCAAATTACATTCTGAGATAGTTTGTTGAAATTTCACAGTCTGGTCTTTGACATCCAACGAGTGAATATTGAGTGAAATTTAAATTCAGATGCAGATTACACTGGTAATATAGTTGATAGAGAAATTACTAGTGTAACGTGATTAATTTTTGAAACATTCATTTGCTGCATCGTTTTTCAAAGAAAATATCTGCATATTTTTCACTTGAAATAATTTTTCCATATAACCCCTTCGAGAAAATAATTGTTTGACCATATTTTCAGATTAGTCATTTTTATTTGATTTTAAATGACAAATTTTGACTAATCCGACTCCCTACTAATTATCAAAAAGATAAATAGTGATTGAAAAGGTGATGAGTGTTGATATTTAACATACATTACTCAAGAAAGTATATTTGAAAAATTTCTTTAGGAATTAAAACAAGAATTATAAAACTTTTTGTTGGGTAAAGATTCCATGAACATTTCTATATCTATCATTATTTCTATCGACCATGGTTTATCAAATATTCAATATAGTTTGTCGATATGTGGTACTATAATCAGGAATCATTTATTTTTCATGTCACATTTTTTTAAAAATAAATAAATAAATATCCAAAGTATTCACTCTCATTTAAAAGTCCTCACGGTTATGCATGGGTGAATTACTTGGATTTTTGATTATGTGCTTCCATGCTCATTAAAAAGTCCTAACGGTTATGCATGTATGGAACGCATATCAAAATTAATTGCTTAAATAGACAAGTTGATTCTAATCCATTTAAAAGTCCTCACGGTTATGCGTGGTTAGAAGATACTTGATTTCATTTTTAAAATTAAATTCGAATACTACTAATCTCATTTAAAAGTCCTAACGGTTATGCATGATTAGTAGATATTCAAATTCCTGATATAAATGTACCACAAGAAGATTCAACTGTATGATTTTATATGAACATCAATTTCCATCATTTCTAAAAGTGGAATATGCGCCTAACAAGGGTAGTTATGGTTTTTGTTTGATTCTTATTGAAGTTTAATATTTATATTCAATTTGAGTTTAATGTTGGATTAATATCGATTACTTTATCTCTATTTTTCTCTCACACTATTATTCTTTTGCTGATAACAAAAGGGGGAGAGAAAAGTTAAGATTTTGTCAAATAGAATCAAGCAAAGGTCAAATAATTTTCCCATATGCATCTAGGCTCATTTGAATATACTTCTATTTGTATGTATATATGTAGGGGGAGCATCATGTAGAGAGGAAGCATTTAAATAGGGGGAGCAGTTAGAGTATATAATTGGTCAAATACATTTAACACGGTCAAAATCTTAAATATATGTTTGTTATCATCAAAAGGGGGAGATTGTTGAATATGCGCTTATATGTTTTTGTTTGATGATAATAAACATATATATTCATTTAAATGTATTTGGTAATGTACTATTTTGTTTTTTTGATTAAATAAATATTTGTTGAATAAAATAAATTACACAGAATTTGAATTTGAATTCAAACAGAACAAGTTAAACAGATTTTGAATTCAAACAGAAATTTTATTCAAACAAATATTTATTACAATCTTGAATAGTACAAATTCATGCTCTCACTATACATATACATTTTTGATTACATCACGAATACATCACAAATATTTTTACATTGATAACCTCACTACATATCACTCACACTCGTATTTTGTCTTCAACTGCATTCCAGTTTGAATCCAGCATCTGAGAAATCTGCAAAAATATTCACCTACGCAGTAAAATTGAAAAAGAAATATTTTTGCAATATAAAATGAAATAAGATTTTTGAAAATATGATTTGCCTCAGTTATTTGGGTTGTTCGTCATAATTTACACTTGAATGCATCACAAAGTCGTGCATATAGATATTACAGGGACAGGTAATCATAAGTGGCTGCAATACACACGTGTACATTCATACACGTGTGCACTGCCTTGCCAACTCGTGTGCACAGCCAAAAATAGAAAGTGTGCAAGCACAACTTCAACAAACAAGGCAATGCACTATGCAATGTACAACAAGTCCAGCAGCCCAAATGAACAACAAAGGGTCAAAGTTCAATGCACATGAAACCAAAGGCCGAGCAATTGATATATGGTGATGTAGTCAACAACTACACAACTGCAAGTACAGGTTTCAATATCAAAGAAACAATTCAAGCTCAAAGTCAATGCCGAGAAACAACAAATGAACAGCCATCAAAGTGCAGTGCAACTACAATGAACACCACTGACCAGAATACAAAGAACAGAGACCAAGCAAGGCATAGCAACTGCATAGCAACATCAGACAACTCAAGTTCAGCTATGCAAATGAAACACAGTGGCAACATTGGAAGCACACGAGCTAATGAAGACTGCATGAATCAAGTTCAGTGGCAAATGCATATATATATCAGAGTGAAACATTTGAGGTAAATGCATTGACCAAACAAAACTAGTTCAACAAAGATCAAGTCATGGAGTCGCAGTCATAATGAAACTGCAGTGGAACAGTTGCAACATGAATAAAATGAACCAAAATAGTACAGCATGCACAAAGTGCCACAAGTGTACATGAATACAACTCGACTGCAACAGTACAGTCATGAAGTATGCAAAGAGCTCGAGCATAAGATATGGCAACTACAGTAATGCATCAGTGACCAAACACAGGAACTCAACAAGGCAGAGGAATGTCACAAGCATAAAAGCATGTATACAGCAAAGTCAGAGAGACAACATAAGTATACAATATAGCATGTGCAACACAGTGAAGGTAACAAGTGCAACATACAAACAAGCATGCAATAGCAAGCATGCAACAGAGACCAAATGCAATATGCGACATGACCAAAGAGAAGTAGGTCAAGCAACTGAAGGCAACAGGACTAGAGGCAACCACAAGTACAGGTAAACCAACAAAAAAATGTCACAGCAAGATCAAGGGACAACATAGGGCAGTACAATTAAATGAAACATAGGTCAAGCATATATATATATGTATATGCAATGACAAAGTGGATCAAAATGAAATATACAAAATGCCCAAGTAAAGTTCACAGTGAAGATCATAAACCAACCAGAAAAAGATGGCCAGAGACAAAGACATGATGACCACAAGATTCAACAGTGCAGAGCTGGGCCGAAGTCAGTATTCAACGCAAGTGTATCAAATTCGTATCTTTGAAATAGTCAGTAAAATCAAAAAGAGGAAAGTTTTAATGCCGTGTAACATAAGAAGAATCGAACGTGTAAAAATCAAGGCCGTAAGTATCAAGGTGTAAGTATATCAGGAAAGACGTGCGCAACAGGCATTAGAAAATTAGGAAAGTGATGAAGTCGTGAATTCATACAAATTCAACCCGAAGGTATCATCATCAGGCAAGTGCTTCAATTCACAATCGAACTATCAATCGCAATCCCAATTTACACCATCGGCTATTGAGTTAAAATCGAGTCCAATCGAAGCAAGCAATCAAACGAGCAACAAAAGAAACTACATACCGAAATTATCAACAACTCGATCGAGCGAGCAACAAGCGTAAATCATCAGAGAACAAGCGTGAGCAAGAGCAACGCAAGTCAGAGCACCGAACATCAGAAAGCCCCAATTTTGAATCAAAGACAGAAGCCCTAAATTAGTGGCAAAGAGAATCGGCCGCATTTTTCGTCACTGAGCAAAAGAGTGGACCGGGTCAAAGAATAAGGGAAGACAGTGGATCGGGTTAAAGATAAAGGGGCCGGCCTTGTAAATTATAAAGGGGCTTAAGTTATTTTTTAGGGTTTAATTATAAAGGGGTTTTTTAGTTTTTATTTTGAGCAAAAATTACGCATTCAATTGTATTTTAATTTTTGCTCCGGTTTTAATTTTGAAGTTTGTTTTTCTTTTCGAGTTGAAGAATTTGTAAATCACCACCTAGGGATTAGGTAGTGTCAGATTGTCTATTTAGAATTAGTTCAGTGAGCAGGGTGTGTGAGTTTGCAAAGCTCTATAGGCGGGAGCAGTGTTTGCGAGTAAGCGAAACTCTATAGGCGGGAGCAGGGTGTGCGAGTCTAGTAGAGTGTTTGTGAGCGGGAGCAAAAGGGTCTGCGAGTCTAGTAGAGTGTTTGTAAGCGTGATACTGTTTAATTCTAATAGAGATCTGGGAATGCAGCAGTAGGCAGGGGTTGCCGAGGCTGGGTAAATTTTGTGTGTGATTTACTTTTCAGCATATTTATTTCTGCAATTATATTTCTGTGTTTAATTCGAGAAAATTTGCTATAACCCTATTCACCCCCCCTCTAGGATTAATCTAGATCCTACAAAATCAATAGAAATGTTAATTATATGCATAAGATGGAAATTGATTTAATAAAAAAATTCAAACCAATATAAGTAAATGAATTGGGATATGTGTATAAGTGATTAAATTTCAGCATAATGGAAATAAAATAGTTAACGCAAATAAAAGATGAAATTAGAAATATATAGCTAGTCGGAACATTTGTTGTAATTAATGAACTTTTAAATGGAATTAAAAGTTAAGGGTAACAATGGTTATAAGTTACCTATTTATTTAGTTCATAAAATTTAGTTTGAAATCAATTGCAGTTAATTTACTTAATTAGTGCAATTTGATGTAGATTAATTTGGTAATCGAAAAATGTTAATTCAATAGGATGTAACCAATAAAAATTTTAATCTAATACTACGCTAACGTTAACTAAGGTAATTATTAATAAATCGAATGAAATGCAAATCAATGTAAATAATGTAGATTTTATACTTAGCTACAAATTGAATATATGAAAACAAATGTAAGCATTGAATTAATTCAATGAATTTAAATTATAATAAATGGTCATTGAATATAATCAATGTTCTGTAAGTAAATATAATATTGGTTTGAAGGAAATAAATTTAAAGGTAATGAATGAAAAGAAAACAATGTAACTAAGTTTATAGAATAGTAATGAACTTAATAAAAGTTTTGGATTGAAACAAATCACTCCATTGAAATCCAAATTATATTAAGTGTAAAATTTTATAGCAATTGAAATTAAAGGTTACGCAATTCGAAATAAAGATAATATGAAAAAAAATTAATGTAATAGTTTTAAACCCAATATTTAAGTCATCTATTTAACAATAATGAATGGAATAATTGTAACAACCCTAGTACTGGAGACTATTGATGATATTAAATTATAATGATAGTTACAATTTAATATGGTGAATAGAATGTGATGAAGAAATAAATTTGGTTTAAATTGTTTATTTAGATAAATTTGAGTTAATAAATTTACCAAGTGATGTATTTCAACATTTAATTGTTGAAATAAATGCAAATTGATGGAAATAAAGTTTTAAAAAAAATTATTTTGAGGTATTGGAGTGAAATTAGTCATTTACTATATTTTAATTAAGTCAATGTGATAATGTTGGTAATTATTGCTAATATTATCCTTTTTATTGAATATAAGAGAAAAATATGAAGAAAAAATGTCTTTTATTAAAATAAAAGATGAAATATTGTGTGAAAATATTATTTTGTTGTTTTAAAAGTGTTAGAATGATTTATTACAATTTATTTGACTAAGAGAGTAAATTTTGATCAAGTTATACTCTAAAAACAGTGTTTTTACACTAAAATTGTGTAGTTAAATATTGTTAAAAAATGGGGTTTTAATGTTAAAAATAAATTTTTATTGTTAAAATAAATTTTATTTTGTTGAGGAAACAATTTTTTTTTACATACACTTTTATGTATAAATTTAACTTTGCTTCAAAATAAGAAAATATGAGTTTATATTGTTAAAAAGGTGAAATGTATGCATTTACTTAGTAAATTTACTAAGCATTATTATTGGGCTTAATGGGTATATGGGTTAGATCCTAAACCCACTCCAGATGCCTCAGGAAAGAAGAAAATAACCGTACGTTGTTTTCCTCTTACTCGTTCCTTTCTTCTTCTTCTAAAACAAAAACAGAAAACCCATGGCTATCTCAATCTAAAACCAAATTTCACTAAATCTTTTGCAAATTAAAGAAGAGAGTCTTCAAACTATAGTATATACAAGATAATCACATCCAATACTAGGAATTTATTCATCAAATCTTGAGTTTGTATTGAAGTGTTTGTAACTTTTCCTCTTTTGTTTTGCATGTTCTTATTTTGCAATCTACAGGCTCTTGAAGGCCATTTCCTTTCAAAATCCGTCATATTATTGCTGAAACCATTGCTAAATAAAGTGGTAAGCAAGGTAAGAGTTTCTTACAGCAAGGTAAGAGTTTCTTACAGCAAGCTAAAGCTAAAAAAATCAAATTTTACTATCAATTGTTGATGGAATTGCTCAAATTATCGACTTTGTTTTCTGTTTTGCTGGCTGAAAAAACCCTATATTGAAAAAATCATATCTTCTTCAATTTTAAGCGAATTGATCTCAGATTTTGACATTTGTTGTAATCGGGTAGCAATATGTTTCTGGAAATTTTCATTGAATTTCGAGTTATTTTTCTATAGGAAATTATTGGTTGAAGTCGGCCAAAAATTGATCTTTGTGTTTTGGCCGAAAATAGGTCATATTAGAAAAATCATATCTTTTTCAATTTACTGCAAATTGATCTCACTTTTTGATGACTTGTTTTAGTCAGGGAACTTCGCATTTATGGAATTTTCATTTAATTTTGAGTTATTTTGCTGTAGGAAACTATTGGTTGAAATCGGCCAAGAATTTACCCCTGTTTGTTGATCGAAAATGCACCATATTCAGAAAATAATATCTTTTCCAGCTTTTAGTTAATTGATCTCAGATTTTGATATGTTGTTGTAGTCGGCAACACTACATTTCTGAAAAATTTTGTTGAATTTTGAGTTGTTTTGATATGGTACATTAATTCTTGAAATTGGTCAAAAACTGACCTCTGTATATTGGCCGAAAATACACCACTTTAGAAAATTATACCTTATTCAATTTTTAGCTAATTGCCCCAAATTCTTGATATGTTGTAGAAGTTTAGTTTCAAAATGTTTCTGAAAATTTTCATGAAATCATGAGCTGTTTTGGTACAGAAAATCCTTGTTTCAAAACAGCCAAAAATCTTGTTTTTTTGTGCTTGCCGAAAAGAGCTATGTTTGAAAAATCATCTCTTTCAGTTTGTAGTGAATTTCTCCAAATTTTAGATATGTTATTGTCATCATGATGTTGTATAACGCAGCAAAATATCACTGAAATCTGGGTTGTTTTGGTAACCCATACGACTGTCCAAAGTCAGTCAAAAACTCAGTTTCTTGGTTGATTTTCTTTTGCTTCTAATAGTACTTTCGTTAACTGTTTCACTACATATTTCGATGATTTTGAATATTGTATGAATTAGCTTGATGACGACAGTTTAAATCTTTTATCCGACCATGATTGGCTTGTTTTAAAAATTTTAAGAATTTAAATTTTATTTAAATTCTGTTTCAATCTAAATATCGATAAATGTCGATATTTGAAAAATTCGGTGGTTTTAATTGATTTTGGTTTCGAATAAGTTTATGTAAATTCTTTATAAGTTATGGTTGATTAAATAAATGTTTTAAGAAATTTTAAAGGGCTTTTAAGCATTTTTTTTAAGTATTTTATAAATAGATAATCTATTTAATGAACAGATTTTTCCTTATATAACTTATTTAAAAATCTCTAAAAATTGTTTAAAAATCCCGTTTTCTCTATAAAATTATTCTAAATATATTATAGCCTATTTGGATGATTTTCAGCATATAAGAATAAGATATTAAGCGATGTTGATATCTTTTCCTGCCGAGGACATGAGGCGGGGTTGTTATAATGAATTGATGATGGTTGTGATGTTTAAGATGGACTTTTACTTGTCGATGAAATGAGACAAGTTTTGATGTCACTTTAAACTCATCAAAGTATGAGACACGATGAGTTGGATGCTTTACACTCGCCAATGAGACGAGGCGGTGTATGTTTGATTTGGATTTTTATGACTGTTTTCTAATGTGGCATCGATTGACGATTAGTAAACCAATAGGTGCGAATGTATGGTATGGGACGTAAATTAACACCCACTGGGTTCCTATTCGAGATGTTGTGACACATTCAAGATGTTATTAGTACTACAAACCGAGTATAAGATTGGAATCATTACGATGTTCTTGATGTCATTACTAGATTCCAATCATCATGATGTTTGCTCGGATTTTATGATTTGGGTGTCATCGCGATATTCGACTATCGTCAATCAAGATGATCACGTTGCTAAGATGTTAATGACCCCACGTCATCACGATGTATGGTACCAAATAATAGTAGTACTAGTCAAGATGAAAAGCACGTGCAATTTCTATGAAGTTTTCTATGTTCGATTTCACCTTTTTGTGATGTGTTATTTGAGTATGGCCTTGAGTATGATATAGGCTACATTCATATTATTCTATATGGTGATTTCGATTATGATTTCCTTTAACTCTTAATGAGTTCTTATGATAGATTATGATGATTTGATGTTTCTTTATGAAGTTATTATATGGTTCTCATCCCTTATCCACTTTGCTTAGAGATGTCCTTAAGAGAAACCATATGCATGTTACTTATTGAATTCCTTTGAAATAGATAGATGAATCCCCGATGTCCCCTTTCTTATAAATGATATGATGAATAACATGTCGTTCCGTTGGTAACAACGGAGTGATTCTCACCATTCCGCTTGTTATTGAGATCCTTACAACTGATAAGTTTAGCTTGCCTGACCCGTGTGTTTTTCACTCGGGTCAGACCGAGTTGTAGGTTAGTTTGGATTGCTTCACTTCTTAGATCAGCTAGATCACTTTTGTTGGACTTATCATTTTGGCTTGGATGTCGTTTTGAGTCGTCTGCTTTTATGTGTCTTATTGTATATTATTTTGTAGGATGGGTGTATATGTGATTCGGTAGTCCATGCTACTTATATATGATGTATTATTATGGAGATGTATGGTGATGTATGTATTTATATATATATATATATACTCTGATTTGGGTTTGCTGTTCTGTGACTGATGTTTTCTATCTGCATGCATATTACATTATTTCTGAAATGGTCTGAATCCACCATAGTGTTCATTAGTTAGGGACTAAGCGTGTCTACCACTTATGAGGTAATAAAAAAATCAAGACATAATTGACATGATTAGCCCTTAACTAACGTGTTACTATGATGGTCGCCCTTAACCTGTCATATTCTCTGCATTGGTAGACATGATTACTTAGTAATTTTCTTTACTAATGTAGGTCTCGGGATGGGGCGTCACAGCTTTGTATAAGAACATTGTTTCAGAATATAATGTAATATATACAGAACAGCATACGAGATACCATACATCAGATATAATACATCCATGTACATCATCCCTTAATCATGATTAGTTTCACCTTAACCTTGCCTTGTCCCTTTTTAATTCACTTTTGGGTAGATAGAAAGGAATATGTCTAGGAATGTTAATTATATTCCGTAGTATTCCTCAACTTTTTCACTTGAATTGCTAATATATCTATTTACCTTGTGAATAATCACATCTTGTCTTATCTTTCAGCTATGTCGAGTAGAGTTAGAGGACGCTCTTCGACGGCAGGACCGTCCAGTGGTTCTCGTCCTGAAGGCGTATATATGTCTACCGATCAGATCCTTGAGCTTATTCGGAGCACTCAGCCTCCCGCTCCAGCTCACTCTTCTCCTCTGCACAAATCCGTGTTTCCGCGCATGTGTAGTGACTTCACTCATCTTGGCGGCAAGATCTTTAAAGGCACCGAGACTGTTTTAGAGGTTGAGGCATGGCTCAGTTCTTGTGAGCGTATCTTTAGTCGTATGGAGATCTCTAGTCATCACCGAGTCCTTGTAGCATTTAGTATGTTGCAAGAACGAGCTTTACATTGGTATGATCTTCTTATTGCTGAGATTGATGAGTCCACTCTTGAGTGGGATCAGTTCCGTGAGAGATTCGAACTAAATTTTATCCCAGAATCCGAGAAGGCTATTCTTGCTCGACGTTTCCTTGATTTCAAACAAGGAAAGTCGACCGTTTCTGAATATGTAGCATCTTTTGAAGCCTTGTCTAAGTATGGTCTGGAGCACATCTCTACTCCTTATAAGAAGAATCTTAAGTTCGTCTCCGGGCTTAAGAAATATCTGAAGAAGTCCCTCATGCTTCGCCTTGAGAATACCTTTGAAAAGCTTGTAGATGCGGCCCTTCAGCTTGAAGCGGTCGAGAAGGAGAAAGATAGTGATGATGAGGGTAATGTTCGGGGGAACCCGAATAAGAAGAAGTTTTTCTGCAAGCCGAAGCCATTCCATCCCAGTAAGAAGAAGAAACAGAGGGGATCTTCTTCTCAGTCTCGGTCTACTCCTTCAATAAGCCTTTTGCATGCTACAATTATGGTGCACCTGACCATCCAGTGAGGGAGTGTCCTAAGCCTAAGCGTTGTCTTTATTGTAAGAAGGAGGGACATTTAGTGTCAGCCTGTCCCAAAAAGGAGAAGGGTTCTCGTCAGGGTCATCTTAGTGTGGCTACTACCTCTAGAGGTGCTGCTCGGTCTAGAGGTACTTCCTCTTCTGTTTTAGAGCGCTCTATTTTATTCCATGATCGTTATATTCGAGTGCTTTTGGATACGGGTGCATCTCACTCATTCGTATCGAAAGAACTCGTTGATTCTTTGCAGTTAGATGTTTCTTGCATGCTTACTTCTTTACAGATTGCGAATCCTATAGGAGGATATGCAACTCTTAGTTTGCTTTGTGATGATGTTGAGATTTTGATTTTTGGCTTTTCTTTCCATGCGAATCTACACGTTATTCCTTTTCTTGGATTTGATATGATATTGGGAATGGACTGGCTAGTTCGATACGAGGCCAGGATTTTTTGTTTGGAGCGAGTCTTATATATTCGACATCCTGATTCTTCTGATCAGTTATCTCTTTCGCTTCGTGATTCCGATTGTGATTCCATGGCTTCTTTATTTGCTCTTGATTCTCGAGATGATGATGACGATGTATCCCGTATTCCTATCGTTTGCGACTTTTCAGATTTATTCGAGCCTGTTTCTGGTTTACCTCCTAAGAGAGCAATTGAGTTCCGTATCCATCTTATTTCGGTGCACAGCCAGTTAGTCGTCCTCCCACGAGGATGTCTACATGAGAGAATGGG
Source organism: Allium cepa (assembly GCA_030765085.1). Classification (NCBI taxonomy): domain Eukaryota; kingdom Viridiplantae; phylum Streptophyta; class Magnoliopsida; order Asparagales; family Amaryllidaceae; genus Allium; species Allium cepa. The sequence continues at coordinate 269,971,275 of CM060928.1, forward strand.
GAACTCAAAAAGCAACTTCTCGAGCTTGAAGCCAAGCATTTCATTTGTTCTAGTTCTTCACCGTGGGGAGCCATGGCAGTGTTCGTGAAGAAGTCCGATGGGACTCTTAGGCTTTGCGTCGACTATCGCAAGCTTAATGAGTTAACCATCAAGAACCGTTACCCTTTACCGAGGATCGACGACATGTTCGATCAATTAAGTAGTGCTAAGGTCTTTTCACAGTTAGACCTTGCCACTGGTTTTCATCATCTCTGAGTCGCGGAAGATAGTATTCCTCTCACCGTATTCCACACTCGCTACGGTTCTTATGAGTGGCTCGTCATGCCGTTCGGATTGACGAACGCACCTGCCTATTTTGTCGATCTTATGAATCGAGTATTCCGGGAATATCTCGATAAGTTCGTGCTTGTTTTCATTGATGACATTCTAGTATATTCGAAGCCCGAAGAGGACCATGCTCGACATCTTAGAATTGTTTTGAGTACTCTCCGAAAGCATCAACTCAAAGCAAAACTTTCTAAGTGTCACTTCTGGGAAAAGCAAGTGAAGTGCTTAGGCCATGTAGTATCTTCAGAAGGCATTTTCGTTGATCCTTCTAAGATCGAGGCTATTTAGAGTTGGAAGAGGCCCAAGAATGTTCACGAGATTCGTAGTTTTCTGGGTTTGGCTGGTTCTTACCGCCGTTTCATCAAAGACTTTTCCCGTATCGTGCTTCCACTGACTAGCCTTACGAGGAAAGGTGTTCGATTCATTTGGTCTGATAAGTGTGAGGCTTCTTTTCAGAAATTGAAGGAGCTTCTCACTAATTCTCCCATCCTTGTGGTTCCTGAAGGGAACCAGATCTTATCGTTTATACCGATGCCAGTCATAGTGGCCTCAATGCTGTTTTGATGCAGAGAGATCATGTTGCGGCCTATGCTTTTAGGCAGTTGCATTCGAATGAGGTTCGGTACGCTACTCATGATTTAGAGCTTGCAGCCATTGTCCTCGCTTTGAAGATTTGGCGTCATTACCTTTTGGGAGAGCACTTCGTCCTTTTTACCGACCATAATTCTTTAAAATATCTATTTTCTCGGAAGGAGCTTAATATGAGGCAGCAGCGTTGGCTTGAGTTTTCTTGCCTCATATGATTTTGATATTCAGTATACCCCGGGGAAGGGGAATCGTGTGGCAGATGCGCTTAGTCGCAAGCATTCGGCTGTTGTATCGATGATGTTGGCCGAATGGGATGTCCTTGAAACTTTATCTTATTGTGATATTCGTGATTGAGCTGCTTCTTTCGATTCACCTGTCTTATTATTTGGTATGGAAGCTTAACCTTCTCTTTTAGACCGTATTTCTGAGGCTCAACGGCGTGATCCCGAGACGTTGCGCCTTATTCGTCTTTGTGAATCTGAATCCCATGATGATGAGAAGAGGGATTTCAGTATTGATTCTCATGGTTTCCTTCGTTTGAAGGACCGTATTGTTGTACCTTCTAATTCATCACTTAGGCGTGACATTCTTGATGATTGTCATCATTCTAAGTATACTATTCATCCTGGCAGCAGCAAGATGTATGCCGATATGCGTCGCCTTTATTATTGGGAAGGCATGAAGCGTGATGTCGCAAGTTATGTGGGTAATTGCATAACTTGTCAGCTTATTAAGGCCGAGCATTAGCGGCTATCCGGTCTTCTTCAGCCTTTAGAGGTTCCGTTGTGGAAATGGGATCAAATTTCGATGGATTTCATTGATGGCTTACCTCGTTCGAGGTCAGGCCATAACAGTATTTGGATTGTTGTTGACCGTCTCACCAAGTCTGCACATTTTATTCCTATAAAGTCGAATAGGACGACATCTCTTTTATCGAAGCTATATACTAAGGAGATCGTGCGATTGCACGGTATCCCTTCATCTATTGTGTGTGATCGTGGTCCTCTTTTCACGAGTCACTTTTGGCAGAGTCTCCAGCAAGCTTTAGGCACGAAGCTTAAACTTAGCACAGCTTATCACCCATAGTCTAATGACAGACTGAACGAGTGAACGGTATTTTGGAAGACTTAGTTCGTGCTTGTATCTTCGATTTTGGTGGTAGCTGGGAGGATCATCTTCCTCTAGTTGAGTTTGCTTATAATAATAGCTACCAATCTTCTACCGGCATGGCTCCTTTTGAAGCCTTATATGGAGGGCCATGTCGTTCTCCATCTTGTTGGCTTGAGTCGGGGGAAAAGCTAATTTTAGGGCCCGAATCTATTCGAGAATCATCTGAGATGATCCATCCTATTCGTGAGAGAATGAAAGAGGCACAGAGTCGCCAGAAATCTTATGCGGACAACCGTAGAAGGCCTCTTGAATTCTCATTGGGTGACTTTCTTTTTATTAGAGCCTCTCCTCTGAAAGGAGTGGTACGCTTTAGCCAGACCGGGAAATTGGCACCCCGCTATATTGGGCCATTCCCTATCATGGAGCGTATCGGTCCGGTTGCTTATCGTGTAGTACTTCCCGATCAGTTTTCTGGAGTTCACGACGTATTCCATGTTTCTCAGTTAAGGAAGTGTCTTCGAGATTCTGATTCCGTGCTTGATACTCGTGCTTTAGAGAAGTTGAAAGTCTCTCCTGATCTATCTTATGTGCAGCATCCTTTGAGAGTTCTTGCTACGGAGACTAGACGTCTTCGGAACAAGAGTGTCCCGCTCGTGAAGATTCAATGGTCCAAATCCACCATAGTGTGCATCAGTCAGGGACTAAGCGTGTCTACCACTTATGAGGTAATAAAAAAAATCAAGACATAATTGACATGCTTAGCCCTTAACTAACGTATTACTATGATGGTCGCCCTTAACCATCCCTATTCCCTGCATTAGTAGACATGATTACTTAGTAATTCTCTTTACTAATGACTGCACTTGGGAAACCAAGGAATTCATCGAGCGATCGTATCCTGGTTTCTTATCTTCTCACTTTGATGGTAAGAATTTTTCATTCAATCTATCTAAATTCCTTTGTATAATGAAATAAATTATGTTGAATACAGATTTCCACTAGAAATTGCGAGGACGCAATTTTTATAAGAGGGGGAGTCTGTAACAACCCTGGTATTGGAGATTACTGATGATATTAAATTATAATGATAGTTATAATTTAATATGGTGAATAGAATGTGATGAAGAAATAAATTTGGTTTAAATTGTGTATTTCAAATAAACAATACGCATGGAGTTAAATATTGGGTTCAAAATTCATTGTTTGGTGTTTTGGTAAAATAAAATGGAAAATATGGGAATTTAGATAAATTTGAGTTAATAAATTTACCAAGTGATGTATTTCAACATTTAATTGTTGAAATAAATGCAAATTGATGGAAATAAAGTTTAAAAAAAATTATTTTGAGGTATTGGAGTGAAATTAGTCATTTACTTTATTTTGATTAAGTCAATGTGATAATATTGGTAATTATTGCTAATATTATCCTTTTTATTGAATATAAGAGAAAAATATGAAGAAAACATGTCTTTTATTAAAATAAAATATGAAATATTGTGTGAAAATATATTTTTTTGTTTTAAAAGTGTTAGAATGATTTATTACAATTTATTTGACTAAGAGAGTAAATTTTGATCAAGTTATACTCTAAAAACAGTGTTTTTACACTAAAATTGTGTAAAGTGTTAAATATTGTTAAAAAATGGGGTATTAATGTTAAAAATAAATTTTTATTGTTAAAATAAATTTTATTTTGTTGAGGAAACAATTTTTGTTTGCATACACTTTTATGTATAAATTTAACTTTGCTTCAAAATAAGAAAATATGAGTTTATAGTTTTAAAAAGGTGAAATGTATGCATTTACTTAGTAAATTTCACTAAGTATTATTATTAGGCTTAATGGGTATATGGGTTAGATCTAAACCCACTCTAGATGCCTCAGGAAAGAAGAAATTAACCGTACATTGTTTTCCTCTTACTCGTTCCTTTCTTCTTCTTCTAAAACAAAAACAGAAAACCCATGGCTATCTCAATCTAAAACCAAATTTCACTAAATCTTTTGCAAATTAAAGAAGAGAGTCTTCAAACTAGAGTATATACAAGATAATCACATTCAATACTAGGAATTTATTCATCAAATCTTGAGTTTGTATTGAAGTGTTTGTAACTTTTCCTCTTTTGTTTTGCATGTTCTTATTTTGCAATCTACAGGCTCTTGATGGCCATTTCCTTTCAAAATCCATCATATTATTGCTAAACCATTACTAAATCAAGTGGTAAGCAAGATAAGAGTTTCTTACAGCAAACTAAAGCTAAAAAAAATCAAATTTTGCTATCAATTGTTGATGGAATTGCTCAAATTATCGACTTTGTTTTCTGTTTTGCTGGTTGAAAAAATCCTATATTGAAAAAATCATATCTTATTCAATTTCAAAAGAATTGATCTCAAATTTTGATATGTTTTTGTAATCGGGTAGCAGTATGTTTCTAGAAATTTTCATTGAATTTCGAGTTATTTTGCTATAGGAAATTATTGGTTGAAGTCGGCCAAAAATTGATCTTTGTGTTTTGGCCGAAAATAGGTCATATTATAAAAATCATATCTTTTTCAATTTTTAGCAAATTGATCTTACTTTTTGATAAGTTGTTGTAGTCATGGAATTTTCATTTTTGGAAATTTTCATTTAATTTTGAGTTATTTTGCGGTAGCAAACTATTGGTTGAAATCGGCCAAAAATTTACCTCTGTTTGTTGATCGAAAATGCACCATATTCGAAAAATAATATCTTTCCCAGCTTTTAGCTAATTGATCTCAGTTTTTGATATGTTGTTGCAGTCGGGTAACACTACATTTCCGAGAATTTTTGTTGAATTTTGAGTTGTTTTGATATGGTACATTAATGCTTGAAATTGATCAAAAACTGACCTCTGTGTATTGGCCGAAAATACACCAATTTAGAAAAATTATACCTTATTCAAATTTAGCTAATCGCCCCAAGTTTTTGATATGTTGTATAAGTTTAATTGCACAATGTTTCTGAAAATTTTCATGAAATTATGAGCTGTTTTGATATAGAAAATCCTTGTTTCAAAACAGCCAAAAATCTTGTTTTTTTGTGCTTACCGAAAAGAGCTATGTTTGAAAAATCATAACTCTTTCAATTTGTAGCGAATTTCTCCAAATTTTGGATATGTTATTGTCATCATGAGGTCGTATAAAGCAGAAAAATATCGCTGATATATGGGTTGTTTTGGTAACCCAAACGACTGTCCAAAGTCAGCCAAAAACTCAGTTTCTTGGTTGATTTTCTTTTGCTTCTAATAGTACTTTCGTTAACTGTTTCACTACATATTTCGATGATTTTGAATATTGTATGAATTAGTTTGATGATGACTGTTTAAATCTTTTATCCGACCATGATTGGCTTGTTTTGAAAATTTCAAGAATTTAAATTTTATTTAAATTCCGTTTCAATCTAAATATCGATAAATGTCGATATTTGAAAAAATCGGTGGTTTTAATTGATTTTGGTTTCGAATAAGTTTATGTAAATTCTTTATAAGTTATGGTTGATTAAATAATTGTTTTTAAGACATTTCAAAGGGCTTTTAAGCAATTTTTTTTTTAAAGTATTTTATAAATAGATAATCTATTTAATGAACATATTTTTCCTTATATAACTTATTTAAAAATCTCTAAAAATTGTTTAAAAATCCCGTTTTCTCTATAAAATAATTCTAAATATATTATAGCCTATTTGGATGATTTTCAGCATATAAGAATAAAATATTAAGCGATGTTGATATTTTTACCTGCCGAGGACATAAGGCGGGGTTGTTATGATGAATTGATTATGGTTGTGATGTTTAAGATGGACTTTTACTTGTCGATGAAATGAGACAAGTTTTGATGTCACTTTAAACTCATCAAAGTATGAGACACGATGAGTTGGATGCTTTACACTCGCCAATGAGACGCGGCGGTGTATGTTTGATTTGGATTTTTATGATTGTTTTCTAATGTGGCATCGACTGACGATTAGTAAACCAATAGGTGCGAATGTATGGTATGGGACGTACATTAACACCCACTGGGTTCCTATTCGAGATGTTGTGACACATCAATATGTTATTAGTACTACAAAACAAGTATAAGATTGGAATCATTATGATGTTCTTGATGTCATTACTAGATTCCAATCATCATGATGTTTGCTCGGATTTTATGATTTGGGTGTCATCGCGATATTCGACTATAGTCAATCAAGATGATCACGATGCTAAGATGTTAATGACCCCATGTCATCACGATGTATGATACCAATAATAGTAGTACTAGTCAAGATGAAAAGCACGTGCAATTTTCTATGAAGTTTTCTATGTTCGATTTCACCTTTTCGTGATGTGTTATTTGAGTATGGCCTTGAGTATGATATAGGCTACATTCATATTATTCTATATGGTGATTTCGACTATGATTTCCTTTAACTCTTAATGAGTTCTTACGATAGATTATGATGATTTGATGTTTCTTTATGAAGTTATTATATGGTTCTCATCCCTTATCCACTTTGCTTAGAGATGTTCTTAAGAGAAACCATATGCATGTTACTTATTGAATTCCTATGAAATAGATAGATGAATCCCCGATGTCCCCTTTCTTATAAATGATATGATGAATAACATGTCGTTCCGTTGGTAACAACGGAGTGATTCTCACCATTCCGCTTGTTATTTAGATCCTTACTACTGATAAGTTTAGCTTGCCTGACCCGTGTGCTTTTCACTCGGGTCAGACCGAGTTGCAGGTTAGTTTGGATTGCTTCACTTCTTGGATCAGCTAGATCGCTTTTGTTGGACTTATCATTTTGGCTTGGATGTCGTTTTGAGTCGTCTGCTTTTATGTGTCTTATTGTAAATTATTTTGTAGGATGGGTGTATATGTGATTCGGTAGTCCATGCTACTTATATATGATGTATTATTATGGAGATGTATGGTGATGTATGTATTTATATATATATATATACACTCTGATCTGGGTTTGCTGTTCTGCGACTGATGTTTTCTATCTGCATGTATATTACATTATTTCTGAAATGGTCTGAATCCACCATAGTGTGCATTAGTTAGGGACTAAGCGTGTCTACCACCTGTGAGGTAATAAAAAAAATCAAGACATAATTGACATGCTTAGCCCTTAACTAACGTATTACTATGATGATCGCCCTTAACCAGCCCTATTCTCTGCATTAGTAGACAAGATTACTTAGTAATTCTCTTTACTAATGTAGGTCTCGGGGTGGGGTGTTACAATAATTATTGATGGGTTTAATTAAATAGAATTTTGGAAATTTAATTTATAATTGTTGAATTTAAGGAAATTGAGGAACTTATCAATTTTAAATCAACGGTTACATTTTTTAAATTAGTATAAATGTTTAGGAAAATTTAAAATGACAAGAATTGTCGATTATAGGATTAAAATTGAAGGTTGATTTAATTAATTCATTTTTTATTTATTTAATTAATATAATAATAGCCATTTTGGCCACCGACTCGGTTTTCGACGAAACAAGTTTCATCGGATCCGTAACAGTGCATTATTATAGGATTTCAAGTTTCGTAGCGATCGGACTTATCGTTTGATCGTACGGACTCGAAACGCCTTGAAATAAATTAAATTAAAATCAACTGAAATCAATTTGAAAAATATTGATTTTAGCATAACTTCTTCATACGTTGGAATTTGGGCTTGAAACTTGTTCCATCGCGTTTAAAATATTTAAAAACATCTATTTTAATATATGGGTTGACCCAATTTTGTTCCGGAGTCAGAACAGGCTTTTTGAGCCACTTTGGAGTTAGCGCGTATATCCAACCTTATCCATCCATTCTAATTTCTGACCTACCTATATAAATCCCGTTATAAACCCTAGCAGCCTCTATTCCTCATTTCTATACATACAGAAACTTCTGTGCTCCCCTTCTTCAATGGCTGTAAACTCTAATTTATCCAATTCAAATTTCAATTCAAAAATCAAAGTCAAAAATCCAAACACCTCAGAAAAATTCAGAAAAAATATATATTGAACCTCTCGAAGAGCGCAAGTCAGATTTGCAGTTTGTTTCTCGATCTGAGTTTTTGTGTGGCCAGAATTCGAGGAAAAAATCTCAGCCTTTCATCTCGTCGTAATCAACTGCGATGGATCCCCAAATCGTTTCTGGGTTTTGGAGAGGAGGCCGAGGGGATCGCATCTAGGTGATTAGTTTGTCAATTGGACGGTTAGATGCAGTGTAAAATTCGACCTAGGGTTTACTTTTGGTGGCGGCGTTTGGCCATCTGGGCGTTAGGAGAGGTATGGTCGGGGGTGCCTCAACGTGGGAAGGCCGATAGTGGTGGTGCCGAAGTCTCTAGTGTCGTATTTGAGGAGGAAGCGGTGGTCAAATGATGGGTCAAAGTGGAGGTAACAGCGCGTTTTCCTTCTAGTTCGATCGTGCCTGCGTTGCGTGGAGATGTTGTGGTGACGACGTGGCAAGTGTGATGAGTATTGTTTTCTTTTTGTTTTAATTTAAATTTAATTTTTCAATTGCTTAAACTAATATAATTTTTGCGTACGAACTCTGTTTCACACGCGGTTTTCTCCGCTAGGTTTGCATTGGAATTCCGGACATTTTGGCGTTGGTTTGGACGGATTTGGAGGCTGTACAAATTTTGGGTTTAAATTGGATTTGAATTCAATTTAAATTCAAAAGGTGAGTGTTTTAACCCACTCACAACTTCTAAAATCTCTTATGTTTGTTAAATTGATATATGATGTGATTTGAAATTTATTTATGGTTGTTTGGCATATTTTAATTATTATCCCAGTAAAATTAAATTATTTAATTTAATTGTTATTTAATTTTTCATTGCATATGAACCGCCAGTTAAATTTTTATTTATTTATTTATTCCATATTAACTGCGAGCTAAATTGTTATTTATTTTTATTACATATAAATTGCAGTTAACAGTATAATTTATTTTTGAATATAAACCGATAGTAGATACCTGTTAGTTATCACCTGTCATATATTGATGTATTGTTTGAATTTGGATGATGATTGTGATAAATGGATGTATGATTTTATGATGGATGAATGGATGTTTATTTATATCATCATAAACTGCAAGTTGTTATGCATTTTATTGCATTTGGGATTGCGGTTTGAAATGATATATAACCGTAATTTTATTCTAAATTACGGATTGAAATAATAAATATCTGTATCACTTGACCATAGGATAGAAAAGTATATACAGGCACCGCGGTCTATATATATATATATATATAATATTTTGAAATGATTTTCTATGGTTTTGGAAAGGAATACACGGTTTAATAAATATTAAATTTTTGATGTTATAGAAATATTATTTTACATACGTATAGTTAAATCCTTGAATTTAAGCTATGTATAAAATTGATTAATAAAAAAATGAGTTTAATAATGGAGTTTGATTGTTTTATATTCTATGGTTTAGTACCTATTTGAGATATTGTATACATAGAGTTTTTAATTGACTTAAATGAAATTCAAGTTGGGAGATAAATATGAAATTGGTTTAAATTGAATTATTTAAGAATTGCACTTGAATAAATTTTGATTTGGAATTTAAATAAAAATGGAGATTTTAAATGGATATGATTCTTATAACTTGATTCGGTTTAAAGTAATTTAAATGAATATAAAATTGAGATAAATGAATTTATCAAGTTAAATAAATTGAAAGAATATCCAGTTGTTTGAATTTAAAAGTTTTACTTAAATTATATGGGATTTATTAAGTAAACGTTTCAAATCGAAATAATAGCAATTGAATTTGATATATATGGAATTATCAAAGAATTAGTTTTGAAATGGTGGAATATTTAAAGCTTTGAAATATATGGAAATTTGAAATGGTTATTTGGAGGTTCAAATTTGAATTTGGAATTTATTTATGAAATTAAAGAAGCTATTTCATTATATAAAGTAATTTAATATTTAAACCATTTAAGTAATTGAAGTTATGTTTCAAAGCTATGTGTTTTCAAGCTATATAGATTTGAAAGTGCTATGATTTTAGAAAAAGGATATATTTCAAAAAAAAATGATATCATATTGATTTGGGTTTTAAAACGAAAATGATATCGTATTTTAATGGCTTTGAAATGAAATATTTATTCTGGTCTTGAAGTATAATTATTTTAAATTGACCGCGGTGTTATAATAACGTTTGGTTGTTGAAGAGACCGGGATCGGAAGTTGTCATACTCTCGCCAACCCCAAAAACCACTTTAACAACCATGTACACGGTGGAGATTCCAGAATGAAGTAGGATGGTGGCGGCGTTTCCTTTGAGGTAAATACGTGGACCCGACTCCCGTGAGTTGGCATAAGGTGGCTAAAACAGGAGCGATCGACGGATTAAGAAGGTAGCCCCTTTTATCGGACACATCCCTTCGATATTCTACTCTGACTTTGGATTTATTTGGTGGCCACTTTGATTTCTTTGATTTGGAGGTGTGGCTCGAGGTGGGCGGTAGGTGCGGCTACGCGTTACCACGACCCGGAAGCGTAATTGGTATATATACCCGGCATTGCCTAGTTGTGCCGTGTCACCTACCTTAGCGCGCCTTGTACGAGTTTCTATTTGTGTCGTACTTATGGAGTATCCTCTGGTAGCCTCCCGATCAGGAGGTATTACGGTACTGTACAGACTATTGGCATTATTTGTGTTAAGGGGAATATTGGGTCACTCCTTAACTCTATTTAAAAGTAAGTTTATTTTACTAATAGACATTATTATAATAGTGAAATATTACTACATAGTAAATAATTTAACGGATCCTTAGGAGATGTGAATCTCGAGCATCTCTTGAGTCACTGCACTCACGTTGACACTGAATAGGAGATGTCAAATCCCGTAAACATCACTGACGCCGTTTCACTCATATTTATTCATGTTGATTTAACTTACATAAGATCTTTTAGTTCTGACTCGAATGTTTTGTCTTTTCAATTCGCTCGGGTCAGTCCGAGCATTTCAGGATCGAAGACTTTATTTCTGGAGGACAAAGATGAAGATTTCAATATTATTAAATTATATTGTTCCACTACACACTGTATCCCGCAGCATCGATTTTTATTCGTTGGTATGTGCAACTTTGATATATATTGTATAAGTAAAATCGAATATTTTGTAAACAGCTTCATGAATTGTATATTTGATTATTATATTTTATCGTTCCGCTGTAAGATTCTATTTTGGTTTTTTCTTCCCCTGCTTTTTCTTATTTACCCATAGCAATCCGCCCTTCCGTATAGTTTGAATTGGCACGTGTGTCGATTTAAAGCGTGCGAAAAGGCAGGGCGTTACATTGAAACTTTCCTTTTTCCATCTGACACTCCTCCTCTCATCTTTCCTTTCCACTGGTTCTTCCTATCACTCTTTTGCGCCACATCTCCTTTCTTCTCAGTATCAGCAAGTAAAGTCATCTTTACCAATCCCTCAAAAGTGGCTCCCATCGAAATGTGGCTCACTGCCAAACTCTACAGTGGCTGACTCAAACCCTTGGCAAACTTCAGCGCCTTCTTGTGAGGAGTATTGATCAGGTCTAGTCCAAATCTGGCAAACTCATTGAATTGATTAACATATTCCTTAACTCTCATATCCCCTTGCTTGAGCTGTATAACTTTCTCTAGCTGCACTCCCTCTTCAGCCTGCGATAAAAAAAATTCTCGAACCTAGTACGAAAATACACCCAAGTTAAATTATTAGCCTCAGCCTCCACAATCTCCCACCAACAAAGATCCTCTCCCTACAACTGGCATGAAGCTAACTACCTCCAAGCCAAGTCCTCCAATCCTATAAGTCTAAATATCCACTCACAACAATGGATCTAAGCTCTTGCCTCAGTATATGACTCGGTGCCAAGATACGGCTTGCCTCCTAAGCTGGTGTTGTCCTTGCATAACTTGGGAAAATCGGGAATGCCTGGCGGATGGTCTGGAGCCCCTTCCGTCGGAGCAGCATCCCTAGCTGGTGGCATTGCTTGTGCTGTAGCCTGCAAATAACGTCTGAACCAAGCAGTCATATTAAGGCCTAGAACTTCAAGGATATCTTGCGATTCAGATATTTCTGTCCGTGGATATTAAAAAGATGGGATTAGGTACTCCACAAATAGTTCAATAGATAGGGAGGAAGAGATATGAGGGACCCATTTCTAAATTTTTTTTCCAAAATATATACATATACTTTTAAAAGTATTATTTGGAATACCCTATAAAAATTATTTTAAAACCATTATATTTTTAAAATAATTTTAGGATTACCGAAACATTTGCTTTGATACCAATTGTGACACTCTGTACCTTTAGACACCCCAAAAATCGAACATGACTAGAAGCATGGGTGGTCTGGTGAAATAAAACTCCATAACATAGCATAGAGACTAAGGAAAAAAACATAAAATGATAAAAATATTATAGTGGAAGAAAACTTTCACTAATTATAAATTAATAGCAAAACAGCATCATCAAAAACAACATAATCCCAAATTTATTTCTAAAACCAAAAGTACTAAGTAGTCTCCACCAAAACATAAAACGTAACAAATTCACAATATAAGTCCCTATGTATAAAGTGAAGTACGGAAAAGAGAAAAGAAGTACATGAAACAAAAGAAACAAAAGCTGAACATAGCGACTGCTCCAATGACCCTCCAAGCTGCAAAGAACTGCATCCTAGACCCGCCCTCTTGTGATTAGGGGAAAATAAGAAAAATAGGAATGTGTCAGACATAAAATCTAGTGCATGAGAAATAAAATGAAGAAGAAAGAATAAAAAAGTTTAATTCCAGGTCTTTTTCGGATATCGCAGAAGGTGAATAATATAATGCAGTGAATCCTTCTTAGATACAGTTCCTAAGAAGCCGAAGTCCATGGTCACTCTAGGGAAGTCAACCATGCAGTAATATTAAACGTCAATTGGTCCGTCAGACCTGTAATCCTTACCTATTCACATGCTACAGCGTGAAAGTCATGCTCTTCATTCGTGCATTGTGACTAAATGCCTCTTACGTCTGACCAGCGCCAATTCAAACAACCTCGCAAGACCCCGAAGTTACGCTCAGGCTCCGCCAAACTGAACTCCTATCCTCCTGTCTCCTTGATCACAAACGTGGACTTGCCCCGATCCAAAGTGTCGGTCCTCCGAAAGAGCGTCCGCATCTGGGTTGGCTGTGCAAAATCCCCCAACGATCTGCCTAAAGAAGCCGACGTTGGAGCACACTTGTCATGTTCCTTCCGCGTCAATCTGCATGAAGAAGCCTACGATTGTGGATGTTATCTATCCTACGTACTAGCTACCTATGAAAAGTAACAAACATTCTTGCGAACCTACTTGCTCGCTCCTAGTACGTACAACCAAAACTATATTTTGGTCTTAACTGCATAAAACACATATCCAGACCTTTACAAGGTCTGCCAACCAAACTACTTCCAGATTAATTAATTTTACCGTTACAGTTTAATATTGTTTATTTCCATTAATCTGCTTTAGGCCATTTTTACATCCGTTTTGGTTATTTCACAACTTTCTTTTTTTTACATAAATTATATTTCAATTTCACGTCCTTTCAGTCCGTATGGTTTGTTTGTAATTTTTATATCATTTTGTTACCGATTTACACTAGCCTTTATGGTCCATTTAATTTATACATTTTTTCCACCCTAATTTACGTCTCCTTTTAGAGATTTAATGTGTACAAAAATTTTATCCAATAGCCGCAAACCATTTAATTACACAAAATTACACTTTTACATTTTTAGGCCATATATGAAACAAGCAATAATGCAAATTACACTTCCCAGTTTTGTTCCAAAACCATATTTAAAATTATGTAATTATATCAATCAAAACCATAATTTTATACAAGTAACATATTCTGAATTTATTCAATTAACTAGTTCTACCACTAGAAATTGAATAACAATTCTGATTCAGTTTTAATTAAACCAATCCTATTTACGCCATGAAACGTGAATAACAATTTGTTTGTTTCAAATTTCAAGCCAAACATGAATTAGAATTGAGAAGTGGAAGAAGAATAAGAAGATACAATAATTTACATAAATTTCAATCTTATTTATACCATAAAGCGTGAATAGACAATTTATGTGTCTCTTATTTTAAACCAAATATGAATCAGATTTGAGAAGTGGAAGGAGAAGAAGTTGCAACAATTTACATCTATTCTCAATTAATAACAGAAATTAATTCATATTAACGTGATAGAAAAGAACTGAAATTGAACTACTTTAATTTTTTATTTCATATTAATTCCCACTCACCTGACACTTGAGCTTGCATAAATTTGAAAAAAGCTTTACATTAATCTTTCACCTTTTGATTCTTCTAAATTCCCCAAATTGCTTGAATATATATAGATAATTTAATTTGGTAAAGATTTGTTTATTTAGTAGAGAAAAGGAGGTAGAATAATACACACTAATTGGCTGTAAAATTATGGCGACGGCTGAATAAGAGCTTAGTTCATGTTAGATGGTTTATTTATATATTGTTTGAGTAAATATAATCCATTAGATTATTTTAGATTAAATCTGGTTCTTTCATACACTTAATGGTTATCCATTCTAGCCCATATACATCACTCAACCAATAAAATTTAGTCATCTCATCATGTTACATCACTGGAGCGAATGAGAAGCCACCACATGTCAGAAACAACGCTGAAATACGTAGAAAAATCGCTGGAAACGCGAACCAGCTAAAAAAATATCGCTCTAGATTTTAGGCATAATGGAACTTGATCCTTGGCCACTAAGAAAGTCAACATATGCCTTTACCATTGTACCAAATGCGTTTTTAATTTCTTTTTAATTGTATTTCCCATAAAATATCATGATGTTACATAATGAGTCAAAAGAATAATCAAAAAAATAATATCGAACGTCCCATAGGGTTCGGTATCACTGATCCATTTATTCCAAATTTTCATTATACAAAACTACGTTTTTAAATCTCAGTATTGATATTAAGTTCTCTCAAAATCTCATTTAATTCGAAAAGTTCATATTTTAAAATCGCTTATTTGATTTCAAAGGAATCTTTGTTCGAACCATCAATAAATTTCAAAACCAGTAAATTCCTTTTATTTCTAAGAATCTAAATTCTACTTTAATACCATGGATACTATAAAGAAATTTGTAATTTCCAAATACCTTTTAAAACACCAAATTAGAAGTATATTATTCTCCATCGAAGGATATTTTCTAATTCCAAATAAATAATTTCAAAATCAATATTTAAAATCCTTATTTATTTTCAATCCTGTTAAAACACCTTTGGAAAACAATTTATTAAAATCGGATTTTTCTTTTTATGAAATCTTTTGAATATTGCATATTAAAATTTCAACTTATAAAATTTAATTTAATAATATTCTGAATTCCTTATTTGCTTCCTAATCCTTTTAAACCACTTTGAAATAATTATTTATCAAACTATAATTCATTTTATATCGAAAAAACTTCGAACTATTTAACACTAAATTATCGATATATAACAATATATAAAGTTCACTCATATGACTAAATTCAAAAAAAAAATTCAAAATAATTTAACTTAAACACCATTGTAAACATTTCCAAAAGATTAAAATCAATTTCTCAATATTTAAAATCGAATACAAAATAAATTACTTCCACAGGTTATACTTAGCAATATGTATGACAAGCTTTCATCAATAATATTTTCAAACAGTAAATAATTTACGTTCAACTTATTATTATTCCAAAAATATTATTTTATAAAATTTCACGTTTATTCAATTCTTATAAAATAAATTCATTGATTTGGAATACAAGTTTTAAATCATTTCTCCAAAAGTCCATACAAATATTTATTTTCTTTTATTGCATTATAATTGTAAATCATAAATAAATATAACATAAATCTATTTACAAAAACAAATATATGAGTTCAAACTTCCAAAATTAATTTCTTTTAGAAGTTTCATTAAACTATTGACCTTTAAATATACATCATTTCTTTTATATAGCACAAAACTATTTATTATTTTCAATGATAATTTATATAGAACATTCCTTACATACGAAATTATATTTTGAATCAAATACCAAATTTAAATCATACTGGTTTTCACCAAATGGATTTTCAATTTAAAACATTTCCAAATCCATAATATTTGTTTTAAAATTAACATTTAGAATTCTTAAATATGATCAAAATTAAAAAAAAAGCATCATTTCCGAAAAGACTATAATTCAAGCCAAAATCTCCTTTTATAAAATACTTTCAAAATCATTTTACTCAAGATTTCCCCTTCTAATGAACGTTAAATACTGCAACAATCAACCGTGCAAACAATATGTAATGTGTACTCTACAATCAAACAAATTATGTTCAACAATAAGGGATTAAAACCATCTCTAAAGGTATTAGCAACATTATTCCAACCATCTTGATCCATTTTCAATCAAATTTATCACACATAATCAACAAAGATATGCAGTGGAAACAAAGGCTGGAACGTATAATAGACATACAAGTTAAGATGTAACTCACTAAAATGAAGAATTCAAGAATAAATTAATGTGCAACCACAGACCAGTTTTCCCTCACTGCTCCAGCCTCTGCTGCCATCAACAACCGCCAGATCACCTACCCCAACCGCACACATAGCCACCTCAACACACACAACCGCCATCGTCGACACCTTCAGCCCTGCGCACGTCACACAAGCCTTCGCCTGCATCGAGAGCCAGCTCCGCCTTTATCTGCTTGTGCTAGCATCATCTCGTCGCCATAACTCCACCTCGCCACGAGCGCAGCCTCTGACATTGTCACGCCGCCTTGCTTCAATCGCTCAAGCCTGGCCGTGCGCCACCTTCACCTCCGCATGCTCTCCCTCTCCCTCTCCCTCTCTTCCCGATTCCGTTCGTTTTTTTTTTTCATTTCCTCACATTTCGATTTGGAGGATTTAGGAGATTTAAAAAGGACTAGGAGAGAAAAGGTATTCCAAGAAATTTTTGAGGGACATATGTGTAAATTTCATACTGGCGGATAGAGATACGAGCTCGGTTGCTTTGGCGTGGTTTTTTTGGTTGGTTGAGAAGAATAATGAAGTTGAACTGAAGATTGTAGATGAAATCGATAAAATTGTGAAAGAGAGAGGAGACAGTGATAACTACGATGATAGCAATATAGTGTTCAAACTAGAAGCGATTAAAATGACGGAGTACCTTTAGGCAGCACTCTCTGAAGCTTTAAGGATGTATCCTTCTGTTCCTGTGGATCAGAAAGAGGGAACGATAATTTATTTCCAATTCTGAATAAATCAACGTTGATCAACATATTGTAATATGTAATAATTAATATTTCAGGTGGTAGAAGATGATGTGTTTCCAGATGGAATTGTACTGTAAAGATTTTGCTTATTATCAGATGAAGTATGTTGCAGCTTATGTATATCTCGAGATCATGTAAAAGTTGTTGAGAATCATCCAGTGGAGCCGAAGCTAGCCTTGACGATGTATATGAAGCATGGATTGAAAGTAGTACTTGAGAAGAGAGAGCAGAAAGTACTTCATTGAACATGCATAACATAGGTGACTTATTTGTGCATTTCACGGATATAAAAATAAATGCATTGTAAGGTATATACATGCATTTGTACTGTATGCATGTATAATGAGTTATATACACATTCCGTTTATTGATTCTGGAAACAGAGGGATTAGTCATGTATGTAGTATTCAATTTTCATATTATACAACTGAATGAATTATGCACCTTAACGATTGTTGACTGTGTATAGAAACAATTAAAAAAACATCCCCAGATTTCCAAAACTCCTTTCTTAATAATCTCCCTTTTTCATTCCTAATATGGATTTGCTTTGTGCAGCCTACATATTGTATCACTTATCTTCTAATCACAAACACTACAACGAAATAGAAGGAATAAATTCAAACAAAAGATGATTTCAAAACAAAATGCAAGCAATAAACATAAAGATTACCAGCCATATAAGCTTGGGTATAGCCAAAATGATGAGATGGTGCATGAAGTCTAGAAGTGCAACAGTGGGTTGAAGTCCTTGACTGTATAGAGATACGGCAAGGTGTAACGTTGGTGTTACAGCTCCCTGATTCCTTGTGCTAGATTTGGGACTAAATTTATCATAAACCACATAATTATATTCAACAATCTTTTCTAATTCCCAAGTCAAATTACATGTGCAAAAAAAGCAATAGCGAAAGACATATTGATTACCATTTTGAGAATTGTATCAAACCCCGTTGAATCATCCTAAAGGTCGTGATAAACTTTGTAGAATTTCATGGAGGAAATAGATGAATGTTTTTGAAAGAAAAACAATAGGAAAAAGAGCTTAAAAAGTAAAGAGATGAGAACAAGACTTAAACATATCCATATTTACAAGCTAATAACCAACTATAAATCATAACATAGTGGAGCCAGTGTTAAGTAAGAATTGCACTACATGACAGCTGACACTCTGATGACAAGATAAAAGTTGCTATTCAGCTAAATGACGTGGGTAGCTGAGGCAATGAACACAAAAGTGCACTAATTAACCATATAGGGAAGAAGTTCATATTGTTTTCCCAATAACCATTAGCTCAAGCTAAATCAACTGGCATTGGTCTTCTGGTGCATACCTATATGCATTTCAACTTGAACAAATGGTATAGCAAAAACTTGAGTTTCTTTCAGACACTTTATAAATATTTCTTTCAAACAAACTACTGCAAATTTTGTTCGAATTTTACATAAACACGCATAACATGTAATACTACTTGTTCAACTACATAAGATCATATTTTACAACATCAAATTAATCATTCAAGATTAGTATGCCTAGCTCTCATTTCATTCTTGTTTACCCCAAGCACATCCATCAATCTAATCACCACCATTTCAAACAACACAAACATTGCACCTTCATATAAACTACCCATCGGTAACCTCACCTCACCTTCCTTACTCTCACCTTCTTCATCTGCCATAGTCTGCGCATCCAAATGAACTACAGCGTCTGCAGTTACCTTGACGTCATCAGGTCTGGCAGTAAGTAGAACCACACGGGCTCCGCTCTCCTGGGCGACTTTGACGATAGCATCGACGATGGAGAAGGAGCCGGGACCGGCGGAGGTGATGAGGAGGTCGCCGGCGGAGATGGGCGGAGTGGTGATGTCACCTATTAAGTGGCTGGAGAGGCCTAGGTGGTAGAGGCGCATGCAGAACGAGCGCAGCATCAGGCCTTCGCGGCCGACGCCGTGGAGAAAGATTCGATTAGATGTCGTGGCGACGGAAGAGATTTCAGTGCTTAGAGTTTGTAGTGGAGAGGATGAAGTGAATACTGACTGAATTTGTCTACAGACTTGGGCGGCCATCGTTGAAGCGGGGTTGTCTGACGAATTGGAGTGGCTATCCATTTTATATTACTCAATCCTCGTCGAAGTTTGTGATGAAAATGTGGTACGAAGGCTGAGATTTTAATATATTGACCGAAACCGAATAGGGATTTAAGATATTTCTGTATTTTTTGTGATTTTGGTCGAGTGTGATAATTGACGTGGGGGGAGATTTACACGTAAACGTCTAATCCACGTTTTTGCACGCCACTGCTGTTTTTTTTATTGCCACGTAGTAGCCCAATCTAAAAGGAATATTTGTATTTGTTTGTTTTAAACTGTTTTAAGTATTTTTAACTAAATATTAATAAATTGTTATACAGAGACAAGAGTAATACAGCTGCACTACGGTGTTGGAACTGACTGTTTAGTTTTAAAGTTTTGAAAATAGAACATTTGTTACAATTTATCATTAATTTCAATTAACATGATTAAATATTTGATAAATTTTATTTACAGAAAATTAGGGAAATGAAAAACTTTGAAAAAAATTATGCTGAAGGACACCAAGTTTTATTTTTAGGCTGAAAACAAATATTAGTTATAATTAGCATTATATTCAACTTTTACACTATACAAAATGCTAGTTATATTTAGCATTATATTCAGTTTTACACTATACAAAATGTTAGTTATAATTAGCATTATCCTTCAGTCTAAAAAATAAACTTGGTGTCCTTCAGCTTAATTTTTTTTCTAAGTTTGTTATTGTGCCTATTTTCCTGTTTTATTTATTTATTATTGGAAACAAGTGGTAAAAATATTTAAGAGAAACAATAATACTCATTAGGATACAAACAAAACAAGATTTCAAAAAATTATCGAAATCCACCTAAATGGAAGATATTATTGATTCAGTGCACAAAACTAATCTTTTCTTCCACGATTTGGCAGTTAATAAATTTAGCGCACAAAAACTAACCAAATTTTAAAACTTAAAAGGGTGTTTAAGAAAACTTCCCACTAAATTTTATATTTTTTAATCAGAAAAAAAAGCACAGGGATAGAAAAAAATATTAGGCTACAGGACAATGAGTTTGATTTTTAGGCTGAAGGACAATGCTAGTTCTAACTAGCATTTTGTATAGTGTAAAACTGAATACAATGCTAGATATAACTAGCAATCTGTATAGTGTAAAAGTTAAATATAGTGTTAATTATAACTAGCATTTGTCTTTCAGTCTAAAAATAAAACTTCATGTCCTTTAGCCTAATTTTTTTCTTCATAGTTTGTCATTTTCCTTATTCTCTCTTCTTTAATTGTGCAAGGAAATAAAGTAACAAAAGATTTAGTATGGAACAGTTTATATACTACTATTAATAAAAAAGTGAGTTGCCAATATTTTCAAATATAAATATTTACTTTGGCATGTTAATGGAAATTCTCAACTTACAGTTCATCCATCGATTTCATAGAATTCCAATTTCTGCTATAAATTTGGCATTTCGAAAGAGTTTTAATGCTTCTAAGGACAACCTCTAATGTAGTCTTTAAAATTATATAGAAATGATAAAATTAGTAAAAATATCTAAATGTTGGAAGGAACTTGCATGTGAGTATGCCTCTTTGGAGCATAGAAATGTAGATGATTTTTAGGTGCCTTTATTTTCCTCTAAATAGTCCAAATGAAACATATACCAAGTAAATTAGGAATAAAACTAATATTATTGAATAAAAGTATATAAAAAAAACAAGAGCATAATCACCTACATGTTGGAATTCAAATAATACCGATTTTGATTTGGTTATCCATCTCTTTAGATTTAGTATGAACCCAACATGAATTAACCAGCTAAAACTGAAGTGATTAATAAAGGAAGAAAATATGACAAAACTCTCCGGAGAAGCAAAAATGAAATCACATAGATTTCAATAATAAGCATAACAAAAACACATGAGGAGACTCAATGAAGATAGAAAGGGACTGGATCGAAAAGGTTAACACTATAGAAAAATGTTTTCTTAACCCTTGGTTTCTGCCATTATTTTATGCTGAATGTTGCACTGAATTATGATACCACTAGTGTAAAAAGGAATAATAATAATAAGGTGGTGAATGGAGACCAATTTGTTTAAAAGTAATTAACTTGAGCAGAAATCCATTTGTATACTTAGACAGTTAATTTAAATGTAATTGCATAACATATTAACATCCATATCTACCATGTAACGATGCAAATACTCCAAAACTTAGAGAAATAGACTATCATCAACCCAAACTATTAGAGAAAGAAACACAGATGAGAACATCCCATGGAGCATAAGGTCCAACATAATTAGTACTTCTCAGAAAATAGGAATTTTCCGATTTCAGCCTATGATAAAAAAATGAGATAAAGTAAGTAGACCGTTCTATTATTAACATTAATCACGTACCCATATTTTAGAAGTAAACTTTTCCCCATAGCCATATCGGAAGCAAAGCAATACAATTTGTATATAATGATACAATATATTTGCAATATTTTCGGATCACATAACTATGCCAAGACAATTAACAACCAACCTTTCTATTTTAGATTTTTATACAATTATGAAAATAGGAAAACATGTAAAGTGTCTGTTGAAGTGATGATCGAAATGGAGTTACATAACTAAAATCAATGTTTTTTTACTTTTTCATATAATGTAGCATCTTGGATGTTACTGTTTGCACAAAAAATGGACAAACACCTCCAAGTCGTATGAATTAGTTGATTTTATGTTGTTTCTAGGGGTTTGGGTGATCTATGCAAATATATAAAAAGCAAGGACTAAACTGTAAAAGACACACAGATTTATAGTGGTTCGGCCAGAACGTGCCTACGTCCACTTTATATGTTATTCTCCTTTTTCTTTCAGATTACAAGTACAAAGCTTTGTATACAAGTATATGAAAGTTGTTTGAAAGTTCCTTCCGTTCTTGAGCTCTCAAACTTGTCTGTCATTGTTGTACCCCTGCCCCTCTATTTATAGAGTGAGGTTGGGGGCAGGGGTCTTGGATGTATATGGCTGCTGATGGGCCTGGGCTGAAGCAATCTGGCCTGGTGCATCTGGTTCGGCGGAGCTTGGTTCGGCCGTGCTTGGTGTGGTTGGTCCGGAGGTTCATTCGGTAGTGGGTGGAAAGATTGTGGTTCGGCATTAGTAGGGAGAGGAGCTGGTCCGGCATTGGTAAGGAGAGATGTTGATTCGGCATGGCTTCTGGACCGGTGTCTTGGTGATTCGGCAGGAGGATGGAGTGACGTTGGTTCGGCAGGTGGTGGTTCGGTAGGCTTTGGTTATGTGGTGGTGGGTTTTGGTCCGGTGGTATGTTGGTTCGGTGATGGTTTGAAGTGGATTGGTCCGGTGGTTGCTTGGACCGGTAATGGTGGATGGAGCACGGTTCGGCGTGGGTATGGGTACCGAATGGGCACGGATACCGGATGGAAATGGCGAAGCTGATGCCTCTTGGTCTCGTGATTCCATGGGTGAGAATTCGCCCAACATTTACCCCCAAAGTGGGGCACGTGCTTGCAGGTGCCGCGCTTTGTTTTTCTTCCAGTTGGTGTAGCTACATTCGGTTTTGAGTGCCAAACCATTTGGTTTGGTTGTCCTGTGTACGTCTATAAATAGGGGCTACACCCCTTCGTTATTCCTTACCGAATCAGAGAGAGCCGAACCAACTTGAGTGCCGAATCAACCTTGCACTGAATCAACCTCGTGTCGAATCAAACTCGTACCGAATAGGTATGTTTCTCTTTTCGCCGAATGGGCTTGAAAATTTTACTACCGAGTGAAAATTATCCAGGTGATGCCGAATGGACAATTGCCGAATGAGTTCGATTATTGGGAATGCCGAATGAAGCTTTAACTTTTAATGCCGAATGAAACTCGAAAACTTGACCACCGAATGGAACTTGATAACTATTCGTTTATATTCCCATACTCTTTGTTCTAATACCATGTTTTTCTTGTG
Organism: Allium cepa; assembly: GCA_030765085.1. Classification (NCBI taxonomy): domain Eukaryota; kingdom Viridiplantae; phylum Streptophyta; class Magnoliopsida; order Asparagales; family Amaryllidaceae; genus Allium; species Allium cepa. The sequence goes on from CM060928.1 coordinate 269,994,685, forward strand.
CCGCAGATAAATGTCTCGCAAAGCGGAAACTCGATCAGATAGAAAGAAGTCCAAGGATAGAGAAGAGTCTTCTTCCGTGCCTCCAGCCCAACCAGGACCGGCGCAACATGGACCTGCCCCGAGGTCGTTAGTGGATGGGTATGGTCCCCAGGAACTTCTGGTCTCCCCTCCCGATTGCTTTCCTAGCTCCCTAAAGGAGGAGTAACTTGATGTTATATCTCGTTCCTTCGGGATAGATAGAGCGCTTATGCGGCTGCCGGGGGACGGAGTGATGCCGTACAATCCCTCTGAAGGATATTTTGCGTATAGTAGGTACCACTGCATGTGTGGGGCCATTCCTCCCATTAATACCTGGATAGTCAGCTTCATTACTTATCTGAAGGTGGCTTCTTTCCAGCTTCAGCCCAATTCCTACGCCATCTTGGTGTGCTTATACATTATTTTCCAGAGAAGGTACGGCCACCCCCTTCCAACCGGGAGATCCGGTATCTATATAACTTGAGGGGTTACAAGAAGGGATCTCCGTACGTTAGCTTGGAAGCGGCTGTTCCTTTCAAACCAGTCTTGGACCTATATTCGAAGCTTAGTATGTTTAAGAAAGAATGGTTTTTCATCAGGGATGACTCCGTTTCCTTCCGCCTTTTCACCTCTGGCTGTGAGTTGAACTTCATTTATAGTTTCCTTGTTTCGGCTGCAACCTTCTTCTTATATGCTTTTATTTCTTGCTAGCGACAGGTGGCTTTGCGGTCGTGGAGAATGATTCCTTGGTTCAGATGGCTGCGGAAATAAGAGCCATTCCGGGACGGGATCGGTCGGCTTCTTACTTGATCAGGAACGCACTCTCCTGGAGCACAACTTGATCCTCCCACGCCAGTCCGTGGTTAAGCAGAGAGATACAGCTGAGGAGAAGGCTGCCAAAGCCAAGGAAGGGGCCACGGTGAAGAGTGGCAAGAGGGAACCTTTTACAAAGCCTCCCGTTGTCGGAGGTAAGAAGCTTAAGAAGTCTGATGGTTCCTCTCCTAGCACTTGCCCAATTGCACCGGGAGAGGAAGATGTGGAGGAAGATAGAGGTGAGGGTGAAGGAGGAGATGGACAGAGTGGTGGTGGCGTCGATGCCTTAACCTCTGGGCAAGCGGGAGAGATTCATGAGTGGACGGATGATGCTTTCCGTCAGGCTTTTGGGGAGTCGGAGGAAGGATCGGCTTTGGTTGAGAAGGCAAAGGAGGTTGACAAGGCTGGGGCTGGCGCCGATTCATTCTCTAAGAGTTCTTCAGCTACGGAGACTCCAGTGATTCAAGGTGAACTTTTGACTTCTGTAGACTCCATTTACGATAGGGACTTAGGAATATTTTATGGTTCGCTTCCGTCCTGGAATGAGATTCAGGACTTATTGCAGTATCCTACTCCTCCGCAGGGTTTGTATAATAGATGTGTCTTCTCACTCTTTTTAACTTAACATATTTCTCGAATTATGGACCATTGTATGTTCGTAACACTTGGCTTTTATTCCAGGAGCAGGTAAGGCGACCAAGTCATCAGATATCCGGCACCGCCTCGAACAGTATAAGCTACTCAAAACTTCTGCCAAATCAAAGCCGCCAACTAGCCGTTCTGGGGATGTAGTTAAATATCGCCCTCTTCTTGGAGTCATTGAGGAAGATATGCAAAAGAGGAAGAGGGGACGATCTTCGTTTGAACCTTCTCCTGGCCCCCAGCCTCCAGTCCAGCCCATCTATGATATTACTGAAGAGGATACTGAGTTTATGCCTTCCCCCCATCCGTCCGAAAATCCAACCGTCACTCCGATAGACCATCCTGGTTTGGATCGCAACCCCTTTGCCGGCCACCCGGATCTGGACCCGAGTTTTCAGGATATCTATTTTGACGAGGTCACGGGTGAGCATCTTCTTCCCCGCAATCCCATGGTACGGGCGCTTGATGAGGCTAAGTCGTTAGACCTCGATTTGCTTACTACTCGGATTGTGACCATGGGGAATGAGGCCAAGGCAAGTATCGATCGGGTGGCTGAGGAAACCAAGAGGTTAATGGAGCATCATGCTCGACTGGCCAGGGCTGAGGAGGAAATCGGAAGTGCTAACATCCGATTGCGGCTACAGGTTTCTGATCAGGCCAAGCAGCTTGCCGATCAGGCTATCCAGATATCCCAACATGAGGCAGCCACCCGACGACTAAAGAAAATCATGGAGGAGGCTAGCAAGGCTGAGTTGCGAAAGGTGGAGGCCGCCTGCAAGGAGCGGATTGACATAGCCATTGCTACGGTGGACGAGGTTCGGAGGGCGGATCTCGAGAAAGTAGAGGAGTTATCTGGGAGGCTTGAGGCCGCAGAGCTTGCTCAGGCCAGGTTAAAGGAAGAGATGGAGGAAATGAGGAGGTCTCTCCAGGCTGACCGCTTGAGATATCGATCAGAGAGGGATGTTGCCGTCGCCAAGTTGTTGTCCTCCGAGGCCCGGGCGAGGGAGTTTGAGGAGAATGAGGGGATGATGGATGAGATGTTGCAGGATATGTACTTTCGTACCTGGAAGCAGGGTAATCTATCCTGGATGGATGACTATCCCCGGGTCATGGCTAGGATATATCTCCGGGCTTTGGAGGAGGCCAAGGCCGATGCGGATAAGGAAGGTGGAGCGGCATTCAGGATGGACATGGTAACCGCCCAGTTCTCAAAGGAGGAGAAGGTAGCGGTGAAGGAGGGGATGCGGCTACTTGCTGCGGAGGAAGCTGGTGTGCAGTTGGGGGATGAGGACCAAGAAGCGGGTGCTAGTGAGTTCTCCCTATTTTAGTTTTTCAGGACTTGATCGTCCTTTGTTTGGATTAATGGATTCCTCTTCTGAATTGGACAGGTGGGACTTCTGATAAGCATGCTGGGAGCTCCGACCCTGCGGCTAAGTAGGCTTGGAGAGCTGGTAGGATGAGGGTGAGGTGCGGACGCAGCTGGTTCCTTGTCCGGATTCGGTCACCTTTTGATTTCCTTTTATCGCTGTTTATGTTAGTCCAAAACATTGATGTGACTGTAATAATATTGTTTATGATGAATGACTTTATGCAATTTCATAACATAAGCTGATTCCTTTATGTTGGAATGTTATCGCTATTTTGTTGTGCTGTGTAAGTGATGTAACTATGCATGTTACTAGTGGCTTGACTGTGCCTGATGCCAAGTTTTTTGCTTAAAGTATAATTTTGTCATTTTGCAATGTAAATGTGATGTGTGAATATGAACTGCAGCTATGCATTAATGTATAAAAGTAGAAGGTACCGCCCTTCCTGTTTCGGCTGTGGACGGCAACTTTGTGCGCCCTATAAGACTAAGCACGGAATGCTGTTGAGTGTCTCGTCATCCGATTGTAAGTTTATGTTCCCATTAGCGAGCGTTCCCTATTTCATGTCCTGTACTTTCAAGCACCGTTACGGAGAATAGGAGAAAAGTTTTAAATGAAATGGAAATATAGGAACAGTAAAACTTCCAGTCACGGAAGGCCGTCGATGTGCTTAAGTTCGTGGCAAACGGGTTTTGTAGTCACTTTCCCTAGCTGTGGGTCTTGGAGACATTTGTCACCCATCTTACGCCTCTGCGGGGAGTTTTCTTTTTTACCACAGCCGCACTTAAGACACATCGGAGCCGATCGCGCACAGTAACTACCCGGGCCATTATGGCCCGTAATCGCGGGTATTATTCGATTTACTGTGGCCGGCTAGCGTGGGGGTCGATCGTCAACTGTGAACTGCCCCTGGCTGGCCACACCTTATGTTGGGGCTTATGGTCGGTTCACAGTTGCCGGCGAGCCGAATCGCTGTAATGAGCTGCCATGGCATAATCGGCCTTCTCGGTGGCTTATACTCGGCTTATTATAGTCGGCTTTAAGGGCCGAGGCAAACAATGAGTTAACTCGCGGTAGAGGGATACCGGAGCAAAGTGTCTCATTGGCGAGGGCATAGGATCGTAGCGTACCTGTTAGATTTTGTCCAGGCGGAGTTGTGCTGTGAAGCTCTAAATGGAAATGTCATTTGCAAAGGATTTTGTTCAACAGAAAAGGATAAAGCTTAACAAGTAGCCAAGATACAAAGGAACAAGTTAACAAGAGCCAAGTTTTTAAAGTGGTTCGGCACGAAAATGCCTACGTCCACTGATTCTCTTTGTTAATTCACTTCATATGGGCAGTACAAGTTAAGAAAAGTATCGACGGAGGTGTCGGATGTTCCATGCCCTCTGGAATACCTCTTCGTCCACTGTTGACAAATATAAGCTCCGTTGTGGAGATCTTTATGAATTACATATGGTCCGTCCCAGATGGGGTCCAGTGCCCCGGGGCGCGGAAAGATTCGTTTGAGGACAAGATCTCCTTCTTGTAAGCTGCGATGCTTGACTTTGGAGTTGTACCGGGCTGCCACTTTTTGTTTGTGAGCTGCTACTTTGAGTGCTGCATCGTTCTCCTTTCCTCAATCAGATCCAAAGACATGAGGAGGAGTTCTTCGTTTTTTTTGGATTGTAGTGGATCATACGGTGGGAAGGCACAATAGTCTCAACTTGGAGCATTTCCTCCGATCCGTATGCCAAAGAGAAAGGAGTATGTCCTGTTGATGTTCTGAAAGATGTGTGGTAGGCCCAGAGTGCCGTAGGAAGTTTATCCACCCAAGCGCCCTTTGACTTTTCAAGCTTCTTCTTGATCAGCGTTTTGAGAATTTTGTTGACAGCTTCGACTTGGCCGTTTGCCTAGGGATAAGCCACGGATGAGAAGCTTTTGTGAATCCCGTGCTCTTGGCACCAGTTGGTGAATTCCTCGCTGTCAAACTGAAGTCCATTGTCTGATATGATTTTGAGTGGTACTCCGTACCTGCACAGAACATTTTTGATCAAGAAGTTAATGATTTTTGTCGAAGATATTTTATTTAGAAGTTCTGCTTCCACCCATTTGGTGAAATAGTCGACTGTTACTATAGCATATTTAGCTCCGCCTCGGCCCATTGGCAGTTCACCAATCAAGTCAATTCCCCATACTGCAAAGGGCCAAGGGCCAGTCATTTGAGTGATCTCATTTGTTGATAGTCGAGGAATTTTGGCAAATTTCTGACATCTGTCACATTTTTTGACGAAGTTTAAGGCGTCTTTGTTCAAGGTGGGCGAGAAATATCCATATCGGAGTATCTTCTTTGCCAGAGTCTGCCCTCCAGTGTGATCTCCGCAGCTTCCCTGGTGGATGTTGGACAAGATTTCCTTGGCTTTCCTTCCAGCGACACATCGTAATAAGGGGTTAGAGAAACCGCGCCGGTAGAGGATTCCTTCTTGCAGTGTGTAGCGGGAGGCTTTCCTTAAGATTTTCCTAACTTCGCTACGCTCGCTGGGCAATGCGCCATCTTGTAAGTATTTCCGGATAGGAGCCATCCAAGTTTCTTCTTCAATTGCAGCTATCAGATCCTCCCGTTCGAAGCTCGGGGCTAGTTGTTTTGAGACGGCTATTGCTCCCAAAAAGGAGTTGTTCTTCATGCTGGCTTGCTTTGCCAGTTCGTCAGCCTATTGATTCTCCTCTCGAGGAATGTGACTGATCAAATAGTGATCCAGTTGGTTAAGTAGCAGCTTGGTCTTCTTTAGGTATGCTGTGAGTCGTTCTCCTCGAGTCTGGAACTCTCCTAGTATTTGATTTACAATGAGTTGATAATCACTATAAAGATATAAAGAACGGACTCTGATTTCCAAGGCAAGTTCTAATCCGGCGATTACTGCTTCATATTCTGCATCGTTATTGGTGGCGGCAAATTCCAACCTCAGGGCATAGTGCAGCTTCCTTCCCCTGGGGGTGACCATCACGATGCCTGCCCCCGAGCCTTGTTCGTTTGATGCTCCATCTACAAAGAGATTCCACTTGACGTCTTCTGACACCTCGGATTGCTCCCTACCTTCACCGGTGGTGAATTCGGCAATGAAATCGGCCATAGCTTGTCCCTTGATGGCGGTGCGGGGGTGGTAGGTGATATCATATTGACTCAATTCAATGCACCATTTAAGTAACCGCCCAGAAGTATCGGGACGATGAAGCACTTGCCTCAATGGTTGGTCGGTTAGGACTCTGAAGGGATGAGATTGGAAATAGTGTCGTAGTTTCCGTGACGTGATTAGTAAGCAGAACGCTAGCTTCTCAAGTTTAGGATATCTGGCTTCTGCCCTCGTAAACCTCTTACTTACGAAGTATACGGGCCGTTGCGTGCGGTTATCCTCCCTCACCAAAGCGGCGCTTAGAGCATGAGATGACACAGCAAGGTATAGGTATAACTCTTCGCCTTCACTAGGAGTTGAGAGTACCGGTGGTCTCTGGAGATGTTCGATTAGGTTATGGAAGGCCGTTAGGCATTCGTCGGTCAATTCGAACTTTCCTTTGTCTTTCTTTAGGGCTTCGAAGAAAGGGACACACTTGTCAGTTGCTTTGGAGATGAATCTGCTTAGGGCGGCTACTTTCCCATTTAGGCTTTGCATTTCCCTTCGAGTGGAAGGTATCTTGATGTTTTTCAAAGCTTGGACTTGTTCGGGGTTTGCTTCAATTCCTCTGGCATGGACGATGAATCCTAGGAATTTTCCAGACGATACTCCGAAGGAGCACTTGAGAGGATTCAGCTTCATTCCATATTGGCGAAGTACTTGAAACATCTCACCCAAGTGGCTTACATGATCGTTGGCTTTTCTTGACTTCACTAGCATGTCGTCCACATAAACTTCCATGGTTCGTCCTATCAGTTCTGCAAACATCTTGTTGACGAGGCGCTGATAAGTAGCTCCGGCGTTCTTTAGTCCGAAAGGCATTACCTTGTAATAGTACAATCCCCGGTCAGTGATGAAACTAGTGTGGTCCTGATCGGGGGCGTGCATAGGGATTTGGTTATATCCGGAGTAGGCATCCATGAAAGATAAGAGCTCGTGCCTGGCTGTACTGTCCACAAGTTGATCGATTCGGGGAAGTGGGAAGCAATCCTTTGGGCAAGCATCATTTAGGTTGGAGAAGTCAATGCATGTCCGCCACTTCCCATTAGCCTTCTTTACCAGTACCGGGTTAGCGATCCATTCTGGGTAGATGGCTTCTCGTATGAAGCTATTGGAAAGCAGGTTCTTTACCTCTTCTTCGAGGGCTGCCGATCGTTCTGCCCCCATACTTCTCTTCTTTTGCTTTACCGGTACCTTGGTAGGATCGACGTTTAGTGCGTGGCATGCTATGTCCAGGGAGATTCCAGTCATATCAGCGTGTGTCCATGCAAACACATCCAAGTTGTGGCGAAGGAAATCAATAAGTTGGTCCTTTAATTCTGCTTTTAACTGAGATCCGATTTTTAATAGTTTACTTGAGTCGTGTTTGTCTACAGATACAAACTCCATAGCCTCTGCAGGCTCGGCGGTAGCCTCCTCCTCTCCGTCCCTGGGATCTAGTTCGTTGAAGGGATCACTTGTATATCGAAGAGGAGGGGCTTTCTTTAGTTGCTATGCTTCCAAGCTTTTCTTGCAGAGAGCAGTCTCTGCATTCTTCCCTTTATCTCTCCTGCGATTATTGCGAAGTTCGGTCACATAGCAGTCCCGAGCGGCGTCTTGATCCCCTTCCACTTCTCCCACTCCATTATCCGTTGGGAACTTCATCTTCAGGCACCACGGGGCAAGGACAATTTGGAAGTCGGATAGGGCTGGCCTTCCCAAAAAGGCGTTGTAGGCTGAGTGATTGTCTATTAACACGAATGTCTGCTTCCGAACGGCGGAGCGGGGGTGACTCCCCAATTCAACAAAGAGGTCCAATTGTCCGAGGGGCATCTTTGCTTCCCCAGTGAAACCGTGTAGTGGTTTGTTGCAGGGAGACACATCCTTCATTGACAGCTTCATTTTGTCGAAAGCATGCTTGAACAGAATATTTACTGAGCTTCCAGTGTCTACTAGGATCCGAAAAACTTCAGCCGGGCCGAACCAGGCAGAGATGACCATTGGATCCATGTGAGGGTATTTCCTTCCTTCTAGGTCGCGCCCACTGAATGTGATTTCATTATTTTCCTTTCACTTCGGGTGGCGTTCTTCCATAACAGAATTGACGCAGTCTCCATCGTTTCTGAGTGAGTTTCCATATCTTTCCATTTCTGCCCAGCTCTTGTCGGCGATGTGTGGCCCTCCTGATATTGTATGGACCACTATCTTCTCTTGGCTGGAACCGCTGGTGTTGCGATTTCCTCCGCCTATCTCTGGGTGGAGATGCCCTGGGTTTTTCTTGGTAGGAGCTGGGGTCCTGTCCTGTCCCTTTACATAGCGTTCTAATCTCTTCCTTCTGATGTGTTCTTCGATTAGATCGCGGAGGTGGCGACATTCATTGGTATCATGTCCATAAGATTCGTGGAAATGATAGAACTTTCCGGACTGGATTGCGTGATCTGACTCCTTCTTGTACGAGGGGCGCTTGTATGTAAGTTCGTCCTGGGTGGCCAGGAAGATGTTCTCGACTGTTTCATTCAAGGGAGTGTAAGCGTCGAATCCTGGTCCTGGTCGGTACAAGCGCTTTTCTCCCTTCTTGCCCCATGCATTGTCTCTGGAGTCGTTTCTCCGAATGTCCTTCGCTGCGGCTGGGGCGTTTCCATGAGCCATCTTAGCCTGTGGTCCTGTCTGCCTTTCAGTGGCAGCCTCTTCGAGTCTCATGTACTTCCCAGCTTCATGGAAGAAATCGGGCAAGGTAGCTGGTTTTTCATTAGTTAGTCTTCTAGAAAACTTGGTATCTGGGTGCACACCACTACAGAGGGCCATTAGGGTGAGTTTCTCATCGGCATCTTGGACTGCGGCCGCTGCGGCGTTGAACCGGGTTAGATATTGTTGCAGTGTCTCTCCGGATTTCTGTTTGACAGTAGATAGAGAATAAGCATCCTTGGGTTGCTCCACATGAATGCGAAACTGGCTAATGAACTTTTCTTTCAATATCTCCCATGAGCTGATAGATCCTTGGGGTAGATGGCAGAACCAGGAGGTAGCTAGATCTGTTAGGAATAGCGGAAAGCATTTACACAACACTCCTTTCGTTGCTCCGCTCATGAGCATATGCTGTGTGTATCTCTGCAGGTGTACAACGGGATCGGAAGTTCCCTTGTACGGTTCCATCGTTGGTATTTTCCATTCTCGAGGGGTGATGGCGGTTTCGATGTCGCGGGTGAAAGGGCTGGTTACCCTAGCGCCTATCCCTCGATCCCTTTGCTCCCGTCGGACGCATTCCCTGAATAATCGTGCCATTCTTTCATCAGAATTTGGAGCGGACAAAAATGAGCCTGGTTCTTTCCTGCGGGATCGATCTCGTCCAGATGACCTGTAGGGATGGTATTGTCTATCACTTCTGACGTTATCCAATGGCTGTCTTTGGCTGTTCGGATGCATGCTAGGACCAGCTACAGTTGGCCCCTGCCTTGATCTTCCCCTGTGGGGTTCTGCTTCGAGCATTTCCATGGGGTCAACTTCGGGCTGGGTTCTAGCTCGGCTCCGTTCAGCGGGGTTTCTATGATTAGGCGGCATGACTGGCTCAGCTACATCCGACCCTCGCCTGGTGCCACCCCCATTGGGTTCGGTTCCAAGTGCGTCCTCGAGTCGGAGTTCGGGCTGAGTCCGGGAGCGGCCCCTATCATTGTTGTTCCTGTTGATAGCTTCTTCGAAGAGGGAAGACCTTTGTTGTCTCCGAGATCCTCCAGATTGAGACTCACCCCATGATTCAGTGTTGCGGTTGGATTCTTCGGCATCCCTCAAGCGTGACATGAGTTGGTTCACCAAAGCTTCTTGTTGTGATGCGAAGCGGTTAGTCACTTCAACCACAACTTTGTCTAGGTCTGCCCTAGTGATTGCTGCCGGTTGTTCCGCGGCAGGGGCTGTCGGAATTGCCTGATCTACATTTGGCACTGCTGTCGTAGTGGGATGGTTCTCTTGATCTGGATCCACTGGATCTGAAGCGCTGCTGGTTGCAACATTCTTTCCCCTTCTCTGCCTGGAAGTCATGTTGTCCAAGCACCAAGCGATGCTGTTAGGAAGAAGGCTGAGTGGGGGAAGCTTGAAGCTTCGGGTTCGAAGCTCTCAATGAAAGCACCAAAAATGTTTGCACAAAAAATGGACAAACACCTCCAAGTCGTATGAATTAGTTGATTTTATGTTGTTTCTAGGGGTTTGGGTGATTTATGCAAATATATAAAAAGCAAGGACTAAACTGTAAAAGACACACAGATTTATAGTGGTTCGGCCAGAACGTGCCTACGTCCACTTTATATGTTATTCTCCTTTTTCTTTCAGATTACAAGTACAAAGCTTTGTATACAAGTATATGAAAGTTGTTTGAAAGTTCCTTCCGTGCTTGAGCTCTCAAACTTGTCTGCCATTGTTGTACCCCTGCCCCTCTATTTATAGAGTGAGGTTGGGGGCAGGGGTCTTGGATGTATATGGCTGCTGATGGGCCTGGACTGAAGCAATCTGGCCTGGCGCATCTGGTTCGGCGGAGCTTGGTTCGGCCGTGCTTGGTGTGGTTGGTCCGGAGGTTCATTCGGTAGTGGGTGGAAAGATTGTGGTTCGGCATTAGTAGGGAGAGGAGCTGGTCCGGCATTGGTAAGGAGAGATGTTGATTCGGCATGGCTTCTGGACCGGTGTCTTGGTGATTCGGCAGGAGGATGGAGTGACGTTGGTTTGGCAGGTGGTGGTTCGGTAGGCTTTGGTTATGTGGTGGTGGGTTTTGGTCCGGTGGTAGGTTGGTTCGGTGATGGTTTGAAGTGGATTGGTCCGGTGGTTGCTTGGACCGGTGATGGTGGATGGAGCACGGTTCGGCGTGGGTATGGGTACCGAATGGGCACGGATACCGGATCGAAATGGCGAAGCTGATGCCTCTTGGTCTCGTGATTCCATGGGTGAGAATTCGCCCAACAGTTACCTAAACCTAGCATCAAAAGTAAAGATGCAAAATGTCTGGGGCGATCCAAATTACAATTATTTTAGAACAAACTAGTTAAACAAAAAGAAATTTTATCATTATCGAAAGAAAAGAGGGGGGTTGATCATAAATTTATCAAAAAAGAGACGGATTGTATATTTACACTTACATATTTCCAAGTATGAAGTTTGGAGGAATTCACATAAAAGTCAGAGGGTACGAAACTCAAGATACGACGCTGGAAGATCATAAAGGCATAGGAATTCAAGCACTGATGGTAGCTTGATATGATTAACAAAAGGCTTGAAGGTGTCGCGACGAAGATGAAATTGGGGAAAATATAGGGTTTAGGGTAGATGCGCTTAGAGAGGGAAAGGTTGCGAGAAAGGTTGATCTGAGAAGATTAATTAGTGTTGAAAAATTGATAATTGGAGACGTGATCTAAGAAAAATCAAGAGACAAATATTGAATTTGAATAACAGAATCGGAGAGGAATGAGAGAAAATGGGAGCTTGCAAAATGGGAGAGAATATAGAAGTATTGGTCGCATGTTTTTTGGGCTTCATAGTAATTGATTACAGGCACTAGTAAACAAACCTCTTTAACGGTCGGTTTGATAAACAAGAGTAGAACTTATTATGAAGAGAAGACGTTTTTATTCATTTAGATCTCTAATACAATACAAATGAACTCTCTATGTATAGACTCTATATGTAGTGACGATTACAATAATGCTCATTGACGTTTAGCATATTCATCCATATTGCTTGTGTACATTGCAACACCCACTTGAATATGCGTTCGCAAAACAATAAAAATAATTCCCTCATTAAAACCTATATTATGAAAAGCCTAGTGGGAAAAATAATATATAAGGAAAAGAGTGCAATTTTATTTCATCTTTAGGTAACATGATTTATAATGTTATTATAAGGGTTGGTGCTTCTGAATCCAGATAATACCCCATTAAAACATAGCTAACAAAAATCTGATGGAAAAAATATCAGTGAAGAAAAAAGAGTACATTGTATCATATTTTTGGATGCTCTCCCTAATTTATAATGCATTATACAGTAATCTATTGTGCAACCAATGCATACCAATTTTATACACTATCTTCTGAAACGTTGACTTTGGAAGTGCCTTTGTGAATAAATTTGCTGGATTTTCTAGGGACTAGATTTGTTTCACCTCTATCTTATTATCCTTTTGTGGTTCATGTGTGAACAAAAATTTAAGAAAATGTGCTTGGCCCTATCGCCCCTGATGTAACCTGCTTGGATCTGAGCTAAGCAAGCTGCATTGTCTTCATAAATAATTGTTGATCCTTCTGTAGCTGAGGGAAGTTGGCATGTATTTCGAATATGCTCAATTAATGATCTCAACTAAATACATTCTCGACTTTCTTCATGTACTACTAGTATTTCAGGATGATTGGATGATGTTGCTACTAATGTTTGCTTCGTAGATCACTATGGTATAGCTACATCACTGTTACTAAACACATATCCAGTTTGTGATCTTGCTTTATGTGGGTCAGGAAGATAACCCGCATCAGCATAACCAACTATATTAGGATGATTATCTATGTCAAAATAAAACAAGCCTAAATTTATCATTCCATGAAGATATCTCATTGTATGTTTTACATCATTCCAGTGTCTTTTCATCGATGCTGAACTATACTTGCTAAAAGATTTACTGAGAATGAAATATCCGACTTCATGCACTGGGCTAAATATAATAATGCACCAATGGCACTGAGATATGGTACTTCTGGACCAAGCACATTTTCATCATCTTCTATTGGTCACTAAGGGTCCATTTTAGTATCCAAAGATCTGACAACCATAGGTGTACTAAGTGGACATGCTTTATCTAATTGAAAACACTTCAGGATTTTCTTAATGTAGTTTGATTGATGAATCAATATGCCACTAATACTATGCTCGATTTGTAGACCGAGACAGTATTTTATTTTGTCAAGATCTTTCATTTCAAATTCTTTCTTTAAATAATTTACTGTTTCATCAGTCTCTTCTAGAGTCTCAGTTATTTTTATATCATCAACATAAACTACTAAAATAGCAAATCCCTTTATTGATTTTTTTAATAAAGACACATTGACAAATGAGATTGTTTTTATATCCGGCTTTTACCAAATATTCACTAAGACGATTATACCATATTCTTCCAGATTATTTCAAACAATATAGTGATCATCTCAGTTTTAATGACTACATTGATTTTGATTTTGCTTCAGGCAACTTATATCCATATGGGATTTTCATGTAACTATCGGGATCTAACACAGTAAAGATAAGCTATCACAACATCGGTTAATCTTATGTCAACTTTTTCAAAAACTACAAGGCTTATCAAATTTCGAAATGTTATAACATCCATAACAAGCGAATGCATTTCTTTAAAGTCAAAACATGGTATCTGCAGGAAACCTTGTGCGACAAGTCATGCTTTGTATCTCACGACTTCATTTTTATCATTTAGTTTTCTAACGAATAATTATTTATAACCTACTCGTTTAACATTTTCTGGTGTTTTCTCTATCGGTCCAAACACACCGTGTTTTTCGAGTGAATGTAGTTCAACTTGGATACCCTCTTTCCATTTTGGCCAATCATGTCTTTTTCGACATTCATTTATGCTAGTTGGTTCAGTATCATTATTCTCATTATAGTCATGACTTTCAATTTTTTAGTAGCTACTATGAATAAGAATACATCGTCAATTATTATATTGCTTCGGCCCCATATTTTTCCATGATTCATGTAAAATATTGGCATCTCATTATTATATGTACTATTTTATTTTTGGGTACTTCTACTATTTCTTCTAGGATAATAGCTCGTTCTGCATTTTGAGAGGAACTAGAATTTTCATTTAGACCTTTTAGATTATTTATAACCTCTTTGGCAGGTTTATCAATTGATGATTTTTGTTAAATTTTCTTCTTCTATGCGCCAATTCTTTTGAACAATGGGTTTTCCATGCTTTTGTATTTCTGTAGATTCATTTGCTACTATATTCAAGTTTGTTCCTTTTGGGACATTAATTCCAGTTGGTGCATTTGCTACCGAAATGTGAGATTTAGTTATTTTTATAGCATCGCTATATACATCTAGTATTTGATTTGAAATATTTTAAAGATGCAAAATTTGTTGTACCTTATATTGGCATTATTTGGTATGCAGGTCTAAATGAGACATGGATGAATTATTTTAATGATATTTCACGCCATTCTATTGGAACGGTCTTTCTTCCTTAATGGAGGGAAAATTGTCTCATCAAATTTGCAATCTTAAAATCTTACAGTAAATACATCACCTGTAAGAGGTTCAAGATAACAAACTACTGAGGGTGAATCAAAGCAAACATAAATTCCCAACCTACGTTGAGGACTTATTTTAGTACGAAGTGGGGGACTACTGGATACATGCAACGTGCAGCCAAATTTTTGTAAGTGTGAAATATTTGGTTGAGATCCAGTTAAAAGCTATGATGGTGAAAATTGATGTTAAGTTGTTGATCTAATTTTAACCAATTTTGATGCACGAAAAATTGCATGTCCCCAACCTGAAACCGGTAGCTTTGATTACATAAGTAGTTGTCTTGCAATAAGTTGCAAATGCTCATTAATGATTTTACTAGACCATGTTTAACTTCAATTCTTAATGATAGACAATAATCATCAAATACTTGAGATGTAAATTCTCCTGCATTATTTAGTCAAATTGATTTAATATGATGATCAGGGAAGTGTGATCTCAATTTGATTATTTGAACACGAAGTTTGGAAAATTTCATGATTCTTTTAGAAAGTAAACATACATATGACCAACAAGTTGATGGATTAATCAATACCATAAAATATTTAAATAGCCTACGTTCAGGGTGATTGGACCACATATATCACCTTGAATTCTTTGTATAAATGTTGAGATTTAGAAATGATTTTACTGTATGAGGGTTGAGTGATTAATTTCCTTGTGCATATGGGGCACATAAGTAATCGCTAGGTAAATTCAACTGGTTTGATGAGTCGTGCCCATTTGAGGTTTTAGCGATATTACGTAACATAGTTAACCCATGATGACCCAACAGATCATGCCAAAGAATCAACGTCTTTGTATTTGTGAGCTTTTGGCTCATGTTTATAGAGTAAGATTTAACTACGCCAATTTTCATGAAATATAATCCAATTGAAATTGCACCAAATTTTTCTAAAATAAACTTTTGGTTTTCAAGTCTAGAAATAGCATAAAGATATTCTTTATTGTTTTTATTTATGGTTTCAATATGGTAACAGTTCATTCTTATATCCTTAAAACATAGAAGATTTCTTTTAGAATTGCTTGAGTATAATGCATATTGAATGAAGACCCTTATTTGGTAATACTACATGTGCTCTTTCGGACCTTTCAATTATATTATCATATCAGGCTATGGTGGAAACTTTAGCTTATTTTTAGATATTTCTGAGAAAAACTATTAATTTTTCAAAATTGCACGAGTATTTGCATTGTCTAGACATATGTCATCATTCAAATATTGATGGTGTTAGATATGCGGATTATGGATCTTAAGGCTAGGATTAACACTAAAGGGGGGTGAATAGTGTTTATAAAGAATTACTAAATCCTTTTGAGTTTATGTTAGTTTAGACACCGATGTATGCAATCTACGGATACAGGGATAATCACAGAAACAAACACAGATGCAGAAATAAAATAAAAGCAGTAAAGGAGAGAACACACCGGATTTTATACTAGTTCGGTGTTACCCTACATCCAGTCCCACAACACAAGTACGGATTTCCTTTCAAAAGCAATTGTACAATTACACCCTCGATTTCAAGGCTACGAGGTACACCCTCTAGAATTTCAATCATGTAACGTCCCGCCTTTTCGTACGCTTTAAATCGACGATAAACCACACACGTCAGACTTAAACCATACAGAAGGGCGGAATGTTATAGGGTAAATAAGAAAAAGTAGAGAAAAAAAGCAAAATAGAATCTTGCAGCGGAACAATAAAATATAATAATCAAATATACAGTTCATGAAGCTGTTTACAAATTATTCGATTACACTTATACAATACATATCAGAGTGCACATAAGAATAATAATTAATGCAGCGGAATCAGTATGAATGTAGTGGAATACTATAATAAATAATAATAAATCTTCGTCTTCGTCCTCTAGAATACGCCTTCAAATCCTGAAATGCTCAGGCTGACCCGAGCGAATTGAAAAGACAAAACACTCAAGTCATAACTAAAAGATCTTATTTAAGTTAAATCAACAGCAATAAATATGAGTGGAATGGCGTCAGAGATGTTTATGGGATTTGACATCTCCTATCCAGTGTCTAACGTGAGTGCAGTAACTTAAAATGTTCGGGATTCACATCTCCTAAGGATCTGTTAAACTATTTACTATGTAGTAATATACGCTATTATAATAATGTCTAAAGTAAAGTATAATATACTGAAAATAGCATTAAGAGGTTACCCATGTTGCCATTAACACACTTTTATATTCTCATAGTTTATATAGTACCGTAATCTCCCCCGTACTGGGAGTTGTCAAAGGGCACTCCATAGGTATGGTACAAAACAAAATCATATAAGGCGCGCTAGGGTAGGTGACACGGCACAACTAGGCAATGCCAGGGTAGATATAACTATTATGCTTCCGGGTCGGTGGTAACGCATAGCCACAGCTACTGCCCACCTCGAGCCACACCCCCAAATAGAAAAACCAAAAGCGGCCACTGAATCAATCCAAAAGTCAAAGTATAATATCAAAGGGATGTGTCCGATCAAAGGTGCTACCTCATTAACCCGTCAATCGCTCCTGTTTTAGCCACCTTATGCCAACTCACGGGAGTTGGATCCACGTATTTACCTCAAAGAAAACGCCGCCGCCCTCCTACTTCATTCTGGAATCTCCACCGCATACACGGTTGTTAAAGTGGTTTTCGGGGTTGGCAGAGAGTATGACAACTTCCGATCCTGGTCTCTTCAACAACCAATCGTTATTATGACACCGCGGTCTCTTTAAAATAGTTTATACTTTAAAACCATAATATAATATCCATTTCAAAACCATATAATTATGATATCATTTCTATTTTAAAACCCAAATCAATATGATATCCTTTTATTTCACATATATCCTTTTCAAGAAATCTATATACCTTGAAATATATGGCTTTGAAACATAACTTAATATACTTCAATGGTTTAAATATTTGATTACTTTATAAAATAAAATCGCTTCTTTAATTTTACAAATAAATTCCATATACCGATTTGAATCTCTCAATAAACCATTTCAATTCATATATTTCGAAGCTTTAAATATTCCACCATTTCAAAACTAATTCTTTGATAATTCCATATATATCAATTTTAATTACTATTATTTAGATTTGAAATATTTACCTAATAAATTCAATATAATTTAAGTAAAACCTTTAACTTCACATAACTGGATATTCTTTCAATTTATTTAACTTGATATATTCATTTAAATCAACTTGATATTCAATTAAATCACTTTAAACCAAAATCAAGTTATAAAATTATACCCTTTGAAAATCTCAGTTTTTATTTAAATTTCACATCCATTCTTATTCAAGTCAAAATCTTAAATCCTTCAATTCAAACCAATTTCATATTTATCTTCCAACTACATTTTTATTTAAGCCTTCAAAACTCTATATATCCAATATCTTAAAAAGGTACTCAACTATATAATAATAAAACAATCAAACTCCGTTATTCAACTAATTTATACATAGCTTAAATTCAAGAATTTAACCATATATATATAAAATAATATTTATATGATATCAAAATCAATATTTATTAATCCGTATATTTTTTTCCAAACCATATAAAATCATTTCAAATTATTTGTATACATAGACCACGGTGTCTGTATATAATTTTCTACCCTATGGTCAAGTGATACGGATATTTATCATTTCAATCTGTAATTTAAAATAAAAATTACGGTTATATTTCATTTTAAACCGCAATCCCGAATAAAATAAATGCATAACAACTTACAGATTATGATGATATAAATAAGCATCCATTCATCCATCATAAAGTCATACATCCATCACAATCATCATACAAAACAATCAATCAATATCCATATATAACTGATAATATATAACAGGTAATTTAACTGGCAGTTATTCCATAATAAATTAAATAACGATTAAATTTCAATAAATGCAATTAAATGATATGATGATTAAAAATATACAAACAGTCATAAATAAATCCATAATCACAACATAAATAAATTTAACAAACATAAGAAATTTTAGAAGTTGTGAGTGGGTTAAAACACTCACCTTTTGAATTTAAATTCAACTTAAACCCAAAAATTTGACAGTCTTAGAATTCGTCCAAAGCAGCGTCAAAATGTTCGGAATTTCAATACGATACTAACAAAAAAAACCCACGCGTGAATTGGTGTTCGTATGTAAAAGTTATAGCGATAATTGTGATTGAATTTCAAATTTAAAATAAAATAAAAGGAGAACACTTTTACCCTTGCCACGTCACATCTAATATCCTCTCCAAGTACTGTTAACGCACGAACAAACTTGAACATGCCTCACTGGAAACCACCATCCACAACACCGTCGCTCGCAACCTGAGGCAGGCCACCACACGCCGAACACTCCGCCTCCTACCAGAACGCGCCTCAGGCCAACACCTCGCGCACCGTGACCATCATCGGTCGGAAAAAGAACAGTAGCCGCCACTACAAAACAAACCCTAATCTAATTTTTCCGAAGATCCAACCGTCAAAATGATGAACAAACTATGCTGATGCGATCCCCTCGGTTCACTCTATAATACCCAGAATTGGTTTTCCGATTAGACGAAGTTCATCGTCAAGCGATGAAAGGCCGGAACTTCTTCGATTTTTACTGATCAGACGATGAACCAAAACGAAAAAAAATCATGGATCTGAGATTCGCTCGTCGAGAGCTTCGATATATATTTTTTCTGAATTTTTTTGAGGAGTTTGAAATTTTAGCTTTGGATTTGATTTGGGATTGCAATTGGAATTAGGATTTGTCTGCCATTGAAGTGGGAAGGTGAATAGAACGTATAGAAATGATGAATAGAAGCTGCTAAGGTTTGTAGCAAGATATATATAGGCAGGGTTGACATTTGAATGGATGGATAAGATAGATTTACGCGCTAACGCCAAAGTGGTCCAAAAAGACAGTTTTGACTCCGGAATGAAATTCGGTCAATCCATATATCAAAATAAATGTTTTTAAATATTTTAAACGCGATAGAATAAGTTTCAAGTCCAAATTCCATCGTATGAAGAAGTTATGCTCAAATCATTGTTTTTCAAATTGATTTCAATTGATTTTAATTTCATAAATTTCAAGGCGTTTTGAGTCCGTCGATCAAACGATAGGTCCAATCGATACGAAACTTGAAACCCTACAATAATTCATCGTTATGGATCCGATGAAACTGGTTTCGTCGAAATCCGAGTCAGTGGCCAAAATGGCTATTTTTCCAGTTAATTAAATAAATAAAAAATTGATAAATTAAATCAAATTTCCAATTTCAGTTCTAAAATTGACAATTCTTATCATTTTTATATTTTCAAATCATTTATACAAATTTTAAACAAATTTAGATGTCACTTAATGTTCATTCAATCATCAAATTCAGCGTTAAATTACAATTTTGTTAAATTCAGAAATTATAAATTAATTCCTAATAATCCCATTTAATTAAATAAATTAATGATTATTACATTCATTATTGTCAAATAGATGGATTTAACATTGGATTCAAAACTTATCACATTAATATTCTCACCTTCCATCTTAATTTCTATTAACGTAATAATTATATGCTAAATTTCATTTATTTGCAATTAATTCAATTATCATAAATTAAATTCCAATATATTGATAAAACTTTGTTTCCATTCCTTTTATTCAACCAACTGTTATATTATAAATAAGATTGGCCTTATTTCCAATCCCTAAATTTTTTATTTTATATTAATATAACATTGAATTTATTCAATCACTATTTATTATTATTAATTCATTAATTAATTCACTATTTGCCTTTGTTTTCTTATATTTAATTTATTAACAAACATTCCTATTTAAAATTTATTATAACCCAAATAGTTGTTTCAATCAATTGGGAATTGCATTGAATCGGTTGTTCATTAACTGTCATTAACATTACTACCTTAATTTACATACAGTTACTATTTTTTCAATATATTATTGCATCGGTTAATTAAATCTTTACTTTTAATTACTTATTTTACATTTTAACCAAATGCAATAATTTACACTGCTACACTATTGCAATTTCACTCCAATTTCAATAATTATTTTTAAATAACCTTGCCCCAATTCATTCTTGCTATTTACTTCAATATAAATTATAAAATTTTATAAATTTAACAAAATTAAATTATCGAATTTTACGGGTCTCTACAAATCCTCTGGGTAGAGATACTTGATTTCCGGGCCACAAGTTTACCCTATTGATTTACCAAGGCTACAATCACACATTTTCTCGCTTGATTGATTTTCAAGGCCACAATCACACCTTTTCTCGCTTAATTGATTACAAAGAAGTTTATAACTCTGAATAGCACTTAGAACCTTGTTGAGATAGTGATAGAGAATCAAACTAGAAGTAATCGAGTATGATTCAATGTTGATTTCGGCAGAGTAATGATAAGAATATGTATTAAGAAATGTGGAAGAAGAAGAGGAGTGAAAAACCAGAAAATCTGATCATAAATTCGTTGAAACTGACCCCTATTTATAGAAGAACAACAGTCATGTCCATTGGTGAAGAGTTATGGCGAATAGACATTTCTTTTGAAATTTAATTTTTAAACTCAACTGACACCATGTCGACATAGGGTACTTGGGTATGTTGACATCCCAAATGATTTTTTGGTGATTTGATTTTCTTTTGAAAATAACTTTTATTTTATATTAAAACTTATTTTAAACTTTATATATGTACTTGACTATATTTAAAATTCTTAAGTAAATATAGAGAAATATATATAGAATTTAACTATAATTTTATATTTCAATCTAAGTATAAATATTTAAAAGTTAAATATATTATATTAAAAATAGTTTAAAATCAGGAATAATTTGACTTTGAAATTAAAGATAATTTTGAGACTAAAATTATTTAAAATTAGGATAGAGGGTTTTGAATCTTTTAAAAGGTAAGTTTTGAAAATATTTTGAAAACAGGATATAATTTTGAAAAATCATTTTGAATAAAAAGTAACGGATACAAAACAATGTTCCACTAGATTTTTCGTAGGTTCCATCCTACTTAGGGTTCCATCCCTTTAACAGGCTCGAGGTGGATTACATTCCATGAATAAATTGAATTTTAAGATGCCAGTGCTTTTCTATGAGTTTTAACAAAAATTCCTAAAAATACTTAACCTTGAAATCTTAAAGTCTTGATAATCTTGATACTCATGAGTCTTCTATCTCGATATCTTGAATCTCTATACTGTACAGTCTCCATTCTTGGTACCTGCATGATTAAATCTTGCATATACATATATATCTAAACTTATATTGTTAGTATTTTATTTTTAGTCTAAGGTTGTTGTCATCAAAACCATCATCTCACGGACTAACAATCTCCCCCTTTTTGATGATGACAACCTTTGTTTATAAAATATTACTTCTATCCTAATAACTCCCCCTAAAACTAATAAACTTGCCCTAATTTATGCCTAACTACCCTATTTTATATTTCTCCCCCTTTGTCATCAACAAAAAACTCACTCCCCCTCACTCTTGGGCTTCAGTACCTGCATTGATTAACTATACAACGGAAGATATAATATATAGATTAAGAAATAATTATACTTATGAACATGATAACTAATCAAAGACTATATACATTTCAATGTGTGTATGTGTATATATATGTTTTTTACAACAAACTTCAAACCAATATCAAGAAATCAATCCATACAGAGTATCAATCCAAACCAAGTCAATCCAAACAAATCAAACAAAGCAAACAAATAAAAATCAAACGTTACGTGGAACTTCCACCCATCCTTCTTCTCCAAAGATTAGGTCTGCCTTAATAGCATCCCAATTATCATTGTTATTGGTGTGAGAGACAGGAGGATGTGCTTCATTATCATCCTTGTGCAGAGAGGAGATCATCCATCCTATAGCATCGAAGTGCCTTTCTTATTCCTTGATCATCTGCATTTGACTCAATTTTAAGTGACGCTGGTTTCGCAGAATAAACGAGAGAATATTCTTGAACGAATTAATGGTTTCTTCTAGATTTTAGAATAAATTGTGAATTGGATTAGCCATAGTTGAATTTGTGAAAGAAATAAAGGATATAGAAGATAAGAAATAATTTTCAGTGAAGAATTCTGGAAGAAACAGGTATATATAGGTGTAGAAATTCGTTTGAAATGAATAGACATGAGGTAGTTATTCAAATTTCAAATTCAAAATCAATTGCCATTTCTGGCCAGTACATGTCGACATGGTCATAGAGGAGATGTCGACAAGGGTTAGTGAAAAATTATGACTAATTTGATTTTGTGATTAATTGTGTGTATATATATATATATTTATAAACTATACTAACATTTCTTGTGGAGATAAGATAAGGTAGATAACAGAAAAGAAATTTCATTTCATTGCAACTAAGATATTACAATGATTAAACACACACCAAACTACATAAACTTTCGAATTAAACAAACTAAAACACATACAACAAGATACAAAAAGATAAAACTAGTTAGAGAATGATGATGAAGATAGTCCAAGTTTCTTGCTGACTTTGGAAATGAACTTGTTCATCTTGGATGAAATTTTGTCCAACTTCGTACTAACGGATCATTTAAGAATCCGTTGATTCTCAACAATCGTCTTTTGGTTTTTGAGAAGGGTTTTGGTGGATGGATTAGGAGGATAGTCAATGCTTTCCAAAGAGGTTTCACCTTCTTCTTCTTTAATTTCCATTTCATCCCCTTCTTCTTCTTCTTCTTCCTCTTCCTCTTCTTCCATTTCCTCATGAGCCAAATGCTCTTCCTTTTCGGCAAGGGTCTCATAAGATTGAAAAACAAAAGGAATTTTCATAAGAGAAATGTTGGAATGATTGAAAACTTTTCTAGAAACAAATTCTTTGCCTTTGAAATCCACTCCAAAATAGTTAAAAATCCGAGTGAGATAAATTCCATGGTATAAAGTATTCTCACCCATTTCGACGAAGTTCATCCAAAATAACTTGCGCCCAATTTATGTCATAATTTCCAAACATAGCAAAAAAGCTTTGCAAACTTTTGAAGTTGGATTGTTAAAATTCCCCGATCTTGGGGTCAAGGTATGTTGCAAAAGAAGATTGACAATTCTTGCCTTTGGTCGAAAATTTTGATTTCTGAATTCAAAATTATCAATCCCTTCGAAAATGTGATGAAATGTATCACGATCATTTTCATCGATTTTAAAACTAGAAAGATCCATTCCCGTACACTTGCAATTGAGAATGGTACCCAAAAGTTCACAATTCAAAACAATTCTAGTGCCTTTGACACTACTCCAAATTTCATCCTCATTTCCATTATAAAATCCACGGTTTAAATTAGCATAGAAAATTTTGACAAGATTTGGATAGCAAACAAAATCATTTTGAGAAGCATCAATAAGACTAAGAACTCTATTGTTTGCAAAAAGAGAGTCAAGTTCATAAGAAGAGAAATCTTGAAAAATAGCAAACTTTCCGGGATGGACTTTGGCATAATTAGCATAATTGATGTATGCTTTTATTGCCTTCGGATCATTGAATAGTTGTTCTTTTATTTTTTTGGAAATTCCCATGGAGGGGTTGCTTGAAGAAGCCATTAAAGTAGAGAGCTTGAAGTTTTGAAGAGAGAGTTTGAATTTGAAAATGAGGGTGAAAAGATATGATAAAAGGTAGTGAATAAATAGATTCTCAAAGGACATATTCTCTGGTCAAAAGGTAGCTTTTCAGAGAATTGAATGAAGTGAAAAGATGGAGGGAAATTCAAACATTTGAATTCAAATTTTGAAATTCAAATTCTGGTAACCATGTCGACATCATGGTAGGGACCATGTCGACATGTGCTAGTGAATTTTGATAATTTATTTTTCCTAAGATTTCTAATAAATTAATATATAAATATACTTATTATTTTTAATGCCTATATATATCTAAAATATTATTAAACTCCTAGAATATTTCAGAAAATATTATTATGCTATTAAAAAATAATAAAATAATAAAAAAATAGAAAATAAATTTTAAAATTCAAACAACGCACCAATTCAAAATCAATAAATCAAATAATCAGGCAATTAATTCTAAGCAAGCAATTTCAACCAATTGTATTATAAACGTGTACCTTTTTCTGAGTCCGTTTCTTTGAATTCGTCGAAGTCATGAACAGCTGTGAAACACAAATTCGAATTATCTATGTTCTGATCGTCATCACTTGAGGACGAGTCTGAGTCATCTAGAGTAGTAGTATATGCACGCTTCTGTTTCTTTGCTGGATCATTGTTCATAGGAGGATTTTGCTTATCTGGATACGGATAGTCTCTTTTGAAATGGCCTGGTTTATCACAGTTGTAACATTTGTCATTATTTGGCACTACATTTTGATTTCCAGAATTCTTATAGTTGTTTCTCTTGAGATTATTCATCTTTCTGTATTTCAGGAATTCCCTAAAATTTCTGGTCATAAAGGCTATCTCTTCATCGTTATCGCTGTTTGAGTCTGATCCATCGGTCAATGCATTGAATGCCATTGATTTCTTTTCAGATGCTTTACTTTCTCTTCTCCCGATCATTTGAACTTCATACGATATTAGATTTCCAATCAATTCTTCTATCTTTAAAGTACTGATGTCATTTGCCTCTTCGATCGCAAGTGTCTTTTGATCCCATTCTGGAGTTAGAGAGTTTAAAATCTTTCTGACTTGATCTTCTTCAGAAAATTCCTTTCCCAAAGATATTAGAGAATGCACAATATCCTGAAATCTACTATACATATCTGAAATAGACTCATTAGGATTCATTTTAATAATTGAAACTGATTTGTGAGCATGGAAATTTTAGTTCTGTTTAACTTTGCTTGTTCCTTCATGAGTAACTTGCAAAGTTTTCCAGATTTCATATGCAGACTTACAAACTGACACTCTATTGAATTCATTTATATCTAGTGAAAAAACAGAATATTCATTGCCTTAGAATTATTTTGTGCAACAGTCTTTTTCTCAGCAGTCCACTGTGCGAAATTAGTTGTGGGTTCAGAATATTCAGTTTGTGTGATATTCCAAGTGTCTAATCCTATAGATTGTATATATATTTTCATCCTACATGCCCAATATGCATAGTTACTGCCATTAAAAGTGGTGGTCTGACAGTAGACTGATCCTCTACAAATGAACTAGTGACAGGGATACTAGTGTTAGTAATAGTACCAGTGTAGGTAGCCATTTTGAAAACTTTTCAAAAATCAGATTATGAAACTTTGAAAACCTTGCTCTGATACCAAATGTTAGAAATGCGGATTACGGATCTTAAGGTTAGGATTAACACTAGAGGAAGGAGGGGTGAATAGTGTTTATAAAGAATTACTAAATCTTTTTGAGTTTATGTTAATTTAGACACAGATGTATGCAATCTACAGATACAGGGATAATGTGACGCCCCACCTCTATGCTCACAATAACAAAGAGTATTAAAAGAAATACTGTCCGTTATTACGAAGAATAAGGCTGGATAGGAGCGGCCATCCGTAGTTAGGCCTTACGCTAGTATTGGTTATCTCGATAGGAGTGATATATATATTTTTAATTTTCATCTCTTATTTGTTTACTCCCATCAACATATCCAATTCCAGTGTAAAACGAACTACGATGGTTCATAATAGTTTAGGACAATAGATATGATAATAACACAGATAATTCAAATGCGGAACACTGATAAACAAAAATCTCATATATATATAATAACCGATGTCAGTTACAATACATGTGATACAGTACATATGATACAACTACAACTGTCGACTCTGGAAGTTACATATACAAGTACATTATCATGAATAATATACATGAATATACAACATCCTATACAAATACACTGACTACTTTAAATGATGACGACTACTCCAAAAATATGAAAAGACTTCATGGCTCTAACAGCAACCCATAGTGAGATATCAACAACCTGTAAATACTCGGTCTGACCCGAGTATTACATTCAAAAGAAAATAATACACGGGTCAGTCTAATTCAAACTCAGTTATTAGTGCACAGAAGCAATAATAATTAAGTAATAAATAAACGACAGTCACAATAAATCTCGTCTATCCGATCCTTAAATAAAATATCGGATAACGATATTTATAACACGTAACAGTATTAGACAACAAATCAGTAAATCCAAATTATCAACGAAGGTAAATTAAAAAGATTATCAATGAAGATAATTTAGAAAACAGCATAATTGCCTAAACGGCAATTAATGACAAAATCTAATTATTAAATAAATAAATAGAAACTCATAATCTAATTATCAAATTGATAATTAGACAACAACAAAATCATCAAATTAACCAATCAAAATATAAATCCAAAACATATTGAAATATCAATTTAAAATGTCAACTCGAGTAGAGCTGCAGTACACGCACGCGTGTACTGCCTCGCCACTACAACATGCATTACGTAAAAGATCAACGCATCAAAAGCAAAAGAAATACCAGTAAAATCGATACCGTGTGGCTGCAGTTCACGCTTGCGTGCACTGCCTTGCCACTACAGTGATGATGTACGCAATGAAAATTCACAAACGAACACAAGGTCAAACCCCAGCATTTAAGCTGGATTCAACTCAAGTGTAATTCGAAAAAACAAGCAAAATGCAAAGGTCAAGTCAAAGACTCAACACATATATGAATGTACTGTCAAGAAATAGGATACACCAGCCTTTCAAACATAATCCAACAGGGGTAAGCTGCAAACAAACACAACTGCATCGATGTATACATATGTATAAATATTAGTAGTAACCAAGAACAGTTGCATAATGAACTGCAGTTGAAACACACAAATAACCACAAAAGACTATACAGTCAAGCAACGACAACGCATGTGCCGAACTCAACTGGACAACACAAGTAATTGACTACAACACTACACTACGAGAAGTGTATGCGCAGAGTCAAGACCACACTGAAATCAAGTGCATTCATATAAAGCAACTCGATAATATAGAAAATAGCATATGCAGTGATACATAAAGAACAATATGAATGTGTGCGCATATAAATGATGTACGTAGTGAGAACTCACATCACATCTCGAATGGTACATGTGCAGTGACCAAAAGCACTACAATGACAACCCAACCTCAATAATGCAACAAACTCAAGTGATACAAGTTCACACAAATACTCAATGCAACTATAGTGAAACCAGAAGCTCAAACACCTGCAATTCAAAGTATTGCCTGCAGTTCATTCGAACAACTGTAGTTCGAATTAAAATGACCAGAAAACAAAATCAGTGCCAAACCCAATTATTTTCATAAAATCAACATAATCAATTCAAGTGACCAAAGTCAGCTGAAATCGAGATCGTGGTGGTTACGAACGACATTAATATCGTCAAACCAAACTCTATACAGAACGGTTCAATATGACAGCAGGTGGAAGGAGGCCGAGCTAAATGAAAGGCAACAAGTGATGCATCAACGACTCATTATGTAAATAATACAAGTCAGTAAGGATTCAATGAAGCCAGAAGCAACCGAGTTACCTAACTCGAAGTCAAGCAATAAAAAATCAAGGTATGAACAGAAATTACTTGCAACTGTGATAATGCAGTAAAAGCAACTACAAAATCAAGTCAAGGACAACAACAATTTCAAACCAAAACATGCCAACGTCATCCAAAAATCCACAGAACCAAAATTTCCAAAAAAATCAAAATTATATCAACCAAGCAAAATATATATACTAACAGGAACAAATAAGTAACCAGGTCGACATCCAAACGAAAGTCGAATGACCGAGCATAATACTGACTGAATCAAACAATTGCATATGAACGAAATCAAAGACCTCAAAACACATATAAACAGCTACTTGAATTAGATGTGAGTGGAGTGTCACTCACCTTGTTCGAAGCAAAGACGAACAGTTCAGTGGCGTAGCCGTGGTATCACGAAGTCGCTCGAAGGAAAAAGGAACGAATGAAAACAGAGCCGCCATTATTTTCGTTTTTTTTCGTTTGCTAGGGTTTGTAAAAGAAAAAGAAAAATGAAGGAACCCGTAAAAGGATGGGCATCGGCCTACCCAATAACAAAGGAGTAGTTTTGGGCCGGTCTCAATTTCATTTGGGGTTAGTTTTATAAAGTAGGGTTTTGCTTAAGATTTTCGAACGAACGAAAATGAAAAAAGGAACGGGTCGAATTTTTAGAAGAAGGGGACGATATTCACTCCGATAACACAACATGAACGAGAAACGTGGCCCAATATTTTTAAAGCCCGTAATCCCTTAACAAATTACAAAAGAATTTTCAACTCGGTTGAAAACTTCAATTAGCAATTAACTGGCACAATAATCGTTTAATGACGATTATAAATTGGGCAAAACCCCGGGTTGTTACAGACTCCCCTCCTTATAAAAATTGCGTCCCCGCAATCTTCATAATTAAAGTCGTCAATAACAATTATTTTTCTAACATAAACTTGTTAAGCTAGAAAAACAAAGGTCAAGAACACATACGCCAAAGAAATCTTTCAATTTCATAAAAGAAATTTACAATTTCTCAACAAAATCTAATTATCAATAGATAATTCAGAAAACAGCAATTCAATATAATCAACATAATCTAGAATCAATTAGAGACTAGAAAATCTTATTATTAGCAAAATTAGCAATTTTTCTAATTATCAAAACGATAATCAGAAACAACAAATATTCGATTATCAAAAACGATAATCAAAATCAACAAATATCCGATTATCAAAAGCGATAATCAGAATCAACAAATATTCGATTATCAAAACGATAATCAAAATCAACAATTATTTAATTATCTCAAATGATAATCAAAAACAACAAATATTCGATTATCAAAAACGATAATCAAATCTCAAATATTCGATTATCAAAAACGATAATCAAAATAAAAAATATTCGATTATCAAAAACGATAATCAAATCACAAATATTCGATTATCAAAACGATAATCAAATCAAAAAATATTCTATTATCAAAAACGATAATCAAAATCAACAAATATTCGATTATCAAAAACAATAATCAAATCTCAAATATTCGATTATCAAAACGATAATCAAATCAAAAATATTCGATTATCAAAAACGATAATCAAAATCAACAAATATTCGATTATCAAAAACGATAATCAAATCTCAAATATTCGATAATCAAAAACGATAATCAAATCAACAAATATTCGATTATCAAAAACGATAATCAAATCAATTATCAAAAACGATAATCAAATCAACAAATATTCGATTATCAAAAACGATAATCAAAATCAACAATTATTTAATTATCCCAAATGATAATCAAAAACATCAAATATTCGATTATCAAAAACGATAATCAAAATCAACAATTATCCAATTATCAAAAACGATAATCAGAAACAACAAATATTTGATTAACAAAAACGATAATTAAATCTCAAATCAACAAGTATTTAATTATCTCAAGCGATAATTAAATCTCAAATCAATCAAATATTTAATTATCTCAAGCGATAATTAAATCTCAAATCAACAAATATTTAGTTATCTCAAGCGATAATTAAATCTCAAAGCAATCAAATATTCAATTATCAAAAACGATAATTAAATCACAAATCAACAAGTATTTAATTATCTCAAGCATAATTAAATCTCAAATCAACAAATATTTAATTATCTCAAGCGATAATTAAATCTCAAATCAACAAATATTTAATTATCTCAAGCGATAATTAAATCTCAAAGCAATCAAATATTCAATTATCAAAAACGATAATTAAATCACAAATCAACAAGTATTTAATTATCTCAAGCATAATTAAATCTCAAATCAACAAATATTTAATTATCTCAAGCGATAATTAAATCTCAAAGCAATCAAATATTCAATTATAAAAAACGATAATTAAATCACAAATCAACAAGTATTTAATTATCTCAAGCATAATTAAATCTCAAATCAACAAATATTTAATTATCTCAAGTGATAATTAAATCTCAGAGCAATCAAATATTCAATTATCAAAAACGATAATTAAATCACAAATCAACAAGTATTTAATTATCTCAAGCATAATTAAATCTCAAATCAACAAATATTTAATTATCTCAAGCGATAATTAAATCTCAAAGCAATCAAATATTCAATTATCAAAAACGATAATTAAATCACAAATCAACAAGTATTTAATTATCTCAAGCATAATTAAATCTCAAATCAACAAATATTTAATTATCTCAAGCGATAATTAAATCAACAAATATCTAATTATCAAAAACGATAATTAGAACTCATATCAACAAATATTTAATTATCACAAGCGATAATCAAATCAACAATTATCTAATTATCAAAAACGACAATTAGAACTCCTATCAACAAATATTTAATTATCACAAGCGATAATCAAATCAACAATTATCTAATTATCAAAAACGATAATTAGAACTCATATCAACAAATATTTAATTATCACAAGCGATAATCAAATCAACAATTATCTAATTATCAAAACGATAATTAGAACTCATATCAACAAATATCCAATTACCTGCAGATAATTGGAAACAACAAATATCTAGAAATCAATTAAGATGATCTAGAAAATCAACATAAAAGGTGGATCGATCCCAACAAATGGCGAGTTTTAGCTACGCCGCACGTGCATCAACATATGGCCGAAGCCTACCAAATATCCAACATAATTTTGGCGCCCAACAAATGACCCGAAGGTCCAACATATGATCCGAAGGTCCGGTACTGGTATTGACCCGAAGGTCCAACATATGACCCGAAGGTCCAACATAGTGGCTCGAAAGCACACGAAAATCGTCATATATTCAATTAACGAGTCCGGAATTAACCGAAATAGCAAACGCACATGTCCCATACCACGTGTTTTACTAAATCGTTTGATTCTCTTCATCGTTTCCTTAAATGTGCAAAATTGTGTATTCCAAAAATAACATTTCACATTCTCAAACGGACAAGTCCGGAATTAAGCGAATCAGTAAAAGAAAGGGGTCATAATCCTCGATTTTTCTGAAACGTTTAAGTCACTTTCTCATTCTTCTGAAAACGCAAACTGTAAAAATTCTGAAAACAATTTCATTTATTTCATAAAAGTAATAATTTACATTCTCAAACGAACAAGTCCGGAATTAAGCAAATCAGTAAAAGAAAGGGTTCATAGTCCTCGATTTTGTTGAATCGTTTAAATCTCTTTCTCATCCTTTTGAAAACGTAAACTGAAATTTTTTTTGAATTTTTTATATATTTTAAAACGCTTTTTATAATCACGTGATTAAATCAGCAACATAAGTAGCAACTTCAACAAAGAAATGGTACTTCTCAAAACAACATAAAACTAATCTCAAAATCAGCATTGCGAGATAACCGCTTGAGAATCCACTTTAAAATTTGACAGTTACTGAAGTCAAAGCGACAGTAAATTTTAAACGTCAAAATCTCATCAAAATGATTCGCATCAAAAAAATAAAATGCCAGTGAATTTTCATTCATTTAAAAATGTCAACAAAACACCGCGCTTCAAAAATATAGCATTGGTGTAAAACTCCCGTTATAATAATAACGGCAACAAAATACGTTTCATAACCAAGCATCGGTTCAACGTAAAATTAATACAGTAACGTGCAACTCAAATTTGCACGTACACTACAAAATGAACAAAAAATCATTCTATTATATCTTCAATAAAGATATTTTAAAACAGCAGAAATCTAATCAGATATGATTAGTATCAAAGAAAACCAGTAAGAAATTTCAACAAATCAAATCCACTGGTTAAACAACATAATGAAATTAATTTCATTTTCATATTTTGATTTTTAAATCAAAATAATTATCAGTCGTACTCAGCGAAGCAGTCACACTGTTTTCGCTGCGCACTCTGATAAACAAAGCAAAAACCAATCTATCATCAAAACACAAATTCACTTTTTATTTTTAAATAAGGATATTTAAAAATTTCCATCGTATTTTCAAAAATTTAGTTTTGACTCAACGCACATATAAAACATCGACACATAGTTGTAACACATGTTCCATCTAAGTTATGTTTTATATTATGTCCATAAACCCCAAACTCTGATACCAACTGTGACGCCCCACCTCTATGCTCACAATGACAAAGAGTATTAAAAGAAATACTGTCCGTTATTATGAAGAAAAAGGCTGGATAGGAGCGGCCATCCGTAGTTAGGCCTTACACTAGTATTGGTTATCTCGATAGGAGTGATATATATATTTTTAATTTTCATCTCTTATTTGTTTACTCCCATCAACATATCCAATTCCAGTGTAAAACGAACTACGACGGTTCATAATAGTTTAGGACAATAGATATGATAATAACACAGATAATTCAAATGCGGAACACTGATAAACAAAAATCTCATATATATATAATAACTGATGTCAGTTACAATACA
Source organism: Allium cepa (assembly GCA_030765085.1). NCBI lineage: Eukaryota > Viridiplantae > Streptophyta > Magnoliopsida > Asparagales > Amaryllidaceae > Allium > Allium cepa. The sequence continues at coordinate 270,027,437 of CM060928.1, forward strand.
TGTGATACAGTACATATGATACAACTACAACTGTCGACTCTGGAAGTTACATATACAAGTACATTATCATGAATAATATACATGAATATACAACATCCTATACAAATACACTGACTACTTTAAATGATGATGACTACTCCAAAAATATGAAAAGACTTCATAGCTCTAACAGCAACCCATAGTGAGGTATCAACAACCTGTAAATACTCGGTCTGACCCGAGTATTACATTCAAAAGAAAATAATACACGGGTCAGTCTAATTCAAACTCAGTTATTAGTGCACAGAAGCAATAATAATTAAGTAATAAATAAACGACAGTCACAATAAATCTCGTCTATCCGATCCTTAAATAAAAAATTGGATAACAATATTTATAACACGTAACAGTATTAGACAACAAATCAGCAAATCCAAATTATCAACGAAGGTAAATTAAAAAGATTATCAATGAAGATAATTTAGAAAACAGCAGAATTGCCTAAACGGCAATTAATGACAAAATCTAATTATTAAATAAATAAATAGAAACTCATAATCTAATTATCAAATTGATAATTAGACAATAACAAAATCATCAAATTAACCAATCAAAATATAAATCCAAAACATATTGAAATATCAATTTAAAATGTCAACTCGAGTAGGGCTGCAGTACACGCACGCGTGTACTGCCTCGCCACTACAACATGCATTACGTAAAAGATCAACGCATCAAAAGCAAAAGAAATACCAGTAAAATCGATACCGTGTGGCTGCAGTTCACGCTTGCGTGCACTGCCTTGCCACTATAGTGATGATGTACGCAATGAAAATTCACAAACGAACACAAGGTCAAACCCCAGCATTTAAGCTGGATTCAACTCAAGTGTAATTCGAAAAACAAGCAAAATGCAAAGGTCAAGTCAAAGACTCAACACATATATGAATGTACTGGCAAGAAATAGGATACACCAGCCTTTCAAACATAATCCAACAGGGGTAAGCTGCAAACAAACGCAACTGTATCGATGTATACATATGTATAAATATCAGTAGTAACCAAGAACAGTTGCATAATGAACTGCAGTTGAAACATGCAAATAACCACAAAAGACTATACAGTCAAGCAACGACAACGCAGGTGCCGAACTCAACTGGACAGCACAATTAATTGACTACAACACTACACTACGAGAAGTGTATGCGCAGAATCAAGACCACACTGAAATCAAGTGCAGTCATATAAAGCAACTCGATAATATAGAAAATAGCATATGCAGTGATACATAAAGAACAATATGAATGTGTGCGCATATAAATGATGTACGTAGTGAGAACTCACATCACATCTCGAATGGTACATGTGCAGTGACCAAAAGCACTGCAATGACAACCCAACCTCAATAATGCAACAAACTCAAGTGCTACAAGTTCAAACAAATACTCAATGCAACTATAGTGAAACCAGAAGCTCAAACACCTGCAGTTCAAAGTATTGCCTGCAGTTCATTCGAACAACTGTAGTTCGAATTAAAATGACCAGAAAACAAAATCAGTGCCAAACCCAATTATTTTCATAAAATTAACATAATCAATTCAAGTGACCAAAGTCAGCTGAAATCGAGATCGTGGTGGTTACGAACGACATTAATATCGTTAAACCAAACTCTATACAGAATGGCTCAACATGACAGCAGGTGGAAGGAGGCCGAGCTAAATGAAAGGCAACAAGTGATGCATCAACGACTCATTATGTAAATAATACAAGTCAGTAAGGATTCAATGAAGCCAGAAGCAACCGAGTTACCTAACTCGAAGTCAAGCAATAAAAAATCAAGGTATGAACAGAAATTACTTGCAACTGTGATAATGCAGTAAAAGCAACTATAAAATCAAGTCAAGGACAACAAAAATTTCAAACCAAAACATGCCAATGTCATCCAAAAATCCACAGAACCAAAATTTCCAGAAAAATCAAAATTATATCAACCAAGCAAAATATATATACTAACAGGAACAGGTAAGTAACCAGGTCGACATCCAAACGAAAGTCGAATGATCGAGCATAATACTGACTCAATCAAACAATTGCATATGAACGAAATCAAAGACCTCAAAACAAATATAAACAGCTACTTGAATTAGATGTGAGTGGAGTGTCACTCACCTTGTTCGAAGCAAAGACGAACAGTTCAGTGGCGTAGCCGTGGTATCACGAAGTCGCTCGAAGGAAAAAGGAACGAATGAAAACAGAGCCGCCATTATTTTCGGTTTTTTTTTTCGTTTGCTAGGGTTTGTAAAAGAAAAAGAAAAATGAAGGAACCCGTAAAAGGATGGGCATCGGCCTACCCAATAACAAAGGAGTAGTTTTGGGCCGGTCTCAATTTCATTTGGGGTTAGTTTTATAAAGTAGGGTTTTGCTTAAGATTTTCGAACGAATGAAAATGAAAAAAGGAACGGGTCGAATTTTTATAAGAAGGGGACGATATTCACTCCGATAACACAACATGAACGAGAAACGTGGCCCAATATTTTTAAAGCCCGTAATCCCTTAACGAATTAAAAAAGAATTTTCAACTCGGTTGAAAACTTCAATTAGCAATTAACTGGCACAATAATCGTTTAATGATGATTATAAATTGGGCAAAACCCCGGGTTGTTACAGATAATTACAGAATTAAACACAGATGCAGAAATAAAATAAAAGCAGTAAAGGAAAGAACACATCGGATTTTATACTTGTTCGGAGTTACCCTACATCCAGTCCCACAACAAAAGTATGGATTTCCTTTCAAAAGCAATTGTACAATTACACCCTCGATTTCAAGGCTACGAGGTACACCCTCCAGAATTTCAATCCTCTGGGTAGAGATACTTGATTTCCAGGCCACAAGTTTACCCAATTGATTTACCAAGGCTACAATCACACCTTTTCTTGCTTGATTGATTTTCAAGGCCATAATCACACCTTTGCTCGCTTAATTAATTACAAAGAAGTCTATAACTTTGAATAGCACTGAGAACCTTGTTGAGATAGTGATAGAGAATCGAACTAAAAGTAATCGAGTATGATTCAATGTTGATTTCGGCAGAGTAATGATAAGAATATGTATTAAGAAATGTGGAAGAAGAAGAGGAGTAAAAAACCAGAAAATCTGATCATAAATTCGTTGAAACTGACCCCTATTTATAGAAGAACAACAGTCATGTCCATTGGTGAAGAGTTATGGCGAATAGACATTTCTTTTGAAATTTAAATTTTAAACTCAATTGACACCATGTTGACATGGGATACTTGGGCATGTCGACATCCCAAAGGATTTTTGGTGATTTGATTTTCTTTTGAAAATAGCTTTTATTTTATATTAAAACTTATTTTAAACTTTATATGTATACTTGACTATATTTAAAATTCTTAAGTAAATATAGAGAATAATACCTATAGAATTTAATTATAATTTTATATTTAAATCTAAGTATAAATTTTTAAAAGTTAAATATATTATATTAAAAGATTGTTTAAAATCAGGAGTGATTTGACCTTGAAATTAAAGATAATTTTGAGGCTAAAATTGTTTAAAATTAGGATAGAGTGTTTTGAATATTTTGAAAGGAAAGTTTTGAAAATATTTTGAAAATAGGATACAATTTTGAAAAATCATTTTGAATAAAAAGTTAGCAGATACAAAACAATATTCCACTAGATTTTTCGTAGGTTTCATCCTACTTAGGGTTCTATCCCTTTAACAGGCTCGAAGTGGATTCCATTCCACAAATAAATTGGATTTTAAGATGCCAGTGCTTTTCTATGAGTTTTAACAAAAATTCCTAAAAATACTTAACCTTGAAATCTTGAACTCTTGATAATCTTGATACTCATGAGTCTTCTATCTCGATATCTTGAATCTTTATACTGTACAGTCTTCATTCTTGATACCTGCATGATTAAATCTTGCATATACATATATATCTAAACTTATACTGTTAGTATTTTATAATCTATTCTAAGGTTGTTGTCATCAAAACCATCATCTCACGGACTAACAGATGGTACATGTAATGACTTGCCTTTTTAGACAGTTTAAATCAACGATAAACCACACATGTCAGACCCAAACCATTCAAAGGGGCAGATTTTTATGGGATAAATAAGAACAAGCAGAGAAATAAAGAAAACAAAACATAGAATCTCACAGCGGAATGACAAAATATGATAATAAAATAAATAGTTCATGAAGTTGTTTTACAAATAACATTTGATTACACTTTTACAATACAGAATCAGAGTACATATAGTAGTAATAAATAAGTAATGTAATGGAACAACATGATGCAATGGAAGTGAAAGAATAGATAGTAATAATACTAAATCTTCGTCCTCATCCTCCAAGAGAAGTCTTCGATATACTGAAAAGCTCAGACTAACCCGAGCGAATTAAAAAGACAAAACACTCGAGTCAGAACTAAAAGATCTTATGTAAGTTAAATTAATAGTAAATAAATATGAGTGTAACAATGTCGAAGATGTTTACGGGTTTGGCACCTCCTATCCCGTGTCAAACGTGAGTGCAATAACTTAAGAGATGTTCGGGATTCCATCTCCTAAGGATCTGTTAAACTATCTACATATATAGTATAATATGCTGCTATAATAGTGTCTAAAGTAAAGTATTTAAATAGCATTAAGGCGTTACCTGTATCTCCCATAACACATTTTATATATTCACATAGTCTATACAGTACCGTAATTCCTCCATAAACAAAGGGCTATCGGAGGGCACTCAATAGGTATGGTGCAAACCAAACTCGAAGAAGGCATGATACGGTATGTGAACATAACACTCGAGGCAATGGCAGGGTAGGATTCTACCCTTTGCATTCCCAGACTAGTGGTAACGCATATCAGCTACTACGATCCACCTCGGAACATACTCCCATAATCAAATCGAGGGGTGGCCACCAAATCAATTACAAAGTCATAATATGGTATCGACGAAATATGCCCGATAGGAGGAATGACCTCGCTTGGTCCGGTATAGCTCCTGTTTTATTTACATCTAAGCTGACTCACGAAGTCAGCGCTACGTAAATGCCTAATACAGAATCATTCGCCAAACCATCCTACTTCCTTTCTGGAATCTCCACCACGTACAAAGTTGTTAAAGGGGTATTCAGTATTGGCAGAGAGTATGACAATATCTGATCCCGGTCTTTTTATCAACCAAAAGCTTATTTCACACCAGATGGTTCTTTTACATTTCCAGAACCAATTCATAATTGATATCAAAATATCATATTCTCAAAACCATATCACTTTTGGAATCATATTTACTTTCGAGATCATATTCATTTTTGAAATCATATCAACTTTGAACTCATATTTTCAAATCGCTGTATTTACTAAAAACATGTCATTTCATTAGAAAATATCATTTCAAATTCTAACTTAGATAATAACATTATTTTACGATATCTACTTTTAAATCAAGGATTTAAAATATAAACACTTCAACTTTACACAGTCTGGAATTTAGAAAATAGTTTGTATAGTCATAAATAGTCTATATAGTTTAGCATAGTTTAAAATAAATTTCAAATAGTTAAAATACTCTAGAATAGTTTAAAATAGATTAAAATAGTTTAGTTGGATTTAAGATAGTTTAAATAGGTTTAAACTAGTTAAATAGATTTAAATAGTTTAAACAGATTTAAAATAGTTAAATAGATTTTAATAGTTTATATAGATTTTAAATAGATTAAATAGATTAAAATTAGATTAAAATGGGTTAATTAGTATAAAATAGGTTAAGATAGATTGAATTGGATTAAATAGATAAAATAGATTAAAATAAGTTGAAATAGTTTTAAATTGATTAAAATAGATTAAAATAGTTTAAAATATATTAAATTAGTTTAGTAGTTTGAAATTTTAGTTATCAGGATTCAAGAATAATATATTTAAATAGTTTATATTAAATAATAAAAAATTTGAAATTAATATCAAATTTGTACTATTACTTTCATTTAACACATCTTTAAACCATTTAATCAATATTGATTCCAAATCCATGTTCGAACTATATATTCAAACTATTACAAATTTAGTAGATTTCGAAGTTTAAATATTCAAATATTTCAATAACTCAAGCTCGATAAATTTTATTTATACTTCAAATCTTACTTTAGAATTTCAATTTAAACCAATTCCAATTTCAACATCTAAAACACGGATTTCCAAAAATAATTCAGTTTATATAAATTAGGTTTACTTCAAAATATCATTTAACTAAATTCAAAATTTAAAGACTCAAAATCATTTAATTAACCAATCCGGTGTTCATATATAATTTTCTACCCTATGGTCAAGTGATACATATATTTATCATTTCAATCCGTAATATTTTATATCCACGGATATATATCATTTCAACCCGCAATACCGAATAAAAATTCAAAATTCATAAAATCGCTCGAGTTTACCATTTCAACCAATGATGATTTTTCCCTAATCTATAGATCGTTCGGGTATGTATCATTTCGACCCATGGGGAACTTGCAGTGTTATAATAGTATATATAAAATAACATAACATCCAGTCGTCCAATACCAACAATTAAACATCCATCACAATCAATATTCAAATTAACCAATCAATTTCTAATCACATCATAAATTAAATTTAACTAACATAAGATTATTTGGTAGTTATGAGTGGGTCAAAGCACTTACCTTTGATTTCAAATTGATTTGAAAAATAAGGTCCAAATTTGAATGGTCTTAGAATTCGTCCAAACTAGTTTCACAATGTCTGAAATTTCGATACCATCCCAACGGAGAAAACCACGCATGAATTCGAGCTTGTATGCAAAAGTTATGGTGATTAGAAGTTTGAAACCAAAATTTAAAATTTAAATAAATAAATAAAACAATACCCGCCACAAGGAACACATCAACAACATCAACGCGTCTACCAACACACTATAGCTCGTTCGAAACTCAAATTAGCCGCCTCAAATCTTGCCGTCGACCACCTATATTTGCCGCCACGGCCGCCTGCGCTTACATCTGTGAGCGTCATCGCCACGAGCACCTCCAGCCGCCCCTATAGCCAAAGGTACGGCCTCTCCCCCCAGCGCCACTACCGCTGTAGGTGTTTGAGGCCCAATCATGGTGAATTCATGCACATCTGAGACGGACGAACAACACCTCTATGACCTGCTCTCTACCATCTTCCCTATGCCACCTCATGATCATCGATCGGGGAACGATCCACATTGGATCGTCAAAACCCTAATTTCGACGCCTTAAGTTCATCCTCGATTTTTGATCAAATGGTGATTCAAATGCCAAAATGAATAGCAAATTAGGGTTACGCTCATCAAGAGCTTTCCAATGATACATAATTCGATATAGTTTGGAGGGGTTGAAATATTTGAAATTGATTTGAAGTTGGATTTAGGGTTTGTATTTGAATTTGTTTTTTCCATTGAGAAGAAGAGGTCAGAGAGAATTGTACGTACTATTATGAGGAAAAAGGCTAGTAGGGTGTGGTGAGATCTATTTATATTAACAAAGCCCGATAAGAAAATAAACTCATAACGAATTGGTACGAAAGACAATAACAACCCGAGAAGCCCGTTTCGCTTCCGAAACAAAAGTAGGTCATCCCGTATATCAAAACAGATGTTTTTGATATTTTTAAATTTAATGGAACAGGTTTCAAGTATTAATTCCATCATATGAAAAAGTTAGCTTTAAAATCAGTTTATTTCAAATCGATTTCAATTAATTAAATTAAATTGATTTCTGTGCATTTCGAGCCCATACGATCAACCGACAAATCCGATCGCCACGAAACTTGACACCTTAAAATAATTCATCGTTACGGATCCGATGAAGCTGGTTTCATCAAAATCCGAGATAGTTGCCAAAATGGCTATTTTCACGTTAATTAAATTAATTAAATCACTTTTTAATTCCACTTTTAATAACTAACAAATTTTATCATTTTTGATTATTTGGACATTTACAATAATTTAAAACAAATTTACATATCAATTCAGTGTTAAATATTACACTAGTTATAATGTTCAATTTTAAACGCAATAAATTCATTAATTATAAATTAAACTCAAATAAATTAATTAAACTTGATTTCAATTCTTTTTGTTCAATCATCATCACTCTATGAGCATAGTTAACAATAATTTATATTTGATTAACTAACATTCTACAATTACCATCCTTTACCATATTAGTTGCAATATTTCAGTTATATTGAAAATTTTGTCGATTTTCACATTAATTATAATTTGAAATCCCAATTAATTAATTTAACTTGGTTTCACTCTTTTTATTAAATCAGTTATTGCCTTATAAATATAATTGACATTTCTACACATTTTATTGCATTCACCTTTTACAGTTATCGTCTTAACTCATATTAAAGTAACATTTAATTACATTTAATTGCAACTGATTTAAAATGTAACAACCTGAAATTTTCAATCCCGAAAATTCCAGATCGTTATGAAAAAGAAGAAAGAGATAGAAGAAGAAGAATAGAAACAACATCTCACATTCGCATCGGATAAAATATAATAATAAATAATAACAGTTTACAAAAGAATATTATATCTTCGATTACATTTAATATACATCAGAGTTTCACATATATATGCAGTCACTAAAATATACATGTATCATGTCTCAGATTAACGAATATATAAATACAGCGGAAATAATCTATACGCTCTAGCCATCCAGCTCGCCTCTTGAGCTCCAGAACGTCCCTACCTGAAATCTGTAATACTCGGTCTGACCCGAGCATTACACCAAAGTAACACCCGGATCAGGCTGGAAACCAGCGTGAGTAAATCCAACTAACATGGAATATCAAAGCAACAACTTACATAAACCCGGGGTAATTTATATCAATTTAAAAGATCCACAATTTGCTATAAACTATGCTTATTTCACATATAAATTTCTAAGTACCAAACTTAGATAAAATAATCCAATTCACTTACATCATTTCATTCTAGCCTATTGATTTCACAAATCAGTTTATACAAATTCGAAGTGGTTTTCGAGTATTTCCCAATACCCGATTCCCGATCACTTCGAAACTCATGTCACCCTAACCCAAGTTATCCAAATGAAATGAAATACACAACATCCCATATCAGTGAATATCAACTCATTCAAAGCATCCAATACCCTTCAATCATCCCTACACAAAGCTTAATCGCATACACCTCAATTCACTTGATTCTAATTGAAATTTCAAACTTCAGTCACTTAGATTTCCTCATTTATTAATTCCAAATCAATTAATTAATCAACTCTTCCATATCCATTCATCTTAATTAACAACCCTGGATTAAATTTCTTTCAATTATATTCAGGTGATTATCATTAATTCATTTCACGATATTAAATATTCTTAACCATAATCAATAAGTAATCTTCAATTACTTCACAAATTAACTAACTATAATCAATTGCACTGAGTATTCTTAATTACTTATATTAATTAACTTCTCATAAGGCACTTATTTTGAATTAATGAATCTCAATTATTCAAATCTTTAATTACTCCACTAATTATATAAATTACCGACTTCCAATTATATTTCAATTTATCTTAATCTGAATTAATTACATCAAATAAAAATACCATATTAATCATTCTTGATTTATCTTACCCTGCAATTATCTATCCATTTATTTTCTTCGTTAAATAAATCAATTTCTCCCTAATTAATTATCTTAATTAATCTCCTTTTTAATTACACAGTAATTGTATTTTATTAACGTCACTAAACTATAAATTATCAAGCCATCAGATGATTATTCTAAATTACTCTACTTAATTAATTAACTTATAACTTAAGTTAATTGATTAATTCAAACCCTTAAATACTAAATTAATTAACCTATACCATTAATTAATTGAATTAATTAATTATCCATTTTAATCACCCTTATATTTCTTCCAAAATCCAATTTATATATTTCGATAACTCAGGGTACCGAAATGTTCAAGCAATCCACATCATTCAAATTTCCAATTACCAATAATATCCATCACAGAATATCAATCATCCAATATATATTATACTACCATATATAATATAGCACATTAAAACAAACCAATCATCCAACCAATCATTTAAATTTAATCCTTTAAATTTTAAATAGAAATTCGAAAGCGTAAGATTTACTCACCTTGTTATTTACTTCATTTAATAAATTAATTACTCAAAAATTTATTATCTTAATTAATTTCTTAATTAATTTCACGAAGTAAGTGTATCCTAATTATTATTTTTTTGTTAACAAATTATCATTAAATTAATTTCATCCATAAGTTTATTAATTAATTTACTTTCCCAAGAAATTATTAATTCACTATTCCATAGCTATTAATTTATAACCTTCACTGTTAATTTATAAAACTTAATTACTCGTTTGTAAATCTCTAATTACAAATTAATCGATCACTAATGACAAATCGCTTACTTAATTAGTCTTTAACTTATTTCATAAATTGTCAAATCTTAATCATAATTGAGGTAAACATCTTCTTTATTAAATACTAAACACATTACTTAAAACATTTACCTTTAAATAACCTTTACCGACATTCATAAAATAATTAAGTTTTAAATACCCTGTAAGTATTCAACATACTTAGTTTAACAAGCAACTGTTCTTGATTAAAGTTTGTAAGACCTTTAATTTAAAGATTTTTTTTTAAATGATTAAAACCATTCCATTATTTTCATTCCCACAGAATTGATTTAGAAGATTTCAAATTTAGTTCCCTGACTCCGGGTTGGACCCGATGATAATTCGACCATGCTTTGAGTTATCTTCCCCTGTCTATTTATATATTGTTTCCTTTTAATTAAGTTTAAGTAAAAAAAAAACAACTGCCTTCCACTTTAAAACTCTGCTAAACTAAGTTACTCAGATGAACCAATTTTTTTTTCAATTTTCAACTCAGAAAGGAAAATCAAATAAAAATGAATTTACTCACCAGATTACCACACAGATTGCCACACACTGATTTAACCACGATTTGCATGCTACAAATATGAACTTCGCTGTCTGATCTCGAACACTCCACTATCCTTCCAGAATCAAGCATAGCAGTCGACGTCGCGAGTGGACCCTTAGTCGTTGAGAAGAAACTCGACCTCGATGTCGTTTCCTTGACTCGAACGCGGCCTCACACAAAATCATGGCAATCTCCCTTATCGCGATCGATTAGCAACCCAGAGGACGAGAGAGAGAGAGCGCGACCTTCACTCTTGCCTATGAATTCGAGTTCACGCCAAGTCGAACTCTAACTGTCCACGCGATGCCAAAGATCCCGCGAACACTTCTTCTTCGACGCGGCTTCTCGGCATGAACTCGATGTTGATTTCGTTCGCTTTTGATTGCAGTCGAACGAGAAAGAAGCCCCCCTTTTTTTCTAATAGATTTGGCTAGAATTAGAAGAAGGGGAGGGGTTTAAATTCGAAGGAGAGGAGACTGATTCAAGTCAGCCTCGGCCATAAATTTTTTTTTAAGAGATTCGGCCCTCTGTGTTGAAGATTAGAGAGAGACGGGGATAAATTAGAGGTAGGGAAAGCTTCTTGATTACGCTAGTTTTATAAATATCTCTGACAAGTTAATTTTTAATTTTTTTTATTATATAAGGCTTACGAATCGTCTCGTTAAGCATAACGTGAAATTATGAAACCCGAAATAGACATGCCGACAGGAGATTATAAGGTTTTACCGCATTTCGAATACAATGGAACATGCTTCGGAGGTTAGTTCGATCATATGCGTGAGTTACGGAAGTAAACGATCAATTTTAAATTAAATCGATTAAAATAGTTCTAAGCGTTTGAGCTGCCAGGGTCAAACGACAACTCCACTTGCTACGAAAATTGAAATCCGATAATAACTAACTATTACAGATCCAATGGAACTGGTTTCGTCAAATTCCGAGACTGTGCCTCGGAAGGCTAGTTTTAAATATCTATTCAAACGATATATTATTAAAATTGAACAAACCACCTTTAAATTAAAATTTCAACCATTCTAATATCTTTAGTATCATCATTATAGATTATTTAAGCCTTCAAATTATTTAAACAGGCTTTGAAATTCAGATTCAATTATTTACCCAGTTTCAATTAATAAATTCAATATTTAAACTATGCAATTCATTGATTTCATTATCAAGTAAATATTGATATCTTGAATTCAAGTTAAAATTAACTTTTAACTATTTTAAAAACAACTAATTATTTCAATTTAATTCGTTAAAATTTCTGGGTCGTCACATTCCTCCCCCCTTAAAAGAATTTCGTCCCCGAAATTACTAATTACGAAGAATGGACCAATACCCGTTTATTTTTTCTCCAAAACTCACAATTCAACACTCTACTAACTATCCTTTACTAAAGACCCATCATTACCTTAAGCAACTCCCAAACCTTCTATAGTTTCAAACTATACCCCTTTTTGCTCAATCATCTAAAGTTCAGTTTAAAACCAAAATTTTGAATTATCAAAATTTTCTCAAAATTTTTCTAACTCTCTAAATTTTCAAAAATTTTTGTCAGCGTCTCCTTTGCGCGGCTAGCTCGGTACTACTACAAAAGGCCTCTACGGGCTCCCAAATACCAAAAAGAAAACAGAAAGCCAAGTGGCAACATCAAAGCCCAATCCAATTTCATACAGAATTTTAAATACATACCTTTTTGTCGTGCAATTCAAATTTATCTTTTGGAATCAAATCCAATTTTCTCTTTTCTCTTTAATACCTGCATATCTCACTTAGCAGCAATATCCAATCGAAACTTTACAAATCAATTTGTACATTCTCTTACATTGGTTTCATACCTATTTTAAATTAGTCTTTCCCATTTTCATATGAATTCAATTCATCTTTAATTTGAGCATTGAATTTTAACAGCATTTATAACTGACTCAACTAATTTACTTTAATTTCCCATTTGAAATTGTTTTGTCGTTACCAAAATAATTTTTCCCAAAAATTTTCTAACTCCCAAAATTTTCAGAAAATTTTGACAGAGTCTCCTTTATACGGAGGAGCTTTTGCAATTTGACAAGAGATATAAATATATATACATCGACCCACCCGGTCGTAAAAAGCAAAAACAGTTCATATTTCCTATTTTTATTGCGTAGGCTTACCTTATTTAGCATTTTAAGCAAGCAGCTTATTAATTTAAGCAATTAGCGCAATCCAAACCAGCCAAACAGTCTTCAGATACCTGTACTTACTCAATTTAAATATGTAAGTGCCATATATATGAAGTTTATAACATTTCTCTTGCTTAAACAACTACAACACATCAATTCTAAAACAAATCCATTCTAAAGAACTTCCACAAGCACTTTATATGATTTCAAAACTAATTCCATTGTTTTCAACCAATTTATATACCATTTCATTCAGTTTTAATGATTTACTACTCAAGTGCTTACATTCAATTTATTTTTAATCCCATCAAGCTCAGATTCACTTCAATTGATTCAAAAATCAATTATATTTGCTTCCACTAATACATAGAATTTAATTAAATCTCGTTTATATTAAACGACAATCATTTCTTCGCAATTTGATAATATCCATGTGAATAAATAATTACTTAAGCTTTATAACCAATTAAAATTGATTCCAACTCAATTTTATTTAATTCAATTCCTTTTTAATTTATTCACAATCATTTTATTTAGCTCGACACATTTCATGCTTGTGTACTGCTACCATTCCCAAATTAATTTGAACCGAGCTTTTATTTAATGGCTTTTACCCTTATTCGAAGGCAAGCTTCCTTAAATTTAAACTTAAGTTACTTTACTTTAATTTATTCCAACATCAAACTTAAGTTTACTTTTATTTGATTCTCATTTAATCGAATTCCATTAAATTCAGTAAGCCCATCCATTTTAATTTTAATTTTTAATTTGCTTACTTAATTCGTTATTGAATTTATTTTATTAATGCAAAGTCATTCTCAATTTATTTCCATTCACTTGGGTTTTGTTTTTGCAACTCAAACTATTTCTATTATAATCACTTCTCTTATATCCAATCTACTTGCAAATTTCATTAATTATTATTCAAATTACCTTTGAATTTTATTTGTAATGCAAACCATCACATTTTTCAATCCAACACTATTTTATTTTTATTTTACAACATCTCCTCTTATTTAATTCATTTTCAAATCTAGCTCGAATTCTCTTTAAAATTCGAATTCATTCCCAAACCCATTATCAATTTACAATCCATTTATTTACCAAAGTTAAATTTTATTAACATACTCAATCAAACAATTATTTAACCAATTAGCTTACTTTCCACTTCTAAATCAATATTCGATTTTAATTACAAATTCACTTCATTAAAATTACAGTTTGGATTTTCTTGATTTCCCCAAAATTCCAACATCTTTATTTACAAAAAAATTTAGAAATGTTTTTAAATTCACATCATACTTAATAAAATAGCTCTTTACAAAAAATACTTCTTATAACTCGATGTCTCAACCAGTCCATCCTCGTTCTCACAGAAATTTAGTCATACGTTGATCAGGCGTAGGACTGAAAATCTATAAGTACTTGGTAAACCCGTTTTCAACACCCAGTGAAAATACTTGGAAAAATAATTTTATTAAAACTATTGAATACAGTTTTTGAAAATAGAGGAAATAACTTTGGTGAGAATGCTCTGAAAATCATCACCCCCATCCATGGTCACAGTTACATCCCAGGGTTACGTTGCCGTCGCAGCAAAAGTCCATGTAAATGCAGGTTCTCCGCGGCCTCTCAATTACGCCATGGATCCCACACAACAGATCACAGTTACATCCAGCGTTACGTTGCCGTCACAGCAAAAGTCCATGTAACTGCAGGCTCTCCGCGGCCTCTGATTTCGCTATCGAAATGAAACATCTCCACTCCTACATAGGTCGCAGTCTACCGAGATAAACTCAAACGCAGACTGTTGGCTCTCAGCGGCACACACGACTTTCGCTATGTGGTATACCATAGTGTCGCAGTCTACCGATATAAAATCAAACGCAGACGGTTGGCTCTTAGCGGCACACACGACTTACGCTATGGTATACTCAACTAATAATCCTCAGGAACTAGTTTTGTCCGGACTCCTCACAGGATAAACTTTAGAACCCCTTTGGGCTCAAGGCAGCACTACCCGGTGGCACTCCTGAGAAGTTCATTTCAAGGGAGCGCCTTTTTCCCCAGAGCCATTATCAAAATATTTTATACTACACACATATAGTATCTTCAAATCATACACCTAGTATGATCTCATACAAGGCTCCTTTACACACAATCGATTATCCCAAATCGATAATTCTCAAACTAGGCTTTTCAAAGTTTAATATTGATTTTACCCAAAAATCAAAAGCCTTTCCAAATCCAAAGGTTCTCAAAACCTTTTCCAAAATTCTCATAAGATCCTTTATATATACATACATACATACATATATATATATATATATGTATATACAGATATTTTTTTTTAAACTTTGGATCTTTCAAACTTGTATAAAACTCCTTTTAGACTTCAAACACCTTCATAAATCCTTTTCTTCCGGCAATAGATTTAATAAGGAAAGATTTTTATTATATAACAAAGATATATAACTTTGTTTATTCAAATCAAATATTCAAATTTGATTTCTCTTTCCAATATCAATTTCATTTCCATTCACATTCACGTAAATTTTCATCCATTTATCCTCATTTACCTTAGTCCCCATTTGGATTATCACTTTAATTCTCATCTCAGTTGGGTATTTTACCAATAACAGTTTGAACTCCGACCAGTTTATTTTTAGAAAAATAGCTAGAAAATTGAAAAATAGATAAGTAGTTGAAAAATAATTATTAGTTTACAAAATAGCTATAAAATAGTTAACTAATTGTAAAATAGTCGAAAACTAGTTGAATAGTTTCAGAGATTTTAAATGATTGCAAAATAGGTGTAAAATAGAAATTAGTTTGTGAAATAGTTGAAAAATAGTAATTAGTTTAGGAAACAATTTGGAAAATGTTTAAATAGCTCCAAAAATAATGGTAAAACAAATATATAATAAGTCAGCTTTTAAAAAGAAAGGTTGTATATATTTAATAGCTTAGAAAAAAAAGTCTGTATTAAAACAATTTATTAAAATAGTCAAGAGTCAAACTGTTCACTTTCCCAACAATTCAACCTACATTTCACTTAATTCAAACCAAATTCCATTTGTACTAATGGAATTTAAATTTCAACTTTAACTCACCTCGAATTATATAAATTCGAGTTAGATTTCCCAAAGGTTGGTTTAATTCTTTAAACCAAATTAACCTTTATTTAAAGTTCTTAGACAATTTAATTTTCTGAGCCCAATTCTCAAAATTTCATTTTATATTATCTTTACTTACGTATTTCAAGGTTCAAATAAGAGTTCAATACTATTTTATTTTAAGAATTTAATTTATTACTCAATTTTATCTTCCAGCTTGAAGCTAGATCTTTAAACAAGTTTAATTTTACAATTCAATTACTCAAATTTATTTTATTTATACAATACCATTCTCAATTTTAAAGATTTTTATTAACAATAGGACGGTATCATCCAATTTATTTTAAAACGTCCATCAATTCTCAATTTTTAAATCTCAAACCCGTTTTAAGATCACACAAATTCCCAGTTCAAATCACCATTTAACTTTCCAAGTTAAATTCCAATTTAAAATAATTTGGTAGCAATTTCTCTTCTAGAAACTCGAAAATGAACATCGATGATGCTGCAGTCATCACCGACGTTATTTTCTAGTGACCAAAAGAGTTCAATGCTTTTATCTCTCTAAAACACTTCCAAATATTTTTGATTTCAAATCCCCCAGATTACAAATTCAACACAAAATATCCTTTGAAATAATGCTATTATTCCTCCAAAACCCTTGGAAGCCACTTTCAAATCCAAAGGAAATTTAAATTTTCCCAAAAATTCCAAATTTCCAATCCATCCAATTCATATTAAACATTACTCTGGAATTTTCATCTTACTTTATTTTCAATTATTCTCTGAAATTCTATTTCAAATTATAATCTCATTTATTATGAAGTTTATTTCTATTTATACCTTACATTCACAATCTATATTTTCAATTCCATTTAGTTATATAAGTTTATTCTACAACTTTGGTTATAAGTTTCAATTTGGTCGTATTTTATATTACTTCTGATCTTAGTTTCAATAACTTAACAACCATCCACCTTAATATTCATTAGAAGGAAATATTGTTTTACATATCAAAATATATTTTTATATGAAATCTTTTAAAACTCTTATATAAGAAAATAACAAGTACGCTCTCATATATATATATATACACTCAACTCATTCTAGAGTTCTATGGACTCTATTTAATGAGTAATCCCCCACCAGAGCCAAGGTTCTCGCTTAACCTTTCAGCTCTGATACCAAATGCAACGACCCGAAATTTTCAATCCCGAAAATTCCAGATCGTTATGAAAAAGAAGAAAGAGATAGAAGAAGAAGAATAGAAACAACATCTCACATTCACAACGGATAAAATATAATAATAAATAATAACAGTTTACAAAAGAATTTTATATCTTCGATTACATTTAATATACATCAGAGTTTCACATATATATGCAGTCACTAAAATATACATGTATCATGTCTCAGATTAACGAATATATAAATACAGCGGAATATTCTATACGCTCTAGCCATCCAGCTCACCTCTTGAGCTCCAGAACGTCCCTACCTGAAATCTGTAATACTCGGTCTGACCCGAGCATTACACCAAAGTAACACCCGGGTCAGGTTGGAAACCAGCGTGAGTAAATCCAACTAACATGGAATATCAAAGCAACAACTTACATAAACCCGGGGTAATTTATATCAATTTAACAGAACCACAATTTTCTATAAACTATGCTTATTTCACATATAAATTTCTAAGTACCAAACTTAGATAAAATAATCCAATTCACTTACATCATTTCATTCTAGCCTATTGATTTCACAAATCAGTTTATACAAATTCGAAGTGGTTTTCGAGTATTTCCCAATACCCGATTCCCGATCACTTCGAAACTCATGTCACCCTAACCCAAGTTATCCAAATGAAATGAAATACATAACATCCCATATCAGTGAATATCAACTCGTTCAAAGCATCCAATACCCTTCAATCATCCCTACACAAAGCTTAATCGCATACACCTCAATTCACTTGATTCTAATTGAAATTTCAAACTTCAATCACTTAGATTTCCTCATTTATTAACTCCAAATCAATTAATTAATCAACTCTTCCATATCCATTCATCTTAATTAACAACCCTGGATTAAATTTCTTTCAATTATATTCAGGTGATTATCATTAATTCATTTCACGATATTAAATATTCTTAACCATAATCAATAAGTAATCTTCAGTTACTTCACAAATTACTTAACTATAATCAATTGCACTGAGTATTCTTAATTACTTATATTAATTAACTTCTCATAAGGCACTTATTTTGAATTAATGAATCTCAATTATTCAAATCTTTAATTACTCCACTAATTATATAAATTACCGACTTCCAATTATATTTCAATTTATCTTAATCCGAATTAATTACATCAAATAAAAATACCATATTAATCATTCTTGATTTATCTTACCCTGCAATTATCTATCCATTTATTTTCTTCGTTAAATAAATCAATTTCTCCTTAATTAATTATCTTAATTAATCTCCTGTTTAATTACACAGTAATTGTATTTTATTAACGTCACTAAACTATAAATTATCAAGCCATCAGATGATTATTCTGAATTACTCTACTTAATTAATTAACTTATAACTTAAGTTAATTGATTAATTCAAACCCTTAAATACTAAATTAATTAACCCATACCATTAATTAATTGAATTAATTAATTATCCATTTTAATCACCCTTATATTTCTTCCAAAATCCAATTTATATATTTCGATGACTCAGGGTACCGAAATGTTCAAGCAATTCACATCATTCAAATTACTAATTACCAATAATATCCATCACAGAATATCAATCATCCAATATATATTATACTACCATATATAATATAACACATTAAAACAAACCAATCATCGAACCAATCATTTAAATTTAATCCTTTAAATTTTAAATAGAAATTCGAAAGCGTAAGATTTACTCACCTTGTTATTTACTTCATTTAATAAATTAATTACTCAAAAATTAATTATCTTAATTAATTTCTTGATTAATTTCACGAAGTAAGTGTATCCTAATTATTATTTTTTTGTTAACAAATTATCATTAAATTAATTTCATCCATAAGTTTATTAATTAATTTACTTTCCCAAGAAATTATTAATTCACTATTCCATAGCTATTACTTTATAACCTTCACTGTTAATTTATAAAACTTAATTACTCGTTTGTAGATCTCTAATTACAAATTAATCGATCACTAATGACAAATCACTTACTTAATTAGTCTTTAACTTATTTCATAAATTGTCAAATCTTAATCATAATTGAGGTAAACATCTTCTTTATTAAATACTAAACACATTACTTAAAACATTTACCTTTAAATAACCTTTACCGACATTCATAAAATAATTAAGTTTTATATACCCTGTAAGTATTCAACATACTTAGTTTAACAAGCAACTGTTCTTGATTAAAGTTTGAAAGACCTTTAATTTAAAGATTTTTTTTAAAATGATTAAAACCATTCCATTATTTTCATTCCCACAGAATTGATTTAACAGATTTCAAATTTAGTTCCCTGAATCCGGGTTGGACCCGATGATAATTCGACCTTGCTTTGAGTTATCTTCCCCTGTCTATTTATATATTGTTTCCTTTTAATTAAGTTTAAGTAAAAAAAACAACTGCCTTCCACTTTAAAACTCTGCTAAACTAAGTTACTCAGATGAACCAATTTTTTTTTTCAATTTTCAACTCATAAAGGAAAATCAAATAAAAATGAATTTACTCACCAGATTACCACGCAGATTGCCACAAACTGATTTAACCACGATTTGCATCCTACAGATATGAACTTCGCTGTCTGATCTCGAACACTCCGCTATCCTTCCAGAATCAAGCATCGCAGTCGACGTCGCGAGTGGACCCTTAGTCGTTGAGAACAAACTCGACCTCGATGTCGTTTCCTTGACTCGAACGCGGCCTCACACAAAATCATGCCAAAGATCCCGCGAACACTTCTTCTTCGACGTGGCTTCTCGGCATGAATTCGATGTTGATTTCATTCGCTTTTGATTGCAGTCGAACGAGAAAGAAGCCCCCCTTTTTTTCAAATAGATTTGGCTAGAATTAGAAGAAGGGGAGGGGTTTAAATTCGAAGGAGAGGAGACTGATTCAAGTCAGCCTCGGCCATAATTTTTTTTTAAGAGATTCGGCCCTTTGTGTTGAAGATTAGAGAGAGACGGGGATAAATTAGAGGTAGGGAAAGCTTCTTGATTACGCTAGTTTTATAAATATCTCTGACAAGTTGATTTTTAATTTTTTTTTATTATATAAGGCTTACGAATCGTCTCGTTAAGCATAACGTGAAATTCTGAAACCCGAAATAGACATGCCGACAGGAGATTATAAGGTTTTACCGCGTTTCGAATACAATGGAACGTGCTTCGGAGTTTAGTTCGATCATATGCGTGAGTTATGGAAGTAAATGATCAATTTTTAATTAAATCGATTAAAATAGTTCTAAGCGTTTGAGCTGCCAGGGTCAAACGACAACTCCACTTGCTACGAAAATTGAAATCCGATAATAACTAACTATTACGGATCCAATGGAACTGGTTTCGTCAAATTCCGAGACTGTGCCTCGGAAGGCTATTTTTAAATATCAATTTAAACGATATATTTTTAAAATTGAACAAACCACCTTTAAATTAAAATTTCAACCATTCTAATATCTTTATTATCATCATTATAGATTTTATAAGCCTTCAAATTATTTAAACAGGCTTAGAAATTCAGATTCAATAATTTACCCAGTTTCAATTATTAAATTCAATATTTAAACTATGCAATTCATTGATTTCATTATCAAGTAAACATTGATATCTTGAATTCAAGTTAAAATTAACTTTTAACTATTTTAAAAACAACTAATTATTTCAATTTAATACGTTAAAATTTCTAGGTCGTCACATAAAATTTAATTCAACAGATTAAATAAATTGGTAAGAAATGACAATCATTATCTTTTCTTAATTTAATAACATTTGTAAGTTTGTTATATACACACAATTGTCATAGCTACTACCACAACACTACTTTTATCAATTACAACTAATTACATACTATTTTATTAGTTAATGCAACATTTAAATTATCAGTTACTCCTTTAATCCAATTATTAATTAATACACGCATTATTACAATAAATTTCAATCTATAACCAATTATAACATTTTAATCATTTCAATTAAATGGGAATTACATTTAAAGTAGTTATCGATTACCTTAAATTAATACCATTACATTTTATTCTAGTTATTATCTTATTATTAAATCTTAATTTTTTTTAATGTTTTCACAACATCACAGTCCAAATCTTATTCAATTTAATAAATTTAATTATCGAAAATTAAGAGTCGTTACACTCTCCCATAATCAAAAATTTTCATCCTCGAGAAGGGAAAGTAGTAAGCTTCAAATTAATATATCTTATTAAAAATATTAAATTTATAAACAATTAATTTACATAATTAAACAATTTAAATAAAATATACCAATTTATAAAAAATTGAATCCTTCCATTTCAAGTTGAATAAAAGTTTGAAAACATTTCTACTTTCACAAAATTTTCTAAGTCCAAAATTCACAGAAAATTTCGACACAGTCTCCTTTGTACGGAGAGGTTTGGAAGAAATAATAATATCAATTATAACAATACATCATATATTTCAAATTAATATATCCCAAACCATAGGAAAAATAGTATAATATCGCTAGAAAACCATTATCCGAGAACGTACCTATTTGCCGGATAAACAACGCTTAATTTATGAAACCAAAAGCAGTAGCTTTTGCCTCAATAACCTGTATTTCTTTTATATAATCCAAAAAAGTTAATAATTATATAAAAGAGAAATATATAAGTTGTTTCAATCAATAGTGAACAAACCAACACACCATAACAACAACCACTTGCTGCCAAAAGTATACAACCATCCCATGCAATCAAAATAATCAATTATCCATCCAAATCAATCAAAATAAATGGTTTTTTCGGGTTCAGAAACTTTTAATCGCATAAAATGATAAATAAAATACTAAGTATACCATACACTAAACAATCTTAGATAAAACTCAATAGATTATTTATACATCTTCATACAATTAGAAGTATCATTTCCCAAACATCCCGTAATCCAAAACAAACAATGATTTTCAGGTATGATTCAAATGTGTTCTTATTTAATTTCCTTTCATATCATTTACTGTTCATTTTTCTTCATTCATACAATCATATTTTATTAGTTTACATTCATTGCTTACATAAGTTATTTTCATTTCAATTATTTAGATTATTCATTATTATATAAGTTTCTTTACAATTTGGTTCACCATTAATAGTTTTTTTTTTCACATCATTTCTTCCATATATAATTTTATTGAACATTTAATCTATTTTTGAATCATTTCACTTTTTCTAAAGCCATGATCATTTAATTAATATAGTATTCACTTTCATTACATATGGCTTCAGCATTAACTTAATTTTATAATCATTTACTTAATGTATTCATCTTTTCTATTACAATTTATTTGTAGCGCTTCAAATTTTTAACTTAAGTTTATAACATTTTGTAACATAAAAATTCTTATTTGTTTAAATAATTCTATTGAACACTTTCATTACTTTAAGTTTTACTTGTATAATGTCCTATTACTTATATCCACTGACATTTCAACTTTTAACATTACAATAAGTTATATTTGTCTTTTAGAATGCAATAAAATGTTACACAAGTTCCTCTTATTTATTTAGTTAACAAAATGTTCAATAGTTACCATTTCTTATTTTCATTTCCTTTTTATTTACAGTATACAAATTTTCAATTTGTTATATTTTCATTTATCACTTAGCATGTAGTTTCTAATTACACATCTTAGAAGTTATTAATTATTAGATGGTTAAGATTTCATTCATTATAATAATTGAAAGTTACTAATTATCAGAAAATTTTTAAAAATTAAATTCCATGTTTCTTTTCAAATCAATTTTACATATGCATATCTTTTATATATGACAAATTATACTTAGAAAAAAAGGTTAAAATTGTTTATCAAAATAAATGCGCTATAAGCTACTACAGCGGTCTTCCCACTTTGAAGTTCGAAAATGAACGTCGATGATGCGTGCGCTCGTCACCGAAATTATTTTCCAGCGACAGAGGGGGAGTACAAAACTTTTTTCCTTTAAAATTTACTTTAAAACATTTTTCTTCTTTCAAATCATATGTACGTATTTCTATCCGAAAATTCTTCCGAATAATACTCATATTATATTGCAAAATATTTAGAAAGAAATTTTTTTTCAAAAATCCCGAAACTTAAGTTCTCAATCCAATTTACATTCATTTTTTTTTGTAAATTCTATTTTACGATTCAATATTTATAAAATTTCACTACTTAACAAACAACATATTACATCCAATTATATACATTTATAAAGTATTCTTTTAAATACAAAATATAATATTATGCAAAAATATTTCATTTATTTATATTTCAAAACAATATTGTGTCGGTCTGCCCTATTCGGTGTTTAGAAATCCCTATTGACGTCATAGCGTCCTATGTACCGACCGGAATTTATAAATACAAAACATAACAAATTATCACAATAAAAAAGACCTTTTGCAACACCAACAAATACGCTCTCTCATATATATATACATACACACATATACTCAACGACTCATTCTAGGGTATTACTACCTTATTTCGAAAGAGTCAAACCCCACAAAGCTAAGGTTATCGCTAAGCCTAAGCTCTGATACCAAATGTAACGACCTGCCTTTTTGGACGGTTTAAATCGAGATAAACCACATACGCCAGACCCAAACCACTCATAAGGGCAGATTGTTATGGGGTAAATAAGAAAAAGCAGAGAAAGAACGAAAACAAAACACATAATCTCATAGCGGAATGACAAAATAAAATAACCAATTAAACAATTCATGAAGCTGTTTTACAAATAACATTTGATTACACTTTTACAGTACAGAATTAGAGTACATACAGCAGTAAGAAATAAGTAATGCAGTGGAACAACATGATGCAGTGGAAATGATAGAATAAATAGTAATAGTACTAAATCTTTGTCTACGTCCTCCAAGAGCAGTCTTTAATATACTGAAAAGCTCGCACCGACCTGAGTGAATTGAAAAGACAAAACATCGAGTCAGAACTAAAATATCTTATGTAAGTTAAATCAACGGTAAACAAATTTGGGTGTAACGGCGTCGAAGATGTTTACGGGTTTGATACCTCCTATCCAGTGTCAAACGTGAGTGCAATAACTTAAGAGATGTTCAGGATTCCATCTCCTAATGATCTGTTAAACTATCTACATACATAGTATAATACGCTATTATAATAGTGTTTACAGTAAAGTAAAGTATTAGAATAGCGTTAAGGCGTTACCCATATCCCTCTTAACACATTTTATATATTTACGTAGTCTACACAGTACCGTAATTCCTCCGTAACCTGGAGGGCTATCAAAGGACACTCCATAGGTATGGTGCAAACCAAACTCGTAGAAGGCGAAATCGACATATGAACACAACACTCGAGGCAATGCCAGGGTAGGATTCTACAATTTGCATTCCCGGACTGGTGGCAACGCATATCAGCTACTACCACCCATCTCAGAACACACTCCCATAATCAAATCGAGGGGTGGCCACCAAACCAATCATAAAGTCATAATATGGTATTGAAGAAATGTGCCCGACATAAGGAATGACCTTGCTTGGCCCGATATAGCTCCTATTTTATTCACATCTAAGTTGACTCATGGGAGTCAGGGCTACGTAAATACCTCATACAGAATCATTCACCAAACTATCCTACTTCCTTTCTGAAATCTCCACCACGTACAAAGTTGTTAAAGTGGTTTTCAGTATTGGCAAAGAGTACGACAATATCTGATCCTGGTCTCTTTAACAACCAAACGTATGTGTAACGTCTCGGATTTTTTGTCGTTTGATTTTAGATATTTTAATGGTTTAAATATTTAATTTGGGATTTATAATTTAATTAGTACGATTTTAAAACTAGAATTTCAAACGATTTGGTGAAATTTTGAAATCGTCAATTTAATCGACGCGTTAAAATAGTGATCCGGAGTAGAGTCTTGGAATTTGACGAAACCAGTTCCATTGGATCCATAATATTGAATCATTATCTGATTACAGATTTCGTAGCATTTGGAGTTACTATTTGATCGTATGAGATACAAACGCGTTGAAATTAATATTGAGATTTAATATAATAACTGGGTCCAAAAAGAAATCTTCTCCATACGATCGAATTAGGACTCGAAACCTTTTCCATTAGGTTCTGAGTAGGGGTATAACATTATGAATGCCTAGCGGCATGCCTCGATAGGGACTTGAGATTTTGATTTGCGTAAATCGAGACGTTTTAAAAGTTAAATAAATAATTTTCTGGTCAAACATTCACAACAATTTATTTTCTCCTTTCAAAATCACTATACCCTTACCTATTCAAACATGCTTCCTTCCTATGTTAAATCATGCCTCCTTTCTTCTCAGTTAAATCCACGAAGTGATATCATGTCGTCCGTTTACTTTAAATTCACGTATAGTGCTCCTTCTTCTTCAAGACAAAAACGAAATCAAGTCAAAATTTCTCTTTCTCAATTTTAAATCGAATTTAAATATATGTAAAACGTGACTTCTTTCTTACTCGTCTCTAATTCAAATTGAAATCGGCTCTAAAATAGAGAAAAGAAAACAACGAAATCCTCATTCGACCTCATGAACGCAAGCACTGAGGCGATTTCGGCTATTCGTCAGTCGTTACGATTGATGGAGGGAGCTGCTATGGTTTCGTGGATGCGGTCGAGCATGGAGGTGATCATGCACATGCGTATGCACTATGGGGGTGGAGACAGGGCGGAGTGCGACAACGGTTAGGGTTTGGTCGCGATGGGGTTTTCGGGGTTGTGCTCGTGTTGGAAGGTGAAGGCGAAGTCCCGATCGAGTTTGGGGATGTTCATTTTGGGTGAGGCCGTGATGGGCTGGGGTATGGGTGGTGAAGTTGTGATGGCCAATAGAGGCGTAGATGGCGCAGTAGTCGAGGGGAATGGCGAAGTTGAGCCGTGTCTCGTGGAAACAGGGATCACATGCGTTTCTGCGATCTGGAGAAGAAATGTTTTCCCTTAATGAAGGTAATTTAATTAGTAAACAGATTTAAATTTTTAGTGATCTCGATATTAATAAAATCCGTAGAATTTTTTGTTTGAGGTCAAAAAATGAACGGAATAAGTCATTTTGGACTCACGGCGGAAATACTACAATGAAATAAATTTGGATTGGAACGGATTGCAATATAAAAAAAATCAAGAGGAGAAAACTTTCACTCATTTGGATTATCTGATTGATTTTAAAAATAGTAAAAACTAATTATTGGATGCCTGGTTGATTTAAAAATATTATCTAATGAATGATACATTATATATAGCAGTATATATACACACTAGTATTTGGAGTGATATTCCCGCATATTATAGCGGATGAGACCCAATGTGACCCGCATAATAGCAGATAACCCTATATACCACGATATCCCCCTCGAAGTGGGATTGATATTTTTATGTTGTATTAACAATTGTGGATGTAGGAAAATGGGTTGGAGGTATCCAACTGGATTCCTCAAAATGTTAAATTTAATTTCATATATTGTGATATATGGATTGTGTAGAATAATTTGTTATAGATTATTGTAGTGTTTGGAATTAATGGATGCGGTTGTAGCAATGCCCTGAATTTTGATAATTTAAATACCATAAATATATTTTTAAAATTTAAGGAATTAAAGGGGATTTGATATAAAATATTTACATCGGGTATGGGGTATTTTAAAGAAAGTTGAGTTAGAAATGTGGAGACTTGGTTTTGATTCATGACATAAAGCTATCACTATGACATACAGATTTGACGACTGCTACGACAAAAAGAGAATATATACTACAAGGAGACAAGACTTCAAAACCGGTGCATCAATTATATTATTTTACTTTTGAGTCTTAGGTCAATATTGTTAAAATCTCTCCTCGTTTACGTACATATTAGCTTATATATTTATTCATCTTATTCTCAAATATTTTAACATATATAAGCATATGAAATATATAAAAATGTTTAAAGTTGTATATATTATTATACCTATGTAAACTGTGCAAATTGCACAGATTTTACCAGGTCAGTCGACAGACCTAGGGGTTTGGTCGACTGACCTTGGAAATTCTGTGCAACATGCACAAGTGCATAGATATATAGATATATATTTAAAAATCCATTTGAATATTCAGTCGACTGACCCAGAGGTTCACTTGACTAAATTTCTACCATGGCTTCTTTTTGAAAAGACACGACTATTTGTGAAGAGTTACGAACTTCTACGAAAAGATTTGGACGTAACACTTTAATCGAAACTCTTCACTAACTGTCGCTGCTCTTTAAACTCTATAAACACATACTCTAACTTGATTCTAAATCACCAAATTTTCTTAGCTTTCTAATCTAACTCTCTTGAATCTATTTGCTGTAATACTTTCAATTATTCTGCATTAAAGCAATATTATAACTTTCTATTCTTCATATTTATACTCGAGGAGAAGATTATAGGAAGAGTGTACTACAATTGAAAAATCAGTGTTATTAGAACACACAAAGTCAAAACAATCTTTTGTATTTGTTGAAGTCGTGTTCTACTGCTCAGGCATGTGAAGTCCTCTTCGGCTGATGAGGCAAAATCCTGTTCTGCTGCTCAGGTCCCTGTTCGGTTGCTCGGGGGTTGCATAGACCTGTTCCTCCAAGTTAAGTGAGGGTTGTTGTTTTAGTGAAATTCCAGAAGGATCTGGGACTGGACGTAGGATGGTGCTCCGAACCAGTATAAAAATTCCTAGTGTCATTTTGCTTTATTGCTTTTATATTCTGCATTATTTACCGTATAACTATCATCACTATACTCTGTATCATTGTATATCTATATTACACGATCCATAGCACACTTTCATTTTTTATTAGAGCAAGGTTATCATATAACCGTAACACAGTTATCTGATAATCTAATAAGATGGATACTAACACTAGCACTAGCACTAGCACTAGCATTAACACTAGCTTCATTGAAGGACAATCCACTATACGTCAACCACTATTTAATGGCATGAATTATAACTATTAGGAATATATATGCAAGAAAATGGTTTTGATTCATGGAATATAACTCAGACAGAATATATTATTCCTACTAAAGAGTATTCTACTTGGTCAAATACACACAAACTAGATGCCATGGTTAATGCAAAAGCCTTGAATATGTTGTTTTGTGCATTAGATAAAAATGGCTTTAACTGTGTTAGCATGTGCAATACTGCATATGAAATATGACATACACTCAAAGTTACACACGAAAGAACCAACAAGGTCAAACAAAGGAAAATATCCATCCTCAAAATTCAGTTTCAAAACTTTAGAATGAAAGAAAATGAATCTATAAATGATATGTACTCAAGATTTCAGAATATCTATCATTCATTAGTAGGACTAGGAGAAAAATATTCAGACTTTGATATTGTATCCAAAATCCTTAACTCTTTAACGGAAGAATGGGAAAGAAAAATTCTCGCTATTGAAGAAGCGAATGATATTTTCAAAATAACTCTGGATGACTTAATAGGAAATCTAATGTCCTATGAAGTAAATTTGCAAGCTAAACGGGTTCAAGCCTAAGATAAAAAGAATATGGCATTCCATGCCGAACAAGAAGAATCAGATTTAGACATAGATGACCTAGCCTTTATTGCCAAAAACTTCAAAAAATTCTTGAAATATAGAAAAGGAAACAGAAATAATGACAAGAGAAGCTCAAACAGCAACAAACCACCGTCTTCATCAGTTATGGAGTGCTTTAACTGTCATAAAAAGGGGCATATACAGAAGGACTGTCCAGATCAAAAGAGAGAATATCGAAATAAAAGGAATGAAAAATTCAAAAGAAATGCCTTTTCAGTTACATGGGATGATTCAGATTCCTCCTCCTCTTCTGAAAGTAAGAGTGACAGCGATAATGAACAAGCCAATATATGCTTTATGGCCAAAGATAATGAGGTTAGTGATTTAACTTTTGATGATATGATAGAGATAAATTCTGAATTATTAGATACTTAAAAAAGTCTCAAAAGAAAATATAAAGAGGCAGTAGAAAATCAGAACAAGGCAGAATTCGAAAGAGATATGCTTAAAGACGAGAAGAAAATATTGGAAGAAGAACTGGAGAAAACTCAAGAATCTCTTTCAAATGTTAATTCTCAGATTATATTTTTGAGTCAAGAAATTGAAACTCAAAAAGAAAAGAATGATGCTCTTGTTTCTGAAAATCAAGTTTTAAAAACTATTATTAAAATGGCAGAACTAGAAAATTCAAGTCTAAAGACCAAACTAGAAGGAATCACTAAAAACGTTTCAAATTTTAATAAAGGAAGAGAAAATTTATCTAGAGTTATTGAGAATTCACAACCTGTTAACAATAAAAATAGTTTAGGTTATAAGAAGAAAGTCAAGAATTCATAATCTAGTAATTTAAAAGTTAAGTCTAATAAAACATCCACATCTTCAAGACTAGTTTCTAAAACTATAAATATGGGTACCTAAAACTAATAACAATTTAATAAGAAGAAAGTATATTAGTTCATTCATAGAAAATGTTCATAATAATAAAAATTATATTTATAAAAGGGATACTAAATCCACTTGGGTTTGGTTTCCCTAAGACCTAACTCTTAGGACCCTATTAAAAAAGTGGGTACCAACGTTCTCTCATATTTTTTGTAGGTCCCACTCAAAAAAGAGGAAAATGGGTACCCGACAGTGGTTGCTCAAAAAACATGACAGGGGACAAAGATATGCTGATAAATATTATATACTCAGATGGAGGTTCTGTCACTTTTGGAGATAATTCCAAGGGCTACATCATCGGCAAAGGCGATGTGAGTAATTACGGTATATCTAATTTACCTCTTATTACAAATGTTTTATTAGTTAAGAATCTAAAACATAATCTATTAAGTATAAGTCAATTATGCGATAAAGATTTTCAAAATATCCTTCTCTGAAAATAAATGTAGCATTTTTGATCAAAATCAAAATCTTATTTTCGAAGGAAATAGAGATAAAAACATCTACGTTTTGAATATGAAAGTTAATCATAACTCAGACCTGTGCATGATAGCCAAAGAAAATGATCCCTAGATATGGCACAAACAATTCTTTCATATCAATTTCAAAAATATAAATATAAATTTCAAAATAATTTCATAAAAGGATTACCAACGATGAATTTTAAAGTTAATAATTTATATGATTTATGTCAATGATGTAAATTAATTAAATCCTCATTTAAATTTAAGAAAGTCATTTCGACATTACAACCACTTGAATTACTTCATATGGATTTATTTGGACCTACTCAAATTCAACCCATAAATCACAATAAATACGTATTTGTAATAGTTGATGATTTTTCTAGATATACATGGACTATTTTTATGAAAAATAAAAGTGATACTTTTGAAAATTTCAAAACATTTGTTAAACAAATTCAAAATTTAAAAGGTACCAGAATTAAAAATATTAGAAGTGATCATGGAGGAGAATTTGAAAACATACAGTTTGATAATTATTGTAAAAAGAAAGGAATATTTCATAGTTTTTCGTTTTCTAGAACACCACAACAAAATGGAGTTGCTGAACGAAAGAATCGAACCCTACAACAATGTGCAAGAACTTTACTAAATGAAAGCACGTTACCAAAACATTTTTGGGCAGAAGCTGTTGCAACTGCCTGCTATGTTTTAAATCGTGTTTCTATCAAACCCCTTACTAAGAATACACCTTACGAACTTTTTAACAGTAGAAAACAAAACATATCTTATTTTAAAATATTTGGTTCAAAATATTTTGTATTAAATACGAAAGATCATCTTGGAAAATTCAATTCAAAATATGACGAAGGTATATCTCTTGGATATATGAAACGAACTAATACTATTGAAGAGACACTCCATGTATCTTTTGATGAGAACTCTAAACTTATTTCAAAAAATGACGATGATTTACTTAATAATAAAACAAATATAATAATAAACAATTCAAGAGATGATGAAGATATTGTTCATAATTTTGTAGAAGTTGAAAACATTGTCAATAATAGAAAATATTACTAATAGAATAAGATCCGAAGAATCTTATGAAATCATCCTATAGAAATTATAATTGGAGAAGTAAATTCAAGTGTTTGAACTAGAAATCAACTAAATTTAATGGGTAATTTAGCTTTTCTCTCTACTATAGAACCTAGAAATACTAAGGAAGCATCATCCGATGAAAATTGGATTATTGCTATGCAAGAAGAACTAAATCAGTTTGAACGAAATGAAGTTGGGAACTAGTACCCAGGACGAATGATCAGACTATTATAGGAACTAAATGGGTTTATAAAAATAAAGCGGATGAATTAGGAAATATAACTAGAAACAAAGCGAGACTAGTAGCACAAGGATATAACCAAGAAGAAGGAATAGACTACGATGAAACGTTTTCTCCAGTCGCTAGACTAGAAGCAATACGAATCTTATTGGCGTACGCATGTTTTAATAACTTTAAACTCTATCAAATGAATGTTAAAAGTGCATTTTTAAATGGTTATATTAAAGAAAATGTTTATGTTGAACAACCTCCTTTATTTATTCATGAAAAATTCCCAGATCATGTCTATAAACTTAAGAAAGCTTTATATGGTTGAAAACAAGCACCACGTGCTTGGTATGAACGCCTTAAAAGCTATTTAATTGACTCAGGATTCAAAATAGGAAAAGTAGATCAAACGTTATTTGTAAAGCATTCTAAAAATGATATTTTGATAGTTCAAATATATGTCGATGACATTATATTTGGCTTAACTAATAATGAATTATGTGATGAATTTTTTGAAATAATGACTAGAGAATTTGAAATGTCTTATATGGGAGAATTTTCACATTTTTTAGGTCTTCAAATAAAACAAGTTTCAAATGGAATATTTATTAATCAAGAAAAATACTATAATAATCTTATCAAACGTTTCGGAATGGAAAACACTTCTGTCAAACCAACACCTATGAGCACAACATCACATCTTGATAAAGATGAAAATGGTAAGAGTGTAGACCAAAAACTATATCGTAGTATAATAGGATCACTACTTTATCTAACAGCGAGTAGACCAAATATTATGATGAGTGTGTGTCTATGTGCATGATTTCAAGCTGATCCGAAAGAATCACATTTACGAGCCGTAAAACGAATACTACATTATCTTAGTAAAACAACAAATTTCGGACTTTTCTATCCAAAAGAATGCTTGTTCGAGTTAGTATCATGCAGCGACGCTGATTTCGAAGGATCACGAACAGATAGAAAAAGTACAAGCGGTATGTGTCACTTCATTGGTAAATCACTAATATCATGGTTTAGCAAGAAACAAAACTGTGGCTCACTATCAACTTGTGAAGTAGAATATATTTCTGCGGTACTAGCTTGTGCACAAGTAATTTATATGCAACAGATAGTTAAAGGTTTTGGAGTAAATCTATCAAAATCAACAATTTGTTGCGATAATTCTAGTGTAATAAATCTATCCAAAAATCCAGTTAACCACTCAAGAACTAAACACATAGATATTAGACATCACTTTCTACGCGATAATATAGAAAATGAGGTGATAAATTTAGACCACGTTCCATTAGAAAATCAATTAGCTGATATTTTTACTAACCATTGTTAGAAAATACTTTTATAAAATTACGTCATGAACTCGATATAATGTCAATAAAAGA
The DNA here is from genome assembly GCA_030765085.1 of Allium cepa. Lineage (NCBI taxonomy): Eukaryota > Viridiplantae > Streptophyta > Magnoliopsida > Asparagales > Amaryllidaceae > Allium > Allium cepa. The sequence continues at coordinate 270,060,681 of CM060928.1, forward strand.
CGTATGAATAATAAAATACGAAATTTTGACTAAAAAATCAAAAATAAACTTTTTTACAAAAATTCATAATTCTGACCATGCCAAGACTCGAACCTATGAACTGTTGTGAATAGCTCAAGTGTCTTAACCACCTGAGCTGTTGATTATTTCTATTACAGTCTAGGATGGGGACTCTATTATATGGTGACAACAATATACTAAATTATGTATAAACACTTATCTTTATCAACATACTTTACTCCTTATTATGCACATTACATTACATAAGATAAATCGAATAACACAAAAACCAATGAACAACCCTATTATTTGGCTAAATTCAAGACAAGCCATTTAATTCAACTTTCTTTTACTCAACCTTAGGCTATAAATGGATATTCCTATTCTATGTTATTTATTTAATCAAGCTGAAATACAAACAAACGAACTCTCAAGATGTCAACTTCTTTATCAACTGACTCCATTGAATTATAGCCTCTACCGATTCACCAAAAACTACTGTTCATCGTACTTCAGCATCTTCTACCCATCATACCGAATATACTCTGGATAAAAAGAAAGGGAAAAAGATGATTGACACATGTCCAAATATTAAGCAAAAAATGGATGATTTTCATCACTATCAACAAGGATCACTAATGCTTCAATGTGAAATGTACTACCAGCAAAAGATTAACTCCAGACGTTTAGGAATTATCGAGCATATTGCTACGAAGTTTTGCAGGGCCTCTTCACATCCAGTAGACGAACGTGCTATTTCGCCTATTAGACAACCTTCAACTTCATCCCTACCGCGACCACCGGTCTCACCAAATTCATGGAATAGAAATGAAGCATCGAATGCTCGTCGCAAACAATTGCAGGGCTACAAAACTCCTAGCCCTTCAAAATAAACATAGTTGTTAACTTTTGTTTTATTTCCGAATAATTCTACTAAAGTATGTACACTTTTTTTTGGATTAATTCATTTCTTTTTCATAGTATCAACACGTGTACTAGTTATAATATTCTAAAATAAACTTACAATGTTTATATGTGTGTAAAAATTTAAAATTATATTCAATAAAACATTGACGATATGAATTCACCCAGGTCAGTCGACTTAACCAGGGGGTCAGTCGACTGACACAGAAGCAAAATGTTTTTTAAAACCATGGTCAGTCGACAGTCTCAGTGACTCAATCGACTGGACCAGAAGAATGAAATTTTTTGTTTTTCAGATTCAGTCGACTGAACCACTGATTCAGTCGACTGATTCGTGAATCTGAGCAACATTACTGCTCCTACCCACTCACTTTTCATCTTTTAACCATTACCTTTCCCTTCTCTCTCCTCATTCATTTCAGATTTTCAATTTCTCCAAAATCTTAGCTCTTTAAAAAACTCAATTTTTAACATCCAAACTATCAAATTAATGGTTTCTAAGAGAAAAGGACAAGCATCTTCATCCTCTCAACCTCCTTCAAACGAGCAAATCCAACAATGGCTATTCAATGACACCGCAATTAGCAGATGGAGAAGGATGCAAGTTTCTCGCATCTTTGAAGGTTCTTTCGATTTCAATCCATACCATATACCAGAATCGGCTCGTAGGAGTAATTTGGAATCTTTATTCAATATTGGCGATAATAAGCACAAAATTAATCAAATAATGGTCAAACTATTCTATTCAAATCTTAACTTGGGTCACCAAACCGTTCAAAATCAGCAAGATTGTGTATGGAGTCTAGTTGTGGAAAACCCGTCCTTTTCTCCTTAAATCGAACGACTCACATTTTGAGATCCGAAAACGATGGTATAGAATTGAACAATGTTGATTGTGATATGGTCGTTCGTGACCATGTAAGTCATTTATTTTTAGAAGACGATAATGCACCAACTCAAGTTCATGTCCTTAAGACCAAAAGCAAGAATTATACATCACGCTTTAATGAAAACCGTAACTCCACGAACCGGGAGTTATGAACTTGTTTATGAATATAACTTTAAAGCCTTGTACGCTATCTTCGAAAATATTAAAGTCATTTGGCTACGATTAATTCTTGATGAATTCTTAAGCTTCAACAATGGTTGAACAAATGTTATCTCTTGGTGAATATATTATGCGACTGCTAAAGGCTTGTGAGATTCCGAAACTTGACTCGTTGGTTTTTACCATTGGATATTTAAATTCTCAAACTTTAACATCAATGGAGCTAACGGTTGCTCGACCACCTCCTATCATTATTTTTGAAGAGTGGACTCAACGACAATTATCTCAAGATCAACCACAACAACATGGCGAAGCATCTCACGGTCCATCCCGCCAAAGATCAACTAGTCGTCAACAAGAAGAAATTTTGATTCCTAATCCGAGTCTACCTCCACATGAGTCGATTTCTATGATACACCAAAACCAACAAATTCTTCAAACCCATATCACTAAAGTAGACATAAAGCTTGATAAGGTTAAAGGATTTTCTACGAAGTTATGGCAAACTATCTCATGTTCATTCGGCACTTCCACAACTACAATAGACAATCTGGGTAAGCAACCTGTCTTCACTTGGTCTTCCTCTTTCGATGATCAAGCAAGTAGTAGCGACAATGGTGGAGAAGGAAGTGGTGGTCATGATGATAGGGTTAAGAAAAGGATGGCCTGAGTTGTTATTTTATATTATGCAAACATTAGTCTTTATTTTATGGCATGTATTAAAACAGCCACTCCTTTCGTATTTCAAGACTCTTGTTTATGGTTTTTTAATATATGAATGGTTGTTTCCTTCATAATATCTATGGCATTATGGCTTCATACTTTTATATTACTTATTCCTTTTTATCGATGACAAAGGGGAGAAATATTATTACTAACACTGAGAATGTAGGATATAAAGTGTCAACGATTCAGGGGGAGTAAGTATTTATATTATATATACAGTCGAAATCTATATCTATTTACGGGTTGTCATCAATCAAAAAAGGGGAGAATGTTGAGACTTGGTTTTGATTCATGACACAAAGCCATCACTACGACATACATATTTGACGAATGCTACTACAAAAAGAGGATATATACTACAAGGAGACAAGACCTCAATACCGGTGCATCAATTATATTATTTTACTTTTGAATCTTAGGTCAATTTTGTTAAAATCTCTCCTTGTTTACGTATATATTAGTTCATATATTTATTCATCTTATTCTCAAATATTCAATACATATATAAGCATATGAAATATACAAAAATGTTTAAAGTTGTTTTTATTACTATACCTATGTAAACTGTGCAAATTCCACATCAGTCGATTGACCCAGAGGTTCAGTCGACTGACACTGGATATTCTGTTCAACATGCACAGGTGTCCAGATATATAGATATATATTTAAAAATTCGTTTGAATATTCAGTCGACTGACCCAGAGGTTCAGTTGATTGAATTTCTACAACGACAACTTTTTAAGAAGACACGACTATTTGTGAAGAGTTACAAACTTCTACGAAAAGATTTGGACGTAACACTTCAATCGAAACTCTTCACCAACAATCGCCACCCTTTAACCTCTATAAATACATGCTCTAACTTGATTCCTAATCACTAAATTTTCTTATCCTTCTAATCTAACCCTCTTGAATTTATTTGCTATAATACTTTCAATTATTCTACATTAAAACAATATTATACCTTTCTATTCTTCAAAAACTTCAAATACACACACACACATATACTCGAGGAGAACATTATAGGAAGGGTGTACTAAAAGTGACAAATCCATGTTATTAGAACACATAAAGTCAAAACAATCTTTTGTGTTTGTTGAAGTCTTGTTCTACTTCTCAGGCGTGTAAAGTCCTCTACGGTTGCTGAGGCAAAATCATGTTCTGCTGCTCAGTACCTGTTCTGCTACTCAGGTTTTGTATAGACCTGTTCCTTCGGGTTAAGTGCGGGTTGTTGTTTTAGTGAAATTCTAGAAGGAGTCTGGGACTGGACATAGGAAGGTGCTCCAAACCAGTATAAAAATTCCTGGTTTCATTTTACTTTATTGCTTTTATATTCCGCATTATTTAGCATATAACTATCATCACTATACTATGTACCATTGTATATCCATATTACACGATCCATAGCACACTTTCAAATATATATATACACACACACACACACACACACACACACACACACACACACATATATAAATTTTTTGGTTATACTTAACTATTAGTGAATCATTAAAATAGAGATTTAATGATGAGTTATATAAAGGAATTTTTAAATGATATTCTAAAATATGAAAGGAGTGAAAATCGATATAAAAAATAGATTTGAAATAAAATTGGGACTTACTAAGAAATGGATATATAAATGAGGTTTTACAAATGAAATTGTTTTATAAATAAGTGAAACTCAAAGAAGTTTGTAAGTTTATAAATGATGTTATAAATAAGGAAAACAATGGTCAGTTGATAAATTGAAAATATAGATTTACGATGTGAATTTATATCGAGCTATGGAATTCATTGGGAACGAAATAGTGGAATCTATTTTTGAATGTGAGAATGGTGATAAAATTGAGATATAATCGATGTGATACAAATCGAGAAGGATTATAAATTGAAATTGGCAATATTGGATTTTGAAACAGATTTTTTCGGGAAATTAAAATTGTTTTAAATGGGATTTTAAATTACTATATTTTGTAACTTAAATTATTATTTATAATATTCTGAATAGTTAGTTATTCTAATATTTAATATTATTGAAATGAATTCTAATTTTGTACATCAGCTTTGTAAATTACTTAGTTATTTAAAAAAGATTTGGATAGAGTTATTGATGCTATTTCAAATGTGTTGTTATCTTAAATTTTACTTAAAAATATTTTTAAAATAAACTATTATCTTTAAAAATACCTATTTATATATCTAGTTTTTTTAAAGATTGAAATTTATTTATAAAACCTTTCGAGATTGCGAACGAAGTTATTTAACGGATAGGATTTTATGAAGGGAAAATCTTATAATAAATTTTTGGAACTTAAGGGAGGTTCTAAAATATTAGGAATAAGAACTTTGGGGTTGAATCTTAAGTCATAGAGAAGTTATAAATAGGTAGAAGAGATTATAAATAGGTATAATCAAATTTTGAAAAGGAAAAAGGAATTAATGTAAATTCCGAAGACTTGCGAGATAAGTCACGAAATATTCGTATTGACATTTGAAAGAATTTTGGAGCATAAGACTTATAATATTTTCTTACGTATAGAAAATGAAAATTTGGGAATAATTCTAAGTGTTGAGACGTTTGGAAGTATCTTGTTACAGATTTAAGTATTTGAAAATTGTTTTCAAATGATGGAAGGAATTGATATATCTTTTAAAGATATTTTGAAAATAAATGTTTTGGGGAAATTTATAATAAGGCATAGTGACTGATTTTGGATGTTTTATTGATAGTTAAATAACTGACTATCAATATTGGCCAATCTGGTTAATCGTTTCAAAGAGACCAAGATCGGGTTTAATTATCCAAAAACCATTTTGATTCGGTTTGAATGTAATGAATGAATACCGTGAAGATGATGAAGACGGTGATTCGGTTTGTCCCGACCCATGACAACTTGTATGGATGAATGCTATCAGAACATCGTCATTGGAGAACGATGAGCATTCTAAGTAAAATAGTTTCTTGAAAGGTAACGCTTAGCCTCGAGCCTCATCAACCGAGAATGACTAAAACATGGGAGATGCAGCAAGGCTAAGTAGGTCATTCAATTAGGGTATGTTATCACTTTTCTAGATGTCCTCGGAAACCTATTTATTATGGATATGGTTGTGCATGAAAGAAGAGGCGCTCGATGGTAAAGGTGGAAACACCTAGGGTGATAACATATTCGATCTATCCGGGTTAGGAGTATGCCGGTCTTATGTAGCAGGGGATCGCGGCGAGGTCCTCGGTACATTGTTCTAGAGGTATGCTATGATGGACGGTACCCCAGTGGCCTAGTCATTTATTGGAATCCATTCACCAATACGAGCTTACGGTTTAGTTTGTTGAGACTAGTATGTTGGAATTTAATTAATGTAACAATTTCAGCTATTTGAATAAGTATTTGTATTTAGACACTATTATAATATCACTGGATTTTCTATAAAATGTTTTGGTTATCGTAAGGGAAACACCCATCGTGTTTATGAGTGATGCGGTCTTACGAGTACCTTTGTTTTCCAAAGGATTTTGGTAACTTTAATAATTCAAGTGAGTGTGTTTTCTCATGCTGGTTTTCTAGACTGACTCGAGTGTTATTTTATTATAACGCTCGGGTCAGACCGAGTATTATAGTTTTAGGATTAAAATGCTATAGAGCTCAGGAGACGAGCTGGAGGAGTTTAGACGTATTTCCCTACTTGACTGATATTTCCGCTGTATGTGGACAAGTTATTATAATTGTCCAGGTTGATGTATTGATTATTGTACTCTGGTGATTGTAACTATAAAACAGTTACAGATTCTTTTGTATCAAAATAGATTATTATATATTATATTTTGTTCTGTTGCAAATGTGAGATTCTATGTTGTTGCTTATATTTCTTCTTTTATCTTTCTTCTTTACCCTAGTCATTCGCTTATACAATTTGGGTTGAATAGGAGTGAATTTTAATCAACTCAAAGGGTACGGAACTGTGGATCACTACATTTGGTGTCAGAGCTGAAGGTTAAGCGAGAACCTTGGCTCTGGTGGGGATTACTCATTAAAGACAGAGTCAGTAGCACTCTAGAATGAGTTGAGTGTAATAATAGATATAAGCGCATATTTTTTAGTGCATATAAATGGTTTTATGTTGTGTTGACTAATCTGTCGAGTGGCATATAAATCCCATTCGAGTAGTAGGACGCCACTAAATCGATTGGAGTTTCTAAACACTTGAGTAGAGTAATTCGACATGGTATGGTTTTGAAACCGTAAATGAAATAATTCTACCCAAACTATAATTTGATATAAAAGAAAATAATTCTTTGAAATGGTTCAAACTAGAATTTGGAAAATTTAAATCCCGGAGATTTCAAAAGTATTTTCCAAGTTGGTTAAAGATAAATAACAATATTATTATTTTGGAGATATCTTTGAGTAGAAAAATAGTTTTAAATGGATTTTGGAAGTGATATAGCATTGAACTAACTATAGTCGTTAGAAAATAATTCCGATGATGATCGTGACATCATCGGTATTCATTTTCAAGTTTCTAAGTGATGAGTTGCTACCCTACTAAATTGATATGGAAATTTTTCGATGAAAACAAGTGTAGTTTTGAAAATTCCAAGAGAATTGTTTTGGATAAAATCAAGTTGATTTTGAAACTCGAATAAAGTGGTTTGTTGAACCAAAAAGAGTGTGTGTGTGCGTGATTTCAAAGTGATTTGAAATAAATACCGAGTGTTTAAAAATTTCAGGAATCCTTTGGGAGATGATATGCATATGGAGGAAAGTGTGAAAAATTGAAATTTGGAATTAAAATTCAAAGTGAGAAGATTAAGATGGAATTCAACTTAAGTTAAGTCGAGTAAATGAAATTTTAGAAAATTTAATTGGCCAGATTTAAATTGAATTAATAGTGTATTAATGAGATGGAGTTAACTTAAGCGTAATAATTGAATTAAAAATGGAAATGTGAATTATAAAGTAACTATATAACTATAAGTATAAAATTTGAATTGGACTAGCAATAATATCAAATTGAAGTAAATATAAATTTTGAATTGTGGAACATTATAAAACCATATGGTATAAATCTTGAATGCTATAAAATTTGAATGAAAATCTGGAATTATGAATAAATAAATTGGAATAGCTTTTAAAAATTTGAAAAAATGGAATAAAAATATATTTAAGCTATAAATAAATGTAAAATCTCGCGAGAAAATTTTAATGGGAAAAATTAGTTGTGTGACTTTTCAAAATTAAAAAGTGAAATAGAAAACTCAAAATAAAATTGTTTGATATTTTGGTAAAGGAAATTAAATCCAAACTTAAATTAGAAAAAGGAATTTGAACTCAAGAAAATTAGAAGAAGTGATTTTTGAGATAAAAATCAAATATTAGTTATAAATTTGAAGTGAACTAATTAGATAATTAATTAGTTAAATGAACGTGAAGGTGGAATTTAACTTGGTTAAGTTAAAATTTGGATTATGAAATAAAAAATGGATTTTGGAAATGAAGCTTGAGTTATAAATAAAATTCAATTTAAATTGTAAGTGAATTAGATATAATTGGAGGTGTGTTCGAATAAAATGGAAATGGTTTGAAATAGTGATGACTTAAGTGTAAATAAATTGAATATGGCCTTGGATAGGAATTAGATGAATTCGAGTATGGAATTAAAATTTGAAGTTGACAAAATGAATGAACTAATTAAGTAAATTAGTAATTGGGATGAAATTTGATTGAATAAAAATCAAATCTTAAATTTGAAATGGAATTTGGTTGCAAAGGAAATAAACTTAAATTATATAGTGAATTAATTAGAAATAGATGGATTAACTTAAGTAAATATTTGGATGGAGGCTTAATTCAAATAAATTTATAAAGCGAGTCGTTAAATAAAGTAGCATAGAATGATTCCAAGTTAATAAAATGAATTTGAATGTAATGAAAATAGGTATGAATGGAATTCAACCGAATTGATCATGAATAAATTTGAAATGGTACAGAGTTGAATAAAAATTGATTTGGAGTCAATTTAAAATAGCTATAAGCTGAGATGGTTATTTTATTAAATGAATAGCGCCAAATTTGCGTAGAAAATTGTTGTTCGATGCAAACTAAAGTAAATAAAATTCTATGAATAAATAGAATGTGAATAAATTGATTTTTAATCAATTTGCAGTGGATATAGTTTGTTTGGTATAAAAATAAAAGGAATGCAAATAATTTGGTTGCAAATCATTTGAATTGAATAAAATGATATATGGATCGATTGGAAGTTATTAAATTGGTGTTGGAACATTATAATTGCTAATGATTATGTGTTAGAATGCAGTGTTTATGAAATCTATGTGTTTATCCATTTAAATGAATGAAATGATATAAAAATTTATGATTGTGTTACTTATTTATTTTAAAATTGATTTAGTACAGGTATGGAGGGACTATTTGGCTAGATTTGGGTTGCGTATTTGCATATGAAGTAAATTCTCACTTAATAATGCTTAAAAATGCTAAATAAGATACGTTTTCGAATTAAATATCAAAAAATATAAATATTGATATATGTTTTATTTTTCGACTATATGGGTCGATGTATATATATTTATCTCTCTTGTCATATGCAAAAGGTCCTCCGTACAGAGGAGGCTCTGTCAAATTATTTTAGAAATTTAGGGTGCTAGAATTTTTTTGAAATTTTTATTAACAACAAATTGATTTGAAATTAAAATTTAAATAAGGGTTTTGGAAGTAGAGTTGAAACCAATTGTTTGGGTGGAATGAAAAGATTAGAAAAGTGAATATCGAATTTTCACTAAGTGAGTTTAATAAGTTAATGGGTTTGAAGCGTTTTTCCTGCCTTGGCAATTTCGGGGACGGATTTATCTTTATGGGAGAAAGAATTTAACAATCCGGATTTTTCGTCGTTTGAATTTAAATATTTAAATGGTTTAAATATTGAATTTGGGATTTATAATTTAGTTAGTAAGATTTTAAAATTGGAATTTCAAGCGATTTCGTAAAATTTTGGAATCGTCAATTTAATCGACGCGTTAAAAGAGCGATCTGGGGCACAGTCTCGAAATTCAAAAAAACAAGTTCCATTGGATCTGTAATATTGAATTATTGTCAGATTACAAATTTCAAAGCATTAAGAGTTATCCTTTGGTCGCATGAGATACAAATGCGCTGAAATCAATATCGAGATTTAATGTAATAATTGGGTCCAGAAAGCTATCTTCTCCATACGATCGAGTTAGGACTCAAAACCTTTTCTATTGCATTCAGAATATGGGTATATCATTATGAACGCCTAGTGGCATGCCTCGATAGGGAGTCAGCTTTTTGAGTTGCATAAATCGAGACGTTTTAAAATTTAAATAGATAATTTTCTGGTCAAACATTCACATCAGTTTTAATTTCTCCTTTCAAAATTACTGTACCATTACCAATTCAAACACGCTTCCTCCCTACGTTAAATCACGTCCTCTTTCTTCTTAGGTATATCAACAAAGAGAAATCTTGTCGTCCCTTTTGCTTTAAAATCGCGTATACTACTCCTTCTTCTTCAAGACAAAAATTAAATCAAATCAAAATTCCTCCTTCTCAATTCTAAATCGAATTTAAATATATGTAAAACGCGATTTCTTTCTTACTCGTCTCCAGTTCAAATCAAAATTGGATCTAAAAACAGAAAAGAAAGAAATCCTTGTTAGACCTCATGAATGCAAGCACTAAGGCTATTTCGGCTATTCGTGAGTCGCTACGATCGATGGAGGGAGCTGCGATTGAGTAATGGATGCGGTCAAGGATGGAGGTGATTGTGCGCGTGGGTATGCGCTGTGGGGGAGGGAGACGGGGCAGCGTGCGACAGCGGTTAGGGTTTGGTCGCGATATGGTTTTTGGGTTCGCGCTCGTGGTTGGAAGGAGAAGGCGAAGTTGCGATCGAGTTTGGTGATGTTCGTTTTGGATGAGGCCACGATGGGATGGGTATGGGTGGTGAATTTGCGGGATGGCCAACAGAGGCGTAGATGGCGTGGCAGTCGAGGGAAATGGTGAAGTCGAGCTAGGTCTCATGGAAACCGGGGATCGCGTGCGTTTCTGCGATTTAGAAAAGAAGTGTTTTCCCTTAATGAAGGTAATTTAATTAGAAAACATATTTAAATTTTTAGTAATCTTATTTTAATTAATGTAATCATCTTGATATTAATAAAATTTGTCAACTTTTTTGTTCGAAGTCAAAAAAATGAATGGAATAAGTCATTTTGGACTCGCGGCAGAAATACTACAATGAAATAAATTTGGATTGGAACGGATTGCAATATAAAAAAATCAGGATGAGAAAATTTTCACTCGTTTGGATTATCAGATTGATTTTAAAAATAGTTAAAATTAATTATTGGATGCCTGATTGATTAAATAATTATTATCTAATGAATAATATATTATATATATAGCAATATATATATATATATATATACACACATACATACACACACACACACACACTAGTATTTGGAATGATATTCTCGCACATTATAGCAAATGAAACCCTATGCGCATCGCATAATAGCGGATAACCCTATATACCACGATATCCCCTTCGAAGTGGGATTGGTATTTTTATATTGTATTAAAAATTGTGGATGCAGGAATACGGGTTAGAGGGATCCAACTGGATTCCTCAAAATGTTAAATTTAATTTCATATATTGTGATATATGGATTGTGTAGAATAATTTGCTATAGATTATTGTAGTGTTTGGAATTATTGGATGCTGTTGTAGCACTGGCCAGAATTTTGATAATTTAAATACCATAAATATATTTTTAAAATTTAAGAAATTAAAGGGGATTTGATATAAAATATTTACATTGGATCTGGGGTATTTTTCAAGAAAATTGATTTAGAATATATATATGTATGTATGTATGTATGTATGTATGTATGTATGATTTTCGGTTATACTTAACTATTCGTGAATCATTAAAATAGAGATTTTAAAGATGAGTTATGTAAAGGAATTAATAAATGATATTTTGAAATATGAAAGGAGTTGAAAATCGATATGAAAAAAATGGATTTAAAATAAAATTAGGACTTATTAAGAAATGGATTTATGAATGAGGTTTAACAACTGAAATTGTTTTATAAATAATTGAAACTCAAAGTAGTTTGTAAATTTATAAACAATGTTTATAAATAAGGAAAATGATGGTTAGTTGATAAATTGAAAATATAAATTTACGATGTGAATTTATATCAAGTTATGGAAATCGTTGGGAAAGAAATAGTGGAATCTATTTTTGAACATGAGAATGATGATAAAATTGAGATATAATTGATGTGATACAAATCGAGAGGGTTTATAAATTGAATTTGGCAATATTGGAGTTTGAAATAGATCTTTGTCGAGAAATTAAAATTGTTTTTAATAGGATTTTAAATTACTTTACCATGTAACTTAAATTATTTATTAAAATATTTCGACTAGTTAGTTATTCTAATATTTAATATTATTGAAATAAATTCTAATTTTATAAATCAGCTTTGTAAACTAATTAATTATTTAAAAATGATTTGGAAAGAGTTATCGATGCTATTTAAAATGTTTTGTTTTCTTAAATTTTACTTAAACATATTTTAAAAATAAACTATCATCGTTTAAAAATATCTATTTTATATATAGTTTTTTTTCAAAGATTGAAATTTATTTATATTGTGATTGCGAATGAAGTTATTTAACGGATAGGATTTTATAAAGGGAAAATCTTATAATAAATTTTTTGGAACATAAGGGTGGTTCTAAAATATTAAAAATAAGAACTTCGGGTTTGAACCTGAAGTAATTGAGAAGTTATAAATAGAGAGAAGAGATTATAAGTAGATATAATCAAATTTTGAAAAGGAAAATGGAACTAATGTAAATTCCAAAGACTTATGAGACAAGTCGTGAAACATTCTCTTAAGTATTGATATTTGAAGGCATTTTGGAGAATAAGGCTTATAATATTGTCCTAAGTATAGAAATGGAAATTTGGGAATATTTCTAAGTGTTTAGATCTTTGGAAGTATCCTATTACGCATTTAAGTATTTGAAAATTGTTTTCAAATGTCGAAAGGAATTGATATATCTTTTAAAGATATTTTGAAAATAAATATTTTGGGGAAATTTATAATAAGGCCTAGCGACTGCTTATGGATGTTTTATTGATAGTTAAATAACCTACTATCAATATTGGCCAATCTAGTTAATTGTTCCGGAGAGATCAGGATCGGATTTACTTATCCGTAAACCACTTCGATCCGGTTTGAATGTAACGAATGAATACCGTGAAGATGATGAAGACGGTGATTTGGTTTGTCCAGACCTAGGACAACTTGTACGGACAAATGCTATCAGAACATCGTTATTGGAGCACGATGAGCATTCTGAGTAAAATTGTTTCTTATAAGGCAACGCTTAGCCTCGAGCCTCATCAACCTGGAATGACTAAAACAAGGAAGATGCAACATGGCTAAGTGGGTCGCACCCAATTAGGGTATGTTATCACTTTTCTATATGTCCTTGGAAACCTATTTATTGTGGATATGGATGTGCATGAAAGAAGAAGCGCTCGATGGTAAGGGTGGGAACACCCGGGGTGGTAACATATTCGGTCTATCCAGGTTAGGGTAGGAATGTCTTGTGTAGAAGGGGATTTCGATGAGGTCCTCGGTACAATGTTCTAGAGGTGTACTATGATGGGCGGTACCCCAGTAGCTCAGTCATTGTTGGAATCCATTCTCCAATAGGAGCTTACGGCTTTGTTTGTAGAGCCTAGTATGTTGGAATTTAATTAATGTAACAATTTCCGCTATTTAAATACAAGTATTTGTATTCAGACACTATTATAATATCACTGGATTTTCTGTAAAATGTTTTGGTTATCGTAAGGGAAAAACCCGTCGTGTTTATGTGTGGCATGGTCTTATGAGATACCTTTGTTCTCCAAAGGATTTTGATAACTTTAATAATTCAAATTGAGTGTGTTTTCTCACAATGGTTTTCCAGACTGACTTGGGTGCTACTTTATAATAATGCTCGGGTCAAACCGAGTATTACAGTTTTAGGATTAAATTTCTATGGAGCTCAGGAGACGAGCTGGAGGAGTTCAGACATATTTTCATACTTGATTGATATTTCCGTGTATGTGGACAAGTTATTATAACTGTCCAGGTTGATGTATTGATTATTGAACCTTGATGATTGTAAGTATAATACAGTTACAGATTCTTCTATATAAAAATCTGTTATTATATATTATATTTTATTCCGCTGCGACTGTGAGAATCTGTGTTGTTGTTTCTATTTCTTCTTTTATATTTCTTCTTTACCCTAGTCATTCGCTCTTTCGTACAATTTGGGTTGAACGGGAGTGAACTTTTATGTGACGCCCCACCTCTATACCCACGCTAGCCAAGACCAATACGGTGAATGCTGTCGACTAGCACGGAGAATAAGGCCGTTGAGGAGCGACCATCCGTGTAATTTCTTTGCGCGAGCACCGATATGTCAGATAATATAACATGCATTCTATTTCAAGAGGAAATCCGACATACCGACACAAACTCAAAGCTACTACACGGTGGCTATACAAATCCTTCGGAAAACAAGTATAGAAATAAGCATAACACAAATCAGTCATAGACAATTCATATCACAAAGGCGGAATAAGATATGAATATTACACTAGAAAGTGTACATCAGAGTAGTGGTCTAAAAAGATCCACAATATCACAAAAGAATAGTTACACGAACTACACAAAAGAATAAGTATACATTAAGGAGTCTATATCTCAAATGTATACAACAAAATAACTACTAATCTAAGTAGTAAGCAAAAGGTCAGAGTAATGGATCCCCGGAGAGAAGTCAAGTCGAAGCACCTGCAACATCTCGGTCTAACCCGAGTATTATTTATAAGAAAATAATAAACGGATCAGTCTAACTATAAATATCAGATAAGATGATATAGAATAGGAGATATGACTAAACACATAATAATCACAATGCCAAGCTGTGATATATATAAGTAATTGAAAATCAATAAGAGATTAATCAATATCACGATAATCTACTCAAGATAAAAAGGAATGTCATACTCCTAATTTCATTCACCAAGCCACAATAAATGACATATAAAATATGGCATAGACGTATAATATCCATAATGGCATACTACTATAAGTATGTAAATGATAATCAACAAACGATTAATCAATATCAAAGAATCTTCTCAAAGATCCAAAAAGGGTATCATACCCAAAACTTGTATTCACAACAAGTTAATGACACACGAATTCATCAATGCACAAAAATTGATAAATCATATCAATGAAAATCACTAAAATTGGTGAAGCATAAATTCTAGAATTCAACACACGAAATCCAGAAGTCATAAAATAAAAAGGGGGAGAACTATCACACGAACGGGAGCATGAAAACTCACCAACAGCTGTAACACACGAACGAGAAGCTATCTCATGGTAGCTAGCCATTAATTTGATACAGGAATGGTCCGAAGACCTGACACACGAATGGTCTGAAGACCGTGGGTTGCTACCCCACCAATTTGAGTCGAAACTCCACAAAGCGGGGTTTAGTCTCCCTCGCAGACAAAGAGACATCGCACATTGCTAGTCTAAATCACAAAGATGATCGTCATGATCAATGAGAAGTGTCAATTACACTAAGCTAGTAAATATATGAGTTTAGCTTCATGTCCCATAACCACTTGCTTAACTTAAATATTTACGAACAAATTGTAGATCTCCACTAGAAAATTGTCACAAGAGTTTCAATCGAACAAGTCCAACAATTAACCAACAAAGTAAACGCAAGCGTTTCATACCACTCGTTTTACTAAGTCGTTTAATTAGATTTCTCATACGAGTGAGGTAAAGGTTTGTATATACTAATAGATTGGAAAACTGTTTTATAAACGAATTTGGTATTAAAGTAGAGTTGAAATCATTTGAAGAAAGAGTTTTGATATTTACTACTAGTATAGAAAACCTTTATATTTTTAAAGTGACAAATCACAAAGAAGATTGTAAGAACAATCGATCACTAAAATTCACATACGAAGATGTGAATAAAATCCAAAGAAACCGATAAAGAATCCATCGAAATGGATATTCAAAAATCCCTAAAAAGGAGTCATCAAGGTCATAATAAATGATAACAACAAATAGGATCATCACGAATCGATTTAAATTGGAAATTCAATCCAAAAAGGCAAAATGGACTCAAACAGCAGGTTCAGTCGACTGAACAGAGTTTTCAGTCGACTGACCCTGTACCTTGAAATTTTCCAGTTCCAGAAAACTGTCTGTTTCCAGGTTCAGTCGACTGAACAAACTTTTCAGTCGACTGAATCATGCCTGGAAACTTTCGGGTTTCAGGTTCAGTCGACTGAACAGAGTTTTCAGTCGACTGAATCATGCCTGGGCTGTTTTTCAGCCTTATTCAAATGAAGAGCAAACTCTTCCAAAATGCAACCGGACGAACATTGGCTCTAAGGGTTTATGCCAATCGGCAACCCGGCCCTATATGCTCCTCGATGCATCACCAAAAGCATGATCAAACATCCTTAAAAGGATTTCACACAAATTTGACTTAAAAACCCAAAAATTGGAGTATTCACAAAACCAATCCAAATCAAGAGAAAATGCACATGAAGAAGTGTTAGGAATTCATACCCAACAACCAAAGATAATCATAGTCATAGATGTGAGATAAAAATGTCACCTTTTCACAAAATCGAACAAGAAGAAGCTTGAAAGCAAATGGAGAATCAACCTCTCTTCAACACAACCCAATTGAGCTTGAATCTAAGCTCAAAAACAAGAACATTCCCAAAATTAGGTTTAGGAATTTCTGAAATTGGTAAGAGAATAAGTTGGAGAAGTAGAAGAGAGGCTTACCAATGGGTTCTTCTTGAGTTTGAAGCTAGGAATTTGACTTGCAAGAGAAACTAGGGTTTTGGAGTTTTAATTTCCAATCTCTCCCACCATTAATGTTATAAAAACTTAAAAGAGAAGAGAATGAGGGTGAGTGGGGGAGAGTGGCTCAGATTTGAGCATAAGTTAACATAGGGCTGAGCCCAAAAACCAAACACAAAGTGAAAAGTAGCAAAAATCAACCTTCTCCAAACATATCGAAGCTTATACTCAAAAAGGTCGCAAACGGCATTTTAAACTCAATGGGAGTGGTCCCGAGTCCTAATTCGACCGTATGCAAAAAGTAGCTTTTCGGACTAAAATCCGACTAACGATAAAATATTTAAATAAAATATTTAAATATAAAATCGATAAATATGCGGGTTGTTACAGACTCTCCTCCTTAAAGAAATTGCGTCCTCGCAATATTAAAGAAGAGAACATAAAGTAACAACCATAAAAGCATATTCAACACAAAAGAAACTTGAAATAAGAAGTTCACCTCAAAGAGCACGAGAAAGTAAGTCCGGATGTGTTCGCTCGATGTACTCTCTAGATTCCAAGAACAATCCTTAGGATTTGAAGACCATTGAACTTTAACAAGCGGAACATCTTTATTTCGAAGTCGTTTGACTTTCGAAGCAATGATACGAATAGGATGTTGCTCATAAGTTAAATTAGGCGAAACTTCAATCTCTTCCACAACACCGGGCTCAAGGACAGAATCGGAATCTCGAAGACATTTCCGAAGTTGAGAAACGTGAAACACGTCATGCATAGCAGAAAACTGAGCCGGTAATAAAAGGCGATAAGCCATGGAACCAATACGTTCGGTGATAGGAAATGGCCCAATATATCGAGGCGCTAGTTTTCCCGATCGACTGAAACGTACAACACCTTTCATAGGTGACACACGAATGAACACAAGATCTCCCACAGAAAATTCTAACTTCCTTCACCGGTTATCGGCATAGGATTTTTGTCTACTCTGGGCTTCTTTTATCCTATGTCGAATAAGTTCAATTTTCTCTGTGGAATCACGAATAAAATCTGGACCTAAAACCAGCTTCTCACCGGCCTCAAGCCAACAAGAAGGAGATCGGCATGGCCTTCCGTAGAGTGCCTCAAAAGGTGCCATACCAATACTAGATTGGAAGCTATTATTATAAGAAAATTCAACAAGAGAAATATGATCTTCCCAACTTCCACCGAAATCAAGCACACAAGCACGAAGAAGATCTTCAAGAGTTTGATTCACACGCTCAGTTTGTCCATCGGACTGGGGGTGATAAGCGGTGCTAAAATTAAGCTTCGCTCCTAAAGCTTTTTGAAGACTCTTCCAAAATCCACTAGTAAACAATGGATCACGATCACTAACAATAGAAGTAGGAACACCATGCAATTTAACAATTTCTTTGATAAATATTTTGGCCAAAAGAGGAACGGTTCGATTAGATCGAACGGGAATAAAATGGGCGGATTTAGTAAGTCTATCAACGATCACCCATAAGCTATCATGACCCGAACGAGAACGGGGAAGGCCATCTATAAAATCCATGGAAATTTGATCCCACTTCCAAACTGGAATTTCTAAAGGTTGCAATAACCCACCGGGCCTTTGATGTTCGGCCTTAACGAGTTGGCAAGTCATGCAACACTTAACAAAGTTAGCAATATCGAGTTTCATTCCCTCCCAATAATAAAGTCGCTTCATATCCGCGTACATTTTACTACTACCGGGATGAATGGTAAATTTAGAATGATGAGAATCTTCTAAAATATCTTTACGAAGATCACCAATATTTGGCACGACAAGTTTACAAAATTTCCGAATGCCGCCACGAGAATCGATATCAAAGTCTTTCAATCCTTCAATATCAATTTTATCCCTAATATTTTGCCCAAGAAGAGCCAATTCAGGATCTAACCCTTGAGTTTCAAGAATGCGGTCTAAAAGAGAAGGATGAGCCTCAAGGCTACATAAAACAAATGATGAGCATAAATCGGGAACACGCTCTCGAATCTCACAAGTGGATAAGATCTCGAGATCGTTCCATTCGGATATCATCATAGAAACAACAACTTGTTGTTTACGGCTAAGAGCATCGGCGACACGATTACCCTTACCGGGAGTATAAAGAATATCAAGATCATAAGGAGCAAGGAACTCGAGCCAACGTTGTTGACGCAAATTAAGTTCCTTTTGAGAAAATAAATATTTCAAAGACTTATGATCTGTGTAAAGAACAAATTTCTCTCCTAAGAGATAATGACGCCAAATACGAAGGGCGAAAACAATAGCCGCGAGCTCTAAATCATAAGTGGCATATCTAGTCTCAGCTGGCTTTAATTGCCTAGAAGCATAAGCAATAACACGTTCTTTGTGCATAAGAACAACACCCAAACCAATGCGACTAGCATCGGTATAAACAACGAAATCTTGATTCCCATCGGGAATAACAAGAATAGGAGCATCAGAAAGAAGTTCTTTTAATTTCTGAAAAGAAGCTTCACATTTGTCCGACCAAATGTATTTAACACCTTTCTTCATTAAGCTAGTGAGAGGCACGACAATCTTAGAAAAGTCTTTGATAAAACGACGGTAATAGCCCGCCAAGCCGAGAAAACTACGAATCTCTGTCACACTCTCCGGTCTCTTCCAATCTCGAATCGCTTCAATCTTTGAAGGATCCACGGAAATTTCGGATTCGGAAATAATATGACCGAGAAACTTCACACGAGATTGCCAAAAGTGGCATTTAGAAAATTTTGCCTTTAATTGATTACTCCTAAGAGTTTTCAACACAATCCGAAGATGTTTTTCATGCTCCTCCTCGGTTTTAGAATACACAAGAATATCATCGATAAAGATGAGAACAAACCGGTCGAGAAAGTCTTTAAAAACTCGATTCATTAAGTCAACGAAATAAGCCGGGGCATTCGTTAACCCAAATGGCATAACAAGCCATTCATAAGATCCATACCGAGTATGGAACGATGTCAAAGGAATGCTATCCTCTGCAATACGAAGCTGATGAAAACCGGTAGCCAAGTCCAATTGTGAAAAGACTCTAGCACCACTAAGTTGATCGAACAGATCATCAATCCGAGGTAAAGGATATTTATTTTTGATAGTAAGATCATTAAGCTTGCGGTAGTCAACGCAAAGCCTAAGTGTTCCATCGGATTTCTTCACGAAAATAGCCGAAGCTCCCCAAGGCGAGGAACTAGAGCGAATAAATTGCTTCGTTTCCAATTCAGATAATTGTTTACGCATCTCCTCGTTTTCTTTATTGGACATACGATAAGGAGGACGAGTGATAGGTTGAGCTCCAGGAATAAGATTAATTCTGAACTCAATTGCTCGCTTAGGTGGTAATCCTAAAACGGGCTCGAATATGTCGGCAAATTCACAAACGACGTGAATAAGAGAAATAATATCACCCTCATCATCATCGTCGTCATCACGAGGATTTAAAGAATATAAAGATGCAACCAAAGCAGAATCTGAATCTTTAAGAATAACAGAAACCCGATTAACAGATTGAGGATGTCGAAGATGAATAGTCCGCTCAGGACATAGGATATGAGCTTCATAACGGTTAAGCCAATCCATTCCCAAAATCATTCCAAAGCCTAAATAACGCATGACATGCAAATCGGCTCGGAAAGAAAAATCACACAAAATAATCTCGACATCTTTACACAATAAACTGATTGTTGCGGATCCACCAACCGGATTCGCAATTCTCAAAGAAGTCATTAAACATAAAACATCCAAAGAAAAGGTATCAACAAGTTCTTTTGACATAAAAGAATGGGACGCGCCCGTATCAAAAAGAACTCGAATAGGACGATCACGAAATAAAATAATTCCATCAAGAATAGAATGAGAAATACCTTGGCCACGAGATGTGTTGCCAGGGGCTTGAGCAACATTAAGCTTTCCCTCCCTCCTATTTTGAAGTTTGGGACATACATGCATAAAATGGTCCGGGCATTTGCAATAGCGACAAGTACGAGGCTTTGAACACTTGTTCGCAAAATGGTCTTTCGAACCACAATTATAGCATTTCCCTTGAGTAGAGGAAAAGGTCTTTTCAGCAGGAGTTGCTTGCCTCCCTTTCTTATTGGGATAAGGACCTCTGACTTTTCTTGGCCTCTTCTTGTTGTTGAAGTTTGGTTTATCTCCCACCACTTCAACATCACTCTCCCTATCTGCCTCTTCAAGACGAAGAGCGATATCAACGAGTTGGTCGAAAGAAACTTCTAATTTTAGAAGTAATGGCTTCTTGAGACTTTTGTTTAAGCCATAGACGAATCTCTGATTCTTCTTAAGAGGGGTGTTGATGTATTCAACCCCATATTTGGAAAGCGACTCGAAGGAGGCGACGTAATCAGTCACGGATGACTCACCTTGAACAAGGTCTATAAATCGTCGAGCCAATGTCACTTTTTCTGCTTCTGGTACGAATTTTAACTTGAAGCGTTCTCGGAATTTCTCTCAGGTGAGATCCGCTTCATTAATCTCAGAAATAAGAAGCTCGTACCAGTCCAATGCTCTTTCACGGAGCATACTAGAGGCCAGCTGAACTCGGTGAAGGTCAATAAGATTCATGCGAGAAAAGATTCGATCGCATGACCTTAGCCAAGCCTGCACTTCAATAACAGTTTCAGAATCTTTGAATGGCTCCCCACCCAAATTAGTGTAATCGGTGCACAAGCGTGCAAATCCCGACTTTGGGTGAGTAGGTTCCGGGTTAGCTCCAGCTGCTTGAGCATTCGTCACCAAATCAAGAAGCTGTTGAGCAGTCATAAAAACTCCATCTTGGGGTGGAGTGCTAGATGGCACGGCTCTGTGGCGGCCAGGTCTAGACATTTCTCTTCCTTTAGAAAGAAAGAAGAGGAAGAAGGTTATTCACCAATTGAATATCAAGAAATCTTGATAGCTAAAACAAGGAATCATAAAAGAAAATAGGATAGAACGGTACGTCGACCCGAATAAAATCCTAAAGCACGACTCCTAAGATGGACTTAGGACGATGATCCTTGTTATAATATTCCATATTGTTCCGAAGTTTGGCTCAGATACCAAGCTGTGACGCCCCACCTCTATACCCACGCTAGCCAAGAACAATACGGTGAATGCTGTCGACTAGCACGGAGAATAAGGCTGTTGAGGAGCGACCATCCGTGTAATTTCTTTGCGCGAGCACCGATATGTCAGATAATATAACATGCATTCTATTTCAAGAGGAAATCCGACATACCGACACAAACTCAAAGCTTCTACACGGTGGCTATATAAATCCTTCGGAAAACAAATATAGAAATAAGCATAACACAAATCAGTCACAGACAATTCATATCACAAAGGCGGAATAAGATATGAATATTACACTAGAAAGTGTACATCAGAGTAGTGGTCTAAAAACATCCACAATATCACAAAAGAATAGTTACACGAACTACACAAAAGAATAAGTATACATTAAGGAGTCTATATCTCAAATGTATAAAACAAAATAACTACTAATCTAAGTAGTAAGCAAAAGGTCAGAGTAATGGATCCCCGGAGAGAAGTCAAGTCGAAGCACCTGCAACATCTCGGTCTAACCCGAGTATTATTTATAAGAAAATAATAAACGGATCAGTCTAACTATAAATATCACATAACATGATATAGAATAGGAGATATGACCTAAACACATAATAATCACAATGCCAAGATGTGATATATATAAGTAATTGAAAATCAACAAGAGATTAATCAATATCACGATAATCTACTCAAGATAAAAAGGAATGTCATACTCCTAATTTCATTCACCAAGCCACAATAAATGACATACAAGATATGGCATAGACGTATAGTATCCATAATGGCATACTACTATAAGTATGTAAATGATAATCAACAAACGATTAATCAATATCAAAGAATCTTCTCAAAGATCCAAAAAAGGGTATCATACCCAAAACTTGTATTCACAACAAGTTAATGACACACGAATTCACCAATGCACAAAAATTGATAAATCATATCAATGAAAATCACTAAATTTGGTGAAGCATAAATTCTAGAATTCAACACACGAAATCCAGATATCATAAAATAAAAAGGGGGAGGCCTATCACACGAACGGGAGCATGAAATCTCACCAACAGCTGTAACACACGAACGAGAAGCTATCTCATGGTAGCTAGCCATTAATTTGACACATGAATGGTCCGAAGACCTGACACACGAATGGTCCGAAGACCGTGGGTTGCTACCCCACCAATTTGAGTCGAAACTCCACAAAGCTGGGTTTAGTCTCCCTCGCAGACAAAGAGACATCGCACATTGCTTGTCCAAATCACAAAGATGATCGTCATGATCAACGAGAAGTGTCAATTACACTAACCTAGTAAATATATGAGTTTAGCTTCATGTCCCATAACCACTTGCTTAACTTAAATATTTACGAACAAATTGTAGATCTCCACTAGAAAATTGTCACAAGAGTTGTAACAGCCCTGGTTTTCAGCTATTTATTTTATTTAATTTATTTAATTTTGAAATATATTTTGTATAAATTGTGTTTAACAATATAGTTTAATTATTTAATTTAGTGATATATTTTACATATTTTATATGTCAATAAAATTAAATAATAACTGTGAAAATTTAAGCTATGTTTGAACTGTAAAATTTCGCGTTTAAAGGACGCGTCAATTATAGGGTATAAGCAACGAAATAAAACGGGTGTTTTTAAAATGTTATTTTTATGAAAATTTATGATGTTTTGGACTGCGTCTGTTTAGCGTAGTGTAAAATAATATTTTCGAATATTTTCGAAGGAAAATATCAGTCAGTAAATTTCTACCCAACGTTACGTTGTTTTAACTAACGGTTTGATTTTTAATAAATTTGTATACGTTTTCTTTCCTAAGCTTTGCATAAATTTTTCCATTTCTTTTGATGAAATCAATCTAAAAAAATCAAGATTTAGCTAAACTCAAATGGATCACGAGAGCAACCTTTTGCATTGGTAACGTTCAATTTTTTTTTTTTAAAACAAGCCATATATCACGCACTTACCCATTTATATATGTAACTGATGCATTCATTCCTTCAGCTCTGTAACCACACTGACTTTTACATCCACATCTATATTCATACAAAGATGTAAACAAATATTTATCAAATCAGTGCTGTCGTTGCTTGCCTACAAACCAAAAATGGGAAAACTGAACATTGATCTGGCCTTAAATGCATCAAATACATTTGTTAGCATACTTAATACAGATCACAATTTATTTGAAAAAAATGAATCTTCACAGGTATTCACATTAGCATAAGAAACTGATGCTCTTTCCATTATCTCTCGGCCTCCCTGTTGATGTGCATTCATTATCCTTTTGCAAACTAATGAGTATGTCACGTTTATACTTTGTAAACTGATGCATTTACTCCCTTGATCAAGTTTTCAAGCCTGGAACATAACTCTCGGCCTTCTCTTTATATATTCCTCTGATCACGCATACATATTTCAAATTTTCAACTGTAATGGGTGTAACTCTCGGCTCCCTTCTTTGTTTCATTTATTTTGTGTAACTGATACGTTTCTTCTTTTATTTCCTCTGGATGATTCGAAACATTGTTTATAAATTCATTTCTCCTCTGCCCAAACTTTCCTCTGTGTTTCATCTGATCCCTCTTTGCTCGAGCTATCAGGTAAGTCATTTCATTTCATTTTGTTTTAAAAGTTCCTCTGTCTTTTTTTTTTTTTTTTTTTTTTTGCTCGGCCACTATACCACACATTCACTTTGTTTCTCTGGTAACCTTTACCCTGAGCCAGTGTTGGAGATGTGAATAGGTAGGCCACTGATAGATAGTGAGATCTGGTGTGTATGGGATAGGCAGAGTGTTGTTTTCCAGTCTGCATTTGATTTGGAAATAGGCTGAGATTGGTTTAGGAATTAGTCTGCATCCATGTATAGGACATGCTGTTAAAGAAAAAAAAAACATAGTATAGTCTGCCTAGGTAAGGAATGAAGACTGTGTACGTATTTAAGTTTGTACTGTCTGTATACATGTCCAAGTTGCTTCAGATTTGCCTTCATATCAACAATCTGCATTTGTACCATAGGCTAAGAATCAAGGAAAGAAAATTGAGTGAATTGATGGTCTGGAACAGATGAGGGGTCATGCATACGTGTTAAGTTTGAGTCTGTGCACATTCATAGAACATGGGCATGTCAGTGGGGTTTGGTAGCACTGGTTTAGGGGAGTTTAGTTTGCATTCATGTCAAGTAAGTCTGCATACATACTCATAAAAAAAAAAATCTGACTTGGGTTTAAGGGTAGTTGCTTTGCATGCTTTAGTTTAAAAAGGGGGGGCTCTGTACATGATCTGTCTAATTGAAGGAGTTGCCTTAGTGCATGACTGAAGTGTTGAAGGAGTTCTACTCAGAAATAGTGCACATGTACCTCTGTACATGATCTGTCCGTAGACATCTGGAGTTGCTTTAATTGCAAGACTGCAGTGGTGATGTTGTAGTAATAGAAGGTGGGCAGTGTAGACATCTGGAGTAGTGGAGGTTGGAGAATGTACCTGTGCATATTTAGGAAGTGTATGTGCACGACAGTTTGGTGAAGCCTGGAAGTCTGTTGAAGTCTGGGGTTGTGATGCATAACTGAAGTGAAGGGGGATGCTAATAAAAAGAAGGGTAGTCAGTTGTTCCAAACTTAGGAGGTAGGGGAGAGTTTGTCTGAGAAAAATGTAAGATGAACATTTCAGACAGATTGTGTTTGGCATAGGCTCGAAGTCTTAGTATTGTGACTCGGAGATTTTACAAAATTTCCCGAAGAAGTTCACTGATTGACCCGAAGTAGAGGAGGATGCGACTCGAAGCAATATGTTGTGGCTCGGGTAGTAGGAGAGACCTCTGCATACTTTTGTCATCTGCATATTCCAGTTGACTGGGAAGTGGATTTAGGATAAAAAGAAAAATATTATAAACCAGTGTAAATATAAGTTAAAAGTCAAGCTTAGAAGAAGAAAAAAAAAGAAAACAAAACACAGTCGGCATATAGGAAGAAAGTGAAGTCTGTGCATGTAGGTATCAGTGTGCACCTGTGCACTTTCAATAGCTGGATATATCTATGAGTTGCTGGGTTTGTTTTGCTTTGGAACTGGACTATGTTTGGCAAAGGCATAGGGTTTGGTTGAAGTGGGAGGCACGGCAGTGAGGCAGTGTCAGTAGGTTGGGGTAGGCTTGCAGGAGGGTGATTGTGTGAAGTCTGGAAAGTAGATTTGTGAGGGATTGAGAAAGCATGATATAGTAGGTGTAGTATTTTCTGGAAAACGTGAATCTAGGTTGAAATAGGTTAGGCAACAGTAAAGTGTGTGGCGTGTGTATCATAGAAAGGTGTGTTGTTTGATCTTATACGCGGTAGGGTGGTCGAGCAAGCAAACGAATTCTCGTTCTCTTTTTAATCTTTCGTTGACTAAAAATTCTAAAGTCGCGTTTCAATATTTTGAATTTTATTCTAGATTTGAATCTAGGCGACGTCCGGGAATTTTGATCGTTACCCTCTGTTACTCTTTACCGGTGAATCGTCGTTTTTAAATCCAAAATTTTCTGCAACCTTCAGGTGAGTATTTCTCACCAGACATACGTATTTATATTTTGGTAAATTATCACAAGTGTATGTGTAAAAATTCTATGTAAATATGATATGTCCGTAGTATGATGTATAATGATGAACCCCTTTAAAATTGACACCTCATCAGTTATTTATCTGTTGTATCATATTCTGCAGTTATATTATGTTATTGTTTATTTACTGCTTAAATCGCATTGCAAGTTCCCTGTTAATATATATTGTTATGGGCTGAAATGATAGGCCTAAATGATGATTATTGTTCAATTATGCTGTTAACTGCTAAACTGTTAAACTTGGGATTGCGGGTTTGAAATGATAGAACCCGGGTATTTGTAAATTACGGATTGAAATGATATAAATCCGTATCACTTGACCTAGGCTAGAGAACTATATACAGGCCCGTGGTTCTTATAATATTTTCTGAAATATTTAAAATTATTTTGGAAGTTAAATATTTGATTTAATATCTTTAAAGGATTTTATTTTGATTTTTGAATGAGTTATAAATGTTAATAAATAAATATATATTTGAATAGAATTTTGGAATATAACTTATTTTGGAAATTCTGGATTTTGAAAAATAAGCTTTCAGTTAATAAATAGATAAATAAGTTATATTTGGAAATATTTATTTAGTTAATCAATCTGCTACAGCATTTTAAATGCTGTCTTTTTGAAATTGGACTAGTTTTACCTGTAACTTTAGGTAGCATTTCCTGAGTACTATAGAATCTAGAATTGATTGTTTTAAAACTCATGGAATTTGATAAATTTTATTTTATAAGTTTTGGAAAATCTTAAGATATGATATTTGTAACTGGATTTTCCTTAATAAATTTAAGATGAATATTCTAGTATTAAGAAAATTTTGAAGATATTAAATGACTAACATTTGGAGTTTATTTATGGAATTTATGGGAATATTCAAGACTAAATAATAAAACATTGATTTGTTGAAAGAATAAAATCCAAACTTAGTTTTTAATAGGAAATACTCCAATTGGATATATATATATAGGAATTGTAATGGATTTGGGGACATAAAGTGATATTTAAATTATGTTTTAAACTTTAAATAAAGAAATATATTTGTAAAGCTATATAAATTATCTTCTTTACAAAGTAACCATAAAGTTAAACCATTATTCTATATACCGTTGAATATCCAAACCATTTGTGTGTTGGGAGTTATGGTTTTAAAGTAAAATTTCCAAAATATTATGTTTTGAAGATATAATTTAAATATTTGGTTTCCAGATATTATAAATTTTAAGCAGTATGGTTTTTGGAAAGAATTATATTTGAATATAACGATATCATATTGTTTTGGGTTTTAAAATGATATCGTATTTATAGTTTTGAAATGGAAATGTTTATTCTGGTTTTAAAGTATAAAATGTTTTAAATGACCACGGGTTATAATAACGATGGGTTGGCAAAGAGACCGGGATCGGATATGGACATACTCTCTGTCGATACCGAAAACCCCTTTGACCAACCGTGTACGCGGTGGAGGTTCCAGAATGAAGTAGGTCGGTGGTGGCGTTTCCTGTAAGGTAAATACGTGGACCCGACTCCCGTGAGTTGGCATAAGGTGGCTAAAACAGGAGCAATTCCAGGCCAATGAGGTCATTCCTCTGATCGGACGCTCCTCTTCGATATTATACTATGATTTTGGATTGATTCGGTGGCCACCTCTATATTTTGATTTTGGGGAGTTAGTCCGAGGTGGGCGGTAACTGCGGCTACGCGTTTCCACCAGCCTGGATAGCAATTGGTATATCTACCCTGGCATTGCCTAGTTGTGCCGTGTCATCTACCATACCGAGCCTTGTACGAGTTTAGATTTCTCCCGTAGCCCGTGTGGTATCCTCTAGTTGCTTCCCGATCAGGAGGAGCTATGATATTGGATGGACTACTGGGACTATTACGTGTTAAGGGCTATATGGGTAACCCCTTAATGCTAAGAAAAAAGTATGTTTATTTTATAAATAGACACTATTATAATAGCGCAATATACTACATAGTAAATAGTTTAACGGATCCTTAGAGGATGGGCGGTCCCAAGCATCCTTTAAGTTACTTGCTCTATATTACAGTACACTTGAATTAGCTTACATTATATAAGTATGTATGTCCTGACTCGAGTGTTATGTTTTATTTTACGCTCGGGTCAGCCTGAGTTGCGGTTTTCAGTTCTATCTGGAGCTAGGACATCCCGTAGATCATTCGTGCTGCTGGAAGCCTTTTCAGTCTTTATCTTTTTGCAAGCAAGGCTTTGGAAGACTCTGTTCCTATGTATGTCTAAAGCTGTATTGCAGATTCTAAACTATGTAAATTCTGTTGATCAAAGATTTGTAGTGGCTTCATGAACCACTGAAATTTTATTTCCGCTGTAAGTTCTGATATCTGTGTATGTGATTCTGTGATTTTATTTACTGCATATTCTGAGTTTTGCCAAATTTATTCTACAACGCAGTACCTTGAACACTTCAAGTCCGACATGAGCGGATGCGAAGGGTTGAAAATACTGGGTCGTTACATTTGGTATCAGAGCCAGGTTCTTGGCAAAACTTAGAATATATGGTAAATTGGAATTACAGAATCACTTTCATACGAGATTGAACCACTTTCTTTTCGAATTTTGGAACGTTCCCTATGGGTTCAAAGTTCATTCGTGTCCCTCACTTTTTCATCTTCTTTAGATTCTAGGAGTATCCCATAACTCCACTTCGGATGATCTTTTTGTGAATTGGCAGTCTCGCCATTGTCTAATAAAGGAGTGAAACTCCTTTACCATTAGCATTGATTCACCGGAAATTTATATTTATCCTCGGTTTACATGCTAGTATTTTTGGTTATTCCGAACTCTATCTTTTTTGATCAATGTAGACTTATTCCAACCACATCGATCTGACTCTTTAAGTCACGGTTAACCCGGTCAAGGTTGCCCGCGATTTATATAACTTACCCAGTTCCTTATTCGGTTATTTAACCATCAGATCTTCTGATTCCAACTAACCTTGGATTCTATTTGATTTGAATTCATCGAAATTGAATTTCTATCCTTGGTTTGAAAAATGTATTTTTGAAATAAAATCTAATATTATAGTATAATTTTCAGAATTTTTATAATTAATTTAACTATTTGTCAAGAGATAATAGTTTTGATTTTATTTATGATTTTATAAGCCATGTGTTTGTCTAATATAAATAATTGAATATAAACAATGGTTATAAATTAATTTAGAAACAGAAATGAATTTAAACAAGAACTTGAGAATTCAATTTCTGATGATTTCAAACCTTGTGTTTAAATTTTAAAAGGATGTAATAAGTATTTTGTATAGAAATTGTCCCCAAGAATTTTAAATTTAGTGCTTTTCCCTTTGTCGCTGGAAAATAATTTCGGTGATGACTGCAGCATCATCGACATTCATTTTCGAGTTTCGAAGTGAAAAGACCATTCTGTGGTCTGACTACAGCGTTACCTTGAGAATTTAATTGATTTGAATTTCTAGAAAATGACTTAGTTTATAATTATATATAGATATATAATTTAAAATTGATTTGACATATTATGATCTATCTATGGTTTGAAGGGAATCAGAAATTTAATTCTAAAATTTATCTTAAGAAAAATTCAATAAAATGAAAAGGAAAATAAAATTTGAATAAGAATTCCCAATTGGAGATAATTGAATTTGAAAGTTTTAGTTGTATAATACTCAATTTCATTTCAATATAACTTACCTTGATTTTCAGAAGTTAAAAATGAAATTGATACTATACAATATAAAAAGGAATTTAAGGAATTTTATTTAAATAACCTAAAAATCAAATTTGATTAAATAAGGAACCTTAAACATAACCAAGAAATTTTAATAAAGGTTATCTCCTGAAATGAATATGTTGTGTAATAAACAATGTATCTTTGAATAAGAGAAATATTTTTGAAAGGGATATTTTGTTGTAAGAATTATATATCTTAAAATCATAATTTAATTAATGCCTAAATGAATAACTATGATTTAAATAGTTAAGACGAATTCTAATATCACTAAATTTGATAATTGAGAATTTGGTTTTCAAATGGGAATTTCAAGTATAACTTATTGAAGGGATATCTTATTTATAAAATAGGTATTTCAAACAAAGTGTAGGTTATATAATAAACTGGTTAGGAATGCTACCATATCTACTATAGCATATTTTAAGTGCTGTTGTTCTAAAAAAAAAAAAAAAAAATGCTTTGGAAAATTTATAATTGAATAAATAAACCCAGGAATATTTCAACTTTGAAATAAATATTATTTGGCTTTAAATGAAGTTTATTTTAAAGTGTTATGATTTTTGTAGTATGATTTCCAAATAATAATATCTATAATTTTTAATGACTTTCAAAGTATTATGATCTCAGAGGCATTATGACTTCAAATTTATTATCTTATTTTCAAAATACCTTTGAGTGTCCTTGGTTTCTCTATCTGCTACAGAATGGGAAGGCTATTGCTTATACCAGTCTATTTAAGAAATCTTTCTATAATCTTTGAAACTCTTTGTTACTCATCGTGACCCTGGGCACCGCTGAGCACCCATAGCCTGACAGTCAAACTGAAAAGGTAAAACCAACTCTAAAGGATTTTCTTCGTGCTTCAAAATCCGGAACTATCCAGTTACGGTACTTGTTTATCTAGCTTATCTTCCTTTGTTTCCCTTCCTTCGTTCCTTTTCGAGGACGAAAAGTTCTTAAGTGGGGGAGAATGTAACAGCCCTGGTTTTCAGCTATTTATTTTATTTAATTTATTTAATTTTGAAATATATTTTGTATAAATTGTGTTTAACAATATAGTTTAATTATTTAATTTAGTGATATATTTTACATATTTTATATGTCAATAAAATTAAATAATAACTGTGAAAATTTAAGCTATGTTTGAACTGTAAAATTTCGCGTTTAAAGGACGCGTCAATTATAGGGTATAAGCAACGAAATAAAACGGGTGTTTTTAAAATGTTATTTTTATGAAAATTTATGATGTTTTGGACTGCGTCTGTTTAGCGTAGTGTAAAATAATATTTTCGAATATTTTCGAAGGAAAATATCAGTCAGTAAATTTCTACCCAACGTTACGTTGTTTTAACTAACGGTTTGATTTTTAATAAATTTGTATACGTTTTCTTTCCTAAGCTTTGCATAAATTTTTCCATTTCTTTTGATGAAATCAATCTAAAAAAATCAAGATTTAGCTAAACTCAAATGGATCACGAGAGCAACCTTTTGCATTGGTAACGTTCAATTTTTTTTTTTTAAAACAAGCCATATATCACGCACTTACCCATTTATATATGTAACTGATGCATTCATTCCTTCAGCTCTGTAACCACACTGACTTTTACATCCACATCTATATTCATACAAAGATGTAAACAAATATTTATCAAATCAGTGCTGTCGTTGCTTGCCTACAAACCAAAAATGGGAAAACTGAACATTGATCTGGCCTTAAATGCATCAAATACATTTGTTAGCATACTTAATACAGATCACAATTTATTTGAAAAAAATGAATCTTCACAGGTATTCACATTAGCATAAGAAACTGATGCTCTTTCCATTATCTCTCGGCCTCCCTGTTGATGTGCATTCATTATCCTTTTGCAAACTAATGAGTATGTCACGTTTATACTTTGTAAACTGATGCATTTACTCCCTTGATCAAGTTTTCAAGCCTGGAACATAACTCTCGGCCTTCTCTTTATATATTCCTCTGATCACGCATACATATTTCAAATTTTCAACTGTAATGGGTGTAACTCTCGGCTCCCTTCTTTGTTTCATTTATTTTGTGTAACTGATACGTTTCTTCTTTTATTTCCTCTGGATGATTCGAAACATTGTTTATAAATTCATTTCTCCTCTGCCCAAACTTTCCTCTGTGTTTCATCTGATCCCTCTTTGCTCGAGCTATCAGGTAAGTCATTTCATTTCATTTTGTTTTAAAAGTTCCTCTGTCTTTTTTTTTTTTTTTTTTTTTTTTTTGCTCGGCCACTATACCACACATTCACTTTGTTTCTCTGGTAACCTTTACCCTGAGCCAGTGTTGGAGATGTGAACAGGTAGGCCACTGATAGATAGTGAGATCTGGTGTGTATGGGATAGGCAGAGTGTTGTTTTCCAGTCTGCATTTGATTTGGAAATAGGCTGAGATTGGTTTAGGAATTAGTCTGCATCCATGTATAGGACATGCTGTTAAAGAAAAAAAAAACATAGTATAGTCTGCCTAGGTAAGGAATGAAGACTGTGTACGTATTTAAGTTTGTACTGTCTGTATACATGTCCAAGTTGCTTCAGATTTGCCTTCATATCAACAATCTGCATTTGTACCATAGGCTAAGAATCAAGGAAAGAAAATTGAGTGAATTGATGGTCTGGAACAGATGAGGGGTCATGCATACGTGTTAAGTTTGAGTCTGTGCACATTCATAGAACATGGGCATGTCAGTGGGGTTTGGTAGCACTGGTTTAGGGGAGTTTAGTTTGCATTCATGTCAAGTAAGTCTGCATACATACTCATAAAAAAAAAATCTGACTTGGGTTTAAGGGTAGTTGCTTTGCATGCTTTAGTTTAAAAAGGGGGGGCTCTGTACATGATCTGTCTAATTGAAGGAGTTGCCTTAGTGCATGACTGAAGTGTTGAAGGAGTTCTACTCAGAAATAGTGCACATGTACCTCTGTACATGATCTGTCCGTAGACATCTGGAGTTGCTTTAATTGCAAGACTGCAGTGGTGATGTTGTAGTAATAGAAGGTGGGCAGTGTAGACATCTGGAGTAGTGGAGGTTGGAGAATGTACCTGTGCATATTTAGGAAGTGTATGTGCACGACAGTTTGGTGAAGCCTGGAAGTCTGTTGAAGTCTGGGGTTGTGATGCATAACTGAAGTGAAGGGGGATGCTAATAAAAAGAAGGGTAGTCAGTTGTTCCAAACTTAGGAGGTAGGGGAGAGTTTGTCTGAGAAAAATGTAAGATGAACATTTCAGACAGATTGTGT
Source organism: Allium cepa (assembly GCA_030765085.1). Taxonomy (NCBI): domain Eukaryota; kingdom Viridiplantae; phylum Streptophyta; class Magnoliopsida; order Asparagales; family Amaryllidaceae; genus Allium; species Allium cepa. Next base: position 270,094,055 of record CM060928.1, read on the forward strand.
TTGGCATAGGCTCGAAGTCTTAGTATTGTGACTCGGAGATTTTACAAAATTTCCCGAAGAAGTTCACTGATTGACCCGAAGTAGAGGAGGATGCGACTCGAAGCAATATGTTGTGGCTCGGGTAGTAGGAGAGACCTCTGCATACTTTTGTCATCTGCATATTCCAGTTGACTGGGAAGTGGATTTAGGATAAAAAGAAAAATATTATAAACCAGTGTAAATATAAGTTAAAAGTCAAGCTTAGAAGAAGAAAAAAAAAGAAAACAAAACACAGTCGGCATATAGGAAGAAAGTGAAGTCTGTGCATGTAGGTATCAGTGTGCACCTGTGCACTTTCAATAGCTGGATATATCTATGAGTTGCTGGGTTTGTTTTGCTTTGGAACTGGACTATGTTTGGCAAAGGCATAGGGTTTGGTTGAAGTGGGAGGCACGGCAGTGAGGCAGTGTCAGTAGGTTGGGGTAGGCTTGCAGGAGGGTGATTGTGTGAAGTCTGGAAAGTAGATTTGTGAGGGATTGAGAAAGCATGATATAGTAGGTGTAGTATTTTCTGGAAAACGTGAATCTAGGTTGAAATAGGTTAGGCAACAGTAAAGTGTGTGGCGTGTGTATCATAGAAAGGTGTGTTGTTTGATCTTATACGCGGTAGGGTGGTCGAGCAAGCAAACGAATTCTCGTTCTCTTTTTAATCTTTCGTTGACTAAAAATTCTAAAGTCGCGTTTCAATATTTTGAATTTTATTCTAGATTTGAATCTAGGCGACGTCCGGGAATTTTGATCGTTACCCTCTGTTACTCTTTACCGGTGAATCGTCGTTTTTAAATCCAAAATTTTCTGCAACCTTCAGGTGAGTATTTCTCACCAGACATACGTATTTATATTTTGGTAAATTATCACAAGTGTATGTGTAAAAATTCTATGTAAATATGATATGTCCGTAGTATGATGTATAATGATGAACCCCTTTAAAATTGACACCTCATCAGTTATTTATCTGTTGTATCATATTCTGCAGTTATATTATGTTATTGTTTATTTACTGCTTAAATCGCATTGCAAGTTCCCTGTTAATATATATTGTTATGGGCTGAAATGATAGGCCTAAATGATGATTATTGTTCAATTATGCTGTTAACTGCTAAACTGTTAAACTTGGGATTGCGGGTTTGAAATGATAGAACCCGGGTATTTGTAAATTACGGATTGAAATGATATAAATCCGTATCACTTGACCTAGGCTAGAGAACTATATACAGGCCCGTGGTTCTTATAATATTTTCTGAAATATTTAAAATTATTTTGGAAGTTAAATATTTGATTTAATATCTTTAAAGGATTTTATTTTGATTTTTGAATGAGTTATAAATGTTAATAAATAAATATATATTTGAATAGAATTTTGGAATATAACTTATTTTGGAAATTCTGGATTTTGAAAAATAAGCTTTCAGTTAATAAATAGATAAATAAGTTATATTTGGAAATATTTATTTAGTTAATCAATCTGCTACAGCATTTTAAATGCTGTCTTTTTGAAATTGGACTAGTTTTACCTGTAACTTTAGGTAGCATTTCCTGAGTACTATAGAATCTAGAATTGATTGTTTTAAAACTCATGGAATTTGATAAATTTTATTTTATAAGTTTTGGAAAATCTTAAGATATGATATTTGTAACTGGATTTTCCTTAATAAATTTAAGATGAATATTCTAGTATTAAGAAAATTTTGAAGATATTAAATGACTAACATTTGGAGTTTATTTATGGAATTTATGGGAATATTCAAGACTAAATAATAAAACATTGATTTGTTGAAAGAATAAAATCCAAACTTAGTTTTTAATAGGAAATACTCCAATTGGATATATATATATAGGAATTGTAATGGATTTGGGGACATAAAGTGATATTTAAATTATGTTTTAAACTTTAAATAAAGAAATATATTTGTAAAGCTATATAAATTATCTTCTTTACAAAGTAACCATAAAGTTAAACCATTATTCTATATACCGTTGAATATCCAAACCATTTGTGTGTTGGGAGTTATGGTTTTAAAGTAAAATTTCCAAAATATTATGTTTTGAAGATATAATTTAAATATTTGGTTTCCAGATATTATAAATTTTAAGCAGTATGGTTTTTGGAAAGAATTATATTTGAATATAACGATATCATATTGTTTTGGGTTTTAAAATGATATCGTATTTATAGTTTTGAAATGGAAATGTTTATTCTGGTTTTAAAGTATAAAATGTTTTAAATGACCACGGGTTATAATAACGATGGGTTGGCAAAGAGACCGGGATCGGATATGGACATACTCTCTGTCGATACCGAAAACCCCTTTGACCAACCGTGTACGCGGTGGAGGTTCCAGAATGAAGTAGGTCGGTGGTGGCGTTTCCTGTAAGGTAAATACGTGGACCCGACTCCCGTGAGTTGGCATAAGGTGGCTAAAACAGGAGCAATTCCAGGCCAATGAGGTCATTCCTCTGATCGGACGCTCCTCTTCGATATTATACTATGATTTTGGATTGATTCGGTGGCCACCTCTATATTTTGATTTTGGGGAGTTAGTCCGAGGTGGGCGGTAACTGCGGCTACGCGTTTCCACCAGCCTGGATAGCAATTGGTATATCTACCCTGGCATTGCCTAGTTGTGCCGTGTCATCTACCATACCGAGCCTTGTACGAGTTTAGATTTCTCCCGTAGCCCGTGTGGTATCCTCTAGTTGCTTCCCGATCAGGAGGAGCTATGATATTGGATGGACTACTGGGACTATTACGTGTTAAGGGCTATATGGGTAACCCCTTAATGCTAAGAAAAAAGTATGTTTATTTTATAAATAGACACTATTATAATAGCGCAATATACTACATAGTAAATAGTTTAACGGATCCTTAGAGGATGGGCGGTCCCAAGCATCCTTTAAGTTACTTGCTCTATATTACAGTACACTTGAATTAGCTTACATTATATAAGTATGTATGTCCTGACTCGAGTGTTATGTTTTATTTTACGCTCGGGTCAGCCTGAGTTGCGGTTTTCAGTTCTATCTGGAGCTAGGACATCCCGTAGATCATTCGTGCTGCTGGAAGCCTTTTCAGTCTTTATCTTTTTGCAAGCAAGGCTTTGGAAGACTCTGTTCCTATGTATGTCTAAAGCTGTATTGCAGATTCTAAACTATGTAAATTCTGTTGATCAAAGATTTGTAGTGGCTTCATGAACCACTGAAATTTTATTTCCGCTGTAAGTTCTGATATCTGTGTATGTGATTCTGTGATTTTATTTACTGCATATTCTGAGTTTTGCCAAATTTATTCTACAACGCAGTACCTTGAACACTTCAAGTCCGACATGAGCGGATGCGAAGGGTTGAAAATACTGGGTCGTTACAAGAGTTTCAATCGAACAAGTCCAACAATTAACCAACAAAGTAAACGCAAGCGTTTCATACCACTCGTTTTACTAAGTCGTTCAATTAGATTTCTCATACGAGTGAGGTAAAGGTTTGTATATACTAATAGATTGGAAAACTGTTTTATAAACGAATTTGGTATTAAAGTAGAGTTGAAATCATTTGAAGAAAGAGTTTTGATATTTACTACTAGTATAGTAAACCTTTATATTTTTAAAGTGACAAATCACAAAGAAGATTGTAAGAACAATCAATCACTAAAATTCACATACGAAGATGTGAATAAAATCCAAAGAAACCGATAAAGAATCCATCGAAATGGATATTCAAAAATCCCTAAAAAGGAGTCATCAAGTTCATAATAAATGATAACAACAAATAGGATCATCACGAATCGATTTAAATTGGAAATTCAATCCAAAAAGGCAAAATGGACTCAAACAGCAGGTTCAGTCGACTGAACAGAGTTTTCAGTCGACTGACCCTATACCTGGAAATTTTCCAGGTTCAGAAAACTTTATGTTTCCAGGTTCAGTCGACTGAATCATGCCTGGAAACTTTCGGGTTCCAGGTTCAGTCGACTGAACAGAGTTTTCAGTCGACTGAATCATGCCTGGGCTGTTTTTCAGCCTTATTCAAATGAAGAGCAAACTCTTCCAAAATGCAACCGAACGAACATTGGCTCTAAGGGTTTATGCCAATCGGCAACCCGGCCCTATATGCTCCTCGATGCATCACCAAAAGCATGATCAAACATCCTTAAAAGGATTTCACACAAATTTGACTTAAAAACCCAAAAATTGGAGTATTCACAAAACCAATCCAAATCAAGAGCAAATGCAATGAAGAAGTGTTAGGAATTCATACCCAACAACCAAAGATAATTGTAGTCATAGATGTGAGATAAAAATCTCACCTTTTCACAAAATCGAACAAGAAGAAGCTTGAAAGCAAATGGGGAATCAACCTCTCTTCAACACAACCCAATTGAGCTTGAATCTAAGCTCTAAAACAAGAACATTCGCAAAATTAGGTTTAGGAATTTCTAAAAGTGGTAAGAGAATAAGTTGGAGAAGAAGAAGAGAAGCTTACCAATGGGTTCTTCTTGAGTTTGAAGCTAGGAATTTGATTTGCAAGAGAAACTAGGGTTTTGGAGTTTTAATTTCCAATCTCTCCCACCATTAATGTTATAAAAACTGAAAAGAGAAGAGAATGAGGGTGAGTGGGGGAGAGTGGCTCAGATTTGAGCATAAGTTAACATAGGGCTGAGCCCAAAAACCAAACCCAAAGTGAAAAGTAGCAAAAATCAACTTTCTCCAAACATATCGAAGCTTATACTCAAAAAGGTCGCAAACGGCATTTTAAACTCAATGGGAGTGGTTCCGAGTCCTAATTCGACCGTATGCAAAAAGTAGCTTTCAGACTAAAATCCGACTAACGATAAAATATTTAAATATAAAATCGATAAATATGCGGGTTGTTACATTTTATCAACTAAAAGGGTACGGAACTGTGGGTCGCTACAGGTTGGTTCTTTTACATTTCCAAAGCTAATTCATAATTGATATCAAATTATTATATTTTCAAAACCATAACACTTTCGGAATTATATTTACTTTCAGAATCATATTCATTTTCGAAATCATATCATCTTTGAAAACATATTTTCAAATCATCATATTTACTAAAAACATGTCATTTCACTAGAAATATCATTTCAAATCCTAACTTAGATAATAACATCATCTTGCCATATCTTCTTTTAAATCAAGGATTTAAAATATAAGCACTTCAACTTTACACAGTTTGGAATTCAAAAAATAGTTTAGATAGTCATAAATAGTTTAGCATAGTTCAAAATAAATTTCAAATAGTTAAAATACTATAAAATTGCTTAAAATAGATTAAAATAGTTTAGGTGGATTTAATATTGTTTAAATAAATTTAAAATAGTTAAATAGTTTATATAGATTTAAAATAGATTAAATAGATTTAAACTAGAGTAAAATGGGTTAATTAATTTAAAATAGGTTAAGATAGATTCAATTGGATTAAATAGATAAAATAGATTAAAATAAGTTGAAATAGTTTTTTTTTTTTAAAAACCCTACTCTGAAGAGTAGAGCCCCCAACCTAGCATGTCCAACCAGAGCTAGGAAGGGAGGTAAGCCTGCCCAGCAGGAAGCATTCATTTCCCAACCGCGTTCAATTGGAAGAAATACAACTTCCCGCCTTGAGGGAGTAGGGCAGACGGGACTCGAACCCGCAACCTCTTTAACAGGAAGCGAGTGTCGAACCACTAGGCCACTACTGCGGACAAAACATTGGGGCCAAGGAAACTTTGTTTCCCTGGCCTTTGGTTAAGCCGGTTTTATAAGTGGCCGTGCACTATGTCTCATTATTGTGGCCGCTGGGATTCGAACCGGTGCCACTACAACCACATGTAGCAACTCCACTATGTCTTAACCACTGGACCACTAGAACTTGACAAAAACTTTGGGGCCAAGGAAACTATGTTTGCCCTGGCCTTTGGTTAAGCCGGTTTTATAAATGGCCGTGCACTATGTCTCATTATTGTGGCCATTGGGATTCGAACCGGTGCCACTACAACCACATGTAGCAACTCCACTATGTCTTAACCACTGGACCACTAGAACTTGACAAGTTGAAATAGTTTTAAATTGATTAAAATAGTTTAAAATAGATTAAATTGATTTAATAGTTTGAAAATCTTAGTTATTAGGATTCAAGAATAATATATTTAAATAGTTTATATTAAATAATAACAAATTAGAAATTAATATCAAATTTGTACTATTTCTTTCATTCAACACATCTTTAAACCATTTAATCAATATCGATTCCAAATCCATGTTCGAACTATAAATTCAAACTATTGCAATTATAGTAGATATTGATGTTAAAGTAGTCAAATATTTCAATAACTCAAATTCGATAAATTTTACTTGTACTTAAAATCTAACTTTAAAGTTTAAATTTAAACCAATTTCAATTTCAACATATAGAATTCAGATTTTCGAAAATAATTCAGTTTATATAAATCATGATTTCTTCAAAATATCATTTAACTAAATTCAAAATTTAAAGATTCAAAATCATTTAATTTAACCAATCCAGTCTCCGTATATAATTTTCTATTCCATGGTCAAGTGATACAGATATTTATCATTTCGATCTGTAATATTTTATATCTACGGATATATATCATTTCAACTCGCAATCCTGAATAATAATTCAAAATCTATAAAATCATTCAGGTTTATCATTTCGGCCCATAACGATATTTTCCTAATCTATAGATCACTCAGGTATGTAACATTTCAACCCATAGGGAACCTGCAGCGTTATAACAATATATATAAAATAACATAACATCCAGTCATCCAATATCAACAATTAAACATCCATCACATTCATCATTCAAATCAACCAATCAATTTCTAATCACATTATAAATTTAATTTAACTAACATAAGATAATTTATCAGTTGTGAGTGGGTCAAAACACTCACTTTTGATTTCAAATCGATTTGAAATCCAAAATAAGGACCGAATTTGAACGGCCTCAGAATTCGTCCAAACAGTTTCATAATGTCTGAAATTTCGGTACGATCCCAGCAGAGAACGCGTGTGAATTCGAGTTTGTATACAAAAGTTATGGTGATTAGAAGTTTGAAACCAAAATTTAAAATTTAAATAAATAAAAACAACACTCAGCACAAAGAACACGTCAGCAACATCAACTCGTCAACCAACACGCTGAGCTCGTTCGAAACCCTTATTGGCCACCTCAAATCTTGCCGTTGACCACCTATCTTCGCCACTACTGCCGCCTATGCTTAGATCTGAGAGCGCCTTCGCCACAAGCACCTCCAGCCACCCCTATGGCCAAAGACATGACCTCTCCGCCCCCCAACCACCGTTGTTGATGTTTGAGGCCCAATCGTGGCGAATTCAAGTACATCTGAGATGAACGAACAACACCTCTACGACCTGCTCTCTACCATCTTCCCAACCACCTCCTGATCGTCGATCGGGCAACGATCAACGTTGGATCGTCATACCCTATTTTCGACGGCTGAGGTTCATCCTCGATTTCTGAGCAAACGGTGATTTAAATGCAAAAACGAATTACAGATCTGGATTACAGTCTTCGAGAGCTTTCCAACGATATATAATTCGATATAGTTTGGAGGGATTGAGATTTTTGAAATTGATTTGAAGTTGGATTTAGGGATTTTATTTGCATTTGTTTCTGCCATTGAGAAGAAGAGGTCAAAGAGAATCGTGCGTACTGTTTTAAGGGAAAAAGGCTGCTAGGATATGGAGAGATCTATTTATATTAACAAATCCCGATACGAAAATAAACTCATACCGAATTGGTACGAATGACAAAACGAACCCCTATCTTCCCGATTTCTCCCACAAAACGACCCTAAAACCCGTTTCACTTCCGAAATGAAAGTGGGTCATCAATATATCAAAATAGATGTTTTCGATATTTTTAAACTCAATGGAACAGGTTTCAAGTCCTAATTTCATGGTATGTAAAATTTAGCTTTAATATCAGCTGATTTCAAATCGATTTCAATTAATTTAATTTAATTGATTTCTGCACGTCTCGAGCCCGTACGATCAACGGACAAGTCCAACCGCTACGAAACTTGAAACCTTATAATAATTCACCGTTACAGATCTGATGAAATTAGTTTCATCGAAATCCGAGACAGTCGCTAAAATGGCTATTTTCATGTTAATTAAATAAATTAATATCAAATTGATCAAATCACTTTTTAATTTCACTTTTAATAACTACCAATTTTTATCATTTTTGATTACTTGGACATTTACAATAATTTAAAACAAATTTACTTATCAATTCATTGTTAAATATTACAATAATTACAGTATTCAATTTTAATAGCAATAAAGTCATTAATTGTAAATTAAACTCAAATAAATTAATTAAACTTGATTTCAATTCTTTTTTTTCAATCATCATCACTCTATGGGCATAGTTAACATTGACTTACATTTTATTACACTAATATTATACAATTATCATCCTTTACCACATTAGTTGCAATATTTCAATTATTTTCAAATCTTTGTCGATTTTCACATTAATTATAATTTGAAATCCCAATTAATTAATTTATCTTGGTTTCACTCTTTATATTAAATCAATTATTTCCTTATGAATATAATTGATATTTCTATACATTTTGTTGCATTCAAATTTTGCAGTTACCGTCTGAAATCATATAAAAGTAACATTTAATTACGTTTAATTGCAATTGATTTTAAATTTAATTCAATAGATTAAATAAATTGGTAACAAATGATAATTGTTATCTTTTCATAATTTATTGACATTTGTACGTTTGGTATCTACACACAAATGTCATAACTACTATCACAATACTTTTTTTATCAATTATAATTAACTACATACTATTTCATTAATTAATACAGTATTTAAATTATCAATTGCTCCCTTAATCCAATTATCAATTAATACACACATTATTACAATAAATTTTCAATCTAGAACCAATTGTAACTTTTTAATCATTTCAATTAAATGGGAATTACATTTAAAGTTGTTATCGATTACCTTAAATTAATACCAACACATTTCATTCTAGTTATTATCTTATTTTTAAATCTTAACTTTTTTATGTTTTCACAACATCAAACTACAAAAATTATTTAATTTAATAAATTTACTTATCGAAAATTACAGGTTGTTACAGTACATACCTTAAGAATTTATTAAAGATAATGTAGTTAGTCAATTATTAAAATAAGCTGTGAACATAAATAAAAGTTTATACTTTCTAAATTGATTTCAAAAAAATTACAAATAAAAAACCAACATCCTTTAGCACAAATTATTACAACTAGTTCAATGAGACATAAAAGTATCAAGCCTCAACTTCAAACGAACTTATTAATACAAGATAATAAACTGAAATAAAATAAAATGGAAACCATACGACAAGCTTCAGGCTACTTCTAGTCGATCAACTCGGTCATATCATTGATCATTGGACTTAAATTTTCACCGTTCACGAAATTTCCATTATCGTATTCAAAGAAATCATCTAAATTCAGGTTAGTGTTATCATGAAATCCTTTAAGACTATTTGCCTCTACATTCTTCTACTATTGGCATTCTTCAATTATTTTATTTGTTGATCTACATGGACATGACCAGTGACCAAACCTCCATGTTTATAATAAAATTCCTCATAATAGTTTTTATCTTCTGAAGCTAAATCACTGTTCTTTCCATGCTCATTTTTCTTTTGTTGCTTTTTAAAGTTGGTAGTTGTGTTACTTCTAAAACTGCTATAACCACCTATACGGGAATTATATCCACGTCCATGTCCTCTACCTCGACCTCTTTTAGAGTGGTAAAAATTAGCATTAATTTCCGTTAACCGCCAAATCAGTTGGTCTTGAAGAGTGATTTTTAACGATCAATTCATTGTTTTTCTCTGGAATTAATAGACATTTAACGTGTTTTGAATATTTTGAAAAACGATAATCTCAATATTGCAGATGCATGAGCATGATTGGGGCATGAAATGTTGAACATGTCTTTTTAAGCATTTGTGCATCATCTGCCTTTTCTCCACATAATTTCAGTTTAGAAGTAATTCTAGTGGTCATAATGCTCTTTCCAAGAGTTCCATAAGCGGAGAGAATCCTTTTTACATTTTATTTTAAGTTCGTCATGGATGCGACGTCTTAAAAATATCAAAGTTTTTGATTCATCTTGTCGGGACATTACCATTATAAATGGCATTTCTAAGCACTGAGATTGTAAGTGGATCTCAACATCCAATATCAATAACAAATAGTTGTCTCTAAATACGTCCAAAGCTTTAAATTCAAGCTTAGCAATATCTGTCATGTTATGAATTCGGTCTACTGTCATGAAAAAAATTGTATATAACTAGCATGGTTAATAAATGTAGACATTAAATTGTTTTGGAGAAAATATAATAATATGTATACATCCAACAACATCTTTCACACTTTTCAAATTCTACCGTAGGAGCATAAAGAAATTATGCAGTAATGTTTTACCTAATAAAAAAATGCAAGTAGAGGCCAGTTGGCCATTAAGATGCTCAAAGTAAATGTCATTGGATATAATAAACTTTATAAAAAAATAAACTGCATAAAAATACCTATCTAATGGTAACACAAGCTCTGTTTTATTCTAACACAAAGATGCATGTGGTATAACACCGATGTACAAATAATAAATTTTCTTAATATACTTTCAGATAAAAAGATGAAAGCACTATGAGATCCAAAAGTGAATCGTAATGGGATCTACTAATTAATAAGATTTATGTACCAATCAATTTAGAAAACATTAGCTGGGAGTTTTAAAACAACATCCTAAAAAATTATGATTACAAATTTGATGCACTTTACGTTAAACGAGTCAACAAATGATAAAATAAATAGTGCACTTTTTGTCCAAATAATATAATAAGAAAAGAAAATGGCACCATAGTACTAGTAATTGAGCGGAAGGAAAAGAAAAATAGGAAAAAATAGTGTAGTATGTTTCAGTCGACAAACGGAAACATAGAGTAGGGGATTATCGCCTGTTGATAGCAATTAGTGAGAAATGAAAGTATTTAAAATATTATACATTAAAATACCTTGTGTTGAAAAAAGAATACTCTTGTGTTCTGCTTAGGAAGATGTTCCATTGATATAATACAAGGGACCTTTATGTGTATGCTAGATATATAGTAAAATAAGTGAATATTGGGCTCAAGTCCTTAAAATCAAACATAATACACAAAAACTCCTCCCAAAAAAAAGATTGTAAATTAGGTCATTACAATTAATCATTGAATAACTGCATATGTTTGTGCAATTATTCAGTAAATAATTGCAGACACTTATGCAATAATATCCAAAAATTGCGTAAATGTCTGCAATTATTCAGTGAATAATTGTAGAAATTTCAGCACTTTTTTTGGTGAATAATTGTAGAAATTTTCACAATTTTTCAGTGAACAATTGCAGATATGTCCATAATTTTTGAGTATAATTGCATAAATATCTGCAATTATTCACCGAATAATTGCATAAATGTCTGCAATTATTCAGTAACTTAATTTTAGAGACCTAATTTACACATCTTTTTTAGCAAGGATGTTCGGTGTATTTTGAAACTTAATAGGGACTTTAGCCAAGAATAGGCACTGGCTTTTTTTTTGAAATAGTACTTAGATACAACATGTTACTAGGACAATGAACCACAAATCATTTATTAATAAATGTTCGAATAACGATACGCAAGTTTCGAACTTGTGACCTCTCGCACCAAAGTTGAATCACATAACCACTGAGACAATTGTGCTTGTCACTATTTACTGGGTACCAAGAGTGTCACACTAAAAAAACACTTGCTCAAACTCTTTAAAAAAGAGACTAATACGTGAACTAATACCAGGTCTTGCTGTCACACTAAAAAATGAGATTAAAAGTAGTCATCATATGACACAATCCACATCAAAAGTACAAAAAAGTAGCGTACCAACTTTTTACGAATAGCACATACTGAATACATACAATTTTTTGTGTGTAAACGTAACATATAATATCTTGGCGATAACGTGTTATAAATAAACAAGAGTAGAAGCCATTAGAGACAGAATATATTTTTATTCATTCAGTTCTCTAATTCAATACAAATGAGTTCTCTGTTTGTAGACTCTATATGCAATGAAGATTACAATAATGTCCATTGACATTTAGCATATTCTACCTTATTGCTTGTATATAATACACCATAATTGATATTAAATTATAAATTAGTGTAGAAATTTTTAAATTTAAAAACATATATATTAAAAAAAATTCTACACAACTTTAAAAAGATACAATAATATATGAAATAAAATGCAAAATTATACGGATATGACCAAATTATAAATCAAGTATAGCAAGTATCGAATGTTATGCCTTACATGTTCAATCTAAAGCCTCAAGCAACCTCATGCAGCTTCATTGTCCAAAACATTGAATGCTACTTTTTCATTTTTTTCATTAGAGTTGTTAGTGTTTCATCAACGTCAATTAGTCTAATTGACTTCACATGATTAACAAGAGCGATATACAATGAAACAACATGATAGAATATGCATTGTTTGTATTAAGCATTTGTATTTGGACTTGCAGCAATGGTTAGCTTTTCCATTTTCGAATGATATTTTCTTGATTGGGTGCTCGCATATCACACCAATAAGATTACTTGGCATACTGAAGTTCTCTTTAGAGCACCTTCTACCACTAAGAATTTTATTACCAGAAGATGAGTCATCACCCTAAGTGTACGATATGGTGGGAAACAACTTGACAGGTTGTACCTGCACATCTTCGAGATTATTGTACATTGTATCATATGCTTAGGTTTGGTCGATATAGGGCTTGATAGTCTAGGAATGCGAGGAAGATATATGTGATTCTTCATCTGGCATAGCAGGGCGAGAATATAACGAATCCATTTGCATGTGAACCGTGAGATATAATTTGCAGTAAATTTGCATTCTTTATTAGCCACTCCTATACTTCAAAATAGCAACTCCGCCAAACAATTTGACATGATCGTCACATTATTCTTCGGTATTGGACACACTTACTTTATAGGATCCCACCTCGCCCTAATTTTACTGCACAAACCATTTGAAACCATCACGTGTTTTTGAACGCATTTCATTTGAGTCGAATATTCTCGCTGGTCACCACTGTTTCAGTAGGATACTTCTTCAAGGCGTTTTTAAGTGCCATAGAAGTTTATTTTTGCAACTCGCTATTATTTTTAATGGCAACATGTGTGTGTCTCTTGTGCATTATAGGAAGTGTGATGTAACGACCATAAATTTTGATAAATAAATTGGTTGAATTGATAAGATTTTTGTAATTAAATTTAGAAAGAAATAATTTTTTTAATTTATATTGAATTAAATGTTAAGAATGAATTGTAGCCATGGTTATTAAGAACTAATTATTGACAATTTAAGCAAAATCACAATGAAAATGAAATTGTGTATATTGTTGCACTTGGTATAAAATAAAAATATAAAATAAGTAAATAAGTGTAAGTGCTGTATAACTAAAGGAATTTATATATTATTAAGAGTAATTGAATGAATTTGGTAATATGTATGTAATTATAAAATTTGGTTGAAGTATAATAAACCTAAGTGTAACCTTGGATTGTAAATAATTATTATAAGTTACCTGTTTAATTTGTTGATTGCATTGGAAAGAGAAATAAAATTATAATAAAAATATAATTAAAGGTTACATTAATGGGAATGAGAATGTGTCAAGTAAATAAAAAAGTAAAGAATACTAGCCAGGGTTAATGAATTTATGTATTGAAGGGAATACCAATTAATGAAAAGAAATGCAGATGTTATATTTGGCAAAATTTCAATATAATTGGGAATTATAGTTAATGCACAATTGCAAGATTTTAATTGATTTTATTTAGAAAATTGGAAAATAAATTTTAATAAATATAATTAAATATTTTGTTAATGTAAATTATGATAATATTTGAAAGTAATGTTCATTCCATCAAATTTTAAATATAGTAATAAATAATGTGTAAAAAGGCAATAAATTATAAGTTTACTTGACACGTTTTATATCTATTTTTGTTTAATTATTTGGCGTTAATAATTGTACGTTATTTCCTGATATATTCTTTAGCATATTTACTAAATAAATAAGAAATATATAAATTTAAATTACATTACTTTGTTAATTATTTTAGGCGTACGTTTCGTTTTAATTATTGCGCTTATTGTACGCACTCTTTAATTTCTTACCTTAGCTGGAAAAAATCAAATCAAATCATTCAATAGTCGTGCTTTTCTATAGGAAAGAAATGAAAAGCTTGCCTTGTCATTCACGTGTGAGAATTTCCTCTTTCCTTTTTACTTCTCTTCAATTAATAGGAATAAATTCCTTAATTTCCTCTAGCCATTACTATCTTTATTTTTTGCCCTTTTTCCCCACCTTTTTATTTCCTACCTTAACTTATTCTTCAATACTATAGCAATTCCTTACATGTAGCCTATCAATTCACGTGAAGATAGGAAGAGTTCTCATTTTTCCATTCATTCCTTTTTTTAAAATAGGAATTAAATCCCTACATTTTCTCTTGCCACTTTAAACAAAATTTCATTCCACTTTATCAATTTGAGGCTTCTCTTATAAATACAAATCACACGTACATACCCTACTCCATATCAATATACCTTCATCTCCTCTCTCGCGTGAAGCAGTAGGTAAATGGCCGCATGCTTTTCCTTTATTTTCTTTTTCTTCTTCTTTTTCACCCTTTTCTTTTGTTTTCTTCTTGTTTATATTGCTTTTGCTTTTCCTTTATTTTAAGTATAACATGTTTCAAATGTTTATTTTAAAATATAAGTATGTTTATATAGTGCAGCGCAAGTATGCATAAAATTTAAATTTATAAACATCTGCATCTGTTCTATGGTTAGTTTTATATGAGTATTTATTGAAGTTTGTTTAGTCTGACTTTTGAATATACATTAGGTTGTTGCATGCTGTTTATATATAATATAAGAAGTTTAGAAGTCTGCATACTTTTATATATCATATAAGAAGTTTAGAATAGTTGGATTTCAATCTGTATGATTTCATCAGAGAAATATGATTTTGAATTCTATGTTCATATCTTGCTTTAACATATAATGTATATATACATGTTTTGATTTAATTGGCACGTGTCTGAATAGCTTGCATACATAGTTTACACCTATACACATATATGGCCTGCATTTTTCATATGTGTGACATTTTAAGTCAAGGCCTATTGTTTCTATACTTGGATTTAAAATGGAAGGTATAGGTTTTAAATATGTAACGTGTTTAAGTGTAACATTTATGCGGTTACATATATAGTTATGGTTATATACTGCTACCTGGGTTGCATAAGAATTATATGTTGATTTTAAAGTAAGTTACTTTGATTTTATAAGGGGTATTGAGTTTAAATTATATATTAGGTATATATTCTAAATATGGGTTTGGATATAATAATGATTTTGTATATACCCATAAATGTTTTGATTTTTATTATAGATATGCTTTAAATTCAATATATATGTTTAAAGTTTAAGATTGAATTAAAAATTTATATGTATTTGTTTCAATATATATATATTGTATATATGTTTTAAGTGTGATTTAAGGTCTGCACTTAAATTTTTAGTCTGCATGTTTGTAATGTATAAAGATAATGTATATAAATTCATGCCTGCGTTGCGTACATTTGAAAGAATATATATGATATTAATTGAAAATTGATATTTATATTATATATATATATATATATATATATATATATAAGGTTACTTTTATAAAGATTTAAATTTTAGATGGTGTTCAGATATTGGTTTGAAATGTGGGTAATATAGTATACAAGTATTTATTTCAATCTTATTTATATATGACGATTAATTTTATTTATTGGTTTTAAACTAAATATTGATTTAATATATATTTGGTTCAAATTTATATCGACTGATTCAATCGTTCTCTTCGATTTCCCATTATCAGCCTTGTCCGTCGTGTCTATTTTCTGCATCAAATCTTGTCCATCCAGCGTTGCTATTGATTTCGTAGTTCACTTCATTGTCTATCTCTTTAACCTCGAAAGGTGAGCAATCACTCACGATTAATGTTCTTATATTTATTAAGTTTGATTTCAATTTAAATGACGATTGAAATATGCTGCTGGTTTGAACTGTTATTTATTTAAATTGTTATATATGCTAGTATCTGTAACTGTTCACCAATGGGATATGACACTATATCCTATGTTTATATTATATTATTATTGATGATATATGCCTGTTGTTATATTCTATGTTATCTGTTATCACCCTGCAAGTTCCCTGTTAGTATAGAATTCACTATGGGTTGAAACGATACATACCCAAAATCGTTATGGGTTGAAATGATAGACCCAACCGATTTTCATTTGAATTGAATTTGGGATTGCGGGTCGAAATGATATCTACCCGTATATATTTAAGTTATGGATTGAAATAATAAATATCCGTATCACTTGGCCGTAGGATAGGAAATTATATATAGACACCATTGGTCTACATATAAATATTTTAAAATGATTTCTATGGTTTTGAAAGGGAATATATATATATATATGGTTTTATTTAATATTGGAAATGTTTGATACATAAATAAGTTTTAAAATAAAGTGATTTAATTAATATATTATGTTAAGTAGTAAATTCTTAAATTGATTTTTCAATTATTTGTATATGTAAGGAAGAAAATGTTGAATTTATTAAAATTGTATTTAGTTAAAAAAATTACTTAATTGAATCATTTTGAAACTATTGTATTTGGAATTTTTAGATATGATCTTATAACTTGAATTTGATTTAGGAAATTAAATGAATATTTCCCGATTAAAGAAATTGAAGAAAAATATAGTAAACTGTAATTCAAGGTTATTTAAACAATATTGAATTTATTAAGTGAATATTCCAAGGCTGTAAAATAGTGAAGTTAAACAGCATTTATATGAAATTGTTAAATTAAATTTTGACAATGTTGAATATTTAAAGCCTTGAAATATATTGGAATTTAAATGTTTATTTTGTTGTTCAAATCTGTATTTGAAATCGATAAAATTTGAATTTGTTTAGTCAGAAACTGAATTGAATGGAAATTGATAAATTTAGATTGAATTAAATTTGAATGGAAAAGTCGAGTTGATTTTGAAGCGATTTGTGAAGTTTTGAGGAAATTACAAATACTTTACTTTATAAATTAGTTAGTATATATAGACACACACACACACACACACACACACACACACACACACACACAGACACTATTTTGGAAAATAGATATTTTTGAAATGAAATGATATTTAAGTTTTGAAGTATATATTAATTTGAAATTACCACGGTGTTATAGTGTATATTTCTACATTGTAGATAGTTCCACGGATCCTTAGAGGATGGTTATCCCAACATCCTTTAATTTAATTGTATTTCAGTTGATATTTCACTTGAGTCGGATTTATGGATATAAGAATGTTAATCCTGACCTGAGTGTTTTGTGTTTTACTTTACGCTCGGGTCAGCCTGAGTATTTACAGCTTAGCTTTGGATTTCTTTTCAGGAGCTGGGAATCGTTGGAGATTCTGCTTGTCTAGTTATCTATTCCCTTTCGGTTTCAGTTGTTCTATTTCAGCTCTGGTATTTATAAACTTCTATGTATTTGAGATTTTTTATTGTATATGTTTTTCAAACTGATATTATATTTTTTTTTTAGAGCTTGTTATAGTAGCTTCATGAACTACTATGGTATTTTAATTTCCGCCGCGAGTTATTCTGATATTTCGGTGTCTATGATTCTGTGGTTGTATTTCATTTGCTCCAAATTTTATCACAATCTATTATTTTAAATTATTCAAGTCAGACATGTGTGCATTATTGTCGATTTGAATGGTCCAAAATAGTGGGTCATTACGTTTGGTATCAGAGCTTTGGTTTTTAGGTAAACCATAGCCTGTAGAGCAAAAACTCATTAGAGATAAGACAGAAATACCCTAGTACGAGTGAAATCAATCTCAGAATCATTTGTTTGTGAGAGAACGTATTTTCAAAGTATAAAATGATTTCTTAATGATTTTTAAATGATTTTCAAACATTATATTAGTATAAAATCTTCCTATTTTGAAATCAAGATTTTCTAAGTTTCATCCCTACTGTATCCACCTTGTTAGAAATCTCTTGGTTGGGATTCTTATAGAGATTCCTTGTATTTTGGAATGCTCCCACTTGTTCTGAAATCCAGTCTTGTCTTCCCTATTTTTCCTTTTGAATTTCGGAGCATTCCGTAACTCTACTTTGGAATGACCTCTATAAAGACAGGTGATTCCGCAAATCTTTGAATGATTTGTAAAGGGGTGAAACTCCTTTATAATTAGCATTGATTCACCGAAGATTTCTGTATCCTCGGTTTACGATGCTATCTACCTTTTGCTCAACCTGGATTCTATCCCTGGCGATCGAATGTCGATTTGCCTTAGATTTTTGCATTTATTATATTCCTGAAGTCACGGTTGACCGGTTAAGGTCGCCCACGATCTATATAGGCTTATCCATCTTCTATCTTGTTTGATCCAGATTCTTTGTTGAAAGGAAGCTATTTGAGCATGGAAAAATCTGAAGAGCAGAAAGCAGCTCGTAGAGCACGAAGAGCACTGGCCCGTAAGGAGCAGGAGGAAGCAGTCGAGAAGTGGGAAAATCTATGGAGAGAAAGGGCAGGACCTCGTCCTTATGACCAGGTCATTTGTTATCGGTGTCAGGAAAAGGGTCACTATGCTGCCATGTGTGGGAAGAGGGATAAAGGAAAGAAGAAGGGGAGCAAGCATTTCCGATACAAGATCTTCTGCTTTAGATGCTGTCATGAGGGGCACTTTCCTATTCGTTGCCAGGAGGTGAAGAAGGTGAAATCTACACCCACTACATCGATTGGCCCACCAACTGTTTGCTACCACTGTAGGAGGTTTGGGCATATAGCAAGGAATTGTTTAAAGAGGCAGCATAGGTAGAAAGCTGTGTACCCACAGTTCGAGAAGGAAGATGGAACTGTGGTGCATTTATGCCAAAAGTGTAGAAGTTGGGGGCACACTGAGGGGGAGTGTTCGGGACCCGTTGAAGTACCACCGGAATAATTAATACTGATTCCTTGTTCATGTAGGGTGGTATTATGTGGATCTGTTTATTATCAGTAGTATGTTAGGTTGCATTCGGTGAACTCTATTGTATCTTTTGCTTATTCGAAGTTGTCAAACTAAAAAGATATATGTGCTCCTATTTTCGTATGATCTGAAATTCGAATCTCTGCTTGTTCTGAAATCCATCCTTGAAAAAATCCATTGAAAGTTTGTGTTTGGTTGTATTTTGAATTTGTGCATACATCGAAATTATTATTTTGATAAGGATGACCACTTTTTATATAAAAGTGAAATGTTTTCGATAAGGATTATATACCTTTTAAAACGAAATTTTGAAATTTCGAAAGGATTTGAAAATTTGAAAATTATATATAAGAATTTGGATTTATATAAAAATAATTTATAACTAAAGGGCTCTAATTTGAAATTTGAGAGATTGAACTCTAGTGTTTTGAAATTAGTTTTAAGATTTTGGGAAATATATAATAATAGGATTTAAAAATATTTTCCGAATAAGAAATGTTTCAAATATAATTGAACGAATTCCAATGATTTTGAAGAAATTTCATAAGAAGTTTTCAAGAAAATAAAAGTCCAGAACCCAATTATGTCATTGGAAAATAATTTCGGTGATGAATGCATGCATCATCGACATTGATTTTCGAGTTTCTGAGTGGGGGAGAGGCCACTCTAGTAGCTATGCTATGCGAGTGATTTTATGAAACCAATTTTGATTTTAGATTTTGAAGTATGGTTTGATATTCGAAAGATATATATATATATATATATATATATATATATTTGAAATGATTTAAAGTGGGCCATTGTTCAGTCCTTGAGTTTCAGATTATATTTGGTATAAGCTTATCTATTGAAATTGATTTCACCAACTATTTTGAAGGTTCGAGCACTTCCAAATCGGGGTTAAATTTTAAAATCTAAGAAATTTTGAAGAGTATAAAATATTTAATAAAGTATATAAGTTTGGTTTTGTATGCTTAAAGTATGAAGAGTATGACTTAAATAAATTTAAAACTTTTGTTGAGTAAATAATTTGCAAAAGGTAAATTGGATCTTTTGAATAGAAATAAATAGTTTAAAGGTTTTAAAGGGAGAGTTATAAACTTGGAAATCCTTTTAGGTAAAATTGATTTTGAGAAAAATATTTGGTTTTGAAAATAGATTGAAATGTAAACCAAGTACTTATATGATGATTTTAGAAATGAATTTGTTTGACCTAAATTAGGTTAATATGGGAACTTGGATTATTTTCTAAACCTATTTTTTGGAAACTTTGAAACTGTTGGAAGAAATAACTTGATGAAATTGTATATGATTTTGAAAATGAATTGATACTGAAATGATTTGAAATTGAGGACCTTGTATTATTAAGTACTTGATTTGGGAGTTGTCGAACTTATATAAAATGGATTTGTATAAGCATGAAATTGATTTGAAAACTATTGGTTTGGAAGGTACTCAATTTGGAAAGAGAAATCTTATAAGTGTGATTTGATATACTATTGATTTTGGAAAGTATTCGATTTGAAAATAAAATCTTATATAATGGGCTTTATATAAGTATGATATTTGAAAGTGATTTGAAAAAGGTACTATATGATATATATTTTTGAAGTAAAGATATGGAAAGTGCCTTCTGCTTGATATCCGCTCGGTGGCCACATTGTGGATTCATTCTATCGATATTATTATCTTTGATTTTTGGTTTTCCGGATGTGATACTCGAGTGTCCCACCGTGGCGTAACCCATGGTTTTTTTTCTTGGCACGACTGCGTAGCGTAATTCGCCTGGCTGAGATGGCCCAGGGGTATGGATGTTTCCTGAGGGATTCAGGCGTAACCATTATGTATCCTGTGATCTACGAAGGTCGTTTTTAGTAGCGAAATCCGCAGGGCTGAGAAAGCTTACGGATACGGATGTTTCCTGGGGGATTCAGGTGCAACCTTTGTGTATCCGCGGTCTACTAGTCATCATGGCGAAATTCGCAGGGCTGAGAAAGCTTATGATACGGATGTTTCCTGGGGGATTCAGGCGTAACCTTTGTGTATCTGCGATCCATGGTTGGACAAAAGATTTGGTTGATTTGTCTGGATTGTACTTTCCATATCTGTTTTTAAATTTTTTTCAAGTATTTTCACTGGGTGTTGAAACAAGTCTTCTAAGTACCTGGAGAATTCTAGCTTTACGCCTGATCAACGCACTGCTAGAGTCTACGGGAACAAGGATAAACTTGTTAAGACATCCAGTTATAAAAATATTTTGATAAAGTATCACATAAAGGATATTTTGATCATTTATTTTACCTTTCTAAATAATTGAAATTTATATAATTTTAAAATAATGGTTTGTCCTTGTCTTTCAACCTATCTTCCCTTCTAGCCATTCCTACTTTCCACCTTGATAAACTTACCTATAACAATAGTTATCAGGTATAATTTTAATCTTCTTGTCATCTTATCTTAGCCCTATTTCATTCTTTTTTTGTCTGTGTTTTCCGTACCTCATTCCTTTTCGGGGACGAAAAGTTTTGAGTGGGGGAGAGTGTAACGACCCGTAAATTTTGATAAATAAATTGATTGAATTGATAAGATTTTTGTAATTAAATTTAGAAAGAAATAAAATTTTTATAATTTATATTGAAGTAAATGTTAAGAATGAATTGTAGCCATGGTTATTAAGAACTAATTATTGACAATTTAAGTAAAATCAGAATGAAAATGAAATTGTGTATATTGTTGCACTTGGTATAAAATAAAAATATAAAATAAGTAAATAAGTGTAAGTGCTGTATAACTAAAGGAATTTATATATTATTAATAGTAATTGAATGAATTCGGTAATATGTATGTAATTATAAAATATGGTTGAAGTATGATAAACCTAAGTGTAACCTTGGCTTGCAAACAATTATTATAAGTTACCAGTTTAATTTGTTGATTGAATTGGAATGAGAAATAAAATTTAATAAAAGATATAATAAAAGGTTACATTAAAGGGAATGAGAATGTGTTAAGTAAATAAAAGGTAAAAAATACTAGTCAAGGTTAATGAATTTATGTATTGAAGGGAATACCAATTAATGAAAAGAAATGCAAATGTTATATTTGGCAAAATTTCAATATAAGTGGGAATTATAGTTAATGCACAATTGCAAGATTTTAATTGATTTTATTTAGAAAATTGGGAAATAAATTTTAATAAATACAATTAAATATTTTGTTAATGTAAATTATGATAATATTTGAAAGTAATGTCCATTCCATCAAATTTTAAATATACTAATAAATAATGTGTAAAAAGGCAATAAATTATACGTCTACTTGACACATTTTATATCCATTCTTGTTTAATTATTTGGCGTTATTAATGGTACGTTATTTCCTGATATATTCTTTAGCATATTTACTAAATAAATAAGAAACATATAAATTTAAATTACGTTACTTTGTTAATTATTTTGGGCGTACGTTTCGTTTTCATTATTGCGTCTATTGTACGCAATCTTTAATTTCTTACCTTAGCTGAAAAAAAAATCAAGTCATTCAATAGCCGTGCTTTTCTATAGGAAAGAAATGAAAAGCTTGCCTTGTCATTCACGTGTGAGAATTTCCTCTTTCCTTTTTACTTCTCCGTAATTAATAAGAATAAATTCCTAAATTTCCTCTAACCGTTACTATCTTTATTTCTTGCCCTTTTCCCCCACCTTTTTATTTCCTACCTTAACTTATTCCTCCATACCCATAGCCGTTCCTTACATGTAGCCTATCAATTCACGTGAAGATAGGAAGAGTTCTTATTTTTCCATTTATTCCTTTTTTTAGAATAGGAATTAAATCACTTCATTTTCTTTTGCCACTTTAAACAAAATTTCTTTCCACTTTATCAATTTGAGGCTTCTCTTATAAATACAAATCTCACGTACATACCCTACTCCATATCAATATACCTTCATCTCCTCTCTCGTGCGTGAAGCGGCGGGTAAATGGCCGCATGCTTTTCCTTTATTTTCTTCTTCTTTTTCATCCTTTTCTTTTGTTTTCTTCTTGTTTATATTGCTTTTGCTTTTCCTTTATTTTAAGTATAACATGTTTCGTTTGACTTTTGAATATACAATGGGTTGTTGCATACTATTTATATATATAATATAAGAAGTTTAGAAGTCTGCATACTTTGATATATCATATAAGAAGTCTAGAATAGTTGGATTTCAATCTATATGATTTCATCAGAGAAATATCATGAACACATATTAGTCTATATATTGTGTACATGAGTTTGAAATCCATGTTCATATATTGTTTTAACATATAATACACACACACAAACATGTTTTGATTTAATTGGCACGTGTCTGAATAGCTGGCATACATAGTTTACACCTATACACATATACGACCTACATTTTTCATATATGTGACATTTTAAGTCAGGGCCTATTGTTTCTATACTTGGATTTAAAATGGAAGGTATAAGTTTTAAATATGTAACGTGTTTAAGTGTAACATTTATACGGTTACATATATAGTTATGGTTATATACTGCTACCTGGGTTGCATAAGAATTATATGTTGATTTTAAAGTAAGTCACTTTGATTTTATAAGGGGTATTGAGTTTAAATTATATATTAGGTATGTATTCTAAATATGGGTTTGGATATAATAATGATTTTGTATATACCCATAAACGTTTTGATTTTTATCATACATATGCTTTAAATTCAATATATATGTTTAAAGTTTAAGATTGATTTAAAAATATATATGTATTTGTTTCAATATATATATATATATATATATATATATATAGTGTATATATGTTTTAAGAGTGATTTAAGGTCTGCACTTAAATTTTTAGTCTGCATGTTTGTAATGTATAAAGATAATGTATATAAATTCATGCCTGCTTGCCGTACAATTTTGAAAGAATATATACGATATTAATTGAATTTTTTTATATTATATACATATATAAAAGGTTACTTTTAATAAGATTTAAATTTTAGATGGTGTTCGAATATTGGTTTGAAATATGGGTAATATTATGACGACCCGGCTTCCTACGCTCAGGAAGCGTGTCATCAATAAGAAAGAAAGGGGTAGAAATAGAAAAGAAAAGGAAGAAAGAATAACAACATCAGAATCTCACAGCGGAATGGAATAAAATATAATATATCAACATAACTATTACATAGTTATATACATCAGAGTTATACAATATCATACAACATGACTATCATATACATATCAGTCAGGACATACATCTCAAATATCATAAACTAACTAACACAGCAGAACTATATAGATAGCTACATACGTCTGGTCTCCTGCTCCAACTCCTCCAGAATTCGTCAAAGCTAACCTGAATCCCTTGGCTACCCGTAAAAATTTGGGTACCCGAGATTTTATGAAAAACAGAAAATAAACTCCGGGTCAGACATGGGTCTGGTATGAGTAAACGGGTTAAAGTTGTTTAACTTTGAAAATCATTTAAAATAAAGGTATCACGTAAGACTTCCCACACATAAATACGGGTAAGTTTTTACCTTACGCTAACCAAAACATTTCATAGGAAATCCAGTGATATTATAATAGTGTCTAGGGTTTTCAAGTAAAATACAGAAATAGCTGAAATGCTTACATCTCACATTCCAACATAGTTGGGCACAATCAAAACGTACGGCGCTTATTGGAAATTGGATCCCATACAATGGCAGGGCTACTGGGGTACCGTCCGTCACAGTACGTGGTTTAGATCACAGTACCGAGGAGCCACACTAACTCCCCTGCAACACAAGGCCGGAACCATTCCTTACTAAACAGTCCCGAACAAGATAACCCCGCAGTTAGCTGCAGACCAACCACCCACACAGCCGAATAAAAGGGACATCTAGACAGGGGTATACCTCGTCCTGCTTGGGCATGACCCACCTAACCTTGCTGCACATCCCCTGTTTTAGCCATTCCCGGTTGATGAGGCTTGAGGCTGCGTTTACCTTTTTAGAACATATTACTTAGAATGCTCATCGTCCGACTGACGATGTGCTGAAAGCATTCAATCCTTACAAGTTCATTCCGGGTTCGAACGAAACCGAAGGCATTATCTCGTTACACTCGTTTTGGAATCACCATCAGAGTTAACGACGATAACCCTTGCATTTTGAAAAAACCATCTCGATCTTCACTTGAGATTACACGACCTAACGTTTAATTTGGATCGATGTGGTTTTCAGAATATCAATTGATACCCGATCCCGGACTCATCGAAATCCAAACGTCATTTTAAAGTCCAAGTTGTCTAATTAACTTAACAGTTTAAATTTAACAATTGAATTCATAAAGTAATTTAATACAGATAAATAACATCAGATAAACATATAGCAATTTAATACAGATAAATCATACACAATCATCACAGATATATCTAGAATATCACAGAACATCACAGAAATAAATAAACATTAGATGCAATCAAATAGAGTCATTGATTTATATCAACAAGTTTGATTTTTTTAAACTTAATTGCATACTTCAAATAAATTATATTTTATTCTTTTCTTAATCAATTACTAATAAATTAACTTATTTCAATTCATTAATTACCTATTAATTATTCACTTAATTAATGATTTAATCCTTAATTACTAATCAATAACCTTAATTATTGATTTATAAACTCAATTACCCAATTAATTATTACTAATTGCTTAGTCAACCATTACTTATTAATTAACTTAATCGTTCAATCATTAATTATTTACTTAATTTGTTAACTACGATTTGTTAATTAATCAACTTCAAATGATTAATTAAATTCTTAATTTCAAATGATTCCACAAGA
The DNA here is from genome assembly GCA_030765085.1 of Allium cepa. Lineage (NCBI taxonomy): Eukaryota > Viridiplantae > Streptophyta > Magnoliopsida > Asparagales > Amaryllidaceae > Allium > Allium cepa. The sequence continues at coordinate 270,120,157 of CM060928.1, forward strand.
TTATCATTAAAATCTTAACTACAATTTTGATTCCGTTTGGAACTACTTATTAAATTATAATTATAAAATTGATTACATTTGAACCACCATTAAATTACAATTATAAACTTTTATTACATGCATAATTAACTTTGATCAAAATTAATTACTCATTCATTTTCTGCAAAGCTAAAAAAATTAACTTGGTTTAAACAATTTAGTCAACACCTACTAATATAATTTACACAAACTTCTTTAACTATAACTTAACATGATAGGTAGCAAATTCCTGGGATTATTGAAAACCGAAGAGAACAACACCTTAACTCGGGTCGAACTCGACATCTTCCTGAATGTTTCTCGCGTCAATCCTCCTGCGTTCTCTTCTCTTCTTCTTCCCCTGTTCTTTTCTTCCTTGTTTCTCTTTTTTTTTAAACAAAAGTTTAAAAACTGTTGAAACTTTAAAGAAAAACACACGCGCTTCACTCTCTCGACCCAGGAACAAAACTCGTAGTAAACACGCGAACCCTCTCGCGTTTCACACGAGTTAAAAATACCCAAGCCCTTCCTCACCGCCGTGCATGTGCACGGCGGTCCACCACCGCGCTACAGCACCTCGACACCACCAACAAGTCACAAACTCCCCTCTCGTTCGAAATTGCAACCCAGCAGAACACGACAACAACGAAATCGAAATAATGCCCAAAAGTCGAACTGTAACCAGAAACACAATTGACAAAAAAACCTCATACTCACCGCCACGACCTTCTGAGGTGACGTGGCTTCGGCCGAACTTTGCCAAAACCCCACTCGAGCCTCTACCCAAATCCTATGACACTCGGTGAAGCTGTGTTGTCGCGATCATCAAAAATACAGAACCCAAAAGATGCAGACCTTAAACCCTACTTTTGATTAATCCTCAAAAATCTTACATTCATAAAATTTTTTAGCATTTTTCTAGTGATCTATACTCTATACACAAGCTTCATATAAATTTTCATCATTAATCATTGAGTGAATCACCTGAAATTCATGAAATAGCTTCTACAGTTCATTCATGAACTGCTCCATAAATAGTTAACCAAAAATTTTGATTCTTGTCTTAAAAATCATATTACTGTATGTTAAATCAATATATAAACTCAAATTTCAATTTAAGTTATTTGAATTTTTACTTTAATTATATTTTATACCTTAAATTCAACTTACAGTATTCATGCTATTATTAAAACACAGATATCCAAAGTTTACAAACATAACAGAACATCTTTATAACAACATAGTACTTCATTCATAAGTCAATTATAAAAATTAAATTTCAAAAAGTTGGTTTACTCACCAAGATAGCTTACTGTGGAAACTTGAAACAGAGAGTGGTGCAAGAAACAGCAGTTGAAATTTTGAGTTCCAGTAAACTTATTGCTTCCTGACTTTTTCTTTGAACTTGCCACTATGAAGTTTTGTTTATATTTCTCTTTTTTTTTTCCAGGTTCTACGCTTTTGCAGTTACAAATGAATTAAAGGATAAGAAGATGCATATAAACATTTATAACTTCCAACAAGGCTGTCTTCTTGCACAAGCTTTGGCTTGGTAAAATATCTTGCCTTATTTTATTTTATTTTTGTACTAAAACCTGAGGTCTAGCACATATTTCGGCTAGGAGATTATATATTTGGCAGATTGTTATGCTAATTAATGTTTGGGTTAACATATATGTTAACATATCATAGTGTTTGCTGTCACAAACATTATTTCAGGTTTTGTCTGTACTGAATGTATTCATATAGGTTTACATTATAATGCATTGCTGACACAATTTTGTACAAAGGTATTTGCAGTGTATTTGTATTAAGATGTATTTATAATTTCATACTTGCAGATTTTTGTTTAAACATACTTATGTTAACATTTAGATCAATGTTGCTTGCAGGTTTTGTTTTATTATTTATGCATATACAGTTTGCAGGTTTTCATTTGTGTTTGAACTAAATGTTTTCATTTCTATGTATATCTTACACATATTATATTTGTACTTATGTTTGTAATCCTACCTTTATGTTATATTTATGTTAAATATAAAGAAGCTTATGTTTATAGCCATATTTATAAGTATTTATATTTATATAGAAACTCATGTTAAATATTTATAAGCTTATTTTATTTTAGTTATAAAAGTTATTGTGTAGAAACATTACTTAAATATTATTTTTATTTAAAGTTAATTTTCCAATATTGGATTTGTAATGTATTCTTTATATTTATATTTAATATGGGTTGAATTGTATTATTGTAAATATTATTATTAACTGCATTTATATCTCTGGTATTAAATGCCATTCATACAAAACCTTTAATTTAATTAAATAAAACAGATTTAATTTTAAATGTTGTTAAAGAGTCTATTTATATTTTGAAATTATAAATTCTTTTATAACCCATATACAACTAATAATATCCAACAGCTTATTTATTTATAAATGAAAATATTATATTTTATTTAAATTTGATCAAAAACTTACGATAATAATGAGGTAAAAATTCCGGGATGTCACATTCCTTCCCCCTTAAAAGAATTTCGTCCCCGAAATTTAAACAACAGTTTATTTCAAAAACTTAATATTAACATTCTAAACATACATATCATTCATACAAAACAAACAATCAAACAGTCAATTCTAACATCATTACTAATTATCCGGACATAAATTTGGATAAGCCTTTCTAAAACTATCAAGAGTTTCCCAGGTACAATCTTTGGGATCCTCACTCCATTGCACCTTGACGAGTTTCACCTCTTTATTCCTTAGCTGCTTCTCGTCTTGATCTACAATCTAAACAGGATCTCTAACCACAGTCAGGTTGGGTTCAACTTCTAAATCCTCCTGAACAACTGGTTCTACCACTAATGATGGGTCATGAATATATTTCCTTAAATGAGACACATGGAATACATTGTGAATCCCAGACATCCGTTCTGGTAATTCAATCCTGTAGGCCACAATTCCAATTCTTTCTATCACTCAGAATGGACCAATATATCTCGCAGCAAGTTTTCCCGTCTTACCGAATCTTGTAGCACCTTTGATTGGGGAATCTTTGATAAATACTAAATCTCCGATCTCAAATTCTAATGGTCTTCGTCTCTTATTTGCATATTTCTTCTGACGATCTTGAGAAGCTTTCATCCTTTTCTTGATAAGCTCAACCTTCGCAGAAGCTTCACGAATTAGATCGGGTCCAAGCACAAGTCGATCATTCGATTCAATCCAACAAGATGGGGATCTACACGGTCTTCCATACAGAGCTTCATAAGGAGCCATCTTAATACTCGCTTGATAACTGTTATTATAGGAAAATTCCACTAGATGAAGATGGTCTTCCCATGATCCACCAAAATCCAATACACAAGCTCGCAGCATATCTTCCAGAATACGATTAAGTCTTTCCGTTTGTCCGTCCGTCTGAGGATGATTGGCTGTACTTAATCTCAAACTTGTTCCCATTGCTGATTGTAGAGCTTCCCAGAATTTGCTAGTGAAAATAAGATCACGGTCACTCACTATGCTGACAGGAACACCATGTAATCTGACTATCTCTTTCAAGAAAATTTCTACCAAAGAAACTACGGTACGAGTCGCTTTAACTGGAATAAAATGGGCACTCTTCGTTAAACGATCCACAATAACCCATATTCCTTCATTTTCTTTCCTAGTCCTAGGCAAACCATCGATGAAGTCCATCGAGATCATTTCCCACTTCCAATCTGGAATTTCCAAAGGTTGCAATAGTCCTGCAGACTTTTGTTGATCTCCCTTCACTTGCTGGCAAATGGCACAACTATTTACAAACGCAGCTACATCCTTCTTCATATTCGGCCACCAGAAAACTCTCCTCATATCTTTATACATCTTCGAAATTCCCAGGTGAATATTCAATTTGGAGTGATGACACTCAGCTAAAACTTCTTGTCTCAGCCTATCAATATTAGGCACACACAAACGACCATTAATCCTTAGAACACCTTGATCGTCCACCTTGAAATCCGAATACCGACCGTCCTTAGTTCCGAGAATTATTTCCTCAAAAGATTTATCCTCCATTTGCTTACTTATGATCTTTTCTTGGAGAGATGGAACTACTTCCAAAAGAGATAAAACAGCATTTCGACTAAGAGCATCCGCCACGACATTCTCTTTCCCCGAAGTATACAAAATATCCAGATCATAAGATGCCAAAAATTCTACCCATCTCTGCTGCCTCAAATTAAGATCTTTTTGAGAGAAAATATATTTCAACGGTTTGTGATCCGTGAATAACTCAAACTTTTCTCCCAAAAGATAATGTCTCCATATCTTCAAAGCAAAAACAATAGCTAACAGTTCTAGATCATGCGTAGCATAGTTCTTCTCATGTGACTTCAATTGTCGACTAGCATACGCAATTACTCTGCCATTCTGCATCAGAACTGCACCCAAACCAACTAAACATGCATCCGTATATACTTCAAATTTTCTCTTCCCATCCGGAATAGCAAGTACTGGTGCACTAGTTAGCCTTGTCTTCAATTCCTTGAAAGCTTCTTCACACTGAGGTGTCCATTTGAATTTAGTTCCTTTCCTTGTTAGCTTGGTCAGATGCGAAGAAATTTTGGAATAATCCTTAATGAATTTTCTGTAGTAGCCAGCCAAACCCAGAAAACTGCGAACTTCCGTCGTTGTCTTCGGCTGTTTCCATTGCAAAATAGTTTCAACCTTTGCTGGATCTACTGAAATGCCTTCACCCGAAACAATGTGCCCTAAAAATTTAACTTTTGATTTCCAAAAATGGCACTTTGAAAACTTTGCTTTCAACACATGTTTCCTCAGAGTCTCCAATACAATCCTCAAATGTTGTCTGTGCTCTTCTTCCGATTTGGAGTAGACCAAAATATCATCAATAAATACCAGCACAAACTTATTCAACACATCCCTAAAGACTCGGTTCATGAGGTCAACAAAATAGGCTGGAGCGTTGGTTAATCCGAACGGCATAACCAACCCCTCATAAAAACAATTCGGTCCCCTAAATGCTGTCAAGGGAATACTATCTTCAGCTACTCTCAATTGATGGAAACCTGAAGGTAGATCTAGTTGAGAAAAGATAGAAGCTCCATGCAACTGGTCAAAAAGATCATCGATGCGAGGAAAAGGATATTTATTTCGAATGGTCACTTTGTTCAATTCTCTATAATCAACACAAAACCTTAATGAACCATCCGATTTGGTGACAAACACCGCAGCAGAGCCCCAACAAGAAAAACTAGGTCTAATCAAACCCTTCTCCAAAAGATCTTGCGTCTTCTTAACCAACTCTTCTCTCTCTCGAGGAGGCATTCTCCTACTGGGTTGAATTACCGGCACAGCTCCTGGAATCAAATCAATACGAAACTCAATCTCTCGATGTGGCGGAAGACACTTAACTTGTAACGATCCTGAATTTTAATTTATTTTAAATTGAAAATTTAATTTATTTTTGATTGAAAAATTGTGAAATTAAATGATAAATTGATTCGAGGTTTTTTTCCAAATTCAAATAAATTATGTTATTTATATAGTTTCTTTTATAAATTATTTTAAATTTAGTATTGAGATATTTTTAAACAATATTAATATAGAGATATTTGAATTCAATCTTATTAAATGGATTTTTGTTTTAAGTTGTGTGAATATAACAAAAATTTTGAAATAAATATTTAAGTTAAAAATAAAAGCAAACATGCAAAATATAAAAGTAAAACACATTTAACAAATTCTAACAACAAATTAAATATAGAAATACATCCAAATTATAAAGCATGAATTAAGCAAGACAAATAAAAATACAAACAAGCTAGGCAATGCAAATAAAGTTTTCAAACAAATAAATATAAGTACAAAAATAAAACATAAACCAAGTAAACAAAATAATTGAAAAAAAAGCAAATAAAACAAGAAGCAACCTGGGAAAGCAAGCTAGGCAAGTAAATCATATAGGAATGTAGTTTTGAAATAATATGCAGGCAAGTAAAAGAATAAATAAAGAAGAATTCTCAGCCGAGACAAGCAAGTATGGCAGAAGTAAACAAATACATTTATATGTATAAACAAGTACAAGCAAGCATCTTCACCCATGCCTTTGTACAAACCAGATTACCACCTTGTACAAATAATGTCCCTGTAAACTGCTTTATATAAGCTAAGGCATCTTATTCTAATTCATTCATTTAAAACTTAGCAAACCACAAAGAAAAAAAAATAAGCATCATCATTTATCTAAATAAAAACAAGATGATGTAAAAGAAGTTTTAGCCTGCAAATCCAAACTGCTGTTTCAACATAAATGCAACTCAGTTCTTCTTTCCTGGAAATCATGTGAGTAACTTCTTTTTTTATACTTAAGTAATCTTGTTGCTTGTGAAAATTTTGGTAATAGTTGATGCTTGCATGTTAATAATTATATTGTATTCAGTATGATATTTAAAGTATATGCTGTGATATAAGTCTTCTTGTCTGAACATATTGTTCTTCTCTGTCTTTGGATACAGGATGTTTAAATTTGAAAACAAAATTCCAATTCTTTTTACCTGACCATTATTAAATTTTGAACTTCAAACAAAATATGTTTGGTTGAGTATAAAGTAGGTTTAAAAATTGAATTCATGCTAAAAAGAGTTGATCTGCTCTGGGAAGAACATAAGAACAGTAATACTTGACTTAAGTGACAAATTCAAACATCATGAATTATCGATTCAAGTTTGCAAACTGTTTGCTTAATCAAAAATAGGATTTTTAAAACTCAAATCGCAATTTTTAGCAATGAGTTGAATTTTCATTTCTGGCTTGATCATATTGGGAAGTTTGGGTTGCCTCGGGCAACACACTTGATCGGAGAGGTTGAGTTTCGATCGGGAGGTAGGTGAGTGATCAGAGAGGCGAGGAAAAATGGCCGATGGCGATGGAAGTGATCGAGGTTGCTGCTGTAGAGGGTTTTTGTTCAGAACCCTAGTTTAAAGAGGCCATGATTTTCGATCAAGCACGCGTGTTCCAGTGGATCGAGTGCAGCCAGCTTCAGGGAGGTGGAAGTTGACGTGAAGAGGAAGGCGACGCCGGAGTTTCACATGTGACGATGGTCGGAGTAGGGGACACGAGGCGATGTTGACAGGTTTCGAGAGGGAGAAACCTGAACGTTTCCAGGTTTTGACTTTTTCCTTGATTCGCATTCAAGGCTGATGGTGATGGTTCGAACGATCGGAGTTGGGTCTGAGGAGAATGGTCGACGTGTTGAACCATGCTGCGATGCTGGAAGATCGCCAGAGGCGATGTGCACGTACACCATGCCCATTTGGAGTGCAAGTGAATGTTGGTTACAGGTTTTGATAAAAACCTGTCACTGTGTTTTTTTGTGGATGGTTTCCTCGAGTTTCACTCGAGTCATTCGATTGTATGGCTCGAAGTAGAGGGGTATGCGACTCGAAGTCGACTTTGGTTTGAGTTTGGTCAGTGTTTGTTCCAGGCTTGTAACCTGATACCAAAGTTGTTTGAGTTTTAACAAATTCAAATGAAAATTTAGTTGTATACCAGATTTTAATCAAGTTTAAATCCAGATTTAAGTTTGAATTCAAATTTATCCTTGCATTAAAATCTGAAAAGTAATAAATAGTTAAAATATTTAAATGGGGTTTCAGGTTTAAAACCTGATAGTTTCAGATTTTTAAAGTTTAATTTAAAATGTGAAATAAAAATTTAAACTAGGATTTAAATTCAAAAATTTAAAGTATGGAAGCAAATAAACCTTTGAATCTAAGGTAAAAGAAAGAAAAAAAATGAATTTGGGTTTTCAATCAAGAATAAAAAAACCAAGTTTTCAAAGGCAAGTTAAAATGCAATGTGATGTAAAAAGCTAAATTTTTATCAAAAAAATAAATAAATAAAAATTAAGTGGTTGATTTAAAGGCTTTCTTATAAGTAATAAATGTTATTTACATTTATTTAAAAGATTATAAATTGAATTTAAATTGGTTAATGTTTAAATAAATAATCATTTTTGAATCTTAAATTCAAAATGGAATTTGAATTTAAATTTAAAATGTAATGTTCTAATACACTTTAATATTAATGAAGTCCTTAATAAAGAAATAGATTATCTTAGGAATTATTAAGATAATTAAGGAATGATTATGTATTTAATTTATAAATTAATAATTTAGATTAATTTATAATTAGAGATTAATTAAGAAGTAAATTAAGAAATGTTATTAGTTAATGAGGATAATTAACTATGAATTATTAAGTAACAAAATTAATGTGATAAATTTTGATAACAAATTAGATTAATTAATTAAATCAATTGTAAATTGTTAATTACTTAATGAAAGCAATTAAGGGGTTAATTACTAATTGTAATTGAATTTGGATGTTTTGATTTAATTAATGATAAAGATAAATTGGTAATTTATGATTTGTTATTATGAAATGATTGCTTAATGGTAAGTAATTAAAGAGTAAATTTCTTGAAATAATAAATTAAGAAGTTAATTAATTATATAATTGGTTCAAGAGTCAATTTAATTAATATGATTGATTAAGAATAATTTAATTAATTAAAGTGTTTGATAAATTAATTTATATCAAATGATTTGGAATTAATAAATCTGAATTGAATAATAAATTCATAAGTAATTAATTAAATTTAGAAATGAATTGAATTAATTAGGATTAAACAATTAATTAATCCTGCTTACAAATGTTTATTGAATGCTTATGAATGATTGTATTGTATGAAATGCCTTGAATTGATTATCCTATCTGATATGTGATGATTTGTGATATATCCTGATTTGTGTTATGACCTGTAATTTATTATCGGTGACCTTTATATATCTGTGATATGTGAATGGAAGATGAGCGTTATAGTTCATATCGCTTATCAACTATATTTCTGTGTTTTGATCTATGATGATTGAATGATGTTGCACTATTGTGTTAAACCCTGGACCACACCATACACACACAATTATGGATTTCACGAGGAAATCGGTTAAGTCACCGATTGTTTGAAATAGTTTTGAATTTGAATTTTTGAATTCAAATGTTTTAAAATGGATTGGGTTTAAAGTGAAAAGCAATTGAAATGGAATTTCAAAGATGGAAATTTATTTTGAATAACTGGATTAAGTGTTGGAATTTAAATATTTTGATTTAGACTTAAATTCAATATTTGAAATTGAATTCTGTAATTTGAAACTAGGGATTAACGATATTATACTAGTCATTATGAGTTAAACCATTTTTAAAGTATTATTTTTGGGAATTTGAATTAACCCAAAGATTGTAACTTGTTTAAATGAAATTGGGTTTTTTTCGAAATAAGACTGTTGTTTCTAAATGATAAAAAAAAAGCTTTCATAGGAGAAACAGATTTCAAATTATATAAAAGAGATTTCAAGTTTAAACTGAAATAGTTTACCAAGTTATTGATGAATATTTGGAAATGAATTTTGAAAGTGAACATTTGGGAACGGTTTGAAAGCTATAAGATAAGTCTTTAATTTAAAGATTTTTAAACGAGTTAATCCAAATGAAATGGAAATTGTTTTGAAATCCGTAGATGGGATTTTGTGAAATAAATCTTTTGTTTTAAAAGATTTGAAGTGGCAATTTATTTAACCATTTGAAAAGAAAGTTTTGAATTATTAAGTTGTGACTTAATTGAAATCCCATATCCATATGTTTTAAATATTTTCGCTCACTATTCGGTTTAGCTGGGAAAGGACCTTTGTGTCGTATAACCCATTCTGAATATGTGATTCGACGTTATGGATAGCATTTGAAGACCGGTGGTGAAGACCGGGTATTTGCGAGAGCGATAGGATGACCTATCGATTGTTTCTGCACCGAGTCACGCCGGTATAGAGACTCCCTAAGTGATGGGAAATCCGATCGGGATTGTGAATATCCGGATTGCAAGGACTTCTTTGTAAGTGCCTTCGGTTCTGTTCTAAATCCAGAACAGACTTGTATGGATTGTTATGTCTGACATTACAATTTGAGATATAAAGCTGATTTCTTTCAAATATATTTCTGTTGGTGGCGGAGAATTTATTCTCTTAGCTTAACACCCTTCTCTGAGACGTACGAGCTCAGAGGTTATGTAGTTGATGGTCATCAGCGATATATTCCCAATTTGGTAATGTGACATGCTGAGTGTTGCTGTGAAATGATCATTGTGTTGATCATTGGTGATATGATCATTTGTTTGATCTTTTATCTTTGTGATCATTTCTATGATCATTTGTTGACCCAAAGCACAACTTTTGTATAAAGCGTGGCTTTGTGGACGAGACTTCGTCGAGCCTCACAAACCGGTAATGGTCGAAACAGGAATTGTGCGGCAAGGTTTTCAGGGATAGCTTCCCTAGGGTATGACCATTCCTTCTGGAAAAGGGTAGTATCATGGAATGGAACCCAGATACTTGCTCATGTTGAAACACTTTATTATCATTGTGTGATGTTGGTTAGAGAGCTCTCGTTTAAAGGTCCCAAAGGACCGGGGGTGGTATATCTGAGGTTTCTTACTCCCTGGGAAGGGGGGTAGCCGGCCTTGTTTGGTAGAGATCCAGTTGGGTTCTCGGGGCGTCCTTCCAGAGGCGTTTCCATGTGGCAATGGGAAGTTCCTTGTCCTGACCATTTGTTGGAAAAATCCATTCATCCAATACGAGCCTTGTACAGTATTAGTTGTATTACCTGCCATCTACTTATGGTGGCGCCCCACTGTTTGGATGGTAGCTATAGTAGGCATAGTTCGAAATGTCTATGTTGGCTCAGATTTATATCTTTACTTTCGAAATGATTTTTTACTACACTATGCACTAGTAATAATATCAAATGTTTCTTTTTAATGCGTATCAAGCATCTTTGACTATCATAAGGAGAAATCTCCTCCGATTCTGCGTTTGCATTGTGTGTGTGTGCGGGAGGCCTTATGGTAGTCTCATTTCTAAAAAGCATTGCGAATTGATTTTAAAATATTTCGTTGTTTGTTTTTAAAGATAAACTGTTTTTGTTGCTCACACCAGTCCCACGACTGATCCGGAGTTTATTGTTTCTTTCCTAAACTCTGGGTGCTCATTATTTTCTACACGAGCAGTCTAGAGTTGGGTTTTTCAGATAGTCAGGTTTAGTAGATTATCTGGGGTTAGTTCAGTCTTTGGACCACACCAGTCTTGCTTAGCTTGGTGCATGATTATTGGGAGTTCGAGCTATTGCTGGATTGCTTCTTGGAGATGGAGTTGTAGTTCTCGGAGTTCTCTTTTGAAGACTATCTTAGAATTATATTGTTCCACTGCTAGATGTTATCTATTTTCTTTTCCGCTGCTATTTATTGTATCATATCTCTGATGTATATTGATATTCATTGGATCATCTGTTGTATCAGATATTGTATCAAAGCCGTATATCAATGTATTATTCTTTTATTCCGCTGTGTTATTTACTTAATGTTGTTATAAGCTCCGGCGAATCGGATTTGAACGGTCGAATCTATGGCATTCGAATACGATTTGAAGTATGGATGTCGATTTTCGAGCGGGCAAAATCCGTCTCGTCACATAAGTTCTTCAAAAACATCATGAAAATCTTGAACCACATAAATTTCTTCAACTTTCACATGAGAATTCTCAACTCCCAGTAAAAGACTACTCAAGTGAAATCCAAAACTATCGCACGACACTTTGGCAATCCTACCCAAATCAGTCTCCAATGAAACTGTCCTCTCATCACAATTCAGGACTGCTTTATACTTGTCGAGCCAATCCATTCCCAAAATATGATCAAATCCTTTAAAATTTAACACATACGGGTCACAAGAGAAACTATGAGACAAATAAAAAAGCTTCAAGTCCTTACAGATCGTATCCAATTTTGTTGCTCCACCAATAGGGATAAATACAATAATAGGACGATCCACGGTACTAGGGTTAAGAGAAAACTTTTCTACCGATTCTGAGGATATGAAACTCAAAGATGCACCCGAATCAAATAAAACTTTAATATATTTTCCATTTAAGAGTAAGGTACCTTCCAAAACTCCTTTGCCTTGAGAAGAAGAAGATGAACCAGCTTCCAAAGCAAAAACTTTATCCTGAAATGTCCTCTGCAGAAGTGGACAATTCTTAATCATATGACCGGGCTGACGACAATTAAAACACAACGATCTCTGGAATACTGCTAATTCTGGACCATTTTGACGATGCTGCTGCCGAGATCCTCCTTGAGAACACTGATCTGCCAAATGTCCAATTTGCTGACAATTATAACACTTACGGGGTCCGTTATTGCTTCTACCCGATTTCTTTCCCTTAACTTGTCTTTTCCAAAGTGAGTTGAACTTTCTTTTATTTGGGTTAATGGAATTCCCTCTTGAAACTGCTACTGTTGCCTCCAATTTCTTGCTCATCAAATCTTCATACCTCAATGCCATATCAACTAAATCAACAAATGATTCTTTCAAGAGCACCGTCATCTAATTCTGGAATTCGGACCTCAATCCTTGCACAAACTTTTCATTCTTCTTGAGGGGAGTATCAATGAGTCCTGATCCATAACACGAAAGTTCGTTGAATTTGGTTTCATACTCAGAAATGGTCATACTTTCCTGCTTCAAATTCAGAAAATCCTGGTACAATTGAGTTTTCCTTGCCGTAGGCATAAACTTCTCCTCATATAACTCCTTAAATCTTTCCCATGAAATATCTTCTTCAGGAATATTTGTGTAACGATCCCGGTTTTAAATCGAATGTAAATTGGTAATTAAAATAAAATTTTGATTTAATTGTGAATTAGATTGAGTTTTTCCAAATAAAATACAAATGGATTATATATATATAATCTTTTGAATTAGAAAATTTAAAAATAAATGTTTAAATAGTATATATTGGATTTGAAAGAGAAACTCTATCTTTTAAATTTAATAGAAATTTGTTTTCAAATTTATAACATACATATGTAATAAGTATTTTGAAAGTTATATTTAAAGTTTAATATATACATATCTTTTGAAAAGTATAAGTGTAAATAATAGTTTGAAAATGTATAAAATGTGATTTACAAATTATAAAATGATGAAGGTTTAAAACCAAATTTATAAATTTATTGAAACAAGGGTTCAAATACAATTTGATCATAAATGACATTTGTAACCAAAGGAACTACATAAACTTACAAGTGTTGATATAGATTACAAGTGGCAAAATACACTTTTCTTTTATTTTGAATTTGAAAACATACACAAGAGAAAAAATGCCAGGCTATTTTTATTTGTCTCAAAACCTGAAACTACAAAACCAAAAGAAAAATCAAACCTGAATCAATTTAATACAAAGTTTTCTTCCAGTTTTCAAAGCCTGGAAGTTATACACCAGAGAATGATCAACAGGCAAAAATAAATTCGAATCAAAATCAGCAAAGCAACTCAAAAACAACAAGAACCTGAGGAAGAAAATCAAAAGAGAGATCAAATCTGAAAGCAAATCAACTCAAAAGCATCTTCAACAAAATCTGTTTTAGCCTCAAAAATAAATAAAGATCAAAGCAACCTGAAAACAAAATTTCAAAACAAAGAAGAGAGAGTAGAAATTTGGAAAACTAAAGTCTGGATCAAGCAAAGCTTGGAGGGGAAAACATCATCAGGCTTTGTCCAACAAAACAGTGCAGGGTTTTCTGGAAAATAGTTTAAAGGCAAGTCACTTCTTTTTAAGAATTGAATTTTGAGTTGTGAATCAGTGATGAAGCAAGAATTTAAACAACTTTATTTAACAGTTACAGGAAGAAATTAGGTTCAAAGATTAAACTCATTCCTGGATTTCAAGTAGCAGAAAAAAAAGGAAGCTTGTTGTGTATAACAATATTTCAAACCTGTAAGTAAATAAAATTGTTTGTATATAATAAATTAAGTACAACAAAGATTTGAAAAACTTTGTAAATCAGTTCAGGCAAGGTCGGATCTGAAACAAAGTTTAAAACAAATTCAAACTGCTCTCTGTTCTTGTCTCTGCTGCAACTCCAATGTGAGCAACCTAGCCCTAAATTTATATGTATTTTATTTCCTGCATGAATGTGAGTAACATTTAAAACTTGAACTATATTAGGTTGCTTGATTTAAATGTTTGAGATGAAATTATGTCTGTGTGCTATGAAATGTCTGTGGTAATTATGATTGTTATGCATGTTGATTATGTTGGGTAATGTTCCCAGATTCACACACTGTTTAGAAAATCTTTACAAATTGATTTAATTTGAGATTTATATTTGTGTGTTAGAATAAATAAAAGAAGATTGTATATCAGAGATTAGAATTCAGTTTATAAATAATGTGTTTTAACTTCTTAAGTTAAGACTTAAAAAAAAAAATTCTAGGTGAGTTAATACAGTGTGACATTTCTGTAACACAAGAAATGTCATTATGCATGTTCAATTTTAATCAAACCAAATCTAATTAATAAAATAATTCAGTGATACAAATCAAAAACATAAGCTGTAACTTGATTTTTAAATCAAGTATTGGTATTTTAAAGAGTATGTTCATTTACAGTTTGGTCTGGAAAATAAAAGTATGGATTTGTGCAATACTTGCAAATTGTGATTTAAGTAGATTTAGAATCTTTCTGGATTATAAAATAAGAATCATTGATCCTCAAAAAAATCTGAAATGATTTTAAAATTTGATTAGAGTAAGTGCAGTTGGAATTCTTCAGTTAAACCTAGTTTTGAAATGGGTTTGAACATTGGATCAGTGAGAAGGGTAGGATGGATCGAGTTCAAAAATGTTTGGGGTATTGATGGATGGCGAAGTGATGAAGCTAGTGCCGGAGTTTGGACGATGATGATGGTCGGAGTTGTGAAATATCGGTGTTGACCGGTTTTAGGAAGGTGGGGTATAGGCTGTTATAGTTTTTTAGCTTTAAAACTTGATTTCAAACTCAAGTTGATCTCAGGGAGATCTGGGGCTTTGATGATGAAGTGTGGTCTCTGATAGATAGGGGATGGTCGGAGATGTAGTTTAGAGGTGGCTGGAGGTGGTTTACAAATACACAAGGGTGTGTGCATGTTTGTGATGGTGGTGGGTTTATGTTTCTAGGTTGCAAAGTTTGTGCCTCGGGTTGGTCTCGGGAAAAAGTGGGGAAAACTCGAAGTAGAAGGGATATTAACTCGAAGTAAAATAGGGGAGTACAGGGTGTATGTGTTCAGGTTTTTACAGCAGAACCTGTTCTGTTTATTTTAAAAATTTTAAAAAAATAAAGTTAAATTAAATCTAGCAATTTGAACTTAAGATTTAACTTGAATCTAAGGATGAATTCAAATAGTTTGAATTCTTATTTTGAAATAATGTAAATACAAAATTCAAATTTGGTTTAAAAAAAAATATTAAAAAAAAGAAGGGAAACAGGAAACTGTTTCCAGATTTTTAAAGTTTGAAATAAAATGCAAACTAAAGTTTAACCTAGGATGTTAAAACTGAATTCAAATATGAATTTAAATAAGTTTAAATTCTGGTCTTTTGAAATAGTTTAAATTCAGGGAATTTCAAAGTTTGATTTTTTTTTAAATAAACAGAAAACTGTTCTGTTTTAAATGTAAAAGGTGAATTTAAATTTTAGGTGGAGATTTAAAACTGGGTTTAAGTTTGAGTTTAAAAGTTTTAAAATATTTAACAGTAAGGTTTCTAAAATTTAAACAAAGATAATATGATTTGTAAATGATTAAAGTTTTAAACAAAAGTTAAATAAGTTTATATATAAAACTAGATTTGTTTCAAAATTATGTTTAAATAAGTTTTATATATAATAAATATGAAAGTTTTAAAATAAAAGAAGTGGATTTTGAAACTAAGTTTGTACTTAATTTTTTTTTAAGAACTTTAGAAAGGTTTAAAAGATTTAAAAGTTCAATTTAAAATGTGTTTAATTACAATTGATTTATGAATGTTATATTTTATTTCAAATAAAGTTTAATGATTTAAATTTGGGTAATCAATTATAATAAAGATTATCTTGAGTAATTTAGAATTTGATTTAATTAAAGACAAATAAATTTGTGAAGATAATTAAATCATTTTTTATCAAGAGTTATGGGTTAATAAATGATTTAATTAAGATAGTGTTTTTCTTAATTAAGAATCTTTTAATATAATAAGTTAAGAATCATTTAATTAATTTTAAATGATTAAGTTAAATAGTTAATTAAGTAATTAAATTATGATTAATTAAGATAATCACTTTGGATTAATCTAAATATAATTACTTAGGGAAGTAATTAAGTGATTAATTGCTAAAGGCAATTAAGTAAAGGATAAATACTTTATTAAAAGTAATTAAGTAATGTGATTAAGAGCTAATCATTTGAGTTATTAATTGAAGAATTAATTAATAATTAGTTAAAGGTTTAAATTATTTGATTAATGATTAATGAATAAAATAGTTAAGAATAATTAATTAAGTGATTAATTACATGTTAAAGTAATTAAGTATGGATAGTTAATGATTAAAGATTTATTAATCAAATGTTTGAAGGTTAATTAATTTAAAGAAAAATTAATTAATTAATTTATGAAGGTGATTAAGACTTAATCAATTGTAATTAATGATAATTAATCATTGATCAAAGATTTCTAATGAAAGTGATTATGTGGTTGATAAATTTAAAACCACACAAATTTATTCATCTTAACTGAAGATGTTTGATTATTATGGAATGCTTTATGATGGATTGATATATTTGGTATGTTATGTGATGCTTTGTGCTGAGCTGCTATATTTGTGATGAATATACTGTCGTATGAATATGAAAATCCCTTGACCCATAAAACGACATTTGGATTTCGATGCGACAGGGAGTCGGATTCCATTTGGTTATCCGAAACCCACATCGAATTCTAATAATTGAATCTGTGTTGATTGATGATGTGGCACTCTCATTGTGTAAAACCCTTGGACCACACTATACACACACAAATATGGATTGCACGTGGAAATGGGTTAAGTCACAGATTTTGAAATTGTTTTAAAATTGAATTTTTAAATCCAAAATAGTTTTTGAACTAGAATTGAAGCTTTTGAAAATGGTTATTTTTGAATAACTTGATGGAGTTTTGAAAATTTAAATAATTGGATTTAAATTTGAATTCAATATTTGAAATTGAATTCTATAATTTGGGAACTAGGGTTTAAAAAGTTATTCAACTTATTAATGGGTTTATATGGGTTTCTAAACCATTTTAAAGGTGATATTTTGGAATTTAAATTCAACCCAAGATTTCAACTTGTACAAATTGTTTTTTTTCTGAAACGAAAACTATTTGTTTTCAAATGATTGAAGCTTTCACATAAGAATGAATTTCCAATTTGTGTTAAAGGATTTCAAGTCTAAAATGAAGATAGTTTTCCAAATTATAGATAAATCTTTGGAAATGTGTTTTGAAAGCTATAAATCTCTAATTTAAAGACTTAATTGGGTTAATCCAAATTGAATGGGAATTGTTTTGAAATCTATGAATAGATCTTTGTGAAACTGGGTGAAACTTTGTGAAATAAATCTTTTTGTTTAAAGATTAAAAATGGTAATTTGTTTAACCATTTGTAAGAAAGGTTTGGATTTTATAAGTTGTGACTTAACTAAAATCCCATATCCATATGTTTTTAAATATGGCGCTCACTATTCGGTTTAGCCGGGAGAGGACCTTGTGTCATATAGCCCATTCCGAATAGTGATACGACGTTATGGATTACAATTGAAGACCGGTGGTGAAGACCGGGTATTTGTGAGAACGATAGGATAACCTATCGATTGACTCTGCACTGAGTTGCTCCGGTATAGAGTTCTCCCTAGTGATGGGAAGTCCGATCGGGATTGTGGATACCCGGATTTACAAGGGCTTCTTCGGAAGTGCCTTCGGTTCTGTTCGAACCCGGGACAGACTTGTTTGGTTGTATGTCCGACATTACACTTTGAGATATTAAACTGATCTTTATCAAATACATTTCTGCTTGGTGGCGGAGAATTTATTCTCTTAGCTTAACACCCTTCTCTGAGACGTACGAGCTCAGAGGTTATGTAGTTGACATTTATCAGTGATATATTCCCAATTTGGTAATGTGGCATGCTGAGTGCTGCTGTGTGATGATCATTGGTTGATCATTGTGATATGATCATTTGTTTGATCATTTATCTTTGTGATCATTGCTTTGGTCATCTGTTGACCCAAAGCATGGCTTTGTGCCAAAGCGTAGCTTTGTGGACGAGACTGCATCAGGACCTCACTCCCCGGAAATGGTCGAAACAGGAAAGATGCGGCAAGGTTATGAGGGTCACTCCCTTTAGGGTATGTCATTCCCTTCTGGTAAAGGGTGGTATCATGGTATGGAGCCCAGATACTTACTTATGTGGATACTGCAGATCTATTACTTTGTGATACTTTGTGGTTGTTGTTGCGAGCGCTCGGATAAAGGTCCCAAAGGACCGGGAGATGGCATATTCGTGTAGTAGTTACCTAGTTACAGAGGTAACCCAGCCTTGTGTTGGCAGAGATCTAACCGTAACGTTATTTCTCGGGACGTCCCGCCAGAGGCGATCCCATTGACAGTAGGAAGTTCCTTAGCCTGACCA
Organism: Allium cepa; assembly: GCA_030765085.1. Classification (NCBI taxonomy): domain Eukaryota; kingdom Viridiplantae; phylum Streptophyta; class Magnoliopsida; order Asparagales; family Amaryllidaceae; genus Allium; species Allium cepa. The sequence continues at coordinate 270,138,811 of CM060928.1, forward strand.
TTTGTTGGAAATCCATTCATCCAATACGTGCCTTGTACGGTTTTAGTTGTAGAACCAGCCATTTACTTATGGTGGTCACCACTGTTTAGATGGTAGCTATAGTAGGCATAGTTCGGAATGTCTATGCTGGCTAGGATTTATATTCTACTTTCGAAATGATTTTCTACACTTTGCACTTATTATAATAATATCAAAGAATTTTCTCGTATCAAGCATATTTGACTATCATAAGGAGAATCTCCTCCAATTCTGCGTTTTCATTGTGTGTGTGGCGGGAGGCCTTATGGTAGTTTCATTTTCCAAAAAGCATTGCGGATTTTAAATTTAATTCTGTTGTTTGTATTAAAGACCAATTGCTTTTGTTTGCTCATACCAGTCCCATGACTGACCTGGAGTTTATTGTTCCTTTCCTAAACTCTGGGTGCCCACTATTTTCCCACACGGGCAGTCTAGAGTTGGGTTTTTTCAGATAGTCAGGTTTAGTAGATTATATGGAGCTAGTTCAGTCTTTGGATCTGAATTGCACTTGCTTACCTTTGTGCATCGTGATTTGGAGTTCGAGCTATTGCTGGATTGGTACTTTGGAGATGGAGATTACCGATACTGGAGTTCTTCCTTGAAGACTATATTGGAGACTTTGTTCCGCTGTGGTGTTATCTTTTATTTCCGCTGCTATTATCTTGTATCATTACTCTGATGTATAATGATTTTCATTGTACCATTCATGTTGTATCTGTTATTGTATCTAATGTTGTATATCGATATCTGTTATTATTCATTCTTCCGCTGTGTTATTTACTTAATGTGTTATAAGCTCCGGCACGACTCGAATTTCGACGTTTGAATCTGCGGTATTCAAGTACAGTGGAGTACGGATGTCGATTTTCGAACGCTGGAATTTGGAGTGTGACATTTTGGTATCAGAGCTGATGGTTAAAACCTTAGCTCAGGAGTATAACACATTAAGTAACTCATTGGAGATGGGGTGAAGTATACCCTAAAATGAGTATATCCCTAAGATATCCGTTCGAATGCCTCAGTAAATTCTCTCACTATCCACTGATAGTAAGTATGAGTGCGAGAAGTGAACGAGATAGGGACAGGGAATACCACTACTAATGGTTAATACCCTGCAATTGCGGAAACAACTTTCTCTATCAATCTCCTTTGATTCGATTTCGTATTCTTTTGATTGATTCGTAGTTGCTCTAGAAAGAAGTTTCGGTGTGATGGTGACCCTACGAATCGTTGTAGAAAATTCTTACCTCGTATCTTCATCAAGTTCTTATCAGCCTTTCGATCTAAACTCTAATGAATTTGAAATTTATAATATTAAATAAAGTGGAAATTTTAAATTAAGTAAATTGGTTAACTAATATGAAGATTTGATCCATCTATCTATTCCTGGGGATCCGATATATTCTACGAACGATTAGTTATCCCTTCGAACTAACCAATGCTCTTGCATATTCGTAGACCGGTGGACCTGAATATCTTGTGTAATATTGGATGAGTTTGTTCTCATATTTGTTGATATTCTGATTGGGAAAACCAAATACAGAATAAATATTTCGATTCTGATCTGATCAATCATTTCTTTACCTATTATCTTTTCTTTCTCGTCTTCCTTGCAATTTCGAGGACGAAATTTTTTTTAAGGGGGGTAATCTGTAACGATCCCGGTTTTAAATCGAATGTAAATTGGTAATTAAAATAAAATTTTGATTTAATTGTGAATTAGATTGAGTTTTTCCAAATAAAATACAAATGGATTATATATATATAATCTTTTGAATTAGAAAATTTAAAAATAAATGTTTAAATAGTATATATTGGATTTGAAAGAGAAACTCTATCTTTTAAATTTAATAGAAATTTGTTTTCAAATTTATAACATACATATGTAATAAGTATTTTGAAAGTTATATTTAAAGTTTAATATATACATATCTTTTGAAAAGTATAAGTGTAAATAATAGTTTGAAAATGTATAAAATGTGATTTACAAATTATAAAATGATGAAGGTTTAAAACCAAATTTATAAATTTATTGAAACAAGGGTTCAAATACAATTTGATCATAAATGACATTTGTAACCAAAAGAACTACATAAACTTACAAGTGTTGATATAGATTACAAGTGGCAAAATACACTTTTCTTTTATTTTGAATTTGAAAACATACACAAGAGAAAAAATGCCAGGCTATTTTTATTTGTCTCAAAACCTGAAACTACAAAACCAAAAGAAAAATCAAACCTGATTCAATTTAAAACAAAGTTTTCTTCCAGTTTTCAAAGCCTGGAAGTTATACACCAGAGAATCATCAACGGGAAAAAATAAATTCGAATCAAAATCAGCAAAGCAACACAAAAACAACAAGAACCTGAGGAAGAAAATCAAAAGAGAGATCAAATCTGAAAGCAAATCAACTCAAAAGCATCTTCAACAAAATCTGTTTTAGCCTCAAAAATAAATAAAGATCAAAGCAACCTAAAAACAAAATTTCAAAACAAAGAAGAGAGAGTAGAAATCTGGAAAACTAAAGTCTGGATCAAGCAAAGCTTGGAGGGGAAAACATCATCAGGCTTTGTCCAACAAAACAGTGCAGGGTTTTCTGGAAAATAGTTTAAAGGCAAGTCACTTGTTTTTAAGAATTGAATTTTGAGTTGTGAATCAGTGATGAAGCAAGAATTTAAACAACTTTATTTAACGGTTACAGGAAGAAATTAGGTTCAAAGATTAAACTCATTCCTGGATTTCAAGTAGCAGAAAAAAAAGGAAGCTTGTTGTGTATAATAATATTTCAAACCTGTAAGTAAATAAAATTGTTTGTATATAATAAATTAAGTACAACAAAGATTTGAAAAACTTTGTAAATCAGTTCAGGCAAGGTCGGATCTGAAACAAAGTTTAAAACAAATTCAAACTGCTCTCTGTTCTTGTCTCTGCTGCAACTCCAATGTGAGCAACCTAGCCCTAAATTTATATGTATTTTATTTCCTGCATGAATGTGAGTAACATTTAAAACTTGAACTATATTAGGTTGCTTGATTTAAATGTTTGAGATGAAATTATGTCTGTGTGCTATGAAATGTCTGTGGTAATTATGATTGTTATGCATGTTGATTATGTTGGGTAATGTTCCCAGATTCGCACACTGTTTAGAAAATCTTTACAAATTGATTTAATTTGAGGTTTATATTTGTGTGTTAGAATAAATAAAAGAAGATTGTATATCAGAGATTAGAATTCAGTTTATAAATAATGTGTTTTAACTTCTTAAGTTAAGACTTAAAAAAAAAATTCTAGGTGAGTTAATACAGTGTGACATTTCTATAACACAAGAAATGTCATTATGCATGTTCAATTTTAATCAAACCAAATCTAATTAATAAAATAATTCAGTGATACAAATCAAAAACATAAGCTGTAACTTGATTTTTAAATCAAGTATTGGTATTTTAAAGAGTATGTTCATTTATAGTTTGGTCTGGAAAATAAAAGTATGGATTTGTGCAATACTTGCAAATTGTGATTTAAGTAGATTTAGAATCTTTCTGGATTATAAAATAAGAATCATTGATCCTCAGAAAAATCTGAAATGATTTTAAAATTTGATTAGAGCAAGTGCAGTTGGAATTCTTCAGTTAAACCTAGTTTTGAAATGGGTTTGAACATTGGATCAGTGAGAAGGGTAGGATGGATCGAGTTCAAAGATGTTTGGGGTATTGATGGATGGCGAAGTGATGAAGCTAGTGCCGGAGTTTGGACGATGATGATGGTCGGAGTTGTGAAATATCGGTGTTGACAGGTTTTAGGAAGGTGGGGTATAGGCTGTTACAGTTTTTTAGCTTTAAAACTTGATTTCAAATTCAAGTTGATCTCAGGGAGATCTGGGGTTTTGATGATGAAGTGTGGTCTCTGATAGATAGGGGATGGTCGGAGATGTAGTTTAGAGGTGGCTGGAGGTGGTTTACAAATACACAGGGGTGTGTGCATGTTTGTGATGGTGGTGGGTTGATGTTTCTGGGTTGCAGAGTTTGTGCCTCGGGTTGGTCTCGGGAAAAAGTGGGGAAAACTCGAAGTAGAAGGGATATTAACTCGAAGTAAAATAGGGGAGTGCAGGGTGTATGTGTTCAGGTTTTTACAACAGAACCTGTTCTGTTTATTTTAAAAAATTTTAAAAAATAAAGTTAAATTAAATCTGGCAATTTGAACATAAGATTTAACTTGAATCTAAGGATGAATTCAAATAGTTTGAATTCTTATTTTGAAATAATGTAAATGCAGAATTCAAATTTGGTTTAAAAAAAAATATATAAAAAAAAAAGAAGGGAAACAGGAAACTGTTTCCAGATTTTTAAAGTTTGAAATAAAATGCAAACTAAAGTTTAACCTAGGATGTTAAAACTGAATTCAAATATGAATTTAAATAAGTTTAAATTCTGGTCTTTTGAAATAGTTTAAATTCAGGGAATTTCAAAGTTTGATTTTTTTAAATAAACAGAAAACTGTTTCTGTTTTAAATGTAAAAGGTGAATTTAAATTTTAGGTGGAGATTTAAAACTGGGTTTAAGTTTGAGTTTAAAAGTTTTAAAATATTTAACAGTAAGGTTTCTAAAATTTAAACAAAGATAATATGATTTGTAAATGATTAAAGTTTTAAACAGAAGTTAAATAAGTTTATATATAAAACTAGATTTGTTTCAAAATTATGTTTAAATAAGTTTTATATATAATAAATATGAAAGTTTTAAAATAAAAGAAGTGGATTTTGAAACTAAGTTTGTACTTAATTTTTTTTTTAAGAACTTTAGAAAGGTTTAAAAGATTTAAAAGTTCAATTTAAAATGTGTTTAATTACAATTGATTTATGAATGTTATATTTTATTTCAAATAAAGTTTAATGATTTAAATTTGGGTAATCAATTATAATAAAGATTATCTTGAGTAATTTAGAATTTGATTTAATTAAAGACAAATAAATTTGTGAAGATAATTAAATCATTTTTTATCAAGAGTTATGGGTTAATAAATGATTTAATTAAGATAGTGTTTTTCTTAATTAAGAATCTTTTAATATAATAAGTTAAGAATCATTTAATTAATTTTAAATGATTAAGTTAAATAGTTAATTAAGTAATTAAATTATGATTAATTAAGATAATCACTTTGGATTAATCTAAATATAATTACTTAGGGAAGTAATTAAGTGATTAATTGCTAAAGGTAATTAAGTAAAGGATAAATACTTTATTAAAAGTAATTAAGTAATGTGATTAAGAGCTAATCATTTGAGTTATTAATTGAAGAATTAATTAATAATTAGTTAAAGGTTTAAATTATTTGATTAATGATTAATGAATAAAATAGTTAAGAATAATTAATTAAGTGATTAATTACATGTTAAAGTAATTAAGTATGGATAGTTAATGATTAAAGATTTATTAATCAAATGTTTGAAGGTTAATTAATTTAAAGAAAAATTAATTAATTAATTTATGAAGGTGATTAAGACTTAATCAATTGTAATTAATGATAATTAATCATTGATCAAAGATTTCTAATGAAAGTGATTATGTGGTTGATAAATTTAAAACCACACAAATTTATTCATCTTAACTGAAGATGTTTGATTATTATGGAATGCTTTGTGATGGATAGATATATTTGGTATGTGATGTGATGTTATGTGATGCTTTGTGCTGAGGTGCTATATTTGTGATGAATATACTGTCGTATGAATATGAAAATCCCTTGACCCATAAAACGACATTTGGATTTCGATGCGACAGGGAGTCGGATTCCATTTGGTTATCCGAAACCCACATCGAATTCTAATAATTGAATCTGTGTTGATTGATGATGTGGCACTCTCATTGTGTAAAACCCTTGGACCACACTATACACACACAAATATGGATTGCACGTGGAAATGGTTTAAGTCACAGATTTTGAAATTGTTTTAAAATTGAATTTTTAAATCCAAAATAGTTTTTGAACTAGAATTGAAGCTTTTGAAAATGGTTATTTTTGAATAACTTGATGGAGTTTTGAAAATTTAAATAATTGGATTTAAATTTGAGTTCAATATTTGAAATTGAATTCTATAATTTGGAAACTAGGGTTTAAAAAGTTATTCAACTTATTAATGGGTTTATATGGGTTTCTAAACTATTTTAAAGGTGATATTTTGGAATTTAAATTCAACCCAAGATTTCAACTTGTACAAATTGTTTTTTTTCTGAAACGAAAACTATTTGTTTTCAAATGATTGAAGCTTTGACATAAGAATGAATTTCCAATTTGTGTTAAAGGATTTCAAGTCTAAAATGAAGATAGTTTTCCAAATTATAGATAAATCTTTGGAAATGTGTTTTGAAAGCTATAAATCTCTAATTTAAAGACTTAATTGGGTTAATCCAAATTGAATGGGAATTGTTTTGAAATCTATGAATAGATCTTTGTGAAACTGGGTGAAACTTTGTGAAATAAATCTTTTTGTTTAAAGATTAAAAATGGTAATTTGTTTAACCATTTGAAAGAAAGGTTTGGATTTTATAAGTTGTGACTTAACTAAAATCCCATATCCATATGTTTTTAAATATGGCGCTCACTATTCGGTTTAGCCGGGAGAGGACCTTGTGTCATATAGCCCATTCCGAATAGTGATACGACGTTATGGATTACAATTGAAGACCGGTGGTGAAGACCGGGTATTTGTGAGAACGATAGGATAACCTATCGATTGACTCTGCACTGAGTTGCTCCGGTATAGAGTTCTCCCTAGTGATGGAAAGTCCGATCGGGATTGTGGATACCCGGATTTACAAGGGCTTCTTCGGAAGTGCCTTCGGTTCTGTTCGAACCCGGAACAGACTTGTTTGGTTGTATGTCCGACATTACACTTTGAGATATTAAACTGATCTTTATCAAATACATTTCTGCTTGGTGGCGGAGAATTTATTCTCTTAGGTTAACACCCTTCTCTGAGACGTACGAGCTCAGAGGTTATGTAGTTGACATTTATCAGTGATATATTCCCAATTTGGTAATGTGGCATGCTGAGTGCTGCTGTGTGATGATCATTGGTTGATCATTGTGATATGATCATTTGTTTGATCATTTATCTTTGTGATCATTGCTTTGGTCATCTGTTGACCCAAAGCATGGCTTTGTGCCAAAGCGTAGCTTTGTGGACGAGACTGCATCAGGACCTCACTCCCCGGAAATGGTCGAAACAGGAAAGATGCGGCAATGTTATGAGGGTCTCTCCCTTTAGGGTATGTCATTCCCTTCTGGTAAAGGGTGGTATCATGGTATGGAGCCCAGATACTTACTTATGTGGATACTGCAGATCTATTACTTTGTGATACTTTGTGGTTGTTGTTGCGAGCGCTCGGATAAAGGTCCCAAAGGACCGGGGGATGGCATATTCGTGTAGCAGTTACCTAGTTACAGAGGTAACCCGGCCTTGTGTTGGCAGAGATCTAACCGTAATGTTATTTCTCGGGACGTCCCGCCAGAGGCGATCCCATTGACAGTAGGAAGTTCCTTAGCCTGACCATTTGTTGGAAATCCATTCATCCAATACGTGCCTTGTACGGTTTTACTTGTAGAACCTGCCATTTACTTATGGTGGTCACCACTGTTTAGATGGTAGCTATAGTAGGCATAGTTCGGAATGTCTATGCTGGCTAGGATTTATATTCTACTTTCGAAATGATTTTCTACACTTTGCACTTATTATAATAATATCAAAGAATTTTCTCGTATCAAGCATATTTGACTATCATAAGGAGAAATCTCCTCCAATTCTGCGTTTGCATTGTGTGTGTGGCGGGAGGTATTATGGTAGTTTCATTTTCCAAAAAGCATTGCGGATTTTAAATTTAAATTCTGTTGTTTGTTTTAAAGACCAATTGCTTTTGTTTGCTCATACCAGTCCCATGACTGACCTGGAGTTTATTGTTCCTTTCCTAAACTCTGGGTGCCCACTATTTTCCCACACGGGCAGTCTAGAGTTGGGTTTTTTCAGATAGTCAGGTTTAGTAGATTATATGGAGCTAGTTCAGTCTTTGGATCTGAATTGCACTTGCTTACCTTTGTGCATCGTGATTTGGAGTTCGAGCTATTGCTGGATTGGTACTTTGGAGATGGAGATTACCAATACTGGAGTTCTTCCTTGAAGACTATATTGGAGATTTTGTTCCGCTGTGGTGTTATCTTTTATTTCCGCTGCTATTATCTTGTATCATTACTCTAATGTATAATGATTTTCATTGTACCATTCATGTTGTATCTGTTATTGTATCTAATGTTGTATATCGATATCTGTTATTATTCATTCTTCCGCTGTGTTATTTACTTAATGTGTTATAAGCTCCGGCACGACTCGAATTTCGACGTTTGAATCTGCGGTATTCAAGTACAGTGGAGTACGGATGTCGATTTTCGAACGCTGGAATTTGGAGTGTGACAATTTGCAATTTTACATCCCACCATGATGCTGCGCTTCCCTGCAATTGCCACGATGCCATATCCCTTTTCTGATCATCCGACAATCTCATCCTCTTAAAAATACGCTCACAAGAACGTAACCAGGCTTGAACTTCAATTATTGATTCTGAAGCTTTAAATGGTTGGCCTCCAAGATCGATAAAATCTTTACATAAGGCTACAAAACTAACTTGAGGCGGTACTGGATTAACAGCCTCTTTAGCAATTTGACTTCGAACATTATCAGTTGAAGTACTGGCCCTAACTCTGCCTCTTCTTCCAAAACTCATGTTGGCCTCCTGGACAGGTAACCAACAAATTTAGATATATATATATATATATATATATATATATATTTATATGAAAAATACAAATACGCACTCTCTCAAGATAAATATTACTCCAGAGCATAGGTACTCGCTCAACCTGTCGCTCTGATACCAGCTGTGACGACCCGGCTTCCTACGCTCAGGAAGACATGTCATTAATAAGAAAGAAAGGGGTAGAAATAGAAAAGAAAAGGAAGAAATAATAACAACATCAGAATCTCACAGCGGAATGGAATAAAATATAATATATCAACATAACTATTACATAGTTATATACATCAGAGTTATACAATATCATACAACATGACTATCATATACATATCAGTCAGGACATACATCTCAAATATCATAAACTAACTAACACAGCGGAACTATATAGATAGCTACATACATCTGGTCTCCTGCTCCAACTCCTCCAGAATTCGTCAAATCTAACCTGAATCCCTTGGCTACCCGTAAAAATTTGGGTACCCGAGAGTTTATGAAAAACAGAAAATAAACTCCGAGTCAGACATGGGTCTAGTATGAGTAAACGGGTTAAAGTTGTTTAACTTTGAAAATCATTTAAAATAAAGGTATCACGTAAGACTTCCCACACATAAATACGGGTAAGTTTTTATCTTACGCTAACCAAAACATTTCATAGGAAATCCAGTGATATTATAATAGTGTCTAGGGTTTTCAAGTAAAATACAGAAATAGCTGAAATGCTTACATCTCACATTACAACATAGTTGGGCACAATCAAAACGTACGGCGCTTATTGGAAATTGGATCCCATACAATGGCAGGGCTACTGGGGTACCGCCCGTCACAGTACGTGGTCTAGATCACAGTACCGAGGAGCCACCCTAACTCCCCTGCAACATAAGGCCGGAACCATTCCTTATTGAACAGTCCCGAACAAGATAACCCCGCAGTTGGCTGCATACCAACCGCCCACACAGCCGAATAAAAGGGACATCTAGACAGGGGTATACCTCGTCCTTCTTGGGCATGACCCACCTAACCTTGCTGCACATCCCCTGTTTTAGCCATTCCCGGTTGATGAGGCTTGAGGCTGCGTTTACCTTTTTAGAACATATTACTTAGAATGCTCATCGTCCGCCTGACGATGTGCTGAAAGCATTCAATCCATACAAGTTCGTTCCGGGTTCGAACGAAACCGAAGGCATTATCTCGTTACACTCGTTTTGGAATCACCCTCAGAGTTAGCGACGATAACCCTTGCATTCTGAAAACACCGTCTCGATCTTCACATGAGATTACACGACCTAACGTTTAATTTAGATCGATGTGGTTTTCGGAATATCAATTGATATCCGATCCCGGACTCATCGAAATCCAAACGCCATTTTAAAGTCCAAGTTGTCTAATTAACTTAACAGTTTAAATTTAACAATTGAATACATAAAGTAATTTAATACAAATAAATAACATCAGATAAACATATAGCAATTTAATACAGATAAATCATACATAATCATCACAGATATATCTAGAATATCACAGAACATCACAGAAATAAATAAACATTAGATGCAATCAAATAGAGTCATTGATTTATATCAACAAGTTTGATTTGTTTAAACTTAATTGCATACTTCAAATAAATTATATTTTATTCTTTGCTTAATCAATTACTAATAAATTAAGTTATTTCAATTCATTAATTACCTATTAATTATTCACTTAATTAATGATTTAATCCTTAATTACTAATCAATAACCTTAATTATTGATTTATAAACTCAATTACCCAATTAATTATTACTAATTGCTTAGTCAACCATTACTTATTAATTAACTTAATCGTTCAATCATTAATTACTTACTTAATTTGTTAACTACGATTTGTTAATTGATCAACTTCAAATTATTAATTAAATTCTTAATTTCAAATGATTCCACAAGATTATCATTAAAATCTTAACTACAATTTTGATTCCGTTTGGAACTACTTATTAAATTATAATTATAAAATTGATTACATTTGAACCACCATTAAATTACAATTATAAAGTTTTATTACATGCATAATTAACTTTGATCAAAATTAATTACTCATTCATTTTCTGCAAAGCTAAAAAAATTAACTTGGTTTAAACAATTTAGTCAACACCTACTAACATAATTTACACAAACTTCTTTAACTATAACTTAACATGATAGGTAGCAAATTCCTGGGAGTATTGAAAACCGAAGAGAACAACACCTTAACTCGGGTCGAACTCGACATCTTCCTGAATGTTTCTCGCGTCAATCCTCCTGCGTTCTCTTCTCTTCTTCTTCCCCTGTTCTTTTCTTCCCTGTTTCTCTTTTTTTTTAAAAACTTAAGTTTAAAAACTGTTGAAACTTTAAAGAAAAACACACGCGCTTCACTCTCTCGACCAAGGAACAAAACTCGAAGTAAACACGCGAACCCTCTCGCGTTTCACACGAGTTAAAAATACCCAGGCCCTTCCTCACCGCCGTGCACGTGCACGGCGGTCCACCACCGCGCTACAGCACCTCGACACGACCAACAAGTCAAAAACTCCCCTCTCGTTCGAAATTACAACCCAGAAGAACACGACAACAACGAAATCGAAATAATGCCCAAAAGTCGAACTGTAACCAGAAACACAATCGAAAAAAAAACCTCATACTCACCGCCGTGACCTTCTAAGGTGACGTGGCTTCGGCCGAACCTTGCCAACACCCCATTCGAGCCTCTACCCAAATCCTATGACACTCGGTGAAGCTATGTTGTCGCGATCATCAAAAATACAGAACCCAAAAGGTATAGACCTTAAACCCTACTTTTGATTAATCCTCAAAAATCTTACATTCATAAATTTTTTTAGCATTTTTCTAGCGATCTATACTCTATACACAAGCTTCATATAAATTTTCATCATTAATCATTGAGTGAATCACCTGAAATTCATGAAATAGCTTCTACAGTTCATTCATGAACTGCTCCATAAATAGTTAACCAAAAATTTTGATTCTTGTCTTAAAAATCATATTACTGTATGTTAAATCAATATAAAAACTCAAATTTCAATTTAAGTTATTTGAATTTTTACTTTAATTATATTTTATACCGTAAATTCAACTTACAGTATTCATGCTATTATTAAAACACAGATATCCAAAGTTTACAAACATAACAGAACATCTTTATAACAACATAGTACTTCATTCATAAGTCAATTATAAAATTAAACTTCAAAAAGTTGGTTTACTCACCAAGATAGCTTACTGTGGAAACTTGAAACAGAGAGTGGTGCAAGAAACAGCAGTTGAAATTTTGAGTTCCAGTAAACTTATTGCTTCCTGACTTTTTCTTTGAACTTGCCACTATGAAGTTTTGTTTATATTTCTCTTTTTTTTCCAGGTTCTATGCTTTTGCAGTTACAAATGAATTAAAGGATAAGAAGATGCATACAAACATTTATAACTTCCAACAAGGCTGTCTTCTTGCACAAGCTTTGTCTTGGTAAAATATCTTGCCTTATTTTTTTTTATTTTGTACTAAAACCTGAGGTCTATCACATATTTCGGCTAGGAGATTATATATTTGGCAGATTGTTATGCTAATTAATGTTTGGGTTAACATATATGTTAACATATCATAGTGTTTGCTGTCACAAACATTATTTCAGGTTTTGTCTGTACTGAATGTATTCATATAGGTTTACATTATAATGCATTGCTGACACAATTTTGTACAATGGTATTTGAGTGTATTTGTATTAAGATGTATTCATAATTTCACACTTGCAGATTTTTGTTTAAACATACTTATGTTAACATTTAGATCAATGTTGCTTGCAGGTTTTGTTTTATTATTTATGCATATACAGTTTGCAGGTTTTCATTTGTGTTTGAACTAAATGTTTTCATTTCTATGTATATCTTATACATATTATATTTGTACTTATGTTTGTAATCCTACCTTTATGTTATATTTATGTTAAATATAAAGAAGCTTATGTTTATAGCCATATTTATAAGTATTTATATTTATATAGAAACTCATGTTAAATATTTATAAGCTTATTTTATTTTAGTTATAAAAGTTATTGTGTAGAAACATTACTTAAATCTTATTTTTATTTAAAGTTAATTTTCCAATATTGGATTTGTAATGTATTCTTTAAATTTATATTTAATATGGGTTGAATTGTATTATTGTAAATATTATTATTAACTGCATTTATATCTCTGGTATTAAATGCCATTCATACAAAACCTTTAATTTAATTAAATAACAAGATTTAATTTTAAATGTTGTTAAAGAGTCTATTTATATTTTGAAATTATAAATTCTTTTATAACCCATATACAACTAATAATATCCAACAGCTTATTTATTTATAAATGAAAATATTATATTTTATTTAAATTTGATCAAAAACTTATGATAATAATGGGGTAAAAATTCCGGGATGTCACAAATATAGTATACAAGTATTTATTTCAATCTTATGTATATATGATCATTAATTTTATTTATTGGTTTTAAACTATATATTGATTTCATAAATATTTAGTTCAAATTTATATCGACCGATTCAATCATTCTCTTCGATTTCCCATTATCAGCCTTTTCCGTCGTGTCTATTTTCTACATCAAATCTTGTCCATCCAGCGTTGCTTTGGATTTCGTAGTTCACTTCATTGTCTATCTCTCTAACCTCGAAAGGTGAGCAATCACTCACGATTAATGGTCTTATATTTATTAAGTTTGATTTCAATTGAAACGACAATTGAAATATGCTGCTAGTTTGAACTGTTATTTATTTAAATTGTTATATATGCCAGTATCTGTAACTGTTCACCTATGGGATATGACACCATATCCTGTGTTTATATTATATTATTATTGATGATATATGCCTGTTGTTATATTCTATATTATCTGTTATCACTCTTCAAGTTCCCTGTTAGTATAGAATTCACTATGGGTTGAAATGATACATACCCGAACGGACTTTAGAATAGAAGAAAATCGTTGTGAGTTGAAATGACAGACCCAAGCGATTTTCATTTGAATTGAATTTGGGATTGTGGCTCGAAATGATATCTACCCATATATATTTAAATTACGGATTGAAATAATAATTATCTGTATCACTTGGCCGCAGGATAGGAAATTATATACAGACACCGTTGATCTATATATAAATATTTTAAAATGATTTCTATGGTTTTGAAAGGGAATATATATGTGGTTTTATTTAATATTGGAAATTTTTGATATATAAATAAGTTTTAAAATAAAGTGATTTAACTAATGTATTATGCTAAGTAGTGAATTCTTAAATTGATATTTCAATGATTTGTATAAGTAAGGAAGAAAATGTTGAATTTATTAGAATTCTGTTTAGTTAAAAAATTTACTTAATTAAATCATTTTGAAACTATTGAATTTGGAATTTTTAGATATGATCTTATAACTTGATTTTTATTTAGGAAATTAAATGAATATTTCCCGATTAAAGAAATTGAAGGAAAATATAGCAAACTGTAATTCAAGGTTATTTAAACGATATTGAATTCATTAAGTGAATATTCCAAGGCTATAAAATAATGAAGTTAAACCAACATTTATATGAAATTGTTAAATTTAGTTTTGAAAATGTTGAATATTTAAAGCCATAAAATATATTGGAATTTAAATTTTTATTTTGTGGTTCAAATCTATATTTGAAATCGATAAAATTCAAATTTGTTTAGTCAGAAACTGAATTGAATGGAAATTGATAAATTTGGATCGAATTAAATTTGAACGGAAAAGTCGAGTTGATTTTGAAGCGATTTGTGAAGTTTTGAGGAAATTACAAATACTTTACTTTATAAATTAGTTAGTATATATATACTATTTTGGAAAATAGATATATTTGAAATGAAATGATATTTAAGTTTTGAAGTATAAATTAATTTGAAATGACCACGGTATTATAGTGTATATTTCTACATTGTAGATAGTTCCACGAATCCTTAGAGGATGGTTATCCCAACATCCTTTAAGTTAATTGTATTTCAGTTGATATTTCACTTGAGTCGGATTTATGGATATAAGAATGTTAATCCCGACTCGAAGTGTTTTACTTTACGCTCGGGTCAGCCTGAGTGTTTAAAGCTTAGCTTTGGATTTCTTTTCTGGAGCTGGGAATCGCTGGAGATTCTGCTTGTCTAGTTATCTATTCCCTTTCGGTTTCAGTTGTTCCATTTGATCTTTAGTATTTACAAACTTCTATGTATTTGAGATTTCTATTGTTTATGTTTTTCAAACTGATATTATGTATTTTGTCTTGAGAGCTTGTTATAGTAGCTTCATGAACTACTATGGTATTTTAATTTCCGCTGCGAGTTATTCTCATATTTCGGTGTCTATGATTTTGTGGTTGTATTTCATTTTCTCCAAATTTTATCACAATCTGTTATTTTATATTATTCAAGTCAGACATGTGTGGATTATTATCGATTTGAATGGTCCAAAATAGTGGCTCATTACATGTGAAGTGAGAATGAAAACAAAACTTTTGAACTTTGGAATTGTTTTTGCATCATTTTTGAAGTGGTGAAGAAAGTGAGATTGGTCTGGAAGAAGTGTTAAAAGAGCAAATGATTTTACACTGGAGAGTGGGGAGATAGCTATTGGAAGGGAATTAGACTATCGTAGCTCAACATTGAAGCTCGACTCATCGGGCGCATTGCGCTTTAATGATTCAACTCCCTCATATGGAAAGAATGAGCCAAAGTGGAGCTCTACCTAATTCTCGATCTCCAACGCATTAGATGTGTTCGATACATAATAAATTTGAATGAATGGAGAAATTATGATGACCACCCTACACCTTTGGTACCCAAATGCACATCTGATACTAAAAATAGTATTACATCGATACCCAACTGATGTAGGAAAGCAATCGATGGTAAAAAAATATAAATCATTGAAGAACCTATGAAACATCTCATAGCACATAGAAAAAGCATAGCAAAACATTCGTGTCAAACAGGCGAGACAATACTATAAACTAGAATAAAACATTGTATTATAATACAACAAATTCATAAGATTATATATAAATTGTGTAATAGTAGAGTTTATAAATTTGAATCAAATAAGCCTCGAATAGAAAACAGCCTTTAATAATAACTAAGTACTGATACAGCTCTATGGTACTAAACAATGGAATATGAGTGATAGCGGTTTGAATTAAAGATATGTGAAAAGTATGGCTTCCTGCCCATCCTACGTACATGTAATACCTCATCTCTATACTTATACTACCAAAGAGTATTGCAAAGTAGTATTGTACGGTAATACAAAGAATGAAGCTTGTTAAAAGCGGCTGCATGTGAATATTTCTTTGTCCTTGTAAGATCGATTTCACCATTGGAGGGGGGGGGGTGAATAGGGTGATACTAATAATAATAAAAATTAATGTAGAAATATATATAATAATTGCAGCATAGATAATAGCGGAATAATAAAAGCAGAAATAGAACAACACAGATTTACCCAGCTTCGGCAAAACCCTGCCTACATGTTGCCCCCAAGGTTTCTACTAGAAATTAAGTAGTCAGACGCTTACACACATAAACTTACGACACCCGCTATCGACTAACCTAACTCTGCGCTCAAAATCCTACCACAACTCAGTCACCAAGTTGCGAATTCTCAAGCTACACCACCGTAGTTTGTAACCTAGTCACACGACTAGAATTTTACAAAAGTTTAAAAAGAAATTATAGATGAAATAAAACAAAAGCAAAATCCTAATTTTATGATTGAGCTTAATATAAAATTAAAGGCCAACCCAAATATTAAATCAAAGAGATGCCTTTTTTCTTTTCCGTAGAATATTCGGCCGATCCTTCTATGCTTTGTGAAATCAATGTCCGCCTCTTTTGCTCGTGAATACTAGGGTTTCATGATTGAATTGAAGGCATTGCTTCAATTGGCATAGAAATTCGAATTGTATGCTCGTATGCTTTCGTTCCTCAATACGATTACAACTACTTCTTCAATATATGTTCTTCGATTTTCTTTGCTGCCGCTTCGTGATTGATTTCGAATTGAATAAAATTGGTATGTGATTTTATATTTTATTTGTCTATTGATTTGCTTGAACTTGAACTCGATATTTATTTGCCGATGATGATACTGGGCATTTATAAGGATCGAACCGCTATAATCTCGTACGTATTTTTGAGTTTGAATTCGTCACGTGATTTTCTCTGCCATTGATTTCGATCAAACAATGTGATGAAATTGACTTGTTCATTTCTTGACGTTGTTTGATTTTTACTAAGTCGGTTTCGTTCTTTTCTCCTATGACTTCGACCATTAGATTTTACTTGAACAGTTTGAGTTGGTTCCATTCATTACTGCCACTGACTTGTTCAATTTATTGCATATATGACCTCTGATTGAAAATGTGTGACCCACGGCTTGATCATTTCTTGAGTTTCATCGAACTGCTATTTCTTTGTCATTTTTTTGCTATTTGTTGTGCATATATGCGTGTCATTTTCTGGTAGCATTGTACATGTCTCGTTTTAGTAGGTTTATAATTCTTGCCTCGAGTTTGAATGGTCTTATTATAGACTGACTCCAGTTGCAATTAACTCTTGTTGCATGAGAACTTTGTACATGTGCAGTCTGATTCTCTGGAAAAATAATATGTGTATACATATACATGCATATATGTACACATGTGTACATGTGGTTTTCATGTGACAGTCTGGTGTGGTATTTTTGGATTCTTGTTGAACTGGTGTTCTGCACATTTCATTAATGCATTATAGTCTCCATATACATATACATACATATATCTATGTATATATATGTGATTGCTTTGGTGCCTTGTTGTCCTTGTGCATATTATTGTTTTGTATTCCCGAAGCTAGTTATTGTTGTGAGCATTCGAAGTCTGATACTAATTTGAACCCTTGTTGTATGTGTTGCATTTCTTTGTTCTTGTCTAGTCCATTTTTGCATATGCACTTTTTATTCAAGTGCTTCGCATTTGTTAAACTGGATTGCCTTGTATTTTGGTCTGATAAATGTTTTCATTTTGTTGACTGGTCCATATTTGTCCCACTGTCTTTGCTTGTACCTGATCATATGCATATGTATACATTTGTCACTTTGATTACTGCTTCACTGATTGAATGTTGATGCAGAAACTAAACATTGCTCTTGAAGTCCTCATGTATACTCATGCCAGAAATCTTGCATCTGTATCAGACCATGTATACTTTGTTCATGTCTTTGTTATTTGGATCTTGTATCATTTGTGCCTTAATTTGGTCTGTGGTTGACCTTGAATGCATTTGACACTCAATCACCGTTTTGGCTTGGAGTTGAATTGTGTGTTACTGATCTGATTACACACCATATCTAAATACATGTTGCATTTGGTCTTTTTATAGTTGCTCATGCAGTCTTGGTTCACTTCTGCTGTATGTTTGGTACTTGCATATATGCAACTGAGTTTGTATGCTCCTACTGCATACATATGAATCTGATTCATTTTAGAGTGGTCTGATTTGGATGAACTTGTTTGTTGGACTGGGTTCACTTGTGTCGATTCTTCATTTCATATGCATATATCTCTGGTTCAAGTGTGTTTGAGCTTGTTCCAGTCATTGAAACCTATACTTGACCATTCTATTTTTGTTTTCGTATTGCACTTGAGTTGAACCCAGCTTGGGCTCGGGTTAGACCTTGTGCTCACCTGTTCCTGCAGTTTTGTCAAATGTATATCGGTGTGCACATCCTTATGACAGGTATAATGATACACTGTGCGTATTACAAGCTGTTCGTGTAAGATGAATTCAAAATAAATATAATGATAAACAACCCAAATAACTTGGGAAAAAAACATTTTCAAAACACACTTTAATTTACACTGCAAAATATTTTCTTTTTCAATTTTACTGCGCCAATGTTTATTTTGCAGATAGCTCAGATGCTAGATTCAAGCTGGAATAACGTTGAAGATAAATATGAGTATTTAAGTGATATGTACCCAGGTCAAAATTGTAAATTGAGATTTGTGATGTAATCGAAATTGAATTGTAATTGAAATTGTGTATATGTAGTGAGAGCTGAAGTTTTACTATTTAAATTTGTAATAAATTATTTGTTTGAATATGAATTCAGTGTTATTTAATTTATTCATCAATTATTTATTTAATTATGTAAAACATAAAATAGTTCAATAACAAATACATTTAAATGACTATATATATGTTTATTATCATCAAAAAAATGATATACTAGCATATTCAACAGTGCTAACACCAGTACTTATTCTCACCGCATGTAATATACAAATATACGTACTCGATATTGGCACAAAACGATAAACATGTGGATTTACTAGGACAGAACAATACACAATATAATTAAGGAACACAAAGTCACACAACACGGCGAAAAAAATATAATATCATAATAAACATATCATAAAGTACATATACACAATAAAGTATTGTCTAACAAACTATAAAAATATAAATATTTATGAGTCAAATACAATATACAACTAGAGTCTCATTACATATATAGGTACATGGAGATAACATAGAACACATATATTAAACTCTCAAAATAAATGTAGTCCATCGTTATCTCCTCAGAAAGCTCAACATCCAAAAGTCAATGTCCATATACCTATGAAGTCTTGGACTAACCCTAGTATTATATAAATAATAAACAGATCAGACTATGTGTAGGCTCAAATATAAGTATAAAAAGAATATGATATGTGGGGTAACTAGTACAGGGCATGGTGAGAATATCCAACCAGTGGTAAAGTTGAAGCAACGTACATATACAATAGTGTCTGTCGAGTATATTTAAATAAGATGCTTTCTCTTTCAAAAAGCACATAACACAAGAAGAACTCAATGCCTCATTGTTCTCCCACACCCATACAATATCTCTAATTCAATGGTGACACACAGTTGCAACATTCATCAAGCAAGTTTCACACGCATGCCTTTATAAGTAATCACACGTTTAATAAGGTACTCGACAAATTTTAACCATCATTCAATTTAGTTGCTAGGTTCATACTAGGTTACATGTTAACCTATTACTAGAAGTCGAGTTCCTCGGTCTAGGTATTCACTACCCCTACTCAGAAATGTGAGCTTCCTCCCATAGTTCATTTATAACACAAATAATTCTCACCTCGCTGGCAATACTCGCTTCCATCATCCTTCTAAAAATTTATTTGATCGTCACCATTATGCCTGTGTAGTGGACTATTTCACCAGTGATAATAAGGCTAAATTATCACTACTCGGGGAGTTACCATGACGTCGGTCAGTTCAGATGGATAACCCAAAAAACTATCTAATATAATACTCATTATACTTTAATTTTACTTACGTAATCCTAACTCACGATAAACCCCTTTGGTTACTATTCCCATTCTAATATCGATTACATGTAAGCAAAACATTTAACGAAAAGTAATAAATAACATAACAAAATTTAACACATGAGCATAATGCCCAAAACCATTTAACTAGTTGATTATTTATTCAGATGATTTTTTATTATATAATACACTTAATACAATACACGATATTTTATATGACGAGTCAAATGAATAATTGGCAACATAATATTGAACATCACATTCTACTCAGTTTTCTTATCCATTTATTCGAAAATCTAACCATTTCTCTAAAAATTCTATCAATTTTTTTAATTTATTGTATTATGCTCGCAAATCATAATCATAAATAAATATTATATAAATTCATAAATCTACTTTGTTGGGTGTATTCTCACCATCGGACCATGGCACGACCGAACCAAGGCACGACCGAACCAAATCACCCTCCTCCCACTACCGAACCAGATCACGATCCTCCCACTACCAAACCAAATCACCCTCCTCCCACTACCGGACCACATCACGCTCCTCCCACTACCGGACCAGATCACGCTCCTCCCACTACCGGACCAGATCGCGCTCCTTCCACTACCGGACCAGATCATGCTCCTCCCACTACCGGACCAATCCATGCTCCACTCACCACCGGACCAACCCATGCTCTACTGACCACCGGACCAATGCTACCGAACCGAAACAAAGAAGGCACCACCGAACCAAAGCGAGGATGGCACTATCGAACCGAAACATTACCGAACCAACATTGCCAGGCCGGATCACGTCATCCCAGGCCCACCAGCAGTTATATACATCCAAGACCCCTACCCCCAGCCTCACTCTATAAATAAAGGGGTAGGGGTACAACAATGGAGGATGGTTTTGAGAGCTCAAGCACGGATAGAACTTTCTAACAACTTTCATACACTTGTGATAAAAGCTTTGTACTTGTAATCTGAACAGTGAAAGAGAATAACATATAAAGTGGACGTAGGCACATTCTGGCCGAACCACTATAAATCTGTGTGTCTTTTACAGTTTAGTCCCTCCTTTTTACATATTTGCATGAATCACCCAAATCACTAACATAAAATCGACTAATTCGTACGACTTGGAGGTGTTTGCCCATTTTTCTTGCAAACATTTTTGGTGCTTTCACTGAGAGGGAGCTCGAAGATTCAGCTTCTTCCACTTAACCTTCTTCCCAACAGCATCGCTCATTGCTTGGAAGACATGACTCCCAGGCAGAAGAAAGATGTAAACAAGGAAAGAACATTGCAACTAGCAGTATTCCAGATCCAGCGGTCACAGGTCAAGAGAATCATCCCGTTCCAACAGCAGTACAAAATGGAAATCAGGCAAATCCAACAGCCCCTGCCATGAAACAGCCAGCAGCAATTACTAGGGAAGATCTAGACAGGGTTGTGGCTGAAGTGACTAACCGCTTCACATCCCAACAGGAAGCATTGGCAGACCAACTCATGTCACGCTTAAGGGATGTTAAAGAATCCAACCGCAACACTGAATCATGGGATGAGTCCCAATCGGAAGGATCTCAGAGGCGATAACGATCTTTCTTCTTCAAAGAAACTAGCAACAGGAACAACAATGATAGGAGTCGAGCCCGAACTCAGCCCGAACTCCGACCCGAGGAAACACTTGGAACCAAATCCAACGCGGGAGGTACCAGGCGAGGGTCGGCTGTGGCTGAGCCGGTCATGCTACCTAGCCATGGAAACACCAATGAACTGGGACGAGCTAGAGTCCAGCCCGAAGTTGGACTCGAGGAAGTGCTTGGAACAGAACCCAGCAGGGGAAGATCAAGGTAAGGGCCGACTGTAGCTGACCCTAGCATGCTCCCAGAAGACCAGAGGCAGCCATAGGAAAATATTAGGAGTGGTAGACGATACCATCCCTACAGGTCATCTGGACGGAATCAATCCCGTAGAGAAGAACCAAACTCATTTCTATATGCTCCAAATTCTGATGAAAGGATGGCGCGATTGTTCAGAGAGTGCATCCAACGGGATCAAAGAGATCGAGGGATAGGCGCTAGGGTAACCAACCCTTTCACCCGCAATATCGAAATTGCCACCACCACCCGAGAATGAAAAATGCCAACAATGGACCTTACAGGGAATCTCTGGCCCCGTTGTACCCTTGCAGAGATACACACAGCATATGCTCATGAGTGGAGCCACAGAAGGAGTATTGTGCAAATACTTTCCACTATTCTTGGCAGATCTAGCTATCTCCTGGTTCTGCCATCTACCCCAAGGATCCATCAGCTCATGGGAACTGTTGAAAGAAAAGTTCATCAGCCAGTTCCGCATCCATGTGGAACAACCCAAGGACGCTTATTCCCTATCTAATATCAAACAGAAGCCTGGAGAGACAGTGCAGCAATATCTAACCCGATTCAATGCTGCAGCGGCCGCAGTCCAAGATGCCGATGAGAAACTTATCTTAGTGGCCCTCTGTAGTGGTGTGCATCCGGATACTAAGTTTGCCAGAATATTAACGAAAGAAAAACCAGCTACCTTACCCGATTTCTTCCATGAAGCCGAAAAATATATGAGACTTGAAGATGCTGCCACTGAAAGACAGACAGGGCAACAAACCAAGGCAGCTCATGGCGACACACCCGCTGTAGCAAAGGACGTTCGAAGAAATGACTCTAGAGACAATGCTGGGGGCAAGAAGGGAGAAAAACGTCTATATCAGCCAGGACCGAGATTTGACACTTACACTCCTTTGAATGAAACAATCGAAAACATCTTCCTGGCCACCCAAGACGAAGTTAAATACAGACGCCCCCCGTACAAGAAGGAATCAGATAATGCAATTAAGTCTGGAAAGTTCTGCCGCTTCCACGAATCTCATGGACATGATACCAATGAATGCCATCATCTCCGGGATTTAATTGAAGAACACATCAGAAGGAAGAGACTGCTATGTAAAAGGTCAGAACAGGACCCCAGCTCCTGCCAATGAGAACCCAAGGCTACCCCTCCCAGAAACAGGAGGGGGAAATCGCAACACCAGCGGCTCCAGTCAAGAGAAGATAGTGGTCCATACCATATCGGAAGGACCACACATCGCCGATAGGAACTGGGTAGAGATGGAAAGATACGGAAACTCACTTAGAAACAATGAAGGCTGCGTTAGTTCTGTTATGGAAGAACGCCACTCGAAACGAAAAGAGAATGATGACATTACATTCAATAGGCGTGACCTAAAAGGGAGGCAGTACCCTCACATGGATCCAATGGTCATCTCTGCCCGGTTCGGCCCAGCCGAAGTTTTTCGAATTCTAGTAGACACTGGAAGCTCAGTAAATATCCTATTCAAGCATGCATTCGACAGAATGAAGCTGTCAATGAAGGATGTGTCTCCCTGCAACAAACCACTACACGGTTTCACTGAAGACGCGAAGATGCCCCTCGGGCAATTGGACCTCTTTGTTGAAATAGGAAGTCACCCACGCCTCGTTGTGCGGAAACAAACATTTGTGCTAATAGATAACCACTCGGCCTACAACGCCTTTTTAGAAAGACCAGCCTTATCTGACTTCCAAATTGTCCTGGCCCTGTGGTGCCTGAAGATGAAATTTCCAACAGACAATGGAATAAGGGAAGTAGAGGGAGATCAAGACGCCGCTCGAGATTGCTATGTAACTGAACTTCGTAATAATCGCAGGAAGGATAAAGGGAAGAATGCAGAGACTACTCTCTGCATGAAAAACTTGGAAGCATAGCAACTAAAGAAAGCCCCTCCTCTTCGATATACCAGTGATCCTTTAAATGAAATAGACCCCAGAGACAAAGAGGAGGAGGCCACCGCCGAGCCTGCAGAGGCTATGGAGTTTGTATCTGTAGACAAACACGACTCAAGTAGACTGTTGAAAATCGGATCTCAGCTAAGAGCAGAATTGAGGGATCAACTCATTGATTTTCTCTGCCACAACTTGGATGCATTTGCATGGACGCACGCTGACATGACTGGAATCTCCCCAGATGTGGCATGCCACGTACTAAACATTAATCCTACCATGGTGCCAGTAAAGCAGAAAAAGAGAAGTATGGGGGCAGAACGATCAGCAGCCCTCAATGAAGAAGTAAAGAACTTGCTTGCCAATAACATCATACGAGAAGCCATCTACCCAGAGTGGATCGCTAACCCGGTACTAGTAAAGAAGGCTAATGGGAAGTGGCGAACATGCATTGACTTCTCCAACTTAAATGACGCTTGCCCCAAGGATTGCTTCCCACTCCCCCGAATCGATCAGCTGGTGGACAACACAGCCGGGCACGAACTCTTATCTTTTATGGACGCATACTCAGGATATGACCAAATTCCTATGCACGCCCCCGATCAAGACCACACTAGTTTCATCACTGACCGGGGATTGTACTGCTATAGAGTAATGCCTTTCGGACTTAAAAACGCTGGAGCTACCTATCAGCGCCTCGTCAACAAGATGTTTGCGGAACTGATAGGACGAACTATGGAGGTTTATGTGGATGACATGCTAGTAAAATCAAGGAAAGCCAACGATCACGTAAGCCACCTGAGCGAGATGTTTCAAGTACTTCGCCAATATGGAATGAAGCTGAATCCTCTGAAGTGCTCATTCGGAGTATCATCGGGAAAGTTCTTGGGATTCATCGTCCATGCCAGGAGGATTGAAGCAAATCCCGAACAAGTCCGAGCTCTGAGAGATATCAGGATACCTTCCACTCGAAGAGAAATGCAAAGCCTAAATGGGAAAGTGGCCACCATAAGCAGATTCATCTCTAAAGCGACTGATAAGTGCATCCCTTTCTTCGAAGCTCTAAAGAAAGACAAAGGAAAGTTCGAATGGATTGACGATTACTTAACAGCCTTCCTCAACCTAATCGAACACC
Organism: Allium cepa; assembly: GCA_030765085.1. Lineage (NCBI taxonomy): Eukaryota > Viridiplantae > Streptophyta > Magnoliopsida > Asparagales > Amaryllidaceae > Allium > Allium cepa. The sequence goes on from CM060928.1 coordinate 270,163,963, forward strand.
TCTAGAGACCACCAGTATTCTCAACTCCAAACGAAGGCGAAGAGCTATACCTATACCTTGCTGTGTCGTCTCATGCTCTCAGCGCCGCTTTGGTGAGAGAAGACAACCGCGCACAGCGGCCAGTATACTTTGTGAGCAAGAGGTTTACGGGGGTAGAAGCCAGATATCCTAAACTTGAGAAGCTAGCATACTGTTTACTAATCACATCACGGAAACTTCGACACTTTTTCCAATCTCATTCCATCAGAGTTCTAACTGATCAACCGATAAGGCAGGTACTCCATCGTCCCGACACTTCTGGGCGACTACTTAAATGGTGCATTGAACTGAGTCAATATGATATCACCTACCATCCTCGCACCGCCATCAAGGGACAATCCTTGGCCGATTTCATTATCGAATTCACTACCAACAAAGATAAAGAGCAATCTGAAATAGCAGAAGACATCAAGTGGAATCTCTTTGTGGATGGAGCATCAAACAAACAAGGCTCGGGGAAAGATATTGTAATAATCACTCCTGGGGGAAGGAATCTACATTATGCTCTAAGGTTGGAATTCGCTGCCACTAACAACGATGCATAGTATGAAGCAGTAATAGCTGGATTAGAACTGGCCTTAGAGATTGGATAGTTCTCTATGTCTTCATAGTGATTCGCAACTTATTGTAAATCAAATACTAGGAGAATTTCAGGCTCGAGGAGAATGACTCACAGCATATCTAAAGAAGACCAAGCAGCTACTCGATCAATTGGATCACTATTTGATCAAACACATTCCTCGAGAAGAGAACCAAGAGGCTGACGAACTGGAAAAGCAAGCTAGCATGAGAGACGACACCATTTCCGGAACAGTAGCCATCTCAAAGCAACTAACCCCGAGTTTCGAACAAGTGAATCTGATAGCTGCAATCGAAGAGGAAACTTAGATGACTCCCATCCGAAAATTCTTACAAGATGGCACACTGCCCGATGGGCGTAACGAAGTCAAGAAAATCTTGAGGAGAGCTTCCCGCTACACAATACAAGGAGGCATCCTCTATCGGCGCGGCTTCTCTAACCCCTTATTAAGGTGTGTCGCTGGAAGGGAAGCCAAGGAAATCTTATCAAACATCCATCAAGGAAGCTGCGGAGATCACACTGGAGGGCTGACTCTGGCAAAGAAGATACTCCGATATGGGTATTTCTGGCCTAATTTGAACAAAGACGCCTTAGACTTCGTCAAAAAATGTGACAGATGTCAGAAGTTTGCTAAGATTCCTCGACTACCAACAAATGAGATCAATCAAATGATCAGCCCTTGGCCCTTTGCAGTATGGGGAGTTGACTTGATTGGCGAACTGCCGGTGGGCCGAGGCGGAGCAAATATGCTATAGTGGCAGTCCACTATTTCACTAAATGGGTGGAAGCGGAACCTCTAAATAAAATATCCTCGGCAAAAGTTATTAACTTCTTGATCAAAAATGTTTTTCATGTAGGTACGGGGTTCCACTCAAAATCATATCGGACAATGGACTTCAGTTTGACAGCGAATAGTTCGCCGACTGGTGCCAAAAGCACGGAATTCACAAAAGCTTCTCATCTGTAGCTTACCCCCAGGAAAACGGACAAGTCGAAGCTGTCAACAAAATTCTCAAAACTCTAATCAAGAAGAAACTTGAAAAGTCAAAAGGCGCTTGGATGGATGAAATTCCTACGGCACTTCGGTCCTACCGCACATCTTTCAGAACATCAACGGGGCATACTCCTTTCTCTTTGGCATACGGATCGGAGGCCATGCTCCCAGTCGAAACTGTAGTACCTTCCCACCGTAGGATCCACTATAACCCAGAAGAGAACGAAGAACTCCTTCACATGTCTTTGGATCTAATTGAAGAGAGAAGAAATGATGCAGAACTCAAAGCAGCAGCTCACAAGCAAAAAGTGGCAGCACAATACAACTCCAAAGTCAAGCATCGTAGCTTACAAGAAGGAGATCTTGTCCTCAAGCGAGTCTTCTCGCGCCCCGGAGCACTAGATCCAATCTGGGATGGACCATTTGTAATTCATAAAGATCTCTACAACGGAGCTTATATTTTGTCAACAGTGGACGAAGAGGTGTTCCAGAGGGCATGGAACATCCAACACCATCGTCGATACTTTTCTTAACTTGTACTGCCCTATGAAGTGAATTAACCAAGAGAATCAGTGGACGTAGGCATTTTCGTGCCGAACCACTTTAAAAACTTGTCTCTTTTTTAACTCGTTCCTTTATGTCGTGGCTGCTTGTTAACTTTATCCTTTTCTGTTGAACAAAATACTGTGTAATGGCATTTCCATTCAAGACACATCACAGCGCGACTTCACCTGGACAAGACCTAACAGGTACTATACGAATCTATGCCCTCGCCAATGGGACACTTTTGCTCCAGCATCCCTCTGCTGCGGGTTAACTCATTGCTCGCGATCGACCCTTAAAGCCAACTGTAATGAGCCGATTATAAGCCACCGAGTAGGCCGACTATAGCCTAGGCAGCTCATTACGGTGTTCGGCTCGCCGGCAACTGAGAACCTACTTTAAACCCCAACATAAGGCGTGGCCAGCCAGGGGTAGTTCACAGTTGACGATCGGCACCCACGCTAGCCGGCCATGGTAAATCAAATAATACCCACGATTACGGGCCATAATGGCTCGGGTAGTTGCTGTGCGAGATCTCGGCTCTTAGTGTCTTAAGTACGACTGTGGTAAAAAAGAGGAACTCCCCGCGGAGGCGTAAGATGGGTGACAAATGTCTCCAAGACCCACAGCTAGGGAAAGTGACTACAAAACCCTTTTGCCACGAACTTAAGCACATCGCAGGCCTTCCGTGATTGGAAGTTTTACTATTTCTTATATTTCTGTTTTATTTAAAATCTTTCCTTCTATCCTCTATAACGATCCCTAAAGTACAGGACATGAAATAGGAGACGCTCACTAATGGGGACAGGAACTCACAATTAGATGACAGGTCACTCAGCTGCATTCCATACTCAGTCATACAAAGCATTCAAAGCAACCGTCTACAACTAAAACATGAAGGGCGGTACTTTCTTCTTTTGTATATGAATACGTAACTATAATTTATTTGCACATCACACTAATATTGCAAGATATGAAATTATGTTTTAAGCAAAAACTTGACATCAAACACAATAAAATCACGGGCGTGTGCACAGCTGTATTTCTTGTGCAACACACCAAAATGACAAAAGCATTCAAATATGACAGAATCAGCCTAAGTTTGAAATTACATAGTAAAGTCGTTTGTTACCAATAACACAATTACAGCTTAAAGGTTAAACGAATGTTTTGGGACTGACATAGGCAGCAATGTTAAACAAACCAAAAGATATCCAGATCAAATCAAGGAATCAGCTGCGTCGGAGCTTTACCTCTATCCCATTGGCCCTCCGAGAACTCCTCGACCGCGGGATTGGAACTCTCAACATGTTAACTAGAGGTGGTTTATGCTTCATAGGTCCCGCCTGTCCGATTCGGGAGAGAATCCATTAATAGTCATAAAACAATAAGCAGTCAAGTTACGAGAAGCTAAAAAGGTAGACTTACCAGCATCCGCTCCTTGATCATCATCCTCTAACTGCACACCAACCTCCTCAACAGCAAGTAGCCGCATACCCTCTTTCACTGCCGCTTTCTCTTCCTTGGTGAATTGAGACGTGACCACATCCATTCTAAAGGCCATGTCACCCTTCCTATCTGCATTGGCTTTAGCCTCCTCCAGGTCCCTGAGATAAATCCTGGCCATGACTCGGGGATAATCATCTATCCAAGATAAGTTGCCCTGTTTCCAAGTGCGAAAGTATATGTCCTGAAGCATCTCATCCATTATCCCCTCATTCTCCTCGAACTCCCTTATTCGGTCCTCAGAAGCCAACAACTTTACAGTAGCAGCATCCCTCTCCGATTGGTATCGCGAGCAGTCAGCCTGAAGGGATTTCCTCATTGCCTCCATCTCCTCCTTCAGCTTGGTTTGAGTAAGCTCTGGGGCTTCAAGTTTCCCGGATAACTCCTGTACCCGCTCGAGATCCGCTTTCCGGACCTCATCCACCATTGCGATAGCCATATCAATCCGTCCCTTACAAGCAGCCTCCATTTTTCGTAACTCTGCTCGACTGGCCTTTTCCAGGGTTTCCTTTAGTTGTCTTAAGGCGACCTCATGTTGAGAGATCTAGATGGCCTGATCAGCAAGTTGTTTGGCCTGGTCGAAAACCATTAGCCGCAATCGAATGTTAGCACTCCCAATTTCTTCTCCAGCCTTGACCAGTCGGGCATGATGCCCCATCAGCTTTCTGGTTTCCTCAGCAACCCGATCAATATTTGCCTTAGCTTCGTCCCCCAAAGTTACAACCCGAGTGGTAAGCAAATCAAGGTCTAGAGACTTAGCTTCATCCAATACTCTTACCATAGGATTATGAGGAAGAAAGTGCTCACCGATAGCCTCATCAAAGGTAATATCACAAGAACCCGGGTCCAATTCCGGATGACCTGCAAACGGATTATGAGCCAAGCCAGGATGGCCTATCCGGGTAACGGTAGGATTTCAAACGAGTGCGGAGAAGGTATAAATTCAGTATTATTCTTCGTGGTATCCCGAAGAGGCTGAGTTGGGGACTGAGGACCAGGTGAGGATTCAAATAAGGAACGACTCCTCTTCTTCCTTTGGATATCCTCCTCGATAACTCCAAGAAGAGGGCAGTAGCCGACTACGTCTCTAGGGCGGTCAGTCGGAGGCTTTGGTTTAGTAGAAGCCTTGAGAAGTTTGTATTGTTCAAGACGGTGCCGGACATCTGATGTCTTGGCCGCCTTACCCACTTCTGGGATAAAAACCAAGCGTTACAAACAGACATTGAACTATAATTCAAGAAATATATCAAGTTAGGAAGAGTAAAGAGATGCTTTTTCCATACAAACCTTGGGGAGGAGTAGGATACTGCAATAAGTCCTGGATCTCATTCCAGAACGGGTGCTGAGCAAAAAATATTCCTAAATCCTTATCATAAATTGAGTCTGCAGGAGTCAAAAATTCACCTTGAATCGCAGGAATTGCCTCAGCTGAAGCACTCTTGGAAGATGAATCGGCGCCAGTCTCGGCCTTGTCAGCTTTCTTAGACTTCTCCACTAAAGTCGATCCTTCCTCCAACCCTTCAAAAGCTAGGCGGAAAGCATCATCCATCCACTCCTGGATCACACCTGCTTGCTTAGAAGACAAAGCCCTAATACCATCGCCACTTTGTCCGTCACCACCATCATCGCTATGACCATCACCATCACCTTCTCCACCACTTCCACTCTCCACCTCACCTCCTTCATCCTCACCTCTTTCCTCCTCCACATCTTCCTACTCCGGGATGTCTGGACATGTGCTGGGGGAGGGTCCATCGGGCTTCTTAAGTTTCTTCCCCCCGGCAATTGGATGTTTCAAAAAGGGTTTCCTTTTGCCGCTCTTCACTGTAGCCCCTCCTTTAGCTTTGGCGGCCCTCTCCTCAGCCGTGTCTCTTTGCTTGACCACAGACTGGCATGGCAGAATCAAGTTGATCCCGAAAAGAATAGCATTCCTGATCAAATAACAAGCTGCCCTCTCTTTTTTCAAAATGGCTTCTATTTCTGCAGCCATCTGAACCAGACGATCGTTCTCTACAACCGCAAAGCCATCTGTCGCTAGAAAGAAATAAAGCACATAAGGAGGAGCATTGTAAAGAATGGAAATTATACATGAGATTCAACTTACAGCCAGAAGTGAAGTGGTGGAAAGAAACAAAGTCATCCTTGACAAAAAACCATTCCTTCTTGAGCATGCTAAATTTTGAATATAAGTCCAGGACTGGCTTGAAAGATACGGCCGATTCTAAGCTAATATATGGAGACCCCTTCTTGTAGCCTCTCAAATTGTACAGGTACCTGATCTCCCAGTTGGAAGGGGACGCCCATATTTTCTCTGGAAGATAATGAACAGACTCACCAAGATGGCATAAGAGTTGGGCTGAAGCTGGAAAGGGGCCACCTTCAAGTATGTGATGAAGCTGACTATCCAAGCGTTGATCGGAGGAATGGCTCCACACATGCAGTGATATCTACTATAAGCAAAATATCCTTCAGGGGGGTTATACGGCATCACTCCTTTCCCTGGAAACATCATATGCGCTCTGTCAATCCTAAAGGATCTAGATATAACGTCAAGCTGCTCATCTTTGATGGAGCTGGGAAAGCAGTCAGGCGGTGAGTCCAAGAGCTCCTGAGGGCCGTACCCATCTACTAATGATCTCGGGGACGGTCCATGTCGTTCTGGCTCTGACTGAACCGGCGACACTATGGAGGATTCTCCTTTGTCCTTGGATTTCTTCTTATCAGAGCGAGTTTCTACTTTATGAGACATTATCTGCAACACGAGAAAGCATGTCGTTAGAGCCAGGAATATAGAGATATAAAACAAACAAGTACATACAATCTGGAATCTCATTCATAATTCAAAGCACAAAATTTTCATTCGGTGGTTCAAGTCTAAAAAATCATTCGGCACTCACACTCCCTAAAGTTCATTCGGTAGTTCAAGTATAAAGTTTATTCGGCAGAAGAAAGCCTCACCTGGTCCGGCAGTAAAATCTGGTTCGGTGATAAGATTGATTCGGCAGACAGAAGTGTGGTTCGGCTATTTCAAACAGTAAAGAATAACAGAGGCGTGAAGCCCATACTTATAGGCGAGCATAGGATGACCGAACCAACTGGTTCGGCCCTTGGGCCGAATGAAAGTGTCCAAACCGAATGATCTCAAAAAAAGCGCGACATATGCAGGCATATGCCCCACTTTGGGGGGAAATTTTGGGTGTATTCTCACCACCGGACCATGGCACGACCGAACCAAGGCACGACCGAACCAAATCATCCTCCTCCCACTACCGAACTAGATCACGCTCCTCCCACTATGAACCAAATCACCCTCCTCCCACTACCGAACCAGATCACGCTCCTCCCACTACCGGACCAGATCACGCTCCTCCCACCACCGGACCAGATCACGCTCCTCCAACCACAGGACCAGATCACGCTCCTCCCACTACCGGACCAGATCATGCTCCTCCCACTACCGGACCAATCCACGCTCCACTCACCACCGGACCAACGCATGCTCTACTCACCACCGGATCAATGCTACTGAACCGAAACAAAGAAGGCACCACCGAACCAAAGCGAGGATGGCACTACCGAACTGAAACATTACCGAACCAACATTGCCAGGCCGGGTCACGTCAGCCCAGGCCCACCAGTAGCTATATACATCCAATACCCCTACCCCCAGCCTCACTCTATAAATAGAGGGGTATGGGTACAACAATGGAGGACGGTTTTCAGAGCTCAAGCACGGATAGAACTTTCAAACAACTTTCATACACTTGTGATAAAAGCTTTGTACTTCTAATCTGAACAGTGAAAGAGAATAACATATAAGTGGACGTAGGCACATTCTGGCTGAACCACTATAAATCTGTGTGTCTTTTACAGTTTAGTCCCTCCTTTTTACATATTTGCATGAATCACCCAAATCACTAAGAACAACATAAAATCGACTAATTCGTACGACTTGGAGGTGTTTGCCCATTTTTCATGCAAACATACTTCAAAGCCTTAATCCCTAAAACTGAACATCCTATTAATGTAGTTGACTTTAGGTCTATTGCCTGCTGTAACATAACCTACAAGTGTACATCCAAAATTATTGCTTCCAGATTAAGGTATGTCCTACCATCTCTGTGACACCCGAAGACCCACATTAACAAACAGTATTACTGGGTAATACTGTATGCTAGTGTAGAGAATGTGGCTGGTTAGGAGCAACCATCTATAGTCTAGTCTTAAATATCAATCGAATACGTCGAATAGTGCTCTACATATTTTTCCTCTAAAGTGGATCGACATATCCAATAAATGCTGAATACAAAACTACAGGTGGCTATAGGATTCATCAGAATAAAATACAACAACCCCAATGCATAACACATCATAGAACATCAAACAGATACACACACACACACACATACAATACAAATAATACATCATAAATGGTATGACGACCATGATATACACACGAGTCAAAACAATATACATATCAGAGTAGTGACGAAAAGACAATACAAAAGCTATATCAAAAAGGTGATAGCAAAATGAGTCCATGCGGAAGCAGAATAGGCTGAGTCCAAATGCACCTAACCTGAAACACCCTGGTCTGACCCAAGTATAAAAATACACGGGTCAGTCTAGCTAAATATATCGGCTTATAAGGATAAGCAATAATAGATGCATAAGGATGAGGGTAATGTTCTTCTTGAACAAGAAGGAACAATACAGAGTATAAGCATGAGTACAAGTATGGTATGGTTACTTTAAGTGATGGAATGATATCACTTACACAACATATAATCTCAAAATAGATAAGACAATCCATAAGACGCTAAATATAGCAAGCCTCGTATCATTGGCCCATCACAGATCATCAATAGTGGTTTAGGGAAAATATAACTCCTAAAAAGGAGAAATCCCAAACCCTCCATATTGGAAAACTCAAAGAAATCTCAAAGAAATCACCATATACGCCATAAGGCAATCAAATATAAATCTCCCACATAGGAGACTATAATCCCAAATAAATGCCACAAGGCAAATCTCATATAATAACGCCAATAGGTAAATCTCAAATAATATGGCAACAGGAAAATCTCAAATAACGCAGTGTAGGCAATTCAAATCTCAAAAATAGAACTCGCAATAGTTTAAATTCCTGAGAGGTAATCGCCATAAATATATATCATATGGTTCAAAGGACCAATTCCGGAAAGGGGCGATACACTAGGGAAAGTAGTTAAAGAAATCATCTCAAAATTGTTTGCACGTGCATGTGGTCGAAGCCTTGCCAAGTACTGTTATCTCAATAGGCACCTCGTCGGAAGGCAAAACGTCGTAATGAAAAATACGCCGCGAATATGCCACAATGACAAATTCGCGCGAAGGCAAAAATTCATAATGACAAATACGCCGCAATGGCAAACATCTCGAAGACAAATATGCCGCAACAGCAAACGCCGCAATGGCAATGACCCAAAGGTCCAGTACTGGCACGCCGTAATGAAAAACGTGTCACAAACTCTCAGAGTGTTAATGTGTGTCCCATACCACACTGAATGGTTTACTAACGACTAGTATATTTCACACTCAAAGTAGTAAAAAGTTTACCTCATCTCATCGGTAAACTCGATCCGAAGGTCAAAATGATCAAACGGACAAGTTGAAAATTAATCGGTAAGATAAATGCACGTGTCCCATACCACTTGTTTTACCAAATCATTCAATTCTCCTTCTCATTTGCTCGAGCAGCGCAAAAACATGTATATATATAAAATAATTTACTTGAGAAAACAAGCTTTTAAAAGCAATTTCCAAAATCGATTTGAAACCCATATTTGAAAATTCCCTTATTGCAGAGAATAAATAGATTTTACATTTGAAAATACTTCAAAATATTATATAATAATTATTTTGAAATGCCCATTAATTTTAAAAATTATTGCAAAAAGATTCGGAGAAAACCGTGCTTGTAAACGAATAAAAACAAGGAAAATTACTCAAACCGATATTCGAATTTAAATTCAAATTAAATTCAAAACAATTCAAAATTTGAATTTTAAAATCTCTAAAATTTGGCTAGTCTATCGAAAGACATCATGGCCTATAATCATCATAAAAAACATCACGAATATCATTGGAAAATGAAGCAAAATAAAATTGGAAACGTCGAAATAAAAGAGGAGAACAAGGCAAAGCTTTGCTTTGCCAGGTCGAACTTGAGGTCAACATGGAGAATGGAAGTCGACCTAGCCTACGAACCTTTTCCAGTTCGATTTCCAGGGTTTTTGTTCAACTTCTAGAACAAATTTCGACTTGCAAACGATATTATTTTTGAACCAAAATTTACAAAGATGGAGTTCAACATGCAGGCTATCAAATGCAAGAAATTCGGTAACATTTCGTTGCTGGAATAAAAAATTTATAAAATCTCAAAGATGCAACAGAAAGTGATTATAAACAGGGAAAATTCTACTACAGGACATAACGAACAGGAGTTAAAAAAAATTTCACTGTTTCAAGCTTTTGCACTTTTGTTTTTGCTAGATTTTGAGCTAGTACAACTCACCTTGCCGTAGAGAAGGTAAAATCTTGAATTTATTTAGAAAGAGGCAAGCTTTGAAGAGATTGTAGCTTCAAATAACCTGTACAAACTAAAAACAGTACATGCAAAAAAGTTTTACAGTAAATTAGAAAAACCCATTCTCAAGCTAGGAATTGATGAAATAGTAAGGTTTGGTATTAGATTACCTTTTTATTTACTCTCTAGATTGCAAAAGATTTTAATTTACAAAACCAATTGAAGGAATTGGCCTGAATTTGCTATATGGAGGAGTGGGTTTCTATTTCTCATTTTCTGGTTTTGAGATGGAAGAAAGTGAAGAATAGAACGTACACGTGATTTCTGTTTCTCACTTTCTCGATATTTTCCTAAGTGCTAATGGGCTTTGGACCCATTAGTTAAAAAGAAAATAAATAGCCTATAGGTTAATTAAATAACACTTAACCAAAACATATGCATATATCACTTATACACAAAAACAAAAATGCATTTTCTCTCAAGTTTTACAGAAGAAAAATTTGTAAACTTGTATACTTACAAAATAAAACATTTTCTATCATATAAAAAGATTAATTTATATTTTAAAAACATTTTTATTATTAAAATCCTTTATCTCACAATAACACAAAATTTTCACTAAACAAATGTAAAAGTTTACTTTTTAACTTCTAAAATTCAACAAAAACTCATTTTCTCATGTAGAAAAATATTACAAACCATTTTTAACTCGAACTTACTGTTAAAACACATTTCTAAACCAATTTCCATTTTTTTAAACAAACAACCTTTAGAATCTCATACTTCTTTATAAAAAATTATTAAAAAAAGTAATTGGCAATAATTAATATACTTATTGCATTTTCCTTAGATAAAACCCATTTTCCAATCATTATTAAACCAAATTACTAAAATAAAGTTCCAAATTTTATTTTTCTCATTTTATTTTCAAAATTCAATGTTTAGTCCAAATAAAAAATTAAATTTCCAATTTTATTCTAATTTACAATATTAAATTATAACTACCGTTTTAATTCAATATTAACAGGTAATCTCCAAAACTAGGGTTGTTACGGACTCCCCTTAACAAAATTGCATCCATGCAATTTCTAGAGAAGTGTTTATATTCAACATAATTATTTCATCAATCAAAGGAAGAAGATAAGCTCAAGTTTTAAAAATTTCACCCTCAACACAAGATGATTGAAAACCAAGAAAAGATTGCTCGATTAATTCTATGGGTTTCCAAGTAGAATTACTAGGATTTGCGGACCACTAAATTTCTCCGTGCAATATATCCCTAATTCAAAGGCGTTTCATCTTTGAAGCAAAGCACGGATAGGATGTTATGCAATAGAAAAATTGGGTGAGATCGATTCTTAATAAGCTTCACGAATAGAATCGGGACTTAGTCACAACTTTATCCCAAACTCCAATCCACAAGATGATAACCGATACGACTTTTCGTATAACACTACGAAGAGAGTAATATCGATATTAGATTTGACAACTATTATGATAAGAAAACCCAATAAGAGGTAGGTAGTTTTCTCACAATACCATGAAACTGATACGACTGCATAAATGCAAGTCGTAAAATAATTGCACAAAGGCAAGTTAAGACTCAAGGAATAGATTCTTAAACTCTTTCTTGCTACTAATATTCTTAAAGTATTCCAACCCATTATCTTCAAGATTTAAAATTCTAAATTTTCAAAACTTAAAAATTTCCAAAGTTTCTTACTTAGATTTTAAATTTAAATTCATTACTCTTCATTGGAGTAAATAAAGTTTAAGTTGTTCTTACTTAGATTTTCTAAGTAATCGATGGAGTCTCTTTTGTATGGAGGCCATATACAATATTACTAAAAATGATTTATATAATATACATCGACCATTAGGTTGGAAACACAAAATATACCATCATTTAAAATTAATCCAAAAACCTACCTTTCTTTTTAGCATGTTAAAGTGAGTTTGCACAAAAATATATATTATTTTGGCAAAAAATATAGTGCAAATATCCTCTTTCACTAGTACTTAATTCAAATAGATGATAATAGTTCAAGTTCATAAGTAAGAAGTACTATACTTAACTATTAAGGGGAAATAGATCGATTTTATTTTGGACCTGCTGTAAAAAAGACATATTTTGACCCGGCAAACAACCAATATGGAAAATTGTATAAAATGAAAGTTGTTCCACTAAGTCTAAGCTTTCCATAAATATAAAGATTATCAAAATCAAATTTACGGTTTGAAAGTAATGTTAAATTTACTTTTAGCTTAAATCTTAGAGAATTTTGTAATAGGAAAGAACTGCCTATCCACTTTCAAACCCATTTTGACTCAGTAAAAGCAAAATCTTTTAAAGTGGTACAATAAAACTTTATAACTTACTGAAAGCTCTTTAACTTGAAAAAAGATTGAACTCATTTTGAGTTATAAATCTCAAGTTACAGTTGTTTTAGTACGGCACTTTTCCAAACAAAATTTCAGCTTTTAAATCAATTTAAAATTCGAAATTCCCAAACCATTTTAAATTTCAAACTGCATTTTCAACAAGTTTTTTGCTAAATCATTTATTAAATGATTTTCTTTTTCCTTGTAAAGCAAGACATACAAAATTATGATCAATTTTATGTAATCATCATAAAACATTTTATTTAGTGAAAATATTTTCATTACTTTCCAAAATCTAGCTTTAAAAACAATTAACTATGAAAACTCATTTTGGAAGAGATAACTAATCTCTTTCATTATCAAGAGATGATTATTGATTATCCACCCAAAATAAATTTTTGGGATACACAAACATACACACATAAAGTTTAAAATTGTTCTCACAATTTAAAATGATTATACTACATGAATTGTTTATTTATCAAAACAATCCAAATTCACATTTCCACTTGTCCCAAAAATTAAATTTCTGTCTAGTTATCAACATAAAACAGGTTAAAGTTGATAATTAATTTAAACTTGTTTTCAAAAGAATTTAGCAATTTCAAACCCACAAATTTTAATATCATTTAAGTTTAAAAAAAACTAGCTCACAAATTTATACTAATTGTTCTAAACTAACACTTTTTTGTTTTCTCTTAAGCTAGGGTTTTGTATCTATCCTCTACTATTACTCAAATAACTAGGTGCCAAAACAAATTTTTATAGTCATCATTACTAACTTGTACTAAAATATTCAATTAATATTTTAGTTTTCAAACCAAAGTATTCTTTTATCTTAAATACATCATTTTATTAATCAAAGCATCAAATGATATTTTCTTCTAATTAAGACATCCCCTTAATTAGAATTATTCACTTTTACTTACCCAAATTACCATATTTTCAATTTCTCAAATTTCAAATAATATAGGGGTATTTCCTTGCCATTGATTTATAGTGAATAACCTCATTGATTGGCTGCCGAGTTGATCAAATGATCAAAACTGCCTCGCCACTCATACAACACTCACTATGGTCAATGGTTTCATTAGACATTTAAAATAAAAATTAATACTCCACCATATTAGTTATTTTCAACTTTACTTATTAAAACTCAATTTACCATGTCTGACTATCTCATCACAGTGTTTAGGAAATTCCTATCGATAATGTTGGTCAAATGCATCGACCAAAATTCTTAAGGCACTAGATGGACAACCCAACGCAAAATTTCATTTTCTTTAAAAGGAAATGCCTCGTGTATATAATACTCAAAATATTCTTTGTTTTTCCCAAAAACAAAGTCCAATTTCTCTTAGAAACAAATCTTTAATTTTTGAAAAAATTTGAAAACACAATTTAAAACTTATTCTCAAAATCAAGGAATACAAATAGAGCTCATCGAGATACTCCTAGAATACTCGATCCTTAGGATTGATGGAATAGACTAGAGTGTCCATTATTCCGATGGTATAATGAACCAATCTCAAGACTCATAACGAGTGCTGAATGCGGTAAGAGTAACACTATCTTCCATGACTCGTAGCTCATGAAAAATCGATGTAGGATCAAGCTGAAGAATGACCCTGGTTCCAAAGAATAGATTAAACAGAGAAGTAAGATATAAAAGCAAGGGTAAATATCTTCTCAAATGAGGAGAAGTAACATTAACAACAAATCATTACTTCGAGTGAAGTAACATCACAAAGTATATCAACAATTAAGTATCCAAAGAGGATATCTCAAAAAGGGGTAAGAATGGCAATATCAAATAAATTCAATAAACCACCTCGTTTCTTTAGTGAACATTCTAGTGGAAGGATGACCGAAGGAATAAGAATTTTAAAAGAGGATAGCACAGTACTCGATTTCTCGATTGGGTGACCAACCTGAACGGACTCACAGAAATCAACAGAGTGACAATCACTGGAATTCGAGATATATCATTAACATCTCGAAACTCAGGAGTGAATATAGAGACTTGGGAATCATCGTCAACATTCCGAAGGATAAGAAGTAACAAATCAACCGAATAAGGATACCTAATATAGGATTCTTTAAATCACAGAATGTGGCTTAATAATAGGCAAGCCATTTCATCTCAAACAATCCATACTCTAGATAGAAAATGGTGTGCTAATTCGCACAAAAAAATAAGCTACAAGGAACAATTCCAAAATCCTTAAACTTCATACCAAATATTGTAGATCCCCTCAATAGGATTCGCAATCCTCAAAGAAACCATAAGATAAGAACATCAAAAAACATCAACAAACTCCTCCAATACGGATGGGTGTCAAGCACCTGTATTGAAGAGTACTCGAACAAAACAATCACGATTAGGATTACTCCTAAGATAAGATGTCATCAATTCTATTTTTGGAATACTACATAATAAAAATATTCCTAGACATATCCCAAATTTCAATCTCAAAGGACACGATGAGATAAAGGATATGATGATTAAGAGATTTGTAACATTTGTACTATACTTGGATATATCATAATATATGCTTATGTTCTGTGTTTATCCTATTTTTTCTGAACTCAGCTCTGATACTAAGCTGTGACACCCCACCCCAATACCCATATTAACAAAGAGTATTACTAGGTATTACTGTCTGCTAATGCAGAGAATAGGGCTGGTTAGGAGCGACCATCTATATTCTTGTCTTAAATATCTATTGAAAACATCGATTCGTGCTCTATATTTTTTCCCTCTCAAGTGGATCGACATATCCAATAAATGCTTAATACATAACTACAGGTAGCTGTAGGATCTATCAGAACAAAATACAACAACTCAAATGCATAACACATCACAGAACAGTAAACAAATATACATATACACACACACATATATACTGATACATCCCAATACAATACAAATAATACATCATAAGTGGTATGACGACCATAATATACACACGAGTAAAAGCAATATACATACCAGAGTAGCAACGAAAAGACAATACAAAAGCAATATCAAAAAGGTTATAGCAAAATGAGCCCATGCGGAAGCAAAATAGGCTAAGTCCAAATGTATCTAACCTAAAACACCTCGGTCTGACCCGAGTATAAAATACACAGGTCGGTCTAGCTAAACATATCAGTTTATAAAGATAAGCAACAATAGATGCATAAGGATAAGGGTAATGTTCTTCTTAAACAAGAAGGAACAATACTGTGTATAAGCATGGTATGGTTACTTTAAGTGATGGAATGATATCACTTACACAACATATAATCGCAAAAGAGATAAGACAATCCATAAAACGCTACATATAGCAAGCCTTATACCATCGGCCTATCACAAATCATCAATAGTTGTTTAAGGAAAATATAACTCATAAAAAGGAGAAATCACAAACCCATTATATTAGCGAGCTTAAAGAAATCTCAAAGAAATTACCAACTTAACATATGCCATAAAGAAGTTAAATATAAATCTCCCACGTAGGAGACTATAATCCCAAATAAACGCCAAAGGCAAATCTCATATAATACCGCTAATAGGTAAATCTCAAATAATACGCCCAAAGGCAAATCTCAAATAACACCAGTATAGGCAATTCAAATCTAAAAAATATAACTCCCAAGAGTTCAAATTCGCGAAAGGTAATCGCCACAAATATATATTGAATGGTCCAAAGGACCAATTTCGGAAAGGGGCGATGCACTAGGGAAAATAGTCAAAGAAATCATCTCAAAAGTGTTTGCACGTGCATGTGGCCGAAGCCTTGCCAAGTACTGTTATCTCAATTCGGTACCTCAACCGAAGGCAAAACGCCATAATGAAAAATACGCCGCAATGGAAAATACGCCGCAATGGAAAATACGCCACAATGGCAAACGTCTCGAAGACAAATACGCCGCAACGGCAATAACCCGAAGGTCCAGTACTGGCATGCCGCAATGGCAAACATGTCACAAACTTTCAGATAGGAACCCGAACAGTGTTAATATGTGTCTCATACCATACGTTCGCGTTAAATGGTTTACTAATCGCTAGTAAATTTCACACTCAAAGCACTAAAAAGTTTACCACATCTCATCGGTAAACTCAACCCGAAGGTCAAAACGGTCAAACCGAAAAGTTGGGAATTAACCAATAAGATAAATGCAAATATCCTATGCCACATGTCTTACCAAATCATTTAATTCTCCTTCTCACTCGCTCGAATTGTGAAAAAATGTATATTATATATATAAAATAATTTACTTGAGAAAACAAGCTTTTAAAACCAATTTCCGAAATCGATTTGAAAACTCATATTTCAAAATTCCCTTATTATAGAGAATAAATAGATTTTACACTTTAAAATACTTCAAAATATTATATGACAACTATTTTGAAATGCCCATTAATTTAAAAAATTATTTCAAAAAGAATAAGAGATAAACGTGCTCGAAAACGAAAATAAATAAAGAAAATCACTCAAATCAATAATCGAATTTAAATTCAAAATAATTCAAAATTATAATTTTAAAATCTCCAAAATTTGGCTAGTCTATTGATAGATATCATGGCCTATGATCATCGTGAAAACATCATGAAAATAGCTGGAAAATGAAGCAAAAGAAAGTCGGAAACATCTAAACAAATGAGGAGAACTAGGCTAAACTTTGCCTTTGCCAGGTCGACCTTGAGGTCGACATGGAGGTCGACCGTACGATCGAGCTAGGACCCACTGGGTCAACCTACATGTCGACCCAGGGAGGATGGAAGTCGACCTAGCCTACGAACTTTTTCCAATTTAATTTCCAGGGTTTTTGTTGAACTTCTAGAGCAAATTTCGACATGCAAACGACAGTATTTTTCAGCCAAAATTTATAGAGATGGAATTCAAAATGCATGCTATCAAATGCAAGAAATCTGGCAGCATTTCGTTACTAGAATCAAAAGTTATAAAATCTCAAAGTGCAACAGAAACTGATTATAAACATGGAAAATTCAACTACAGGAAATAACGAATAGAAGCTAATTTTTTTTCACAATTTCAAGCTTTTGCACTTTTTTTTTTGCTAGATCATGAGCTTATACAACTCACCTTGCTGTAGAGAATGTAAAAGCTTGAATTTATTTGGAAAGAGGCAAGCTTTGAAGAGATTCTAGCTTCAAATAACCTGTACACTCTTAAAACAGTACATGAAAAACAAGTTTAACAGTAAATTAGAAAAACCCATCTCTCAAGCTAGGAATTGATGAAATGGTAGGGTTTGGAATTAGATTATCTTTTTATTTACTCTCTAGATTGCAAAAGATTTTAATTTGCAAAACAAATTGAAGGAATTGGCCTGAATTTGCTACATGGAGCAGTGGAGCAGTAGGTTTCTATTTCTCATTTTCTGGTTTTGAGAAGGAAGAAAGTGAAGAATAGAACGTACAAGTAACTTTCTCAATATTCGCCTGAGTGCTAATGGGCTTTGGACCCATTAGTTAAAAAGAAAATAAATAGACTATAGGTTAATTAAACAACACTTAACTAAAATATGTGCATGTATCACTTAATTATACACCCAAAAAAAAAAAGGATTTTCTCTCAAGTTTTACAAAAGAAAAATTTGTAAACTTGTATACTTACAAAATAAAACATTTTCTATCATATAAAAAGATTAATTTATATTTTAAAAAAAATTATTATTAAATTCCTTTATCTCACAATAACACAAAATTTTCACCAGATAAATATAAAAGTCTACATTTAAACTTTTGAAATTCAACAAAAAATCATTTTCTCACTTAGAAAAATATTAGAAACCATTTTTAATTCGAATTTACAGTTAAAAAACATTTTAAAACTAATTTCCATCTTTTTATTTAAATAAACAACCTTTGAAAATCTCATACTTCTTTTTAAAAGAAGTAATTGACAATAATTAATATACTTATTGCATTTTCTCCAAATAAAACCCATTTTCCAATCATTATTAACCCAAATAACTAAAATAAAGTTCTAAACTTTATTTTTCTTATTTTATTTTCAAAATTCATTTTTTATTCCAAATAAACAATTAAAATTTCCAATTTTAGTTTACAATATTAAATTATAACTAACGTTATAATTTAATATTAACAGGTAATCACCAAAACTAGGGTTGTTACAATCTCTAATCTCTGAAAACTAATCAGCCTTCCTTTTTGATAGAAGAATCCTTGACAATGTATTATTAACCTATGAAATGCTTAAAGACTATAAAAAATGGGTGTGTCACCTAGAGTTATGCTTAAGTTAGATATTGGAAGGCTTATGACACTTTACAATGGACTTACATCACTAGGGTTCTTGCTAGAATGAAATTTCCAAATTACTTTGCCTCATGGATATATGCCTTCCTATCTACTATACATTTCTCCTTATGCTATAATGGCTCTTCTATTGTATACTTCAAAAGCAATCAATGGATCAGACAGGGAGATCCGATGTCTTCCTATATGTTTATTATGTTTATGGAAGTTTTAACCAAATGCCATGAGCCACTGATCATCACTCTAATGTTTGCTAATGATTGGATCATCTTTACCAAACCAAACAAAGTATTCATATATACTATATTCAAAACCCTTGATATTTTCCATAAATTTTCTTGGCTTGCCAATCAATTGTGACAAGTCCATCATCTTGATTGCTGGTACCTCTCTGCAACATGCTAACTCTGTCAGACTTTTATCTAGTCTTCCTAGTGCATCTGACACTTCATATTATCTTGGTATACCATTGGTTTCTTCCAAATATCCACAGACCAGTGTATGAGATTATATGAAAAGATAACTAATGTTATGAATGGCTGGTCCAATAAATCATTATAAAAAGCTGGTAGATTAACACTAACTAAGTCTGCATTATTCTCTTTTACAACATATTGGTGTAGGACATTTATTTTTCCAAAGAAACTCATTCATATTATCCGTAAGGCCATTTGCAATTTTCTATGGATTGGCTATGTTGCTTTAAATAAATTGAAACCTATCAGTTCGTATCAAACCGAACAGAAGAAAAATTTGGAGGGATTGGAATTCTTAGTCTAAGCAATCGGAACAAAGCTACTTTTAGTACACATGTTAATAACCTCTTGATTAAAAAGAATAAGATTTGGGTTAACCGGACATTTAAGCACAACCTCAAAAGTAAAAAGTTCTTAACTATGGATACTCCACAGGGACATAGCTACTAGACATGGAGGTCCATCCTGTACGTCAGAGTCTTTTTTATCACAAATAAGATTGCTTGCCTCTCAGATTGGGTAGGTGAGCTTCTGGCATGACCCATGGGCCAGGCAAGGCATGATTCTTGAAACTGTTCTGTCATTCAACCAAAAAAACCAAACTGGCATTCCCAATGATGCTAAGGCTGGTGACTTTATCAATAATGGATTGATTTCCCTGCCATACTCAAGTAATCATACTATCAGGCAACTGTGGCTTGAAAACATAAGGCAACATTATCCCATAGTGCATATTGATATGGTGGTGTGGTCTTATGATTTTCAAAAAAATTCAGTTTCTCAGGTGTATAACAACATGAACAGTTGGTAAGGGATCAACCAGTTTGCATGGAATAGAAGGGTCTGGAATCCATATTGTACAGAGAATGACAACTTGCTCCTTTGGAAAGCACTGAGAAACGCTCACAATTCAAAAGAAAGGCTTTAACCTTGGGCATGTAGGTTGACCCTTCCTGTGCCTTCTGTCTTTATGGTGATGAAACAAATGTTCACTTATTTGTTAATTGCAACTTCACTCGTACCCTGTGGCAAAGACTCATGCAATTGTTTGGTAGGGATAATATTTCAAGAACAAGTAGTTTAGAATGGTGCAATATATATAAAGCTACCAGATGGAAAGATGATTCGATCATTTTGATACTGCTGATACTTAGAACTATTATAAGGGTTATATGGAAGCAGAGGAATGATAGAATATTCAATGCCAAGATTAAGAGTGATGTTCAATTATGGAATGAAGTGAGGCAAGCTATAAAGCATGGTATTATGTACAATTCTTACTATTTCGACAGTTGAATTGTTACCAACTGGATCGAACTTGTTTATTGGCAATTTAGATTTTTTTTGTTGTCTTTCCCTTGTTGTATTCTCTATTGTATCTTCTCTCCTTTATCGTAGCCTGTAACGATGCATTCTAGTTTTTATTATTTCTGCAATAAACTAGTAGGAGCCCACTTAACCCCACTTAGCTTTGCTTAAAAAACAAATACACAAATTCAAACTTCCAAAATTAATCAACTTCCAAACTTTCATAAAGATATTGACCTTTAAATATAAATCATTGATTTTCATATGGGGCAAAACTATTTATTATTTTTAGTGATAATTCATGTAGAACATTCCTTTTATATGAAATAATATTTTTAATTAAATACCAAATTTAAATTATACTGGTTTTTTACAATTAGATTTTCAATTTAAAACATTTCCAAATCCATAATATTCTTTTTTAGAATTAAAATTTGAAATTCTTTAATATGATTGAATTCCAATAAAAACATCATTTTCAAAAATAATATAACTTGCAACGACCCAGAATTTCAGTCATTCGAATTTTGAATATTTAATTGATTTTAAAATTGAAAATTTTATTTTATGAGTTAAATAACTTGAATTTCAAATATAATGATTATTTTAATAAATGGAATTGTTTCAATAATTACATCATAAATTTGATGTGAATAAAAATTAATTTGAAAAAAGTTGATTTAAATTATATTTGAATAAGAATGAAGATAGTAAACTTTTATATTTGAATAAAAGTGAATAAACATGTTTTAATAATAATCATTTTAATTAACGTATGAAAGTTGCCTTCTGGAGAACAGTTTTGGATTTCAACGAAACCAGTTTCATTGGGTCCGTAATAGTGAATTGTTGTATGCCATCTAATTTTGTGGTGATCAGACGTATCGTTTGGTCGTGTGAGCA
The DNA here is from genome assembly GCA_030765085.1 of Allium cepa. Lineage (NCBI taxonomy): Eukaryota > Viridiplantae > Streptophyta > Magnoliopsida > Asparagales > Amaryllidaceae > Allium > Allium cepa. Next base: position 270,185,554 of record CM060928.1, read on the forward strand.
TGAAAAGCGTAGAAATTAATTAAAGGAATTTATATTAATATAATTTGACTTTGAAAGCTAACTTCTACGTATGATGGAATTGGGTCTCGATACTAGTCCCATTGTGATCGAAATAGGTTTATTACATTTAGAACACTAGACGACATGCCTTGTTTGGAGTTTGAAATTTTCTATTTAAGACCATCATATTTCACTTTTGCAACTAAATCCTAACCTTAATTCTTCTTCAGCGATCACTATTGTTTAATGGCCGAAATCTACCAACCTTTCTCTCTCAATTCCTCATCAACCACTCAATAGGTCGTCGCGGCACGTGAAGGAAAGTTGTAGAGCTTGACGAGCTCTCCATAACGTGTGGTTGGATTGTTCGATCGTCGACGATTGGAGTTGAAATATAGCCTCATTCATGCAATCTAGGCCTGGACGTGGAGGGTGATTCGTGTGACCGAGCATGCCATAGTTAGGGTCGGAGGTGGGGCTTGAGGTAGTGGAGACATTGGTGATTTTTGATTGTTCTCCGATATGGCGATGGAGGCGCAAGGATCGATGGAAGTTCGGCGATAATGGGTTCACAAACAGGAGCCTGGAAACGAGAACAAGAGGGATAAAAGGTGATTCAAACGTTTAAAATTTAATTAATCCATGTTAATTTTAATTTAAACAATCTCAAACTTCATTAATGTATAAATTTTTCATATGAGGTCGGATTTGAGTGCAATGAGTTGCATTGTATTCGTATCAACGAAATCTACGTTATGAAGTTAGATTGAATGGATTTGGAGATAGTAGGAATTTGGATTAAAATTGAACGCCTGTTCAATTTTAATTCAAACTGGAACGCTTTAGCGATAATTGGAATCAACTAACTCACCTCTCTGACCCACTTATACTTTTATATAAGTATGGATAATTTTATTTATGTTGCTTGTTGCTTATTTGGATGATTTACTATATTTATTAGTTGGCTTGGATATATTTTCGCTCCTGGAGTGGATGAGATCCTATTACATTTTCGTGTAAGAGCAGAGACCCTTTGTATACGACCCTGCCTTGAAGCAGTTGATTTATATTTTATGATTATATATTGTATATGATGTATGGGATATGTAGAGGGATCCAACTGGATTCCTCGCAATGTTGATTTTATTTTTCATATTTTTTGATATATGATGTGTTGAATGCCATAATTGATGACATGGATGATTTTTTTTTCCTATTTAGTTCTATAGTAATGTTGGGCCATATTTTAGTATTTTAAAAGACTATAAAATGAAGATTTAGTTTTTAAAAGGATTTTAAGTGCAACGATCCCCTTTTTAAGCCAAATTTAATTTAGTAATTAATATAATTTTCTGAATTAATTTGTGAATTAAATTGAATTTTTCCAAAATAAATGAGATATGGGTTGTTTATATATATAGATAAATAGATTGTAAATAGAATTTTGAATTTGAAATTAAAAAATAAATATTTTAAGAAATAAATTGGATTTAAAAACTCTATATCTTAGAAATTAATAAGATTTGTTTTCTAATTGTAATATATATGTGCATATATATATATATATGTGATTTGGAAGTTATATTTTGAATTTGATATAATAATTTTTAAAAAGATATTTAAAGTTAAATTCTATATTTCAAAAACTTATATATAATATATATATCTGTGTATGTGTGTTTATTTATTAATGTATAATTAAATTTTAAAATCATTTTCTTTAAAAGATTATATACATATTAATAAAAGCAAATGCATTATTTAAAAATAGGAAAAAATATATAATATATATATAACTAAATATAATATAATATATAAATTATATAAAAACATTATTAATATGAAAATTACAGGTGTTAAAAGTATAACATGAAAAAAATAGAAGTGTTAAAATTATAGTATAAAACTTAACAAGTGTAACTATACTCTAACATGCAAATACAAGTGTCAAATTTCTTAATTTTCTTTTATTTTTGAAAATAATATAAACAAGGCTATATATATCTCTACCTCTTTCCTTCTCATTTTCTTTGATCTATTTAAAAACTCAAATCAGAAAGCTTAAACCAGAAAATAAAAAAATCAAGAACAATTCTTTACAGTTTCAACCTGAGCTAGTTCAAAGATCAATTCAACAAAGTTCAACTCAGTTAATAAAGTAAATCAAGATCAAAGATTCAAAGATCAATTCAAGTCGAACAGCAAAGCAGATCAACATCAAAAACATTTCTAGATTTTCAAATTCAAAAACTACTTCCAGGCTCTTTGTTTTCTTCAATCTGGTGAGTAAACCACTTTTGATCTGATCTATGACTTGATATGGTGATTAATGTTTGAAGTAAAACTGTGAAAAATGTTTGCTTGAATCAAAATATGTTTGTATATATACAAATATGTGTGTATATATATCTGTGCATGTTTGGGAACAGGCATATTTGCCTCTGCTTTTGATTACAAGTTACAATACCTCTTAAAAATCCAAAATCTCTCCCTCTAATCCTCTTTAGGCTTTAAGATCTAAACAAAACATGTTTGTATAATCAAGATCTAAGTTCTAAAATTATTTTTAAGCAAAATTTGAAGCTAGTTTTGACCTAGAACAAGAATATACAGTAAACTCAAATGCATGTCAAAAATTTAAGTGTCTTAGTTTCTTGATTCATTTATATAATATGATTTGCTTTCGGAAACGATGATTTTTAAAGAAAAATCAGGATTTTTAGTTTAGTAAATCGTGAGAGTTTGTGATTTCAACGAGAAGAGGACTTCAGGCATTTTATGGTGATCGACGAGGTGAGGGTTGTCGTGGTCATGGATGGAGGAAGTTTGTGCGCAGGGGATCATGAGAAAAATACTTGGTGATTTTATAGATCACCGCGGTGGCCGGACGATGTGGGTTTAGGGTTTTAGACCCAGTTTTGGTCGACTGGGTTAAGGTGGAAATTGCGGCGTCGACGATGTATCAGACACAATCGGACGAGGGGGAATCGATGCGTGGATGATCGACGAAGCTATGGTCGGAGTCGCGTGATTTCTGGTGATCGGAGGTGGCAATACAAGGCGATTCTTTGATAATCATGTTCGACCCAGTGGGTTTCATTTTGCTCGATTTTGATTTCATTATCGATATGAGGTTTTGGGTGGTTGCTTGGGTCGAGTAGGTCGACGATGACTTGTGGGAGGTAGAGGTGATGGTCGGAGCATCGTTGATCGACCGTGCACATGCACGTGTTTCAGGGTTGTGTCAGTAGGGTGGATTTGGGAAGAAGATGATGGCCTCGGGTATTGACTCGAGGAAATGATGTGGTGGCTCGGGTCTGCTGTCGGGTATTTACTTGAGTATGCAATGGTTTTTAAAAGGTTAAAACAAAACTTGTACTCGGCTCGGGTTGGCACTCGGGTAAGTCTCGAGTCTGAGTGGTTTTGTAAAATAACAAGTTTTAAAATTTTAAAACAAATCAAGTTTTATTTAAACAATTTTATTAAACCACTTCTTTTCTAAATAATAATTGTTTTATTTAAGTTTGGGATTAATTAAAGGTCTTAAAATGTATTATTTTCAAACTAATTAAGTGTAAAATGTTTTAAATATATATAACCTTATTTTTAAAGTTATTTTAAATAAACTTAATAATGTAATTAAGGAGTTAATTAAGAAGATAAAATGTTTTTTTAAAAGGTTAATTAACTTAAAGGTCTAAGTTAATTGGTTAATGATAATTAATTCCAAAGGTTATTAAATAAAGATTTTAAATGATAATTAAAATAATTAATTAAGATAATGGTCTATCCTTTAATTAATTAAGATCTTGAGTAATTAAAGATTAATTAATTAATAAAAGTAATTAAAAGATAATTACTTAATATAAGTAATTAAATAATAAATTAGGTTAAATAATTAATAATTAGGGTTGATTAATTAATGTTTAAAGGATAATTAATCGGTTATTAAAAGATAACTAATGCAAGTAATTAAGGATGATTAATTGATTATAATTAATTAAAATGGTTTGTAATAATTAATGTTAATTAAGTAGGGTTAAGTGATTAATTCATAAGTAATTAATATATTTTGAGTTAATTAAATTAATTATATTTATATGATCAATTAATCTTGCTTATAGATGATTAGATTACTATTGAATGCCTTGGATTTTTCGATATCTTTGATATGTACTATCCTGTGATATGAATTGCTTTGGATTGAGTTGTGATATTAGTGATATATTGCTATGTGAATGTGAACTTCTGAATTGAATTAAAATTGTTTACTTAAAAACATGGCCTGTAAGATGGCATTTGAATTTCGATGCGATCGGGGGTCAGATTCCAAATGGTTATCCGAAAACCACATCGAATCCTAAAGATGGATCTTTTATTTAAAGATTAAAAACGGACATTTGTATCCACATGTTTTAAAATAAGCGCTCATTATTCGGATAAGCCGGGAGAGGACATTGAGTCATAAAACCCATTCCGAATAATGATACGATGAAATGGAATTGCATTTGAAGACTCTGGTTGAAGACCGAGTATTATCGAGAACGAAAGTATTGCCTGTTGATTGTCTTTGCACCGAGTTGCTCCGGTATAGAGATTTCCCTAAGTGATGGGGAGTCCGGTCGGGACTAGGGATATCTGGATTTGCATGGACTTTTTCCTTAATTGGACGAAATGCCTTTGGTTCCATTCAGACCCAGGATGGACTTGTATGGATGTATGTTTAACATTACACTTTGAGATGTAAAGCTGATTTCTTTCAAATACATTTCTATTTGGTGGCAGAGAATTTTAATTGTGTATATTTCTAAAATACTGATGTGTAAATAGGTAATATAATAAAAAATATTATATACAATGTTCTTTCTCTTAGCTTAAAAACCTTCTCTGAGACGTACGAGCTCAAACGATATGTAGTTGATGGTTATTAGTGATATATTCCCAACTCGGTAATGTAGCATACTAAGTGATGATTATTTTTTGATCGAAGCATGGCTTTTGTGAAAAGCGTATCTTTGTAGGACGAGACTTCATCAAACCTCTCACCCCAGAAATGGTCGAAACAGAAAAGGATGCAGCAAGGTTATGGGGGTCGTGCCCCTTAGGGTATGTGCATTTCCTTTTGGATAAAAAGGGGTATTCTGGTATGGAGCCCAAATATTTTTCTTATGTGGTTGTTGGTGTTGAGGGCCCTCTATAAAGGTCGGTTACGATCGGAGGATGGCATACTCATGACAGATAGTTACCTTGTTACAGAGGTAACCCGGCCTTGTGTTGGCAAAGATCCGGTTAGGTTCTCGGGGCATCCCTCCAGAGGCGTACCCATTCGGATAAAGGAAATTCCTTAGCCTTGGCCATTTGTTGGAAATCCAAACAATCAAATACGAGCCCTGTACAGTTTCAGTTGTATAACCTGCCATTTTTAAATGGTAGCTATAGTAGGCACACTATAATGGTTCGTATGGTGGATATGATTAATATTATACTTTTGAAATGTTTTCACACTATGCTCTAATAATAATATCAAAAGGAATTTCACGTATTAAGCATGTTTGACTATCATAAGGAGAAACCTTCCCCATGTGTGCGATTGCATTGAGTGTGTGCCGGGAGACCTTATGGTAGTTTCATTTTCAAAAAGCATGAACGGATTTCTTTTTATTTCTTTTGTTCAAACAACTTGTGACGCCCCACCTCTATACCCACATTAGCGAAGAGTATTATTAGATAATACCATCTGCTAATACGGAGAATAAGGCTGGATAGGAGAGACCATCTATAGCCTTGCTTTAACTATCAATTGAATACATCAACTATTGTCATACCAAGCAGATCGACATATCCAATGAATACTTTAAACAAAACCATAGGTGGCTAGAGGATCTATCAGAACAGAATATAACAACTCAAATGTAATATACATCATAGAACAGCAGATCATCATATACACATATACTGACACATAACAGAGTATACAAAATAATACATCTCAAGTGGTATAGCAAACCACAATATACAGGCAAATCCAGAAGAATAAATATCAGAGTTACAACAGAATGGGACTACGCAAAAAGCTATGACGAAAAGAAGCTAGCGGAGTAGTCCATGCGGAAGCAAAATAGGCTAAGTCCAAAAGCACCTAACCTGAAACATCTCGGTCTGACCTGAGTATAAATACACGGGTCAGTCTAGCTAAACCAATCAGTTAGATAAACTGAACAACAATAATTCTGCAAGGTTACAGAGTATAACAAATATCGCTAAGGGAGATAACACAATCATCTAACAAAAGATGAACATAACAAAACAAGCCTCATATCATCGGCATCTCAGAGAAACAAAGGATATGAATATCCCAAATCAAGCCATAAAGGAAAATAACAAATACCAATGAAGTAACACAAGTTCCGCAAGGTAATCACTATATATCGTGTGGCTCAAAAAGACCAACACCGAAGGGCGATACCAAGGGAATATACATATATCAATGAAAACAAAAGATTGCTCGAGCTCAGCACTGTATAAACAAGGATCCATAAGCCCGAAGGCTCCAAACCCAAATATCACTCGAGCGACTCATAAATACCAACTCCGAAAGCGATACTAACCCGAAGGTACAAACCCGAAGGCAACATACCCGAAGGCAACAACCCAAAGGCAACAAACCCCGAAGGCAATAAGCCCCGAAGGCAACAAACCGTAGTGGTGAAGGTCCAAAGGCCCAGTACTAGACACCACTAACTGTCAGAATGTGTCACAACTCTCGAAAAGGAATCCGAAAAGTGTTAACGTGAGTCCCATAACCACTCGTTCGCACTAAACGATTTACTATCCGTCAGTCAATTTCACACTCAAAGCAGTACAAAGTCTACCTCATTTCATCGGTAAACTAGACCAAAGGTCAAAACATTCAAATGAATAGGTTGGGAATTAACGAAAAAGATGAACGCACGTGTTCATTGCACGCGTTTTATCTAATCATTTAACTCTCCTTCCACTTCGCTCGGAGTGCAATATTGTGTGTGTGTTTTAAATAGAATTTATAAGTTGGAGAAGCGAGCTTTTAATACGATTTGAAGAAATCATTTATAAAACCCATGAATAAAGTCAAAAAGGAATCATCAAGGTCAAATATGCATAAACAACTAATTGGAATCCATGCGCATCGATTAAATTTAGGAAAACTAAACGAACAAGGCAAATTGGCAAAAACAGCAAGTTCAGACGTCTGAAAGAAGTGGTTCAGACGTCTGAATCAGGAAATTAATTTCTTTTCCAGAGCAGAATTCAGACGTCTGAACCCAATTTTCAGACGTCTGAAATAGGCAATATTTTGCCTATTTCCTTTCTGGTTGAAATTTAGCTAATTCAGATGTCTGAAATATAAATTCAGACGTCTGAATCTGAGAATAAAAATCTTCCCCAGAATAATATTTAGACGTCTGAAATAGGGATTCAGACGTCTGAAACCTGATGGTCAGCCATTTCCTAAACATAGGCCATTGAAGGCCAAAACCAATCGGAAGCAATCAGTTGAGAGTTGATTATGGGGCTTACGTCAAACGACTACCCAACCTTAACGACTCACCCAAACACTACGAACAACATAAACATCAACCATAGAAAGAGTTTCAAAGATTTGGCTTCAAAAATCATAATTTGGCAATTTCACCAAATCAATCCAAATCAAAAACAAATGAACATGTAAATATGCTAGGAATTCATTCCTAACAATCTAAGATAGTTGTGGACATAGATGTGAGATAAAAATCTCACCTAACATCAATAATATCAAGAGAAGTAGATGTGAGTTCAAAACTCACCTTTTTAATTCAAAACAAGAATAGAGAAGCTCAATAGCAAAGAAACAACCAACCACTCTCCACTTCAACTCTATTAGCTTCAATCTAAGATCAAAACAAGTATTTTCCTAAGTTAGGTTTAGGAAATTTTCTGAAATTGAAGGAGAAAGAGTTGGAGAAGATGAAGAGGAGGCTTACCAATAACTTCTCTTTGAACTTGGAGCAAGAAATTGGATTTGCAAGAGGAACTAGGGCTTGGAATATCTATTTCCCATTCTCTTCCCCCATTTTCAGTTTTGCTTAAGTTTAAGAAATGAAAATGTGTGAATGAAGGAGAGAAAAGGGCTGAGTTGGTTTATAGAATAGTTTGGGTGAAACCAAAACCCAAAAGCCCACTGAGAAATTAACAAAATTCGACTTACTTCAAACATATCAAAGCTTATACTCAAAAAGATCGCCAACGCCATTTTGAACTCAATGGAAATGGTTTCGAGTTCCAATTCGGCCATTTGCAAAAAGTAACATTTTGGACCTAAATCCGACTAACGATGGTATATTTAAATAAAACATTTAAATATTAATCGTTAAATATGTGGGTTGTTATAGATCTCCCCTCCTTACAAAATTGCGTCCACGCAATTCCTAGAGACGATATTTGTAACAACTACATACATACACACAAAAAGAAAAGGAAATAAGCTTGAGATAAAAGGATATTCTCACCGTTGGCAAGCAAAGATAGAAAACCCGGATAGGATCGCTCAATAAACTCTCTGGTTTCCCAAGTACAGTCATTAGGATTAGTGGACCATTGAACTTTAAAGAGCGACACGTCTTTGTTTCGAAAGTATCGCACCTCCGTGTCAAGTACGCGAATAGGCTGCTGTACAATAGATAAGTCCGGTGAGATCTCAAGCTCTGGCAAATCAGGAGAAGCAACAATGGAATCCGACTCCCGAAGACACTTCTGAAGTTGCGAGACGTGGAACACGTCATGGATGCCAGTTAATTGAGCAGGAAGTGAAACTCTATAAGCCACAGGGCCAATACGTTCAGTAATAGAAAATGGTCCTATATAACGAGAAGCCAATTTCCAAGGTCGCTAATCGAGAACTCGAGAGGCTTCCTACGATTGTCCGCGTAGGATTTCTGGCGACTCTGTGCCTCTTTCATTCTCAACCGGATAAGATCAATCTTCTTGGAAGATTCACGAACAAAATCTGGGCCAAGAATAAGCTTCTCCCCAGATTCCAACCAACAAGAAGGTGATCGACATGGCCTTCCGTATAATTCTTCAAAAGGAGCCATATCGATACTAGACTGAAAACTATTATTGTAGAAGAACTCTACAAGAGGTAGGTGATGCTTCCAACTACCACCAAAATCAAGAATACAAAGACGGAGAAGATCTTCCAAGATACGATTCACCCGTTCAGTCCGTCCGTCATACTGTGGATGATAAGCTGTGCTAAAATTAAGCTTTGTTCCCAAAGCTTGCTGGAGACTCCGCCAAAAATGACTCGTGAATAAGGAATCATGGTCACTCACAATAGAACTAGGAACACCGTGAAATCTCACGATTTCCTTGACATATAACTTAGCCAAATGCGAAACAGTCCTATTAGACTTAATAGGAATAAGATGAGCAGACTTGGTGAGGCGATCAACAATGACCCAGATGCTAGAATGGCCCGATCTCGAACGAGGTAGGCCGTCAATGAAATCTATAGATATCTGATCCCATTTCGACAATGGAATCTCTAAAGGCTGAAGAAGACCAGAAGGACGCTGATGTTCTGCCTTAATACATTGACAGGTTATGCGATTACTCACATAACTCGCCACATCGCGCTTTATGCCTTCCCAATAATAAAGGCAACGCATGTCGGCATACATCTTACTACTACCAGGATGAATAGTATACTTAGAACGGTGACAGTCATCAAGAATGTCATGCCTAAGTGCAATATCAGAAGGCACAAAAAGACGATTCATCTTGCGAAGACACCCATGAGAATCAATGCTAAAATCCCACAACGCCTCATCACAGGATCCAGACTCACAAAGATGAATAAGATGCAACAACTCTGGATCATGCCGTTGAGCCTCGGCAATACGATCCAATAAAATAGTTCTAGCTCCCAAACTAAATAATAGAATAGGAGAAACAGAAGATGAACCTCGATCACGAATTTCACACAAAGATAGAGTCTCAAGAACATCCCATTCGGCAAGCATCATAGAAATAACAGCCGAATGTTTGCGACTAAGCGCATCAGCAACATGATTACCCTTACCAGGGGTATACTGGATATCAAAGTCATAAGAGGCAAGAAACTCGAGCCAACGTTGTTGCCTCATATTGAGTTCCTTCTGAGTGAACAAATACTTCAAGGATTTATGATCGGTATAAAGAATGAAGCACTCGCCTAATAAATAGTGTCGCCAAATCTTCAAGGCGAAGACAATGGCGGCGATCTCAAGATCATGAGTGGCATAGCAAACTTCATTCGGACGCAGTTGCCTAGAAGCATAAGCAGCTACCCTATCCTTCTGCATAAGAACAGCACCGAGACCACTACCACAAGCATCGGTGTAGGCAACAAGATCATGATTCCCTTCGGGAACCACAAGAATAGGAGCATTAGTGAGAAGTTCCTTTAATGTCAAAAAGGAAGCTTCACACTTGTCGGACCAAATATAACGAATGCCTTTTCGAGTAAGGCTGGTGAGAGGAAGCACAACACTGGAAAAGACCTTGATGAACCGACAGTAATAACCCGCCAATCCAAGGAAATTACGAATCTCATGAACATTCTCGGGCCTCTTCCAATTCTAGATGGCTTCGATCTTTGAGGGATCGACTGAAATGTCGTTGGAAGGTACAACATAGCCTAAGTACTTAACCTTATTCTCCCAAATATGGCACTTAGAGAATTTGGCTCTAAGCTGATGGTGATGGAGAGTACTCAAGACAATTCTCAAGTGATTAGCATGCTCGGCTTCAGACTTTGAGTAAATAAGGATATCATCGATGAACACAAGGACGAACTTATCGAGATATTCCCGGAATACCCGATTCATGAGATCTACAAAGAAAGCAGGAGCGTTCGTCAAACCGAACGGCATAGATAGCCACTCAAAAGAACCATATCGAGTGCGAAAAGCTGTAAGAGGTATGCTATCCTCCGCGACTCGTAACTGATGAAAACCTGTGGCAAGGTCTAGCTGAGAAAAGACCTTAGCACCACAATAGATCGAACATATCATCGATCCTAGGCTATGGATAACTATTCTTGATTGTTAACTCGTTAAGCTTGCGATAGTCAATGCAAAGCCTAAGAGTTCCATCGGATTTCTTCACGAAGACGACCGCGGATCCCCACGGAGAAAAACTAGACTGAATTAACTGCTTGGACTCAAGCTCTAAAAGCTGCTTCTTGAGTTCCTCATTTTCCTTGGTAGACATCCTAGTGGGAGGACGATTAACTGGCTGCGCGCCTGGAATGAGATCAATGCAGAACTCAATTGCCTGCTAAGGTGGCAAACCCGAGACAGGCTCAAAAACATCAAGAAAGTCACAAGCAATCAGAATACGAGATATATCATCATCCCGCTAGTCAAGAGAATATAAAGCCATTTCAGAATTTTCCACATTCCGAAGAACAAGTGATAGCTGAATAGGCGAATCCGGATGTCGAAGATATATAATTCTCTCCGAACAAATAATCCTGGCATCATATCCTACTAGACAGTCCATACCCATAATCATATCAAATCCCAGACAAGAAATAATGTGCAGATTCGCACGAAAAGAAAAGCCACATAAAACAATCTCAACATCATCACAAAGCAAGCTAAGGGTCGCAGATCCCCCAATGGTATTTGCAATCCTTAAAGAAGTAAACATACAAGAAACATCCAAAGAAAAATCATCGACGAGCTTTTTTGATACGAAAGAATGTGAAGTTCCCGTACCGAAAAGAACTCATATACTATGGTCATGAAATAAAATAGAACCTTCCAAAATAGATGGAGATATACCTTTGGGCTGAGAGGGACCTTCAGGAGCCTTGGCAGCATTAAGATTGCCAGACTTAGCACCACCAGGAACAGTAGGACAGGTGGAAACATGATGACCTTCCTTCTTGCAAAAGCGACAGAAGAGAGGCTTAGGACAAGCTCGAATAATATGATCAGGAGAACCACAATTGAAACACTTCCGAGTGAAAGGTGTTCCTACAGACTGAGACCGAGGATTAGCACCACCAGTCTTCTTCTTCTTAGAAGGAAAAGACCTGGACTTCTGAAATGGAAACCGCTTCTTGTTGGGGTTCTTAGAAACCGCAACATCCTCACCACTATCACACTCCTTCTCGATGGCTTCTAGATGAAGTGCCGAATCAACTAATTCCTCAAAAGAAAGCTTAAACTAGAGCAACGAAGACTTCTTAAGATATTTCTTAAGACCAGAGACAAACTTCAGATTCTTCTTATAAGAAGTGCTAATGAATTCAAGACCATACTTAGATAAAGCCTCAAATGATGCAACATATTAAGAAATAGAAGACTTCCCTTGCTTCAACTCAAGGAAGCGACGGGTCAATAAATTTTTTTTAGATTCAGGAACGAACTTGAGTTCGAACCGCTCCCGAAACCGAGTCCAAGAAAGAGTAGACTCATCAATTTCGGCTATAAGAAGCTCATACCAATCAAGGGCATGCTCTTGTAATAAGATAGAAGTTACAAGAACCCTATCATGGTCAAAAAGATTCATACGAGAGAAGATACGCTCGCACGTGCGAAACCAAGCTTGGACTTCAAGAACGGACTCGGAGCCTTTAAACGGCTTTCCTCCAAGATGAGCAAAATCACTGCACTAGCGTGCAAAAGCAGACTTGCGAGGTGGAGACACTCAAGGAGGAACTGGAGGCTGAGTGCTCCTAAAAAACTCCAAAAACTGATCGGCAGACATATAAACGCCATCCGGATATGAGCCACTGGATTTCCCAACATCCGAACGTCGTCCTCTACCTCTTCCAGCCATACACTAAAAGTAAGATAAGAACAAGATTATTCACAAGGTAGATATTACAATACGGAATACTATGGAATAAAATGCATTCCTAGACGTATTCCCAAATTCTATCTAACCTTTGATGGTAGAAGGAATAGAGAGACACGATGATTCAAAGATTTGTATCACTTATTACAATCTGATGTATCGTAATATGTGCTTCTATTCTGTGTTTACCATACTTCGTTCTAAACTCAGCTCCGATACCAAGTTGTGACGCCCCACCTCTATATCTACATTAGCAAAGAATATTATTAGATAATACCGTCTGCTAATATGGAGAATAAGGCTGGATAGGAGCGACCATCTATAGCCTTGCTTTAACTATCAATTGAATACATCGACTATTGTCATACCAAGCAGATCGACATATCCAATGAATACTTAAAACAAAACCATAGGTGGCTAGAGGATCTATCAGAACAGAATATAACAACTCAAATGTAATATAAATCACAGAACAGCAGATCATCATATACACATATACTGACAGATAACAAAGTATACAAAATAATACATGTCAAGTGGTATAGCAAACCACAATATACAGGCAAATCCAGAAGAATAAATATCAGAGTTACAACAGAATGGGACTACGCAAAAAGCTATGACAAAAAGAAGCTAGCGGAGTAGTCCATGCGGAAGCAAAATAGGCTAAGTCCAAAAGCACCTAACCTGAAACATCTCGGTCTGACTCGAATATAAATAAACGGGTCAGTCTAGCTAAACCAATCAGTTAGATAAACTGAACAACAATAATCCTGCAAGGTTACAGAGTATAACAAATATCGCTAAGGGAGATAACACAATCATCTAACAAAAGATGAACATAAGAAAACAAGCCTCATAACATCGGCATCTCAGAGAAACAAAGGATATGAATATCCCAAATCAAGCCATAAAGGCAAATAACAAATACCAATGAAGGTAACACAAGTTCCGTAAGGTAATCGCTATATATCGTGCGGCTCAAAAAGACCAATACCGAAGGGCGATACCAAGGGAATATACATATATCAATGAAAACAAAATATTGCTCGAGATTAGTACTGTATAAACAAGGATCCATAAGCCCGAAGGCTCCAAACCCAAATATCACTCGAGCGGCTCATAAAGACCAACTCCGAAAGCGATACTATAGGGCAACAAACCCGAAGGCACTAACCCGAAGGTACAGACCCGAAGGCAACATACCCGAAGGCAACAAACCCGAAGGCAACAAACCCCGAAGGCAATAAGCCCCGAAGGCAACAAACCGTAGTGGTGAAGGTCCGAAGGCCTAGTACTAGACACCACTAACTGGCAGAATGCGTCACAACTCTCGAAAAGGAATCCAAAAAGTGTTAACGTGAGTCCCATAACCACTCGTTCGCACTAAACGATTTACTATCCGTCAGTCAATTTCACACTCAAAGCAGTACAAAGTCCACCTCATTTCATCGGTAAACCAGACCAAAGGTCAAAACGTCCAAACGAATAGATTGGGAATTAACGGAAAAGATGAACGCACGTGTTCATTGCACGCATTTTATCTAATCATTTAATTCTCCTTCCACTTCGCTCGGAGTGCGAAATTGTGTGTGCTTTAAATAGAATTTATAAATTGGAGAAGCGAGCTTTTAATACGATTTGAAGAAATCATTTATAAAACCCGTGAATGAAGTCAAAAAGGAATCATCAAGGTCAAATATGCATAGACAACTAATTGGAATCAACGCTCATCGATTAAATTTAGGAAAACTAAACGAACAAGGAAAATTAGCAAAAACAACAGGTTCAGACGTCTGAAAGAAGTGGTTCAGACGTTTGAATCTGGAAATTAATTTCTTTTCCAGAACAGAATTCAGACGTCTGAACCAAATTTTCAGACGTCTGAAATAGACAATATTTTGCCTATTTTCTTTCTGGTTGAAATTTAGCCAATTCAGACGTCCGAAATATAAATTCAGATGTCTGAATCTGAGAATAAAAATCTTCCTCAGAATAATATTCAGACGTCTGAAATAGGGATTCAGACGTCTGAAACCTGATGTTCAGCCATTTCCTGAACCTAGGCCATTGAAGGCCAAAACCAATCGGAAGCAATCAGTTGAATGTTGATTATGGGGCTTATGTCAAACGACTACCCAACCTTAACGACTCACCGAAACACTCCGAACAACATAAACATCAACCATAAAAAGAGTTTCATAGATTTGGCTTCAAAAATCATAATTTGGCAATTTCACCAAATCAATCCAAATCGAAAGCAAATGAACATGTAAATATGATAGGAATTCATTCCTAACAATTCAAGATAGTTGTAGACATAGATGTGAGATAAAAATCTCACCTAACATCAATAATATCAAGAGAAGTAGATGTGAGCTCAAAACTCACCTTTTTAATTCAAAACAAGAATAGAGAAGCTCAATAGCAAAGAAACATCCAACCACTCTCCACTTCAACTCTACTAGCTTCAGTCTAAGATCAAAACAAGTATTTTCCTAACTTAGGTTTAGGAAATTTTCTGAAATTGAAGGAGAAAGAGTTGGAGAAGATGAAGAGGAGGCTTACCAATAACTTCTCTTTGAACTTGGAGCAAGAAATTGGATTTGCAAGAGGAACTAGGGCTTGGATTTTCTATTTCCCATTCTCTTCCCCCATTTTCAGTTTTGCTTGAGTTTAAGAAATGAAAATGTGTGAATGGAAGGAGAGAAAAGGGCTGAGTTGGTTTATAGAATAGTTTGGGTGAAACCCAAACCCAAAAGCCCACTTAGCAATTAACAAAATTCGACTTACTCCAAACATATCAAAGCTTATACTTAAAAAGATCGCCAACGCCATTTTGAACTCAATGGAAATGGTTTCGAGTTCCAATTCGGCCATTTGCAAATTGTAACATTTTGGACCTAAATCCGACTAACGACGGTATATTTAAACAAAACATTTAAATATATAATCGTTAAATATGCGGGTTGTTACACAACTGTTTTATGTTTGCTCGCACCAGTCCCACGGCTGACCCGGAGTTTTTTGTTCCCTTACTAAACTCTGGATGCCCATAATTTTCCACACGAGCAGCCTAGAGTCAGGATATCAACAGGTTTTAGAGCTAGCTTGGATAGTCGATATGGATCTGGAAGTCTTTGGATGTTTTTGGTTTTGAGCTTTTTGGTTTGGAGCTTTGGAGCGTTGGATTGAAGATGTAGTCTATTGGTTTCTCACTCTCTCGCTCTCTCTCTCTCTTTTGGAAGACCCTATTAAAGTTTTTTTTCGCTATTTTATTGTTTCCGTTGTATTCTGTGTTGCATACATTGTGCTCTGATGTTGGTGCTCATTTGTATCAGAATATTGTATCTAGGTTGTATCCATTTGGGGTATCAATGAAAATTATTTTGTTTCCGCTGTGTTGTTTTTTTTTGAAAAGCAATGGGCTAAGGGAGCCATGCCCATTTTCATTCAATAATTCAGATATGTTTACATTCAACATTACATCCTTATTACAAATGCTAAATTGCACAATATAAAAGCATTTCTACTAAGTGACTAAAATCTACAAAATTAATTCATCTTTTAAATCACTTTAGACTTCTTAATCTTGTTAAAATCTTCTTGTTTATTTTACTATATATTGCAGCTGCAGTTTCCTTCTTCAAATCAAAGATTCTTCTATTTCTTTCATTCCATATCTCATAAACAAAAGTCTTCAATATAATCATAAGAATTATTGTATTTGGTGTCTTACACCTTGTTGCCTTGTATATATTGTACGATTCAATTCTTGAGCATTTTGCTGGTTTGTGAAAATTTCCATCTAGCTTGCACCAGATTTCATATGTAAAATTGCACTCAAAAAATAAATGTGTATTTGTTTCAGGTTGATTATAACATAGTACATAGTCTTCATTATTTATTACTCCCAAACAAGCTAATTTCTGCTTTGTATTTAATGCATTCGCCATTATTTTCCACGGCAGTAAATTTTCTTTTGTAGGAGAATTTTCCATCCATATTCTTGAAGCCCATGGAAAATTTCCTGCATTTTTATTGTCTAAAAGATCTTTGTACACCAGTGATATTGTATGTTTCTTTACCTTACTTGTCCAGAGCACTTTAAGATTTGTAGATAGTAGAACCAGAGAAGATAAGGATTGCCATAACTTTCTAACATGATTAGAACTATAATAAGGTAGGATAACTGATCCTTCAGCGATATAGGAAGATACTTTTGCATTTAAAGGAATTCCAGTATGCATCTTTAAAGAGTATGGTAGAAGTTCTTGCCCAAGGTGTTGACCAGAATAATAGTTCACTATTCTCTAATGGATTACACTGTATCATCGGTAGGAAGGTAGTTCTTAGATTTAGTATATTACGCCACTCCAGCTTCTTACATTAGGAATATTCATTGACAAAAACTCTTTTTCTTTTATAAGGTTCTTTATTATCCATTGTGTCCAAAGGTCTCCTTTCCTTGAAAGTATTTTTTCATAATAAACTTGGATAGCTGCTATATTCCATAGTTTTAAATTTGTTATGCCAAGGCCCCTTTTATTCTTAGGCAACTGAATCTTCATATAAGATATTGGAATGAGCTTTCTGGAAAAAGGATCAGCATGCCATAGAAATCTATTCAAAGCACTTTTAATCATTGATATCAGTTTGTTTGGAAGAATATAATGTCTCATCCAGTAATTTGACATTGCACTTGCAATACTCTGAATAATAACCAATCTACTTGCCTGAGTTAACTTTGTGTTTGGCCAAATAGATAATCTTTCAGTGATCTTCTCATATAATGGAAGACAATCAGATTTTGTAATTCTTGCAGTAATAAGTGGCAATCCAAGGTATATGGCATTACGATGCATCTCCTTAAGTCCTGAATGAGCTATAATTCCTGCTTTCAGACTATCACTTAGTCCTGCTATTAAGATATGTGATTTTTTAAAATTTATCTTCAAACCAGTTATAGCATAAAATTGATTCAGTGCCTCAAGTATTGTAGTAATATTTTTAATTGTAGGCTTGGTAAAGATAACTAGATCATCAGCAAATAATAGATGAGTTATAAGTGGATCCTTGCATTTTGGATGTAGCTCTAATTTCTTGGAGTGTACTTGTTTAATCAATGAATTCAGGATTTCCATCACTATAATAAATAAGTAAGCAGATATTATATCACCTTGACGTACCCCTTGTGTTCCTTTGAAAAATCCTTTTGAACATCCATTTCTTAATACAAAGAAGTGAGTGGTTGATATACAGGTATATATCCAGGCCAACATTGGTTTTGGAAAAATTCATTCTGGATAGAGTTGTTATAATTGAGCTCCATGCAATAGAAACAAAAGCTTTTTGAATGTTAAGTTTCAACATACATCTAGGTGAAAATTTTCCAATTCTATATCCTCTTATAAGCTCTTGAGTTAATAATATATTATCACCGATATTTCTCTGAGGCATGAATGCAACTTGATTGCTTGATGTGATTGAAGGCAGTACATTTTGTAGTATACTTGCTATTATCTTGGATAAAATTTTGTATAATACATTGCAACATGAAATTGGTCTAAACTCTACAACATTGAATGGGTTAGAACTTTTTGGCACTAGAGCCATACTTGTAGCAGCGACACCAACGGGTAAGTTATTATAAGAGAAGAAATATTGGACTACTTTGATTACATCTAATTACTTTCCATGAATTTTGATAGAAGAATGCATTAAATCCTTCAGGTCCACCACTACTATCAGGCTTTAGTGAAAAAACTGCCCTTCCAATCTTCTCAGGTGATACCTCTTGAATCAATTTGCTAGCTGGTTCATTATCCAAGAAAGGAGTTTGTATATTATAGAGAGGGAGAAGATTTGGAATCATTGGATCAAGATTTGCTAGCATAGAAGAGAAATAGTCAATGAAAGCCTTAGTAATGGATTCACCATTATCATGTATTACTCCATTCAAATCAATTATGCTCAAAATCCTTTCTCTGGCCTGTTTTACTTTAATTGAATTATGATAATTTCATGCAGAACTTCACTTCTCATCATAGCTTCAAATTCCAATGCCTCACGTAATGCAATTGATAATTCTGAATCTTGGCAAGCTAATATTGTGTTCATTGGATCATGCTAAAGTTGTTGTTGTATGTAATGAAGTTGCCCTCTTATTCCATCAAATATTTTTGATCCATCACCAAAATTTTCTTTAGCCCAGATTTTAAGTTTTGTCTTCAACCTTTGTAGCTTTGCTTTTAGAATATACATTGGATTTCCAAATATAATTTCCTTCCAAACCTTTAAAACAGTGTTATGGAATTTTTTGTGGTTAGTCCAACATTTATAAAATTTAAATGAGGGGTTTCTCCTTATAGCATTCTCTCCCCATGTTAAGATAATTGGAGAGTGATCAGAAATGGAAGGATTTAGGAATTTACATAGAAGATTTGGCCATAGATTTATAGAATGGATGTTTTGAAAAGCATGATCAAGCTTACAAAAAGTTCTTGCACCATTTTTACTTTTATTATTCCAAGCAAATTCAGCACCAACATAAGTAATGTGACTGAGAGATGAATTGATAAGAGCTTGTTTCGAAGGAGTTATTTCTTTTATAAAAAGAGGAATACCTCCAGCTTTTTGATCAGAAGAAAACATACAATTAAAATTACCTAGTATTATCCAAGGTAGATTAGGTTGAACAAGTGATGAGAGATTGGAAAGAAAAGAGAGCCTTCTGTCTAAACTATTTTGATCATAAACAAAAGAAATCAGAAAAGATGTATTTGAAGGCAAGGATATGGCATTAAAATGAGTAATTTGATCATTTTCCATTAATTTTGACAGTTTGAAGATTGATGAGTTCCAGAGCACTTCCATATAGAGCACTTTGCAGATTATCCTCATATAACCAATTTGGTGTAATATACTTACAAGCTTTTTTATTCTTTGACTTATTTAAGTTTGTTTCACTTAAAGCAATAAGTTGAATTTTTCATCTTTAATCAATTTCCTCACTTCCGTTCGCCTTGAGGATAAATGCCCTCCTCTAATATTCCAGTATGCAATATTGTTGTTCAACATCATAACATATTAGGTGATAACAGAAGTGTAGGATGCTTTCTAGTATGTCAATTTTCACGTGTTTGGATTGATGATCATTTGATTGATAATGGAGACTCTTTATTATTTTTTGGCTAAATTTCATCAATATTAAAGCTATTACCATTATTGAGATCATCTGCTGAATCAATGAAAGAAACTTTCTTTTTTCCTCTTTTTCCTTTTTTAATAACAGATAAAGTCTGTTCTACATATGCTTCCTTTGAATTACAAGGTGGTAGTGGTAAAATTAGATGTGTAGGTGGAGCTATATTGATATATGGAGGTTTTCTTAGAGTTATCATCAAGTTGCTTTTCTTCAGTAAAGTCTGAATTTGATTTTCTCTGAGTCATAAGGACTGTATTAATATCTTCATCATTTCCACTATTCAAGTTTGTGTTTGTAAAATATTCTTGCTCCAACAGTTTATGTGATTCTTTCCTACTTATAGGAAAATTAGTATTCATATCTTTCATGTTTTCCAAAGCTTTTCCATTTTGTGAAAATACATTTTCTTGTTCCTTGCAAGATTGGTATTTCTTATTTTCATTTGATTTCTCCCCTAAAATCTCATTATGTTGTAGCATCTCAGTTGTAACTATTGTTTCCTTTGCATCTGAGCTATTACTAATCATATTATCTGCATCAGAACCATGACTTTTACTTGAAATAATAACTTCCTGAGTATTTTCAGTCTTCTAAGTAGAAGCCTCATTTCCTTTTATTATATCATTGTTAAATGATTCTTCACTTAAATCAGATAATGTCATAAAAGCATTTGTAGTAGTAATATTTCCTGCATAGCCCTTACCATCCAAATTCCTTTGCTCATTACTCAAACCTGTTGTTTTATTATCTAGACAAGATTCTGTTTCTTTTAGAACTTTTTTTTGATCCAAATTCTTCTTCCCATTTTCTAGTAGAATACTATTAGATTCCTCATTTCCATTACTACAACCTTTAAAAGCTTCTTGTTCTTTTTCCTTTTAC
The DNA here is from genome assembly GCA_030765085.1 of Allium cepa. Classification (NCBI taxonomy): domain Eukaryota; kingdom Viridiplantae; phylum Streptophyta; class Magnoliopsida; order Asparagales; family Amaryllidaceae; genus Allium; species Allium cepa. Next base: position 270,206,510 of record CM060928.1, read on the forward strand.
TCCAGACTTTCATGGTCTTTATATTGTATTTTCCTGAATTGTGAGTCTTCGTTACCTTATCCTATAAAATTTCCCGATCAACATACTCACTGCAGTCTACTTCTCCATTTTCACTTTTAGTATTCATTCCTAATTGCTCATCCTTACTATTTCCAGCAAGTTCTTAGTTTCATGCCCAAACACTTTGCATTTACAGCATATCTTAGGTTTCCAGTCATAGACAACCTTAACATATGGACATCTATCACCTAATTCATCAATTGCAATAAAATCAAGTAGTTCTTGTTCAGGAGATACCTCTATCAAGGCTTTAGCATACCTGAATCTTGTTAACTTTTCTGTACTTTCATCAAGACAAATCAAATTCCCAATATGACATGATAACCAATTAGTTCCAATTAAATTCCAAGCAATGAGTGGTATTCTATAAAAATTGAACCCAACTTGGAACTTTTTTAATTTGTTCTTGAACATATCCATATGATGGATTCCATGTTGTTATGATGAATATTTTTCCTTTTATAAAAATAGGATCAGATTGTAAAATATTCATTCTATCCTGATCATTCGAGAAACTAAATTAAAAGTTTTCATTATCAGACTTAATATCTACTTCACCTTTCAATCTCCAAACCCTTCTCAAGTGCTTGGCTACAGTAAGATAAGATAAAGATCCATCCAAGAAAAATCCTACCAAATGATCACTCCAGTACTTAATTCCTTCTCTTTTAACTTCTTTAGGTAATGGTTTCGGTTTACCATCTTTTTTAATTTCAAATTGAATAGGGACAAAAACTCCAGCATTTTTTGGCTTTTTCTTGAATAGAGATGACCAATTATTGCCTATGTCAGAAAACCTTGAGATCGGTACATTATTATTATTCATCCTTCGATCCAGATTATCAGATAGAGATGGAAATGATTTAATATATGAGATCAGAGTGGACCGATTCAAAGTAGGAAGACATGGTTGAGTAAAAGATTTAGATGGTGATGAAGGAATTGATCGAATATGAGGTGGGGAAGATGGACAAGAAGAAGTTGGGGGTGGGGGTATCGGAGATGAGGGAGGCAGAGGTGCAGGAATCAGAGGAGAGGGAGGAGGAGGTTCAGGAATCAAAGAAAGGGAGTCCGCCATTTTCTTGATTCAAAATATCGCCATTTTCAAACAAGTTCCAACGAACTGGACTCCAATGTTTGAATCTCCGGCATTCGAATACGGGTGATGTATTGGATGTCGATTTTCGAACGTCCGATTCTGGGTTGTCACATTAAGTAATTTAAAAAAATTATATGTTTTCATAATTATTTTTAAATTTTTTAAAACGGAATTTATTTTAAAATGAAAGGTATGATTTTTAGATATTATAAATTAATAGTTTTATAAAATATTTTAAATAGAGATTTTTGAACTATAAATAAAGATTTTTAAAATCTTAGAAATAATTTTGTCTTCTATAATAAAGGAATAGAGTTTAAAAAGAATATTTTGGTATAAATATTTATTAACCATTTCATATAAAGTGATTTATTTGCATATTTATACATATATTAAGATTTATTTATAAATGTGGAAATTTATAGATGTGATAACGTATAAAACTGACCTTTTACAAATAAAGTGAGATTTGTAAAATTGTATTTTATTAATAAAAGGATAGATTTATAAACGATGTCTATAAATAAGGAAAACTTCTACCATTAGATAAATTGGAAAAATAAATCATAATTGTGGATTTATAATAAGATGTGGCTTGTTGTCTCAGAAAAATAGTTGATTCTATTTTGGAAACTGAAAAGTAAGGATGGATTTGGAGATGTTAAACGATATGTTATAAAAGAGAAAGAGATTTATAAATACAATTTTATAAATATGCAAATGATTATGTTGAAATTTAAGTATGGGTTTATATCAAGGAAGCATATTTATCTTTTAAAAGTTGTTTATTTATATTCATGTTGTTTCAAAGTTGTTTATCAATATTTTAATATTTGGAAAAGTTAATGATTTAAATTATTAATATGGTTTGAAATTAATGATAAGTATTTATCAATAAAGTATTGGAAATTAATTATTATTATTTATAGTAATGTTGAAGATAAATTATTATTCTTTTATTAAGAATGTTTTGAAATTTTTTTTTTGATGTTTTGAAGTTTATTATTATTTATTTATAATGTTTATTGTTATGTAATTATATTTTAAAGTAAAAGATTAGAAGTAATTTATAAATGTTTTTGAGATTTATAAATAGGGTTTTATAAACAGGTGCGGGTCATATAAGAGGAATCTTATAACATGATTTGGAAAATTTATAGGAAGATTAGATAAAAGGTATAAAGAGTTTTATAAATGGTCTTAGACATTTTTAAAAGAGTTTTAGAAATTGGTTTATAGATTTATAAATGTTGTTTATGAATGGTCATATGGATTTATAAAGGGTTTATAAATGATTTTAGAATGTATAAATGGGAGTTTTATAAATAATTTCAAAGATTATTGAATGGGGTTATAAATGGGTTTAGAGATTTATAAAGGAATTTATAAAGTATTCTAGAATTGTATGAAAAGGAAATCTTTCTCTGTTCTATGAATATACTTATACCGTTGAGATAAGTAAGTAGTTTTTTTCCAAGTGTCGAAAGTATAAGGGTTGTGGGTATATCTTCATAAAGATATTTTAAAATAAATATTTGGAAAGTATTTTAACTAATGAAATGATTAATTAAAGAGACTTAGTGTTGCTTGGTGCTTAACAGTGTTGTTTCTTTTGAAAATTTAATCTCTGGTTGCATTATTTGTTTATTTGAGAGTTAAATAACTGACTATCAAATGTCAGTTTATAAACTAACGTTGTCAATTCGGAGAGACCGGGGTTTGATATGTTAACTGAAAACCACTTTGTAGCGGCATAAGCGTTTCAATTTGGAATATCTTGAAGATAATCGAAATGGAGCTTTCGAAGTCCAAGGGCTACTTACTACCAATCATAGGGTGATCCCAAAATGGATGTAGTAGAAGGATGCCTTCGATTACATTCAGTCGCAGAACAAACTTGTATGGATGAATGCTTCCATTGCATTGTTGCCTGGAGGGCAATGTTAGCATTTCAAGTTAGAAGTGATATAAAAAGGTAAAACGTAGCCTCAAGCCTCATCAACCGAGAAATGTCAAAAATCGAGCATGTAGTAGGGCTATGTGTGTCACTTCCATTAGAGTATGGTAATTTAGATCGATTATTGCCTACTCATGTATGTTTCAGGGCCAATTAACGAAAGCAGTGATCATATTCAGTACTACAAGTCAAGTGGTAGGCCAGTCCTGTGTGGTAGGGGTATAAGATGTTCTAGTCAGACCCTGGTGCATTTTATCTAAAGATATACCATCGGAAGGTAGTTCCTTACCTTGTCATAGTATGGAACTCGTTCTCCAAACGTGCTTTATAGACTTAGTTGCGCTCAACTATGCTAAAATGTGAGGCACAAGCATTTCAGCTATTTTATATATTTGCTTTGAATTCCTAGACATTATTATAATATCACTAGATCTGCTATAGAAAATGTTCTGTTTATCGTATGGTAAAAGTGTAACGACCTTCCAGTCTATACAATCCAAGCTGACAATATACCATATATTACCAATCCAAATCAAATAAAAATTTGGATGGTTGTGGGAAAGAAAAAAGAAAGAAGAAGAAAAGATACTATCACAACATAGAATCTCACAATCGTAGCGGAACAATATATAATATAATACCAATAACCTTTACAAAAGAGAATCTATTATATATACACATCCGTCAGAGTGCAACAACAAATCATGATCATCTGCCTGGACAGTTATAAAAACATGTCCTCACAAATGTTGATGATTTCAACAACAAACAGCGAAAAATAAACATATATGTGAATACGTCTTGAAGACCTCCAACTCTTCCCCTGAGCTCCAATGCATAGAAATCGATATGTAAATATACTCAATCTGATCCGAACATTATAATAAAATAACACCCAAGTCAGTCTAGAAAACCAGCATGAGAGAACACACCCAACTAGATTTTAAAATTATAGAAAACCATTTGAAATCAAAAGTATCTCGTAAGACCATGAGGCACATAGACCAAACGAGGTTTTACCTTAATATAACCAAAACATTTTCTATAGAAAATCCATTTTATTATAATAATGCCTAGGGGTCAAAGTAAAATATAAATATAATTGAAATACTTGCATCTCACATTTCAACATGGTTGGGCACAATCAAAATTGTAATGACTCGTATTGGAGATTGGATTCCAACAATGACAAGGCGTCGGTTCCACCTACTACAGTGCATCTCTAGATAACACACATCGAGAGCCTCACATGGACTTCTTATGAGTCAAGACCGCCCCAATCCCTTGCTGGATAGTACCATATATGTCATCAGCCTGGTTGTGATCAATAACCTAAATGGGTCCTCGAGCATATATAATCTATAATATCAATCTAGATTGGGTGATGACCATACCTTAATGGTAGCGAACCATATAGCCTTGAAGCATATCCCCTGATTTTAGTCATTTCCTGTTGATGAGGCTTGAGGCTACGTTTACCTTTTATATAGCACTTTCCTCTTGGAATGCTAACATTGCCCTCTAGGCAACAATGCAATGCAGCATTCATCCATACAAGTTGTCCAGGAATATGATAAACTGAAGACACTCTCCTACCACATCCTGTCGGGAATTACCCTTAGGATTAGTAGCGAGAAGTCCTTTCATATCGTTGGCTTTCACTACGAAGTACTATTACCACCATATATATATATAATATGCATCGAAAGTCTAGTGGGAAGTATCCCTGCATCATGAAGATCTTCGTCTTCAAAATCATCATCATAAACCTGCACTTTCGAACACATATATTGGTGCGAAGTGGTTCTCGGATAAATCCGACCTCGGTCACTCCAGACCAATAACGATAAAGAGGCCTCAACCTCATACGGAAACTAAGTCTCGTAGACTTATCATGTTTCCAACTCTCAACTTTCTATCCTTCGGCTAAGAAGGAAGCCCGGTAGATTGGAGTACCATAGTCACTCTACACTGCTTGAATCAACATTCTTAATCCAAACGATAATCAAGCCTACTTGATAGTTGCATGACTAATCAGTTTCCACATCAAGTCAAGGAACCAAAAATGGCCAAGTTTGATAGTCGGTTATAAAAAATATTTAGCACATAAGCAGTCAATAGGCCCGTTTAATTAACCTTCTATTAATTAAATCAATTCCAAGTATTTACTACAAATTATCTTTAAATGATATATTCTCAAAACCATTTCTATCTTGTGATATTGGAAAACATCCTCATACACTTAAAGGTATAAGTATATTCACAAATCATTTCATTTTCAACACTTAGAAAATATTTCCACATAATTAAAATGGAAATAAGTATGTATAAAAATCTTAAGGTCGAAACGCACTTTATTCGAGTCAAAACTAATGTTCCATAAGACATCGTTACGACAACCGAAAGCACTAGTATAGGGATTTGATTAATTATGTGTGTGTGTATAAATCTCATATATGTTCAAAACATTTCCTTTTGGAAATATTTACTATAACAACAGCGCTATAGTCGATGCCTTCCATACTTCCCTGAAATGTCTATTATAAAAATAAATATTGAAATTCATTTTTTTGATACATATCACATCTTAAATCAGTTTTCAAAACTATTTAAACTCCATCTGAAATTACTACTTTCAAAACTTCACTTTTAAATAATTTCATTTTAAAACCATTACCTTCATCAAAAATATTACTTCTCAACCATTTGTTTAAAGGATTATTTAGCTCTTAAAAACCCGAATGTATTACCTTTATATAAAAATTCATATTCGTATCTCAACATAAATCAATTCCACATTTATAAAACTATGTTTATAAATCTCTTTCTATTTTATAAAATCTCTTTACTTTAAAAAATTCTATTTATAAATCATTCTTTTATAAAAACTCATTTTGCTTTCAATATCCACTTATAAATTCTTTTTTTTATAAATCAAATTTATTTATAAAATCCATTTATAAATCCATTTACCAAATAAATTTCAAATCCATTTACAAAATATTTATAAATTTCAATTATAAATCTGTTTCATTATTTGTAAAATATCACTTTTATAAATCCTTTATATATACTTATTTACAAATCTCTATTTAAAACTATTTCACAAAACTATACCATCGAAAAACATACATTTTAATTTTTTTTAAATAAATTTATTCCTTTTAATAATTTAAAAATTATTAAAACATATATACTTCAAAAATCACTTTGAAAATCATTTTCAAATCAAAATCACTATTTTATAGTATTTCAAAATACTAAAAATATGGTCTGGTGCTACTATAGCACTAATAAGAAAAACAATCAATGTCATCAAATATGGAATCCAACACATTATATATCAAAATATATGAAAAGTAAAATCGGCAGTATGAGGAATCCTATTGGATCCCTCCAACCTCTCCACATGCATCACAGATGGTATAAAATCAAATAATATAAATCAACCGCTACGAGGCGGGATTCATATAAAAATAGCCATCCGCTCTTACATGCAAATGTAATAGGGTCACATTCGCTTCAATAGGCAGAAATATCCAAACTAATAATATAATTTAGTAAATTATCCAAATAGTCAATAACAGTCAACAATAAGATATTCACGCACCCAATATATAAATATATTGACTTATAATATTCTGGTTAAGCAAAAAAGTGAGACTTACTCACATTGATTTTAGTTTCATCAAAATGTTCCATTTTGAATTAAAGTTGAACAGACGTTCAATTTTAACCAAAATTCCAACTAGCTTCGAATCCATCCAATCCACTTCCATAACATAGCTTTTGTTGATACGATCGCAAGGCAACTCGTCTCATTCAATTTGGACATCATATGAAGGAGTTACACACTTTATAAGATTTCAAATTAATTAATATAATAAATTATAAATAAATTTTTAACCTAACTTTAGCTTACCCTCTACAGACGCGTCTTCCCCCTTCTAGTTTGCGAGATGCCGAACCCATCTTCATTGAAAATCTTCGATCATCGCGCCTCCTTTGCTTTGTTGGAGGTAAATCGAATTTCGCCATCACCTTCCCCATCACGAGCCGCACTAACGACAGCCCTCAGGCCAAGCTCGGTCAATCGATCAACATCCACTGCATGCCCTAGTTCAAACGAACATGCCCTGATTCTATTTCCTTTCATTGATGATTCGATGATCCAACCGATCATTATATAGAGCTCTATGACTTTCCTTCACGTGCAGTGGCCTTCCATCGAGTGGATGAGGAGTAATTGAAGGAGAAAGATGGCTATTTTCGGCCATTAAAGTTTTAAAATAGGTGGCTGAAGTAAGAACTAGGGTTTTGATTTGAAAATATAGTTTTCCAGTCCTTCTATAGAAAATTTGGAAGGCACTATCCACTAGCTAAAATTTCAAATCCTAAATAAAGCATGTCGTCTGGCGTTTTATATGTTATACCCCTATTCAAAACATAATAGAACTGGCCTCGAGGCCTAATTCGATCATGTACAGAAGATAGTTTTTCAAACCTAATTATATTAAATTAAATTTGTTTAATTAATTTTTACACGTTTCAAACTCGCACGACCAAACGATACGTCCAATTGCCACGAAATTCGATGGCATAAATAATTCACTATTACGGATCCAAGGAAACCAGTTTCATCGAAATCCAAGACAGTGCCCCGAGGCTATTTTACACGTTAATTAAAAAGAGTTTTTTCTAAAATCGGTTAATATCTTTAAATCCCATTTAAAGTTTACTATCCCCATTATTGTTTAAACAGAATTTAAATTAGTTTCCAAAATCATTTTTATCCATATTAAGTTCAAGATTCAATTATTTAAACAATTTTGTATATTCTAATTTAACAATTTATATAATATAATTCAATGTAGTTGAAATTCAAGTTATTTAACTTATAAAATAACTTTTCAATATTTAAAATCAATTAAATATTCCACATTTAAATGACTTAAATTCTGGGTCATTACATTCTCTCACTTAAAGAATTTCATCCTCGAAATTAAAAAGGTAATAAAAATTCCACAAAACCCATTAAGTTTTCAAAACCAATTAGTTAAAATGGGTTATAAAATTTCTAAGTCTTTCAAATTAATTCATGGTTACTAACTAATACCATTCAAAATTATAAAACCAAAATCTGAATTTTAGTTATCAACATCATTTTCAAAATTCTCAAAAATTTTCTAACGCCTTAAATTTACAAAAAAATACGCCATTGTCTCCTTTGCACGATTCGATCTGCAAAATTTACAATATATGTATATATATATATATAAGCACAAATATACATCTCATCTTCAAGGATGAGGCATACCGTAGGGAAAAAAATATAAAAGTACGATATGTAATCCGAGATGTGTACCTTATTAATATATTAGCAAGCACATACAATCAATAAAATGCTAAAGTGAGTTCCAAATGCAAAGCATATGCCATCCACACATACTAAACACTCAACAATCTATGAGAACAAGTATAGGAAAAGTAATATCAATATATAACATAGAATATACAATTACTACATGCAAATGTTGCAAAGGTAACAGGAGAAATTGTCCAACAATTTAATATTCATCCATTTAATTAATAACCATTTCAATTTGCATTTTCCATTGTCAACATTTAATTTACAAAAACCCATACAATGTGCATATATCATCCATACGCAAAACCATACCTGATCGCTCGCTCGATCACATAATTTCACTTCTGAACTAGTATCTTTCAGACAACCACTCTAGTGCGGACTAAGTTCTGGTTCCTTGATTAGAAACCATCATTCTCCTTGCATAGCGATATATTATGATAGAGAATATCAGAATCAATTAAAAATACATATCCAGTGTTTGCGGTCATGAATCGAGCGAATAATCATAACTTGGGTCAGTGTAAATCAACTCGAAATCGTATATTTAAATCTGGATCAAACAGTTATGTGAATAAAACTATATACATACAACTTACGTATTTATTTCAACTGGTTTCTTAATATATCCCATTCTTTTTATTTACATTCAATTCCTTTTACATCCATTTGATCCGCATTCAGTTTATCAATTTCCATTATTCATATTAATTTCACTTACATTCAATTTATTAACATTCACTTATTACTATTCACTTTAAATTGAATTTATGTTTAACAACATTTCATTCCATATTCAATTTACTTGTTATGTTTTCTTTATTGCTAACAACAATTAACAACCATTCCACAAAATTATTTATTTAAGTTTATTATAAACATTTTATACAACAACTAATGTTTATTTTTACTTTACAACTTAAGTTCATATTTATTTTTAGCAACCGACATTCCAAAACATATTCAATTCAATTTACAACTTAAGTTGAATTTCACTTTATAATTCAAGTTCATATTGATTTCACTAATTTATTTCATTAATTCATTTCATTAATTCATCACAAATCAAATGCAATTTCACTTAACTTTTCTTAAATCAAATCGCATTTCAAAATTCATTTTATTTAAATCAACTTAAGTTAAATTTCATTTCACGGTTTAATTTCAAATTTACTTTTCTTAACATTTATATCCAACAAACTTTTTAAAATTTATTTTAACCTGCCAATTCCCAAAATTTATAAGTTATAAAACTTAGTTTCTTATGTTTTCAGCAAAACACTTTGATACAAATATTTAGGATTTTAAACACAGATTTTTATTTCAAATCATTTTAAAATCATATATATACATAATACCTTTGTAATCAAATCATCTTTGACTTTTAAAACAACTTATTTTACCAAAACAAACCACAATGGTAGTAGTCCCTTTAAATCCTTTTTAAAATATTTCTAATCAATTTTTTTTTCAAAACAATGCTATTATTAGTTTCCAAAACCTTTAAGAAACAAGTTTCAAGTCAATTGATTTTAAATTCTCAAATTTCTTTGTTTAAATCCATTTTATTAACAAAGCATATTATAAATATACTTAGGCAATTTTATTTACTTTCCGTTTATAAATCACCTTTATAAAACATCACTTTATATATAATTCATTTCACAATTGTTGATTATTTTAATCATAATCACTACTCTATAACTCATATTTATAAATTTATTTTCTTAAATAACTCAATTTACAAATGTTTATCCTTTTTTAGATCATAACAACAACCAATTTTATTAGAATAATAACAACAAGTGATAATAATCAAATATTATCATTCTCTAACAACCAATCACACCATAAATAACTATAATAATATTTGAAGAATTATTCTTTTATATATAGAATATAATTTAGGTAAAATTATTTTATTTACCCAATTTCAAAACAGTATTGTGTCGGTTTTCCTTGTTCAAGCATTTAGAAACCCCTATTGATATCGTGGCGTCTCATATACCGACAAGAATTTATAAGCTACTCAAAAGATAAATTAGAACAATATAAAACATTTTCATAATCACTAACAAATATGTGCTTATATATATAAACTCAAACTCATCTTATGGTTTCGCTTACCGTATCTCGAACGAGTAAATTCCCACTAAAGCCTAGGTGTTTGCTCAACCTAAGCTCTGATACCAAGTGTAACGTCCTGTCAATACGTACAGTCCATGCTGACAATATACCACACACGTCCAACCAAAATCGAACGAAAAGATGGATAGTTATAGGAAAGAAAGAAGAAGAGAAGAAGAAAAGAAACTACCACAATACAGAATCTCACAATCACAACGGAATGATATATAATATAATATCAATAACCTTACAAAAGAAAATATATTATATACACAAATCCATCAGAGTACAACAACAAATCACAATATCACCTTGGACATTTATAACAATCAATCCTCACAAATATTGACGATTTCAACAACAAAAAGCAGAAAATAAACATATGCATGAATACATCTTGAAGATGTCCAACTCATATCCTAAGCTCCAATGCATATAAAACAATCTATAAATATGCTCGATCTGACCTGAGCATTATAATAAAATAAAACTCGAGTCAGTCTGGAAAACCAGCGAGAGAAAACACACCCAACTTGATTGTAAATTTGTAGAAAACCATTTGAAATCAGAAATATCTCGTAAGACCACGCCGCACATAAACACGGATGGGTTTTTATCTTACAATGACAAAAATATTTTCTATAGAAATTCCATTTATATTATAATAATGTCTAGTGGTCAAAGTAAAATATGAATATAGTTAAAATGCTTGCATCTCACATTTCAACATAGTTGGGCACAGTTAAAATCATAATGGCTCGTATTGGAGAATGGATTCCAACAATAACAAGGCATTGGGGTACCACCTACCATAGTGCATCTCTAGATAAAACACACCGAGAGCCTCACATAAACCCCCGTGAGTTAAGACCGACCCTACCCCTTGCTGGATAGCGCCGAATATATCAACATCCTGGTTGTGATCAACAACCTAAATGGGCCCTAAGCATGCACAATCTATAATATCAATCTAGACTAGTTGATAACCTTACCCTAATGGTAGTGAACCACATATCCATAAAGCATATCCCTTAATTTTAGTCATTTCTAGTTGATTAGGCTTGTGACTACGTTTACCTTTTATATAGCACTTCCCACTTGGAATGCTAACACTGCCTTCTAGGCAATATACAATGCAACATTCATCCATACAAGTTGTCCAGGAACAGGATTGTAACGCCCCACCCCGAGATCCACCTTAGTAAAGAGAATTAACAAGTAATTCTGTCTACTAAAGTGGAGGATAGGGCTGGTTAAGGGCGACCATCTATAACTTTGTCTTAAACATCTACTGAATACGTCGATAAATGCAATATAACATTTTTTCTTTTCAATCTCAATGGATCGACATACACAGTAAATGCTTGATCCAAAACTATAGGTTGCTAACGGATCTATCAGAACAAAATACAATAACTAAATGTAAAGCACATCACAGAAATGTAATCAACATCATATATATATATACTGATACATGTTTAGTACAATACAATATGAATACAGATAAAGGTGGTACTTGATCACATCATAAATATCGAATCAAATATAACTGCATCAGAGTATGCGAAAGAACAAAAATTACTCAAGAGAAAGAAGAGCTGATATCCAACATCAACTTCAAGCTAAGTCCAATAGATGATACCTGAAACAACTCGGTCTGACCCGAGTGAAAACACACGGGTCAGGCTAGAACTTATCATTAGTACAGGTGATGATAAGAGATAAGGGAAAAACATTCCATCGTTACCAATGGAATGATATAAGTCATCAAGTTATCTCTATAGTGATACATCAATGGTTCGTCATGATTGCATAGAGGAATACAATATGTATATTATATTGACATGGTTCACCTAATTATATATATAACCGAACGAAATGGGTGAGGATATGGACCATAGATTAAATCTTCATAAGATAATTAAAACTTCAAGAATCCATCATAAATAAAACTCATCTAATAGAAACTTCTTAATTATTATACCTCATCTCATCGGTATGAATATAAATATATCTTAAATCTATTATCAACACTCATCATAAAAGCATTACCATAATTTATACCTCATCTCATTGGTATAAATATATATATAATGTCTCAAATCCATCTTGATAGAGCCCGGAAAGAATCCAAAACATCATATTCGAAATCACAAATAAAATCATGTATGTCAATAAGCCTTTTTCATACATAAGGCTATACTAAAGCATTATCATCAAAATATGGAAATCGAAACACCTAAAACCTCATGGAAAGCAGCACGTGCATTTACATCTTGACTAGTACTACCATTATTTGGTACCATTCATCGTGATGACTTGGGGTCACATAACATCATAACATCGTGATCATCTTGATTGACTATAGTCGGAAACGTCTTGATGACACCCAGTCACAAAAACCCGGGTAATAACATCATGATGATTGGAGTCGAGTAATAACTTCATGAACATAGTGATGACTCCAATCGAGTACTCGGTCTGTAGCACTAGTAACATCGTGAATGTGTCTCAACTTCTCGAATAGGAACCCAATAGGCGTCAACGTACGTCCCATACCATACGTTCATACCTATTGGTTTACTAATCGTTAGTCGATGCCACATTAGAAAACCATCATAAAACATCATCAAATAAACACTGCCTCATCTCATCGGCGAGTGTAAGACACCAAAATCGTCTTATCTCTTACTTGGACGAGTTTTAAGTGACATCGAGACTTGTCTTATTTCATTGACAAGTAAAAATTCATCATAAATATCGAAATCATCATCAATCCATCATAACAACTTGCCTCATCTCTTAGGCAAGTAAAAGAACTCGTGATGGTTATTTCTAACCATAGTTTCAAATTAAAACTTAACATCAATATTGCCTCATTTTATCGGCAAGTTAATATAATACCATACTCATCTCTTCTCATTGACGAGTAATGGTTCCATCGTGACTTGTCTCATTTCATCGACAAGTAAAAGTCATCATAACCATCTTAACTTCTTAAATCATCATAAACATCTTAACTTCATGAATACTTCATAAATAGACTTACCTCGTCTCATCGGTAAGTAAAACAACATCATGACGGTTATTTCTAATCATAATTCTCCAAACGGAAAATTCTCGTCTTGGTCGCCTCATCTCATCAGCGATTGTAAAAACATCTAGATTGGTTCATCATCAAACGTACTCAAAAAGAGTAATTCTCCAACCAATAATGTTCGATAAAATTTGACAACTTCTAAATCATCTCAAAATAATAATTCAAATTAGTTTCCGTCGTAGAAGTCCGATATTAAGCGATAAAGCAAGAACACATGTCCCATACCATATATCCTTACTAAATCGTTTAATTCTCATTCTTATACATCCGAAAGGGAAAAATAATAGCTTATGATCTTTGCGCAATAATTTACTAAGGTAGCCGGGTTTTAAAATAAATTTTTCGAAACCCAAAGAAATCCTTTTATTAAAATTCTACCTTTTTATATAAAATAAATATAGTATATCTACTTTTATTATTTAGAAATACTCTTAAAAATATTTAAAATAAAATATTTAACACCATAATTACCAAGACGGAACATGCATATACATGTTGATGGATGCAAAACAATTTTCAAGTGGTTTGAAAACAATAAGTGCACTAACAACATGGAACAAAACACAGGACAGCGGATAAATCCGTTGTTTTGAGCTAGCAAACATTAAAATATTTAAAAACATTCTGAATGAAAGTTGTTGCATATGATTCAAGATTTCCAGAATGACCAAGATCAATCAATTCGGATCAATGATTCAAAAGTTATGCTCGTTTTACTCAAAACATAAAATTCGGCCAGAACTTATGTATTTGCAGGACAACGACAAACAATTGCAATTATAGCATAGGTAACCTCAAAATCAGGCAAAATAAATAAAAGGAAAGTTGTATTTTAGCTTCTAAGATTTCGAAAATGACCAAGATCTTCAAATTCCGATCATTGGTTCAAAAGTTATGATCATTTTACACAAAACATCAAATTCAGCCCGAATCTATGTATTTGCTAGACAGCGACAAACAATTGCAATTATATCATAGATAACTTCAGAATCTGGAAAAATGAATAAAACAAAAGTTGTACCTTAGTTTCTGAGCTTTCCGGAACATCTAAAATTATCAAAATTTGTTAATAAACAAAGAAGTTGTGGCCAATTTAGTTTCAGCCTTAAGCACAGAGCAAATATTAGTTTTGCTCTCGGGATTACAGTAGAAAAATTCAATTTTGACACACCTAACTTCAAAACTACAGAAAACGCAAAATATGAAAGTTGTAGCACAAGAATTATGCTTTCCGAAACATCTAAAATTATCAAAATCGATTAAGAAACGAAAAAGTTATAGTCAAATTCGTTTCAGCTTCAAAGATGGATAGAATTCAGTTTTTGGATTAAGCACAAAATATGATCAAAACTTGATTTTTATAGCTCCAAGCATTCAATTTTACACTAAATATGAATAAACAAGATTGTATACAGCAAGTATTAGTGAGGTTACTCACCTTAGGGTTTTTTTGCAGCGAATTAAATGATTTTGCTTGCAAAGAAAGGAGCTTTAGCCTTGGATTAGTAATTAGAAACCTATAGAAGCTATAGAAACAACATGCAAGCGTGGAAAAATATCAAAACTCAATTATAGTGAATCAAATCTGAGAATTGATATGAATTTGAGATTAAATAGGTAGGAGATTACCTTATCTTATGTGTGTAACTTGAATTGAACCTTGAATTTGCAAGAGAATGAGTGAATTTTGATTTTTCCTCATATGGAGGCCTTTGTTTTAGGTTTATTGTAAGTCATAGTTTTTTTTTTTGAGAAGAAGGAATGAATAGAGGAATAGAAGAAATTCCTTCTCACTAGATGCTTCTAGATTTAGGATTTTGGATCTAAAACCTTACCCAATAAGAGCAAAGGTAATTATACTTACTGAAACTCTAAGTAATGTATATTTTTCATCCATTTTTATCAATATTTTTCAATATTCTCATTTTTAGTGAAAAATCACTATTTTCATCTATTTCAACCAAATAAAATTTATTTTTAGGTCTAACTAAGTGTATTATAATGTTTTAACATTTTTATAACATTAAAACAACATTCCAAGCCTATTTACACTTCTAAATTTTATTTTCTCCATATTATTTCTTTATTTTAAAATAAAAGGCTAACATTAGAATAAATTTTCGATATTACTAATTAACTCAAATTAAACCATCACAATTATTTATTTACAACACAAATCCATAAATAAAGTTTTCCAAACTTTATTTTCATTCATTTGCACTTATTTCAACCATCAA
The DNA here is from genome assembly GCA_030765085.1 of Allium cepa. Classification (NCBI taxonomy): domain Eukaryota; kingdom Viridiplantae; phylum Streptophyta; class Magnoliopsida; order Asparagales; family Amaryllidaceae; genus Allium; species Allium cepa. Next base: position 270,222,458 of record CM060928.1, read on the forward strand.
ATGCTCAAATAAGCGTCAAGTAAAATAATATGACTTATTTAAATTTCAAATCCCATATTATATTCATCAAATATTGTTTATATAAAATAAACAATATAATCCCCTATTTTATTATCCGGTTCAATTTTAAAAACAATTAAATTATAATTTTCTTCATAATTTAGTATTAATAGTAATCTCCAAAATCCCGGGTTGTTACAGACTCTCCCCCTTGACAAAATTGCGTCCTCGCAATTTCTAAAGGAAAAGGCTGTAAACAACATAAAAATTCAATCAACAAAGGTGATTGACAAGCTCAAAACTCAAACCATTCATTCTCCCAACATAGAATGGTAAAGAGAGATAAGGAAAAACTTTCTTGGTTAATCCAATAGTCCATTATATGCTAATATAGCGACTAGCAAATCATCGAATTTTTCCAAGTAACTCGAAAGGATTTCGAAGATATCCCGTCTTCGTATCAATACTCAATAAAAAGCTCAACAAATTATCTATCAAATAATATAGATTTCTCAAAACTCTATGAATAGAGTCGGGATCAAACTCATTAAACCCGAACTTTAAGCAACAAAAATGACCAACAACACAATTTTCCGCATAATAATACGGAAAGAACGCACTCATACCAAGGATAGACTTAATAGACAAGATAGATAAATCGCATAAAATGGCTTCTTACAAGACCACCAAACTTGAATGATTGCGAAAAATGCACATCGTTGCTATCATCTCAAGGATAGAATATACTCAAGAAACAAGGATATAAGCTCAAATTACTTTTCAATTCAAGATATGTAAAATTGATAAATCTCAACATCTTTTAAATTTTAAATCTCAATTTTCAACATTTGAAAATTTTCAAACTCTTTACTATATTACTTTGTAAGTAATTTAAAACTCAAAAAGTCCAAATTTCTCCTCTTACTTCAAAATTAATTTTCAAAAGATTTTGTAAATGCATAATAATATTCCTTAAAATAAATTAAGAGTTTAAATTCTCTTTAGTCTTTTTATTAAACCAATTAAATAGTTGTAACAACCCGCATATTTATCGATTTTATATTTAAATATTTTGTCGTTAATCGAATATTGGTCCGAAAAGCTACTTTTTGCAAACGGTCAAATTAGGACTCGAGACCCCTTCCATTGAGTTCGATATGCCGTTTACAATTTTTTTTAAGTATAAACATTGGTAGGTTTGGAGTTAGTGGAATTTCACTAACTTTTCCCGCTTTGGACTTTGGGTTAGATTGCCATTATAACTCAAGCCCAAACCCCCTTCCTTCTTCTCACTCTTCATAAATTTCCTAACAACCAAGCTTTTGCATTAATGGTGAGTGGAAGAGGAAATTAAAACTCCAAGCTTAGGTTTCAACTTTAACTCCATCATTCGACTCCAAATCAAAGTGAAGACATTGGATTCTAGCTTGTAGTTGCTTCTCCATTGTTTCAAGCTCCTTCTTCATTGAATTTGTGCAAAGGTGAGATTTTTATCTCACAATTCTAGCCTATAACTATATTGGACTGTTGGGAATGATTCCCTATCATTTTTGCATGCATGTTAGCATTTGGTTTGGATTGGATTGGCGAAAAACTCCAAATTTTAGCGTTTTGGTGAATTTTCTGCACTTAGGTCGTTCTGGCCATTTTTAGCTCGTTCGGAGTTAAGTCGTTCGTCCATAGGTCGTGAGTCATTTACGAGTTAACCCTAGGTCGTTCTGGCCATTTTTAGCTCGTTCGGAGTTAAGTCATTCATGCATAGGTCGTGAGTCGTTTACGAGTTAACCCTAGGTCGTTCTGGCCATTTTTAGCTCGTTTGGAGTTAAGTCGTTCATCCATAGGTCGTGAGTCATTTACGAGTTAACCCTTAAGTCGTGCAACCCTTCAGTCACGCAACTCTTAAGTCGGTTACGAGTTATCCCGATAGGTCGTTGGACTCTTAACTCGTAGGTCGTTGGACCTTATCTCGTTAGGTCGCTCCTGGCCTAACCCTTAAGTCGTGCAACCCTTAAGTCGTGCAACCCTTAAGTCGTGCAGCCCTTCAGTCACGCAACTCTTAAGTCGGTTACGAGTTATCCCGATAGGTCGTTGGACCCTTAACTCGTAGGTCGTTGGACCTTATCTCGTTAGGTCGCTCCTGGCCTAACCCTTAAGTCGTCCAACCCTTAAGTCGTGCAACCCTTAAGTCGTGCAACCCTTCAGTCACGCAACTCTTAAGTCGGTCACGAGTTATCCTGTTAGGTCGCGACCTCTGTTAAGTCGGCCATGTTGGGTCGTGAGTCATCGTTAGGTCGGGAACACCTCTAGGTCGCAACCACTAAGTCGCTTGACCCCTTAGACCCCTAGGTCGCAACCGTTAGGTCGCTCGACCCTATCCCTCTTAGGTCGTTAGACCCCTTTTTTGTCTTCACTAGGTCGTACCGTTTTGGACGGGGCACTGCCCCGCACCCTGCCGGGGGCGCTGCCCCATGGACCCCCACGACCTGACCGGGCAAGTCGAACCCCGTAAGCGGTGGCGTTGCCCCCGCACCCCCACCTTGGGGGGTTGCCACCCCCCCGGACCCCCCTCCGTAGGGGATCTTATCTGAAAAACATTGATGCTGATTTCCTTGGATCTTATTCACATCTCCGTATGCGATCTCTGTGATTAATTGTTTATATAATTGCTTCTGTGTTTTGTCATTTTATAATATAAAGGTTTCAATACTAGTAGTAAATATCAAAACTCTTTTAACAAACAATTTCAACTCTATTTTTAATAACAAAGCTCTTTTGTTAAACCGTTTTCCAATCTATTAGTATATACAAACCTTTACCTCACTCGGATGAGAAATCTAATTAAACGACTTAGTAAAACAAGTGGTATGAAACGCTTGCGTTCACTTCGTCGGTTAATTCTTGGACTTGTTCGATTGAACCTCTTGTGACAATTTTATTAGTGAAGATTTACAGTTTGTTCGTAAATATTTAAGTTAAGCAAGTGGTTATGGGACATGAAGCTAAACTTCTATATTTACTAGCTTAGTGTAATTGAAACTTCTCGTTGATCATGACGATCATTCTGATGCTTTAGACTAGCAACTGTGCGATGTCTCTTGTTGCAAGGTTAGACTAGACACCACTTGTGTGATTCCACTCACACATCCCTTTTTGCTTTCTGGTTAGTCTGGACCTTAATATGTGTGATTCCATTCACACATGTGGGGTAGCTCCCCTTGGTCTTCGGACCGTCATGTGATAGGCCTCTTTCTTTTTCTATGATTTCTGGACTTCTTACATTGATTTCTAGAATTTATGTCATTGACTTGTTATGAGTACAAGTTTGGGGTATGATGCCCTTTCCGAATCTTTGAGAAGATTCTTGTGATATTGATTATCTCTTATTGATTGATCTTCTGTTGATCATTATTTACATACTTATAGTGGTATGTCATTATGGATATTTTATGTTTATGCCATATCTTTTATGTTATATCATGTCATCTGATATTTATAGCTAGACTGACCCGTTTATTATTTTCTTAAATAATACTCGGGTCAGACCGAGATGTTACAGGTGCTTCTGCTTGACTTCTTCCTAGAGATTCATCACTCTGACTTTTGGCTAACTGTTTAGATTAGCAGTTTTTGTTGTATACACTTGAGATATAGACTCATAGTTGTATTCTTTTGTATAGCACGTGTTGCTATTCTTTTGTATTATTGTGGATCTTTTGACCACTACTCTGATGTACACTTTCATGTGTTAGTTATATATTCATATCTTCTTCCGCCTTTGTGATATGGATGTCTGTGACTGATTTGCGTTATGCTTATTTCTATGTTTGTTTCCGAAGATTATTTATAGCCACCGTGTGATAAGCAATTACATGGATGGTCGCTCCTCAACAGCCTTATTCTCCGTGCTAGTTGACAGCACTACTCCGTAGTGTTCTTGGTTAGCGTGGGTATAGAGGTGGGGCGTTACAGCTTGGTATCAGAGCCAAACTTCGGAACAATGTAGAATAACTTACAAAGGATCATCGTCCTAGGTCTATCTTAGGAGTCATACCATAGGATTAATTCGAGTCTTCGTACCGATTCATCCTATTTCCTTTATGATTCCTTGTTTTATCTATCAAGATTGCTTGATGTTCATTGGTGAATAACCTTCTTCCTTCTCTTCTTTCTTTCTTAAAGGAAGAGAATGTCTAGACCAGGCCGTCCCAGAACTGGATCATCTGGTGCTGCTCCCCCGGATGGAGTTTTTATGACTTCTCAACAGCTTCTTGATTTGGTAACTAATGCTCAAGCAGCTGGAGCTAACCCGGAACCTACTCACCCAAAGTTGGGATTTGCATGCTTGTGCAGCGATTACACTAACTTGGGTGGGAAGCCCTTCAAAGGTTCGGAAAATATCATCGAGGTCCAGGCTTGGTTAAAATCATGCGATCGAATCTTTTCTCGCATGAACCTTATCGATCTCCAACGCGTTCAGGTGGCTTCCAGCATGCTCCAGGAGAGAGCATTGGAGTGGTACGAACTCCTTACTTCAGAAATTAATGAAGCGAATCTCACCTGGGAGCAATTTCAGGGATGCTTCGAGTTAAAGTTTGTACCAGAAGCTGGGAAAGTAACCTTGGCTCGACATTTTATAGACCTTGTTCAAGGTCAATCCTCTGTGACTGATTACGTCGCAGCCTTCGAGTCGCTTTCCAAATATGGGGTTGAATACATCAACACCCCATTGAAGAAGAACCAGAGGTTCGTTTATGGCTTAAATAAGAATCTTAAGAAGCCACTACTCCTGAAGCTAGAAGTCGCATTTGATCAACTCGTCGATATCGCTCTTCGTCTTGAAGAGGCTGATAGAGAGAGTGATGCTGAGGTGGAAGGCGCTAAACCAAACTTCAACAACAAGAAGAGGCCAAGCAAATTCAAGGGTCCTTATCCCAACAAAAAGGGTAAGCAGGCAACCCCTGTGGCAAAGTCTCCTTCTCCTAGTGGTGCGAGTTGCTTCAACTGTGGGTCTGGGGATCATTATGCGAATAAGTGCTCTAAGCCCAAATCTTGTTGCTATTGTAAGAGCCCGGATCATTACATACATCAATGCCTCAAGCGTAAAGGCAAGAAGGAAGGAAAGTTGAATGTGGCTCAAGCCCCTGGCAACACATCTCGTGGCCAAGGTATTTCTCATTCCATTCTTGATGGTATTATTTTATTTCATGATCAACCTATTAGAGTTCTCTTTGATACGGGTGCATCCCATTCTTTTATATCAAAGGAACTGGTAGACACTTTTTCCTTAAGTGTTACTGCATTGATGACTTCTTTAAAAATTGCGAATCCTGTTGGTGGATCCGCAACTCTTAGTTTGCTTTGTAAAGATGTGGGGATTATTTTATGTGATTTTTCTTTCCTAGACGATTTTCATGTCATGCGTTACTTAGGCTTTGGAATAATTTTGGGAATGGATTGGCTTAACCGTTATCAAGCCCATATCCTATGTCCTGAGCGGACTATTCATCTCCGACATCCACTATCTGTTAAACAGATTTCTGTTAATCTTAAAGATTCAGAATCCTGTTTGTTGGCATCTTTATATTCTTTAAATCCTCGTGATGACGATGATGATGATGAAGATGATATTATTTCTCGTATTCACGTTGTTCGTGAATTTTCCGACATATTCGAGCCCGTTTTAGGTTTACCACCTAAACGAGCAATTGAGTTCAGAATTAATCTTGTCTCTGGAGCTCAACCTATTACTCATCCTCCTTATCGCATGTCCAATAAGGAAAATGAGGAGATGCGTAAACAATTATCCGAATTGGAGACGAAGCAATTTATTCGCTCTAGTTCCTCACCTTGGGGAGCTTCGGCTATTTTCGTGAAGAAATCCGACGGTACGCTTAGGCTTTGCGTTGACTATCGCAAGCTTAACGATCTGACTATTAAAAATAAATATCCTTTACCTCGGATTGATGATCTATTCGATCAGCTTAGTGGTGCTAAGGTCTTTTCACAATTGGACTTGGCTACCGGTTTCCATCAGCTTCGTATCGCTAAGGATAGCATTCCTTTGACATCATTCCGTACTCGATATGGATCTTATGAATGGCTTGTTATGCCATTTGGGTTAACGAATGCTCCAGCTTATTTCGTTGACCTCATGAATCGAGTTTTCAAAGATTTCCTCGATCGGTTTGTTCTCATATTCATTGATGATATTCTTGTGTATTCAAAAACCGAGGAGGAACATGAGACACATCTTCGGATTGTATTGGAAACTCTTAGGAGTAATCAATTAAAGGCGAAATTTTCTAAATGCCACTTTTGGCAATCTCGTGTGAAGTTTCTCGGTCATATTATTTCCGAATCCGGGATTTCCGTGGATCCTTCAAAGATTGAAGCGATTCAAGATTGGAAGAGACCGGAGAGTGTGACAGAGATTCGTAGTTTTCTCGGTTTGGCGGGCTATTACCGTCGTTTTATTAAGGACTTTTCTAAGATTGCCGTGCCTCTTACTGGCTTGACTAAGAAGGGAGTTAAATACATTTGGTCGGACAATTGTGAAGCCTCTGTTCAGAAATTGAAAGAACTCCTTTCCGATACTCCTATTCTTGTTATTCCCGTGAGGAATCAAGATTTTGTTGTTTATACTGATGCTAGTCACGTTGGTTTGGGTGCCGTTCTTATGCAAAAAGAACGTGTTATTGCTTATGCTTCTAGGCAATTAAAGCCGGCCGAGACTAGATATGCCATACATGATTTAGAGCTCGCGGCTATTGTTTTCGCCCTTCGGATTTGGCGTCATTATCTATTGGGAGAGAAATTTATTCTTTATACAGATCATAAGTCTCTGAAATATTTATTTTCTCAAAAAGAACTTAATTTACGTCAACAGCGTTGGCTCGAGTTTCTTGCACCTTATGATCTTGATATTTTTATACCCCCGGTAAGGGTAATCGTGTCGCCGATGCTCTTAGCCATAAACAACAAGCAGTTGTTTCTATGATGATATCCGAATGGAACGATCTCGAGATTTTATCCACTTGTGAGATTCGAGAGCGCGTATACGATTTATGCTCATCGCTTGTTTTATGTAGCCTTGAGGCACATCCTTCTCTTTTAGACCGCATTCTTGAAGGTCAAGGGCTAGATTCTGAATTGGCTCTTCTTGGCAAAAATGTTAAGGATAAAATTGATATTGAAGGTTTGAAAGACTTTGATATTGATTCATGTGGCGGCATTCGAAAATTTGGTAGACTTATCGTACCAAATATTGGAGATCTTTGTAAAGATATTTTAGAAGATTCCCATCGTTCTAAATTCACCATTCATCCCGGTAGTAGTAAAATGTACGCTGATATGAAGCGACTTTATTATTGGGAGGGAATGAAATCTGATATTGCTAGCTTTGTTAAGTGTTGCATGACTTGCCAACTTGTCAAGGCCGAACATCAAAGGCCTGGTGGGTTATTGCAACCTTTAGAAATTTCAATTTGGAAGTGGGATCAAATTTCCATGGACTTTATAGATGGCCTGCCCCGTTCTCGTTCGGGTCATGATAGCTTATGGGTGATTGTTGATAGACTTACTAAATCCGCCCATTTTATTCCGGTTCGGTCTAACCGAACCGTTCCTCTTTTGGCCAAACTATTTATCAAGGAAATTGTAAAATTGCATGGAGTTCCTACTTCTATTGTTAGCGATCGTGATCCATTGTTTACTAGTGGATTTTGGAAGAGTCTTCAAAAAGCTTTAGGAACGAAGCTTAATTTTAGCACCGCGTATCACCCCCAGTCCGATGGACAAACCGAGCGTGTGAATCAAACTCTTGAAGATCTTCTTCGTGCTTGTATGCTTGATTTTGGTGGAAGTTGGGAAGATCATATTTCACTTGTTGAATTTTCCTATAATAATAGCTTCCAATCTAGTATTGGTATGGAACCTTTCGAAGCACTCTACGGAAGGCCATGTCGATCTCCTTCTTGTTGGCTTGAGGCCAGTGAGAAGCTGGTTTTAGGTCCAAACTTTATTTGTGACTCCACGGAAAAGATAGAACTTATTCGGCATAGGTTGAAAGAAGCCCAGAGTAGACAAAAATCCTATGCCGATAATCGAAGAAGGAAATTAGAATTTTCTGTTGGGGATCCTGTTTTTATTCGTGTTTCACCTATGAAGGGTGTTGTACGTTTCAGTCGATCGTGGAAGTTAGCGCCTCGATATATTGGGCCATTTCCTATCACTGAACGTATTGGTTCCATGGCTTATCGCCTTGCATTGCCGGCTCAGTTTTCTGCTATGCATAACGTATTTCACGTTTCTCAATTACGGAAATGCCTTCGGGATTCCGATTCTATTCTTGAGCCTGCTGTTGTGGAAGAAATTGAAGTTTCGCCGAATTTAACTTATGAGCAGCATCCTATTCGAATTATAGCTTCGGAGGTTAAACGACTTCGAAATAAAGATGTTCCGCTTGTGAAGGTTCAATGGTCCTCAAATCCTAAGGATTGCTCTTGGGAATCCAGAGAATTCATCGAGCGAACGCATCCGGACTTGCTTACTCCTGCTCTTTGAGGTGAATTTCATATTTCAAATTTCTTATGTGTTAATATGCTTTTATGGTTGTTACTTGTTATTTCCATCTTATATATTGCGAGGACGCAATTTCTTTTAGGAGGGGAGTCTGTAACAACCCGCATATTTATCGATTTTATATTTAAATATTTTGTCGTTAATCGGATATTGGTCCGAAAAGCTTCTTTTTGCAAACGGTCAAATTAGGACTCGAGACCCCTTCCATTGAGTTCGAAATGTCGTTTACAATTTTTTTTAAGTATAAACATTGGTAGGTTTGGAGTTAGTGGAATTTCACTAACTTTTCCCGCTTTGGACTTTGGGTTAGATTGCCATTATAAGTCAAGCCCAAACCCCCTTCCTTCTTCTCACTCTTCATAAATTTCCTAACAACCAAGCTTTTGCATTAATGGTGAGTGGAAGAGGAAATTAAAACTCCAAGCTTAGGTTTCAACTTTAAATCCATCATTCGACTCCAAAATCAAAGTGAAGACATTGGATTCTAGCTTGTAGTTGCTTCTCCATTGTTTCAAGCTCCTTCTTCATTGAATTTGTGCAAAGGTGAGATTTTTATCTCACAATTCTAGCCTATAACTATATTGGACTGTTGGGAATGATTCCCTATCATTTTTGCATGCATGTTAGCATTTGGTTTGGATTGGATTGGCGAAAAACTCCAATTTTTAGCGTTTTGGTGAATTTTCTGCACTTAGGTCGTTCTGGCCATTTTTAGCTCGTTCGGAGTTAAGTCGTTCATCCATAGGTCGTGAGTCGTTTACGAGTTAACCCTAGGTCGTTCTGGCCATTTTTAGCTCGTTCGGAGTTAAGTCATTCATCCATAGGTCGTGAGTCGTTTACGAGTTAACCCTAGGTCGTTCTGGCCATTTTTAGCTCGTTCGGAGTTAAGTCGTTCATCCATAGGTCGTGAGTCATTTACGAGTTAACCCTTAAGTCGTGCAACCCTTCAGTCACGCAACTCTTAAGTCGGTTACGAGTTATCCCGATAGGTCGTTGGACCCTTAACTCGTAGGTCGTTGGACCTTATCTCGTTAGGTCGCTCCTGGCCTAACCCTTAAGTCGTGCAACCCTTAAGTCGTGCAGCCCTTCAGTCACGCAACTCTTAAGTCGGTTACGAGTTATCCCGATAGGTCGTTGGACCCTTAACTCGTAGGTCCTTGGACCTTATCTCGTTAGGTCGCTCCTGGCCTAACCCTTAAGTCGTGCAACCCTTAAGTCGTGCAACCCTTCAGTCACACAACTCTTAAGTCGGTCACGAGTTATCCTGTTAGGTCGCGACCTCTGTTAAGTCGGCCATGTTGGGTCGTGAGTCATCGTTAGGTCGGGAACACCTCTAGGTCGCAACCACTAAGTCGCTTGACCCCTTAGACCCCTAGGTCGCAACCGTTAGGTCGCTCGACCCTATCCCTCTTAGGTCGTTAGACCCCTTTTTTGTCTTCACTAGGTCGTACCGTTTTGGACGGGGCGCTGCCCCGCACCCTGCCGGGGGCGCTGCCCCCTGGACCCCCGCGACCTGACCGGGCAAGTCGAACCTCGTAAGCGGTGGCGTTGCCCCCGCACCCCCACCTTGGGGGGTTGCCACCCCCCCGGACCCCCCTCCGTAGGGGATCTTATCTGAAAAACATTGATGCTGATTTCCTTGGATCTTATTCACATCTCCGTTTGCGATCTTTGTGATTGATTGTTTATATAATTGCTTCTGTGTTTTGTCATTTTATAATATAAAGGTTTCAATACTAGTAGTAAATATCAAAACTCTTTTAACAAACAATTTCAACCCTATTTTTAATAACAAAGCCCTTTTCTTAAACCGTTTTCCAATCTATTAGTATATACAAACCTTTACCTCACTCGGATGAGAAATCTAATTAAACGACTTAGTAAAACAAGTGGTATGAAACGCTTGCGTTCACTTCGTCGGTTAATTCTTGGACTTGTTCGATTGAACCTCTTGTGACAATTTTATTAGTGAAGATTTACAGTTTGTTCGTAAATATTTAAGTTAAGCAAGTGGTTATGGGACATGAAGCTAAACTTCTATATTTACTAGCTTAGTGTAATTGACACTTCTCGTTGATCATGACGATCATTCTGATGCTTTAGACTAGCAACTGTGCGATGTCTCTTGTTGCAAGGTTAGACTAGACACCACTTGTGTGATTCCACTCACACATCCTTTTTTGCTTTTTGGTTAGTCTGGACCTTAATCTGTGTGATTCCATTCACACATGTGGGGTAGCTCCCCTTGGTCTTCGGACCGTCATGTGATAGGCCTCTTTCTTTTTCTATGATTTCTGGACTTCTTGCATTGATTTCTAGAATTTATGTCATTGACTTGTTATGAGTACAAGTTTGGGGTATGATGCCCTTTCCGAATCTTTGAGAAGATTCTTGTGATATTGATTATCTCTTATTGATTGATCTTCTGTTGATCATTATTTACATACTTATAGTGGTATGTCATTATGGATATTTTATGTTTATGCCATATCTTTTATGTTATATCATGTCATCTGATATTTATAGCTAGACTGACCCGTTTATTATTTTCTTAAATAATACTCGGGTCAGACCGAGATGTTACAGGTGCTTCTGCTTGACTTCTTCCCAGGGATTCATCACTCTGACTTTTGGCTAACTGTTTAGATTAGCAGTTTTTGTTGTATACACTTGAGATATAGACTCATAGTTGTATTCTTTTGTATAGCACGTGTTGCTATTCTTTTGTATTATTGTGGATCTTTTGACCACTACTCTGATGTACACTTTCATGTGTTAGTTATATATTCATATCTTCTTCCGCCTTTGTGATATGGATGTCTGTGACTGATTTGCGTTATGCTTATTTCTATGTTTGTTTCCGAAGATTATTTGTAGCCACCGTGTGATAAGCAATTACATGGATGGTCGCTCCTCAACAGCCTTATTCTCCATGCAAGTTGACAGCACTACTCCGTAGTGTTCTTGGCTAGTGTGGGTATAGAGGTGCGGCGTTACAATAGTTTAAAACGATCTTCAAATCCCCTTATAACTCTTCTCTTAAAACATCCAATGTATATAATATAATTCTAAAATCTCAAAATATACTTTAAATAAAGTATAGCTCAATAATTTTCTCACATATTCTCATCTTTATAATTTCAAAATAAATATATAAATAAATGGCATTGCCTTGCCACTGAATCTCTAATAAATAGATATGTTCGTTGGTTGTAGAGTCAATCGAACGATCAAAACTACCTCACCACTCTGATACTCGTCTCTAAAATCAATGGCTGAAATTACCCTTCAAAAATAAATTTAATATTTAATCTCAAATATTATTTTCAAAATCTCAATTTTTAAAACACAAATCATCGTGTCTGATTATCTCATCATAGCATTTAGGAGATTCCTATCGATAACGTTGATCAGGCGTATCGGCTAGAACTCTTAACTACCCGATGTACAACCCAACACTCCCAAATTATTTCTATAAAAGAAATACTACTCATGTAAATATATTCTCAAAATATTCTTTGATATTTTTTTTATATCCCAAAGCTCAAATTTCTCTTTAAAACTCATATTTATATAGCTTCAAAACTCAGACCAGCGAACATTAAGAGAATGCATCGAGATATTCCTTGAATACTCAATTCTCAAAATCAACAGAAGAAGATAGATTGTTCGTCAATCTTACGATGTCACGAGCCACTCCCAAAAATCATCAAGATACAGGATAAGCAAGATATTCTTCTCAAAGGAGAAGAAGCACACAATCCATGAATCACTACTTCAATCGGAGTAATGCTAAAGGATAACATTGATTGAGTATATGAAAAGAACACTCAAACGAAGCTGAATGATAAACTCAATCAGACTCGAACAATCTAGAAACTCACCTCATTCCTTAGTGGAAATCCTCGTGGAAGGAGAACCGAAGAGCTAGGAATAAGGTTACCTCAACACTTGATTGTCCGATTGGATGTCAAACAAACGGACTCACAAAACTCAACAAAGTCACCTTGACTGGAATTCGAGATATATCATCAACATCTCGATACTCAAGAGTGAATACAGAAACTTCGGAATCATCACTAACATTTCAAAGTGATAGAAATGACAACCTAATCAAATTAGGATGCCTAAATAAATATAGGATCATATAACAACAAAAGGATCAGACTTAACATCAAATAAGTCAATCCATCTCAAATCAGTTACATCTCAAGATAGTAAGTAATAAACAAATACTCACTAAAGCAGCAACAAATAGAGAACTCGGAATGCATACAACAATCCAATCGTTGTGGATCCCTTTAATAGGATCATAACTCTCAAAAGAATGCAACGAGAATGCTCAAAGAAATTAATCAGCTTCATCGATACGAATTCACTCGTATCGATAAAAATAAGAATAGAACAATCCCAAATAAGATTTTATATAAGACAAGATGACATCAAACTCTCTATTATGGAATACTACGGAATACAATATATCTATATTTCTAGACATATTCCATCTTAACAATCCTAAAACTCGAAAAAGAATCAAGGCTCGATTCGAAAACAAGCTTGAATAAAGGAAAATGATTCATTCGTATTGTATTTCGATGTATCATGATATACGTACTGTTCTGTGTTTATTCTACTTTGTTCTGACCACAGCTCTGATACCAAGCTGTAACGCCCCACCCCAAGATCCACTTTAGTAAAGAGAATTAACAAGTAATTCCGTCTACTAAAGCGGAGAATAGGGCTGGTTAAGGGCGACCATCTATAACTTTGTCTTAAACATCTACTGAATACGTAGATAAATGCAATATAATATATTTTTTCTTTTCTATCTCAATGGATCGACATACACAGTAAATGCTTAATCCAAAACTATAGGTGGCTAACGGATCTATCAGAACAAAATACAATAACTAAATGTAAAGCACATCACAGAATAGTAATCAACATCATATATATATACTGATACATGTTTAGTACAATACAATATGAATACAGATAAAGGTGGTACTCGACCACATCATAAATATCAAATCAAATATAACTACATCAGAGTATGCGAAAGAACAAAAATTACTCAAGAGAAAGAAGAGCTGATATCCAACATCAACTTCAAGCTAAGTCCAATAGATGATACCTGAAACAACTCGGTCTGACCCGAGTGAAAACACACAGGTCATGCTAGCTAGAACTTATCGTTAGTACAGGTGATGATAAGAGATAAGGAAAAACATTCCATCGTTACCAATGGAATGATATAAGTCATCAAGTTATCTCTATAGTGATACATCAATGGTTCGTCATGATTGCATAGAGGAATACAATATGATATTATATTGACATGGTTCACCTAATTATATATATATATAACCGAATGAAATGGGTGAGGATATGGACCATAGAGTAAATCTTCATAAGATAATTAAAACTTCAAGAATCCATCAAAAATAAAACTCATCTAATAGAAACTTCTTAATTATTATACCTCATCTCATCGGTATAAATATAAATATATCTTAAATCTATTATCAACACTCATCATAAAAGCATTACCATAATTTATACCTCATCTCATTGGTATAAATATATATAATGTCTCAAATCCATCTTGATAGAGCCCGGAAAGAATCCAAAACATCATATTCGAAATCATAAATAAAACCATGTATGTCAATAATCCTTTTTCATACATAAGGCTATACTAAAGCATCATCATCAAAATAGTGAAATCGAAACACCTAAAACCTCATGGAAAGCAGCACGTGCATTTACATCTTGACTAGTACTACCATTGTTTGGTACCATTCATCATGATGAGTTAGGGTCAAATAACATCATAACATCGTGATCATCTTGATTGACTATAGTCGGAAACATCTTGATGACACCCAGTTACAAAAACCCGAGTAATAACATCATGATGATTGGAGTCGAGTAATAACTTCATAAACATCGTGATGACTCCAATCGAGTACTCGGTCTGTAGCACTAGTAACATCGTGAATATGTCTCAACTTCTCGAATAGGAACCCAATAGGCGTCAACGTACGTCCCATACCATACGTTCATACCTATTGGTTTACTAATCGTTAGTCGATGCCACATTAGAAAACCATCATAAAACATCATCAAATAAACACTGCCTCATCTCATCAGCGAGTGTAAGATACCTAACTCGTCTTATCTCTTACTTGGATGAGTTTTAAGTGACATCGAGACTTGTCTTATTTCATTGACAAGTAAAAATTCATCATAAATTTCGAAATCATCATCAATCCATCATAACAACTTGCCTCATCTCCTAGGAAAGTAAAAGAACTCGTGATGGTTATTTCTAACCATAGTTTCAAATTAAAACTTAACATCAATATTGCCTCATTTCATCGGCAAGTTAATATAATACCATACTCATCTCTTCTCGTTGACGAACCATCGTGACTTGTGTCATTTCATCGACAAGTAAAAGTCATCATAACCATCTTAACTTCTTAAATCATCATAAACATCTTAACTTCATGAATACTTCATAAATAGACTTACCTCGTCTCATCGGTAAGTAAAACAACATCATGACGGTTATTTCTAATCATAATTCTCCAAACGGAAAATTCTCGTCTTGGTCGCCTCATCTCATCAGCGATTGTAAAAACATCTAGATTGGTTCGTCATCAAACGTACTCAAAAAGAGTAATTCTCCAACCAATAATGTTTGTTAAAATTTGACAACTTCTAAATCATCTCAAAATAATAATTCAAATTAGTTTCGGTCGTAGAAGTCCGATATTAAGCGATAAAGCAAGAACACATGTCTCATACCATATATCCTTACTAAATCGTTTAATTCTCATTCTTATACATCCGAAAGGGAAAAATAATAGTTTATGATCTTTGCGCAATAATTTACTAAGGTAGCCGGGTTTTAAAATAAATTTTTCAAAACCCAAAGAAATCCTTTTATTAAAATTTTACCTTTTTATATAAAATAAATATAGTATATCTACTTTTATTATTTAGAAATACTCTTAAAAATATTTAAAATAAAATATTTAACACCATAATTACCAAGACGGAGCATGCATATACATGTTCATGGATGCAAAACAATTTTCAAGTGGTTTGAAAACAATAAGTGCATTAACAACATGGAACAAAACACAGGACAGCGGATAAATCCGCTGTTTTGAGCTAGCAAACATTGAAATATTTAGAAACATCCTGAATGGAAGTTGTTGCAAATGATTCAAACTTTCCAGATTGACCAAGATCAATCAATTTGCATCAATGATTCAAAAGTTATGATCGTTTCACTCAAAACATAAAATTCAGCCTGAACTTATTTATTTGCAGGACAGCGACAAACAATTACAATTATAGCATAGGTAACCTCAAAATCAGGCAAAATAAATAAAAAGAAAGTTGTAGTTTAGCTTCTAAGATTTCCAGAATGACCAAGATCTTCAAATTCCGATCATTGGTTCAAAAGTTATGATCATTTTACACAAAACATCAAATTCAGCCAGAATCTATGTATTTGCTGGACAGCGACAAACAATTGCAATTATATCATAGATAACTTCAAAATCTGGAAAAATGAATAAATCGAAAGTTGTAGCTTAGTTTCTAAGCTTTCCGGAACATCTAAAACTATCGAAATTGGTTAAGAAACAAAGAACTTATGGCCAATTTAGTTTCAGCCTTAAGCAAAGAGCAAATATTAGTTTTGCTCTCGGGATTACAGTAGAAAAATTCAATTTTGACACACCTAACTTCAAAATTATAGAAAACACAAAACATGAAAGTTGTAGCACAAGAACTAAGATTTTCGAAAAATCTAAAATTATCAAAATCGGTTGAGAATCGAAAAAGTTATAGTCAAATTCGTTTCAGCTTCAAAGATGGACAGAATTCAGTTTTTGGATTAAGCACAAAATATGATCAAAACTTGATTTTTATAGCTCCAAGCATTCAATTTTACACTAAATATGAATAAACAAGATTGTATACAGCAAGCGTGAGTGAGGTTACTCACCTTAGGGTTAGTTTGCAGCGAATTAAATGATTTTGCTTGCAAAGAAAGGAGCTTTAGCCTTGGATTAGTAATTAGAAACCTATAGAAGCTATAGAAACAACATGCAAGCATGGAAAAATATCAAAACTCAATTATAGTGAATCAAATCTGAGAATTGATATGAATTTGAGATTAAATAGGTAGGAGATTACCTTATCTTATGTGTGTAATTTGAATTGAACCTTGAATTTGCAAGAGAATGAGTGAATTTTGATTTTTCCTCATATGGAGGCCATTGTTTTAGGTTTATTGTAAGTTATATTTTTTTTTTTTTTTTGAGAAGAAGGAATGAATAGAGGAATAGAAGCAATTCCTTCTCACTAGATGCTTCTAGATTTAGGATTTTGGATCTAAAACCTTACTCAATAAGAGCAAAGGCAATTATACTTAGTGAAATTCTAAGTAATGTATATCTTTCATCCATTTTTATCAATATTTTTCAGTATTCTCATTTTTACTGAAAAGTCACTATTTTCATCTATGTCAACCAAATAAAATTTATTTTCAAGTCTAACTAAGTGTATTATAGTGTTTTAACATTTTTATAACATTAAAACATCATTCCAAGCCTATTTACACTTCTAAATTTTATTTTCTTCATATTATTCCTTTATTTTGCAATAAAAGGCTAACATTGGAATAAATTTTCGATATTACTAATTAACTCAAATTAAACCATCACAATTATTTATTTACAACACAAATCCATAAATAAAGTTTTCGAAACTTTATTTTTATTCATTTGCACTTATTTCAACCATCAAATGTTCAAATAAGCGTCAAGTAAAATAATATGACTTATTTAATTTTCAAATCCCATATTATATTCATCAAGATATTGTCTATATAAAATAAACAATATAATCCCCTATTTTATTATCCAGATCATTTTTAAAAACAATATTAAATTATAATTTTCTTCATAATTTAATATTAATAGTAATCTCCAAAATCCCGGGTTGTTACAAGGATAAACCGAAGGCTCTCTCCTATCATATCCTGTCAAGAATTACCTCTAGGATTGGTAGCGAGAAGTCCTTGCATATCATAGATTTTTATAACTAAGCGCTACTACCACTATATATACATACATATAATATGCATTGCAGGTCTAGCGGAAAGTAGCCCTGCATCATGAAAGATCTCTGTATTCAAAATCGTCATCATAAACCTACACTTTCGAACGCATACATTGGTCCGAAGTGGTTCTCGGATAAATCCGACCTTGGTCTCTCCAGACCAACAACGATAAAGAAGCCGTCAACCTCATATAGAAACCAAGTCTTACAGACTTATCATGTTTCCAACTCTGAACTTTCTATCCTTAGGCCAAGAAGACAGCTCGGTAGATTGGAATACCATAGTCACTCTGACTACTCGAATCAACATACTTAATCCAAACGATAATCAAGCCTACTCAATCGGCTTCATGCTAAGTGCATGACAAATCACTTTCCATATCAAGTCAAGGAACCAAAAATGCCCAAGTTTGATAGTCTATTATTTGATTATCAAAGCAACAAATAATATCTAGCACATAAGTAGCCACTAGGCCTATTTAATTAATCTTTTATTAGTTAAATCAATTCCAAATATTTACTTCAAATTATCTTTAAAAGATATATTCTCAAAACCATTTCAGTCTTTCGATGTTGAAAAACATCCTCCTATACTTATACCCAACGATATAAGTATATTCACAAATCATTTCATTTTCAACACTTAGAAAATATTTCCATATACTTAAAAATGGAAAAGTATATATACAAATCTTAAGGTCGAAACTCTCTTTATTTGGATCAAAAGAATGCTGCGTAAAACATCGTTATGACAATCCAAAAGCACTAGTATAGAGATTTAATTATATATATATATATATATATATCCCATATATTTTCTAAAACATTTCCTTTCAAAAATCATTTACTATAAGAACAGTGTTATAGTCAATGCCTTATATACTTCCGCGAAATGTC
Organism: Allium cepa; assembly: GCA_030765085.1. Lineage (NCBI taxonomy): Eukaryota > Viridiplantae > Streptophyta > Magnoliopsida > Asparagales > Amaryllidaceae > Allium > Allium cepa. Next base: position 270,241,079 of record CM060928.1, read on the forward strand.
TATTACAATAATAAATGTTGAATTCCATGTTTTTTATACTTATCACATTTAAATCACTTTTCAAAACCATTTAAATTCCATTTGAAATTGCTACTTTCAAAAGTTCACTTTTAAAGATTTTCACTTTAAAAACCATTAACTTCATCAAAAATATTACTTCTAAAACATTTCTTTAAAGGATTATTTAACACTTAAAAACTTGAATGTATTTCTTTAAAGGATTATTTGCTTGTAGAACTTGGAGAGGGAGAAAGAAAAGTAGTCCGCAAGTAAACTTTTGTGATTGTCGACGAATTTTCTTCTTATAATGCTTTCCTTGGCCGTCCAACTCTTGCAGCGTTCAAAGCTGTTCTAGCCCCATGGTGCCTCACCATTAAATTCCCCACAGACAATGGAGTAGGAGTTATAAAAGGGGCTCAAAATGCTGGGCGGGAGTGTTATCTGACAGAGCTGCGGGAAGCAAGGAAAAGAGAAATGGGAAAGGATGCGGCAACCCCAGTCCGCATCAAAGAACCAGCCTTGTAGCAATTACAGGGCGGACCCTGCACTGGCGAGCACAGCGGAGCACGAAAAGAGATGGATCCTAGAAAAGCCAGTGCAGGGGAGAATAGAGTGGTACCAGTGGAAACGCCAGTACCAGTACCTGTTGACCCGAAGGACCCAAATAATGTGTTGAATGTGGGTTCACAACTTAGTGTGTCAATTCAGAATATCTTAATATCTTTTTTAAAAGCAAATTTGGATGTTTTTGCTTGGACTCATGCCGATATGTGCGGAATATCCCCAGAAGTTGCAGTACACGCTCTGAATATTGATCCAAAATTTACGCCTGTGAAACAGAAAAGGAGAACTCAAGGTCCAGAAAGGTCAGCAGCATTAAAAGAAGAAGTTGATCGGCTCATGGAGAATGACTTTATCAAAGAATCTACCTATCCGAATTGGGTTTCAAATCCAGTGCTGGTTAAAAAAGCCAACGGAAAATGGAGAGTGTGCATCGATTTTTCAGATCTAAACAAGGCCTGCCCCAAAGACTGCTTCCCATTACCCAGGATCGATCAACTGGTAGATGGAACAGCGGGTCATGAATTGTTATCTTTTATGGATGCCTACTCCGGATATAACCAGATCATGATGCATGAGCCAGATCAGGAGGACACGAGCTTTATCACCGATGTTGGTCTTTACTGCTACAAAGTTATGCCCTTCGGGCTGAAGAATGCGGGGGCAACCTACCAAAGACTTGTTAATGCTATGTTCAAACCGCAATTGGGCAAGACTATGGAAGTCTACGTCGACGACATGTTAGTAAAGTCTAAGAAAGCAGTGGATCACATAGAACACTTAGCAGACATGTTCGCGGTCCTCCGAAAATACGGAATGAAGCTTAACCCTTTAAAATGTTCATTTGGAGTGGAGTCCGGAAAGTTCTTAGGTTTCATCGTGAGCGCTAGGGGCATTGAAGCTAGTCCAGCCCAAATTACCGCCTTAAAAGAAGTCAAAGCTCCTAGAACGAAGAAGGAATTGCAAAGTCTCAATGGAAAAGTCGCCGCCTTGAGTCGGTTCATTTCCAAAGCTACTGATAAATGCATCCCATTCTTTGACGCTCTAAAGAAAGGAAAGAAAAACTTTGATTGGACTCCCGAATGCCAAAAAGCCTTTGATGAATTGATTCGCCATATGGAAACGCCTCCAATACTTTCTAGGCCCGACGATGGTGAGGATCTTCTTATATACTTGGCAGTATCATCTCATGCTTTAAGTGCAGCGCTGATACGAGAAGACAAGAGGGTTCAACATCCGGTTTACTATATCAGCAAAAGACTCACTGGGGCAGAGATGAATTACTCCAAGTTGGAAAAACTCGCCTATTGCCTACTGATTGCATCGAGGAAGTTGAGGCAATATTTCCAAGCTCATCCTATCAGAGTCCTCACTGATCAACCCTTAAAGCAAGTCCTGTTTCACCCTGAGACTTCGGGTCGTCTTCTAAAGTGGAACATTGAACTCAGTCAATATGACATCACTTATCATCCCCGAAAAGCAATCAACGGACAAGCTTTAGCGGATTTCATCGCAGAATTCACAGATAAGGGTAACAGTGAGGAGGAAACGATCGATGATTCCCCAATCCAATGGAAGTTATATGTTGATGGCGCAAGAAATAACTACTGTTCTGGAGCCGGAGTTGTACTTGAGACCCCTGAAGGTCGGTCATTATGCTATGCACTGAGATTGGAATTTCCTTCAACGAACAATGAAGCAGAATACGAAGCTTTTATCACTGGCTTGAGAATTGCTAAAGAACTAAACATCCGAGCATTACAGATCTTCAGTGATTCTCAGCTTATTGTATGCCAAGTCAAGAAGGAATTCCAAGCGAAAGGGGGAAATCTGCCTGCCTACTTGTTAAAGGCTTGGGAACTCCTGTGTGACTTCGATCATTACACGATAAGCCATATTCCTCGAGAAGAAAACACGAAAGCAGATTCTCTCGCAAAGTACTCTAGCACAGGCGAAGCTCAATTTCTGGGGTTGACTCCAGTGGAAGTCCTGTCGGCTCCAAGCATTGATGAAATGGATATTGATTGGATCATGAGCGTGTCTCAAGAGCAAGAATCATGGATGACTCCAATAACAGAATACCTGCTCAATGGCTCTTTACCGGAAAATTCAAAAGAACGACAGAAGCTACTAAGGAAAGCCTCTCGCTATATAGTCCAGGATGGCCAATTATACAGACGGGGATTCTCAATGCCGTTACTTCGATGTGTATCCAGGGAAGAGTCCAAAACAATCCTAGCTGAGGTGCATGGGGGAGAATGTGGTGATCATTTAGGTGGTCAAACTTTAGCAAAGAAGATTCTCCGATACGGATATTTTTGGCCAGAAATTAATCGAGATGCAGCAGACTATTCCCGAAAATGTGACAGATGCCAAAGATTCGCCAAAATTCCTAGAGCACCTTCTACTGAACTCACACAGATGGTCAGTCCATGGCCGTTTGCAATATGGGGGATAGACCTTGTAGGACCTTTACCAACTTCCAAATCTGGAATCAAATATGCCATTGTTGCTGTAGATTATTTTACTAAATGAGCAGAAGCTGAACCACTGGCTACTATCACCTCTAAAAAGATGATAAGTTTTGTGACTATAAGTATCATTTGCAGGTATGGTGTGCCTCAAAAGATAATTATAGACAATGGTACTCAGTTCGAAAGTGAAGAATTCCAAGATTTTTGCAAACGATTCAAAATCCGAAAAAGCTTCTCAGCAGTAGCTCATCCGCAGGCAAACGGGCAGGTGGAAGCAGTAAACAAAATTATCAAGTCAACCATCAAGAAGCAACTCGAAAGAGCAAAAGGTGGTTGGGTCGATAAGCTACCACTAGCACTATGGGCATACAGAACTACCCACAAAACTGCGACTGGGCATACTCCGTTTTCATTGGCATACGGGTCAGAAGCAATGATTCCGGTAGAAACAGAGGTCCCTTCACATAGAAGAATTCATTTCAATCAAGCAGAGAATGAAAAACTACAGCTTGAGGCACTAGATCTCCTTGATGAAAAAAGAGAAGAGGCTGAGCCCAGAATCGCAGCTCATCAGCAAAGGATAGCCAGACATTTCAATTTCAAAGTTCGCCAACGCAGCTTTGAGATTGGAGATCTAGTCCTGAAGAGAATCATGACGGCGACAGGTGTGTTTGGGCCAAATTGGGAAGGACCATATGTCATAGGTCAGAAGCTTCTTGACGGCACATTCAAACTCGCTACTGTCGAAGGAGATCAAATTCCAAGGGCTTGGAACAGCAATCACTTGCGTCCATACTTTACTCGATAGCTTTGTTGGAATATTGTAAAAAGAATTATGAATACAATGAAAATAAAACTTGCACATTACAAGACCAAGTGATTCTGGTTATTATTCAGCAAACAAATTTCGAGTCACAAAAGTCCCGAATTCAAATCCTAGATAGGAAGTGCTTCAATTGAACGGTCAATGATTTCACCGGAAACGGGCCATTGCTCATAAATTGTGATCGTTTGAACAAACAAACATCCAATTAAGAAGCTTATGCCCGTTCTCGTGAACTTGCCTAACAATGAAGTACACTTCTTTGGATTAAACAAACTACTTGTAAGAGAAGGGAGTGTGAGCTTGAAAAGAAAAACAGAGGATCGCTGAAAAGGCATAAGCAAGTAGACAAGGAACAACTAAAGCCCTCTTCGGAGGCACAAGCCCTCTTCGGAAGCACAACTCTTCGGAGGATAAAGACCTTTAACGAGGCATACGCCACAAAAAAGAAAGTTCTCTACTCAATAAAAAAGATTGGAGGAGTCATGACCCTCCAACCATGAGAGAGTAACTTCCAAACAAAATAAAAGCCCTCTTCGGAGGCCCATGTCACCAGGAGTTGAAGTGCGACAACAGCTCTTCGGAGTTTCACTTCACCAGAGTTGAAATGCAAAACAAAATAAAAGCCCTCTTCGGAGGCCCATTTCACCAGGAGTTGAAGTGCGACAACCGCTCTTCGGAGTTTCACTTCACCAGAGTTGAAATGCAAAACAAAATAAAAGCCCTCTTCGGAGGCCCATTTCACCAGGAGTTGAAGTGCGACAGCCGCTCTTCGGAGTTTCACTTCACCAGAGTTGAAATGCAAAACAAAATAAAAGCCCTCTTCGAAGGCCCGTTTCAAAGAGACCTCTTCCCAGAGGCACAATAAGACAGAAAGACCTCTTCCCAGAGGCAGAAATGAAAAGACCTCCTCCCGGAGGCACAATCAAGCAGAAAGACCTCTTCGGAGGCACACGTTTCACCAAGATTGAAATAAAACTTCCAGGTGTTGAAACGTGAAAAAGTCTTCCTCAGAGGTGCAACTTTTCAAAGAAACAAAAATCAAGAAGCCCTTTACTGTGGCAAGTAAAAAAAAATCCTCATCAAAGGCACACTTTAACTTTCAAATGAAGAATGAATTACTTATTCTAGAAAATTCTCTTCCTCAAAAAGAAGTTGAAGTACCTTTCAAATACCCGCTCTACCACATAGAAGATTTCATTCAGTAAAATGTGTATATGCACAAAATAAAAAGTGATACCTTCGAAGAATGAAGCGTAAAAACTTATTTGTGCTCTGTTTTTTAACGAGATAATATTCCTCCAAATGTGGAATAATTATTCTTTAAAAAATAAAAGTACAAGTTCCTCATAAAATAAAATATTACAATGAGCTTATGGTATAGGGGCAACATGGCATAACTACATCGGTAAAATTGCGCTCGAACAATATATACCACAAGCTCACTACAATATCATATAAATAAACTTGTATAAAAATGAATAATAAATGCATTCTCAAATTCAAACAGGAGTTTGTACAAATAAAGAATCATTTTATTTAATTCTGTTACAATGTCTTACAGATGCAAGTTTCGAAATAGAGAATGCGCGGGCCGGTACCCGCACAATTTCCGGTCAGTACATGCATAAAAGGCAAAAAGCGATATGAAAGCCACAGAACCAGAGCCATCATTTCTTCTTCCGTCCACCTTTTGAGCCCGCACCCGGCCGAATAACCAACTTCTTAGGCCGGCTTGTAAGAGTAGGGGATGAAGGAGAAAGGGGCTCAGTCGGGCTTTCTTCTGTTTCTTCTTCGCCAGTTAAGGATCCCTTCTTCTTTCTCTTCTTGGAAACTCCCTGCTTTCCTCTCTTCTTGGAGGAGGACCCACTCCCTGGAGAAAGAAGTTTAGATAACGGTTCAGCGTCGGAGCCAGTCGCCTCTGGAGTCTTCTCACTCCCTTCAGTTTCTTCTCCTTTGTGTTCTTGTGAAGCAATGGGATCGTCCAAGTCTTGAAGAGCTTCTATTTGCTCCTCTTGTGATCCCGGTTGCGAGGCGGAAGGAGGAGTCACCTGAATAGATGGAGGAGGAATAATTGGAGGTGGGGAAGCTTGAACAATGCCCGACACTTTCTCTACAGAAGGAAAAAAGTTCAAGTCAGTAAAAAGCAGAGATAAAGGTTCGCTGAGATTCAAGAAGTAGTCAAAAAGCTCATCAAGTTCGTAAGAAACAGATGAGCAGTTTACTTGGGCAAGATTGTCAGTAGGGTTACCTGTAGAGGTCGGTTTCCTGACGTCAACTTCGTAAGCCTGTGCCTCGGCACCCTCGTCGCCTTCATCTCCACCTTGTATGCTTGTAATCTCGGTGGTAACTTTAGTAGGAGATGGGGAATGAGAACTAGAACCGATAATGTCAATTTCGACTGAAGGAGAAGGTTGAATTGGAGTAGTTGAGATGATTTTTCCTGAGTATTCTCCTGCCGCTGTTTCGGCCCTTAATTTTGCAAGCTGTTCTCTCCCCCTGGCGAGAGCGGCACGAGCATCATCATCAAGATAATGCTCCTCAAGAGCTGACTCAGCATAACCAGCGCCGTTACCACCAAGCATATCGAGTGCAGCCTCCCAAACTTCCGCCAGAGTAATTTCATACTTGGGGCCTAGAAAGGCGAGGCTACCGCGCCCCAAGATGCTATGCAGGTAGAAATCAAATAATGTTGAGATGATGTTGGTCCTCGTTGCCTCGTGAAATTCTTCAGCTGCAATTTTGACGGCAACGGCCTCATCACGCTCCATTTCAGCTTTAGAAAGTTGAAGCTTAAGCATTTGAATCTCCGCCTCTTGGGAGCTGCTTTTCTTCCGAAGCTCTTCAATATCAGCAACATAGCCCTCACTAATTCTTTTCTGCAATTCAAGCCTGTCTTCGGCATCCCTTTGGCTGGCATGAGCATCTCTCACTTGTTTTAGGAGCACTTCTTCTTTTTGAGAATAGGAAGTAGAGGAAGCAGCAAGCTCTTGTTTCAGTTCTTCAACTTTTGCTTCAAGCTCTTCATTGTAAGAAGCAATGCTCCTCATCTCAGTGTCATGTTGCTCAAGAACCTTTTGCCATTCGGCTTTATCATTTTCCATAGTGAGCATGGCCTCTATGTTTGCACGATTAACCCTTTGGAGCTCGTCAACAAGTTTTTGCCAGTTCGACATCCTCTCGATGTCAAGCTTGACGGCATCGAGGTTTCGTAACATAGCAGACTTGTCAATGGGGACCAAGTCAAGGTCAAACCTTACTCCCTTCAGACACCACTATGGAAACCGACTTTGCAAAGTGGCCGGACCCGGTCCGACTTGGAATTTGGGACTGCTAATTATTGTTTGGATGTCTGTCTTCCCGAGAGCGGGAGAGCCGGAAGGAATGTCAAGCGAGGCAGGGGCAGTAACCTTTTCAGGAGTTGTAGAGGTGTGCTTCTCACCATGTCGGGCTCGCTTGCTCGAATCTTCAACCATATGACTTTTTCCTCTATCATCATGGGATTTTCTTTTATGGGAATCGTCGCCTCTCTGCGAAGAATCGTGGCGCTCCTCCCTCTCTCTTCTTTCATAACGCTCCTCTTGAGCCCTCTTCTCTTGAGCCTTTCGAGCGGCTCTTCCTTCATCAGATTCTCTGTAAGAGGGGAGGTAACGCCTGTAATCATATTGGCTACGCCTCCCGTAGCGCTGGAAATCATCATAGTAGGATCCGCTGCGCCCCATCGGAGGATCTGAAATAAAAAAGAGCTAAATTTTAGAATTCTTCAAAGTACAAAAGTCAGAAGCATAAAAGTGCCGAAAAAATTCTAAGTGTGTGTGATGTGCAAACTACGCGCATCAAACTACGAACCACTCTTTAATTGAGGAGTGGTTGTGGGTGTAATAGTTAGCGTCAACTCTTGAGTTGACGGAGTCTGTTGCAGGATAGAAGTCGCTTCAACTACTGAAGAAGAAACCCCGGTAGTGATAGGATCATCTTTAATGATCTCTTGCGAGGTGGCAAAGAGGTCGCTCAGCCCTTCGAAAGTATCGTCCCTGCTCTGCTTGGCAAGGCTAGTTTTCTCGGCTTCTTCACCAGATTTCTGTGAACGTCGGGGAGATCCCTGAGGCTCTTCTTCCTCAATAACTGGGGCAAGTTCATCAGATGGCCCCGCAACATCAACAGAAGTGGAGCACTTCACTAGAGAAGCCTCGGGAGCAGGTCCTTTTGGTATGGATGTGTCTGTAGAAACCGGGGCATCTGATGCTTTAGGTGGGGAGTCTGGAACCTCGCAGGGGTGTGCGGAGCGAGAAGGGTGAAGAAGTCCGAACTGGTGAAGGAATTCGTCGTTCAGCAAAAATTTCATATCCCACTCTTCAACCGGTACAGCTACAAGCCTCTCCAAAGTTGGCTTGTGACTGGGATCTCTACAAGGAGGGGGGAGCGCTGAAAAAAAAAATGATGATGAAGTTAACACTTGGCAATTTGAACTTCAAAAAATTCAGAGTATAAAGGAGCAAAAGGTAGATGATCTTACTTCCTTCTCTCCACACAGCATAAAACCCCGGGGGGCAACGGACATAGAAGAATTGAGTCAAAAACCCATGAGCGCTGTCAGGAAGACCGATGATCAATTTACGATTTCGAGCACTTCTCACGACAGTAATAGAGGGGTGATCTTTAGTCCTGGTGAAAGAGCATAGGAAGCAAATCTCGTCAAAGCTTGGGAATCGATCAAGCGTCCTCCTAAACAGTACACACAACCCCATTAAAATGGCATAACCATTGGGGTGTAATTGGGATGGGGCGATGGCCAATTGACGAAGAAGTTGTTGGAAAAAGTCATTGAAAGGAGGGATGGCCCCGCTCAGGCACATTTGTCGGTTAACTGTCACAAAGCCAGGGGGTGCTATGTCAGCAGTGTTACTTCTCTCGGGAAGAATGGCATCTGATTCAGCAATGCCAAACTGACCACACAACTGACGAAAAACTTTGTACGATAAGGTGGTGGGGGCTCTTTCCGGAGGATTGACTAGTGAAGCCGGAATAATAGCTGCCTCTCCAGCTTGAACTGTTGTATCTTCTTCCTGAGAAGTCATTCTACACAAGCAAGTGGATATTCAAATGTGAAGGTGCACGTTTCCTAAAAGTGTGAAGTGTCGTGCAAAACTAATAAAAATAGCAAGTAAATATAACTGAAATTAAACTAGTCGATGATTGATCGACTACAAAATTTCAGAACTTGTTAATATAAAGTTCAAGCATAATATTAGTGTAGGCTGGTCAGTTTCAACTGACTATTTCAGTGTTGCTTTAATATTTTACTTGAAATTGATGAAAGCACTTCGTTCACACAATTTATTTGAGTTAATTATCTGTTATTAACTAATCTGTCATTTGATGTGGGCAGTCGATGGCAGTATATTCGTCCCATTATTCTGTAAATGTTGAATTAGACAGGTTATCAGTTTGCAAAAGTGACCTGTGAAGAAAACGCAAAGAAATTTTTTAACAGGTTATTAGCATTAAAGTTAATGAGATCTGTAAATAGGTGCAACAAGTTCAGAAATGTTATCTCGGCAGTTCGAGTTGAGAGTACAATTCAACAATGTCATGTTCATTCAAGACGAAAGGTATTCAAGTCCTTAGGTCGCAGGAACGACTTAAGCTAGCACGGGGATTATTTAGGTCGTCCAGATCAAATCATACGACTTAACATAAGTTGAAATTCTTAAGTCGCATTGTTCAAAGCCACACTTTCAAAAATTATCCAAGTCTTAACTCGGCCGTGACCTAAAACTCTGCCGTAGAAAGTTAGGTCGTTAAGTCGCTCTGCTTTAAGCTTTATGTTATTCAGGCAAGATAGATCGCAAGCGAGTTAAGTCGTAAGAAAGCTAGGTCGCAAGTAAGTTGGGTCGCATGTTTTATGATCAAGCCGATAAACCTAAGGACGGCCGAAGCTCCTCAACCAATTATTTCTTAATTCCCTTTGCTCCTCCCCACTCAGCAAACGACCTAACGAACAAACCCGTTAACCCAAAAACATATTATCACCTCTACCTCAAAATCCACCTTCCTACCACCAAATCACCCAAAATCGACTCAAACCACCTCAGATTCGTCATGGATCCAGTATGCTGCTACAATAATGTTGCAACCGAAGGCGGACGAGGATCGGTTGTGACATGATTCATGGCGAAGCATGGTGTGCAAAGCTGGATTACAGACGGCAAGTGGGGAATTCGCGATTTGATGATGAACATGGTTAAATTTTTGATGGAATTTACTTACGCAATATAATGGTGGAGATGATTGATGATCGAATGATGAGAATCTTCTTCGAGAAGCTCAGAAACTTGTTAATGGCGGAAGTATGCAACTGAAGAGATAAAGTAATGAGAAGAAACGACCTAAGCCATTTATACCTCGGGGTAGTGGAAGACGAGTCGGCACGTGCGAGTCAAGATGAGTCGAAGTACACGACCTACGACTTAGGCGCGTACTTCGAGGGGCAAATGTTAACCCCGTTTTGTCAACAAGTTAAGGCCTAGGCCGGCTCATCAGATAAAGTTCTCAGCGACTCAGTAGATCTACGACTCAAGGTACTTCAAGACTCAACTGATTGCCGACTCAACGAATTGAGGAGATGCACGAGTTAAAGAATTGAACGGTTTACGACTTAAGGAGGTGAACAGTTTACGACTTAAGGAGGTAAACGGTTTACGGCTTAAGGATAGAACGACTTAATGAGTTGACAGACTAAGCGACTCACAACCCAGAGAAATCTGCGACTTAAGGCCTCTACGACTTAAGATATGTCATGTCTCAGGGGAGGTACACGAGTTAAGGAGTCTATGAGCTAAAGAGCCTGCGAGTTAAAAGCTTACGAGTTAAGGAGCTAACGACCTAACAGGATTAAGACCTAAGCGACTTAGGGACTGTCACGACTTAAGAAGACGTTACGACCTAAGACTTAGAGAACAAGTTCAATACCATGCCGTAATAAGATGACTCGTTGACGACTTACGACCTAGTTTAAGTCGTACACGGCCTAAAACCACATAGTCAAGATTGTAGTGCTGCCTCACTTTAAACTGTGACCTCTTAACTCACGAACGAGTTAGGACATGTATCCAGATGAATGAGGAAAAGCTCAGAATCACTTCACTTACTCCACTGCCTGCTGACTCTTGAACCTTGAGTCGAGTGCGACTTATGACTCTCCATGAGTCATACACGACTCATGACTTGCGAAAACCTCTGCCTAGAATTCTCTATAAATAGAGGGCTAACTCCAACATGAAGGGGACTTTGGAGATCATTCTCTTCGTGACATCAAGGCCCTACTATCTTCAAGACCATCTAAACTCCGTCACCTCAAACTCACGCAAGATTTTTAGACCAAACTTCGCACAAAGATTCGACATATCCAATCATGGATTCAAAGAACTCTGTCACGACGAAGTCTTCTCTAGCTACTTGTCTTTTTGAATTGAGTTGGATTGTAATTGAAAGAGATTGTAATAAGTTGTAATTCAGTCAGCAATAAAAAGGATTGAAGTGGACGTAGGCTTGATCATAAGCCGAACCACTATAAAACTGCTGTTGTTTACTGTTTTTTCTGTAGTTTTCTGCTTATACTCTGTTCCCGAATCATCGGGTGGTGCTTTCACAACTACACTTTACACACCGGGGTGTTAGCATTCAAATTTTGGCGTTAACATACAGGGTCGTAGAGATCGTTGCGCGCAACTCATCGGTGGTGGTCATTCGTCGTTTCAACGGCCGAATCGGTCGAATTTGTCGATTTAGGGTTTGAAACCATAAACCATGGGGCGGCGGCGCATGGCGACTCCAGCCACCGGAGGTGATGTCGAGGACCTTGGCAAGAGTAGCATGGAGAGGGGAAGTCGTTGGAAGTGGGCACCGATCGCCTAGAGGCCGGAGGTGGTTGGGATTCGTGGTCAAAGATCGGTCAAAAGGGGGCAAGCTGCTATGTGCTTCTCTGGTTCGAAAGCATGAGATAGGAGGGGATGGTGACATGTTAGCTCATGAGTGGCTTCTGTTTTTTATTCATTTATTTTAATTTTGATTTCAATCGTTCCATCGTGCATAACTTTCTTATAAGATGCCCGATTTACATGCGGTTTCTCTTGTTAGGATCGTATCGGAATTCTAGAAATTTTGTCCTGGTTTGGACGAATTCTGAGACTATTCAAATTTTGGGTTTAAATTGGATTTAAATTTAATTTAAATTCAAAAGGTGAGTGTTTCAACCCACTCACAACTTCTAAAATTTCTTATGTTCGTTAAATTGGTTTATGATGTGATTAGAAATTTATTTATGACAGTTTGACATATTTTGAATCATCATCTCAGTTTATTTGAATAAAATAGTTATTTAATTTATTTTTGAATATTAACTGCCAGTTAATACCCATTGTTTATTATCTGTTCTATATTGATGCTATTGAATGAATTGGATGATGATTGTGATAAATGTTTGATGATTGATATTGGATGAATGGATGTTGTAATTTATATTGTTATAAACCGCAAGTTGTTATGGATTTTTATTTCATTCGGGATTGCGGTTTGAAATGATATATAGCCGTATTTATATTTTAAATTACGGATTGAAATGATAAATATCCGTATCACTTGACCATAGGATATAAAATTATATACAGACACCATAGTCTGTATATAAAAATATTTTGAAATGACTTCTATGGTTTTGTAAAGAAATATATGGTTTTATAGGAATATTGTGTAACGACCCAGAATTTTTATAAATTTAAATTTGAATATTTAATTAATTTTAAATATTTATAAGTGAATTTATAAGTCAAATAAATTTTAATTTGAATTATTGGATTTAATTGAATAATTTAATCGATAATTTAATACGTTAAATTATGGAAATAATTGAAAATGGAGTTAAATATGATAGAAAATGATTTGTAAAATTTTATTTAATCATACTGGAGTTATAGAAATATTTTAGAACTTGTAAAATCGAATTAAAAGTTAATTTGTGAAAATTGAATATTTTAATATTTTATAATCGACTGTAAAATAGTCAATTTTTGAACAGTCTCAGAATTGAACGAAACCAGTTTCATTGGATCCGTAATAGTTAGTTATTACCGGATTTCAATTTTCGTGTCAATCGGAGCTATCGTTTGATCGTGGCAGCTCGAAACGCATCGATTTATTTTTAATTTAAATTTGGCGAGTCAAAATAGCCATTTTTCAAAAAGTCTCGGATTTCGACGAAACCAGTTTCATCGGATCCGTAATGTGATATTATTATAAGGTTTCAAATTTCAAGTCAATTGGATTTACCGTTTGTCCGGTACAAATTAAACGCCTAGAAATCGGTTTAAATCGGTTTAATTCAAAATGAACGTTTATAGCCATAACTCGCACATACTTCCGAATTAGCTTCCGAAACCTGTTCCATTGTGTCCGGAACGCGGGATAAACCCTAGGTACGCTGGTTACGGCGCCTAAATCGGAGTTCGGAATTCCCGGGATGAATAGTGTTTACGCTAGCTGTTTCTTATAAATAGACACACACCCTTCATTAAAAAAAAAAAAAAAAAAACCAAATGGAAACCCTAGCCGCCAGTTTCGTATGAATGGCCGAAATTTGTCAATCTTCTTCCTCTTTGATCTCTCAATCCATCAAGTTTTGGCTAAAACTTTCTACATGAAAGTTGGAGAGCACAGCACGATCTATAAATCCAACGGTTGTGATTGGAAACGGAGCTATGGATTGGCTGCAATCGGGGTTGAAAGTGGCCGGCTTTGGGCACGAATTTCGAGAGAATGGGGGGCACTGGGACGTGCGGCCTCTGGCCGTGGGTAGCTAGGAGGAGTGGCGACCTTGTAGTGGTGAAGAGATGGAGTTTCATCAACGTTTGGGTGGCGCGATTTTTAACCCTAGAATCGAATATGGGTTGCGTGAGTTTCTTTGTGCCTGTAGACGTGAAGATGGAGTTGGGGAAGAAAATGATGGATGGCCGTGATTTGCAGGTTGGGGGAATGGATGGTGATGATAGTAATAGGTTATATTATTATAAATTTAAGCTGTAAAGTTATGTTATAAAACTCGTGTACAAACTTCAAAATTTCATATCTTTTTCATACGAGGTCGAAAAAATGCAAATCCAGTTGCGTTGGAATCGTATGGACGAGCACTACGCGATGGAGTTGGTTTGGAGTCGTTTGGAGTTAGTGAGAATTTCGGGTAAAATTAAACGCGCGTTTAATTTTATTCGAAATAAACGCTAAAACGGAAATTAAAACCAAGGTGAGAACTTCTCACTCAATCGAATAGATTTCGATTTTATTTTAAATAGTTAGATTTAAAATATTTGAATGCATGTTTGAATGATGACTGTAAATTATTGATTGTTAAAATAGACATTATGCACCGTTAGTAAGCGGATGTTATTTATTATAAACATATACCGCGAATATTTCATAAACAGTGAAATTGGTATTATATAAAATATCAATATATATATATTGGCATATGTATATATTGCAGTTGTTGATTTCCCGCATTTTTGTTTAGCGGATGAGACCCTATTACGCCGTTAGTAAGCGGATAATATTTATTAAAAACATGTACCGCGATAATTTCGTACTGGAGCGAAATTGGTATTGTGCTAATGTTTTTGGATGCAGGAAACAGGTTGGAGGGATCCAACTGGATTCCTCAACAGTTTTTATTGATTTCAGATATTTTGATATTTAATGGATTATCATATCGATATATGATATCGTTGTAGTCGTGATTGACTATTTGGTGTGTAGCATCATTGGACCCAGATTTTGGGATTTTAAAATGATTTTAAAAGTGATTTTGAAAATATACTATATTTTTGGAATTGATCCATTATAAATAAATAAACGTTATAATTTTTAAAGTTATAAAATTATGGTTTTTGTGAAATATAGTTAAAAGCTGGTTTTTGAGAAATATGAACCAATGATTTTATAAAATAGTTTAAACTGGATTTTTGAGTTTATTATTAAAAGTTTGAATATAAGATTTATAAAATTTGATTATTTTATAAATCAAGAGAACGGTGAAATTTTAAAGGAATTTAAAGACGTTTAAAAGAATAATATAAATTAATTTATATTAAGAGATTTATAAATGGATATTTATAAATTGAATTATGGACATTATAAAACGAGTTTTTATAAGTGTTTGAATGTAGTGAAAATGAATTTCCTAAATGAATGAAATTTATGAAATTATAAACTGTGAAGTTATAAATGAAATTTTATAAGCAATAGGTTTATAAAATTTATAAAGTTATCGAAAGAATGAATTTTGGATAAATAAACAATCTTATAAGTTAAGATTAATAATTTGGGAAGTTAAATGAACGATTTTGTAAAATAATCGTTTTATAAGTATTTAACTTATAATATGAACGTTTAGTTTATAATTTAGTTATAAACTGGAATAGGTTAATAAAGGAATTTATTAAAGGAAGTTTTTATAAATAAATAGAAGAGGAATTTATAAACGTTGTTTTATAAATTCGCAAACGACTTATTTTGATAAGTTAATTGTTATAACCTATTAATGGAGTTATATTCACATTTTTGAATAGTGAATAATCCTTTAAAATAAATTGAATAAAAGGATGAAATTTGTTAACGAAGTATGTTCACGATTTTTGAATAGTGAATAACACGTTAAAGAAAATGTTTTAGAATGTGATATTTTAAACAGAATTAAAACGATCTAACGATGTTTAAAGGTGTTGAGATTCGAAACCATAGATTTCAACATTTATTGTTGAAATAGACGATTTCGAGAAATAAAAGGAAATAGTGGACTATAACACTGTTGTTATAGTAAATGATTTCCGAAAGGAAATGTTTTGTATAGTATTGGGATTTATATATCTATTTTAATTTCGAATCCCTATACTAGTGATTTTGGGTTGTCGTAACGATGTTTTACGTAACATTCGTTTTGGCCCAAATAAATATGTTTAAGAGAATGATTTCCTTAAAGAATGAATTATATACTTAATTCGATTTAAGTATATTGAATATTTTCTAAGTGTTGAAAATAAAAAGATTTGTGAATTACTTATGAATAAATAAGTATGGAAATGTTTTCCAATAAGAAGTGAATATTAGAATTTATCTTTTTGAAGATAAATCGAAATGAATTATTGAAATCGTATATGCATAGATATTTTGGAAATATAAATTCATTATGGAATTTATATGTGAAAAGTGGAATTTGTATAAAAATAAATATTGATTTATTTTTGAAGTGTTGAAATTAAATATCTTGTAAAGATATTTTGGAAAATAAATAATTTGGAAAATTATTTGGAATCTGGTGATGTGTGCATATCCAGTGATAGTTCAATAGCCGACTATCAGTATTTCCCTTTGAATGGGTATTTGATGTGAATTGTTTGAAATTGAATGCACACTTATTTTTGAATAAGCGCTCACTATTCGGGTTAACCGGGAAAGGACCATGGGGTCGTATAACCCACTCCGAATATGTGATACGTCGTTGTGAATCGCATTTGAAGATCGGTGTTGAAGACCGGTATTTGCGAGAGTGATAGGATGAACTATCGATTGACTCTGCACCGAGTAGCTACGGTATTGAGTTCTCCATATGTGATGGTGAATCCGATCAGGATTGTGAATATCCGGATTGCAAGGACTTCTTTGTAAGTGCCTTCGGTTCTGTTCGAGCCCGGAACAGACTTGTATGGATTGTATGTCTGACATTACAATTTGAGATATAAAGCCGATTTCTTTCAAATATATTTCTGTTGGTGGCGGAGAATTTATTCTTTGCTTAACACCCTTCTTTGAGACGTATGTGCTCAAAGGTTATATAGTTGAAGTTATCAGCGATATATTCCCAATTTGGTAATGTGATATGCTGAGTGATGCTGAAATGATCATTGTGTTGATTATTTGTGATAGGATCATTTATTTGATCGTCTATCTTAGTGATCATTGTGTTGATCATTTATTGACCCAAAGCATGGCTTTTGTATAAAGTATGTTTTTGTGGACGTGAATTCGTCGAGCCTCACACCCCGTGAATGGTCAAAACAGGAAAGAAGCAGCAAGGTTATGAGGGGTAGCACCCTTTAGGATATGTGCATTTCCTTCTGGAAAAGGGTGGTATCATGGTATGGAGCCCAGATACTTACTCATGTTGAAAACACTTTGTTATGATTGTGTGAATTGATTACGAGCGCTCGGTTGATAAAGGTCCCAAAGGACCGGGGGATGGCATATTCGGTCAGTTGTTACTCAGTTAGGAGTAACCCGGCCTTGTGTTGGTAGAGATCCGGTTTGGTTCTCGGGGATGTCCATCCAGAGGCATTCTCATGTGGCAATGGGAAGTTCCTTGGCCTGACCATTTGTTGGAAATCCAATTCCCAATACGAAACTTGTACGGTATTAGTTGTAGAACCTGCTATTCACTTATGGTGGTCACCACTGTTTGGATAGTAGCTATAGTAGGCATACGATAATGGTCGTATGTTGGCTAAGATTTATATTCTACTTTCGAAATGAATTTGTTATACACTATGCACTAATAATAATATCAAATGTTATTTTAAATGCGTATCAAGCATCTTTGACTATCATAAGGAGAAATCTCCTCCGATTCTGCGTTTGCATTGTGTGTGTGTGCGGGAGGCCTTATGGTAGTCTCATTTTTAAAAGCATTGCGAATTGATTTAAAAATATTCCTCTATTTTGATTTTAAAGTTAAATAAACTGTTTTGAGTTCTCACACCAGTCACATGACTGACTCGGAGTTTATTGTTTTCCTTCCTAAACTCTGGGTGCCCACCAATTTCCACACGGGCAGTTAAGAGTTAGGTTTATCAGGATATTCTGAAGTTGCTGGAGGCAAGCTGGATGGCATGGCGTATTACTAGTTTATATAGTATTTCTTTTTCCGCTGCACTGTTTATTGTTGTATGTTGTTGTATACTCTGATGATATGATGTAATAAAATGTGATGTAATGTAATAACTGATATAGTTCTTTGTTTAAAGATTATTCATTTATTATTATATGTTGTTCCGCTGCGAATTGAGAGATTCTGTTGTTGTTCTGTTGTTTCCTTTCTGTCCCGTTCTATTTTTAAAATTTTCTATCTTCTGTTTTTCTAATTCTCTGTTTTCTAAAAATTGTCTATTTTCTTTTCCCTCTATTCTATCTTCTTATCTACTCTTCTCTCTTTTTCTTTTCTTAAATTCTTTTTAAAAACCCATAACTATTCGGTTTTTCGGCAACGAAAATCCGTATACGTTACATTTGGTATCAGAGCTGATGGTTAAGCGACAACCATGGTTCTGTAGGGTATTACTCATTAGAGATGGAGTCAGTAGTACTCTAGAATGAGTTTGAGTGTAATAATAGCTATGAGAGCGTATTTGTTAGTGAATACAAAATTGTTTTATATTGTGATGATTGGTTTATTGAGTGGCATATGAACCTTCCTCAGCACGGTATGTACAACTTTGCCGAAGGGGTTTCTAAACACTGGAATAGAACAATTCGACATAATATTGTTTAAATTGGGTAAATGAAATAATTTTGCCTCGATTATATTTTTATATATAAAGGAATAATTTTTCAGAATTATTAAAGTGTATATATAAGTTGATTGTTAGGTTGTTTGAATAATCTAAATAAAAGAATAATTGTATAAGCAAAAGAATTATAAGAATTGAATTATAATTAAATGTGATTACAATTTTAAAATAAACTTATATATATAAGAAGTGAAACTATATGAATATATTTATGAATATGAGTTGTAAATAAAAATGAATTTAAAGTTAAATGAAAATTTACTTTAGAGTTGGAATCTGAATTTATTTACAAGTGGGAATTTAAGTTATGTAAAACTAAGTGATGTTTAAATGTAAATATAACTTAAGAGTTGTTGTATGGAATTGATTTTGGTATCGAAGTAAATAAATCAAGTAGATTAAAATAAATATGAACTTAAGTTATGTAAATGAAATTCAACTTTGTAATTGAATTGAATAAATGAATTGAATTGTGAATCAATTGAATGGAAAATAAAATTGATATGAAATAATGAATGAAAGTATAAATTCATTGAAATCAAATGTTATTAGAAGTTGAATAAATTGAATGAGAATGAATATAAGCAAAGGAATTTGGTTGTAACTAATATACATTGGTTGTTATATGGTTGTTAGTTGATTGTTTATAAAATTCATTAAGTATTAATGAAATTGGAAGCTATGAAATTGAATTCAAATTAGAAGTGAATAAATTTGAATAGAATTGAATGTGAATTGGATTTGAATTAGTAAATGATAACTAATTGAATTGAGAATGAAAGTTGATAAAATCCAATGTGAATAAATCAAATGTGATTTAAAGTGAAAACCATTTCATTGAATATGAATGAGAATATAAATGAATATTGATTGGTTATGGATGTAATTGGTTGATGGTTGAATATATATTGCTTTAGTTGCATTTTCTATGTGACATGTATAGTTATGTTGCTATATGTTGTATATCGATACTATGCTTTATATACATGATTCTCATGTTGTTTGTTGAGTTTAGTAGGTGCGGATCGCGTTTGCTTCGCATTTGGAGCTCGCTTTTGCGCTATATTAGCCATATATGCTCGCTAATAAAATATAAGGTACATATCTCGGATTAAATATCGTACTTTTACACTTTTTTCCCTTCGGGATGCCTCATTACTTGATGAGATGTATATTTGTGATATATATACTGTCATTTTTTTTTCGGATCGAGCCGCGCAAAGGAGACTATGGCGATTTTTTTCGAAAATTTTAGGCGTTAGAAAAAATTTGAGAAAATTGGAAAATTTAGAAAACTTTAACTTTGATTTGGAATTGAAAGTTAAACAAGATAATTGTTTTGAAAACATAACTAAGTATGATTTGAAAACTTAGTAAAGAATTGTAAGAAGTTTAATTATGAATTTTGGAAAATTAATAGATTCTGTAATTTTCTTACTTGTAATTTCGAGGACGAAATTCTTTTAAGGGGGGAAGATTGTAACGACCCAGAATTTTTATAAATTTAAATTTGAATATTTAATTAATTTTAAATATTTATAAGTGAATTTATAAGTCAAATAAATTTTAATTTGAATTATTGGATTTAATTGAATAATTTAATCGATAATTTAATACGTTAAATTATGGAAATAATTGAAAATGGAGTTAAATATGATAGAAAATGATTTGTAAAATTTTATTTAATCATACTGGAGTTATAGAAATATTTTAGAACTTTTAAAATCGAATTAAAAGTTAATTTGTGAAAATTGAATATTTTAATATTTTATAATCGACTGTAAAATAGTCAATTTTTGAACAGTCTCAGAATTGAACGAAACCAGTTTCATTGGATCCGTAATAGTTAGTTATTACCGGATTTCAATTTTCGTGTCAATCGGAGCTATCGTTTGATCGTGGCAGCTCGAAACGCATCGATTTATTTTTAATTTAAATTTGGCGAGTCAAAATAGCCATTTTTCAAAAAGTCTCGGATTTCGACGAAACCAGTTTCATCGGATCCGTAATGTGATATTATTATAAGGTTTCAAATTTCAAGTCAATTGGATTTACCGTTTGTCCGGTACAAATTAAAACGCCTAGAAATCGGTTTAAATCGGTTTAATTCAAAATGAACGTTTATAGCCATAACTCGCACATACTTCCGAATTAGCTTCCGAAACCTGTTCCATTGTATCCGGAACGCGGGATAAACCCTAGGTACGCTGGTTACGGCGCCTAAATCGGAGTTCGGAATTCCCGGGATGAATAGTGTTTACGCTAGCTGTTTCTTATAAATAGACACACACCCTTCATTAAAAAAAAAAAAAACCAAATGGAAACCCTAGCCGCCAGATTCGTATGAATGGCCGAAATTTGTCAATCTTCTTCCTCTTTGATCTCTCAATCCATCAAGTTTTGGCTAAAACTTTCTACATGAAAGTTGGAGAGCACAGCACGATCTATAAATCCAACGGTTGTGATTGGAAACGGAGCTATGGATTGGATGCAATCGGGGTTGAAAGTGGCCGGCTTTGGGCACGAATTTCGAGAGAATGGGGGGCACTGGGACGTGCGGCCTCTGGCCGTGGGTAGCTAGGAGGAGTGGCGACCTTGTAGTGGTGAAGAGATGGAGTTTCATCAACGTTTGGGTGGCACGATTTTTAACCCTAGAATCGAATATGGGTTGCGTGAGTTTCTTTGTGCCTGTAGACGTGAAGATGGAGTTGGGGAAGAAAATGATGGATGGCCGTGATTTGCAGGTTGGGGGAATGGATGGTGATGATAGTAATAGGTTATATTATTATAAATTTAAGTTGTAAAGTTATGTTATAAAACTCGTGTACAAACTTCAAAATTTCATATCTTTTTCATACGAGGTCGAAAAAATGCAAATCCAGTTGCGTTGGAATCGTATGGACGAGCACTACGCGATGGAGTTGGTTTGGAGTCGTTTGGAGTTAGTGAGAATTTCGGGTAAAATTAAACGCGCGTTTAATTTTATTCGAAATAAACGCTAAAACGGAAATTAAAACCAAGGTGAGAACTTCTCACTCAATCGAATATATTTCGATTTTATTTTAAATAGTTAGATTTAAAATATTTGAATGCATGTTTGAATGATGACTGTAAATTATTGATTGTTAAAATAGACATTATGCGCCGTTAGTAAGCGGATGTTATTTATTATAAACATATACCGCGAATATTTCATAAACAGTGAAATTGGTATTATATATAATATCAATATATATATATTGGCATATGTATATATTGCAGTTGTTGATTTCCCGCATTTTTGTTTAGCGGATGAGACCCTATTACGCCGTTAGTAAGCGGATAATATTTATTAAAAACATGTACCGCGATAATTTCGTACTGGAGCGAAATTGGTATTGTGCTAATGTTTTTGGATGCAGGAAACAGGTTGGAGGGATCCAACTGGATTCCTCAACAGTTTTTATTGATTTCAGATATTTTGATATTTGATGGATTATCATATCGATATATGATATCGTTGTAGTCGTGATTGACTATTTGGTGTGTAGCATCATTGGACCCAGATTTTGGGATTTTAAAATGATTTTAAAAGTGATTTTGAAAATATACTATATTTTTGGAATTGATCCATTATAAATAAATAAACGTTATAATTTTTAAAGTTATAAAATTATGGTTTTTGTGAAATATAGTTAAAAGCTGGTTTTTGAGAAATATGAACCAATGATTTTATAAAATAGTTTAAACTGGATTTTTGAGTTTATTATTAAAAGTTTGAATATAAGATTTATAAAATTTGATTATTTTATAAATCAAGAGAACGGTGAAATTTTAAAGGAATTTAAAGACGTTTAAAAGAATAATATAAATTAATTTATATTAAGAGATTTATAAATGGATATTTATAAATTGAATTATGGACATTATAAAACGAGTTTTTATAAGTGTTTGAATGTAGTGAAAATGAATTTCCTAAATGAATGAAATTTATGAAATTATAAACTGTGAAGTTATAAATGAAATTTTATAAGCAATAGGTTTATAAAATTTATAAAGTTATCGAAAGAATGAATTTTGGATAAATAAACAATCTTATAAGTTAAGATTAATAATTTGGGAAGTTAAATGAACGATTTTGTAAAATAATCGTTTTATAAGTATTTAACTTATAATATGAACGTTTAGTTTATAATTTAGTTATAAACTGGAATAGGTTAATAAAGGAATTTATTAAAGGAAGTTTTTATAAATAAATAGAAGAGGAATTTATAAACGTTGTTTTATAAATTCGCAAACGACTTATTTTGATAAGTTAATTGTTATAACCTATTAATGGAGTTATATTCACATTTTTGAATAGTGAATAATCCTTTAAAATAAATTGAATAAAAGGATGAAATTTGTTAACGAAGTATGTTCACGATTTTTGAATAGTGAATAACACGTTAAAGAAAATGTTTTAGAATGTGATATTTTAAACAGAATTAAAACGATCTAACGATGTTTAAAGGTGTTGAGATTCGAAACCATAGATTTCAACATTTATTGTTGAAATAGACGATTTCGAGAAATAAAAGGAAATAGTGGACTATAACACTGTTGTTATAGTAAATGATTTCCGAAAGGAAATGTTTTGTATAGTATTGGGATTTATATATCTATTTTAATTTCGAATCCCTATACTAGTGATTTTGGGTTGTCGTAACGATGTTTTACGTAACATTCGTTTTGGCCCAAATAAATATGTTTAAGAGAATGATTTCCTTAAAGAATGAATTATATACTTAATTCGATTTAAGTATATTGAATATTTTCTAAGTGTTGAAAATAAAAAGATTTGTGAATTACTTATGAATAAATAAGTATGGAAATGTTTTCCAATAAGAAGTGAATATTAGAATTTATCTTTTTGAAGATAAATCGAAATGAATTATTGAAATCGTATATGCATAGATATTTTGGAAATATAAATTCATTATGGAATTTATATGTGAAAAGTGGAATTTGTATAAAAATAAATATTGATTTATTTTTGAAGTGTTGAAATTAAATATCTTGTAAAGATATTTTGGAAAATAAATAATTTGGAAAATTATTTGGAATCTGGTGATGTGTGCATATCCAGTGATAGTTCAATAGCCGACTATCAGTATTTCCCTTTGAATGGGTATTTGATGTGAATTGTTTGAAATTGAATGCACACTTATTTTTGAATAAGCGCTCACTATTCGGGTTAACCGGGAAAGGACCATGGGGTCGTATAACCCACTCCGAATATGTGATACGTCGTTGTGAATCGCATTTGAAGATCGGTGTTGAAGACCGGTATTTGCGAGAGTGATAGGATGAACTATCGATTGACTCTGCACCGAGTAGCTACGGTATTGAGTTCTCCATATGTGATGGTGAATCCGATCAGGATTGTGAATATCCGGATTGCAAGGACTTCTTTGTAAGTGCCTTCGGTTCTGTTCGAGCCCGGAACAGACTTGTATGGATTGTATGTCTGACATTACAATTTGAGATATAAAGCCGATTTCTTTCAAATATATTTCTGTTGGTGGCGGAGAATTTATTCTTTGCTTAACACCCTTCTTTGAGACGTATGTGCTCAAAGGTTATATAGTTGAAGTTATCAGCGATATATTCCAAATTTGGTAATGTGATATGCTGAGTGATGCTGAAATGATCATTGTGTTGATTATTTGTGATAGGATCATTTATTTGATCGTCTATCTTAGTGATCATTGTGTTGATCATTTATTGACCCAAAGCATGGCTTTTGTATAAAGTATGTTTTTGTGGACGTGAATTCGTCGAGCCTCACACCCCGTGAATGGTCAAAACAGGAAAGAAGCAGCAAGGTTATGAGGGGTAGCACCCTTTAGGATATGTGCATTTCCTTCTGGAAAAGGGTGGTATCATGGTATGGAGCCCAGATACTTACTCATGTTGAAAACACTTTGTTATGATTGTGTGAATTGATTACGAGCGCTCGGTTGATAAAGGTCCCAAAGGACCGGGGGATGGCATATTCGGTCAGTTGTTACTCAGTTAGGAGTAACCCGGCCTTGTGTTGGTAGAGATCCGGTTTGGTTCTCGGGGATGTCCATCCAGAGGCATTCTCATGTGGCAATGGGAAGTTCCTTGGCCTGACCATTTGTTGGAAATCCAATTCCCAATACGAAACTTGTACGGTATTAGTTGTAGAACCTGCTATTCACTTATGGTGGTCACCACTGTTTGGATAGTAGCTATAGTAGGCATACGATAATGGTCGTATGTTGGCTAAGATTTATATTCTACTTTCGAAATGAATTTGTTATACACTATGCACTAATAATAATATCAAATGTTATTTTAAATGCGTATCAAGCATCTTTGACTATCATAAGGAGAAATCTCCTCCGATTCTGCGTTTGCATTGTGTGTGTGTGCGGGAGGCCTTATGGTAGTCTCATTTTTAAAAGCATTGCGAATTGATTTAAAAATATTCCTCTATTTTGATTTTAAAGTTAAATAAACTGTTTTGAGTTCTCACACCAGTCACATGACTGACTCGGAGTTTATTGTTTTCCTTCCTAAACTCTGGGTGCCCACCTGTAACGACCCACTATTTTGGACCATTCAAATCGACAATAAAACCGTACATGTCCGACTTGAATAATTCAAAATACCGAATTGTTAATACAAATTTTGGCAAAACTTAAATATACAGTAAATAAATCAATCACAGATCACAGACACAGAGTAATATAATGCAGCGGAATAGATAAAGGATAGTAGTTCATGAAGCTACTATATACATCAGAGTTTAAAAATAAAATACATCAGAATATGTCGAATATAGTGAAGTCTTCAGTACGAGCCGATGACTTCTCTGAACCAGTCAACTAGAAAAACTGAAAGCTGAATAGATAGTTGGATCTCCAAATGAAGCTCCAATCTCCAAAGGTGAGTCTCTAATGCTGTATTACTCAGTCTGACCCGAGCGTAAAGCAAGACACAAAACACTCGAGTCAGGATTAACATTCTTATATCAATAAATTCAACTCAAATGAAATATCAACTAAAATACCATATAACTTAAAGGATGTTTGGGATGTCCATCCTCTAAGGGTCCATAGAACTATCTACAGGGTAGAAATATACACTATTACACCGTGGTCATTCACTTAATTTGTACTTCAAACCAACAGTCAATTTTACTTCGAATAATTATATTTTCCCAAAAATAGTATCTATATATTGAGTAATGTATACAGTACAGTATTTCAATTTTCTTAACTTAACAAATTGTACACATCAACCCGACCTTCCCATTTAAATTAAATCCGATCTCATTTTTATCAGTTAATATCTTCCTAAAATAACCACTTAATTTTATAATTCCCAAATTTGGATTTGATATCCCAATTCCCTTTTTATTTCAATATGTTTCCCTATTTTAAGTATTCAACATTCAACTAAATTTTTCCCAATCTAGCTTTCTAAATAAATTTCCAATCTAGTTCAAACTCAAATTTTACTTAATTCGATTTGTTATCTACATAACCGATTCAACTATCTTGGTTCCAAATACATATCCGAATTTCTAAACCATTTAATTACACTATAGTTCACAGCTTATATATAACAATTTAAATTTGACAGTTTCATATAGATTCTCGATTTTTACACCGTTATTATCTAGTCTTGAATCCTCCTTTATTCGCATCAATATCATTTTAGTGACCTTGAATTACACTTTACCCAAAATTTTCTTAAATTTTATTAAACGTGAAATATCTTATTCGATAAATCTCAAATTGATTTAGATAAATAAATACTTATCTAAATACCATTTCAAAATAACCCAAAGTTATCTCCAAATCTTAATTGTTCAATATTATTGCAAAATTTATCCGAATAAAATTTACATAATTATTGATCATAAGTTATGTATTAAATCGAATCTTGATTAAACTAGATATAATTAACTCTATATTTATCATTACCCTTTATATATGTATCCAAGAATTTACATTAAATAAGACCATATATTTCTTATCATATGGTCAAGTGTTACGGATAATATTATTTCAATGCGTACACTAAATGTATACGGGTGGATAGCATTTCAACCCGTAATCCCAATTTAATTAAATGGAAACCGCTTGGGTCTATCATTTCAACCCATTTCAAAACAATCATAACCAAGGGAACTTGCAGTGTGATGACAGGATGGTGTCAAAGTAAATAAACAAACAATAACCACAATCAATAACAATTCAATAAATAAATCAAATAACCCCGAAATAATCGTATTAATTCGCGTTGTTATTTGTATAATTATTTCTAGAATCTACACTATCATTTCATGTAGATTAAAGATTATTACATTTCAGTTTCCACTGGTCGTTCTATTTCAATTTCAGTTAAATACTACAACAATAAATCCAAACTACGTTCAAAGATTTAAAGTATAATTTATCAATTTCTACGACAATTAATGGGTCAAATCTACTAATCAAGTTCACATATGGCGGGGTCAGGTTTTAATAAATCCAGGTCCGTCATATATAATCCGTTAAATTTGTAAACTATACTACCCCAACTTAAACTAGCAAACTAGTTATCATTTAACAATAATAATTAACATCCAATTTAAACAACAATCAATCAAAAAATCAATTATCAACCAATCTGTATTATTATCACGTAAATAATTAACCGATAATGGTGTCAGGTGTCATAGGTGAACAGATACAGATAATAGCAGTCATAACAGTAAAAACAACTAACAGCAGCATATTTCAATTGTCGTTTCAATTGAAATCAAATTTAATAAATAAAAGAACGTTAATCGTGAGTGATTGCTCACCTTTCGAGGCCAGAGAGAAAACAACGGGATGAGTTATGGATCACAATACGGATCTCAAAGGAAAGCACGATGGACTCGAGTTCGACCGACAAGCTGAAAATGGAAGTGATGGGAACGAATCAGAACTAGATTGACAAAGATAATTGATATAAATGAATTTTGTATAGATATAGCATATATTCAAAAATCATATTCTAATTTCAAATATTTATAAATAAAATATGTATATTTGTATTTCAACTCGTTGTTTTAAATAACTAATACGTTAACAAAATCTCAATATGTAAATAAATAAAAAAATCCAAACCAAATGTATACTTAGAAATCAATATCCATTTTCAACTTTAGAACATCTTATATATATATCATAGCACTAATTATGCGTAACCCTTGAACCAAAATCTGTAGACCTGTATACATCTCACAATATTTCAAAACTATTATAAACTACATTCATTATAATACATAACCTACCTATGCAATTTATATACATAACAACTACACAAATCTGGATACCCATACTGTATTAAGGAAACATGCAAACCTTATATACTAAAATACATAAATGCAGACTCAATACTATACTATTGAAATAAGATGAAACTTAAATTACATATGTATTTAAATCTGACAACGTTTATATAAGTAATATAAAACAAAATACTTTCCTAGTAGCGAATTAAACAACACTTCTAACAGCACTTAAAACTTTATTTATTTTTCTTAAACAGTTAAAACTTTATACAAATATTATATTGCATACTTTAAAACACTGTATAACTCAAAACTTGCATATGTAAACTATAATTGGAATATACAGTATTCGAAATATATTAATAAGACAAAATTATATTTATATAAGTATACACTACCGTGACATATGCATGCAAACATCAACACGTACAGGTTTTCCTCAACCAAAATATGTGAACCCCTTTTTATGCAATGTATATATATAACTTTATGTGTAAACCACTAGTTTTTATAACTTATAATATATAAAGTCACTTGATTTGAAAACTGTACATACCTATATATGAAATACCACATATACAAAACTTAGACTTACAAAATATGTTCATATATCAAAGTATACATAATAAAATAGGAGAGAAGACACAGCATAGCTTAAGACTTAAAACAATATACCAACCCAGAAATCAATTACACGTCTGACCAACCCATGTATGCTTTTATACACACATAACAAATATAAACTCACACCGACCTCATAGCATAACATGTATTATAATAATGCTCTTAAACACAAATATATAAACAAATGAGAAATACCCATACCATATATATACACATGCTGTCACACGCAACTCAGGGAAGGAGGAAACTCGGGTCCAAAGGGAGAAGGAACTGGGAGGGAGTTCGGTGGCCGGTTGTGTTCTTTGGGTTTGGTGGATCTAGAGGTGTGGCTGTTGCTTGGGGTGGTGGAGTGTGGGGCTGACACAGTGGTGCATCAGGGAGGTTGCTGTAGCTCCGGTTGGTGGCTCGGGTTTGTGCTGGATCTTGGCGACAGGCGGCAGGGAAGGGAAGAGGAGGTGAGAGAGGGCGAGTGGAAGAGAGCAGGGAAGAGTGGGTTTTCAGAGAAAAGTAAATGCAGAGAGGAAGAGGAGATTGATATCAGGTTTTTAAAAGGAATTGTAGCCGAGCAAAGAAGGAAATGAACAATTTGAAACGTTGGAAATAAAAGAATTTAAACGCAGCAATGAAAGAGTGATAGCCCTTAAATTACGGAATAATAAAAGTAACGTACCAAAATAAATGGGATGGCAACGGGCAAACGTCTTGATTTTTGTGAATAATTAAGGCAAATTATGATTGTGGTCCAGGCTGTGTGTTTAAATTTTGAAACGGAAGAAAGAAGTAAAGTCATAATATACGGTACCGTTACAATGAGCAGTTTATTATTTTTCTGTTGCGTGCCGGGCCTCAAAATACAGAAATGAATATACTATTGAGATCAGCACGACGAGACGATCACAACGGTATACAGATATCAGTGGTACGATTGAATTATAAAAATTCGAATTATCTACTAAGGGAAAGTGCAGCAAAACACAGAAAATAAGATCGACGGAGCTAACGAAGTTCGAGTTTGGAAAAACGAAAAATGACGTCTCGGTCAGAAGATGATTTAGAATTTTCCTATGTAAAAATATTCAGATTTGGAAAATATTTTATTATCATCAATTATTGGCTAGCTTGAATTATATAGAATTTCACAATGAAATAAACTTTCATAAAATGAATTGAAAATTTACAATTTGCCATATTCAACTATCGTAATCCAAATATTAAACTTTATTTCAAAATATTATTATTAAAAATTTCTCAAAAATCCAATTAAATACGTTATAAAACCAAATAAATTTATTAAAATTTTACGGGTCGTTACACTCTCCCCCACTCAAAACTTTTCGTCCCCGAAAAGGAAGGAAGTAGGAGAATAGAACAACCAGGAATAAAGTAAATTGAAGGTCAAAGGTAGATAATTTATTTAGAACTATATAAATCTTACTTGAAATATTCCTTTGAAACTTCATTTGCAATTTAATTTCTTTAATGTTTAATACTTTTCAAACTCCTTTTAAAACAACTATTTACATTATTATTTATATTTACAAAGACTATTGAAAATATTAAATCCAAAATTTATGAAGTTTTTAATTTATCTCAAGATCTCTTTCAAATATTATCAGTAAGTTAATAATCATTTCTTTAAAATGTTTTATTTAATTAATAACTTCAAAATATTTATAACACTAGAATTTTATATTACACAATGTAGTATATAATTAGACATTATTTTAAAGGATAAATCCCACAAGGAAGGAGAGTAGATTTGTAAACAGAATCAAGGTGAATAAATAAGCTGAGCAGATAGGGTAGATTCAAAAGAAAGAATCGGGCACGAAATTTAAATTTTCCAAAGGAATTTAATTTCGAAGATTTATACAAATATTTCTTTGATGGGGAAAAATACTTTTATAATAAAATACTATCATATCGAAATAAATTTCCTTTCGAAAATATTTTTATAACTCGATGTTTCCACAAGTTTATCCTCGTTCTTGCAGACTCTGGCCATGCGTTGATCAGGCGCAAAGCTAGAATTCTTCAAGTACTAAGTAGACTTGTTTCAACACCCAGGGAAAATACTTGAAAAACCTTTTAAAACAGATATGGAAAGTACGATCCAATCAAATCAACCAAAACAAAACCTTTGTCCGATCATGGTTCGCAGATACACAATGGTTACGCCTGGTTCCCCCAGGAAACAATCCATATCCGTAAGCTTTCACAGCCCTGCGAGTTACGCCATGATGACTAGTAGGGTGCAGGATACACAATGGTTACGCCTGGTTCCCCCAGGAAACAATCCGTACCCCCAGGCAAGACTCAGCCAAGCACTTGCGCTACTATTCGCGACCTACACAGATTGCAGGATACACAATGGTTACGCCTGGTTCCCCCAGGAAACAATCCGTACCCCTAAGCTAGACTCAGCCAGGCAATTTCGCTGTGCATTCACGAGAGAAAAAAAGAAACCGTGGGTTACGCCACGGTGGGAATACTCGAGTATTACATCCGGAAAACCAAAAATCAAAGAGAATATATCGATAGAATGAATCCACGCTGTGGCCACAAAGCGGATATCAAGCAGAAGGCACTTTCCATATCTTTACTTGGAAAATATATATCATATAGTACCCTTTCAAATCCCTTTCAAATATCATACTTATATAAAGTCCATAATATATAGGATTCCTTTCTAAATCGAATACTTTCCAAGTCAATAGTAGATCAACCATACTTATATAGACTTTGATTATGTAAAATTCTCTTTCCAAAATTGAGTACCTTTCAAATCAATAGATTTTAAATCAACTTCATACTTATACAATCCATTTTATATAAGTTCGACCACTCCCAAATCAAGTGCTTAATAATATAAGGTTCTCAAATTTCAAATCATTTCAATATCAATTCAGTTTCAAAATCATATATGATTTCACCAAATTTTCTGCCAAATTAAATATCTAAATTTCAAAGTTCCCAAAATAATAGGTTTAGAAAATTATCCCATTTTCCAAATTAAAATAATTCAAGTCAAACAAATTCATTTCCAAAATCACCATATAAGTACTGGTTTTTTTTTTAAATTCCAATTTAATTTCAAAACCAAATATTTTCTCAAAATCAATTATACTCAAAAACGGTTTCCAAATTTATAAGTATCCCTTTAAAACCTTTAAACTATCTATTTCTATTAGAAATATCCAATTTACCTTTCTGAAAACCATTATTCAACTATTTTTTTTCAAAACATTTCAAAACTAAATTTATATTCTTTATCAAACATTTTATACTCTTCGAAATTTCTTAGCTTTGAAAATTTAATCTCGATTTGGAAGTGTTCGAACATTCAAAATAGTTAGGGAAATCAAATTTTCAATTCAAGAGTTGAAAATCAACAATAAATCAATTATTAAATCCGAAACTCGAGGACTGAACACCGGTCTCATTTTAAATTGTTTCAAATATATACATATATCTTTCGAAAATATCAAATTATACTTCGGAATTTGAAATCGAAATTTGTTTTCACAATATCACTCGCATAGCAAAGCCACTAGAGTGGCCTCCCCCACTCTGAAACTCGAAAATCAATGTCGATGATGCGTGCACTCATCACCGAAATTATTTTCTAGCGACATAAGTGAGTTCTGGACTTCTGTTTTCTTGAAAACTTCTTTGAAACTTCTTCAAAATTATTGGAATTCATTTGAACTCATTTGAAACATTTCTTATTTGGAAAAATACCTTTAAATCGTATTATTTTTATATATTTTCCAAAATCTTAAATCCAATTTCAAAATATCGGAATTCAATTCTCGAATTTCAAATTTAACCCTTCAGTTATAAATCCTTTTTATATAAATCAATTTCTTACAAGTTTTCAAATTTTCAAATCCTTTCAAAACTTTTATATAGAACAACATTTCTTATTTGCTTTATATATATAGGTATATAATCCTTATCGAAAACATTTTCGCTTTTATATATAGAATAAAATCATAGTCAAATAATAATTTCGATATATATAACAATTTCAAAAATACAACATACCCGATCTTTCAAAGGATTATTCAAGGATAGATTTCAAACAAACAGAGATTCAATTTCTTATCAACGAAAACAGGAACATGAATACTTTATTTGAGAACTTCAGTTAAGAAAAAGATACAATAGAGTTTACCGAAAGTAACATAACAACTACTGAAGACAACAGATCCACAGAAAACCACTCTACATAAACAAAGCATCGGTATTAATTCTACCGGGTGGCACTTCAACGGGTCCAGAACACTCCCCCTCAATATGGCCCCAACTTCTGCATTTCTTGCATAAATGCACGACACGCCCATCCTCCCTAACGAACTGCGGAAACGCAGCCTTTCTTCCGTACTTCCTCACAGGGCAATTCCTGGCTATATGCCCAGGCAGCCTGCAGTGATAGCAAATGGTTGACTGGTCGACTGATGCAGTGGGTGCAGCTTTTGCTTTCTTCACCTTCTGGCAGCGACTGGGAAAGTGCCCCATACTACGGCATTTAAAACAGAAGATCTTGGATCGATAACGCTTGCCCTCTTTCTTCTTTCCTTCATCTCTCTTTCCGCACATGGCTGCATAATGTCCCTTCTCCTGACACCGATAACAGATGACATGGTCATAAGGACCAGGTCCTGCCCTTTCCCTCCACAAGCTTTCCCACTTCTCCATTGCTTCCTCCTGTTCCTTACGGGCTAGTGCTCTCCGAGCTCGACGAGCTGCTTTCTGCTCTTCCGATTTTTCCATCTACAAAATAGTTTCCTATCATCAAGGAGTCCAAAATCAGACAAGATAGAGGTTCAAAATTTTAAGGGAAACTAGCCAAAGGAAGTTTCAAAACAAAGTGGGAAGTCTCGAACGAAAATGGGGAAATTTTATTACAAAATAGAAGATGGATATACTTCTATAAATCGCGGGCGATCTTTACCGGTCCACCATGACTTCAAGAATATAATCGATGCGGAATTCCAAAACAAATCGGCATTCGATCGCCAGAGAAAGAATTCAGCATAACAAGATATAGCAGCATCGTAGACCGAGGATACAGAAGTCTTCGGTGAATCAATGCCGATTGTAAAGGAGTTTTCACCCTCTTTACAAAACATTCAGTGGAGTTATGGGATACTCCAGAATCAAACGAAGATAAATAGAAAGAGACAAGAATGAATTTCGGAACTGAGGGACATTTCAAAATTCAAAGGAAATCGAGTCAGAAAGGAAAAGATTCAACTCGAACGAAAGTGATTCTGTAAATAAATTTACCGTATATGCTAAGTTTTGCCTAGAGCCAAAGCTCTGATACCAACTGTAACGACCCACTATTTTGGACCATTCAAATCGACAATAAAACCGTACATGTCCGACTTGAATAATTCAAAATACCGAATTGTTAATACAAATTTTGGCAAAACTTAAATATACAGTAAATAAATCAATCACAGATCACAGACACAGAGTAATATAATGCAGCGGAATAGATAAAGGATAGTAGTTCATGAAGCTACTATATACATCAGAGTTTAAAAATAAAATACATCAGAATATGTCGAATATAGTGAAGTCTTCAGTACGAGCCGATGACTTCTCTGAACCAGTCAACTAGAAAAACTGAAAGCTGAATAGATAGTTGGATCTCCAAATGAAGCTCCAATCTCCAAAGGTGAGTCTCTAATGCTGTATTACTCAGTCTGACCCGAGCGTAAAGCAAGACACAAAACACTCGAGTCAGGATTAACATTCTTATATCAATAAATTCAACTCAAATGAAATATCAACTAAAATACCATATAACTTAAAGGATGTTTGGGATGTCCATCCTCTAAGGGTCCATAGAACTATCTACAGGGTAGAAATATACACTATTACACCGTGGTCATTCACTTAATTTGTACTTCAAACCAACAGTCAATTTTACTTCGAATAATTATATTTTCCCAAAAATAGTATCTATATATTGAGTAATGTATACAGTACAGTATTTCAATTTTCTTAACTTAACAAATTGTACACATCAACCCGACCTTCCCATTTAAATTAAATCCGATCTCATTTTTATCAGTTAATATCTTCCTAAAATAACCACTTAATTTTATAATTCCCAAATTTGGATTTGATATCCCAATTCCCTTTTTATTTCAATATGTTTCCCTATTTTAAGTATTCAACATTCAACTAAATTTTTCCCAATCTAGCTTTCTAAATAAATTTCCAATCTAGTTCAAACTCAAATTTTACTTAATTCGATTTGTTATCTACATAACCGATTCAACTATCTTGGTTCCAAATACATATCCGAATTTCTAAACCATTTAATTACACTATAGTTCACAGCTTATATATAACAATTTAAATTTGACAGTTTCATATAGATTCTCGATTTTTACACCGTTATTATCTAGTCTTGAATCCTCCTTTATTCGCATCAATATCATTTTAGTGACCTTGAATTACACTTTACCCAAAATTTTCTTAAATTTTATTAAACGTGAAATATCTTATTCGATAAATCTCAAATTGATTTAGATAAATAAATACTTATCTAAATACCATTTCAAAATAACCCAAAGTTATCTCCAAATCTTAATTGTTCAATATTATTGCAAAATTTATCCGAATAAAATTTACATAATTATTGATCATAAGTTATGTATTAAATCGAATCTTGATTAAACTAGATATAATTAACTCTATATTTATCATTACCCTTTATATATGTATCCAAGAATTTACATTAAATAAGACCATATATTTCTTATCATATGGTCAAGTGTTACGGATAATATTATTTCAATTCGTACACTAAATGTATACGGGTGGATAGCATTTCAACCCGTAATCCCAATTTAATTAAATGGAAACCGCTTGGGTCTATCATTTCAACCCATTTCAAAACAATCATAACCAAGGGAACTTGCAGTGTGATGACAGGATGGTGTCAAAGTAAATAAACAAACAATAACCACAATCAATAACAATTCAATAAATAAATCAAATAACCCCGAAATAATCGTATTAATTCGCGTTGTTATTTGTATAATTATTTCTAGAATCTACACTATCATTTCATGTAGATTAAAGATTATTACATTTCAGTTTCCACTGGTCGTTCTATTTCAATTTCAGTTAAATACTACAACAATAAATCCAAACTACGTTCAAAGATTTAAAGTATAATTTATCAATTTCTACGACAATTAATGGGTCAAATCTACTAATCAAGTTCACATATGGCGGGGTCAGGTTTTAATAAATCCAGGTCCGTCATATATAATCCGTTAAATTTGTAAACTATACTACCCCAACTTAAACTAGCAAACTAGTTATCATTTAACAATAATAATTAACATCCAATTTAAACAACAATCAATCAAAAAATCAATTATCAACCAATCTGTATTATTATCACGTAAATAATTAACCGATAATGGTGTCAGGTGTCATAGGTGAACAGATACAGATAATAGCAGTCATAACAGTAAAAACAACTAACAGCAGCATATTTCAATTGTCGTTTCAATTGAAATCAAATTTAATAAATAAAAGAACGTTAATCGTGAGTGATTGCTCACCTTTCGAGGCCAGAGAGAAAACAACGGGATGAGTTATGGATCACAATACGGATCTCAAAGGAAAGCACGATGGACTCGAGTTCGACCGACAAGCTGAAAATGGAAGTGATGGGAACGAATCAGAACTAGATTGACAAAGATAATTGATATAAATGAATTTTGTATAGATATAGCATATATTCAAAAATCATATTCTAATTTCAAATATTTATAAATAAAATATGTATATTTGTATTTCAACTCGTTGTTTTAAATAACTAATACGTTAACAAAATCTCAATATGTAAATAAAAAAAAAATCCAAACCAAATGTATACTTAGAAATCAATATCCATTTTCAACTTTAGAACATCTTATATATATATCATAGCACTAATTATGCGTAACCCTTGAACCAAAATCTGTAGACCTGTATACATCTCACAATATTTCAAAACTATTATAAACTACATTCATTATAATACATAACCTACCTATGCAATTTATATACATAACAACTACACAAATCTGGATACCCATACTGTATTAAGGAAACATGCAAACCTTATATACTAAAATACATAAATGCAGACTCAATACTATACTATTGAAATAAGATGAAACTTAAATTACATATGTATTTAAATCTGACAACGTTTATATAAGTAATATAAAACAAAATACTTTCCTAGTAGCGAATTAAACAACACTTCTAACAGCACTTAAAACTTTATTTATTTTTCTTAAACAGTTAAAACTTTATACAAATATTATATTGCATACTTTAAAACACTGTATAACTCAAAACTTGCATATGTAAACTATAATTGGAATATACAGTATTCGAAATATATTAATAAGACAAAATTATATTTATATAAGTATACACTACCGTGACATATGCATGCAAACATCAACACGTACAGGTTTTCCTCAACCAAAATATGTGAACCCCTTTTTATGCAATGTATATATATAACTTTATGTGTAAACCACTAGTTTTTATAACTTATAATATATAAAGTCACTTGATTTGAAAACTGTACATACCTATATATGAAATACCACATATACAAAACTTAGACTTACAAAATATGTTCATATATCAAAGTATACATAATAAAATAGGAGAGAAGACACAGCATAGCTTAAGACTTAAAACAATATACCAACCCAGAAATCAATTACACGTCTGACCAACCCATGTATGCTTTTATACACACATAACAAATATAAACTCACACCGACCTCATAGCATAACATGTATTATAATAATGCTCTTAAACACAAATATATAAACAAATGAGAAATACCCATACCATATATATACACATGCTGTCACACGCAACTCAGGGAAGGAGGAAACTCGGGTCCAAAGGGAGAAGGAACTGGGAGGGAGTTCGGTGGCCGGTTGTGTTCTTTGGGTTTGGTGGATCTAGAGGTGTGGCTGTTGCTTGGGGTGGTGGAGTGTGGGGCTGACACAGTGGTGCATCAGGGAGGTTGCTGTAGCTCCGGTTGGTGGCTCGGGTTTGTGCTGGATCTTGGCGACAGGCGGCAGGGAAGGGAAGAGGAGGTGAGAGAGGGCGAGTGGAAGAGAGCAGGGAAGAGTGGGTTTTCAGAGAAAAGTAAATGCAGAGAGGAAGAGGAGATTGATATCAGGTTTTTAAAAGGAATTGTAGCCGAGCAAAGAAGGAAATGAACAATTTGAAACGTTGGAAATAAAAGAATTTAAACGCAGCAATGAAAGAGTGATAGCCCTTAAATTACGGAATAATAAAAGTAACGTACCAAAATAAATGGGATGGCAACGGGCAAACGTCTTGATTTTTGTGAATAATTAAGGCAAATTATGATTGTGGTCCAGGCTGTGTGTTTAAATTTTGAAACGGAAGAAAGAAGTAAAGTCATAATATACGGTACCGTTACAATGAGCAGTTTATTATTTTTCTGTTGCGTGCCGGGCCTCAAAATACAGAAATGAATATACTATTGAGATCAGCACGACGAGACGATCACAACGGTATACAGATATCAGTGGTACGATTGAATTATAAAAATTCGAATTATCTACTAAGGGAAAGTGCAGCAAAACACAGAAAATAAGATCGACGGAGCTAACGAAGTCCGAGTTTGGAAAAACGAAAAATGACGTCTCGGTCAGAAGATGATTTAGAATTTTCCTATGTAAAAATATTCAGATTTGGAAAATATTTTATTATCATCAATTATTGGCTAGCTTGAATTATATAGAATTTCACAATGAAATAAACTTTCATAAAATGAATTGAAAATTTACAATTTGCCATATTCAACTATCGTAATCCAAATATTAAACTTTATTTCAAAATATTATTATTAAAAATTTCTCAAAAATCCAATTAAATACGTTATAAAACCAAATAAATTTATTAAAATTTTACGGGTCGTTACACCACCAATTTCCACACGGGCAGTTAAGAGTTAGGTTTATCAGGATATTCTGGATATTCTGAAGTTGCTGGAGGCAAGCTGGATGGCATGGCGTATTACTAGTTTATATAGTATTTCTTTTTCCGCTGCACTGTTTATTGTTGTATGTTGTTGTATACTCTGATGATATGATGTAATAAAATGTGATGTAATGTAATAACTGATATAGTTCTTTGTTTAAAGATTATTCATTTATTATTATATGTTGTTCCGCTGCGAATTGAGAGATTCTGTTGTTGTTCTGTTGTTTCCTTTCTGTCCCGTTCTATTTTTAAAATTTTCTATCTTCTGTTTTTCTAATTCTCTGTTTTCTAAAAATTGTCTATTTTCTTTTCCCTCTATTCTATCTTCTTATCTACTCTTCTCTCTTTTTCTTTTCTTAAATTCTTTTTAAAAACCCATAACTATTCGGTTTTTCGGCAACGAAAATCCGTATACGTTACATATTGATTTCAGGTATTATATAAATGTTAGTTTATATATAGTTAAATTCTTGATTTTTAGCTATGTATAAATTTTTTTGGTATAAAACAAGTTTAAAAATAAAGATTGATTTATTTAAAAATGTAATATGGTTAAGTATTCATATAAATTATATTTTATACAACGTTTATAATGATTTTAATAAAATTAAGGCTGAGAAGATAGATTTGAAATTGATTTGAAATTGTATTAAATGTAGAAATTTATTAAATGAAACAGATTTGGAACTTATGGAATTTGAGATCTGTAACAGATATGATTTATAACTTTATCTTATTTAAGGTGAATTAAATAAATATTTCAAGTATAAATAAATTGAAGGAAACATTTAGTTATTTGAAATTTGGGTTTTATTTCAACGATTATTAAGTAAATATTTCAAAACTAAATAATAGAAAATTGAATTTGATATATATATATATATGAAATTATCAAACTTAGTTTTGAAATCGTCGAATACCTAGAGCTTGAAATATATTGAATTTGAAATGGGTTATTCTGTGGATCTTATCTATTTCGAAATCGATAAATTTGGAATGGTTCATTTGGAAACTGAATTGAATTGAAATTATGATTTGGGATTTGCTTGAATATAAATTTTTTGAAATTCGAGTTGTTTTGAAATTGATTTGTGAAATTAAAGAAGCTATTTTATTATATAGATTATTTAATATTTAAACCATTTAAGTGGTGGAAGTTATGTTGCAAAGTTATGAGTTTCAAAGTATTATGATTTGAAAGTGTTATATTTCAAGTGTTTTGATTTCGAAGCGTTATAAATTTGAAAGTGCTATGATTTTGGGAAAAGGATATATTTGAAATAAAAATGATATTATATTTATTTGGGTTTTGATAAAAATGATATCATATTGATTTGGTTTGTGAAATGAAAAGGATATTGTATTTATATGGTTTTGAAATGGATATTATACTCTGGTTTTGAAGTATAATTATTTTGAAATGACCGCGGTGTTATAATAACGTTTGGTTGTTAAAGAGACCGGGATCGGAAGTTGTCAAACTCTATGTCAACTCGGAAACCCACTTAAACAACTGTGTATGCGGTGGAGATTCCAGAATGAAGTAAGATGGTGGCGGCGTTCCTTTGAGGGATATACATGGACCCGACTCCGGTAAGTTGGCATAAGCTGGCTAAAACAAGAGCGATCTCGGGCCAAGGAGGTAGCCCCTCTTATTTGACACACTCCTTCTATATTATATTCTGACTTTGAGGTTTATTTGGTAGTCACTTTTGATTTTTGGTTAGGGGGTGTGGCTCGAGGTGGGCGGTAGTAGCTGCTACGCGTTACCACCAGCCCATGTGTATAATTGGTATATCTACCCTAGCATTGCCTTGTGTGTCGCGTCACCTACCCTAGCGAGCCTTATACGAGTTTGGTTTTCTCCCATAGCCTGTGTTGTATCCTCCGGTGGCTTCCCGATCAGGAGGAACCATGATACTGGATGGACTACTGGGACAATTACATGTTAATGTGGAAAATGTAAAGCCTTAATGCTATTTAAAAGTAAGTTTATTTTACTATAGACATTATTATAATAGGAAAATATTACTACATAGTAAATAGTCCAACGGATCCTTAGGAGATGTGAATCCCGAGCATCTCTTAAGTTACTGCACTCATGTTTGACACTGGTTATGAGATGTCAAATCCCGTAAACATCTCTGACGCCGTTCCACTACCAGCAAGTTTCAATTACAGGTTATATGCCAGGTACTTACTGGTTATAATTTATACAATTTATAACCTTAAGTTAGTTAACACTGGTTATTTTCTCATATACAATTTATAACCAGTATTTGAAATAAGAGATTAGATGTCAGGTTATAAATGAAACTATCAGCAAGTTGAAAATTTTAACTTATAAAACAAAAGATAAAATTATTGAACATTAAATTAATTTAAAAGAAATGAGAAAAACTTGTATAACTTTCAATTACATTCTTAAAGCATATATGTAACTTACCAAATATTAAAAGTTGTAATGTTTAGTAAGAAAATGTAATGGAAATTGTACGAGTAAATTTACGTTATGAAAGTGTTCAACAAATTGCTTTTATTAATAAGAATTGATGTTATAATTGTTATAACCTTAAGTTATAATTTGGAAGGTTATTGTAATTAAATGTGATAGAAAGGGGATCATTGTAAGTAAAAGATTATAAACTTAAGTTAACGAAATTGTTATGCCAAGTAACTGAATTGAATATGAATATTATTAATAAATGAATGTAAATAAATGAAATCAAGTCGAATAAATATAATTCAATAAAAAGAGAATTTATAGGATGTGAATAAATGAAATGAAGTTAGTAAGTAATGAATGAAATGAATGAAGATAAGTATTAATTGAATGAAAAGGAAATCAAACAACAAATGTATGAAATGAAATTAATAAGAATGGACTTGATCTATTGTTTGAAATTGTTGTTTGTTGGTTTATGGTTGTTTGGGCAAGGATACTTTAAAATTGGCTGGATGTATGAATGATCTATATAGTTTCATCTAAGACTGTTGAGTAAATGGTGCATTTAGTAGTTTATTTTCCATTATACAATTTAAAGTTTTAAACTCGAATAACTATTTGTTTTGTTTGCTATAGATATATAGATGGTTGATTTTATTGACTTCATATGATGGTTGTATGTTGTGATTGCAAGTGATTGTTATTGATTTGTTGTTAGTGGTTGAAACAACTTTAAATATTTCATTTTATATAATTGTTAACCATTTCGAGATTATATAAGTGAAATACAGGTTATGGAAGCAATTGTTACTGCTTTTGGTTTCATAAAATAAGCGTTAATTGCCCGACAAACAGGTACGTTCTCGGATTACGGTTTTATAGCGTTATTATATTGTTTTTTCCGTTGTTGGATATATTATTTTGAGATATTGTGTTATATATTGATATATTTGATATTTTATTTTCTTCTAAGCCTCTCCATACAAAAGAGACTCTGCCGAAATTTTTCGTAAATTTTGGACTTAGAAAATTTTGAAAAATGTTTTCCAAACTTTATTAATTTGAGTATAAAAAGGTTTAATGGTTATAAAATAGGTATACCTTATTTAAATTAATTAATTTTGTAAATTTATTTGCTTATAAAGTTAATTTTTTTGAATAAGATGTATTGTTTACTTAATTCTTTCTTTTCCCTCCTTTTTCCTTTTGGGGACGAAAAGTTTTTAGTGGGGGAGAGTGTAACGACCCATAAATTTCGATAATTAAATTGGTTAATTTAATAAGATTTTTGTAATTAAATTTAGAAAGAAATAAAAAATTTATAATTTAATAATGATTTGAATGCTAAAATGAAATATAGAAATGGTAATTAAAATGAATTCTTAACAATTTGAATAAAATTCTAATAAATGAAGTACTGAAAGTGTTATACCTGGTTATAAATTGAATATGAGAAAATAAAGGTACGTATTGAATTAATTAATGAAATAACACATTGTTAATAGTGATTGAATGTAAATCAAGGTAATAATGTTAATGCAAGTTAATAAATAACTAATTTAGTGCAATCCCAGTTAATTGAAACAATTGTAAGGTTATAATTGATTATAATCAGTAAATTGGGAAATAAATTCAGAGTTATATTAATTAATGAAATAATACATAATAAATTGTAATTTGATAGAATCAATGCTAGATAAATAATCATAATAATTGTTGGTTGATAATAAAGTATAAATGGGATTAAATTAGGGAAATAGTGATAATTATTAATTGTTTACCCATTTATTTAATCTATTGAATTAGATCTAAATCCATTGCAATTAAACGTAATTAAAAACTACGTTAATATGAATTTAATTGATGACTGTAAAATATTAGGGTAATTGGATAAATACTAATGTTAAATTTATCCATAAGATGATGATTGATTGAATAAAGAATTGAATACAAATTGTATTAATTTATTTGAAATTAAAATATAATTTATTTGAATTTACTTAAATTGAAGGTAAACTCTATAAATTTTACATAAATCCTTATTTGATTGATATGGGAATTTTGGTTAATGAATTTGAAGTTTATTTGTAATCAAGAAATGATAGAATGGTAAATAATTAAATTTGAATTGAAGAAGAGATTAATTAATTTAATATTAAATTAATTGGAAAATAGCCATTTTGGGCACTGACTTGGATTTCGACGAAACCAGTTTCATCGGATCCATAACGATGGATTATTATAGGATTTCAAGTTTCATAGCGATCAGGCTTGTCGTTTGATCGTGCGGGCTCGAAACGCCTTGAAATCAAATCAATTGAAATCAAATGAATTGAAATCAATTTGAAATAACTTGATTTTTGCATAACTTCTTCATAAATGGAAATTGGACTTGAAACCTGTTCCATTGCGTTTAAAATATTCAAAAACATCTATTTTGATATATGGGTTGACCTAATTTTGTTCCAGAGTCAGACTGGTCTTTTCGGGCCATTTATCGTTCAACGGTCCAAAACAATCGTATCCGTTCCTCTATTTCTCAGCTTTACCTATATATACCATGTTGTAAACCCTAGCAACCTTTCTATGTCTCATTTCTAAACATATAGAAATTTCTGTTCCTTCTCTTTCCAATGGCTGAAAACCCTAAATTATCCAATTCAATTTCAATTCAAAAAATCAACTTCAAAAATTGAAACTCCTCAATATATATCGAATTATATATCGATTTGAAGCTCTCGACAAGCGCATCTCAGATTTGTAATTCGTTTTTCAATCTAAACCACTGTTTGTCCATAAATTTGAGAACAATTCTAGGCCATCTATTATGTCGTGATCAACTTTGTCTGATTGACGAATCGAAGGTACAAGTTCGTAGAGATCGTCGCACGCAACTTATCGGTGGTGGTCATTCGTTGTTTCAACTGCCGGATTGGTCGAATTTGTCGATTTAGGGTTTGAAACCATAAACCGTGGGGTGGCGGCACACGGCAACTCCGACCACCGGAAGTGATGTCGAGGACCTTGGCAAGAGCGGCATGGAGAGGGGAAGTCGTTGGAAGTGGGCGCCGATCGCCTAGAGGTCGAAGGTGGTTGGGATTCGTGGACAAAGATCGGTCAAAAGGGGCCGACCTGCTGTGTGCTTCTCTGGTTCGAAGGCATGAGATAGGAGGGATGGTGGCGTGTTAGCTAGTGAGTGGCTTTTGTTTTATTTATTCATTTATTTTATTTTTGATTATAATCGTTCCATCGCCCATAACTTTCTCATACGATGCCTGATTTACACCTGGTTTCCTTTGTTAGGATCGTATCGGAATTCCAGACATTATGGCGCTGGTTTGGACGAATTCTGAGATTGTTCAAATTTTGGGTTTAAATTGGATTTAAATTCAATCTAAATTCAAAAGGTGAGTGTTTCAACCCACCCACAACTTCTAAAATTTCTTATGTTTGTTAAATTGATTGATGATGTGATTAGAAATTTATTTATGATTCTTTGGCATATTTCGAATCACCATCTCAGTTTATTTGAATAAAATAGGTATTTTGATTTATTTTTTAATATTAACTGCCAGTTAATACCTGTTGTTTATTATCTGTTCTATATTAATGTTATTGATTAAATTAGATGATGATTGTGATAAATGTTTTATGATTGATATTGGATGAATGGATGTTGTAATTTATATTGTTATAAACTGAAAGCTGTTATGGATTTTTATTTCATTCGGGATTGCGGTTTGAAATGATATATAACCGTATTTATATTTTAAATTACGAATTGGAATAATAAATATCTGTATCACTTGACCATAGGATAGAAAGTTATATATAGACACCATGGTCTATATATAAAAATATTTTGAAATGATTTCTATGGTTTTGTAAAGAAATATATGATTTTATAGAAATATTGATTTCAGGTATTATATAAATGTTACTTTATATATATAGTTAAATTCTTGATTTTTAGCTATGTATAAAATT
This sequence comes from Allium cepa, assembly GCA_030765085.1. NCBI lineage: Eukaryota > Viridiplantae > Streptophyta > Magnoliopsida > Asparagales > Amaryllidaceae > Allium > Allium cepa. The sequence goes on from CM060928.1 coordinate 270,285,991, forward strand.
GTTTGGTATAAAACAAGTTTAAAAATAAAGATTGATTTATTTAAAAATGTAATATGGTTAAATATTCATATAAATTATGTTTTATATAGAGTTTATAATGATTTTAATAAAATTAAGGCTGAGAAGATAGATTTTGTAACGACCCGTAGATTTTATGGAGTTAATTTGGTTAAATTAATAAGTTGTAATTAAATTTAGAAGAAAAATAAATTAAAAACCTACTTATAGTAATTCGAAGTTAATTCAAATGATTTTAAGTGGTGAAAAGAATTTTACCTATATATGAGTTGAATATGAGGAATTTGAGGAAAATATTAAACTAATATAATGTAATAAACATTGTTAACAGTAAGTGGAATATGATAATAAGAACAATTGCAAGTTTGTATTTATGGGAGAAATAATATTGATAGGTAATAATTGTTGTAGAGAATAAATTACAAATGTTATAAATTGTATAATGGTGACAGCTATTGTTCGTTACCAATGCATTTAATTTGTAGCGATTAAATGTAATTAATCATTGCCTTTTTGTAAGTTAAGAAGTAACTGAAATTTTTGAAGGAAAAATCAATAGAAAGGTTAACTATATGCATAAGATGGAAAGTTGAATAGAATTCTAATAAATGATAATAATGGAAACGTATACAATCAATGTAGGTAATTTGAAATTACAATGTTGTTGAAATGATTAAATGTTTCTTGTGATAATTAATAAATAACGAAAGGAGTAAGCGTATTTATTTAGAGTTTTAATTACTATTGGGTAGAGATTTAAGTAACAACGTTTAATGCAATGTTAGTAATGCCAATTTAAGTCAATAATAAGGAATTGGGAATCATATCTATGAAATGATAACGAGAATACAAGGTGATAAATGCCAATTAAGGGTAATAATTAATAAACTTAATGAAATCCCAATTTTATATAAAATAATTTAAAAGTCAGTTTTGGCTATAATTTGAACATAAGTAAATTGAATTTGTAGTATGAAAATATATGCAAAAATTGATTTTTGTAATAAAAGATTTTGTATGTGACAAAAAGGTAACGGTAATGTTTATGGTAGGTTGCCTATTCATTTATTTAGATTTTTAGTTGGAATTGGAAATAAGTTTGTAATAAATGTAAATAAATGATACATTTATGTGAAATGTAACCAATGTAAATTTTATTTATAATATAGCAAAGGGTGGATTTAAGAAGTGAAATTGCAGAATTTGAAGCTAATTAATAATAGACATAGTAAAGATGGCAATCCAATCAAATACTTAGGAATAAAATTTATTGGAAGGTAACCTAATTTATAAATAAATGGTAAGTATTTAAGATATAATTCTATATTAATTGAAACTGATTGTAGATTTAGTGTAGTAATGTTAAGGCTAACTAAATTTGCTTTATAGATGGAATTATAATCAAGGTGGATAGGTAACGAACTTAAAAATATAATTAAGAACTAATAGGTGGCAAATTAATATAGTTTGTATTATGTAAGTAAACTTTGGTAAATCAAATTCTACCAATCCAAAGCTAACGTTTTGTTAATATATATTTAAGTATAGAGAGCAATATTTATTTGTTTAATTGAAGTATTGCAAAATAAATGAAAATTTAACATCTAAATATTACGTTAATAGGAAGTAATTGTTCTACTTATCATTACATTCATTTAGCCCATTTTGAAACTTAATCAACTGAAATTAATGTAATTGAAAATTTTCAATTAATAGGAGAGAGAATACTAATTGTAATAGGTGCAATTAAAAGCAGCTTATGTTTTGTGAAATATAAGGAAAGTTTTGATTCAAAAAAAAAACATTTACATCAATAAAATGAATGTTTCATCTATGAATGTAGGTTCAATTTAATTTAAATAAAAATATAGAAAGATTGATTTTTAAAGAAAGAAATATATGTTTATTTGAACTGTGTTTTGCTTACAAACTAATTACAAGAATAGGAAAATAATCTATTTATTACTCTTGTGTATAAACAATTTTTCTACTTTTTTTTTATGCATTTTAGTTGTCTGTTTTAAAATTTAATTTTGTGTGATTGCAATTAATGTAGTTCAAATATTTCAATTAAAAGAAAAGAAAACGGTGATTGCAATTAATAGATTTAATAATAAAAAAACGCGTTTTATGGTAAACAAAAGGGTGTTTTGATGGTAATTAGAGATCATTTTGGGAAAAACAAATCAAATGTTTTCATTTTTAAGGTAATTATAAAAAATTATTATGCATAGACAAAAACCCAAATGGGTAGAAATTCGAATATTACTTGAGTTAATGAAGTTAATTTTGGTGTGTTTAGGGTTAACAAAATTTATTAAGTAAACAATTGTTTTGAAATTTGAATCCTAAAAGTATGTTTACAGTATAGAGTTAGTCCATTCATTCCCTTTCTAATAAATAATTACCTCTTTTTAATACCTTCTACTTTTAAAAAGGTTGTTCATATTTACTATATTTCAAAACCATGTTTGTTCATATTTACTTTATTTCTTTCCATTCATTTTCCAACTTCATTTTCTGAAACGTCATTTCATTTATTTCTAATTAATAGTGGTCTCTCTTTTCAAATCTCTTTGATCCTAAACCTAACTCTAACCTTATAAATAAGATATGACGCGAATGAAACCACAGCCTCCATTATAATCATCTTCTTTTTTTCCTTTTTTTTTCCTTCAAATCTCCTTATTATCTCTGATTTTAATTTTTCCTTCCTCTTCAAATATACTTCGTTTTCAAATTTTCTTCTATTTCAAACCTTCTTCTTTCTTTTCAAATCTAGATTTTCTCTTCCATTTTCAGTTCTTATTTTAATCATTTTCTTTTTCAATACTTCTTTTTCAAATCTTCTTTTTTTTTCAAACCTTTTAAAAATGCATACATTCATATAATAAGGAGGAAAATTAAAGTAAATCGAAATAAAAGAAAAATTACGGAACAAAGTTAGCAATCAAGAAGAAGCATACGCGTTTTTCACGAGGGAAGAGTGGGTGTGGCACGGTATTTTATTTTTGTTTAATTTATTTTTTTTTAATTTTGATTTCAATTAGTTCTAATGATCATAACTCGTACATACGGACTCCGTTTCACGCAATTTTTTTTGTTAGGATCGAAATTAAATTGCAGATCTTTTGACACTGGTTTGGACAGATTTGGAGATAGTCGAATTTTGGGTTTAAATCGGATTTAAATTCGATTTAAATTCAAAAGGTGAGTGTTTTAACCCACTCACAACTTCTAAAAGTTTTTATGTTTGTTAAATTTATTTTAAATATGAGTAGAAATTCATTTGTAACTGTTTGGCATGTTTTGTTCATCATATTTGCTAAATCGCGTTATTTAATTTAACTGTTAATTTATTTTATTTATTGCATATTAATTGACAGTTAGAATTTATTTATTTGCATAGGAACTGCTAGTAAACAGTTATGAAATTTATTACTAAATATAAATTGTTAGTTTAATAGTTGATTAAATTTATTTTTGAATATAACCGCCAGTTATTACCTGATATATATTATCAGATATATATGGATATTAAATTATTATTGGATGATGATTGTGATTTGGATGATGGATGATGTTGATGAATGGATGTTTTATTTTATATCATTAAACTGCAAGTTATCATGCATTTTTCGTTTCATTCGGGATTGTGGTTTGAAATGATATACAACCGCAAAATTTTATTTTTAAATTGCGGATTGAAATGATAAATATCCGTATCACTTGACCATAGGATAGAAAATTATATACAGGCACCGTGGTCTATATATAAATTATTTTAAAGTGATTTCTATGGTTTGGATGGGATACGGTTTATAAAAATTTGATTTTGATATTTATAAAATATTATTCTTCGATATATATACATATGAAGTTAAAAATTTGAAAATTAAGTTGTGTATAAACCTGTTGAATAAAAATGAAAAATTGAGAAAATGGAATTTGGAAATTTATCTTATATGTTTAAGTTTGGAAATTTTAAGGTATGATATTTATAACTGGATTTTCCAAGATGAATTAAAAATGAAAATTCTAGTATAAAGTAAATTTGAGAAAATATTTAACTGCTAGAAATTGGAGTTTTATTTATGGAATTTATATGAATATTCAAGACTAAATAATAGAATATTAATTGTTGAAAGAAGAAAATCCAACTTTAGTTTTGAAATATTAATACTCCAAATGGATATATATATATATATATATATATATATATAGAAATTGAAGGGGTTTTGGAATTTGAAGTGATATTTAAATTATGGTTTAAACTTTAAATAAAGGAATATATTTGAAAAGCCATGGAAATTATTTTTCTTTACAAAGTAACTTTAAAGTTAAACCATTTATTTTACATTCGTTGAATATCCAAACCATTCAAGTTTTAGAAGTTATGGTTTTAAAATTTTGAATTTCGAAATATTATGCTTTGAAAGTATATTTAAAATATTTGGTTTCCAGATTTTTAAATTTTAAACCAGCATGATTTTGGAAAAGAATTATATTTGAGATAAAATAATATCATATTGTGTTGGGTTTTAAATTGATATCGTATTCATAGTTTTGAAATGGAAATTTTATTCTGGTTTTAAAGTATAAACTATTTTTAAATGACCGCGGTGTTATAATAACGATGGGTTGGCAAAGAGACCGGGATCGGATATGGACATACTCTCTGTCGATACCGAAAACCACTTTGACTAACCGTGTACGCGGTGGAGATTCCAGAATTAAGTAGGTTGGTGGCGACGTTTCCTGTAAGGTAAATACATGGACCCAACTCCCGTGCGTTGGCATAAGGTGGCTAAAACAGGAGCGGTTCTCGGGCCAATGAGGTCATTCCTCTGATCGAACGCACTCCTTCGATACTATACTCTGACTTTGGATTGTTTCGGTGGCCACTATTGATTTCTTTGATTTGGGGGTGTTAGTTCGAGGTGGGCGGTAGCTGCGGCTATGCGTTACCACCAGCCCGAGTAGCAATTGGTATATCTACCCTGGCATTGTCTAGTTGTGTCGTGTCACCTGCCATACCGAGCTTTTACTACGAGTTTTGTTTTGTACCATACCTATGGAGTGCCCTCTGACGACGCCCAGTACGGGGGAGATTACGGTACTGTATAGACTATGGGAATATATTCTGTGTTAAGGGCTATATGGGTAACCCCTTAACGCTATTAAAAAGTAAGTTTATTTTACAATTAGACACTATTATAATAGCGCAAAATACTACATAGTAAATAGTTTAACGGATCCTTAAGAGATGTAAATCCCGAGCATCTCTTGAGTTACTGCACTCATATTTACTCCTGTTGATTTAACTCACATAAGATCTTTTAGTTCTGACTCGAGTGTTTTGTCTTTTCAATTCGCTCAGGTCAGTCTGAGCGTTTCAGGATTTGAGGATTTAGCTCTGGAGGACGAAGACAAAGATTTGTATTACTAGTATCTACTATATTATTCCACTACATCATTTAATTCCGCTGCATTGTTATTGGTATGTGTAACTCTGATATGTAGTATATAAATGTTTTGTAAACAGATTTATAAACTATACATTTTATTATTATATTTTATCCTTTCGCTGCGAGATTTTGTTTTCTTTTATTTCTTTCTCGTTTTTTTCTTATTTACCTCATAACAATCCGCCCTTCCGTATGGTTGAACTGGCACATGTGTCGGTTTAAAGTGTGCGAAAAGGCGGGACGTTACAGTTGGTATCAGAGCTTTGGTTTAGCGATAAACCTTGGCTTTGTGGGGTTTGACTCTTTGTTAATAGGGTAGTAATACCCTATGGGAGTCGATGAGTGTATATATATGAGAGAGCGTATTTGTTAGTGTTATAAAAAGATTTTAATACTGTGTTAATCTGTTCCGTTTTGTATTTATAAATTCTGGTTGATGCATAGGACGCTATGTCATCAATAGGGATTTCTAAACACTTAATAGGACAGACCGACATAATATCTGTTTTAATATAGGTGAATGAAATAATTTTGCCTATTATATTTTCTATATATAAAATAAATTTTCCAAAAGATATATTTGGTTGCAATAGATTGGTTGTTAGGAATAAAATTTATAGATTGAAATTAAAATCAATGGAAATTGAAAATTTTAGGACTTAAGTCTGGGATTTTGAAAAATTGCTTTCAAAGGATTTTGAAAAATAATAATTTTGTTTATAAGTATTTTTCGATATAAATATTTCATTATAATTCGGAAAAATTGTTTTAAAGAAGATTTTGAAGAAAAAGTTTTGTACTTTCCTCTTTGTCGCTGGAAAATAATTTCGGTGATGGCGGCCGCATCATCGACTTTCATTTTCGAGTTTCGAAGGGGGAAGGCCACTGTAGTTGTTCTACTGCAGATCCATTTTTGAAAAAAATATAAATTTTAAATTGCTTTAAATATAATTAGAGGTATATAAGTTATAAGAATAATTTATCTATTATTTTAAAATAAATCGAAATTTTACCCGGTATTTAATTTTTAATTTCCATTAATTAATTGTATCAATTATTGTAGTGAAATGAAGGGTTAGTAATAAATAATTGGAACCCTTAATTGAAGTAAAAATTTAATATAATAGATAGATAAGAAAAAGGTAAATAAGTGTTGTAAACCTTAGAAATTGAATTAATGAAATTCTTTATTGATAAGAATTGATGCTATAAAGTTGTAAATGTAAGTTTAATTAAAATGTTAATATAATTAAAACAATAGAATGGAAGCATTAAATAAATTAAAGGTAAGCTGAAATTGTAAAACTTATGGAACAATGAATTAATTAATAGTTTCAATTACTGTAATGAATTCGAACGTAGCTAATTAATAAATTTCACTCGCTGTAGGAAATAAGAGATTTTATGATAGGTTATAAATGGTATTAAATGAAATTTGAAATTTGTAACCTACGAAATAAAGAATATTATCATTGAACATTTAATTAATCATAGGTAAATAGAAAACTTGTATAACTTCCAAATTTCACCCTTATATAACATATATATAACTTGCCAAACATTTAAAAGTGGAAATGTTAATAAGTGATGTAATAGAAATTTGTACAAGTAAAAGTAGGTAGTGAAGTATTCAATAAATTTGCTATTATAAATAAGAATTTAATGCTGTAAACTTAAGTTATAAATTGAAATCTTACTAAAATTAAAGATAAGTATTATTAATAGGTGATTTTAAACTTAAGTAAATAAAATGTGATTCTTTAATAAATAAAGATTGATGTGTAGGGTTATTAACTTAAGTATGATTTAAATATTAGTAGTTTAATATAATAGAAAGTAGGTAATATAAATAAATGACTGTAAACCCTAGTTAAAGAATTAATAAAAATACTTACTTATAAGAATGGATGTTATAAAGTTATGAATTAAGTGAAATTAAAAAGGGTTGCCATAATTAAATATAATATAAATGTAAGCATTTAATAAATGATTGAAATTGAGAAGTGTATTAAATATAATACAAATAAAAGAAATCTGAATGACCTGAATAAATAATTGTAAGTAATAAGTGAAAATAAATGAAAATAAAAGATAAACTGTTATATGAATGAAAAGGGCAAACAGCTAGTGTAGGAGGTAAAAAAATTTATATAAGTTAATTTGATTTGTTGGTTTAAATCGACATTGTTTGATCTATGATTGGTCGGGTAAGGAAATTTGAAGTAGTTGGATGAATAAATAATCTATTCAGTCCCATCTAACACTATTGAGTAAATGATGCACTAGATAGTTATTTTTCATTCCGTACCATTTCAAGTTTTGAACCCGAACAACTATTTGCTTGTTTGATCGAATGGTTGTTTTGTTGTGTATGTTGTTTGTGAAATTTATGATTGTATATTTGGTGTTGTTAGTAGTTGAAACCATGAAAATATTTCGCTTTATATAAATTGTTAAACCTTTGGATGTTTATAAGTGAAATGCAGGTTATGGAAGCAATTGCTACTGCTTTTGGTTCCATAAATTAAGCGTAAATTGCCCGACAAACAGGTACGCTTCGGATTACGATTTATAGCGCTATTTTATATATTTTCCCGGGTTGAGATATAATATTTTGGATAAAATATGTAATATAATTGTTATATTTTGATATTATATTTTCTCCCGAGTCTCTCCGTTCAAAGGAGACTCTGCCAAAAGTTTTCCGTAAATTTTGAACTTAGAAATATTTTGAAATGTTTTTCCAAACTTTAATAATTTAGATATAATTTTTTTTTTATGGTTATAAATTGATATATTTTATCTATATTAATTAATTTTATAACTTTAATTGTTTATAAAGTTAATGTGTAAATGAGGCATATTGATTTCTTAGTTCTTCGTTTTCCCTTCTTTTCCTTTTCGGGGACGAAAAGTTTTGAGTGGGGGAGAGTGTAACGACCCGTAGATTTTATGGATTTAATTTGGTTAAATTAATAAGTTGTAATTAAATTTAGAAGAAAAATAAATTAAAAACCTACTTATAGTAATTCGAAGTTAATTCAAATGATTTTAAGTGGTGAAAAGAATTTTACCTATATATGAGTTGAATATGAGGAATTTGAGGAAAATATTAAACTAATATAATGTAATAAACATTGTTAACAGTAAATGGAATATGATAATAAGAACAATTGCAAGTTTGTATTTATGGGCGAAATAATATTGATAGGTAATAATTGTTGTAGAGAATAAATTACAAATGTTATAAATTGTATAATGGTGACAGCTATTGTTCGTTACCAATGCATTTAATTTGTAGCGATTAAATGTAATTAATCATTGCCTTTTTGTAAGTTAAGAAGTAACTTAAATTTTTGAAGGAAAAATCAATAGAAAGGTTAACTATATGCATAAGATGGAAAGTTGAATAGAATTCTAATAAATGATAATAATGGAAAACGTATACAATCAATGTAGGTAATTTGAAATTACAATGTTGTTGAAATGATTAAACGTTTCTTGTGATAATTAATAAATAACGAAAGGAGTAAGCGTATTTATTTAGAGTTTTAATTACTATTGGGTAGAGATTTAAGTAACAACGTTTAATGCAATGTTAGTAATGCCAATTTAAGTCAATAATAAGGAATTGGGAATCATATCTATGAAATGATAACGAGAATACAAGGTGATAAATGCCAATTAAGGGTAATAATTAATAAACTTAATGAAATCCCAATTTTATATAAAATAATTTAAAAGTCAGGTTTGGCTATAATTTGAACATAAGTAAATTGAATTTGTAGTATGAAAATATATGCAAAAATTGATTTTTGTAATAAAAGATTTTGTATGTGACAAAAAGGTAACGGTAATGTTTATGGTAGGTTGCCTATTCATTTATTTAGATTTTTAGTTGGAATTGGAAATAAGTTTGTAATAAATGTAAATAAATGATACATTTATGTGAAATGTAACCAATGTAAATTTTATTTATAATATAGCAAAGGGTGGATTTAAGAAGTGAAATTGCAGAATTTGAAGCTAATTAATAATAGACATAGTAAAGATGGCAATCCAATCAAATACTTAGGAATAAAATTTATTGGAAGGTAACCTAATTTATAAATAAATGGTAAGTATTTAAGATATAATTCTATATTAATTGAAACTGATTGTAGATTTAGTGTAGTAATGTTAAGGCTAACTAAATTTGCTTTATAGATGGAATTATAATCAAGGTGGATAGGTAACGAACTTAAAAATATAATTAAGAACTAATAGGTGGCAAATTAATATAGTTTGTATTATGTAAGTAAACTTTGGTAAATCAAATTCTACCAATCCAAAGCTAACGTTTTGTTAATATAGATTTAAGTATAGAGAGCAATATTTATTTGTTTAATTGAAGTATTGCAAAATAAATGAAAATTTAACATCTAAATATTACGTCAATAGGAAGTAATTGTTCTACTTATCATTACATTCATTTAGCCCATTTTGAAACTTAATCAACTGAAATTAATGTAATTGAAAATTTTCAATTAATAGGAGAGAGAATACTAATTGTAATAGGTGCAATTAAAAGCAGCTTATGTTTTGTGAAATATAAGGAAAGTTTTGATTCAAAAAAAAAATATTTACATCAATAAAATGAATGTTTCATCTATGAATGTAGGTTCAATTTAATTTAAATAAAAATATAGAAAGATTGATTTTTAAAGAAAGAAATATATGTTTATTTGAACTGTGTTTAGCTTACAAACTAATTACAAGAATAGGAAAATAATCAATTTATTACTCTTGTGTATAAACAATTTTTCTATTTTTTTTTTTTAGCATTTTAGTTGTCTGTTTTAAAATTTAATTTTGTGTGATTGCAATTAATGTAGTTCAAATATTTCAATTAAAAGAAAAGAAAACGGTGATTGTAATTAATAGATTTAATAATAAAAAAACGCGTTTTATGGTAAACAAAAGGGTGTTTTAATGGTAATTAGAGATCATTTTGGGAAAAACAAATCAAATGTTTTCATTTTTAAGGTAATTATAAAAAATTATTATGCATAGACAAAAACCCAAATGCGTAGAAATTCGAATATTACTTGAGTTAATGAAGTTAATTTTGGTGTGTTTAGGGTTAACAAAATTTATTAAGTAAACAATTGTTTTGAAATTTGAATCCTAAAAGTATGTTTACAGTATAGAGTTAGTCCATTCATTCCCTTTCTAATAAATAATTACCTCTTTTTAATACCTTCTACTTTTAAAAAGGTTGTTCATATTTACTATATTTCAAAACCATGTTTGTTCATATTTACTTTATTTCTTTCCGTTCATTTTCCAACTTCATTTTCTGAAACGTCATTTCATTTATTTCTAATTAATAGCGGTCTCTCTTTTCAAATCTCTTTGATCCTAAACCTAACTCTAACCTTATAAATAAGATATGACGCAAATGAAACCACAGCCTCCATTATAATCTTCTTCTTTTTTTCCTTTTTTTCCTTCAAATCTCCTTATTATCTCTGATTTTAATTTTTCCTTCCTCTTCAAATATACTTCTTTTTCAAATTTTCTTCTATTTCAAACCTTCTTCTTTCTTTTCAAATCTAGATTTTCTCTTCCATTTTCAGTTCTTATTTTAATCATTTTCTTTTTCAATTCTTCTTTTTCAAATCTTCTTTTTTTTTCAAACCTTTTAAAAATGCATACATTCATATAATAAGGAGGAAAATTAAAGTAAATCGAAATAAAAGAAAAATTACGGAACAAAGTTAGCAATCAAGAAGAAGCATACGCGTTTTTCACGAGGGAAGAGTGGATGTGGCACGGTATTTTATTTTTGTTTAATTTATTTTTGTTAATTTTGATTTCAATTAGTTCTAATAATCATAACTCGTACATACGGACTCCGTTTCACGCAATTTTTTTTGTTAGGATCGAAATTAAATTCCAGATCTTTTGACACTGGTTTGGACAGATTTGGAGATAGTCGAATTTTGGGTTTAAATCGGATTTAAATTCGATTTAAATTCAAAAGGTGAGTGTTTTAACCCACTCACAACTTCTAAAATTTTTATGTTTGTTAAATTTATTTTAAATATGAGTAGAAATTCATTTATAACTGTTTGGCATGTTTTGTTCATTATATTTGCTAAATCGCGTTATTTAATTTAACTGTTAATTTATTTTATTTATTGCATATTAATTGACAGTTAGAATTTATTTATTTGCATAGGAACTGCTAGTAAACAGTTATAAAATTTATTACTAAATATAAACTGTTAGTTTAATAGTTGATTAAATTTATTTCTGAATATAACCGCCAGTTATTACCTGATATATATTATCAGATATATATGGATATTGAATTATTATTGGATGATGATTGTGATTTGGATGATGGATGATGTTGATGAATGGATGTTTTATTTTATATCATTAAACTGCAAGCCATCATGCATTTTTCGTTTCATTCGGGATTGTGGTTTGAAATGATATACAACCGCAAAATTTTATTTTTAAATTGCGGATTGAAATGATAAATATCCGTATCACTTGACCATAGGATAGAAAATTATATACAGGCACCGTGGTCTATATATAAATTATTTTAAAGTGATTTCTATGGTTTGGATGGGATACGGTTTATAAAAATTTGATTTTGATATTTTATAAAATATTATTCTTCGATATATATACATATGAAGTTAAAAATTTGAAAATTAAGTTGTGTATAAACCTGTTGAATAAAAATGAAAAATTGAGAAAATGGAATTTGGAAATTTATCTTATATGTTTAAGTTTGGAAATTTTAAGGTATGATATTTATAACTGGGTTTTCCAAGATGAATTAAAAATGAAAATTCTAGTATAAAGTAAATTTGAGAAAATATTTAATTGCTAGAAATTGGAGTTTTATTTATGGAATTTATATGAATATTCAAGACTAAATAATAGAATATTAATTGTTGAAAGAAGAAAATCCAACTTTAGTTTTGAAATATTAATACTCCAAATGGATATATATATATATATATATATATAGAAACTTAAGGGGTTTTTGGAATTTGAAGTGATATTTAAATTATGATTTAAACTTTAAATAAAGGAATATATTTGAAAAGCCATGGAAATTATTTTTCTTTACAAAGTAACTTTAAAGTTAAACCATTTATTTTACATTCGTTGAATATCCAAACCATTCAAGTTTTAGAAGTTATGGTTTTAAAATTTTGAATTTTGAAATATTATGCTTTGAAAGTATATTTAAAATATTTGGTTTCCAGATATTTAAATTTTAAACCAGCATGATTTTGGAAAAGAATTATATTTGAGATAAAATAATATCATATTGTGTTGGGTTTTAAATTAATATCGTATTCATAGTTTTGAAATGGAAATTTTATTCTGGTTTTAAAGTATAAACTATTTTTAAATGACCGCGGTGTTATAATAACGATGGGTTGGCAAAGAGACCGGGATCGGATATGGACATACTCTCTGTCGATACCGAAAACCACTTTGACTAACCGTGTACGCGGTGGAGATTCCAGAATGAAGTAGGTTGGTGGCGACGTTTCCTGTAAGGTAAATACGTGGACCCAACTCCCGTGAGTTGGCATAAGGTGGATAAAACAGGAGTGATTCTCGGGCCAATGAGGTCATTCCTCTGATCGAACGCACTCCTTCGATACTATACTCTGACTTTGGATTGTTTCGGTGGCCACTATTGATTTCTTTGATTTGGGGGTGTTAGTTCGAGGTGGGCGGTAGCTGCGGCTATGCGTTACCACCATCCCGAGTAGCAATTGGTATATCTACCCTGGCATTGCCTAGTTGTGCCGTGTCACCTACCATACCGAGCCTTTACTACGAGTTTTGTTGTAACGACCCGTATTTTACGTGTCGACTAATCGTAAAATAATGGCTACTAGGTTGTTAGTGTTGTTCATGTTGTTCAGAGCTTAAGTCATGAAAGTTAACTCGTGTGGAAGCTAACTCGTGTAGGTGGATTTAGCTTAGGTCGTGTATTTTTAAGTCGTAGACGACTTAAGGGGTTTCGAGTTATAGGGATTACGACCTATAGAAGTTTCACGAGTTATTGTGTTAGAACGAGTTAAGGGGATAGGTAGGCTATACGACCTAAGGAAATGGTCTAGGACTTAGGGTGGTCGCACGAGTTATTGGGTTACGACCTAAAGTGTTGCAGCGACCTTGAGGAGTTAGGTCGTGAGCGAGTTAGTGGAGTTAACGACCTAAGGGTTGTGAGAAACCTAGTAGTAGCGGTTTAAGTCAGATCGGTAGTTAACGAGTTACGACCTATAGAAGATGACCGACCTAAGAGTTGGTGAGTTAAGGCTTAGTGCAGTTTAAGTCGTGAGGGAGTTTAGGTCGAGTGGAGCGACCTAGTGATAGTAAGCGACCTAGAGGTAGTAAGCGACCTAGTGGTGGTGAGCGACCTAAGGGGTTAGACGATCTAAGTTAGGTCGTTGAGTCCTGTGTTTGTTTTAGGTCGTTGGATTGTTAGGTCGTTAGACGACCTAAGGTAGGCCGCTATGAGTAGTTAGGTTGCGGCATTGTTAACTCGTGAAGTTGTTAGGTCGTAAGCTGATGAGTCGTATCTTGGGTAAGTCTTTAGGTCGTATGAGTGATAAGTCGTACGAAGGCTTGAGTGTTAGGTCGGGCACCTGATGAGTCGTGAGTCGTTGAGGCATAGGTTGCTAGGTCATAAACGACCTAGTTAAGTCGCGGCAGTGTTTTAAGTCGCGTGCATTCTGTGGTCTTAGGACGTAATATAGTTAGGTCATAGCATGTTAGGTCGGCAACGACCTAAAACCGAGCTACGAGTTACGACCTAAGGGGGCGATCTGCCTATAAATAGAGGGGTTTGGCTCACTTTTTGGCACCGGTTTTTGAAGCGACGAAGTGCTGCCATTTTGAGAGCTCGACTACAACATTTCTTCATCTCCTTTTCTCCATTCCAATCTAGTTCTAACATCCATCCAAGATCGAAGATCGAGATTGAAGATCCAAGAGCCAAAGTTGAAGATCTTCATCCAACGAAGCTAGATTTCATCGTTTCAAGCGAGATTTCGACAAATCAAGCTTGAATCCTTGCTGTCCAGATCTGAAGTGATTAGTTTTTGAAGTGTTTGGGTGATTCGGTGAGTGGTAGTTATCTCTCACGCGGACCCAAAGGAGTATATTGGATTGGTGGCTTGTTTGAGTGTTAAAGTTAGAGATTTCATGCATTTTTCTTAGTTCCAAGACTAGATTCATTACTTTTGAAGATGTTTACCTATGCAAGTTCAATTAACAAGTTATAGAGACAAAACCCATGTTTTATATTTGATAGATCTATGCTAAAATCCATGATTTCATATGTGTTAGACTTATGCTCATTTATTTACGAAATTGCCATTATAGTTGATATTGCTTGATTAGATCTTGTTTGAATGCTTGATTGTTTGGATGTATGATTGATTTGATTGTCTCGAGTTAGCTTGTAGTTGATTTGGGACAAGATGGTTGAAAATGATTCAAAAGCTAAGTGGAAAGGCTCTTGAATGGTGAAAGCTGCTGTGGCATATGAAGCGGATGATGAAGCTCATATGGATGGGTTCGAGGACTTTGCTATAGTTAGAGGAAGCAAAGTATGATGATGAAATGGACTTTGCCATGATATGTTGAGGCGAAGTATGATGATGAGATGGACTTTGCTAAGATGCGTTGGAGCAAAGCATGATGTGGAAGCCTTGGTTTAATCCAGACGGGATCATCCCAAGCATGTTGATTACTCGATGATGCGGTTCGAGTTGGTGGATAATGGTGGCTCGAGAGGTGCTTGAGCCATAATGGGAATAGTCGTCGAGGAGGATGACTAGAAGGCTGAGATCTTATCGTTATTGAAGGTTCTAGCAAGCTCAAAGCAAGAGTACGTTGGGTAGATCCGTTATACCCAGGCGCGGGTCATGATGACGTGCTAGAACTCTGGGTAGATTCGTTATACCTAGGCACGGGTCACGATGACGTGCGGAGTTATGTCTAGAACCGGGGTTGCCATTAGCCCTTGACGGATGGTTGAAAGATGAGTTGGTCATTCAATTAACGATAAAATCAAGGCAATGATAACAGTGATAGCCAGGGTCATGGATGTTTGGTTGTACCATCATTCGGTCTCAAGAACGGTGTTTTCTGGGTGCTTATCTGATCTTGGTTTAGGCCTTGGGGGTTTGTATTTGGAAAACATCGACCTTGACTCGAGTGATTATTGCTTTACTTTAATTATCTACTTTGCTATGTTTGCCTCTCCTTAGTGTGTGTCTGGGGGCTATCACTGTAGAAAGAGGTGGAGTGGGATGGTTTGGGTTCCTATTCCTTTTATCCTTTATGCTCTTTTGGTATGTTTGATAGTTGATTTACTGCTCACTAAGACTGTTGTCTGACTCAAGGTTTTATGTCTCCTCTTATTACCTTGGGCTGTTCATCCATGTTTGGGATGGGCAGACTAGGTGACAGGTGGCAGGTGCTGATCTTAGTGGCTCACGCTGATGATGACGAAGACGAGCAGGAGGCTTTACATATTATTTTCATATTCTATGTACTGGATATTCCGCTGATTATTGATTACTCTGGGTGCTATGTAGTGAGGCTTCTTGTATTCATGATTCAGACCATGTATAAAGCTATTATGATTATATGATGATATTCTGTTCTATGGGAGCTTCACTATATTATATTTCTCTATTGTATTTTATCCATGCGCTGTGAGTTTTACGATAGAGTCTGCGATGTTTATTTTACCCTTGACGGTCACTCATGGCTGCCCGGCACACTTTCAGCGCACCATTCCCTTGTTTCCGTGCGGGAGTCATGGGCGGTCGTCACATTTGGTATCAGAGCTTTGGTTAATCGATTTTAGCCAACGCTCGCT
Organism: Allium cepa; assembly: GCA_030765085.1. Lineage (NCBI taxonomy): Eukaryota > Viridiplantae > Streptophyta > Magnoliopsida > Asparagales > Amaryllidaceae > Allium > Allium cepa. Next base: position 270,302,398 of record CM060928.1, read on the forward strand.
GACGTAACTACGTAAGAGAGACGTAATTGTATTTTGATGGATGATTACTATATATAATATAGTAGTTTAGATGGATTTGAACTCCTTATGTAGTTGTTCCTCAAGGTGTTCTAATCAGTCCTTTTTGTAGATACTAAGGATGAGTCGAAGAGGGAGACCAGTTGCAAGGGAAGGCCGTGCCGCTGAAGGAGTTGCTGATTATGGAGCTATGTTTGAAGCCATGATGACTTCTATCATGAGAAGGATACCAGCTCCAGGGCCATCTGTAGATGTTGGAGTTCAAGTTCAAGCTCCAAGACCGGTGGATTTTGCTAAGCTTTGTAAGGATTATACTGCTCTTGGAGGGAAAGCTTTCTTAGGGACAGAGTCAACCATTGAAGTCCAAAGATGGATAGATGCTTGTAGAAGGATCTTTGGTGACTTGGGAATTGAGGATGCAACTAAAAGGAAGCTTGCATCAAGACAGCTTCAAGGGAGAGCTTCTGATTGGTGGAACTCTATCACCATTGATACTTCGGAGGAAGAAATTACTTGGGTGCAGTTCCAAGTTAGATTTGAAGCCAAGTTTATCTCTACAGCTCAGAAGTCTGTTTTGTTTAAAAAGTTTGTTGAGCTCAAGCAAGGTGGGAGATCGGTTCTTGAGTACGTTTCTGAGTTTGAGACCTTGTCCAAGTATGCTCGGTCGTATATTGAATCTTCTTATCAGAAGAATGAGAAGTTTGTGACAGGCTTGGACAGTTAACTTGAAAGGCAGTTGGTGGATCATAGATCCATTTGAGAAGCTGGTGGAGAAAGCTCTCAGGCACGAGAGTTTGTTTCCTAAGGAAGTATCTGTTGTTGCTGTGACCAAGGAGGAGTCTAAACCACATCAGGGTGGAAACAAGAAGAGGAAGCAGCAACAGCAGAAGGGTAAGGATGGTCAGAAGAAGCTGAAGGGGGAAAAGACCTGCTATAATTGTCGGCAGAAGGGACATCTCTCCAAGGATTGCAAGAATCCAAAGGTGTTGTTGAAGTGCTACAACTGTGATAAGCTAGGGCACATTAAGAAGAACTGTCCGGAACCGATAAAGGACAGGCAGGTTGTGCAAGCTTATGCTTTGGGGGCTGTTCCATCGTCTTCGAAAGCTCCTACTGCTGAGGAGAAGGGGAAGAGTGTGGTGGTTCAAGGTACTCTTTCCATTTGTGGTATTCCAGTTAGAGTGTTATTTGATACTGGAGCATCTCATTCTTTTGTTTGTAATGAGTTAGTAGACCGGTTGGGTTTGGAACCGGATATTGTTGATAGACCATTGGTAGTGACTAATCCAGTTGGGGGTTCGTCTTGTTTGTGTATGCTATGCCGTGGTCTAGTTATATCGAGTCATGATTACTCTTTTGTTTGTGATTGCTTTGTTCTGAACTTTGCGGGGTTCGGAATTATTTTGGGTATGGACTGGCTTAGGAAGTATGCGGCAAAGGTTGATTGTGAGAGATTGGAGGTGACAGTCGAGAATGTGGAGGGGCGAAAGGTTGTGATACGATGTAAGCATGAAGAAGGCGTCTTCATGAGCTTCATGTATTCACTGGTTGTTCCACGGGATGGACTGTCATCGGTGCCAATCGTGAATGGATTTGAGGATGTCTTTGACGAAGTCAAAGGATTACCGCCGCATAGGGAGATCGAGTTTCGTATTGATCTAGTTGAGGGAGCCAGACCCGTTGTGATGCCTCTTAGGCGGATGGCGCCTAGGGAGCAACAAGAGTTGAAGGTGCAAGTTGATGACCTTTTGCGGAAAGGATTCATTCGGCGTAGTGTGTCCGAATGGGGTGCACCAGTTGTGTTCGCAACCAAAGCGGATGGATCGTTGAGGTTGTGTGTGGATTATCGTGAGCTGAATAAGGTGACTAAGAAGAACAAGTATCCATTGCCGAGAATAGATGACTTGTTTGATCAGCTTCACGAGGCTAAGGTGTTTTCTCAGATGGATTTGGCAACGGGATTTCACCAGTTAAGAGTGGAGAAGGATAGTGTGCCGAAGACTGCTTTCAGGACACCATCCGGTTTTTATGAGTGGCTGGTAATGCCGTTTGGATTGACTAACGCACCAGCACATTTTGTGGATCTTATGAATAGAGTGTTCAGAGATCAGTTGAACAAGTTTGTACTTGTGTTCGTGGATGATATTCTGATTTATTCCAGAACTGAGAAAGAGCATAAGACGCACTTGCGTATTGTTTTGGAAGTCTTGCGGAAACATCAGCTGAAGGTTAAGTTTTCGAAGTGTCACTTCTGGAAGAGTGAAGTGAGATTCTTAGGCCATGTTATTTCTGGAAATGGAATAGCGGTTGATCCCGCTAAGGTGGCAGCGATCCAGGATTGGGTCAGACCTAAGAATGCATCAGATGTGAGAAGTTTTCTTGGACTAGCAGGATATTATCGACGGTTTATCAAAGACTTTTCCAAGATAGCTGCACCATTGACAGGATTGACGAAGAAGAATCAGGTATTCAGTTGGGATGCTAAGTGTGAGCAGGCCTTTGGAATCCTGAAAGAGCGACTGACGAGTGCTCCTGTTTTTGACTATTCCAAGTGGGAATGATGAGATGGTGGTTTACACCGATGCATGTGGTACTGGACTTGGGGCAGTGCTAATGCAGAAGGATAAAGTTGTTGCGTACGCGAGTCGACAACTGAAGCCGCATGAAAGGAATTACCCGACTCATGATTTGGAGTTAGCGGCAATTGTGTTTGCTCTGAAGATGTGGAGACATTATCTATTGGGGGTTCGATTCGAGTTGTTTACGGATCACAAGTCGTTGAAGTATCTTTTCTCCCAAAAGGATTTGAATCTTCGGCAGCAACGATGGCTAGAGTTTTTAGCATCATATGATTTTGGTATAGCTTATACTCCGGGAAAAGGTAACGCAGTAGCTGATGCGTTAAGTCGAAGACATGCAGGATTGGGAGCCATGTTTTCGGAATGGAAGAGTCTCGAGTATTTGGCTGCATTTGATTTCAGGCCCAGATGTGAATTGGAACCTGAGAGGTTGGCAAACTTATCGATAAGACCTACTCTTGTGGAAAGAATTGGCGAGGGCCAAAAGCGAGACGATAAGCTTGTCAAGATTATCCGTGACTTGGAATCTGGATTGGAACTAGAGAAGGATAAGGGATTTGAAGTCGATCGAGAGGGTTGGCTTCGGAAGCAAGGACGATTGGTTGTTCCCGACATAGATGAATTGAGAGATGAAGTTCTGAGGGAAAGTCATCACTCGAAGTTGACAATTCATCCAGGTGGAAATAAGATGTATCGGGACATGAAGAGAACTTATTACTGGGAAGGCATGAAGAAGGATGTTGGAAATTTTATTTCCAAATGTATGAACTGCCAGTTGGTGAAAGCCGAGCAGAAGAAGCCCAGTGGATTGCTTCAGCCATTAGAGGTTCCTACATGGAAGTGGGAGCAAGTGTCGATGGATTTTATCGATGGTCTACCTAGAACCAGGACAGGGAATGAAGGGATTTGGGTCATTGTAGATCGTTTGACTAAGAGTGCAAGATTCATTCCTGTTCGATCAACTAGGACTGCATCGAAGTTGGCTGAGTTGTATGTTAAGTGGATAGTTTGATTCCATGGTATTCCGAAGAGTATAGTGAGCGATCGAGACCCATTGTTCACTAGTAGATTTTGGAAGAGCTTCCAGGAGGTTTTGGGAACCAAGTTGTGTTTGAGTACAGCTTATCACCCACAAACAGATGATCAGACTGAGAGAGTCAACCGAGTTTTGGAAGATCTTCTGAGAGCATGTGTTTTGGATTTCGGAGGATCATGGGAAGATCACCTTCATTTGGTGGAATTTGCATATAATAATAGTTACCAGTCAAGTATTGGTATGGCACCGTATGAGGCATTATATGGAAGACCGTGTAACTCTCCGACATGTTGGTTGGAAACTGGAGAAAAGCTGATACTTGGGCCAGAGATGATTCGACAGACTTCGAATTGTATAGAGATTATTCGGCAACGAATGAAGGCAGCCCAAGATCGTCAGAAAAGTTATGCCGATAATCGTCGTAAGGATTTGGAGTTCGACGTAGGTGATATGGTTTTTGTGAAGATTTCTCCATTGAAGAGTATTATGAGATTCGAGAAGAAAGGGAAATTGACACCAAGATTTGTTGGACCATTCCCGATTATCGAGCGAATTGGAAAGCTCGCTTATAGATTGGAGTTACCGGAAAAGATGTCGGGTATGCACAATGTTTTTGATGTATCATATCTACGGAAGTATGTGCACGACTCGAATACAGTGGTTTCTGCCGAAAGCTGTGAAGATTTGGAGGTTGATCCAGTTGTTAGAAGACCTCATAAGCCGTTTCGTGTTGTTGAAACCGACACGAAACAGCTTAGGAGGAAGACGGTTACGTTGCTCAAGATACAATGGAGTGATGATGTTAACGACTGTACATGGGAGGAGGAAGAGAGGATGAAGGCAGCTCATCCTGAACTCTTCGAGGTATGGACCTAAGGTGTCGTGACATCTCATGAATTTGTAACTTGTTCTAATCTTAGTATTCTGCATGCTAGGTTAGAAATTGGATGCATGGTTTGTTGATTGCTATGGATGGTAGGCATGCAGAATAGTTTTGATTGCTGTTGTTTGTTTGGAATTTCGGGGGCGAAATTCCTAAGGGGGAGAGAATGTAACGTCCCGTATTTTACGTGTCGACTAATCGTAAAATAATGGCTACTAGGTTGTTATTGTTGTTCATGTTGTTCAGAGCTTAAGTCATGAAAGTTAACTCGTGTGGAAGCTAACTCGTGTAGGTGGATTTAGCTTAGGTCGTGTATTTTTAAGTCGTAGACGACTTAAGGGGTTTCGAGTTATAGGGATTACGACCTATAGAAGTTTCACGAGTTATTGTGTTAGAACGAGTTAAGGGGATAGGTCGGTTATACGACCTAAGGAAATGGTCTAGGACTTAGGGTGGTCGCACGAGTTATTGGGTTACGACCTAAAGTGTTGCAGCGACCTTGAGGAGTTAGGTCGTGAGCGAGTTAGTGGAGTTAACGACCTAAGGGTTGTGAGAAACCTAGTAGTAGCGGTTTAAGTCAGGTCGGTAGTTAACGAGTTACGACCTATAGAAGATGACCGACCTAAGAGTTGGTGAGTTAAGGCTTAGTGCAGTTTAAGTCGTGAGGGAGTTTAGGTCGAGTGGAGCGACCTAGTGATAGTAAGCGACCTAGAGGTAGTAAGCGACCTAGTGGTGGTGAGCGACCTAAGGGGTTAGACGATCTAAGTTAGGTCGTTGAGTCCTGTATTTGTTTTAGGTCGTTGGATTGTTAGGTCGTTAGACGACCTAAGGTAGGCCGCTATGAGTAGTTAGGTTGCGGCATTGTTAACTCGTGAAGTTGTTAGGTCGTAAGCTGATGAGTCGTATCTTGGGTAAGTCTTTAGGTCGTATGAGTGATAAGTCGTACGAAGGCTTGAGTGTTAGGTCGGGCACCTGATGAGTCGTGAGTCGTTAAGGCATAGGTTGCTAGGTCGTAAACGACCTAGTTAAGTCGCGGCAGTGTTTTAAGTCGCGTGCATTCTGTGGTCTTAGGACGTAATATAGTTAGGTCATAGCATGTTAGGTCGGCAACGACCTAAAACCGAGCTACGAGTTACGACCTAAGGGGGCGATCTGCCTATAAATAGAGGGGTTTGGCTCACTTTTTGGCACCGGTTTTTGAAGCGACGAAGTGCTGCCATTTTGAGAGCTCGACTACAACATTTCTTCATCTCCTTTTATCCATTCCAATCTAGTTCTAACATCCATCCAAGATCGAAGATCGAGATTGAAGATCCAAGAGCCAAAGTTGAAGATCTTCATCCAACGAAGCTAGATTTCATCGTTTCAAGCGAGATTTCGACAAATCAAGCTTGAATCCTTGCTGTCCGGATCTGAAGTGATTAGTTTTTGAAGTGTTTGGGTGATTCGGTGAGTGGTAGTTATCTCTCACGCGGACCCAAAGGAGTATATTGGATTGGTGGCTTGTTTGAGTGTTAAAGTTAGAGATTTCATGCATTTTTCTTAGTTCCAAGACTAGATTCATTACTTTTGAAGATGTTTACCTATGCAAGTTCAATTAACAAGTTATAGAGACAAAACCCATGTTTTATATTTGATAGATCTATGCTAAAATCCATGATTTCATATGTGTTAGACTTATGCTCATTTATTTACGAAATTTCCATTATAGTTGATATTGCTTGATTAGATCTTGTTTGAATCCTTGATTGTTTGGATGTATGATTGATTTGATTGTCTCGAGTTAGCTTGTAGTTGATTTGGGACAAGATGGTTGAAGATGATTCAAAAGCTAAGTGGAAAGGCTCTTGAATGATGAAAGCTGCTGTGGCATATGAAGCGGATGATGAAGCTCATATGGATGGGTTCGAGGACTTTGCTATAGTTAGAGGAAGCAAAGTATGATGATGAAATGGACTTTGCCATGATATGTTGAGGCGAAGTATGATGATGAGATGGACTTTGCTAAGATGCGTTGGAGCAAAGCATGATGTGGAAGCCTTGGTTTAATCCAGACGGGATCATCCCAAGCATGTTGATTACTCGATGATGCGGTTCGAGTTGGTGGATAATGGTGGCTCGAGAGGTGCTTGAGCTATAATGGGAATAGTTGTCGAGGAGGATGACTAGAAGGCTGAGATCTTATCGTTATTGAAGGTTCTAGCAAGCTCAAAGCAAGAGTACGTTGGGTAGATCCGTTATACCCAGGCGCGGGTCATGATGACGTGTTAGTACTCTGGGTAGATTCGTTATACCTAGGCACGGGTCACGATGACGTGCGGAGTTATGTCTAGAACCGGGGTTGCCATTAGCCCTTGACGGATGGTTGAAAGATGAGTTGGTCATTCAATTAACGATAAAATCAAGGCAATGATAACAGTGATAGCCAGGGTCATGGATGTTTGGTTGTACCATCATTCGGTCTCAAGAACGGTGTTTTCTGGGTGCTTATCTGATCTTGGTTTAGGCCTTGGGGGTTTGTATTTGGAAAACATCGACCTTGACTCGAGTGATTATTGCTTTACTTTAATTATCTGCTTTGCTATGTTTGCCTCTCCTTAGTGTGTGTCTGGGGGCTATCACTGTAGAAAGAGGTGGAGTGGGATGGTTTGGGTTCCTATTCCTTTTATCCTTTATGCTCTTTTGGTATGTTTGATAGTTGATTTACTGCTCACTAAGACTGTTGTCTGACTCAAGGTTTTATGTCTCCTCTTATTACCTTGGGCTGTTCATCCATGTTTGGGATGGGCAGACTAGGTGACAGGTGGCAGGTGCTGATCTTAGTGGCTCACGCTGATGATGACGAAGACGAGCAGGAGGCTTTACATATTATTTTCATATTCTATGTACTGGATATTCCGCTGATTATTGATTACTCTGAGTGCTATGTAGTGAGGCTTCTTGTATTCATGATTCAGACCATGTATAAAGCTATTATGATTAGATGATGATATTCTGTTCTATGGGAGCTTCACTATATTATATTTCTCTATTGTATTTTATCCATGCGCTGTGAGTTTTACGATAGAGTCTGCGATGTTTATTTTACCCTTGACGGTCACTCATGGCTGCCTGGCACACTTTCAACGCACCATTCCCTTGTTTCCGTGCGGGAGTCATGGGCGGTCGTCACATTTGTTTTGTACCATACCTATGGAGTGCCCTCTGACGACGCCCAGTACGGGGGAGATTACGGTACTGTATAGACTATGGAAATATATTCTGTGTTAAGGGCTATATGGGTAACCCCTTAACGCTATTAAAAAGTAAGTTTATTTTACAATTAGACACTATTATAATAGCGCAATATACTACATAGTAAATAGTTTAACGGATCCTTAAGAGATGTTAATCCCGAGCATCTCTTGAGTTACTGCACTCATATTTACTCCTGTTGATTTAACTCACATAAGATCTTTTAGTTCTGACTCGAGTGTTTTGTCTTTTCAATTCGCTCGGGTCAGTCCGAGCATTTCAGGATTTGAGGATTTAGCTCTGGAGGACGAAGACGATGATTTGTATTACTAGTATCTACTATATTATTCCACTACATCATTTAATTCCGCTGCATTGTTATTGGTATGTGTAACTCTGATATGTAGTATATAAATGTTTTGTAAACAGATTTATAAACTATACATTTTATTATTATATTTTATCCTTCCGCTGCGAGATTCTGTTTTCTTTTATTTCTTTCTCGTTTTTTCTTATTTACCCCACAACAATCCGCCCTTTCGTATGGTTGAACTGGCACGTGTGTCGGTTTAAAGTGTGCGAAAAGGCGGGACGTTACAGATTTGAAATTGTATTAAATGTAGAAATTTATTAAATGAAACCGATTTGGAACTTATGGAATTTTAGATCTGTAACGGATATGATTTATAACTTGATCTTATTTAAGGTGAATTAAATAAATGTTTCAAGCATAAAAAAATTGAAGGAAAGATTTTGTTATTTGAAATCTGGGTTTTATTTTAATGATAATGGATTTATTAAGTTAGTATTTCGAAACTAAGTAATAGAACATTGAATTTGATATATATATATACACACACACACACGAAATTATCAAACTTAGTTTTAAAATTGTTGAATACCTGAAGCTTGAAATATATTGAATTTTAAATGGGTTATTCTATGGATCTAATCTGTTTCGAAAACGATAAATTTGGAATAGTTTATTTGGAATATGAGTTAATTGAAATTATGATTTGGGATTTGGTTGAATATAAATATTTAGAAATTCGAGTTGTTTTGGAATTGATTTGTGAAATTGAAGAAGCTATTTTATTATATAAAGTATTTAATATTTAAACCATTTAAGTGGTGGAAGTTATGTTTCAAAGTTATGAGTTTCAAAGTATTATGATTTGAAAGTGTTATATTTCAAGTGTTTTGGTTACGAAGCGTTATAACTTTGAAAGTGCTATGATTTTGGGAAAAGGATATATTTGAAATAAAAATGATATTATATTGATTTGGGTTTTTATAAAAATGATATCATATTGATTTGGTTTGTGAAATGGAAAGGGTATCATATTTATATGGTATTTTGAAGTATAATTATTTTGAAATGACCGCGGTGTTATAATAATGTTTGGTTGTTAAAATGACCGGGATCGGAAGTTGTCATACTCTCTGCCAACTCCGAAAACCACTTTAACAACTATGTATGCGATGGAGATTCCAGAATGAAGTAGGATGGCGGCGCATTCCTTTGAGGTGTATATATGGACCCGACTCCCGTGAGTTTGCATAAGGTGGCTAAAACAAGAGCGATCTCGGGCCAAGGAGGTAGCCCCTTTATCGGACACACTCCTTCGATATTATATTCTGACTCTGAGGTTTATTTGGTGGCCACTTTTGATTTTTGATTTGGGGGTGTGGCTCGAGGTGGGCGGTAGTAGCTGCTACGCATTACCACCTGCCTGTGTACGTAATTGGTATATCTACCCTGTCATTGCCTTGTGTGTTGTGTCACCTACCCTAGCGAGCCTTGTACGAGTTTGGTTTTCTCCCGTAGCCCGTATGATATCCTCTGGTGGCTTTTCGATCAGGAGGAACCATGATACTGTATGGACTACTAGGACTATTACGTGTTAAGGTGGAAAATGTAAAGCCATAATGCTATTCAAAAGTAAGTTTATTTTACTATAGACATTATTATAATAGGGAAATATTACTACATAGTAAATAGTTTAACGGATCCTTAGAAGATGTGAATCCCCGGCATCTCTTAAGTTATTGTACTCACGTTTGACACTGTATAGGAGATGTCAAATCCCGCAAACATCTCTGACGCCGTTCCACTCATATTGTTTACTATTGATTTAACTTACAGAAGATCTCTTAATTCTAACTCGAGTGTTTTGTCTTTTCAATTTGCACGGGTCAGCCTGAGCATTTCAGAATTTGAAGACCTTACTTTTGGAGAACGAAGACGAAGATTGTATTACTATTATTTACTATATTGTTTCACTGCATCACATTGCGCCACTGAACTGTTATTCATTATTCTTTGGTATGTGTAACTCTGATTTTATGTTGTATAAGTATAATCAAATGTTTGTAAAACAGCTTCATGAATTGTTTATTTGATTATTATGTTTTGTCGTTTTGCTGCAAGATTCTGTTTTGTTTTTTCTCTGTTTTTTCTTATTCACCCCAATAACAATCCACCCTTCTGTATGGTTTGAGTCTGACGTGTATGGTTTATCGTTGATTTAAAGCGTATAAGAAGGCGGATGTTACATTTATTGTAATTAAATGAAATTAAATATAACGTAAATTGAAATTAAGATGAAATAGGAAAATATTAATGTACTAAGGTATAAACCATTGTTAATTATACCTATAAGATGATAATTGATTGAACAACAAGATGAAAATCAAACAAATGGAATTATTGAAAATCAAATTTATAATTACTTCATACGATGGAATTAGTACTTGAAACCTATTCCATTGAGTTTAAAAATATTGAAAACATATATTTTGATATTTGGGATGACCCATTTTCGTTTCGGAGAAAGAACGGGCTCTTTGGGTCGTCTATCATTCAACTTCAAATCGATCTTGTCCATTGATATTATTTTTGATTTGCCAATAAATAACCTGTTATAAACCCTAGCTATATTTTATTTTATATCGTCTATACATATATTTCTTTCTCATCTCCTCTTTCCAATGGCAGACAAACATAACCCTAATTCCCAAATTTCAAATTTATTTTAAATTCAATTCCAAAAAATTAAACTCCTCAAAATATATTGAATTTTATATTGATTTGAAGCTCTCGAAGAGCGCAAGTCAAATCTGCTGTTAGTTTTCGATTTGGTTTTCAATGTGGCCTGAAATCAATGAACTATTCACGACCGTTCAATCAAGCGTGGATCAACTTTGTCTCATCGACGAATCAGGGGTATGGATGTGTAGAGATTGTCGAGGGGATTGCATCCATGTAGTTCGTGGGTGATGTAGACGGCTAGATTGATCGATTTAATTGGATTAGGGTTGTGTATCGATGGCGGTTGCTGCCTATCGCGAGCGCGACGGTGGCATTGAGGCACATGAGGGTGATCTCGTAGGGGGGCGGTGAGTCATGGGTGGTGGTGGCCGAGTTCGGCGGCATCCAGGTGGAGATGGCCATCACGATTTGAGGCGGCTCGTTAATTCGGCGTGCATCTAAGGTTTCGGCTATGTTAAGTGAAGGTGATGACATGTATAGCATATTTTATTATTTTATTTATTTTAAATTTGAATCATCTAACTTCAAATGTTAATAACTATTGCATACGAGGTCGGATTCACGCGCGGTTTGCTCGCTACGACCGTATCGAAATTCTAGAGATTTTGACGCTGGTTTGGACAAATCCAAAGATAGTTCAAATTTGGGTCCTATTTTGAATTTCTAATCAATTTGAATTCAAAGGTGAGTGTTTTGACCCAACCCACAATTTCTTAAATTTCTTATGTTTGTTAAGCTAATTCGATGTGACTAGAAATTTATTTATGGCTGTTTGGTACGTTTAAATTGCTATTCCTGTTAGTTTGAATTATTTTGAATTAAATTGTGATTTAGTTTACTGTTTAATTTAAAATTTCCAGTTAATTACTTGCGAATAATAATCAGTTATTTGGTGAAATTTTATTTGGTTAAATTAGATGATAATTATGATGGATGTTTGATTGTTGACATTGGTTGATTGGATGTTATGTTTGATTTATATAATGTTATCACTCTGCAGGTTCCCTTGGTTATTATTAGAAAAAGCACTATGGGTTAAAATGATATATACCCGAACAATCTATAGATTAATAAAAAAAATTATGGGTTGAAATGATTAACTCGAGCAATTTTATGGATGTTTTTTCAATATTAATTCAGGATTGCGGTTTGAAATGATGTATAACCGTAAAATTGTAAATTGCGGATTGAAATGATAAATACCTGTATCGCTTGACCCTAGGGTAGAGAATTATATACGGACACCGGATTGGTTAAATTAAATTATTTTAAATCCTAAATTTTTGAATTTAGTTAAATGATATTTTTGAAATAAAATTTGATTTATATAAATTGAATGTTTAGCTAAATTCAAGTTTTATGCTGAAATTGGAATTGATTTAAAGGAATTATTTAAAGAAATTTAATTGAAATGTCAAAATCGAATTTTGAAGTATAAATGATTTTTTTACAAATTGAGTTATTAAAATTGTTTGAAACATAATTTTGAAACATATTGAAATTGTAGTAATTTAAATTGATATTTCAAACAGAGATTGGAGACGATATTGAATTAAATATTTTTTTGAGAATTCGAATTGGGAAATTTGAAGTTGGGTTTTGGATATTGAAATGGTTCAAATGTGTTGGAATGAAATAAATAGTTTAAAATTGATATAAATTTTAAATTCATATTTTTAATATAAACTGTTTTAAAAATATATTATTGTAAAGATTCTAAATTTTAAGATTTTTAAATTATTAAACTATTTTAACTTATATTAACTATATTAAATCAATTTAACCTATTTTAAAACCATTTAATTTATTTTAAAACTAATTAACCCACTTTAACTTATTTTAAATCTAATTAATCTATTTTAAAGCTATTCAATCTATTTTAATTATATTTAATCTATTTTAAATCCACTTAACTATCTTAAATCAATTTAACAGTATCCTTAATCTATAAATAAACCATTTTAGAGTATTTAACCATTTACAAATATTTTAACTTTTTATAACTATTTAAACTATCTTCTAAATTTTCAGACTAGGTAAAGGGGAAGGGTTTATATTCAAATTCATTGGTTTAAAAGCAAATATGGGTAAATGATGTTGTAACCTAAGTTGGATTTTCATGTTATAACTTATTGAATATGATGATTATGAAGTCAGGAATTAACCTAATTGGAAATATGATTTTGAAAGAAATTATGATTTGGAAGTGAATGTGATTTATGAAAGGGAATATGATTTGAAAATGATATGGTTTGAGAATATGATATTTTTACATCAATTATGACTTGATTTTGGAAATTTAAAAGAACCATCCGGTGTGAAACAAGCGTTTGGTTGTTAAAGAGATCGGGATCAGATATTGTCATACTCTCTGCCAATACCGAAAAACACTTTAACAACTGTGTACGTGGTGTAGATTCCAGAAATGAAGTAGGATGGTTTGGGGAACGATTTCTGTATAAGTTAGGACGTGACCCTGACTCTTGTGAGTCAGCTTAGATGTGACTAAAATAGGAGCTATATCTGGGCCAAGTGAGGTCATTCCTCCGATCGAACATTCTTCTTCGATACCATATTATGATATTTGTGATGATTTGGTGGCCACCTCTTGATTTTGATTATGGGAGTGTGTTCCAAGGTGGGCGGTAGTAGCTGCTATGCGTTACCACTAGCCCGGTTCTGCAATTGGTAAATGTACCCTGGCATTGCCTCGAGTGCCTTGTTCGCATGCCGTAGAGTGCCTTCCACGAGTTTGTTTTGTACCATACCTATGTGATGTCCTCTGAGTAAACCACTAGTTTGGTGGAGCGTACGGCATTGTTTAGACTACAGGAATATATAAAATGTGTTAAGGGAGATATGGGTAACGCCTTAACGCTATTTTAATACTTTTACTTCACTGCGGATATATTATAATAGCTATTGTACTACATAGTATATAGTTTAACGGATCCTTGGGAGATGGTAATCTCGAGCGTTTCTTAAGTTATTGCATTTAAGTTAGACACTGGATAAGAGATATCAAATCCCATAAACATCTCTGACCCTGTCACACTCATATTTACCGTTGATTTAACTTACATAAGATCTTTAATTTTTGACTCGAGTGTTTTATTTTTCAATTCGCTCGGGTCAGCCTGAGTATTTCAGGGTTGAAGACCTTATTTATGGAGGACGAAGACGAAGATTTTACCATTATTATCTATTACGTTTATTCCGCTACATTATGTTGTTCCGCTGCATCTTTTTATTTATTTATTTCTATTTATGTAACTCTGATGTTTGTGTTGTAAAGAATAATCAAATATGTTTATAAAACAGCTTCATGAACTGTTATTTGATTATTATATTTTTTCATTTCACTGTGAGATTTTGTATTTGTCTTATTTCTTCCTCTTTTTCTTATTTACCTCATAACAATCTGCCCTTTTGAATGGATTGAGCCTGGCATGTGTGTCTGCATAAAACTCCCAAAAGGCAGGTCATTACAGTTTGTATCAGGGATTTGGTTTAGGCGATAATCTTAGCATTGTGGGGTCTGACTCATATTAAATATGGTAGTAATATCCTAGAATGAGTCGCTGAGATATATATATGAGAAGGCGTATTTTTTAGTGTTATAAAAGTGTTTTTATATTGTGTTAATTTGTTTCGTTTTGTATTTATAAATTATGGTTGGTGCATAGGACGCTATGACATCGATAGGGATTTCTAAACACTTAATAAGTCAGACCGACATAATATTTGTTTTGAAATATAGGTAAATGAAATAATTTTTCCTATTATATATTTTTTTATATAAAATAATAATTTTATAAATGATGTAGTAGGTTGTTATATAATTGTTTGTTAGGTAGTGAAGTTTTATAAATACTGATGGACAAATAAGATTTGTAAATAAAATAAATATAAATCGAGGAATTTAGAACTTTCCTTTCGAATGATTTTGGAATATAATATTAATATTACTTGGATGTATTTTTCGATATAAATATTTCAATATAATTTGAAAGAAATGTTTTAAAGGAATTTTGGAAAGACATAAGTTGTGTACTCTCTCTCTGTCGTTAGAAAATAATTTCGGTGATGATTGCACGCATCATTGTTGTTCATTTTCGAGTTTCAAGTGGAAGGCCAATGTAGTAGTTTTACCGTAGATTTATTTTGATAAACCAATGTAAATTTCAAATTTAAATATGATTGGATATAAGATGTAAGTATATATCTATGTATTATTTTAAATGATTTGAAGTGGAACCCGGCATTTAGTTCTTAAATTCCATAAATTAGAGATTTCAATTTTTGTAACAAAATGAAATTTTAACTATTTAGTAATTGGAACTTTTAAAATGAAATAAGGAATTAAGTGCTAAGTTACAAATGAAATATACAAGAAATTTGAAATTTGTATATCATAAATATAAAAGGATATGAAAATTTGAAAGATGTGATTATTGAACATTTTTGCTAATGAGAGTAGATAAGATGAACTTGTGTAACTTTCAACTGCATTCTTAAAAAAACAAGCATACACACACATATATATAACTTACCGAAATATTAAAAGTTGTAATGTTAAATAGCATATGTAATAGAATATTATACAAGTAAAACTTAAGTAATGTAAATGTTCAATGGAATTACATTATAAATAAGAATTTTGATGTTATAATGGTTATTAACTTAAGTTATAATTGAAATACTACTAAATAAAATGTAATAGAAATATGAGTACTATAAATAAATGACTATAAACATAAAGTAAATGTTTGAAGTTATTTATAATTAAAATAAGTGGGAAAGATGAATACTGTAAGTAAATAATTATAAACTTAAGTTAATGACGGAAGCCATTTATAGTTAAAATGAATAGTAAAATGAATACTATATTAAATGGTTATAACTTCAGAAAATTGAAATGATTACGGAAATGTATTTAATATCCAATGAAATTATATTAGGAAGGATGAATGTTAATTTAAAAAGTTAGAAACTTAAATAGGAACTTATGCACCAATGTATATTATTACCTAATGAAATCAAGTATATAAATTAATAAATGTGAAATAAGCCGCAGCAAAATGTATGTAATACTTGAATAATGAATTCATTGTTTATTATAAAAAATTAATGGAAATAACTTAAGTAAGAAATGAATGTGAAGTAATGAAAATAAATTTTCATTAAATGAATAAATGAAATGAATTTTGTAAGTAATAAATGAAAATAAATAGAAATAATTACTGAATGAATGGATGTGAATTTATTTACAAAAGAAACATATGTAGCAATTTAAGAATTGATTTACATATGTTCAAAATTTGTGTATAAATAACATAGGTAAGAAAATGTAAATAACATATGTAAGAAAAAGTAAATGACTTATGTAAATAAAAGGAATTAAGCACTACATGAATGAATAGGAATTGAATTTATGAGAAATAAATGTAAATTAAAGAAATGATCATTGTATGAAAGAAAAAAGTTAAATAATAAATGTTGTGGAAGGAAATTTATAAGAAAAAACTTAAAATAATGTTTGGAATTTGTTGTTTGTTTTGGCTTATGAATTGTTTGGGATAGTATACTTCTAATTGTTTAGATGTACGAATAATCTGTTGAGTTTTATCTAAGACTGTTGAGTGTATGGTATACTTAATGGTTTATTTGTCATTCTATACGATTTAAAAGGTGTCTAAACTCGAACAAAAGCATTTGTTTTGCCTGATATGTATGTATGGCTGATTGCATTGATTTCATGCGATGATTGTATTCTTTGGTTGCAAGTGATTGTTGTTATGTTATATTGATTTGTTTGTTATTAGTTGAAATAACTCAAGATGTTTCTCTTTATATAATTATTAACCCTTTTTGGATTATATAAGTGAAATATAGGTTATGGAAGCAATTGCTACTGCTTTTGGTTTCATAATCTAAGCGTTGTTTGCTCGACAAATAGGTACGTTTTCGGATTACGGTTTTCTAACGATATTATATTGTTTTTCTCGCTGTTGGGATATATTATTTTGAAAAATATGATATATTTTTTTATTATTGATATTATTATTTCTCCCAGACCTCATTTTCTGTAAATTTTGAACCTAGTAATTTTTATGAAAGGTTTTTCCAAATTTTTATTTACTTGAATATAAAGGATTTAATTGTTATAAATTGATATATTTTGTTTAAATTATTTAATTATGTAAATTAATTGTTATAAATTTAATATTTTGAATAAGATATATTGATTACTTAATTCCTTCTTTTCCCTTCTTTTTCCTTTTCGAGGACGAAAAGTTTTGAGCGGGGAGAGTGTAACGACCCGTAATTTCCGATAATTAAATTTAGTTAATTTAATAGGTTTATTGATTTAATATTGGGAGAAATAAAAATTTGTAATTTAGTAATGAAATAATAACTACAATGAAATGTAATAGTGTTAATTTGAGCTAATCATTAACAACTTTAATGAAATTCCAATCAATAGAAATAATGTAAATGTTATAACTTTGTTATAAATTTAACATAAGGGAACAAATGTAAATATTGAATTAATGTATGAAATAGAATAATAAATGGTAATTGAATAGAATCAGTGTCATGTAAGTAATTACAACATTTATTTGTAAGTAATAAACTTATAAATATGATTAAAGGTTAATGGTGACAATTATTATAAGTTACATTGTGACGACTCGGAATTTTGGGCAATATCAATTTAATAATCTGAATTAATAATTAAATTGATTTGATAAATTTCCTTTATAATTTTAATTTAAATTGGTAAATTTAATCTTGTAAAGGTTAATAAATATTTAATCTGGTAATATTGATCAATATCTTTTTAACAATTTAAAATTGATAAGAATTACTTTTCAAAGCTAATAAATTTTATTCTATTGATTATATATATATTTGATATATATTGTGAATAGAAAATCTTTTTTTTTTAAATAAAAGCTGTATTTTCAAATTGTAATATATATGTATGTATATGTTATAATTTGAAGTTGTTTTGAAATTTAATATAATCTATTGGTAATATATACATGTATGAATATATTGCAATCTGAAGCTTTGTTTTAAAATTAATATTTTTCAAAAGTTAATTTAAGGTTAATTCAATTATTTTCAAAGTATAAGATAATTATTTATTTTTAAATGTGATAGTTTAAATAAGATTTAAATTTAAAGGTTCACTTGTTTTTAATATTCTTTCATTTTAATTTTATATAAAGAGTTAAAATCAATTTCTCAAGTTTATAAACATATGATACATTAAATTGAATCAAAAATATAAGTTATTTATAAATATTTACATGAATTTGCTTTTGAATATTTATGAAAATCTAAAGCTTGTTTATAAAAGATAAGTACACACATTATAATCATTTAAATATTACATAATTACTTATATATAGCTTAATTAAATTATTAAAAAAAGAAAATAACTTTTGTAAATATTAATTAAACATTAAAACACTTGTAAGTATATTAATATATGTTATTGACACTTGTAAATCATTGTGCATAGGTGTAAGATAACTAAGGCCTTAATGGGACAAATGTCAAATTCTCTCGATAAATTTAATTTAAAATTAAATTGTAAAACAAGAATATGAGTTTTAATCTTCAGCTAAAATCTTTCTTCTTTCCAAACAAAATTGAATACAAATCAAAGATAAAAAAATAAGAAAGAAGAAAATCTGAAAATAAACCTAGTATGTCAAACCTGTAGCCTTCTGCAAAATTCAAGTGCAAACCTTAATCAATCCCTCAAACTCAAGAAACAAGCCTGTAACTCCAACCTTCAACTTCAAATCTACTGCAACTCAAGTGGAATCAAAAGCAACAGCAAATTTCAACCTTAAAAACATAAATTGTAAACATGCAAGAGTTTCAACAGCAAAACCTTGGAAAAGAAGAAAATTTAAAACTGCTCTGTCTCTGCTAAGAAAATGGTGAGTAAATTTCTTTAAAAACAGTTTGATCTGGTTTTTAACTACCATGCATGTGATGATATTGTCTTGTATTGAAGTTCTTTAACTTGAATTTATATGAGTTGATATATATTTGTTTTGTGGGCTTGTCTGTTTATATTCACTAAAGTATGTTCTCTGTTGTTCACTGTGTAAGTTCTGCTATCTAGAAAAATTTCAATATCTACGAATCAAATCCATATTAGCCTTGGGTATTTAAATAAAAATTGTTTGTAATTGTATGATGAAGATTATAAAATAGTTCCAGGATTTTAAAATACCACAAATAATGTTTAAAATGAAAAATAACAGAGGAATTCATATTTATGATAAAAATCACTCAACTTAATTTCTGCTTTGGATTATATAGTTGGGTTTGTAGTTAGAAATGGTGATTTTTTACATGCAATTTATAATTTTTAAATTGATATTCAAATGGGAATTTGGGAATGGACATTTTCGGCAATAAGGTGAATTGCCGATGATCAACTCGTTGATTTGAGTTGAATTCTTGATTGAAGCTTGCTTTTGTGATGTGGATAATGGGAAAAATGCTTTCGAATTTCTCCAATGGCCATGGTGTTCAGATTCGAACGAACTAGGGTTTTAACTCGTTTTTGGTTTGACTTGGCTGTCGAAACATTTGCGACTTGGTAGTGGATCGGGTTCGATCGCATTTGGGGAGATGTTGCTCGTGGACGAGGTGTTCGATGGTGAGGTCGGCGAGGTCTAACGGCGTCGTGATCGTCGGCGTTGGGGGAAATTTGTGATCGAGGTTGTTTCTGATTTTCGAGCAGATGATCGAAACTTTGATGCGCGAGGTTGTGGTTCGATTTGGGTGTTCGGTCGAGGTCGCATGGGTTCGTTGGTTTGTCGTTGATTGTCGCGACGACCTACGGTTGCCGGAGCTACCGGTGCACGTGCACCGTGCACGATTTGGGATAGGTGAAGTTTTTGAGTTGGGGAAGACGAGGGTGACTCCAGACGGTGCTCGTGTTCTTCATAGTGACGACTTGAAGTAGATGGATCTGGGTTTTGCTTCAGGGTAGGCACGAGAAGTTGAAGTGATCGACTCGAGTATTTAGGATGTTTGCTTTTTAGTTAAGTACTGTATAAGATATAAGGTTTGCAGAGTAAAAACTTGTAGTTTGAAATAATTGAAGATCAAGCTTTAAGTTATAAACAAGTTTTATAAAAGAAAACAAATTTTCAAGTTAAACTTGTTGTTTTAAAATAAATGTAAATCAAACTTTTAAAAGTGTTAATTGATTTTATTTTAAAATTTAAAACTGTTTAAAATGATTGCTTTTGAAAGTAATTATCTAAATTAAATTTTGAATTTTAATTTAAAAGAAGTGTTTTCAATTTTAAATATTAAATCAAAGTTTTTAAATAAATTTTTAAGTAATGTTTTAAAAACAAAGTTTTCAAATTATAGGGAAATGAATAAGTTTTAATTAGATAATTAAAGTGTTTTAAATTTCAAATTGATTTCTAAATGCTTTATTTTCAAATAAAGTTAAAGTTATAATTTTGTAAACTAAATAGAATAATTTGTTTTTAAGTTATTAAAATTTGATTAATTTCAAATAATTTATTTATAAAGATAAATATGGTTAATTTATCTTTGTTATGAACTTATGGATACTTAATTAATATGATTTGTTAATAAGTTAAAGATTAATTAAGATAAATGCTTTTCTTATTCAATTAAGGATTTTCTTTAAATATAAGAAGTTAATTAATTAATTATTTAATTAATTTTAAATGATTAGTTAATTGTTTATTTAATTTTAAATAATCACTTAATCATGAATTAATTAAGTGTAATTACTCAATGAAGTAATTGATGTTTAATTATTGAATGTAATTAAGGAAAGAGAAATTACTTATGGAAGTAATTAAGTGAAGTGATTAACGGTTAATCGCTTGATGTTATTAATCTAAGGGTTAATTAAGTTAATTGATTTGAAGTTAATTAAAGAGTAATTAATTAACTAAAGAATTAAGGTTAATTAATAGTGGGTTAATTACTTGTTAAGGTAATTAATTAAGGGAGTAATTAAATGAAAGTAATTAGAGGATAATTACTTACGTAAGTAATTAAGGGTTAATTACTTAATTAATTTAGTTAATTAATTAATGTGATTAATTAATTAAGGAATGTGATTAATTTGAGATTAATTACTAAGTGTAATTAATTAAAAATGTAATTAATTATTAAAGTAATTAATTAAGGATTATTAATTAATTTAATTGATTAATGATTACTTAATGAAGTAATTGAAGATTAATTAATTAAGGTAATTAATCAAAGGACTAATATAATTAATTAAGAAGTTAATTAATTAAGATAAGTAATTAATAGTTGTTAATTACTGTTTATAATTAATTAAGACTAATTAATGAGATGGTTAATGACAAGTTAATTATTTAAATAATTAAAGGGTTAATTAATTAATAAGGATTATTAATTAATTAATTAATGAAATTAATCAAGGTTGATTAGTAAAAATGATTAATTAAAGTATGATTAATTAATTGTAATTAGTTGAGGATTAATGCAATTATTCATGATTAATTAATTAATGGAAGCAAATGAAGGATCATTAATTATTGTAATTAATGATAGTAATTAAAGGTTAATTACTGTATATGGTTAAGGATAATTAATTTTTGGAATTAGTTAAAGAATTAAAGGCTAATTACTTGAATGTAATTAAAGCATAATTAATCAAGGGTGATTAATTAAGGAAGACACTAAGAGATGATTAACAAATTAATTTGTAAATAATTAATGAAGAAGGATTAAGGTAATCCAATTGATTAAGAGTTAATCAAACCTGCTTATGGGTGAATGATTGATATTGGATGATTGGTATTGGATGTTTGAATGATATTGGATGATTGAGTGTCATATCTTTGATATATGCTGCTTTGTGAGATAATTGGTTGATATGAATTATCTATTGTGATAATGTGATTCATATATCTGTTTATATCATCCTGAATATAAGTTCAATTATTTAAAACCCTTAAAACAACTTGGACATTAAAATGGCGTTTGGATTCGGTGAGACCGGGACCGGGTTTCCATATTTGGATATTCAAAAACCATATCGATCCAAATTAAACGTTAGGTCGTGAATCCAAGTGGAGGGCAAGTGAAGACTCGAGGTGTAAGAACTATTCTTCATCAGTATAACTCTGTGGGTGATTCCGTGATGAGTTTGACGGACGTTGTACTTTCAGGCTCGAGATGGTGATTCAGAGTGCAAGGGCTATGGTCGTTGACTCTGAGGGTGATTCCAAAATGAGTGCAATGAGATAGTGCCTTCGGTTTCGTTCGAACCCGGAACGAACTTGTATGGATTGAATGCTTTCAGCACATTGTCAGGTGGACGATGAGCATTCTAAGAGATGTGTTCTATAAAGGTAATCGCAGCCTCAAGCCTCGTCAACCGGGAATGGCTAAAACATGGGAGGTGCAGCAAGGCTAGGTAGGTAGCACCCATTTCAGGGTGAGGTCATTCCTGTCTAGATATCCCTTTTTATTTCGGCTTAGTGGGTGGTTGTTCGCGCCAACCACGGTGTGATCTTACTCGGGACTGTCCAGTAAGGGGTGGTCCTGGATTTGTGATGCAGGGGATTGGGAGTAATCCTCGGTACAGTGATCTAAGCCATGTACTGTGACGGGCGGTACCCCGTAGCCCTGCCATTGATGGAAACCCATTCTTCCTATGAGACCTTACGGTTTTGATTTGTATTACCCACTTTTGTGGCTAGTAGCTGGAATTTAATAATGTAACAATTTCGGCTATTTCTTATTTACTGGAAAACCCTAGACACTATTATAATATCACTGGATTTCCTATCAAATGTTTGGTTAGCGTAAGGTAAAAATTTTTCCATGTTTATGTGTGGGAAGTCTTACGTGATACCTTTTCTTTTCAAAGGTTTTTCTAAAGTTAAGCAATTTTATCCCGTTTACTCACACCGGACCCCTGTCTGACCCGAGTGTATATGACTATTCCTGTCTTATGTGATACCTTTTCTTTGGATGCATTGGATCTTAAGAGATGAGCTGGAGTCTTCATGACTATTCCTGTATTTGTTCATTTTTCACCTGCATTATTGTTGAAATTATCAGTATTTGTGTGGACAGGTTCTTACAACTGTTCAGGATGATGATTGTGATTGTTGTTGTACTTTGATTTGATGTATATATATAACAGTTTTTCATTTTGTAAATTCATTGATATTATATTATGTATTTTTTTGCTACGATTGTGAGATTTTGTGTTGTTTCTGTTTCCTTTTTCTCTTTTTCTTCTTCATCTGTTCTCTTCTTTCTTCTTTCTTTTTCATAACTATCCATTTTTCCATTCAAATTAGGTTGGACATGTATGATTTATTGTCATCTTGAATTGTGTGGATTTGCGAGTTGTTACATAATTCAAGCCAACTTTTATGAATACTTCCTAAATTGCTTAACACAAAATTTCCCCTTTTAAACAACGTTAAATACTTCACCTATCAACCATGCAAACAATATGTAACGTGTACTCTATAATCAACCAAATCATGTTCAACAAATAAGGGATTACAACCATCTTCAAGGGAAACTATCACATACTGCTACTAGCAACATTATTCCTACCACTGAATCCATTTTCAATTAAATTTCACACATAAACAACAAAAGTATGCAATGGAAATAAAGGCTTGAACATAGATATGTGAGGTAAGAACTAACTCACTAATATGAAGGATTCAAGAATAAATTAATATGTAACCACAAACAAGTTTTTCTTCACTGCACCAACCTCTGCTGCTATAAAAACTGCCAGATCATTTACCCTAAATGCACGCATAGCCACCTCACAACACATAAGCGCCTGGAGCCACCAACAACACCTTCAGCCCCGTACACATCACCCAAGCCTTTGCTTGCATTGTGAGCCAACTCCGCCTTTATCTGCTTGTGCTAGCACCATCTTGTCGCCATAACTGCACCTTTCCATATGGAAAGCCCCTGACATCATGATGCCATCTTGCTTCAATTGCTCAAGCCTGGTCGCGTGCCACCTTCGCCTCTACATGCTCTCTCCCTCTTTTCTCTTTTTCAATTCTGTTCGTGATTTTTTCCTTTTCCTCATGTTCCAACTAGGGCTATTTAAGAGATAAAGAGGACTAGGATATAAAGGGTATGTTGAGAAGATTTTGAGGGAAATTTGTGTAAATTTTATATTGGCGGGTAGAGATATGCGCTCGATTGCTTTGGCATGGTTTTTTTGGGTTGCTTGAGAAGAATAATGAAGTCAAACTAAACATTGTAGATGAGATCAATAAAATTTTGAAAGAGAGAGGAGACAGTGATAACTATGATGATAGTAAGATAGTGTTCAAACCAAAAGAGATAAGAAGATGGAGTAGCTATAGGTAGCACTCTTTGAAGCTTTAAAGTTATATCCTTCTATTCCTGTGGATCAAAAAGAGTTAACCATAAGTTGTTTTCCCTTCTAAATAAATCAAAAGGTAGTTAGCAAATTATAGTATGTAATCATTAATATTTCAGGTGGCAGAAGAAAATATAAGAACTGGATTTTCGACTCTCGAAAATCGACACTGATACGTCCACTGTATTGCGTGTCAAGCATGCAATTGTTGAAAAAATGATCATTAAGGGTAAGAAGAAAAATAAAAACACTATAGAATCTTGTACAAATGGAATAACATATATTATTTCAATATATAATCTTTACGGTGGAATTTTTAAATACATGCATCAGGGTTTATCCTAATCTCAGCGTGGACAGTTATAAGTCTCTATCCCTGCTAATGCTGGAACAAATAGTAAACAGCTGTAATGGAAATGGATAACCATCTATAGAGGAAACTTCGGTTCCTGCTCCATGCTCCCCCAAAATGTTCCAAGTTAGACTTGAATTACTTAGCTATCCAGAAAAATAAGGCATATAGAGTTTAAGAAAAAAGAAATAAACTCTGGGTCAGTCATGGGACTGATGTGAGAAAACTCAAAATATTGATATTTTTGAAAACAAAAGGTATCTTAAAAGATCACGCCACACATAAATACGGACAGATTTTTACCTTACGATAACCAAAACATTGCTACAAAAAACCAGTGATATTATAATAATGTCAAGATTGCAAATACATATAAATCATAGCCATAAATATTACATTGATTAAACTCCAGCAAAATAGGTATAGAACTAAGTCTGAAGGCACTTATTGGAGAATAGATTCCACAAAATGGCAGGTAAGGGACTACCTTCTGTATAGTACATCTCTAGAGGAATGTTTGAGAATCCACAGACGTTCCTCCACATTTGGCAAGACCGGCCTACCGTATTCAGTTGATCAACATAATGATCTTGGATAGTACCGAATATGACATCACCCCGATCATTCCCAACCTATCTGTGGCCACAGCATACACAACAAACCCGATATATAGGGGTAATCTAGAAAGGTGATGACCATACCGTAACGGGTGCGGCACACGCAGCCCTACTACATACCCTGATTCAGCATTTACGGGTGTGAGGCCTGAGGTAACACATTACCTTTTACAAAATAAATCTTACTTTGATTGCCACATTGTCATTTATATTAACGCACCATTGATTTCCACAAAAGTACAACCTCGAGTTCATACGCCTCAGGAAAGGGTGTCCATTGTAAGAAATGTTACCTTCTACACCACCAAACAGATGTACGTTTGTAAAAATCAATGTAAGTGGTCTTAGAAATGCAATGTCAGACACTCGTCCATACAAGTTTTCCAAGAATAGCACAAACTAAAGGCACTCCTCCAACTACATCCTGTTTGGGAATCACCCCTAGGATTAGTAGCGAGCAGTCCTTGCATCGAAGATTTCAAAACGATGATACCACTACCACCCTATATATGATATGGGAATTGCCCCAGAGGTTAATGTCAAGCAACCCTATAATATGAAGGTCTACATCTTCAAAATCATTATCTTTAAAATGTTTTCACTTTCGAACATGTATACTGGTTCGTAGTGGTTTTCGGATAGGAATCACCCAAATCCGATCCTAGTTTCTCCGAAATAATTATGGATAAACGATGTCAAGTATGTGGGTGATTATTATTTAATTAATCAATATCTATTATTCAAGTAAAATATCTTCTTTGATATATATATATATATATATATATGCCTTTAAATCAATATTACTCAGCATATATGAGATTATTAAAGCTCTTTTATTAAATTCTTTGGTTAATTAAAATCGCTTTTTATCTTTAGAAATGCCAAATCATTTCCGTTTATTTACTTAGGAAAAATATTTCCATATTCTATTAGTAGTATAATTTCAATCTAAATGGAGATTACTTATTTCCAAAACATATCTTTTAATGAGTTAAAAACAATGTTTGTTAAGATATTGTTTACTGCAACCAAATGTAACGACCCTATTTTTAACTATTTAACTTATGGAATTTGATGTAGTTATTGAATACAAATGGTTAAAAATAAAATTTTAATGATTTTTAATGTAATTTATTGGATATGAACTTGAATAAATTTTTGAAATAAACTAATTTCGAAGATTTGGCGATAACGAGCATTGAAAGGAAATTCTATATATTAACTGGGTTTATAATCAATAACTAAAGTTGAATAATAATTGTGAATTATTTGGATTAAAAAATGATGCTGATTACTAAAATTTATTTCGAACTTAATGATTTATTTATATTGATTTATAGGATAATTAAATTATTTAAATTTAATATTGGAAATTATTTGAATAATTGAATTCTAAATTTAATATGATTGAAAATGATATCGATAGTAGATTTAAATTTTATTTAAACAACAATGAATATTTTTAACATTTAAAATTGGATTTAAAAGTAAATAATTAGAAAATGGGAATTTCATATTTTAATTAACTAGTAAAAAATTAGCCACTTTGGGCACAGTCTTGGATTTGATGAAACAAGTTCAATTGGATCCGTAATAGTGTATTATTATCAGATTTCAGATTTCGCAGCATTTGGAGTTATTGTTTGGTCGTACGGGATAAAAACGCACTGAAATTTATATCGAAATTTAATATTTTAATTCGATTCAAAAAGCTATCTTCCACATACGATCAAATTAGGCCTCTAAACTTTTTTCATTGTGTTTAGAATAGGGGTAAAACATTATAAACGCTAGGCGGCATGCTTTTTTTGGAATTTATTTAAAAATTTGCGTGAGCAGTGAAAATAATAATATAATATTTATATATACACGTATATATACGTATATCCTCACAGCAAAACCCTAGCCAAGAACTTAGCCGCCACTAACTTATTCAATGGCCGAAATGTTCTAGCCTTTCCCCTCCAATCTCTCTTAATCCGTAAACTAATAACAAAATCTTTCAACTAGGAAATTGAAGAGCACAACGAGATCTATAAATCCAATAGAGGATTCATCATATGGCGTGATGATCGAGGCAAAGTCTGCTTGTCATTACCGTACATTTGAACCTGAATTTCGCATGCTAAGGGTGGCCGAGCTTCATGGGGTTGAGGCGAAAGGTGGAGTGGGCTGCAGCGCTTCCGGTGATAGGCTCCGATCGACGAAGGAACGTCTCTGGTGGCACGCGTCTCAAGGCTAGCGGCTGCATGATAGGTTTACTCACATTTATGTAGGATTGAACGGCCATGATTTTTTGAAGGTTTAAAAAATAAAATTTATTTATATAAATTATATTCATTCTTTAAAAATGTATATCTTATTCGTACGAGGTCGA
The DNA here is from genome assembly GCA_030765085.1 of Allium cepa. Classification (NCBI taxonomy): domain Eukaryota; kingdom Viridiplantae; phylum Streptophyta; class Magnoliopsida; order Asparagales; family Amaryllidaceae; genus Allium; species Allium cepa. The sequence continues at coordinate 270,329,984 of CM060928.1, forward strand.
AATTGGATGAATCAAGCGGCGATAGAATTGTGGCGATGAGCACTAAATTCTAGAACTGATTTGGAGACGATTAGAGCTAACTAAAATTTTAGGTTAAATCGAATGTCATTCGATTTGATTTAAAATAGCAAACTCAGGGTGAGTGTTTTATAACGCTCACAACGTAGTAAAATATTTTTATGCTAGTTAAATTCGAAATTATGAAGTGATATAAATTTATTGATCGTTGTTTGATAAATTTAATTGTCATTCGAATTAACTATTAAAAATTAAAATTAACGGTTAAATTTGTAATTGTAATTTAATTGCCAGTAAAATACCTGATACTGATAATTATGGAATTTTTGTGAATTATTGGCTGATTTGGATGTTGACTGTGATGGATGCTATGGATTGATGTATTGGATGATTTGGATGTTTATTTATTTTGATATATCCTATTATCATCTTGTATATTATTTATCGTATATAAAACTGTAAATTGAATTATTTTAAATAAATTAAGAAATAGGTTGAAATGATATATACCTATGACACTGATTTTGGTTGAAATGATATATATCCGTTCTTGAAATTAAATTGAAATAACTGACCACTTGGCCATAGGATAGAAAATTATACACGAACACCGAATTGGTTAAATTAAATGGTTTTACAATTTTTGATTGGAAATTTATTCAATTGATTTGATTCTAAGAAAGTGGAAATCGAATTCATGGAAATCGAACCATTTCAAAATTGTGCTTGAAATTGAATTATATTTGAGGATTTGAATTTCAAATTAGGTATTGAAAGTAAATTGATTTAAGTGTTTTGAATCGATGTTTCGAAAATCGAGTTCGGAATTGATAGAAATCGAAATGGTTCAAAATTTGAAATTGATATTATTTTGGAATTGTAATTGAAATTAATTTGAAATTGGAATTGGAATTGAAATTAATTTGAAATTGACATCTAAATAAATTTGGAATCGAAGTAAAATTCGACTTGAAATCGGAATTGAATCGATGAAATCAAAATGGAAATTTAAAAGTGATTTGAATTGGAAAATTTGAAAATTGAATCAGTTTGACTTTGAAACTATTTTCAAATAAATTACTTTGATATAAACTATTTAAATCTATACTTTTAAATATTCAAATTATTTGGATTTTCCAACCTATTTTGCTATATAAACAATTTTAATACTTAAACTATTTTTTATTAAACTATTTTAACCATTTAAACTACTTTAACCATTTAAACTATTTTGTATTAAACTATTTTAACCATCTAAACTATTATTAACTATTTTAATTATTCAAACAATTTAAAAGCTATTCAAACTATTTTTCTAAAATTCAAACTGGTCAACGGGTGGAGTGTTTATATTTAAATCTCAGATTTGAATACGTATTAGGTTAAAATGAAGTTATAACCTAGATTGAACTTTGAAACGATTTTGGCAGCGAAATCCAAATATTGAGGCGAAAATGATTTTCAAGCGAAATGGTATATTTTGAGTAAATATGATGATTTCGAAATGGATTTGATTTTGAAGCGAATATGATATTTTGATATCAAGTACGAATTGTTTTCGAAATATAAAATTACCAACCGGTGTGTGAAACGATGTTTGGTTATTAAAGAGACCGGGGCCTCTTGCTAGTGTTATCCCACCTTTTGGTCAAGGCTGGAATATCAACAAATTGGCAAGGAACGATGGATATCAGGATTAGGGATCGGTTGTAATCAAGGTTGCAATCGATGTCGTCGAAACTTGGTTGAGCTCCGATTGGGACGGAAACGAGTGGAGATGATAATGAGGATTAGGAGAGGCTATGTTTCAAGTTTCAGGTCAATCGGAGTTCGTATGGAGGAGATATGATCGATACAAGGTAGAAAGGTTACACTATTCGAATCCATCAAGGGGTCGAGGTAACACTCATTTCGAATCCATCAGAGGAATGTCCTTCGAATCGATTTATTTCGTATCCATCGGAAGGGTGCCTTCTCGGCTCTATTCGTATCCATCAGGTTTTGTTTAGTTCGACTCCATCAGGTTCGTATCGATCAAAGGCATGACGTGGTGGTGGTTCGAATCGATACGCTTCGTATCGATTCGAAAGTAAGGACTTGTCTCGGCTCACTTCGTATCGATGCCGCCATGTTCTTTTCGAATCGTTCAGCACCAATGGGATCGATACGGAAGAAGACACGAATGGATGTATGTGAACGAGCGATGTTATGAATGCGAACGAGGAAGATCCACGAATTAAGGAAGTAACGGTGAAAAGTGCCCACGTCTCCAGGAGAAGAAGCCTTCAACTCGGCACAAATTTAGGATTGCGCCACGTCATCGATGCGCACGCGCTTTGGGTGGATTCGAACAAGATGGATTTGAAATAGTGGATTCGAAGACGACAGCCAGTGATAAACCCAATTTCGAATCGATCATATCTCCTACACCAATGATCAAAATGCAATGAAATTTTCACAGCAGCTTGCATGCAAGGTAAGGAATGTTCCTGCCAAGTTTCAACTCGATTGGATCATTTCTTGATGGATTCGAAATCACTTTGTATCGATCACAGATCGAGTCGAAACTTGGTGGGGTCGGTCGCGTGGGCCCACTCACGTGCCAGAAAAAGTCTCCCGAAGTTTGAGCGAGATCTGAGCCTCCCACGCCTATAAATAGCACCCTGAAGCCTACAGAGAAGGGATCTTTTGGAAATTAAACGTCCAGACTCTTCCAGATTCATTTCTACATTTCAATATTGTTATTGTACTGGAAATTATTTATATTTACTGCTGTAATCACCTGTAACCATCGAGGATAATCAATAAAAGGATAAAACTTTGGAGTGGACGTAGGCCGGAGATAGCCGAACCACTATAAAACTTGTGTCTTTGTTCATTACTCTTGGATTATTGTTTGATATTTTTCTGAGATCTGATATTTTTGCTTGAATATCATTGGTTTGTGTTCATACACTGGTGCTTTCACGGTATTTGGGGTTTGTGACCAATTTTGGCGCAAACAGCTGGCATACTCTCTGTCAATATTGGAACCACTTTAACAATTGTGTATGTGGAGAAGACTCTAAAAAAAGTGGTTGGATTTGGCGTCATTTGCTAGATTTGAAGAAAGGAAACGACGATGGATAGACCCCGACACTTGTGCCAATTTGAAATGACTAAAACAGAATGGCTCGACAGGGCCAAGCGAGCTAATTACCCCGAGCATACATCCGTTCTTCGATTTTCTTTGATTTGGTCCATATTATCACTCTTGTTGTTGGTTTTAACTGGTGCACCTTGATTTTCGAACAACCTCCCTTCGACTCGATATGGGATGGATGGACGCGATGGGCGGTCATGGCTATGATGCGTTACCACTAGCCCTGCGATTCGAACATGTGGTATCCTACCTTGGGCATTGCCTCATGTGCCTTGTCATACTTTATCCCTATACGAGACCCATACGATTTTGGTTTAGTGTTGTTGTATCACGGCGCATCCCTATCCATCGATGGGTTACTAGTGTTTTATATGCAAACTGTATGACAGTGCTTAAAAACACATTAAGAGTGATCAATGTAAAGCCTTAACGCTAAGAAAAATATTTATTTTACGTATTAGACATTATATATGTAGCGTATTCTACTATGTATAAATGTTTTAACGGATCCTTAAGAGATGGAAAATCCTATAACATCTTTTGAGTTCTCGCACCCACGTTATACACTTGATATGAGATGTGAAATCCCGTAAACATCTTTGATGCCATGATACTCATGTTATATGCGATACCGATCTGACTCACATAAGAATATTTTAGTCCTAACTTGAGTGTTTTGTCTTTTCATTAGGCTCAGGTCAGTCCTGAGTTTTTCATCATATCGAAGATTGTGCCCTATAAATTTTGTTGTGCTCAGATGATGTAAAGCATAAATAGATATAGTTCTTTTATTTAAAGATTTGTCATTTATCTATTATGTATTGTTCCACGGCGATGGTGAGATTCTGATATTGTTTCTATATCTTCTTCTACCTCCTTCTTCTTTAACCCTAATGGTCTGTTTTTTCGACATTCGATATAGTAGACATATTAATGTCGATTTTCGGACGTCGAAAAATCGGGTTCTTACATTTGGTATCAGAGCTGAAGGTAAAGCGAGTACCTTAGCTCTGGTGGGGATTACTCGTTTGAAATAGAGTCTGTAGTACTCTAGAATGAGTTTGAGTGTATTGTAGATATGAGCGTGTATTTTTTAGTGAATATAAAATTTATTTTTATATTTTGTTGACTTATCGGTTGAGTGTTTGTGAATTATGGTCGGCATCGGAAGTACAACCGTATCGATAGGGGTTTCTACACTCTTGAACAAGATAAACCGACACAGTATTAGGGTAAACGAAATAATTTTACCCAAATTATTTTTGTATATAAAAGAAATTTTCCAAAAATTATTATAGTTATATATGGTTGCTTGGTGGTTAGGAAGTAACAATATTAAATTACTATCATTGATGTGTGGAAGTTGAACTAGGAATTAAAATTATAACCAAAGGTTAAGGAGTAAATGGGATTTGTAAATGTGATTAAATTCCTTTGAGTTTGAAAACGATTTTCAAAGGTTTTGGAGAAATAATAGTGATATTATTTGGGCAAGATTTTTGAATTGGATTTGAAATCTGGTGAGATTTATTTGAAATGTTTTTAAGAGATAAAAGCACTAAACTCTTTTCGGTTGCTGGAAAATAACTTCGGTGATGATTGCAGCATCATCAATGTTCATTTTCGAGTTTCCCAGAGAGGATTGCTATCTGGATGTTTTGGATTGGTGTTTGTTTGTGAGGATTGGGTTTGATCTTGAAAATGCAAAAGAATAGTTTGATTTAGATATATATCTTTTCAAAATTTATTTTGAAATGTTGAGGAATTACTTAAACTTTGGAAGTTAATTTAAAATGTTTATGGAATTTAAATAAGTTGGAAACTTAAGGAAGTTTAAGAATTTAAATGGAAAATTTTTCAAGGGAACTAAAGAAGTAAAAGTTTAGAAATAAACATTTATTTGAGATTTGAAATTAAATTTGAAAATGAAGTGATAAATAAAATTAGTAAGTTAAATTTGCTTGATAACGAATTAAGCTAGTGAAGTAAACCAATTAGATGAAATAAATTAGAAAGATTAGTAAATGAATGAAATTAAGTTGGAAAACTTAAGTGATAAATAAAAATTAGTAAGTTAAATTTGCTTGGTAACGAATAAAGCTAGTGAACGGAAATGGAATGTAATTGAATTATGTTAAATAAAGAAAATGAAATTCAAACTAAACATTGGAAATTGAATTTGAATTGTGACAATCAAAGTGAAGTGGAAATTTTGTCTGGTTAGACTTAATAAAATGAAGGATTGAAAATAAAATTAGTCAGGTTGGACTAAATAAAATAAAATTTGTAAGTAAACAAATTGATTTAAGTGGGTAAGAAAATAAATTGGAATGAGATTTGATTTGAATCATGTTGAATAAAATGAAGTATTAAATTTGATTGGGAATAAATAGGTGGAAGGAAGGAAATTTAATTCAAGTGGAATTAAAAATGAAAATTTGAATAAAAGTATTGAGATTTGAAAATTTATTTGGTTGTAACTAAATGAAATTGAAAAGTGTATATTAAAATTTAAAATTGAATTAAGTAAAGTGAAGTTGTAGAATTAATCTATAAGTGGAACTAATTAAAGAGATGATTAAATAAAAATGGTTTGAGATAAAATGAATTGGTATTTGAAATAAATTTGTAAATGGAATTAATTTAAAATAATAATAATGATAAACTTCAGTGGTGAAGTGGAGAATAAATATAAGAAGTATATAAAATATTTATATTGTACTTAAGAAATGAATAATGAAATTCTCATGTAAAATTTGGTATGGGAAAGATACTGGGTTAAAATTTGAAATGAAGATCTAATAGAGGCACGTGGAATAATAAATTGTGAATAATTGATGGAATTAAAGTAATTGTGAATAAAAAGAAAATTGTTATGGCTAATAATCAATTAGGGCTAAATACGTAGGATGTACGTATATTATTTTATTCGCATAGCGATTCGATCCAGAATTCGAACACAGCATTTCGAGGTAGTTCTACCGATCTGAATTGTGATTTTTCACTCGATTTTCGATGGTGAACCTGGATATGGATTTTTGATTGATTCTGAAATTCTTTTTCATAGTTTAGGGCTATGCAAGGAGAATGACGGTTTCTAATCAAGAAACCAGTTCTGAGTCCGCACTAGGAAGTCGGGTGGACGACACTAGTTCGGAAGTGAAATCGTGTGATCGAGTGAGCAATCGAATTTGGTATTGCGTAAGGATGATATATGTGCATCGTACGGACTTGAATAAAACAGAAATTTAAACTTTTTTAAAGAAATGTATAAATAGATTTTAAATGTTGTAATTGGACATTATTGCTAAATAGGATATACAGGCGTGTTAAGGCAAAGGATAAATTGGGATTTTTGATTTCAGAAGGTGAATTGAATTGCTCGACAAAAAGGTATGTATTTAAATTTCTGTACGAAATTAGGTTATTTTTTTATCTTGACACTTGGAATTTTGTTTTCTTTGAAATTTGAGGGCCCGTTGAGGCAGTTTATAGTTGTACCGAGCTAGCCGCGCAAAGGAGACGCTGGCGAAATTTTTCAAAAATTTAGAGAGTCAGAAAGTTTTTGAGAAATTTGGATTATTCAAAATTTGGATTTAAAATTAAATTTGAATTATTGAGAAAATAATATTGCTTGGAAGTTATGAATGAGTTTAGGAAGTTAGTAAGTGTGATAGTGTCTTTTATAAAAGATTGTTTGGGTATGTCAAAACTGTTGATTTTGGGAAGAAAAATTAACGAGTTGTGGGACATTCCACCTAACTAGTAATTTCCTGGACGAAATTCAATTAAAGGGTGAGGAATGTGACGATCCAGGAATTTAAACATTTGAAATTGGAATATTTAATTGATTTTAAATATTTAAAAGTTAAATTCTAACTTGAATTTAAAATGCCACTATTTATTGAGTGATTTAATTGTTTAATTAAATAATTGGAAATTGGGTAAATGGTTGAATCTGAAATTTTAAGCTTGTTAAATATAATTTAAAGGCTTGTAAAATTTATATTAATAGTACTGTAGATAGTAAAAGTGTTAAACTTGAATTTGGAAGTGTTTTGTTAAGTTTTGAAATTATATCATTTAAATCGCTATTTAAAAATAGCCTTCTGAGGCACGGTCTCGGAATTCGACGAAACCAGTTGCATTGGATTCGTAATAGTGTATTATTATTGGATTTCAATTTTCGTAGTGTTTGGAGTGATCGTTTGGCCGTACGGTAAGTAAATGCGCTGAAATTAAATCGAAAATTCAGTATAATAATAAGATCCAAAAAGCTATCTTCTCCATAAGATCGAGTTAGGCCTTGAAACCTTTTCCAGTGCGATCGAAATAAGGGTAAAACATTATAAACGCCTAGCGGCACGCCTCGATAGGATGTCAAGATTTTAAGTTGCGGAATCGAGATGATTTAAATTTGAATTTAAATTTAAATGTAAAATATATATTTTCCCTTCAATTTACTGTTGACTTCATCCAACACTTGTCCATACCTTGAGAGCACGTGTCCCCTGTTTCTTTTTTCCTTTTGAAACGTGTTGTTTCCTTTCTTCCTGATAAACAAATAAAAAGAATGGAAGAAGAAAACGAATTAAAAATTGAATTCTTTTTAAAAAAATGAAAAACTTTTTTTCTTTTCGTTCAAAATCAACTCTGTGGCTTCAAAAAATAAATGGCTGAAGCCTGTTCAAATCAAATTCGAAAAGGGAGATTCGTTCGACAGTGAAAAGGGATTAATCATCTATTCCGTTCTTTCCTTCAATCGACTTCTCGATATCGATTCGCTCAAGCGATGGGTACTGGAGTGAATCAGAACCTATTTCGATTCAAGTCTTGAAGAAAGATCGAACTCGATCAAGGGTTACGATATTAGCTTATCGTATACACAAATAATGGAGGGCGATGACATAGCAGTTTGAGCTCCCGCGTGGTGACCAGGAATGGCGAGATGGGCTGCCCGTTTGGATGTCTTGTCGAAGTCGCGATCGAGTATTGCTTGCTCGCGAGTGATTTGGGACGAGGCTGAGAGATTGCGATCTAATTTCTGAGGCACTGCTGCCTCGAGATAAGATTGCAATGGTGGCGTGTTTGAGTGCTGGTGTAAGGTATAATTCTGTTTTTAATTATTTAATTTAATTTAATTTAAATATATATATATATATATGTATGTATGTATGTATGTATATGTATGTATCGTGTAGATAAATAGAATTTTTTTTTATTTCAGTAGGTATAAAATAATTATTGTTTTAATAAATATGTATATCCACATGCATGTTCCAATTTAAAATAGAAAATTATATATATATATATATATATATTCATACACATACCTATGTTTAATATATATACAAGGAATAATTTATAAAAGTTAAATTTTTGGAACTATAAATTATTTTTTTTAAAGGGTATCTACAGTTTCAAAGAAAAATAAATATACATACCTACATTTTAAATTTACTAATTTATTTTAAAATAAGAGACTAATGCAATTAATATGTTTATTTGGTTCATTTAATTATTTTAGCCACCAAAAATAATTTATTTAAGGAGAATTTTTTTAAATTAAATTATTAAATGCTAATAGATTGTTCGATTAGCCAAAAGTATTAGTAAAACGAATAAATGTTTATACAAGGTCAAAATCTGAAAGGAAGCAAGTCGGATTGAAAATGGGTTGCATGCATAGTTAAAGGTGAGTTAATCTCACTCTTTCGGAATACCATTAAATTTAAATAGTTAAAATTTAAATTATTGATTATTTGCTTGAATTGATAACTTATTATCAGCCTAGATGTGATATGTTATATATAGTATATATATAAATATATTCGAGTGATTGATTTCCTGCATTATATAGCCGCATAATAGCGGATGACCCCATATATCGCGATATTCCACCTCGAAGTGGAATTGGTATTATTATATTGTGTCAATATCGGTGGATGCAGAGAAAAACAGGTTCGAGGGATCTAACTGGATTCCTCAAAATATTGGAATTTGTTTTCATATTCTGTGATGTGATTTATTTATAATCTGTGTTAGATTATATTGGTAATTGAAATTATTAAATGCTATGTTTGGCAGAGTATATTTTGGAATTTTAAGTTATCAAAAATATAAAGGTTAGATTTTGAGGAGATATGAAAAGAGAATTTTCAAGTAAAATAATTTTAGCTAATTTGGATAAATTTTAAAGAACGGAATTGGGAAGGAGTAAAAATTGAGTTTTTAAATTCTAGTAAATAAAATCCGGTATGGGAAAAGAGATTTTTGAATAATAATAATAAATGAATTTTTAAGCTTAATGATATTATTTAAAGGAATAAAGGATATGTTTTTAAAATTCAAGGTTTAAAATAGTTTGAGAAAGATAAAAAAAGAATTTTGGGAAAAGTATAAAATTGGTATTTTTAGTTTAAAATAAGATGTTTTAATCATAAATATAAAAGTAAAATAATGAGTTTTGAAATAAAATTTGAGTAAGTAAAGAAATTTATTTTTAAATGGAGTAAATTTTGGAAATCTTTGGAAATTTATTAAGTTTTTAAAACGGTGTTTTAAAGGGAAAATGAGACTATGGAATTTGTAAATTGTGTTTATAAAGTGAAATAAGATATCAGAGGATAATCTGGAAGCATAAATTTAGGATGAGAATTTATAAGGAAATGGTGATTTGTTTAATAAATAAATAGTGGTTTATTCTTAAAGATGTAGAAATAGAAAGTGTATTTCCCTGAAAGCCAAGTATGTATGTTTTCAAAGAAAGATTTCGAAGTATAAGTTAAAGGTTTAAAAATGGTTATAAAGAATGTTTTAGAGAAATTTTATTATTTTAAATTGTTTCAAAATTTTAAAGTAAATATTTATTTAAATTAATTAAAGTAGTAATTATTTTAAAGGTTTAACTAGTATTATGATTTAAAGATAATTATTTAATATTTATACCTTGTAGAATAACTTTTATTTTAAAATTAGTTTTAGCTTAAGTTTTACATGAGAAATTATTTTAGAATTTCATAACTGGTATTTTAAATAAAGTATTTTAGGTAGTTTTATATTTTAAATTTTTTTAAGTGTATATTTTGAATAAAGTAGTTTAACTTCTTTAAAAATCAAATTTTAAATGGCTTAGTACTTTTCAAGGGAAATTAAGCAATTGGGTGGGAATTTATTCCGTGAAAGAAAAGGATTTGAAACTATTTTCAAAGGGTTGAAGTATGGGAATTATCTCGTGAAAATATTTTGAAATAAATAAATAATTTGGAAAATTATTTAATTATGATGGTTGTTTGTTGTTAGTAAATCGACTATCAATATTGGCCAATGCACTGATCGTTTCGAATAGATCGGGATCGAGATTAATTTCCCGAAAACCACTTCGATTCGGTTTGAACATTTTCATGAGGAAGACAAGAGCTTGGTGTCGAAGATTGAGCAGTAAAGTGCAAGGGCTAATCGCTACTAATCTTAAGGGTGATTCCAAAATGGATGTAGTAGGAGTAGTGCCTTCGGTTCCGTTCGAACCCGGAACAGACTTGTATGGACAAATGCTATCGAAACATCGTCACGAGGACGATGAGCATTCTAAGTGATTGTGTGCTAAAAAGGTAACGCATAGCCTCGAGCCTCATCAACCGGGAATGGCTAAAATAGGGGAGGTGCACACAAGGTTAAGTGGCTAGCAACCAATTATGGCAAGGTCAGCCCTGTCTAGATGTCCCTTTATTTCGGCTGTGCGGGCGGTTGCTGATCCCAACCGCAGGGTGATCTTATTTGGACTATCCACTAAGGGGTAACTCCGGTCTTGTGATGCAGGGGATCAAGGTGGATCCTCGGTACGATGACCTAGGCCACGTACTGTGACGGGCGGTACCCCAATAGCCCTGCCATTGATGGAAATCCATTCTCTCTACATGCCTTTACAGTTTTGTTTATAGAACCTAGTATTGCTGGAATTTAATGAATGTAACAATTTCGGCTATTTGAATAAGTATTTGTATATAGACACTACTATAATATCGGAGGATTTGATAAGAAATGTTTTGGTTATCGTAAGGTAAAAACCCGGCATGTTCATTTGTGGCGTGGTCTTACGAGATACCTTTGATTTTTAAAAGGATTTTTGAAACTTTAATAATCCAATTGAGTGTATTTTCTCACGCTGGTTTTCCAAACTGACACAAGTGTTATCTAACTATAATGCTCGGGTCAGACTGGGTATTATAGAATATAGGAAATGATGTTGTGGAGCTCAGGAGAGGAGTTGGATGGCAAGATGTATCACACGTATTTGATGTATGTTCTACGGTGTCTGATTTACTATATAGTCATATTTTTGAGGGAAGGTTATGATAACTGTCCAGTTGTGTGCTATAAATTTTATTGTACTCTGATGATGTAATGTATAAACAGATATAGTTCTTCTGTTTAAAGATTTGTCATTTATCTATTATATATTGTTCCGCAGCGATGATGAGATTCTGATATTGTTTCTATTTCTTCTTCTACCTCCTTCTTCTTTAACCCTAACGGTCCGTTTTTCGGCATTCGATACAGTAGACGTATTGAAGTCGATTTTCGGGCATCGAAAAATCGGGTTGTTACAATATAACTAATGTTTATTTCCAAAATCATATACAGATCTTATATTAAAACTAATATATAATTTACCTACCTTTAAACATGTTGAATAACAAGACTATACATATATAAACTGACACATATTAATATATATATATATATATTCACTCATACAGCTTATACCTTTATATGTATACAAACAGTATAAAGAAAGTAGCATACTCGCATATACAACAGAGGAAGGGTGGTGGCTATGCTCTACCTGGCTTTGACTAAGGGGAGAGGAAGTGAGGGGTTCGGCTAGGGGAGATGGGTGCAGGCGCTCGGCGAAGAGGTTGGTGTTTGGGTGGCGGTTGGTTCTTGGTGAGGCTTGTGGTGATCGGCTGTCGATGAGGGCGGAAGTTGATGGTTGTTCGGTGCATCGCTGCACATGCCGGCGTTGGTGGTCGAAAGGTAGGACGGTGAAGGGTGAAATGGCCTCGGCTGCTGAATGATGTGACTATGCGAGTTGAGAGGAAGGCGGTGCTCGTTGGGTGTGGTCATGGATGGAGTGGTTGCTGACAGGAGGTGGTTGGTCGGTGTTAGCGATGGGAAGCTTGGGCAAGTGGGTTGCATGGAGGCAGGAAAGAGGGGAGAAGCGGGTTCGGCGAGGTGATGGGAGGTGGAAGTTGATAGGACGTAGGTGGCGGAGAGGCTGAGGCTGAGCGTGGGGCTGAGATGGTGCTGGAGAGGACTGGGTGCTCGGTGGTGAGTAGATGCTGGAATCGTGGGGGTGGAGGAGTGCACGGCGGAGCGAAGAATGTGAGTTGACACTGTAGAGGAGAGAGAGAGAGAGAGGGAATGAGAATGGGTTTTGCAACAAGGAAGAAGGTAGATGCGCAGGCTTTTAAAAGAAATAAGCAAATGAACAGGCAATGCATGTTTATACACACACACACACACACACACATACATATATATATCGAACGGAAGAAAATTAATGAAAGTGAACGGACAAGCAGAAGTTGAAACGTGATTTCCAAGTAAAATATAAACAAATGAATTTGAACAGTGGCAGTTCCAAAGCAGAAAGCAATTATATAACGTATATATATTATATTATATTATATTATATTATTTACCTTCACCAATAAAAGGACAGAACCAACACATAGAGAATAGTGAAGGTAACGGGCTAAATATAGAAAATATTAATAACAAATGTCTATTGGACTTATACGGTGGAAAATTGAATGGTCTGAATGGTCATAGAAACAAATAGACCCGAATGTGTACCGATACGGCTAACCATTATATTGTTTTAGCCGCGTAGCGTACTCTGAAACATAGGAATGAATATACTGTGGAGATCATCACGACGAGGTGAATAGAATGGTACATAGATATACATGATACTATCATCCTATCAAAATTCGATATTCGGTACCGAAAATGTTGTTAGAACCTCGAAAATAAGATAAACGGACAAGAGAAGTCTAAATTTGACGAAACGAAATTTGACGTCTCATTTAGAAAATGATAAAAAAAATTATTATATAAAAATATCCATGTTTCGAAAACATTTTATTTTCATCTACTTAACAGATTTTAAATTTAAATAATATTTCACAACAAAATAAACTTCCATATTTTCTGATGAAAATCTAATATTTTCTACGTTTAAATAGACGTGTTCCAAATATCAAATTTTCATTTCAAAATTTTAATATATAAAATTTCACAAAAATTCCAGTTAATTACGTTATTAAAACCGTTAAATTTTTACGGGTCTCGTTACACTCTTCCCTACTCAAAACTTTTCGTTCCCGAAAAGGAAGGAGGTAGGAGAATAAAAACAACCAGAAAAATAAATAGATCTGAAATACAAAATACAATAATTAATTCGAAACTAAATATACATTTATTTTAAAATTGGTTTATATTCAATTAGTTGATTCCATTTCATTTTATTTAATCAATCACATTTATTGTGTTTACATTTGATTGGTTTTATTCAATTGATTTGTTTCCCATTCATTAACATTTATTACAAAAGATTTCACAAAAAAATTACTGATCTATTAAATCTATTTGATCGACCATAGTTAATTCCACCTCAACATTCAAATTCAACTATTTAAGACCATATAGATTTCAATTTTAAATAAGTTAATATTCAACAATATGGTTTAATCCACTTTTTAACTAATAAATAGTTATTCGATTTAAAATTGATTTTCTTTCATTTTATCAACATTTCTTTCAAACCAATTCATTTTTAAATTAACTCATTTATTTTATCCATTTATCTTCAGCTAAGTTGATTCCACTAAAATTCAAGTTCACTATTCTTAAGTTCTTGTTTATATGCTTAAATAGTCTTCCCTTTTATTTATTTAATTTATTTCACTTAACATATTTTGCAACATATATTAGGTGTACACATTTGTTATACCCACTTATTATTCAACAATTAAACTTTCCCTTTCTATTATTCAATTTATCATCCAATTTATCATCAGTAAATTCTCATAACAAAATATCATTTTGATATCCTATTACTTATATCATAGTATATATTATCCCATTACATTCTAATTACTTTTAAACTTTACAGGTAAGTTATATTAATGTTTGTGAGTGTAATTAAACGCTATACAAAATTTTCTTTTATTTACAACATTTATATTAAGTCAGATTTCATTTTAAATAATTTATTACTTAAGTTTTCTTCTTGTATAACCTTTTATTATACCCTAGCATTTTAACTTTTTGAATATTTTTGGCAAGTTATATATATTAGAATGCAATTTAGTATTATACAAATAAGTTTTATTCAAATTCAACTGTTTCAAGTAGGTTTAATTTCATTTATCATTTTTGAAATTCTAATTATTCAAAATTTCACTTTATTTCAATAATTGAAACCATTCTTAATATAAATCTTAAGATTCAAATTTTTGATTTCACTTCGACTACTTTAAAATAATTATATACATATATAATTTATAAATCAAATTATACACAAGAAATTTAAATCAAATCCATTTTTTTCCATAACAAAAGTGTAGCAAAGCTACTAAGGAGCATCTCCACTTCGAGACTCGAAAAAGAATGTCGATGATGTTGCAGTCATCACTGAAATAATTTTCTTGCGACAATAGAGGAGTGTATTGATTTAAAACTTTTAAAATTCTTTGGAAACAATTTCTATTCAAAAATACTTTTAAATAATATACCTTAAAATTTTAAAACAAAATTTCTAAAATACCGAAAATTGAATTCCAAATTCTTAATTTAAATGCATTTCAATTCCAAATCAATTTATAAATCATATTTTACAAATTCACTCATTTATATCATGCTGCAATAGTCAATGCATTACAAAACAATAAATGAAAATAAAATATTATCATTTCTAACAACCAGTTCATTTAACTATCAAATTTCAGAAAATTATACTTACATACATATAATATAATCATACATAAAATTATTTCATTTACAAATTTTGAAAAACAATATTGTGTCAGTTTGCTCAGTTCAAGTGTTTTGAAATTCCTATCGATAGCATTGGCTAGACGAATCAGTCGAAACCCAAAATTCAAACTTAACAACTCAAATAACACACTATGAAACATTTTATATTAATTACAAATACACCCCCTCACACGATGATTCTAAAATGGATTTCAGACAAGGATATAGATTCAATTTTAGAGGGACACTAATCAAAGAGAGTTCTAACAAGGAAGATAGGCTTGAAAGGAAGATAGATAGATTACAAAAGGGGAAAAAATGATAAACTTATATAAATCGTAGGTGACCTTAAGCAGGTCAACCCAGATTCCAGGAATAAGATTGACGCAGAATTCTGAGGTAAACTGACATTCGATCACAATAGAATTACCATGGTTGTCCATCAGAGAAACATTCGGGAACAGCAAGAGATGGAAGCATCTAAACCGAGGATATCGAAATCTCCAGTGAATCAATGCCTATTGTAAAGGAGTTTCACTCCTTTACAAATCATTCAGTGGAGCTATGGGATGACCCAGAATCAAGAGAACACAAATAGGGAGAGACAAGAATGGCTTTCAGAGTGAAGGGGGAAGTTCCAAAATTCAAAGGAAACCCGAGTCAACGAGGAAGAACTCAAGCTCGAACGAAGGTGATTCTGTAATTAAATTTACTCTATATGTTGAGTATTGCCTAAACTAGAGCTCTGATACCAACTGTAATGACCTGGTATTTCAAGCCATTTGCATCCATACATGTCGGATTTGAATTGCTCAAAATGTCAGATGGTTAATTTATATTTGGCAAAACTAAGCATATACGGTAAATAAACCAACCACAGAATCACTGACACAGAGTATTACAACAGTAAGCAGCGGAACAAAGAAATAAATAGTAGTTTATGAAGCTATTATATAAACAATAGAGTTGAAAATAAAATACAATAGAATATCTCAAGTACAATGTAATCTCGAATACAAACAGATGACAACTCTGAACCAAACAACAGGATAGCTGAAAGCTGAATAAATATAAATGGATCTCCAAGCGAAGCGTCAAACTCCAAAGGCGAGTCTCAAATGTTGTGACACTCGGTCTGACCCGAGCATCAAGCAAAACACAAAACACTCGAGTCAGGATTAACATTCTTATATTTATAAATTCAACTCAAGTGAAATGTCATATGAAATACAAGTAACTTAAAGGATGCTTGGGATCTCCATCCTCTAAGAATCCATAGAACTATCTACTATGTAGTAATATACGCTATTATAATATGTCTATAGTGAAATAAAAGTATCAAAATAGCATTAAGGCGTTACCCATACCCCTCTTAACATATTTTATATATTTCCACAGTCTATACAATGTCGTATGCTCCTCCATAAACTGGAGGTTTACATAGGGGACACACATAGGTATGGTACAAAACAAACTCGTATATGGCACGGTAGGGAATGCGACAAGCACTCAAGGCAATGCCAGTGTAGATATACCATTTGCTTGTCCGGACTGGTGGTAACGTATAGCAGCTACTACCTCCCACTCCATGACACACTCCTAAATCAAAGGGTGCACCCAATCAAATCACAAAAGCAATAGAATGGTATCGAAGAAAAGTGTCTGATAAGAGGAAGGACCTTACTTGGCCCGGTGTGGCTCCTATTTTAGGCGCATCAAGCTGACTCACAGGAGCCAGGGCTACGTAAATACAATATAGAATCGTCACCAAACCATCCTACTTCATTCTGGAATTTTCACTACTTGCATAGTTGTTAAAGTGATTTTCCGTATTGGAAGAGAGTATGACAATATCTGATCCCGGTCTCCTTAACAACCAAACGCTTATTTCACACCGTGGTAATTCATTTCAAATAGTTATACTTCATATCAAAATATCATATTCATTTTAAAGCATATCAATTCGTTATCATTATTCACTTTAAATAATATTCATTTCTAGAGTCGTAACACTTTCAAATTTATAACACTTTTGAAATCGTAACACTTTTGAAATCATAGTACTTTTGAAATCATAACACTTGAAATCATAACACTTTGAGAATCATAACAACTCCAACTTAAACAGTTAGATATTAAAATAGTATATATACTAAAATAGTTATAAATTAAAACAAATTATATATTAAAATACTTTATATGATAAAAATAGTTTCCTCCAATTTCACAAATCAATTCAAATCATCTTAAATTCCAAAATTCAATTTAGATCATTTCTTGTTTAACCATTTCATACTTAAAAATCAAGATTCAATTCAAATTCTCAACAAAACCATTTCAATTTAAATCGATTTCAAATCCGGGTTCGAACTATCTCTTCAATTCCAATGTGATTCAAGTTTAGATATTCAACATTCATAATATAAATTTCATTTATATTTCAACATTCAACTTTACCTTTATTTAAATTGGAAAGTATTCACTTGATCAATTAATAACAATTTATTAAAATCCCAATTTATAAATCAATATTAAATATTCAATCTTAATTTTATTTAAAAATTGAGAATATTCATTTAATCACCTTTTTATCACATCAAGTTATAAATCAAAATTTTCAATCATCTAAAAATCAGTAAGTTCAAACAAATTCTTATTTAAACTTACTTATTAACTAATTTAAATTCCAAATCAACATTTATTTATCTTCCCAACCTTTATTAATATAGTTGAAAAATCCATTTTAAAATATTAATTTAAATTTAAATAAATATTTAAACACATTATCAACCAATTAAGTTAAATTTTTATTAAATTAATCTTATTATTGAATTTATTTTATGTTAAACTTATTTTGTATATTTAAAATAGTAAAAATTATAAGTAAAATCTTATAATTTTATTGTTTCAAAACTAACTTATAAATTTTAAATTCCCAAATATAAAATTTTAAAAATAATTTTTTTAAACCGTTATAAATATAACACACACATAAGTGTGTGTGTATATATATATATATATATTAAAATTGATATTTATTTAAAACCATATATTTCCTTTCAAAACCTTGGAAATCATTTTTAAAATGTATATAGACCAACAATGTTTGTATATAATTTTCTATCCTATGGTCAAGTGATACGGATATTTATCTCTCAATCTGCAATTTAAAAATCTACGGGTATATATCATTTCAACCCGCAATCTCAAATTCAATTTAATGAAAATCGCTTGGGTTTATCATTTCAACCCATAACGATTTTCTCCTATTCGACAAAATCATTCGGGTATGTATCATTTCACCCCATAGGGAATTCTAAATTAACAGGGAACTTACAGAGTGAGAACACATGTGATAATAATATAACAATCAACGACATGCATATATCATCGGTGATAAAATAAATAACAGATCATGGTGTCCGATGTCACAGTTGAACAGTTGCAGATAATGACATGTCATTTATGGCAAATACATAATTAACGGTTCAATTTAGCATCATATTTCAATTGTCGTTTTAAGTGAAATCAAATTTAATAAATATAAGAATGTTAATCGTGATTGATTGCTCACCTTTCGAGGCTAGAGAGATTTGACAATGAAATGGGTTATGAATCCAAGCATAAAATTTTAAATCAAAGCACAATGGACACGAGTTCAATGGACAAGCTGATAAATTAGAAATCGAGAACCGCAATCAGCTTGATATAACTAAAACGAAACGTATATTATATTACTATTTTCCTAAAAATATTCAATTAAATACATATTTAAAAGTGAAAATTAGCCACAAGGGTCTATTTAGCAAGTGGAATTAGTTTCTAGGACACACAACTAAAATAATTAATTTCAAGGACAAAACGTAAAATAATTAGTTTTTATGGCCTAAAAACCTATGAAATTATGTCCTTGTAAGTAAATGGACTGCAGACTTTGTACTTGAAAGTAACTATTCTGCCGACGTTGGCTTTGAAAGTAATATCTTTGAATGTGTGTCCTAAAAACTAATTAGACCGCAAAGTTTGTCCTTCTGGTGAAATACCCCTATTTAAAATCTATATATACCTCTATATATGTATTTTAAAACAAATTTCCCAAATAAAACCATTGTATTTACATTTCATAAATCAGTATTTATAAAAGTCAATTTAAACTTCTCTATATACATTGTAAGCATTAATGGTAATCATGAATAACATATATATACACACTTTCCCAAAATATTAATATAAATATTAATATAAATGTAAACATAACATAACATACTATATCAATATACACATACCAAACTGCTAATCAAAACATATTTTTATATAAATCCTTAAGTATATTTTAGATCATTGCATTTTAAATACAAATTAAAATTAAAATAAGACCCTTAATTTATATATGAAACCAAAGATGTACGTGTATATAAAAAAACAATATAAGCACATGACTTAAATAGACTTATAGCATTTTTCTTTAACCGAAAATATATACATAAAACAAACACCAAAAGCTGCCAACAAGCCTGGCAGGTAACTACAGAGACCAGCAAGCGACATAAGCGAAAGAATAAAATCCCAAAACACAGTGGGAACAAAGTCAGAGCGGAACAGAAAGCCGTAAACCAAATCAGATACAGGATAGGTAACTAGAGAAGCAAGATCCAAGATCACATGAGCAGCCTCAGAGCCGAAGAACACCAAGATAATGGGACGTCCGCAACCAAGCATTACCATGAGAAGCAGCCAAAGCCATGCAAATAGAGAAACAGGCGTAGAAATAGTCCACAGACACCTGGACCTGGAAAACAAGCAACCTCATGAGATTTGGGGGGGGATGGGAACGAGGCGGGAGAGACATCGCGCCAAGATCAGGATTCAGCCAATGCCCAGTCTAGCAGTAGACCGGACAGTGGTAATAGAGAGAAGACCCACAAGTCTCCTTGAGCGGGGGCCCACGGATCCTCTGAAGGGCCTACTGCGGAAGGCCAGGAAGACATCATTCCTGACACGCCTTATAATAGTCGGGGGGGTCCATGGAGCTATTATCGAAGATTGCCTTATTCCGCGCGCACCATACGTGTCAACAGATCAGACAGGGAAGCAATCTGAAAACAATCGAACGAAGAGATTTACCAGATACGCCAGCCCACCAGATTGACTGGAGCTCTGGGGGAGATGTGGCCATGGCACGAACTCCGACGAGATTGCCGAAGTAATTCCAGCACGCTCTGGCCGAGAGACCAACAAAAAATAGGCGGGACAAGGATTCCGAGTTCCCAACGCTGCAGCATCTACAACGGGAGACGATTGGGATGCCGATCATTTGGAGATTTTCATCGAGCGGCAACCCATTGTGAAGAATACGCCACATCAACAGAGAAACCTTAGGGGGAATTCGAGAATCCCAAATGAAGGAAAACAAAGGGCGGATAGGACTTGAAGTGCGAACTGATGTCCAAGCTTTCGCAACGGAGAACGATCCACCATCCCAACCCGTAAGCCCGTTGTGAGAGTCACAGAACAGTTTAACCGACTGCATGTGCTTCCAGGTCTCACTAGCATAGGACGGAGTGCCAGAAAAATTTGTGCCTGCAAGCCTATAGTACTTTGCATGGATAAATGTTGCCCACAAAGAGTCGTTATCCCCAAACCTGTTCCATAGCTTACAAGCAAAAGCCGCACAAAGGTCCTTAGGATTACGCAGTCCTAGGCCACCTTCGTTCTTCGGACGACAAATGGCGTCCCAAGATACCCAGTGGTGACGGCGGGTATCGTCCTTGGAACCCCAGAAGAAGGACGAGACCAAAGACTGATAATAACGGAAGAAGGAAGAGGTGGGGGTCATAGCGGAGAAAACATGGGTACCCATTGAGTCAAGAACCGACTTAATGAGAACTAGTTTCCCTGCTTGGGATAGGAGAGATGCATTCCAGCGGATAATCTTGTTTCTCACTTTATCAGTTAAGGGATCAAAGATAGCGTTAAGTTTTCTACCTCGGTAAAGGGAGATACCCAGGTAAGGAAGAGGAAGGGAAGCAGCCTCGTAACCAGAAATGGTCTCGATCCAAGTGGCACGAGAAGGGGACAAGTCCTTTCTATGGACAAAGCAACTTTTGGATGGATTAACGAGTTGGCCCGAACACCTCTCGTATTGGTGAATGAAACGAAGCAGTCGCCGGACAGAGGAGCGACTACCATTAGAGAAGATGACAATGTCATCAGCAAAGGATAAAGAGGAGATAAGAGGGCAACCCCTCGGGATTCCAAATCGCTGGATCTGACCGTAGATAGTCATGGACTGAAGACCACGAATGAAAGCCTCCGCCGCAATGACGAATAGACAAGGCGAGAGTGGGTCTCCCTGACGCAGACCCCTACCTCCCTTGAAATACCCAGTAGAAGACCCGTTAATGAGCACAGAGTACCAACAGTTCGAGATGAGCCGCCAAACTAAGTCAATAAGGGTTTCCGGGAACCCGAAAGCCCTAAAGACCTTTAAGATGAAAAACCAAGACATGCGATCGAAGGCCTTAGCCATGTCTAGTTTGAACACCACATTGGAACCCCTAATTTTCCGATTTATTTGGGAGATCAATTCCTGAGCGAGAAGGACGTTATCCGTGATTAAACGTCCCTTAACAAACCCCGCTTGAGAGGGAGAGATAATGCGTTCAAGGATAGGGGCTAAACGACTAGCTAAAATCTTAGAAATAACTTTATTCGAGAAGTTACAAAGACTGATGGGACGGAAATCCGCGCAAGACCGTGGATTTTCGCACTTGGGAATAAGAATCAAATTGGTGGAAGTCCAGCCAGATGGAAGGGACCCACCGGCGAAGAAGGATTGAATCGCGAGGCAGAAATCAGCCTCAATAATAGGCCAAGCTGACCTATAAAAGACACCGTTGAAGCCGTCCGGACCGCTGGCGCTATCCTTGTTTAGGGAAAAGACACACGCACGGATCTCGTCCGAGAAAGGAGGGGCCGCAAAAAGGTTGATGTCCGGGGGAAGAACCATGCGGGGGATGAAGGCCATCAGGGCCGGCTCAGGAACCCAGACAGAGGGAGAGCCCAAGAAGGACTGGAAGTGGGATAGAATGGTATCTTTGACGTCCACGGGAGATGAGGCCAAAGATTGGTCAGGACGCAAAATTTCACGAATAGTGAGAAGATTGTTCTTCTTTCGAATTGAGGAGTGAAAAAACTTAGAGTTCGTATCACCGTCGACCAACCATTTGATCCTAGCTTTTTGACGTAGGTAGTCATTTTCGATACAAAGTTCTGAAGAGAAAACAGATTGGGCTAAAGCCCAAGCCTCCTTGTTAGCAGCGGACGGATCCTCATCTAACAAGGATTCGGCTAAGATAAGGGATTCTTCCGCTACCCGGACGCGATCGAAAATGTTCTTGAAAACATCAACGTTCCACTCCTTAAGGCAGACTTTGAGGCGCTGAAGCTTACAAGCGAAAACAGAGCAAGGAGAGCCAGAGATCGGAGCGCTCCACGAGGTAGCCACCACTTGATGAAAAGAGTGGTGAGATCTCCACATGCTCTGGAACTGAAAAGAAGAGGGCCCAGAGAGGGAAAGAGGGAGGCAACGAACAACCATAGGAGCATGGTCAGAGAAAGTACGATGTAGGTGAGCGATCGAAAAGGAAAAAGGGAGTCGAAACCATTCTTCCGACCCGAAGACACGGTCGAGTCTAGAGAGAATACGGTTCGGTCCCTCTTGGTTGTTCGACCAAGTGAAAGCAGAGCCAACAAAGGAGAGCTCAGAGAGACCAGAGCTGATAATGAACGAGTTGAAATCCGTCATCGCAGCACGGTTGGTGGAGGCTCCTCCCCTCTTTTCCGCATGGCAAGCGACGATATTAAAATCGCCACCAACAATTGACGAAGTAAAGCCCAGATCAACCAAAGCAAGGATGTCGGACCAAAGGGAGAGCCTTTCCGTCCTATCGCATTTGGCGTAAACTGCGGAGAAAAGAAAGGGAGAAGCGAATGATGGAGAAGAGCAGACCACAGAGAGAAGCTGCGAGGAGTCGAAGACGGAACGAACAACAAAGGATTTGGACCATAAAATCCAAATCTTACCGGAGGCGTTGGCTGATCCCCCCCCCAAAACCTAAGGCTAGAGTGGTACTGGGAATACCATCTGGGGCCAGAAAAGGTTCTAGGAGAGCGACCAAGCCCACCGAATGCTTCTTGACAATGCGTTTCAGTCTAGCCAAAGACGCGTCGTTACCAATGCCATGGACATTCCAAAAAGGGAAATTCGACATGAGGAAAAGGGAGAAATCCGAAGAGAAAAAAGAAAAGACCAACACCAATGAAAGCAAAGCAGAACAGACTCAGATAAGATACAAGGAAAATCGAGTAGACCTGTCGATCTGCTCGGACGCCGCTATAGAGCGTGTGCGAATGGTGCGCGGGGTAGACCGGACTTGACGCGATCTGCGTCGTGTCCGACGAGGGGGGTGGGGGGATGTCTCAAAAGACACCTCGCCACCGGATAAGGAAGCTAGAGAAGAATCAAACGGCGAAGGGGAAGAGTTCCTAGAAATGCAATCTAGCCGCTCATTAAGGAGCGCAATATCATCTGCACACATAAGAGGAATGGTGATGGACAGAGAACAGGAAGAGGAGGGAAGGGAGCACGCCGAGGAATAGGGGGAGGCACACGGATCCAAACGATCATGGATTACAGATGGAGAGCGCAAGAGAGAGTGGTGCCTAACCAACTGTAACCCATACCGCCGACTAAACCAGTCGACAATAGGAAAAGAATGAGACAAAAGAGAGAAGGAAAAAGCATAGGAAGAACGATCACAGAGAAGGAGCGCTGAGAGAACAGGCGACGGGGAAGGAGAAGTGGGAGAGGGAAGAGCGCGGCGAGGAGAAACAAAAGATGAACCGGGAAGTGTCTGGAAGCAAATCTGATGCAGCCCAAGATGCTGCAGGAAACTTACCGGAGCCGAACTGTCACTAAAAGTACAGCCCTGCGATACAGGTAAGTGTCGTGTGTCGGTCTCGTAGGAGGGAGCAAAAGAGCAGAACAATGAAGGATGGCAATAACCATGTCTGTCCGAATAGTGGTCCGATACCGGGACTACTATTCGAACAGAGACGGGATATCGCCTGAACCAATCATTCCAGGCCCGTGGAAACCGCCCTGGAGACCAACGATAGTCCACCAACAAGAAGAAAAGAAATGGAGCCAAAGACATAAACAACATAAAATAGGCCTCGTAATGTCTCAGCACAAGAGCCCAGCAAGGAGAATGCATCAGATAGATCCATACAAAAGGCCAGGAATGGGCACAACTGATGCGCATCTCCCACGAAACAATAACGTGGAAGCAGAGACACTGATGCAACGAGCAATATAAAAGAGAGAAGATAAAAACACCTAATCTAAGGGGACCTGTCACGCCAACGTCAAGGAACCAATCAGGAGTGACAGGGAGCACACACCAAAGTGTGTCGTGGCTCATGCACAACAAATAAAAACCATCGGCCAGTAACCAGAGATAGACTGGCAACCCATCATCAAAAGAGAAAGAAAAACCAAGAGAGGAAAGACTCACCTGCGGTAACATAATCGCACAAAGCGATTGGAGCCGAACCAACCAAACTGATAAGGGGAAAACGAAAGCAGCCGGTGCCGCACCAATGATTGGTGAAACCATTGCAATAGAGGGAAGCGGCACATAAACACAAGTCAGCAGCGATCGAAGCTGGGATGAACAGCTAGGGGTGGTGAAATCCCCTTTGTTAACCCAGCACTCGTGCGAAATAAGCATCAAATAAAGCGACTGAAGCAGCGGCAAAGGCTGCTCCCAAACCAGTAAAGCCGACCAGGCATTGGGCAAGGCCAATAAATCCAAACAGGCACCAACTAACGTGGAATCAACGACAGATGGAACCAGAGAAGCAGCAGGCAGCGGTAATCTCACACATGAGCTCAACGAGTGCAACAGCCGGCAAGAGCGGCGCCGCCGCCGTCGCCGCCGCCTATGAGAATAATCCGGAACCGGCGAAGAATTGCTAGGGGTGATGAAATCCCCATTAGAAACTAAACAATCCTTCTCAACAAAGTCAGGATCAGAAAGATCCCTTAAAAGCGAACCAAATAAGGGAGGGTTAGCTCCCCAATTCAACAAAGAGCAAGAGGCAGCAAATCGCAAATATGGAACGAAGCCCATAATGGATCTTCTCCCCAAAACGCAAGGAATAGCCGGCGCCTGAACAAAATCAACGGCCAGAGAAACGCTCCCACGGGGAGGAGGCCGCACTAGTAAACCATCAGCGAAAACCGGCAAGAGCTCCATAAAGCAACCCTTAACTAACAGAAATCGCGTGCGACAAAGATCCCCAAAGTGAACCAAAGAAAAAACCCTAATTTCCACCGAGCAGTCACCAGAGAAAGTGACCGACAAGGGACCAGCCACCTCCGCCAAGATGGCAGAGGCAATATCAGCGAATGGCGGGCATTCACGCAAGAACGACCCAGTTAGAACGAATTCGTCATAGGACGAAAATGACATCGAAAGCAACCAAATAGAAGAAGCTCAGAGAGAAGCGAGAAACACGCGAGAGAGCAACCGGAGAAGAGAATCGCACGAAAACAGAGGAGCAAAAACAGTCGCGACATGAGAGAGAGCTCAGAGATAGCTCGCCATTAATGATTTTTTATTACCGTTTGTTCTTTTTTTCGTTTGTAGCACAGTGTTGATAAATAGACTTACAACAATTTTCGTACAAACTTACATAAACTTTTTATATAAATCGATCTTTAAATATATATATACACATACATATACATATATATATATATAATTATCACATATTATATAACTAATGTTTATTTCCAAAATCATATGCAGATCTTATATTCAGACTAATATATAATTTACCTACCTTTAAACATGTTGAACAACAAGACTATACATATATAAACTAACACATATTCAAATAACTACAAATATAAATATATGTATTTATATATATATATTCACTCATATAACTTTTACGTATATATACACAAACAGTATAAAGAAAGTAGCACACTCAAATACGCAACAAAGGAAGGGTGGTGATCGCGCTCGGCCTAGGTTTGGCTAAAGGGAGAGGAAGTGAGGGGTTCGGCTTGGGGAGATGGGTGTAGGCACTCGGCGAAGAGGTTGGAGTTTGGATGGTGGTTGGTGGTTCTTGACAAGGCTTTGGTGATCGACTGCGGATGAGGGCGGAAGTTGATGGCTGCTCGGTGCATCGCTGCAGATGCTGGCCTTGGTGGCCAAAAGGTACGACGGTGAAGGGTGAAATGGCCTCGGTTGCTAAATGATGTGACTATGCGAGTTAAGAGGAAGGCAGTGCTTGCTGGGTGTGTCAAGGGTGGAGCGGCTGCTGTGAAGAGGTGGTCGGTCGGCGTTAGGGATGGGAAGCTTGGGTAAGTGGGTTGCGTGGAGGCAGGCAAGAGGGGAGGAGCGGGTTCGGCAAGGTGACGGGAGGTGGAAGTTGATAGGACGTAGGTGGCGGAGAGGCTGAGGCCGAGCATGGGGCAGAGATGGTGCTGGAGAGGATTGGGTGCTCGGTGGTGAGTGGTTGCTGGAATCGTGGCTGGTGGAGGAGTGCATGGAAGAGCGGAGAACGTGAGTTGGCACGGTGGAAGAGAGAGCGGGGGAACGAGAATCGGTTTTGTAGCAAGGAAGAAGGTAGATGCGTAGGCCTTCAAAAGAAATAAGCAAATGAACAGGCAATGCACGTTTATATATATATATAAATATACTTCGAACAAATGAAAATAAATGAAAGTGAATGGACAGGCAGAAGTTGAAACGTGATTTCCAAGTAAAATATAAACAAATGAATTTGAATAGTGTTAGTTCCAAAGCAAAAAGCAATTATGTAACGTGTATATATATTATGTTATATTATTTACTTTCACCAATGAAAGGACAGAACCAGCACATAGAGAATAGTGAAGGTAACGGGTTAATTACAGAAAATATTAATAACGAATGTCTATTGGACTTATACGGTGGAAAATTGGATGGTCTGAATGGCCATAGAAACAAATAGACCCGAACGTGTACCGATACGGCTAACCATTTTATTGTTTTAGCCACGTACTGTACTCCGAAACACAGGAATGAATATACTGTGGAGATCAGCACGATGAGGCGAATAGAACAACACACAAATATCCATGATACGATCATCTATCAGAAGTCGATATTCGATATCGAAAATGCTGCTTGAACGTCGAAAATAAGACAAACGTGCTAGAGAAGTCTAAATTTGATGAAACGAAATATGACGTCTCACTTAGAAAATGATAAACAAATTTGTTATATAAAAATATTTAGGTTTCGAAAACGTTATTTTCATCTACTTAACTGATTTTAAATTTATATAAAATTTCACAAAAAAATAAACTTTCATATTTTCTAATGAAAATTTGATATTTACTACGTTTAAATAGACGTATTCCAGATATCAAATTTTCATTTCAAAATTTTATTATTTAAAATTTCATCAAAATTCAAGTTAATTACATTATTAAAACCGTTAAATTTTTACGGGTCTTTACATCGATTAAGGTTTGGTCATCGCTACTTGGTGGGTTTTCGTACAGGAGTCGTGGTCACATTTTTATAGGGGTGGCAGAGGCAACACGATGATAACTGGCAGGTGGAGCTCACGGAGGGGGATCCAATGGTGAAGTACTAGAAAATAATTCCGATGCTGATCGCGACATCATCGGTGTTCATTTCGAGTTTCTAAGTGATGGATTGCTACCTTAATGATTTGCTATTGGATTTTTATTTTGATAAACAAGTTTTTGATTTTAAGAAACTTAGAAATTTGATTTGATATAAAAGTGAGATACATATGTATAAATATGATTTAAAAATTGATTTGAAATTAAACTGGTGTTTAGATTTTGAAATTTGCTATCTAAGTGTTTGTGAAATGAATAAAGATAAGTTTAAACTTATAACTTTGAGAAATGATATAGGTAAGAAAAGAAATTGTGAAATTGAGATGAGAGATTAAATTTAACTTAAGAAAAGTTAAATGAAGTGATTATGGTAGTGGAATAAATTAGTGAAGTGAACTAATTAAATGAATTGAATTAAATGTGAATTGGTAAATGGCATATAGTCCAGAATGTTGTTTGATAACAACTGAAATATGAACTTAAGTTGTAAACTAAATTAATGAAATGGACTAATTAAATTAGTTAATTAAATTTGGTTTAGAATGTGGATGGATAAAATTAAATGTTGAAATGGGGAAATGAAATTGGATTTGAGTTTAAATGGACATAAATTTAAGTGGTGAAGCGATAATGAATCTAAGAACATTTGTATAAAATGTGTATAATTGACTTAAGAAAATTTGATGAAAAAATTCTTGAGAGATAATTGGTATTGGAAAATATACTAAGAAATTAAGCAATGTGAATTATGCAACATGAATGATGATTGTGAATAATTGAATATAAATGAAATCAATGTGAAGAAAAGGAAGTTGGTGTGGATAATAAATCAATCGAATTAAATATATAAGTTGTACATCTATTATATTATTTGCATAACAATTTGATTAAAATTCGAGCATAGAATTTCGAGATGATTTATGTCATTACGAATTGGAAATTTTTCACTCGATTTTCAATGGCGAACACTAGATATGGATTTTTGATTGATTCTGGAATTCTCTAGCATAGTTTATGGCTACACAAGGAGAATGGCAGTTTCTGATCAAGGAACCAGATCAAAGTCTGCACTAGAGAGTCGTGTAAATGATATAAGTTTGAAAGTGAAATCTTGTGATCAAGTGAGCGATCATATTTGATATTGTGTTTCGATAATATATGTACATTGTATGGTTTAGTAAAGTAAATGGTGGAAATTTGCAAAATAAAATGATTTTGAATAATATGATTGGATATCATTAGTAAATAAGATGCAGGTATTTGAAATCAAGGGCTAGTTGACGCTTTTGGTTTCAGAAGTAAAAATTTGATTGCCCGACAAAAAATTATGTGTTTAAAATTGTTGTTTGATGTGATGGTTTTATGATTGGGCCACTTAGCTTTTGTTTCCTTTTGCTGGTTTTGGGCCCGTAGTGGCGATATGTAGTTGTTCCGATCTAGCCGCGCAAAGGAGACGCTGGCGAAATTTTTCGAAAATTTAAGGAGTTATAAAATTTTGAATGAAATTTTGATAACTAAAATTTGATTTTTGAGATATAACCTGAAATGAGAATTTAAATAAAATTATTTTGGGATCTATGGATGAATATGGAAATTAGTAAAAGTGATAATGAGATTTCAACAAATTGATTTTGGAAAGTTGTTTCAACTGATTAGTTTCGGGTAGTTTAATGGGTTTTGGGCCATTATTCTTACCTTGGCAATTTTGAAAACGAAATTCTTTTAAGGGGGAGAAATGTAACGGCCTAAAATTTTGCTTATTTGAAACTGGAATATTTAACTGATTTTAAATATTGAAAATTTAATTTTATTAATTTAATAACTTGAATTTCAAATATAAGGATTTATTGGATAATTTAATTGCTGAATTTAATAGTTGAAAATCGTTTAAATAATGTAAATCTTGGATTTTTATTTGGATAAAAATATTTTAAAGGCTTATTAAATTTCTATTAATAATAATGAAGGTATATAAAATTTTAAATTGAATTTAAAAATGATTTACTCATTTTAAAAAAAATTATATCCTGTTTTAATTAACATATAAGAATAACCTTTCAGGGCACAGTTTCGGATTTAGATGAAACTTGTTCCATTGGATCCGTAATAGTGTATTATTATCGAATTTTAAATTTTGTAGCGTTTGGATTTATCGCTTGGTCGCGAGAGATAAAAACGTGTTGAAATTAATATTGAAAATTTAATATAATAATTGGGTTCAAAAGGCTACCTTCTCCATACGATCGAATTGGGACTCGAAACAAGTTCTACTACGTTCGGATAGGGGTATAACATTATGAATGTCTAGCGGCACGTCTCGATCGGGGTTTGGAAATTGTAGCTAGATATTTTTGAATTTTAAATAATATATATGATGATTGGACTAGCAGTCCACATTCGTTCACCTCAGCCCAACAATTTCACATCAGCCACCTAGTGCCTATCTACTTTTAAAAAAAAGCTTCGCTCTTCTTCTCATTTAAAAGCACATCCAAGCCAGAAAGGAAAAAAAATGAAAAAAAAAATGGAAGCTTTAAAATTTTAATTCACTTGAAGTACTCAACAAAAAAATCTCGAACTAGCCTTAAATTCGTCATTTGGCACGAGCTTCGACTGGGTGTGCTAGGTTGGTAGTGAGGTAGTGATTTGAGGAAGTCGACTAGGTGTACTAGGTTGGTCACGTACAAGTATTGAACTAGGGTTGAATATTCATGGAGATTTTGTGGTCGATGTGGGATTTGGATGGCATGGTCGAGTTCGCGACGGGAAAAGGCATTGGCGGTCATGTTTTTGGGGACTTCGATCGAGGTTTGGTCATCACGACTTGGTGGGTTTTCGTATAGGAGTCATGGTCGCGTATTTTTAGGGGATGGAGGAGGCAACACGATGACAACTTGCTGGTGGAGCTCATGGAGTGGAATTCGATAGTGAAGTAGTCGTGAAGATTTGTGAATTGGTTCGTGGTATCATAGCATGCACGTGTACGACAAATGGGGGAGGAATTTTGTTCGTGTATAGAAGATAAAGAAGAGTGGGGAGAAGAAGCATAGTGGGGAGGCCACGTTCATGGATGGGCTGGGCCGTGATATTGGGTAATACAAATTTAATTTTTATATAATTTTTTTAATTAATTCAAGTTCTTAAAAATTTCATAACATGTTCATTTTAGGTCCAAAACCAACACAGTTAGTCGCAACAGGTTTGTAGTAACGAGATCCTAGCTATGGAATCAAATTGGCAAAGTTTAGACCTTGCCAAATTTTTAGTTAAATTCGAACACGTGGGGATTTAATCGAAATCAGGACAAAGAAGTGATAAAAATAAAAAGAGAGTGTTTTTAACGCTCACAACATACTATAATATTTTTTAGTTCATTAAAATTGAATAGTGAAGTTATCTAATTTTATTGATTGTTATTTGAAAATGAAATTGACAAATGAATTGATTGTGGGTATTAAATTGATAGTTAAATTTGAAATTGGAATTTAATTACCAGTAAATTACTTCATATTGATAACTATGAAATCGTTATGAATTATTGGCTGATTTGGATGTTGATTGTGATGGATGCTATTGATTGATGTTTTGGATGTTTGTTTATTTTGATATATCCTGCTATCATCCTATATATTATGTATAGTACATAAAACTGTAAATCGAATTATTTTGAAAAAATTAAGAAATAGGTTGAAAAGATATATACCTATGACATTTATTTGGATTGAAATGATATATATCCATCCTTGGAATTAAAACAAAATAATTTTTCACTTGGCTAGAGGTTAGAAAATTATATAAGAACACCGAATTTGGTTAAATTAAATGATTTTGAAATTTTTCGATTTGAAATTATTTAAAATGATTTGATTTAAGAAGTAAAAATCGAATTTATGGAAATCGAATTATCTTTAAACTCGAGCTCGAAATGTTGAAATTAAATTTGGAAAAAAGAAGTGTTTAAACAATCGAATTTGAAATTTTGAAGTTATTATCGAAATATGATTTGAATTTCGAAAATTGATTTGTTTTAAAAGATTGGACTTTAATTTGAAACTTGAATATTGCTAAGTAAAGTAATATAAAATGATATTTCAAAATTGAGCTTAGAATTAAATTATATTTTAAGATAGGGATTTAAGTTTAATATTGAAGGTTAATTTGATTTAAGGGTTTGAATCGATATTTTGAAAATCAAGCTCGAAATTGATATAAATTGAAATTGAAATTAATCTGAAACCGAAATTTAATTAATTTGGATTTGAAATTGAAATTGATTTGAATTAAAATTGAAATCGGAGTAAAACTCGATTTGAAATGGAAATTGAATCGATTAAATCAAAATGGAAATTGATTTGAGTTGGAAAATTCAGAATTGGATCAGGTTGATATGAAACTATTTTCAAATAAATTATCTTAATATGAACTGTTTAAAATCTATCTTCTTAAATATACAAATTATTTTGATTTTTCAAACTATTTTACTATATAAACGATTTTCAATACTCAAACTACTTTCTACTAGATTATTTTAACTTTTAAACTATTTAAAAAAATTCAAACTATTTTCTAAAAAAAATTCAAACTGCTCAAAAAGGTGGAATGTTTATATTTAAATCTTGGATTTAATTACGAAGTGGGTTAAATTGAAGTTATAACCCAAATGGAAATTTGAAGCAATTTTGAATTAGAATTGAAATCGAGATTCTAAGACGAACATGATTTTGAATTGAATAGTGTATTTTGAGTAATTATGATGATTTCGAAATGAATTTGATTTTGAAGCGAATATGATATTTTGATATCAAGTATGATTTGTTTTCAAAAAGTAAAAGTACCAGCCGGTGTGTAAAACGATGTTTGGTTGTTCTAGAGAACGGGGTTTCTTATTGGCATACTCTCTATCAATATTGGAACCACTTTTACAACTGTGTATGCAGAGGAGACTGCAGAACGAAGTGGTTGGATTTGGCGTCGTTTGTTGGATTTGAAGAAAGAGAACGATGATGGATAGACCTCGACACTTGTGCCAATTTGAAATGACTAAAACAGGATGGCTTGACAGGGCCAAGTGGGCTAGTTCCCTCTAGCGGACATCCGTTCTTCGATTTTCTTGGACTCGGTCCATATTATTACTCTTGTTGTTGGTTTCGATTGGTGCACCTTGATTTGGGATAGCTTCCCTTTGAATCGATATGGGATGGATGGACGAGGTGGGCAGTCATGGCTATGACGCGTTACCACTAGCCCTACGACCCGAACTAGTAGTATCCTACCATGGGCATTGCTTCACGTGCCTTGTCATACTTTTATCCCTATATAAGACCACTACGATTTTGATATAGTGTCGTCATATCACGGCGCATCCCTATCAACCGACAGTTTACTGGTGTTTTATATGCAATCTGCATGACAATGCTTTAAAACGCGTTAAGGGGGATCAATGTAATGCCTTACGCTAAGAAAAAAATTTATTTTACTGATTAGAAATTATATATGTAGCATATTCTACTACATATAAATTTTTTATGGATCCTTAAGAGATGGAAAGTCCCATAACATCTCTTGAGTTATTGCACGCACGTTATACACTGGATAGGAGATGTGAACCCTATAAACATCTTTGACGCCACGACACACATTTTATATGCAAAATCGATTTGACTCACATAAGAATATTTTGGTCCTGACTCGAGTATTCTGTCTTTTCATTATGCTTGGGTCAGCCCCGAGTATTTCAGCGCATCGAAGATCATTTTCTAGAGAACGAAGACGAAGATTTGGTATATTATTACTATTATAATTCCCTACATCATGTTGTTCTGCTGCATTATTTATTTATCCCCTTATATATAACTCTAATAAATGTTGTATAATTATAATCAAATGTATATTATAAACAATCTCATGAACTATTAATTTGATTATTATATTTTATCGTTCCGCTGCGAGATTCTATGTTTGTTTTCTTCTTATTTTCTTATTTTTCTTATTTTTCCCCACTGATTATCTATATTCCAGATTGTTTGAGTTGGACATATGCGGATTATTGTCGATTTAAACCTTCTGAAATGTGGGTCATCTTAGTTGAGCTGAAGGTTAAGCGATAACCTCGACTTTAAAGGGGTAACTCATTAGAGATTGGGTCAGTGGCACCCTAGAATGAGTCTAAGTGTATACATATGAGTGCGTATTTGTTATTGATACTAAAATTTCATATATTGTGTTAGTTGATCTATTGAGTGGCTTATGGATTCTGGTCAATATGAGTAATTAACGTCATTGATAGGGATCTCTAAACTCTAGAACAGAGCAACTCGATATGGTATTATTTTGAAATTAGGTAAATGAAATAATTTTACCTAGATTATATTTTATATATAAAGAAATAATTTTTCATAAATTACTATTGTATGGTGTGTTGGTTATTAGGAATGATAATATTGATTATTATCATTAATTGGTTGTCGTGCCTTAATAAAAGATGTTTATTATAAAAAAAATGATAAAACATTTGTGAAATGTTTTAAGGAGGTGAAATTATGTAAGTATAATTTATAAATGTGACTTATAAATTAAAATGGATTTAAATTGAGAAGTTTTGAATCGAAGTCCCAAAAATTTAGAAATGTCTTTCAAAGTGTTTTCGAAAATAATAATAATAATAGTATTATTTTGGAAGTATTTCTGAATAAAAATATTTAAAATGGTTTAAAAGATATAAAAGTACCGAACTCACTTCGGTCGTCGAAAAATAATCCCGATGATGATCGCGACATCATCCGTGTTCATTTTTGAGTTTCTAAGTGATGGATTGCTACATTAATGATTTGCTATTGGAGTCTTGTTTGATAAACAAGTTTTTGATTTTAAGAAAAATAAAATTTTGATTTGATATAAAAGTGAGATTTGTATATATATATATATATATATATATATATATATGATTTCAAATTAATTTGAAATTAAACTGGGTTTTAGATTCTGAAATTTGCTATCTAAGTGTTTGTGAAATGAATAAAGATAAGTTCAAACTTACAAATTTGATAAATTATAAAGATAAAAAAAGAAATTATGAATTTAAGATAATAGATTAAATTTAAGTTAAGAAAAGTTAAATCAAGTGATTGTGGTAGTGGAATAAATTAGCGAAGTGAACTAATTAAATGAATTGAATTGAAAGTGAATTGGTGAATGGCATATAGTCCAGAATGTTGTTTGATAATAACCGAAATATGAACTTAAGTTGTAAAATAAATTAATGAAATGGACTAATTAAATTAATTAGTTAATTGATGGATAAAATTGAATGTTGAAATGGGGAAATGAAATTGGTTTTGAGTTTAAATGGATATAGACTTAAGTAGTGAAGTGATAATTAATCCAAGAACATTTATATAAAATGTTTATAATCGACTTAAGAAAATTTGATGAGAAAATTCTTAAGAGATAATTGGTATTGGAAAATATACTAAGAAATTAAGCAATGTGAATAACGCAATGTGAATGATAATTGTGAATAATTGAATATAAATGAAATAAATGTGAATAAAAGAAAGTTGGTGTGGATAAGAAATCAATCGAATTAAATATGTAAGTTGTACATCTATTATATTATTTGCATAACGATTTGATCCAGATACGAGCACAGAATTTCGAGATGATTTATACACTCTAAAACATGGAATCAAGTAAGCCATAACTGTAATACAACACAAATTCACCTGCAAACTTCAGCATCTTGAAGTTGAGCCTCTCACCAAGCTGGTAGTGCAGAATCTTCCAGTTTGTGAAAAAGTTGTTGGCCCCAGCTGGTAGGTGCAGAAAAAGTTATTGGCCTAAACTGTTGGCATGAACAGCAGCATCTTCCAGTTTGTGAAAAGCTTCAGTATCTTTTACGCTTCACTACTAACCTTTTTGTTATATCAAACTAAAAGAATTCATGATACTAGAAAAGTTGCAGACCTAACATATATACAAGTCAAAACCATAGAGCACTAGATACAATGAACACGTTAAATATAAAAATAAACAAATAAATAAATAAGAAGAAAAAGTCATAAATCTATGTAAGCTGGGATTTATTATTACTGGAAGAAGGAGAGGATTGTGCTTAGAGTCGAATCAATTTGAGCTAAAATTGTGCATAAAGTCGAATGCACAACTTCCCATCTGTGTCGCCACCAGCGATTACTAGCAGTCCCAATAGCCAGAGCAGCACCTTCGAAATCGTCGAAGCGAGTGCAGCACTGTCGAAGTCGAAGTTGCTTCATAATTACTATTGGTATGTGTTTTATTTTGATTTGGGAATTATCAGTCATTGGAGAAGGAAAGAGGATTTATGATTTGTGAATTATTTTGATTTGTGTTTTAAGGTAGGGAGCAAAGGTTAAGCGGTGAAGGAAAATTGGGCAGGAACTTGATATTTATATTTCTCGAATTTTGAATTTTTTTAACATTTCCAAAGCTAAAATTTTAAGTATTTTATAATTTTACAATTTATTTAAATTTTTATTTTTTAGTTTGAATTTTATGGAAACTTAAAAAAATTAAAATTTATGATATTTTTAATTTTATTTTAGTAAATTTCAAAATTTTAAATTTTCTTAATTATTTAGCATAAGTATAATTATCAACTATAATTACTAAATAATAAATATTACCTTTTAATAATTAAAGCTGATTAATCATTAAATTATTAAATAGTAAATATTATATTTAGTTTTAATTATTAATTATAAGCTATATTTGTTGTAGTGATGGATCTTTTTAAATTTTAGAAAATTTTATTTTTAACTTTTATTTCTAAATAAACTATAACAAATTATTTAATGTTAATTATTATAATTGTAAATTAGATAAATATTAAATATTAAACATTAACTATGTAATATAAATTATGAATAGCTAATTATTTAATAGAAATCATTGAATATTGATTATTAATTACATTTACTAATTATTAATAATATTTGTTAATTATAAATCATAAAATATTAGCTGTAATTTACTAATTATTAATAATTAACTATTATAAATTGTTAAATAGGAAAATAAATATTGATTGTAATAATTTATAATTATAAATTATTTATTAGTAATCGTTAATTATAATAAATTATAAATAATGACTTATGTATGTTGTCATTTATAAATTATTAAGTAAGTTAAGGTTGTTAATCGGAGATAACGATGATCGGTTAAAGGTTGTTGAATTTTGGTGTTTCTTACAACTAGTAAACAAAAAAGATTGTAAAATGTATCTATTATAACAAGAAAAAAAGATGTGAAAATTGGCATCCATTACAACACACAAAAGAAAATCGTGGTAATAGGCATATATTACAATTGGTAAACATGGACTAGATATTGATGAAAATTGACATCTATTACAACAGGAAAAAACAGCTGTAATAGGAGTCTATTACATTAAACAGATGAAAAAAAATTCTAATTGGTATCTATTATATTGCCGAAAGAAAAGGAGTCATTAAAAAGTGACATCTGTTACAATAGGAAAGATAAAACCGTTACAATTGGTTTCTATTACAAATGACATTTTTTGACCGTTGTAAAAAAATTATTGTAATAAGGTATTTTTGTTGTGGTGCGTCCTTTTATAAATATCAGTTATTTTTGTCAATTAGTAAAACACCTTTTAATATATTATGAATAAGTGTAAGTTGAACTTATATATACATATATTACTATTACTTATAGGTTTTAAAATAAAATTTAAACAACAAAGGCATATGTGAATTTTGTAGTAAATGTCATTAGTATGTCAATTAATTTAATTAAAGAGGGAGATGAAATTTTCTCTCTCTACCTTTATGGCCTCGTCATCCCTTGTTTAATTATTTGTGCTAAGAGAAAGAAACGAAAGGTTTATATCTCTAAATGTTGCTTATATGTTGCTTTTACTATTAAAACACATGAACGTATTTGATACATTCATTATATTGCGTACAAATTTAAATTAAATTTAAAAATATTTTTTATCAAATAAATAAATATGATTTTATTTAAAATTTTATTATATCGAATCTAATTTACATTTAGGCTATATAGGCCCAATAAGGATCCGAAAGGAAATTTTTTGAAGTTTACCTTGCAACTCCTCTAGGCGCTGGCCAAGTTTCAACAAATGGTATCGGATACTACTAGCCTATGCGGTCTAAATGTCATGTTAGAGCTAACTGATTAAGCTTGCCTACTTAATAAGGTGTCTAGAAAGGTATTGTCTAGGATTGGGATTCGGTAATCAATTATCATGTCCTGCTTGGTTACCATTATGGCCTGAAGATGAAGTAAGCTCAAATGTTACCCTTAATAGAAAAGATCCAATTTGGTCTGACCTTGGGCTAATTTCAAAATTGTTTTGAAAATCAAAATAAAAGATTTTAAATTTTAAAGTTAAATATAATCTAAATACATGTATATTATAAAAGTTATTATACAACATATGTTTTCAAAATTCTTGAAAAGATAATGATATTTTCAAAATGTTTGAAAATATTTAAATACCAATTTTGAAATTTAAAAGTTATAAATAAGATTAATAAAATGAATTAATTAAATAGGTTAATTGGTAAAAACTTATATACATGTGTTATATATGTTGATGTATGTTATGTTATTTTAAAGTGTTTGAGATAACATAAGTATACATGTAGTATATAAAATAAATTTCCAAACTAATATAATTAAATAAATTAATTAAAGGTTAATTAATGGAATAAATATATTAAATGTGAATTAATTAAATAAAAATACATACATATATGTATGATATATGTGTTATACTATAAAAAATTTAGTGTGTGTGTGTATGTATGATATATATATATATATATATATATATATATGTATTACTATAAAGGTTATAATATATACTATAAATGTGATACTAGACTTGCTCTATATGAAAGTTGTATTGGTATACTAATATAGAGATAAATAAATTAAAATTAATTAAATAAGATTTAATTAATATAATATTATACATTAAACTATTGTATAAGTAATGTGAAATATAAAATTTATATAAACTTATATGATATGAATGCATAAACTAAATGTAGAACATTAAATAAACCCAAAATAGGCTTAATGAATAAATATATATGTAAATGTAGTATACTATGATATGATTTCTGATGTGTTCAACACATGAATCACGAGGGTATTTCATAAGAAATACATTATTCCATAAATCGATATCATTTAATATAATAGATTAAAGATAATAAATCTTCAATATAATGTTGTCCTCTATATATATATACATATACATAGATAAATTACTTGCATACTCATTGATTGTTGAGCAAACTCAAGCTAGGAGTGTTATGTGTAGTATAATTAATATATTGAATAGACGAGGTAAGATAACTATATATATTTATTGAGAAAACTCAAGGCACATATACTATACTTAAACCGTCATGGTATAGTGGGTACAAGTGAATAATATCTTCTGATTTATTCAGCAAACTCAGGGTCGAAATATAAGTAGGACAAGTACAAAGGGTTGTGGGTTATATACAATAAAACCGGTAAGGAGTCATCTATCGTCAGTGGAGCTATGACTTATTAAGCAAATTCAAGGTTGGAAATTTCAAGATGGACGAGTCCTAATGCCCATTAGTGAAGTTGAAAGACTTCTACGTTTTGACTTAGGGTTTGGTGAAATTTAAAAGACCAGTAGGAGCCTTATTAGAAAAATAAAATGATATCATTTAATCTTTCTAATATCGTAAGAATATATGCTATGTAATGTAATAATAATTTGCATTGACAAATTTATGCATTTAAAATGATTGATAAAACGTTTATCGATTAAATATACAAATGAAATGAATTGAAAATAGAAAAATAACATATGCTTGCTAATAAATGCTTATTGCATGTTAACGTTTTGAGACCCGTGCAAGCGCCTGATTTTACAACTTCTTAATATGTTGTAGTTTGATAGCTTATGTACTTATTGGTCAAGATCGTATATTGCATTCTATGAGTTCCAAACTCAAATGCAATATAATGCTATGGACATTTGATCCATAAACGATTATATATGAGTGTTATATGGTGAATAGTCACCATTCTTCATGTATGATACTTTGATGAAATTAGTTTATTCGAAGCAAATAGATAAACCGTCCTATGAGATCAGGTATTTAATCTGATTGATTACAACTAATATCGTATTGTGTTAAATGTAACACTAAACCAAAACTACAAGATAAATCTATGAACTTGATCATTGAAACGTCAGTTTGATCAATTTAAGGAGAGTACATCACATATGATGTCCTTAAATGTTAAGAATGATGGAGTGAGCTTTTGTAAAGAATTTGTTATGATGGTATTCTTTTGAATGGTTTGATCATTTAGATGGAAAAACAAAGGTACAAGAGTATATGTGATTTAAGGTACAATTGGGATGAAGAAAGTGAATGGTCACTTCTGCTTCATAAAGAAACATTGGAGAGGAGAATTGTAATAATAGTGAGTGATACTTAATATCAGAGTAAGAAATATGATTTCCATATAGAAATTGCTTTCTATGAGATTTATTTTTTGGAGTTTAAGATATTTGGTTAAAGAACTCTCCGTTGTAAAATAGTTACAGTGTGTGAAATACATATCTACATTATGTGAATGATAGACCTCCGAATTTAATATGCTATTAAAGTAATGGCAGAAATAGTGGGAGCATGCCAAATAACACGTATCGCTTGCATTAAATTACAAAAACTATTTTCATAAACATACCGAATATTATTAATGAAATAATGACTATTTTTCGATGTCGATTGAAAAATAGACATAGTTATATTTCAATGTGAATATTGAAATAAAACTATAGTGTGGTATTTGTTTTCAGAATAAAAGTGATGCAATGGAAAATATAGAAGTACCTAAAATTGTTTTCAATTACTTTGGAAGTATAAACTAATCCGTGGTTTTGAGAAATAATTTGTATTATACGATTATGAATTATATTGTAACAATCCGCATATTTGTTGATTTTATATTTAAATATTTTATTTAAATATTTTATCGTTAATCGGATTTTGGTCCGAGAAGCTACTTTTTGCAAACGGTTAAATTAGGACTCGAGACCACTTCCATTGAGTTCGAAATGCCGTTTACAACTTTTTAAGTATAAACATTGATAGGTTTGGAGTTAGTGGAATTTCACTAACTTTTCCCGCTTTGGACTTTGGGTTAGCTTAGCCATTATAACTCAAGCCCAACCCCCTCCTTCTCTTCACTCTTCATAAATTCCTACCAACTCAAGATTATTCAAAAATGGTAGTGGGAATGGGAAATTAAAACTCCAAGCTCAAATCCATCATTCTACTCCTAATTCAACAAGAAGACATTGGATTCAAGCTTCTTGCATTGGGATTGAAGAGGGATTGATTCTTGCTTGCTTTGTTCTTCATTTTCATTGGATTTTGGTGCAAAGGTGAGATTTTTATCTCGTAAATCTAGCCTATAACTATCTTAGACTATTGGGAATGAATCCCTATCATGTTTGCATGTACATTTGCATTTGGTTTGGATTGGATTGGCGAAAAACCCCAAATTTTAGTGTTTTTGGTGAAAAACTGCACTTAGGTCGTTCTGCCTATGCTAGGTCGTTCGCGTGGAAAAGTCTCGGCCTCAAAATAGCTCATTTCCGACCTTAAAATGGCCTACAACGTTAGGTCGCTCGGCACTCGGAATTAGGTCGTAGGTCGTTTGGTTTTAGGTCGCTAGGTCGTTGGGCTTTAGGTCGAATGGACCTTAGGTCGTAGGTTGTATGGACCTTAGGTCGTAGGTCTTTCTGGCCATTTCTAACATCTTCGGAGTTAGGTCGTATGGGCCTTAGGTCGCTCACATAGATAGGCTGTATGACCTTAGGCCGCTAGGTCGTATGACATTAGGTCGTTTCCCCATTAGGTCGTATGACCTTAGGTCGCTCGCCTCTTCTAACCCGCGAGTTCCTTAAGTCGTTCGTCTTCCTTAGGTCGCTCACTTGGTTGAGTCGCACCTTACCTTTGCTCGGCAATGTTAGGTCGCGAGTTTCCCTTAGGTTGCGTACCCCTTAAGTCGCTCGCCTCCGTTAGGTCGCGCATCACCCTAAGTCGCTTGGCCTTGCCTTCGTTAAGTCGCGTGACACGTTAGGTCGGGCATCACCTTAATTCGCTCGACCTTGTTTAGGTCGTTAGGTCGCGAACACCCCTAGGTCGCTCGACCCCTTATACTCGTAGGTCGCTTGACCCTATTCTCCCTTAGGTCTTCACTAGGTCGTACTGTTTTGGACGGGGCGCTGCCCCTTGGACCCCCGCGACCTGACCCCCACCTTAGGTCGAACCCCGTAGCAGGGGCGTTGCCCCCGCACCCCCACCTTGGGGGGTTGCCACCCCCCTTGGACCCCCCTCCGTAGGGGATCTTATGTGAAAAACATTCAATAGAACTTGCTTTGTTGAGATGCTGAGTTTACCATTCTTCGAGACAAACTATCTTGGGCTTCTCGGTCGATTTTATGGATTTTTGAATATCTATTTCGATGAATTCTTTATCGGTTTCTTTGGATTTTATTCACGTCTTCGTATGTGAATTTTTATGATTGATTATTTCTACAATCACTTCTATGATTTGTCACTTTAAATATGAAGGTTTCAATACTAGTAGTAAATATCAAAACTTTTTCATCAAAATGATTTCAACTTTATTTTCAATACCAAACTCGTTTATAAAACCGTTTTCCAGTCTATTAGTATATACAAACCTTTACCTCACTCGGATGAGAAATCTAATTAAACGGCCTAGTAAAATAAGTGGTATGAAACGCTTGCGTTTGCTTCGTCGGTTAATTCTTGGACTTGTTCGATTGAACCTCTTGTGACAATTTTCTAGTGAAGATTTACAATTTGTTCGTAAATATTTAAGTTAAGCAAGTGG
Source organism: Allium cepa (assembly GCA_030765085.1). Taxonomy (NCBI): domain Eukaryota; kingdom Viridiplantae; phylum Streptophyta; class Magnoliopsida; order Asparagales; family Amaryllidaceae; genus Allium; species Allium cepa. Next base: position 270,372,856 of record CM060928.1, read on the forward strand.
TTATGGGACATGAAGCTAAACTTTTATATTTACTAGCTTAGTGTAATTGACACTTCTCGTTGATCATGACGATCATTCTTATGATTTAGACTAGCAATTGTGCGATGTCTCTTGTTTGCTTGGTTAGACTAGACACCACTTGTGTGATTTCATTCACACATACCTTTTTACCTTCTTGGTTAGTCTAGACACCACTTGTGTGATTTCACTCACACATACATTTTTGTTTGCGAGGTTAGACTAGACACCACTTGTGTGATTTCACTCACACATACCTTTTTGATTTTTGGTTAGTCTAGACCTCATCTGTGTGATTTCGACTCACACATCTGGGGTAGCTCCCCATGGTCTTCGGACCGTCATGTGAAAGGCCTCTTTCCCTTTTTCTATGATTTTTGAACTTCCTGTGTTGATTTCTGAAATTTATGTCATTGACTTGTTATGAGTACAAGTTTAGGGTATGATGCCCTCTTTGGATCTTTGAGAAGATTCTTGTGATATTGATTTATCTCTTATTGATTGATCTTCTGTTGATCATCATTTTCATACTTATAGTAGTATGTCAGTATGGATATTTTATGTTATGCCATATCATGTATTTTATACCATGTCATCTGATATTTATAGCTAGACTGATCCGTTTATTATTTTCTTAAATAATACTCGGTTTAGACCGCGATGTTACAGGTGCTTTTGCTTGACTTCTCCCTGGGGTTTACTACTCTGACTTTTGGCTAACTATTTAGATTAGCAGTTTTTGTTGTATACACTTGAGATATAGACTCATAGTTGTATTCTTTTGTATAGCACGTGTTGCTATTTTTTTGTATTATTGTGGATCTTTTTGACCACTACTCTGATGTACACTTTCATGTGTTAGTTATATATCCATATCTTCTTCCGCCTTTGTGATATGGATGTCTGTGACTGATTCTTATTTCTATGTTTGTTTCCGAAGATTATTTATAGCCACCGTGTGATAGCTTTGAGTTTGTATCGGTATGTCGGACTTCCTCCTTAAATGAAATGCATGCTATACTATCTGACATAACGGTGCTCACACAAAGAAGTTACATGGATGGTCGCTCCTCAACAGCCTTATTCTCCGTGCTAGTTGATAGCACTACATCGTAGTGTTCTTGGCTAGCGTGGGTATAGAGGTGGGGCGTCACACATATGATACTAGTTAATTACACCTCAAACAACTAAGAGCATGTACCCATTTTGTGAGAGCATCATAGGAGTTGATGAACTCTTCGCATTAATACATATAGATGTATGCAATCATAAGTCTATTAATACCAAAACGGTTCCACATACTTTGTTATATTTACCGATAAATTATCACAGACATGGACATGTGTATATGATACGATGTATAAGTCTATAACTGGCTTATAGAAAATAAAACAAAAAAAATAATATAACAGCGACAGAAATGATTCGATTGGAATGAATGGGTAAGTATATTGAAAAAAGTTCCTAACGTACCTAAATGAATAAAGGTTCAATCTCAAAGGTCACTCATCCCTGCAATATACAATGATGTATTGATAAGGAGTAATTGAACTTTGTTGGACAAAACACAAGTAATGATGAGTGAAGTTGAGTTTATAAGGTGTGTGCTTAAGAGTAGTACACAAAGGTTAAAATTAATATTATCCGAAGAATAGTTTACAAAACCATACAAGATAAGGGTTTATAAGAAACCTCTGCATATCCTAGACCAAGGAGTTGGCAGGCTGTGCAAATCAAAAAACTGCACTAATAATTGTATGTAAGAGATCTTATATGAATCGTCCTGTGATGACCCGAAATTTTAGGCAATATCAATTTAATAATCTGAATTAAAAATTAAATTGATTTGATAATCTTCGTTAATAAGTTTTGGATTAATTTAATAACCCAATTAAAATAAATATTTAGTTGATAAATTTTACCTTTTAAAATCTAATAATTGTTTTATATTTAAAATGTATATAGAATATGTATATATTGTAAATAGATATTGTTTTAAAATAAATAAATAAATAAATCTTGCTTTCAAAATATAAACGTTTATGGTAAAATTGGGAATTATGATTTTATGTAGAGTTAAAAATTTAAAAAGCTATTTAATAAATAAAATATGGTTTTAAATTGATAAGATAAAAGTTTATTTTGATTTTGGAGTTTAAATTTAAATTTACTAACAATAAGGTTTATTTTGATTTCTTTTTAAATATAGTTGGATAAAAATAAGTAATTTATTAATAAAGAAGCAATTTCTTTTATAAATCATTTAAAGTTATCAAATTTTGTAATTTTCAAAATATAATAATGTAATGTTTTTAACAAATATATTTTAATAAAAATGATTGTGTTACAAGAATTTAAGTGTGTAGTTATATATGTATATATATAACTTGATTTGAAATTTAAAGTAAAAATATTTTTAATTTGTTTTGATTTTAAAATATTTGTATAAACTTTTATTTTATAAATTAATTTGGATTTATTCATTTTAAAATTTTCTACATATAAATAAATACATATTAACTAATTAATTAAACAAAGATTCACATTTATCTCATATTAATCTATTAACTAAATAACTAATTAACATTTAATTATAACTAATTAACATTAAAGACAAATGTAAACATTTTATAAATTAAAAGAACATATGTTAATTAATTAACATATATATATGACAAATGTTAATGTAAAGGACAAGTGTCATTGTTTTAATTTTATTTTTCTTTGATTTTAATTAAATCATAAATAAGTTATATAAACTTGCATTTCTTCCTTTCCTTTTTCATTTTTTCATTTTCAAACGAAGAAATATTCAGCTTAGAAACAATCTTCATTTCATAATGCAAATGTTCATTTCTTCCAAAATCAGTAAACAAGCTCCTCTTATCAAAATGCAATCATCATTTCCTCTAAAAATTGTTCTTTTTATAAATCTGTAAACACATATCCTCAAAACAAAGTAAATCTGAGATCAAAAACCATTTTCCTCCAAAATCAGTAATCCCTCCACAAACCAGAAGTAAATCACCACTAATCATCTGCAAATTCCAAATAGCATGCAAATCAAAATCAATTTCCTGCAAATCTATACCCTGTACAGTTTCTAGGCAAAACTGTTTTTAAGCCTGCATATTAAATCAAGGCAAATCTGCGTCATTTCAAATTTGGGATTCAAAAGTAGAATGCATGCAATTTCAAAATTATAGAACCAAGCTCCAGCAACTCAGTTTCTAAATAAAAAACATTCAAAGTACAAAGTTTAAAGCAAAAGGGATTTCTGTTTTCAAAGGATTTTCAAATTTCAAAGCTCTGTTCTTCCTTGTTCCATGGTGAGTAACATCACATTTTTTTTTAAATCTTAAAATTGATTATGGTTGCATGCTGAGATCTGAAATGATTGTGTGTTGAATAAAAATTTATATGTGATGATTTTCTGTATAAATATATGGATGTGTGGAGATGTGTATGTTTAGTTTCTGTACAATCTCTGTTACCAGTTTTTCATGATAAAAACTAATTCAAATCTTTATCTTTTAATTTGATTCTTGATAATGTTTAAGCCTTAACCAAAGATTGTTTGTTTTATCCTAAAATAAAGTTTAAAATTTTAATTAAGTAAAAACAACTTTAAATTGCTCTGGGAAAAACAAAATGAACAAAGGTTTGGGTTTTGACTTAAAATCCAAACACCCTAATTTCTTGTTTCAGGTATATGAACTGAAACAGTGTCCAAAAACATGATTTTTGGAAGAGAAATCATAATTTTTAATTATGTTTTGAGTGCGTGAGTCTGAGTTGAATAGAAAAGGGAAAATTGGTGGTTTATGGTGATCTATTAGGCTGAGAAGGTCGAGTTTCTTCCAGGGGGTAGAGGAGTGTTCGGTGGAGCTTGGAAAAATATTGGATGGCGATGCAATTCATCGTAGTGGCTGTGGTGATGAGTTTTTGTCTGGAACCCTAGTTTAATTAGGTTAAGTTGTTCGACTGACTACGACTTCTACGATCGATCGAGTGTAGTGAGGTTTTGAGGGACGATAGCTTAGTCATAAACGAGGCTAGGGCCGGAGTTGTAGAATTTACGCTGGTCGGAGGATCGTAGGTGAAGGGTTGATAGGTTTGGGGTTTATTGCATTCTGTTGTTCCAGGTTTGGATGTGTTATCTCGAATTCGATTTCGAGGGTAAGAGTTCGATCTGATGATCGAGTAGGGGTGATTGAGCGATTTTCGATATGGGAAGATCAACGTTGGCGATCGGAATTTGTTGCGGTGATGGTGCATGTGCACAGTGCACTGTGTCGAGGTGAAGCTGCTTTGGTTCTGTTTTGTATTCGAGTTAATGGTGATTGACTCATAGCGAGTTGATGGCTTGCTCGAAGTTTATGGTTGGAGGACTCGAAGCAGGATATTGGGTGTCTCGGGTATAAAGAGAGGTTACAGGTTTTAAACAAACCTGTACTGTTAGTTTTATAAATTTTTAAAACTGAAGCTTGTAAATGGAAAGAAAGGTTTAAACCTAGTTTTAAATCCAAGATTGAAATTTAGAATTCAAATTTGAGTTTAAATCTCAGTTTTAAAATAAATTAAGTTTTTAAGCTTGAATTGTTAAATACTTTAAAATGACTAAGTAGTTTGAATTTTAAAAATAAAGTTTAAAAATATAAGTAGAGTTTTAAAATTTGAAGATTGATCTGAATTCAAATTTAAATAAGTATTTCAATTTTGAAGTAAAGAGAAGTTTTAAATTTAAATGATTTAAAACAAGTTTGAATTGTTTAAAATGTAAATCAAATTGATTTGAATTTAAATATGAATTTGTTTAAAACCTTTTAAACTTCTTTATTGAATGAGTATTTCTTTAACTTGTAAAATAAAAGAGTTTTAGAAATGTGTTCAAAAGTTTGTTAAAGATAACTTGCATTCATTTTAATTTTTTTTTTTAAAAATTAAATGATATTTAAAGCATTAAAGTAAATTGTTTTAGAGTACTTTGTGAATGATAACTTGATTATTAATAAGAACAAAGTTTTATCTTAAGTAAATTAGAATTTAAAGATTTGTAATTCGTTAAATTTATATGGAAGTTTAATAGATAATTAATTTATTTGATTAATTAATCATTTGGATTAATTAAATAGGTGATTAAAGGTTTAAACTAATTAATTAATGGTTAGGATTAATTAATTAGGAATAATTAATTTGTAAATAAGGATTTTTAATTAGATTTTAATTAATAATTAAGAATTGATTAATCAAGTAATTTGGAATTAATTAAGTTTCAACTAACACTTGATTAATTAAATAATTAAAGGTTAACTAATTGGATATTAAAGACTAATTAATTTGAAATTTGATAATGATTAATGTAAGTTAATTGCTTAAGAAAAGTAGTTAAAGAATGGTTAATGGTTAATGATGGTCATTAACTTAAGATTATTTAACAATTAATTAATGTGATTAATTTAAATAATTAATTAGATTAATTAATTTATGATAATCAGTTGTGAAAATAATTTAAGTTTAATTACTAAGTGGAAGTAATTAAGAAATTAATTACTTAATGTAATTAATGGAGTTTAATGTGATTAGTTTAGATTAATTAATTAAGTTTAATTAATTTTAATCACTTGATGATTTGGTAAATAATTACTTAATGTAATTAATAGAATGTAATTACTTAGTAAAGTAATTAATGATAATTACTGGATGTAATTAGTGGATAATGGTGGAATTGCGAAAGTAATTTAGATTAAATTACTTTATAATTAATCAAAGGATTAATCAAAGAAATTAATTAAGGAATAACTAATTTGATAAGTAATTAAGGGTAGTTAGTTACTCAATGTGATTAATTAAGGTGATTAATAATTACAGTTTAATTGAGATTAATTACTAAATGTAATTAATTTAAATAAGATAATTAATTAAATATAATTAAGGATCATTAATGATGTAATTAATGATGTAATTAATATTGATTAATTAAGATTAATTAATCAATGAAAAATGATTAAGGGTAATTAATTAATGTAATTAATTATAGTTAATTAATTAATGAAGTAATTAAAGGTTAATTACTGTTTTTGATTAAAGAGTAATTAATTTGTGAAATTTATTAAGGGATAATTACTTGAGTGTAATTAAAAGATAATTAATCAAGGGTGATTAATTAAGGTGATTAATTAGAGGATATATAATTAATTAATTTGTAATTAATTAATGGTTATGTAAGCAAGATTTATATTAATGTAAGTAATTAATTTAATTCACTTTAAATTAACTAGAGATGGAAGTAATTAATTTAATTCATTTTAAATTAGTTATAAAGGGTGATTATAGATCATTGCTTATGAATGAATGATATTGATTTGCCTTGAATGGATTGAATCTCAGAAATGAGATAAGTAATGTTGTGTGATAATGGATGCATTGGTTGCATTGTGATGATGATTTGGATTATCTTCTGATAATGATAATATGGATTATCTGTTGTGATGATAATGATAATTATCTGTTGTAAATTTGTGAATTATCTATCTGTGTGTATATAAATAATGAAATTGAATTGTTTTAAACTTTAAAACAACTTGGACCTAAAAGACACGCTTTGGATTTCGATGAGACCGGGATCGGGTTTCCAAATTTGGATATCCAAAAACCACATCGATCCAAATTAACGATAGTCCTGAATCTCAAGAGTGAAGACTCGAGGTGTTAGAACTATTCGTCAGTATAACTCTGAGGGTGATTCCGTGATGAATTTAACGGGTAGTACTTTCAGATTCGAGATGAAGATTTAGAGTGTAAGGGTTATCGTCGTTAACTCTGAGGGTAATTCCAAAATGAGTGTAACGAGATAATGCCTTCGGTTTCGTTCGAACCTGGAACGAACTTGTGTGGATTGAATGCTTTCAGAACATCGTCAGGTGGACGATTAGCATTCTAAGATAAATGTGTCCTATAAAGTTAATCGTAGTCTCAAGCCTCATCAACCGGGAATGGCTAAAACATGGGAGGTGCGGCAAGGCTAAGAGGGTCATGCCCAAGTAGGATGAGATTTTCCCCTGTCTAGAGGTCCCTTTTTATTTCGGCTCTGTGGGCAGTTGGAATCGCGCGCCAACTGCGGGTTGTCTTGTTCGGGACTGTCCAGTAAGGGATGGTTCCGGTCTTGTGTTGCATGGGAGTTAGGGTGGGTCCTCGATATGATGATCTAGGCCACGTACTGTGACGGGCGGTACCCCAGTAGCCCTGCCATTGTATGGAATCCGAAATCCAACAAGTGCCAACGGTTTTGATTGTATACCTATGTAGCTGTAATTTAATTAATGTAACAATTTCGGCTATTTCTTATTTACTTGAAAACCCTAGACCTATAATAATATCACTGGATTTCCTATCAAATGTTTTGGTTAGCGTAAGGTAAAAACTTTTCCATTTTTACGTGTGGAAAGTCTTACGTGATACCTTTCTTTTTAAAGGTTTTTCAAAGTTAAGAAACCTTAACCTGTTACTCACACCAGACCCATGTCTGACCCAGAGTTTATTTTTGTTTTTCATAAACTCTTGGGTACTCAAATTTTTTACGAGTAGCCAAGGGATTCAAGTTAGCTTTGACGAATTGTGGAGGAGTAATGGAGCAGGAGGCTTCGGCGTTGTAGATATGATTACTGTTCCGCTGTATTTGTATCTCTGAGTTTCCTTGTATTGTATTGAGTTGTAATAACTAGACAGGTGTTTATAACTGTCTAGTATGTGATGTGTATCTGTGTATCTCTGATAGATGTTTTATATGATACTATGTAATATCTTAAGTTATTAATATAATTTATTCGTTCCGCTGTTTAGATTCTGATGTGTTGTTTCTTTCTTCTTCTCTTTCTTTCTATTCTCTATCCCTTTCTTTCTTATTAATGATGCGTCATTCTGGGAGGATGAATGGTGGGTCATTACAGTGGTATCGGAGCATTAGGTTGAGCAAAAACCTAGGCTCTGGAGTGGTGTCTATCTTGAGAGAGCGTATTTGTAATTTTGATATATATATATATATATATATATATATATATATATATATCTACCTATTTGTTGGGTTACCCGTACAGGTTTACCAATATAAGATATAAAGGTAGATGAGGTAGTGGTGTGTGTAACACGACTACCATTGGTTGAAGTTTGTATGTTGAGGTTGGAAGTGTATTCGTCGAGACTGTAGACCTAATACCATCTCGAGTGAGCTTTGCAGCTGGATGTAAGATTTCATTGATCTCTGAAGGAAACCTTTAAAAGTTTCGGAGTCCATCTTTGAAGTGCAGAATTTGATGAGGAGAGTTTGGATCTGTCGGTTAGGCAGAAGCGAGTGATGGTATTCTAATACCTCAGGAAGTTGTAACTGCGTGATGAGATCCAGTGAATATGGATGTGTTTGAAGATATTTCTTTGGAACAAGTTTAGGAAGTATATTTGCTTCGGTGTTATGACTGAGTTCAGCAGGATGTTGTGGTTAGCTTTGAAGTCCGAGATTCTCGAAGAGATTTGGATCAGGAAGTTTGGCATCGGTGTCAGCAATGTAGCTCGGAGTGTTCCGTGAGCCAATAGGGAGGTCTTAGTTGAGTAGTTTTTCTGGACATGGAGCTCAGAAGCAGCAGAGTGGATCTGTTTCTTCAATGGATTGGCTAGGTCATTGTAAGCTGTTCTGTTTGGTAAAGAGAGAACAGTTTTCCTTGGAAATTTATCTGGGTTGATCGCAAAAGTGACTTGCGATAGTTGAATGTTCTCTTGGATTGTCAGAGATTTTCTGGATGTCTTCTGGAAGACAGAGGTTTGTTCGCGTCTGGAGATTGAGTTTTCTTATCGACTAGAATTCTAGGAGTGGAACTGGTGGTTCAATTTAGTTGAAGGATGGTTCCTAGAGATAGAGTTTGATGAAGCAGCTCAGATTTTTGAAGGAATTTCAGAACTTTAATTATGGATCCGTTGAACCATATTTCTGGGAAGTGATGTCCAGTTTGTGCTCGTGTTCTTCATCAGCACTTTCTTATCTACTTCGGATCAGAGTTGTGCAGCGAAAGCAGCTTGGAGGTGTTTCTGGTTGTCTTTTCCGGATAAGGAGAAGTAAGTTCAGTCTTCTGCTGATTATGGAGTAGAGTTGTGTTCTTGGTTTTGGATTGATCTTGAGGAGATCACTGGATTGGATTGTTTTTGGTCTAGTTTGTTTCTAAAGGAATCAGCTAAGGTTGGGCTGTTCAGGAAGGATGTTGGCAGCCCAGGATCGTTCGAAGAATTTTGTGGATAAGAGACGGAGGAATTTGGATTCCGGAGTCGGAGATCTGTTTTGGATAAGTTTTCTCCGATCAAGGAGCTATAAGTTTTGGGTAAGACTGGAAAGCTAGCTCCATGATGTGTGGATCTTTTCTTTGTTCTTGTGAAGATAAGTGTTTGGTTTTCAGGATTGAATTGCCAGTTTGGATAACTGGGATTCGATATGTTTCACGTATCTCAAAGGGAGTACTTGTATGGTCAATCTCTGATTTTGGAACCAGCAGTTTAGGGTTTGGTTGTTGAATCAGACTCTCTGTTGTCTGATATGCTGTCTAGTTCTATAAATCTAGATGAATAGGAGCTCTATAGCTTAATAGTATTGATTGTTTGGATTATGTAGAGCGTGTATGCCAATATTTGTACCGGGGAAACTCGAGAAAACTCTATCCAGAATTTTGTCTAGATAGTTAGATTTGTTTGATTGTATGAACTGATTGTTATGGTTGTTAGCATATCATTGGTATATGCTTATGTTTTTAAAATTAATCTTTAAAGGATTATTAAGTTACCTTTGTTTTAAATTTCGGGGACGAAACTCTTTTAAGGGGGGAATGTGATGACCTAGAATTTTATGCAATATCAATTTAATAATCTGAATTAAAAATTAAATTGATTTGATAATCTTTGTTAATAAGATTTGGATCAATTTAATAATCCAATTTAAATAAATATTTAGTTCATAGATTTTACCTTTTAAAATCTAATAATTGTTTTATATTTATAATGTATATAGAATATGTATATATTGTAGATAGATATAGTTTTAAATTTAATAAATAAATAAATCTTGCTTTCTAAATATAAATATTTATGGTAAAATTGGGAATTATGATTTTATTTAGAGTTAAAATTTTAAAAAGCTATTTAATAAATAAAATATGGTTTTAAATTGATAAGATAAAAGTTTATTTTGATTTTTGAGTTTAAATTTAAATAAACTAACAATAAGGTTTATTTTGATTTCTTTTTAAATATAAATGGATAAAAATAAGTAATTTATTAATAAAGAAGCAATTTCTTTTATATATCATTTAAAGTTATCAAATTTTGTAATTTTCAAAATATAATAATATAATGTTTTTAACAAATAGATTTTAATAAAAATGATTGTGTTTCAAGAATTTAATTGTGCAGTTATATATGTATGTATATATAACTTGATTTGAAATTTAAAGTACAAATATTTTTAATTTGTTTTGATTTTAAAATATTTATATAAACTTTTATTTTATAAATTAAATTGGATTTATTCATTTTAAAATTTTCTACATATAAATAAATACATATTAACTAATTAATTAAACAAAGATTCACATTTATCTCATAACAATCTATTAACTAAATAACTAATTAACATTTAATTATAACTAATTAACATAAAAGACAAATGTAAACATTTTATAAACTAAAAGAACATGTGTTAAGTAATTAACATATCTATATGACAAATGTTAATGTAAAGGACAAGTGTCATTGTTTTAATTTTATTTTTCTTTGATTTTAATTAAATCATAAATAAGTTATATAAACTTGCATTTCTTCCTTTCCTTTTCCTTTTTTTCATTTTCAAACCAAGAAATATTCAGCTGAGAAACAATCTTCATTTCATAATGCAAATGTTCATTTCTTCCAAAATCAGTAAACGAGCTCCTCTTATCAAAATGCAATCATCATTTCTTCTAAAAATTGTTCTTTTTATAAATCTATAAACACATATCCTCAAAACAAAGTAAATCTGAGACCAAAAATCATTTTCCTCCAAAATCAGTAATCCCTCCACAAACCAGAAGTAAATTACCACTAATCATCTGCAAATTCCAAATAGCATGCAAATCAAAATCAATTTCCTGCAAATCTATACCCTGTACAGTTTCTAGGCAAAACTGCTTTTAAGCCTGCATATTAAATCAAGGAAAATCTGCATCATTTCAAATTTGGGATTCAAAAGTAGCATGCATGCAATTTCAAAATTAAAGAAGCAAGCTCCAGCAACTCAGTTTGCAAATCAAAAACATTCAAAGTACAAAGTTTAAAGCAAAAGGGATTTCTGTTTTCAAAGGATTTTCAAATTTCAAAGCTCTGTTCTTCCTTGTTCCATGGTGAGTAACATCACATTTTTTGAAAATCTTAGAATTGATTATGGTTGCATGCTGAGATCTGAAATGATTGTGTGTTGAATAAAAATTTATATGTGATGATTTTCTGTATAAATATATGGATGTGTGGAGATATGTATGTTTAGTTTCTGTACAATCTCTGTTACTAGTTTTTCATGATAAAAACTAATTCAAATCTTTATCTTTTAATTTGATTCTTGATAATGTTTAAGCCTTAACCAAAGATTGTTTGTTTTATCCTAAAATAAAGTTTAAAAATTTAATTAAGTAAAAACAACTTTAAATTGCTCAGGGAAAAACAAAATGAACAAAGGTTTGGGTTTTGATTTAAAATCCAAACACCCTAATTTCTTGTTTCAGGTATATGAACTGAAACATTGTCCAAAATCATGATTTTTGGAAGAGAAATCATAATTTTTAATTATGTTTTGAGTGCGTGAGTTTGGGTTGAACAGAAAGGGAAAATTGGTGGTTTTTGGTGATCTATGAGGCTGAGAAGGTCGAGTTTCTTCCAGGGGGTAGAGGAGTGTTCGGTGGAGCTTGGAAAAATATTGGATGGCGATGCAATTCATCGTGGTGGCTGCGGTGATGAGTTTTTGTCTAGAATCCTAGTTTAACTAGGTTAAGTTGTTCGACTGACTATGTCTTCTACGATCGATCGAGTGTAGTGAGGTTTTGAGGGACGATAGCTTGGTCGTAGATGAGGCTCGGGCCGGAGTTGTAGAATTTATGATGGTCGGAGGATCGTAGGTGAAGAGTTGACAGCTTTGGGGTTTATTGCGTTATGTTGTTCCAGGTTTGGATGTGTTATCTCGAATTATGATTTCGAGGGTAAGAGTTCGATCTGATGATCGAGTAGGGGTGATTGAGCGATTTTGGATGTGGGAAGAACAACGTTGGCGATCAGAATTTGCTGCGGTGATGGTGCATGTGCACAGTGCACTGTGTCGAGGTGAAGCTGCTTTGGTTCTGTTTTGTATTCGAGTTAATGGTGATTGACTCGAAGTGAGTTGATGGCTTGCTCGAAGTTTATGGTTGGAGGACTCAGAGCAGGATATTGGGTGTCTCGGGTATAAAGAGAGGTTACAGGTTTTAAACAAACCTGTACTGTTAGTTTTATGAATTTTTAAAACTGAAGCTTGTAAATGGAAAGAAAGGTTTAAACCTAGTTTTAAATCCAAGATTGAAATTTAGAATTCAAATTTGAGTTTAAATCTCAGTTTTAAAATAAATTAAGTTTTTAAGCTTGAATTGTTAAATACTTCAAAATGACTAAGTAGTTTGAATTTGAAAAATAAAGTTTAAAAATATAAGTAGAGTTTTAAAATTTGAAGATTAATCTGAATTCAAATTTAAATAAGTATCTCAGTTTTGAAATAAAGAGAAGTTTTAAATTTAAATGATTTATAACAAGTTTTAATTGTTTAAAATGTAATTCAAATTGATTTGAATTTAAATATGAATTTGTTTAAAACCTTTTAAACTTCTTTGTTGAATGAGTATTTCTTTAACTTGTAAAATAAAAGAGTTTTAGAAATGTGTTTAAAACTTTGTTAAAGACAACTTGGATTCATTTTAAATTTTTAAAAAAATTTAAAATGATATTTAAAGTATTAAAGTAAATTGTTTTAGAGTACTTTGTGAATGATAACTTGATTATTAATAAGAACAAAGTTTTATCTTAAGTAAATTAGAATTTAAAGATTGTTAGTTCCTTAAATTTATAAGGAAGTTTAATAGATAATTAATTTATTTGATTAATTAATCATTTGGATTAATTAAATATGTAATTAAAGGTTTAAACTAATTAATAAATGGTTAGGATTAATTAATTAGGAATAATTAATTTGTAATTAAGGATTTTCAATTAGATTTTAATTAATAATTAAGAATTGATTAATCAAGTAATTTGGAATTAATTAAGTTTCAACTAACACTTAATTAATTAAATAATTAAAGGTTAATTGATTGGTTCTTAAAGATTAATTAATTTGAAATTTAATGATGATTAATGTAAGTTAATTACTTAAGAAAAGTAATTAAAGAATGGTCAATGATGGTAATTAATTAAGATTATTTAACAATTAATTAATGTGATTAATTTAAATAATTAATTAGATTAATTAATTTATGATAATCAATTGTGAAATTTATTTAAGTTTAATTACTAAGTGGAAGTAATTAAGAAATTAATTACTTAATGTAATTAATGGAGTTTATTGTGATTAGTTTAGATTAATTAATTAAGTTTAATTAATTTTAATCACTTGATGATTTGGTACATAATTACTTATTGTAATTAACGGAATGAAATTACTTTGTAAAGTAACTAATGATAATTACTGGATGTAATTAGTGGATAATGGTGGAATTGAGAAAGTAATTTAGATTAAATTACTTTATAATTAATCAAAGGATTAATCAAAGAAATTAATTAAGGAATAATTAATTTGATAAGTAATTAAGGGTAGTTAGTTACTCAATGTGATTAATTAAGGTGATTAATAATTATGGTTTAATTGAGATTAATTACTAAATGTAATTAATTTAAATAAGATAATTAATTAAATATAATTAAGGGTCATTAATTAATATAATTAATGATGTAATTAATATTGATTAATTAAGATTAATTAATCAATGATAAATGATTAAGGGTAATTAATTAATGTAATTAATTATAGTTAATTAATTAATGAAGTAATTAAAGGTTAATTACCGTTTTTGATTAAAGAGTAATTAATTTGTGAAATTTATTAAGGGATAATTAATTGAGTGTAATTAAAAGATAATTAATCATGGGTGATTAATTAAGGTGATTAATTAGAGGATAATAATTAACTGAATTGTAATTAATTAATGGTTATGTAAGCAAGATTTATATTGATGTAAGTAATTAATTTAATTCACTGTAAATTAATTAGAGATGGAAGTAATTAATTTAATTCATTTCAAATTAATTATAAAGGGTGATTATAGATCATTGCTTATGAATGAATGATATTGATTTGCCTTGAATGGTTTGAATCTCAGAAATGAGACAAGTAATGTTGTGTGATATGGATGCATTGGTTACATTGTGATGATGATTTGGATTATCTTATGATAATGATAATATGGATTATCTGTTGTGATGATAATGATAATTATCTGTTGTAAATCTGTGAATTATCTATCTGTGTGTATATTGTAATGAAATAGAATTTTTTTAAACTTTAAAACAACTTGGACCTAAAAGACACGCTTTGGATTTCGATGAGACCGGGATCGGGTTTCCAAATTTGGATATCCGAAAACCACATTGATCCAAATTAACGGTAGGTCGTGAATCTCAAGACTGAAGACTTGAGGTGTTAGAATATTCGTCCGTATAACTCTAAGGGTGATTCCGTGATGAGTTTGACGGGTAGTACTTTGAGATTCGAGATGAAGATTTAGAGTGCAAGGGTTATCGTCGTTAACTCTGAGGGTGATTCCAAAATGAGTGTAATGAGATAATACCTTCGGTTTCGTTCGAACCCGGAACGAACTTGTATGGATTGAATACTTTCAGAACATCGTCAGGTGGACGATGAGCATTCTAAGATAAATGTGTCCTATAAAGGTAATCGTAGCCTCAAGCCTCATCAACCAGGAATGGCTAAAACATGGGAGGTGCAGCAAGGCTAAGTGGGTCATGCCCAAGTAGGACGAGATTTTCCCCTGTCTAGAGGTCCCTTTTTATTTCGGCTGTGTGGGAAGTTGGAATCGCGCGCCAACTGCGGGGTTGTCTTGTTTGGGACTGTCCAGTAAGGGATGGTTCCGGTCTTGTGTTGCAGGGGAGTTAAGATGGCTCCTCCGTACGATGATCTAGGCCATGTACTGTGACGGGTGGTACCCCAGTAGCCCTGCCATTGTATGGAATCCAAAATCCAATAAGTGCCAACGGTTTTGATTGTATACCTATGTAGCTGGAATTTAATAAATGTAACAATTTTGGCTATTTTTTATTTACTTGAAAACCCTAGACCTATTACAATATCACTGGATTTCCTATCAAATGTTTTGGTTAGCGTAAGGTAAAAACTTTTCCATGTTTATGTGTGGGAAGTCTTACGTGATACCTTTCTTTTCAAAGGTTTTCCAAAGTTAAGCAACCTTAACCTGTTACTCACACCAGACCCATGTCTATCCCGGATTTTTTTTTTCATAAACTCTTGGGTACTCAAATTTTTACGAGCAGCCAAGGGATTCAGGTTAGCTTTGACGAACTGTGGAGGAGCAATGGAGCAAGAGGCTTCGACGTTATAGATATGATTAGTGTTCCGCTATATTTGTATCTCTGAGTTTCCTTGTATTGTATTGAGTTGTAATAACTAGACAGGTGTTTATAACTGTCTAGTATGTGATGTGTATCTGTGTATCTCTGATAGATGTTGTATATGATACTTTGTAATATCTTAAGTTATTAATATAATTTATTCGTTCCGCTATTTAGATTCTGATGTGTTGTTTTTTCTTCTTCTCTTTCTTTCTATTCTCTATCCCTTTCTTTCTTATTAATGATGCGTCTTTTTGGGAGGATGAATGGCGGATCATTACACGTCCCAAGAAAATTTTGAGAAATATATCCATTAGATGACTAATTTATGTTGTAAACATAAATATATTGTTAACTAATGCAAAATTAGTTTTGAATAAAGCATTGCATAAAATTTTTATGAATGTTTGTTGCACTGAGAATAACTGTTGTTTCAAGAAATACCAACTTCGTAGTGAAGGAATTTCTTTAAGAAATTATTGGTATAGAATGAATTTGGATATGATCTAAGGATAAAGCTTATTACAAAAGATGAAATGAAATTTACTGAACCTAAATGAATGTAACACATTGTAACGTCTAATGGGTATTCTTGTACATTAAAGAGAAACCGTTAGTTTCTTATCAATGTCAAGAATAATATTCATTGGTTGTTTAATTAAACCTTTATGAGTATTGACTCAATGACATGGTATGATGCGCTGATCCAAAATAGACAAGTACATTAACAAAATACAATTTTGATAGTTGCACCCAAAAGCATATGATTCATTGGTTGCAAATGTGCCTCTAAAAGAAAGACAAATAAAGTTAGAATATAATGAGTCACGTTGATAAGAATAATATCGTTAATTTCAATTGTTGAAATTAGCATAACAGATTCACCATTCAATGTATTCAAGTTGGTTCGGATTTTATTCACAAAATTATCAACTAATGTGACTTTTTGTATTGTTACGCATGTGTTGAAAAAAATTCTAAATAATAATTTAGAGTAAACTGTATACACATAATAACCAAAAGTATCTTGAAGTCAATGGGAGCAACACTGAGTTTGTGAGTTTTTAGATATGATTCAAGAACGGATACAAAAGTATCATTTTGAAAAACATCAAATTGAACCGATGTTTTGATAGAAGTATCAAATAGTTTGATTATCAATCAAAATGCAAAGGAAGTATGCATTCATAAAAAAGAATGTTTAAAAGGTATATGCATATTTATAAGCCATAAATAAATAACACGTTGCTGACATATTAACAATGTACTTGTTTTAAATTAGCTTTGATTATTTTAATACTCGACGTTGGGTTTGTAAATGATCTCTTCTGTAATAAGTATAAAAGACATCGGGAATGTTCTAAATGATATGCAAGGATGCCTTATTAAATTGTTTAATGCAGAATGTGTAAGATGATTCCTTATGCTTTGGCAGTAAGAAATATCATACATGTAATGTTGTCTATGATATCATGATTTGTTTTTGTATTTGATACATAATGCAAATATCAAATCAAAATTGATATCACTAAATGGTCATTTCAGGTATTCTTGTTTATTTATGAAATACTAGAGAATTATTTATAGAAACAACAAACTCTTTATGAAGGTATGTTCGAACTCAAATTTTCTTAAGTGATACCGAGTATAATATGTTCTGATAATCAAGTTATGAATCTTTACGTTGGAAATGTTCCAAAATGAAAGACTGTGGCTGATTCAATGAAACAGGAGAAGTGCATCACCTTGAATAGCGCGTATAAACATAAATGCATAAATTTATGACCGAGCTGATTCAAAAGTTGAGAATTTCATAGCATTGTTAATTGATAACAATGTAATGAAATAGTTCAGAGCAGAATTTAGAGTTCCTAGAAGTCAAGAGACATATTCCGAATGGATCCACATGATAAAGTTTATCAGCATGGGAGAGAGTTGATTGACGGAGAAAAAATTGAAACATAATAGCATACCCATTCAATGAGGGACTAACCTAATTGGTGTTCAGAAAACAGATTGGAGAAGTTGGAATGAGATTCCATAATTAACCCCAAGTGCAAGTGGAAGATCGATAGAATCAGAGGTATATCCTATGAGAAATTATGTAATTTGTTACATATATCTAACTCGATAACCGACCTTGTTCAAAATAAAAAACATTTTCTTTCTATTATATATTTGATATAATGTGTAATATATGAATTAATTAATTTAATTAAAAGTATATTTAATAGAAAATCCATAAATGGTATGTTTTGTGACAATAGTTACAAAGTGTTGTAACTATGAGTAATTTATCACAATGAAAATAAATATACCATTTTAAATATTTCTAGTCAAGATGTATCAAGAATTCATATCGATATCTCCATTAAGAATAGAGTACGTAACGATCTTAAATGTTGGGCAGTGTATAACTCATGGCCGTTGAAGGCACCAAGAGGTTACGTACTGATAATTATTGCATAACCATGGAATGGCTCACTCGATAGTTTTTGTTGGTTGATATAACTAAGGTCAAATAGAAAATATCGATGTGGCTAATTTATACAGTTCTTTCGACTTGAAAATATTTTTAACAATCCGATTTTAAGTAATATTTAATTAATGTTACTAATAATAAATTAAATAATTAAATTGTAATTTGGGAAGTTATTTGAAAATAGGTTTCAAAATTATTTAATATAAAGATTTTAAATTAAGAAAAGATAATATTGATTTGGAACTTGAAATGAAAATTAATATTTATTTAAATTAAACTGAATTTGATTTTAAAGAGTAAAAGAGAGGGAAAAAATATTCACTTATTTTTTTTTTAGGCCCAAGCTAATGAAGCCCTAACCGAAACTATTTTCTAGAATTATCTCTCATCACCTTATCGCTCTCATGCAAGCTTCCCTTACAAAATTTCTTCTTCCCGAAGCTTAACATCTTCATCTCCTTCATCATCTAAATTAGAAAACAAATTATATCATTATATAAATTAATAAAATCATAGAATTCAAATAGGAGCTTCTATCTATCATTTAGCATCTCTAGCACGAATTGAATTTGGTGCGGTTCTTGGCTATGGTGTGCTTGAATACAGATTTAGAGGAGGAAGAGGATAAAATGATTTTTAGGTGAGAATTTTCTCACATACTTATGCTAATGTCGTTTATTGTGGCTTATGTACATGCATACATACATATATACATACATACACAAACTTATATATATGATATCTGTTGTGTCAGTAAGAATTTGTCATGTGTACCTAGTTTTAAATAGATTGACCGAAGTAAGAAGTGAGTTTGCTATTAGTAGGAGATTAATTTTTTTAGAATATGTTTTCATAATATCTTTGTTTGCTCTGTTTATTCTCCTATTGAATTGAATTTTGTTTGCCTCCTTCATGTATATTTCTTTGGTCTATTGCTCATTGTTTCTTCTTTATACAAGCTTAAGTATTCAATCTGCTCATATATGTGTGAGTATTCATGCGCTAGAAGCCTATATATATAAGCTCGTATATTATACAAAAATTTTAATTAAGCAAAATATTTTTCTTTCTATTATATAAATTAAAATAAATAACATATACACTTATATACATATCTATATATGTTTTATACAAGAATATTATATTTGATTTTAATTATGTAATTACTTAATACCCGAGTATATGATGCTATGTTAGGTAATGAAGTTGCTGTTGTTTTTCATGTGTTCATGTGTATTATTTCTGGGTACAAAACTGGGAGTATGTTTATGCATTAGAGTGTAAATTGGTATATGTGTGTCTGTATCTATGTATACAAATATATATTAGCTGTTATTTATTAGTTGTTTGCTTGTGTGTGTGTATATTAGTTTATTTAGGCATGTAAGGTATATCTAGTTGCATGTGTGTTGTAAATGTTATATTATGGTGCGTGTATGCCGTATTGTGAGTACCAGTATTTATGCATGTGTGGGTATGTGCTAGTGTGTATGTGGGGATCCGGTGCAAGAGTATTATTATGTTATAGGTGCATAGCTATGTGATATAAAGCTATAAGTCATTTACAAGGCATCACAATGTAGAAGTATAATAGTAGGAATAACTAAGTGCCTAAGTTCGTGCAAATATATGTATTCATTCATAGGTTTATCTAATTGTGTTTAGGTTAAGTGTATTTGTGTGTTCACATATTCTTATTTTTATTTCATTGCTAATATGTTTTAGAGAATATGACCTTGTTTTGACACGTATCTCCACAATTTTGGCGTTATTGACTACTTATTTTATGAATTCTCATATTTGATGCACCCATTTTCATCTTTGTTTCCATTTGTCGATTAGTATATTTACCCTTTTTATAAGCTAAATCAAACATACATAGGCCTTATTATATACCTATTCAATGTTTATATGTAAAGATGCAAGTATAAAATTAACAAATCGATAAATAAAATTAATTATATTATTTAATTAGTTCTAAACTATTATTTCATAAAGTACAATCAATGTTTTCAAAGTGTAATTATTTGATTAGGAGTATATTAAATTAATTTGAATGTTTGAAAAGTATTTGGAATTGTTATATATACATAGTAAATTATGAAATAACTTGTACACATAATATTTAGCATAGTAAATTATTTGTGAATTTAATATGTGTTTTGTAATTTTATAACATTTAATAATTGATTAATTTTATTTAAGACAAAGAATTAGTTGTCTATTTATAGATATTTATTTAATTTATTCCATAATATGAATTTATAATCCATTTCTTAGAATTTATTTTTTCATATACAATTATATTTTGTAAATAATTCATTATTAAGTATACATTTTTTGATTTTATATTTATTTGAATAATCTATTTTTACATGAGTTTCCTGATTATTCTTTTCTCGTATATTGAATTAGATCATATAAATGATGCATCGTTGATGCAGATTTGATTGAGGATTTAATATGATACGGTGATGGAATCCATTCTGTTAGATTCATTGATATTTATTCCATATGACGAGAAATATGAATAAATGGATTAGTTATGCCATTTGGGGTGGGGCATTCCATAATATTTCTCCGGTTATTCTTTAAACTTGTTCTATAGAATATCGAAGGAGAGAGTGTGATATGTGAGCATTGAATAAATGGACTAGTAACACGTAGTGGTATGGAATGTCGTTATATTATTTATTTAATTATTCTTTGCTCATGGATGACAGTCATAAAGGGTATATGGTGCGTGTGTGTCTTATTGCGGTGAGCACGTATGGAGGCTACTTGTTAGCCACATAGTTGTACATTATATGTTGGTCTACCTTTGTCCGGCTCCCTTTGTATTTCAGGAGTGAACCAGATTGTCTAGTATCCCTCTTGCAGCCTGATCATGTTGTCGCACCCTAGATCCGCAACATCGTTCTTTATGATATTTGATCTGCACCATGAAATTGATAGTTTGTTGCCTCTTGTAATGCATAAGCCAGTAGTAAATTACCATTAGGAGCACATGTTAACAGTGGTGGCTAAAGAGCCTATGCGTTGTTGGGCCTAGGGTGGATCATTGTCACGATACCAAAAAGAGAAGAGGTAATAGTAACCAATGACTGTAGGAGTCGTGTTATATGGATCACGTGTAGGTTTTGAAGCAATCAGACGTGCTGTTAGTCTCCCATTTGATTCTAGTATGGGTGTATATAGGGCTGTTAAGGTTGAACTATCAATCGCTTAATCGTACCAACCGTTCATATGCTTACCACGTATGACGGTAACTGTTACGGTAATGATTGAAGAATTAGATAGTCGTGGTCAACCATATCAACCATACACGATTTTTTTGTATAATATTTAACATTACATATAGAAATTAGCAATTTAAGTTAAAGTAATAACTTATAGATTAATAGTATGTGCCTTCATGAACTAATAAAATGTGCATGCGCTGTTCTTTCTATGAAAAAATAAATAAATTTGGAAAAAACAGTTGGAGCTATATGAATTTGTCATCAATAGTACATATAATTGAAAATTTATGTACAACATGCTTCAAAATTGAAAATATGAAGGTTAACTATCATAGACGGTTGTGGTAACGGTTATAAGAATTTATAACCGTCAACAATGGTTACGGTTACAGTTGGTGGTAATAACAATGGTTACCATAACCGTAACACTCATAGGTTTATGTATGTGGGTAGTAGATAGACATATATTATGTATGTATGAGATTATACCTGAGACTATCATATGGATCGCATGCGGCTCTTGGAGCTAGCAAACGTGCTGTTAGTCTCCTATCTGGTTTTGGTGTGAACGAATGTATGTAGATAGTAGATAGACATTTATTATGTAGGGATGAGAATGTACATAAGTCTCTATCCAGTATATGATTAAACTCGTATCTTTCTCAGGCAGATGGCCTACTTGCTATTGATTTGTTGTTTCTATCTCTTAGGAACTTTCAGTCGAGAGTTTTGCCTCTCCAAGGGCTGTCGGTCGAAATATATGATTTGGCACATTTCGACATTGTTATGAGCTGGCTCAAATCTTTCTTATTGATTTGATATTGGTATTTTATACTACGAGATTGAGAGGGATAGTGGGAATTATTTCATTACAACCTGACTTCACTTAAGAATGTCTCGTTACCGATTATTTTGGATTTGATGATAATTTCTAGATATATATGATCACCATTTGTATTGATTCTATGGTCTCTGATTCGATGTATTCCTATATGAGTGATGACATCTTTTGATATTAATGTTGATTGTTTCATATGAATTTGAGTTATTTGTGAGGCATGATGCCTTGATAAATATCTACCGTATTATATAGATATTTCAGACGTACATTTCTATACTTATTTATCTATCTTGACATGCTGATTGATGATTTGAGTATCTTTGATTATGATTTCATATTGCTTTTTTGGTACACATGGTTACTCTTATTTATGATCCTTGATTAGATATAGTCTGATCCGTGTATTACTTTATAATACTCGAGTCAATTCAAGACATTTTTGGTACAAGGATGCTTGACAACATTTGCTTTAGTGGGCTTAGAGGAGACATATTAGGATGTTGTATGATATTTAAAAGAAAAGTGATTCACTGTATACTTTATCACTGAGTTTTATATTGATTATTCATTATATCCTACCGAGATTGAGATATTTGATATTAGAATTGTCTTATATCTTATGACATTATTGTGTTATATATATTATGTATCTATCGTTGCAATTAACTCAGTCTTCATTATAATGCATTGTATATTATGTATTGTTCTGTCATCGAGGCACACTTGTTTATTGCTTTGTACTAATACTATATATGTATGGCTGAGTTATATATTTGATGTTTAATACGTATCGGTGTTAGTCCAAGAGAATATTCACGTGTGTACCCTATATAACCTTATTCTCCATATTATCTGATAGCATTACTCAGTAATACCCTTGGATAATATGGCATAGAGGTGGGATGTCACAATATTGCTAATTTTTAATGTGGAAGCTCCTCTTTGGTTATACTTAAATCGTGGCAAGAAATCTATCAAATGACTATAGTTAGGTCGAGTAGAAGCATTGGAAGTGAAACATTATTCAATGAGGATTCATCTCCTCGATTATATGCAGTTTGTATCATAGTCAACTGAAGTCAACTCAAAGTCAAAGTCTCTGGCGAGAGAATTTCAGTTAATGATAATTGTTATCATTGAACCAAGAATTTTGCGTTTGGATTATAAAGTTGAATATGGATGATACTATAATTTTGACCATTACCAAATTTCATAAGCCCAAAGTGATATAGTTTTGACGAAGAGAATTTGTGTAAATAATTTCACTATCGGGTATCGTTTATAGTAAGTAAAATTAGATTTTACTAAAAGATGTGTAAGCGATAAATTCAGCTAAAATATCATACCACTAATTAAGGTGACGTCCGTATGCTAATATTTGAATTGTTCGACATTAACCGCTGTCTGAATTTACATCATTGAGTCGCACAACCATAATGATGAATTCTTCCAAAAACCAGATAGGGAAGAACCTCATGTTTTCCGTATACCATTTTGTTCAAGCTAAATCAACTGGCATTAGTCTTGGGCTTGGTCTTTTGATACATATCCATATGCATTCCAACTTGAACAACATATAGCAAAAACATGAGTCCTTGCAAACAATTTATAGATATTTCTGCAAATTTTGTTTGAATTTTATATAAAGATACATAATATGGAAGGCTATGGCTATTTAAACCCCAAAAAGCCCAAGTCCCCCCCCCCCCTACCAAACAAATTAAAAACAAAAATACAAGGTATGATTATTTTTGTCTAAATTTACGTTTTATTATTTTCCACCAAGCAGAGCAGTTACTTGATACGTTGAAAACATCATGCATGACAATTGCGTGCATCCTGAAGGCATCACGCAGGACAATTATGTGGTGTTTTTAGGACATCACGCAGAGTCAAACGCAGAGTCAATGCATGGTGTCTTAAATGCACAAAGTAGAGCAACTGTGTGGAAAGGTATTTTTGAATTTTTGTTTAGAAAGAATACGACTCGCCAAAATAATGGATTTTTTTTTTAGAATTTCAAGGACAAGTCAGACCATTTTGGGTTGAAATAGAAATTGACAATACGAACAGTACTTGGCGAACTACATGATATCACATTTTACATCATCAAATCATCAATCATTCAAGATTAGTATGCCTAGCTCTCATTTCATCCTCGCTTACCCCAAGCACATCCATCAATCTAACCACCACCATTTCAAACAACACAAACATTGCACCTTCATATAAACTACCCATCGGTAAACTCACTTCACCTTCCTTACTCTCACCTTCATCATCTGCCATAGTCTGCGCATCCAAATGAACTACAGCGTCTGCAGTTACCTTGACGTTGTCAGGCCTGGCTGTGAGCAGAACCACACGGGCTCCACTTCCCTTGGCTACTCGGGCGATGGCATCGACGGTGGATAAGGAGCCGGGACCGGCGGAGGAGATGAGGAGGTTGCCAGCGGAGATAGGCGGAGTGGTGATGTCACCTATTAAGTGGCTGGATAGGCCCAGGTGGTAGAGGCGCATGCAGAACGCGCGCAGCATCAGGCCTTCGCGGCCGACGCCGTGGAGAAAGATTCGGTTGGATGACTTGGCGTTGGCGACGGAGGAGATTTCGGCGGTTAGTGTTTCAAGTGGAGAGGATGAAGTGAAGACTGATTGGATTTGTCTGCAGATTTGGGCGGCCATCGTTGAAGCAGGGTCGTCTGAGGAACTAAAGCGGTTACCCATTATATTACTCAATCCTCGTCAAAGTTTCTGATGGAATGTGGTACGAAAAGTATGAGATTTTTGATTTATTGGCCGAAAACCGACCAGGGATTTGAGATATTTCTGTGTTCTTTTGTTTGGGTGTGATAATTGAGGCGGGGGAATAATTTAGACACAAGCGTCTAATCCAGTTTTTTGTTTGAGTGTGATAATTGCCTCTTTGGTAGGGCATAATGAAAAATATTAATAATGCGTCTTTGTTTTAAGTATTTTTTTTAACTAAATATTAATAATTAAAATTTCAAATCAATGTAAATATTGCAAAAAATATTATTCTCAGGGACAACAAATTTACTTTTTGGTCCGAAAGATATGTTTTAGTGTAAAAAAAAAACAATGATAGTTACGATCATCGTTCTGTGATTTACACTAAAAAAATGTCCTTTATCCTAAAAAGAAAACCGTTTGTCTTTGAAACTAAATTTTTCTTCAACTTTTTTTCCTTGTAAAATTAAAATATATATACACATCTTATACTACTATTGCTGAGTTAGATTTTAAGGGAGCAAAAGCCTCCATCCTATTTTAAGAAATGAAAAGTCACGTTTTCTGTTTTCCTGTTTTCCTAGGCATCTCTTCGCTTCTTCCATTTCTTCGAATCCCTAGATATTAACATCCTCATTCCTCCACACTCTCATTCGTTCTCCGTTTTCAACCTACAGCCTAAACTCTTTTTTCTATAACATAAATCACAGTTACTCCTCAATTTTTTTGCCACGGGCATAACCAAAATCTCCACCATCCAAATTTATTTTCTTGGGCAAAAGCATGTATCAGCCTTCGCAATTCTACCCACTAGAGAGAGATTGGCTTTTGTTGTTGACATCGGATACCGCTACCTAAAATTAACTTCTAGATCATAAACCTGATAATTGATGATAAAAGTGATCTCGCTTAAGCTACAATATGTTTGATATTTCTTACATAATATTGATTATAGTTCTGTTATTTATATTGTTGTATTCAAATCTGAGATTAGACCTCATTATTCCTCTTCCATCTCCATTGGTTAGGTTTATTTTATAATGGTTTTGGTTATTTAACTATTGCGGATAATTAAAAAGTTTTAATTTACTGATTTGGAATTATAAAGTTTGAAATTTGCAATTGAATGGACTATGATGCATTTGTTACCTCAAATTTATTAGAACAGACTTGAAATGAGATGATAATACAATTTAGTGTTTGGTATGTTTTAGGGTTTATTTTTTGCTTACTTTGATCTTGGTTTAGTGAATAATCCGTAGCCTTGGTTATTCATTGATTATAACATTCAAACTACACGAATTTCAGTATAACATAAATTTACGTTCATGTTAAAGTTTAAGGAAGTTTTTTAATATCTTTTTTTGGATCACACGTTGATTATTAGAAAGGATCTGTCTAACTCATATTCCTCTTAGTTTAATTATTTGGTACTCACTTCAATATAATAAATAATTCTTCCCTTATAAATAAATCACCTTTTGTATTATATTTATTATAATATCATATTTTTTTAATATTCAATATTTATAATATAAAATGAATGTTTCAGATAATACATTTTTTTTAATTTTGTGCTACAAAATGAATTTCAATAACTATTCTTTTGAAACATTCATTTGTTTAACTAAGATGACTCTTATTTAATTTGGTTATATTATTTGTTATTTATAGTCAATATCTGTTAGGCAAGTACTATTAAAACAAAGCATGAAATGTGGATAGAAGTGTTTCTCACTTGCCTTAAAGGTCTTTTCTTCAATGTGTTAAAAAAAATGTTCATTCCCTTGGAGCTAAAAAACCTAATTTTTAGGTTGTACATTTTATATCTTTTATTGTTTGCTTTTTTTCAATTTTTTTTCTTCACAAAATGAGTTTTAGCAACTATTTTTACAAAAATCCTTTTATTTAATTTGCTGGATAAATACTTTTTTTTTTGCTACGTTATGTTATTAGCTATAATAAACATTTATTTCTATTGAAATTGAGTTTGAAAGCTGAAGGAAAATGTTTTAAAATTACTTAAAGGTCTTTTGCTTCATTGTGTTAGGAAAATATAATGTGGAAATTTTGATTTGTTTTGATATTTTGGAATTTTTAACTTCATTTATTTTATGGAACTTACAACTGTATGGTTGGAACAAAATTTGGTATTATGAAATTCTAGTGCTTTCCCGTTTTTGGGTTGTTACCACTAAATTTAACCCATGACGTGCCTATGTTCTTGGCGCTACCCTGCATGATATATGTATCGGTAACTTTGTTTATGGATATATTTCTGGCAATGTGAATGCCAAGAACACCCGCGAGTGAGATTTTTATATACATACGTTTGTCTATCGCTTTTGAATTTGGAATTGTTATGCATTGAAGATGATAATCACTTTCCATTTTGTTTGTGGTAAATTTCAACTGCAAGCATTTTTCATATGTGGGTAGTAGATTAATGCTATCATTTTCTTATGGTGTATTTATTAATTTCTTTACATTTTAATAACCTGTAGATACCGTTTACTACGATTTTTAATCTTAAGCATCAAGTTTAACAACTACAGAACTTGAAGAGGTACAACCATATTCATAAAATTGGACTTTTATTTACTTTTTTACTTGATTTGTGTTATCATGTACTTAGTTCATTAGTTAATTTCTTACGTTGGTTCAGTTTGGTAATATGAATTATGAAAGAAATAAGCTTTTATATGCATAAGAACACATTTTCCTATTTCAAATGAACTAGCAAATAGCTTATTAAGTGAACACAATACAACCTTCTACGCATGCTGTGTTGATATACAAGTAATTTAATTATACTATTTGATTTTTTTTTCATATTTCTTAAGAAATATAACGCCAACAATTAGTCGTGTGACAATTTGCCTTCCCTACCTTTCTAGAATGTAAGATTACCCATTTTACACTCTTATTTATTTATACATTTGCAACCAACCAATAACGAATGATCTAGATCCATTATACCAGGAGCTCCATCTTTTTTTTTACATTTTTTAAGTATGTTACGATTTTGCCCCTATATTTGTAAACATATATTTTAATGCTCAATGCTAGCATACTCAACTTTTCTAATATCAAATCAGTTCACTGGACCAAATCATGTGTGTGTACATGTGAAGTTGTTCACTTCTACTGCAACTTCTTTGTAACTTTGTATTTATTTAGAATATGATATTAGATACTGTGTTGAAAAATTATAGTTGATGTCACTATTGTAACGAGTGTTCATGTAACTTTCTTTTACGTGAAAATAAAATTTCAATCAAAGTATAGAATGTAATTTTTTTTATATCGATCCATTATGTTTGCATGCTGTTAAAAAAACATGTAACGCTAAGAATCAAATTACTACACTGATTTAAATAATAGATATATACACACACATGTTGATGTGGGTGCGTTTTATCCAGAATTTAGCATTATGGGCATATGTGTTTGGGCATGCATATGAGTCGATATTTTAATTAGCATAATGTCTTACCCATATATTTGAATGGTTTAACTGAAGCTAAATCATTTTCTACTAAATGTGATGCAAAGTCCATGGGTGCGGCGTGGGGGAAAGAAGGCTTGGGTTCTGGTAAAAAGATGTAGGTTCGATTCTACCAAGCGCTTCCCTATCCTATATAAATTTATTCAGAGGTATCGAGGTTTGGATCAGCGGACGATTTTACTATACCCTCTTCAGGAGTTTACCGGCCCGTAGGGTTCTCTTAGGTTTTCAAATGAATAAATAAATAAATAAATAAATGCAATGCAAAACATTTAGTTTGTAAAATGATTGGGATCAACACATTACACGAAATTTTAAGTAGATGAAAGGTAGATTTTTTTGGTTTAAGTTGTGCAACTCAGGTTTTCCACCAAAGTATGTGGTTGTTCAAATTTCTAATTGCTCGCAATTTTTTACTTAATAAGTTCATTATACCCATCCATAACAAAAAATTAATGAATTATAAAAGAATTATCTATGTTCTCAACTTATTTTGCAAACTCGCATTTTGGTTTAAAATCAATAAAAGTTGTTAGTCATTTGATCAACTATACACTTCGATGCTAACAGAATTTTATAACTTGGATATTAAACAACAACAAACATATTATACCTTAATTCAAGTGCTGTGTGTATTTGTTAGTTAACTATAGTAAATATATTTGAATATTTATGACTATGTATAGTTACGGAGGTTTGAGAATCTTTATTTGCAATGTGTTTTAAGATTTTTTTTTGTGGAAGCTAAGATTATTCTATTCAGTTAGTCATACGATGCGAACTGAAATATGTATAAATTCTAATATTTGCAAAGAATATGCAACATAGCGTATGATTCTACTTTATTTCCCTTGGGACTTTATTTCATAACTAAGCAGAACTTAAAACTGTGCAACTTTTTTTACTACTTCTTTATTCAGACCTTCATTTACTTCACAAGTCACTGATTAAGTGATATAGTGCATTGTTACCAGGACATCCCTTTGCACGACCTTAGTTTGGTTTTACTTCTTAGGTTTTTACATGACTAGGCTATACAATATTTAATCCAGCCACCAATTAATACTGATTATGCAATCACTGATTCATTGGTTGGGTCGAAAGAGGGTTAGTACCTACAAAGATTTGTAGCGACTACTTAAATAAGAAGAAATACTTATTTTCCATTTCAAAAACCAACGTACAAATATTAATTTTATTTGAGTGTGTTGGTTTATTGTAGGTGTGCTATAAAAGGTCCACTCTTGGAGAATAATCCTAGGTTGATCAAGCAACCTTCACTACATGATAAGCTGATGAGTTTATATGGTTTGAAAACTATCCAAAAGCAAGAATATTGCGTTCCCGTAAATGCTTCATTCAACCTATATTGTAGTGGCATAATATTTTTTATCTTAACTGAAGCATATTTAATTTAATTTCAACTGGGTATATTTTTAGTGTTTATGCTTGAGTTGAGTATGTACACTTCCATATATCTCACATTACTTTAATTGATATCTCAAATTATTTTTCAGTTGACATCATCAAAGTCTGAACAAGTGGTTACCCATACTTGTTGGATAAATTTTGATTGATAACTTGCTTATTCATTTAATATGCTTCATTAATAAAGTTTCATTATTAAAATTTACCTTAGGTAAGTCGTGTTCCTATAACATACAAAGTATAAATATAGTTACAGATTTATAGATTCAGAACATAGTAGGTGAAGATTGTCTTATGAATTAATCTCAATGCGTATAAAGGAACCGTTCTTTACATAAAATAGAGAGCTGCTTCAAACCTATAATCCAGTACTTTAAAATATTTAGTGGGTCACTTTCAATCCATACCTTACGTAGACAGCATTCAACCTAATTTATTTAACAAACTATTCTTTTGATATTTTATATTTCATATGCTATTACCCTAAGGTAATTAATGATTTGTTATATGTTTGCTATGATTATTCTAAACAATAAGCCCGTCAAATTGAATTGTTTCTAAATGCGTTTACTTAATATTTTAAATATGAAATTATTTCGGTAAAAAATTAAACTAAAGTCTGGCATGATTATGGGCAGAATAAGGACGATCATCAAAATAATAATGCTAGTGCATTTTAAGTTTCATAAAGAGTGCCGAAGAAGTTTATGAGGTAAAACAATGTATAAATAGTTTATTATATTAGCATTTTTTCCTTGATGGAAACTAACACATAACTCATTTTACATATGTGTCATTGGTGCTGGAAATGATAGCGGATGCTTTACTATTTGGATATGTTCTTTCGTGGTGATAAACAGTAGCGTTGTTTAACCATTTCTTGCATAAGTTATGTATTATAATTATTACCTGCTATCGTTAACATTTGTCAGATAAGAACTTATTTATAAAACTCCTCTGGAAAGGATAGAGATTTTTATTAGATAATAAAACATATTGGAAACTATGTACTGTAAAACGCTTAATATTTACTATTTTGTTCACACTCAATAAGTGTTTAACATAATACGTTAAATAATGATATTTCTATGGTATTTTGGGTTACATCAATCTAATACAAACATTATGTTTAACACTTCTCCTAATGAGCATGCGCAATAACAAACTAATTTCTTTTATGGTTTTATCACTATAAATAATCTTTTAACACATCGAGGACCTCCTTATTTGCATCATAGATAAATTTGAATTTGTATGTTATAATGTCTTATGTTAAGTATGTTTTTTTTGAAATGGTACTTTATATACAACATGTCACTAGAAAAAAATATCACATGTCAAAAACATTCGAATCACGCTACGTAAGTTTCAAACTTGTGAGCTCTCGCACCAAAGCCGAATGACTTAACCACTAGGACAATGGCGCTGGTCAAAGTATGTTAATAATGTCAGTATGCAAAATAATCAACTATTCATTCCCCCTTTCTTTTGATTTAATACCATATTTCTTCAGTGAGTTTTGAAATGTTAATCAGTTTACCTTATTTGAGAAATCGTCACTAAAAGACTTGGGTTAAAATGAAAGCATTTTTTTCTTTCCTTAAAAAATGTGGTTATATTTACAATTAGACCAGAGTGGAGAAATTCATATCCTATGCAATAGTTTGTACGGTCCTCTTAGAGTAGATTACACAGAATTAATAAAGTAAATTTGGAATTGTAAATCATAAATATAATTTTATTTATACATGTTTTGAATCATGCACGGGCCTTCACATTAACTTAGGATGCATTCATAATAAATGTTTACTCCATTATCGCATTAGGGATAACCATTGGATTTGGACTATTGAAGTGGCATAGAAAATTGATCCCATTGGCGTTCCACTGGCAAAATATCACCGCTTTTCCTCATTATTAACAATTATTTCCCCTTCTCATACCCCTTTTTAAAATAAAAAACCACATCCCATTTCCTTAACTTACCTTTTCATGCTACCCTTTTTGAAGAACCCCTTTCTCTTAATAAAAAATACACCCTTGGCCTGTTATGCTGTGAAATTCTCAAAATCTCGATGTTCATGGTATATTTCAGAATATAGATCAAGAATCCAGAAAATATAACTTATAATCTCTTTATATATTACAGCAAAAAAAGATGACTAATTCAATTAATTCTTAATTAGGGAAGCATGGATTACATATTTCACCTTCAATTGCATCCTTTTTGTTTTACTTCATTTATCAAAATTTTAGGAGCTATTACATTAACATATAAACTTTCAGTGGTAATAATAGAATTCATCACCAATCCTCTTATATATTTATCTAAGTTGTTAAGAATAATGATACTCTTTTATTAAAAAAAATTTATCTCTCTTATACTATCCACGATTTACACAAGTCGATTGCATATTTCCATATAATAATTTAATCTCCAACGAATCACCATATAATGACTAATTTAATGGTTTATTTGAAAGTTCAATTTCCATGTCTCCGCGAGTTATAGTGTTTTCTATCTAAAAATTCGGTTTCAATGGGTCTACCCATATGGGAATTTGGTTTCCATTTAATCTTTCAGTAACGGTTGTTAATGTATGCAAGTACAATATTTCATCATTGGTTTTTTTGTGAAAAAGACTATATCATTTTTCTTATCATCGATCAGCATTGTCGTTGCTTAAAATTTGTTTATGCACTTGTGTTATAAACTTAAAAAATCCACCTTAAAACTTACCGTGTGTCGTCAAAAATGTACTAATAGCTAAGTATTTATACTACATGCTTGACAACTAAAACAAAATCTCATATGGTAAAAAGTTTACGAATCAAGATGTGACATAATAGAACCATTTCTATAGCATAACTAGGAGGTTATATTGTGTTTTAAAATGCAAAAGCCTACGTTAAGCTTTTTGGGTTTGTGAGGCGAGTGTAAGCCTTTGAAGCATAAGCTTCTCGGGTAACAAAAATGCAACACATATAATGAAATTTGACATAGAATAGGATTAAATGTCAAATATTAAATAAGAAGGTAAAGCATTTGAAGCAATTAAAAAAACGAAACCACCCATAAGCATCTAAATTTAAATCAAATTAAAAAAAATAACCATCCATAAGTATTTAAAAGATAAATCCACATAAATGCAAAAGATAAAATGATATCTTTGTAACTGATTTAGGTTCTTGAAATGATTTCGATTTCAGGTTTTGTAATTGTATTAGTATTTAATTTTTTCATTATGTAATTACCAGCTTGCTTAATGATTTTCTTTCTTTGCTAGTGATTGAACTATTTTTTACTAGAATAAGGTGGGAGATATGATTGTAATGACCCGAATTTTGAGTAACATTATTCATCGATTAAATTACATAAAATAATGTTAATAGTTAAGGGACCGAGATTTGTTAATTAATAAGAGGTTGTGCCTCAATGAATGTATAAGTAAAAAATAATTGAAAATAAGAAAGTAGGAGGAATACAGTAAGGGTAAACTGGGAACATGTTTCATTCTAATACCCTAAACCCTTCCATTCTCCATTCCTTATTCATTTTAACATTCACAAAAAAAATTAGAACCCCTAAGAGCTCGACTGACCACCACTAAGGAGATTCAAGAAGAAGAAAAGCTAGAATTCAAGTAGAAATCTTAAGCACATCAATCAAATGGCAAGTCTCTACTTTCCTAACACCAAGCCAAGGTGAATAATTAATTTACATCTCACTTTTGACTATGATTTCATTTTTATGATTATGGCCAAATTATTTTACAAGTAACATGTTATGTGTCATTTTCTGGCTTTTTATAACAAGAAAGCACCTGAACTATGAAGGGATTAATATTTTGTAAACAAAAGAATCATATACAGGGCAATGCATACCTTCTTTCCAAATTAAGATGACCTTGAAAATAGAGAAATGAAGACACCCACATCAATTTGAAGGTGATATAAACATTTGACACTTGGGCATTTAGTTGAATATGTACTTTTAGCTATCTTAGTTAGGATTAAGATATTGTTATGTTAGGCTTCATTATTTTTGATGGACTCAAAATCTAGCTATCCAATACACTACTCAGCAAATGTGGCTAACATTGTTTCTAAGTTTTGGCAGAAAGCGAAGGTTACCAAATTTTATGCAGGATACATTTGTAGCCTTAATTCAGCTCTTGGTCAAAGAACAAAGAACTAATGTTCACTTTGACTTTGGTTACTCTTAAATTAATCTGTAATGTAACATACTAGGCACTCTTGTACTGTTTGAATCTTTGAATTCATATAATTGATTAACTAACGAAAATATTTCATTTCATCTATATAATGCTTGATTTATAAATCAATTTTTCATCAAAATTGACTGAGGTATTATTTGTGAGTATATTATCTATATGAGATACCATGCTTGATTACTTTTTTTACTTTCTTGGGTTAAATGTAATCTTTTTCATGGTAAATATTAATTTTGTTTAGATGATTTTTAGATGCGATCACTGCACTAACCACGTGTTCTTAGCAATGAATGTTATGTGCTACTAGTTAGAAAAAGAAATTTTAAACATGCAATTTTTGGTTAGTAAAAAAACACTAAATGATTTTGTTCTTATACTATTTATTGGAAAAAATATTTTATAATGTTTCTTTATTAATAGTTTTACAAAAAATGAAAACTAACAATTTACAAATGAACTACAAAATTATAAGATTAAAGTTTTAGAAAACCATATAAATCATAAATCTAAAGTTTGAAAATCCATTTTTCGTTTCCTGTATTTATCAAGTTTCAAAATCTCAATATTCTAGAAAATTCAAACTTTAGAAAAATAAATCAAAAACAAGGGTCGATAAATTCATCTTAATTGCATCATTTTTTTAAAGCTACAAATTAGAGTATTTATTTAGCAGAACTTTTTAAAATAAAAAGGTTAGCTATATTATATATCTAAGTCACTAAGGAAAAATCGATTTTGTTATTTTTCCCCTTAACAAATACGTTAATGGTGCCCCTAATCTAATTTGTTTTTCCGTCTAACAATTCCTAACTTTATAATTGCATCCGTGTGCATAGTACATGTTCGCACTAGTTAGAAAAGAAACTAGTACACGAAATTTAAAAAGATACAAGAACAAATGACGTAAAATATAAAATTATAAGGATTATGACCAGATTATATATCAAATATTACTGGTACCGAATGTGGCGTCTTGTATGTTCATGCTCAACCCTTAAGCAATTTCACGCAGTTTCATTGTCCAAAACAACGAGCAATACTTTTGTCTCTTTTTTCATTAAAACTGTTAATACCTTGTCAACTTCGATTTGTCCAATCGACTTCACAAGATTGAAAAGAGTAATATATGATAAGACGATATGGTAGCATATGTAATGTTTTGTTTTGCCCATTGTATTTGAAATTGCAGTAGTGGCTAGGCTTTCCATTTATAAACGAGATTTCTTTATTAAACACTTATATATCACATCAATAAGATTACTTAGCATATTTAAGGTCTCTTATAACGTCTTCTATGATTAAGAATTTTAATACCAGAAGATAAGTCGACAATTCACCACCTTAAGCATAGGTTATATGGTAGGAAACAACTAGATAGGTTATGCCTGCACATCTTCGAGATTATTGTACATGGTATCATATGCCTAAGTTTTTTCAATAGATGGTTTGATAATATAGAAAATCAAGGAAGATTGATGTGATTCTTCATTTGGTGTAGCGGGGGAGAGGATTTTTATGAATCCAATTGCATGTGAACCGTAATATATAATTGGTAGTAAATTTGCATTCTTTATCGACCCATTCCTATATTTCGACATAACAACTTTGCTAAATTGTTTGACGTGATCGTCACACTATTCCTCGATATCAGACACATTTTCCTTCGCATGATCCCACATTTCCCCAGTTTTATTGCAAAAACTTTGTGAAACCATCAACAGTTTTATGAATACATTGTACTTGTGTCGAACATGCTCATTAGTCACTTTTGCTTCACTAAAATACTTCTTCAAGGCATTATTAAGCGCCATAGATGTTTTTTATGCACTCTTTATTATATCTAATGGTAACATATACATATGTTATGCATTGTAGGAAGTGTGAAGTGACAATGCAAGACAAATTTTTTGAACTTTTGCGTTGTTTTTGCATTATTTTTGAAAAGGGGAAGAGAGTGAGATTGGTGTGTAAGAAGTGTTAATAGAGAAATGATTTTATACTAGAGAGTGGGGAGATAGCCATTGAAAGGGGATTGGACTACCGAAGCTCAACGTTGAAGCTCGATTCGTCGAAAGCATTGAACTTTAATGATTCAATTCCCTCATTTGGAAAGAACTAGGCAGAGCGGTGCTCTGCCCCATTGTTAATTTCTAATGCATTCGATACATCACAAATTTTAAAGGGCAGAGAAATTATGATGTCCGACCTACACTTTTGGTGCCCAAATACACATATGATACCAAAAATAGCACACTATATTGGTACCCAGCTGATGTAGGAAAGCATTCATGGGTAAAAAAATATAAATCATAGAAGAATCTATAGAACATCTCACAGCGCATAAACAAAATATAGCAAAAGCAGTCATGTCAAATAGACGAGATGGTAATATAATCAAATGAACCAGAATAAAACATCATCATCAGAGTACAGTAGGTTTGTAAGATTATATATTAGACAGCGTAATAGTATATTTTATACATCCAAATCAAATAATACTGCATACCGGAATATAAGTGATAGCGGGTCCAAACATAAATCTGGGAAAAGCATAGCCTCATGCCCGTCCTTCGTACATGTAACACCCCATCTTTATACCCATATTACCAAAGAGTATTATAGAGTAATATCGTATAATAATACAAAGAATGATGCTTGTTAGGAGTGATCGCGCATGAATATTCGTTTGAGTTAACATCGGTACATATTCTCACCTTATATAGTACACAAATATATGTACTCGATATCAACATAAAACAATAAACATGTTGGTTTACTGAGGATAGAACAATGCACAATATATCTAGTAAACATATAATAAAAGACATAGTGAAGAAAATATAATATCATAATATCACAAAGTAGGTCTACAAAGTGATGTATCCAATCAATTAAAAAAAATACATCAATACAAGTCAAATACAATACACAAATCAAGACTCATCATATATATACACACACACATATATACACACATACATGCAGACAACAAAAAACACACACACACATATATATATATATATATATATATATATATATATATATATATATTAAACCTTCAAAATAAATATAGTCTATAGGTATCTCCTCAGAAAGCTCAACATCCAAAAATCAATGTCTATATACATACAAAATTTTGGACTGGTCTAAGTATTATATAAATAATAAACGAGCCGACTATGTTCAGATACAAATATGAGTATAGAAACAATATAACATGTGGGGTAACTAGTATACTACATGGTGAGAATATCCAACTGGTGGTAAAGTTGCAATGATGTACATATATAATAGTGTGTGTGGAGCATATTTAAATAAGATGCTTTCTCTTTCAAAAAGGTCACACAACACAAGAATAACCCAATGCCTCATTGTTCTTGCATAATATTCTAACACCCATGTAATGTCGCTAATTTCACGGTGACACACACGCACAATCTATTCCTTTATTAATCACACGTTTAAGAAGGCACTATGTAAATTCTAAGTATCGATCAATTTAGTTGCTATGTTCATCATAGGTTACACACTAATCTATTACCAGAAGCTAAGTTCCTCGCTTGAGGTATTCACTACCTCTACTTAGAAATATGAGCATCCTTACATGGTTTATTTATTACAAAAAAATCCTCATTTCGTTGGCAATCCTTGCTTCCATTATCCTCATAAAAATTTGTGAATACCTCAATGTTGTGCCCTAGAAGAAGACTGTTTGGCTAGTGACAACAGGGCCAGATTATAATGACTCGGGGCGCTACCCCGATGTCGGTCAACTAGGATGGATGACCAACACATCTTGTATCTAACATAATAGTCATCGTATTTTAATTTTATTCACATAATCCTTATTTATGATAAACTCCTCTGGTTACTGCACCCGTCCAAATACCGAGTATAAGTGAGCAAAATATTTAATGAATCGTAATAAAATAACATAACAAATTTTAAAACCTGGGCATGATCCTAAAACCATTTAACTAGTCGATTATTAATTTATATGAGTATTTATTATAAAATACACTTAATACAACATACAATATTAAATAATGAGTCAAAATAATGATCAAAAAAATAACATTGAATGTCTCATACCACTCGGTATTACTGATCCATTTATTTAAAATTCTCATTATATAGAACTACACTTTTACATCTTGATATTAATATTAAGTTCTCCCAAAATCCCGCTTAATTCCGTAGGTTCATATTTGAAAACCACTTATTTGATTTCAGAAAAATCTTTGTTCGAAACCATCAATAAATTTCATAACCACTAAAATCTTTTTATTTCTAAATTCTACTTTAATACTATGAATACTATAATGAAAATTTTAATTTCCAAATACCTTTAAAAACACTAAATTAGAAGTACATTGTTCCATTCTATATTTTTTTCTAAATCAAAATATCTAATTTCAAAATCAGTATTTAAAATCCTTATTTATTTTCAATCCTTTTTTCACTCCTTCGGAAAACAATTATCAAACTGGGACTTTCTTTAAAAAATCTTTTGAACATTGTATATTAAAATTTTAAATTATAAAATTTAATTTCAAAAACAATATTCATATTTCCTTATTTGCATCCTAATCCTTTTTAAACTGCTTTGAAATAATTAATTATCAAACTATAATTCACTTTTTATAAAATCTCCTAACTATTTAAAACTAGTATATGTGTGTATGTGTGTATAATTCACTTGTATAATCGAATTCTTAAATTTCCCTTTCCAAGATAATTTAGCTTAAACACTTTTGTAAACATTTCCAAAATATATAAATCAATTTCTCCATATTTAAGATAGTCGAATATAAAATATATTACTTCCAAAAGTTACACTTAATTATATGTATGACAAGCTTTCATTAATAATATTTTCCATACAATAAGTAATTTACATTCAAAATTATTATTATTGCAATATTATTTTACAAAATTTCACGTTTATTTAGTTCCTATAAAATAAATTCATCACTTTTGGAATATAAGTTTTAAACCTTTTTAAAAATCCTTTTAAATATCATTTTATTTTATTGTATTATAATCGTAAATCATAAATAAACTTAATATAAACTTATAAATCTATTTACAAAACACAAATATACCGATTCAAAATTTCAAAATTAATTTTTTTTCGAAATTTCATAAAATCATTGACCTGTAAATATACATCATTTCTTTTTATATAGCAGAAAATAATTTATTATATTTTCAATTAAATACCAAATTTAAATTATACTAGTTTTGTGATGACTCACCTTTCTGACCGTTGGGAATGACACTTAATACATCCACGATATTCGTGTGTCATTGCCCAAACATCCGAAAGATGAGTTGTCATGGGGTAAAATAATTGAAAAGAACAAAAAATCTCAGAATAGAACCGTTAATTATAATATAACAATATATAGTACATAAGCTTACTCATTAACATCGAGTTATTAGTGTTACAATAAAGTACTACCATCAGCCTAGGCTGTTATACACCCTGCCTTTAGACTTGGTGGTACAAAATACACATACATGCATAAACAAAATAGCGGAAATAGATAGCTAGATAGATAAGGAGCCTCATACTCTTCCATCATCTTAAAGAGAGCCCAAAAAAACCCGTTTCTCTCGGATTACTCAAATATAACTGAGCACCCGAGAGTTTAGACAAAGCAAAGAACCCGGGTCAGACTTAGTCTGACATGAGTAAACTCTAAACAAAGATTGAAAATAAACAACAATATGTGAGACCACACCGTTAAATGCGGAACGGGTTTCCCATCATAAGAAGAACATCCAACCATAAGTAATGAGTGCAATTAATTAAACATCACGAAGTGCGCATGACACTTTCCAATGTAATTAAGAAAAAAATAAATTCAAGGGTTTGGATCGAAAACAAGGAAAGGGAAATTTTTTGACAACGACTAGGTGGATGCGCCCCCCGCCAAAAGTATATGTAACGATCCGCTTTTCTTACTACCAAAGATGACACTTAATACATCCTCGATATTCGTGTGTCGATCATTTAGTTGCCCGAAAGACAGGTCATTAGGGGTGAAAGAAAGAAATGATAGAAGAGAAGAAAGTAAACAACATAGAATCTCACAACACAATGGAACAATATGTATTACTCAACATAATATATTACAAAGTCATTTCAAAAATGTTACATCGGAGTCATACTAATACAATTCTAACCTAGGACTGTTATAACAGTATGTCCCTATGATACAATATACATATAATACATCGGAAGATAAAGTAAAAACTAGCTATCGATGAAGCCACCTGCCCCATGCTCCTCCAAAATGAATTTATGGAAAAACTTGAACTACTTGGCTGCCCATTCAAATTTGAGCATCCAAGAGTTTAGAAAAAGAAAAGACACCTGGGTCAGACATGGGTCTGTTGTGAGTAAAGCATAAGCCTTTAACTTTATAAGACCCTTTAAATCAAAGGCATCTCATCAGACCACGCCGCTCATAAATATAGATGGGTTTTACCTTATGATAACCAAACATTTGTATATAAAAATCCAGTGACATTGGTTTCAAATAAATATAAAAATAGTTGAAATTGTTACCATATTAAATTTCAACATACTAGGCTCTAAAATAAAAAACGCAAAGGAATGTATTGGAGGTTGGATTCCATACTATGGAAAGGTAAGGGACAACCTTCCGATGGTACACCCTAGAAAATGCACTGGAGTTTGATAAGAACTTCTTTTACCCCTGATACTCAGAGCCGACTGCCCCTTTAACATGGTGCACCTGATTACCTCATCCTTTTTTAACACCGCGGCCTTAAAATACTAAGGTATTTGCACACAAAACAACACGAATATGGACAGTCTAGAATGGGATGGTAGTTCCTAATGGTAGTTGACCACATCCTCTATTATATACCCCTTTTTTACCATTTCCCGGTTTGTGAGGCTCGTGAGGTCACGTCTTTACTTTCTTGCTGTTAGCAGACCATCTTGGAATGATAACACTACCCTCTAGGTAGAGATACAATGCCAGCATTCATCCATGCAAATTGTTCCGGGATTGAAAAAACATTCCACATTACCATCTTCCATTTTGTAATCACCCTCAGGAAGAATAGTATAACTCTATATCATATTCCAATATGATTTAATATCGTTCGTTATTAATTTGGAGTGGTTCGAATAAATTCGAAGACCGGTTTCTCCAAAACTAAGCGATAATTTCTAGCTAACTCAATTTTGGTTCTTTTGGAAGTGTGCACTAAGCAATCGAGTCCTCATCGGGAAACTCAAATATACCCAACATACCTCCCGAGTCAAAAGAGGTCCAGATTTGATAGTCGGTTATACAACTATCAAATAAACAAAGGACAACCAATCCCATTGAGATTTATTTTTCCATAGCAACCACTAAACCCCATAAAAAAATATTTATTTAATAAATCTCTTCCAAAAACATTTGTCTAAAATTCATATACTTATCTCTTTGACATAAGTATATTCACAAAACATTTGCGAACAACTTCTTACTTCCAAAACATGTTAAAAAAGGTTAAATAAATATTGTTTAAATTGGCGGAAAGGATAACTATAAACACTACCCCATCAGTGTTTAGTGTGGAACAGATGTTCCATACCATCATTTTTAAAAGGTCAATTTAAAGAAACACAGATCTCAAAATCCTTTTATATTCCTTTCAGTAAATCCTTTTTAAACAAATCTACTTCATTCATGAAATCTCTTTATATTTTGAAGTCAAAACCATTTCAACATAATTTCCAAAACATCCAAATTCATTTATAAAGCCCCTTTATAAATATCCAAAACCATTTATATAAATTTCTTTATAAATATCCAACATTTTTATATAAATTTCTTATAAATATCCAAACCTTTTTACAAACTCCCTTTTTGAATATCCAAATCTATTTCTAAAACTTCTTTTATAAATAGGCTAAAATTGTTTATAAAACATTTTTATAAACCTTTCTTGTTTAAATAACTTCCTAAATAACTTTAATCAAATTAGCATTCTTTAATAAGCAAATCCATTTTATAAATCTTCTTTGTTTATGAATTCTTCTTTGCTTAAAACTCAAATCCATTTACCTAAAACATCCTATAAATCCCCAATTTTTTTTTATAAAACTCCTTTTAAAGACTTCTTTCTATAATATTAAAAATCATTTCCATTAGTTAAAAAACTCTTTAATAGAACTATTTTCCAACTCATCCTTTAAATATCTTACTTAAAATGTAATAATTTTGAAACCATTTCAAAAAGAAAATGAAATATTTATCCTTAAAAATCAAACGGAGGCTTAACGACCACAATGATGCTTTTAATTTGATTTTATTTACCCAGCTTAACATGTTATCATATAACAACAGATATATAAGGGATCAACATATAACAATCAATCAGCTTAAGTAAATGTCCATGTTAATTTTAATAGCAGAATGATGTTTAGTTCTGCTAATAGATGTCATTTAGCTTTCCTGATCATATGGGGTTACTTAAAGGTAAGTGACGTAGAAATTCCTTGATTTAAAACAAATTTGAAAAGAATAGTTTGAAACAATACTGATTACTTAAACGCAAAGAGATTTTAAAATTAATTAAAAGCATTATAAATAAGAATCAAATCCTTCTTAAATTATAATTAAACTCTAATCAAAAGTAATTAAACCTTATTAAAATATTATTAACTTTAATCAAAGATTAATCAAGTAAAATCCTCTTCTAAAATAATAATTAATTATTAATTATCTTAAACAAATAATTAAA
The DNA here is from genome assembly GCA_030765085.1 of Allium cepa. Lineage (NCBI taxonomy): Eukaryota > Viridiplantae > Streptophyta > Magnoliopsida > Asparagales > Amaryllidaceae > Allium > Allium cepa. The sequence continues at coordinate 270,415,862 of CM060928.1, forward strand.
TGATAATTATTAATCCTTAATTAATAATTAAATAATAATTAACTTTAATTAAGTAACAAGTCATGATTAACATAATTGATTAACATTTAAGTTTAAAAACCATTATTACAAATGATTAAGTACTAATTACCTTTATTAATTAAATAATTAATCATTAGAAAAATAAATAATTAAAAAAAGAATAGTTATTCTCTAATTACTATGACAAAAGTTATAAAACTTTTTCTAAAATGATTGTAAGTTAAAAAAAATGTTTAGGTTAGAAAAATGTTAGATTTTCCGAACAGCGTGTATAGTAACTATCGTCATACGGCCCGTAATTTCAAAACTTAGTTTTAAGCAAATTAACTTCAAAACTTTATTTTTACACTTTAAAACTTAGAACAAATTTAGAAAACAAGTGTCGGATTTGGAAATAGTTTGGTTTTTGCGAATTGCGCATATAGCGACTATATCTGTAAGACCCGTAATTTCAAAACTTAATTTTTTCCCTTTTCTAACTATCAAAACTTAACTTTTAACTCTTATCCCTTTTAAAACGTACAAGTATACTTTTGAAAAAAAAACAAAGATCAAAACTTTGTAAAATTCAACTTATAAAACCAATTTCAAAACTTTGGGAAAAGGATTTCAAATGCTTGCCTTTAGTTAGCAAGGCACGAACTTTTCATGTCATAAACAACATAACCTAATATCATCACAAACTACACTATCACATCACATGTACATGTTTATGATACACATACAACAAGGTCCAACTTGCAATCAAATATGATTAATCAACTTTTATAATCAACTATATTCCGGCTACTAAGCACATTCACATACAACCAAATCACATCCATTTCCACGTATATTCAAGTATAACCAAACCAAACTTCAGTGTTACACAACCAAACATTAATTCTACCAATAAACATATACATTTATAATGTAAATAATTTTGGTTTAAAAAGTGCTAACTTTACTCAACGTACTTATCTAATCAAACTAAATTTCCATCTAACTCGGCTACAACACTAGCAAACCGCCTTATCTCCGAGAGATGACCTAGTGTGGGCTTATATGGTGCAACATGGCTTGGCCAAGAGGAAAATTAGGCTCGGCCTGGGCTAGTATGGGGTCGGCCATGCATGGATTAGGTGGATGTGGGCTTGTTTTTGGTAGAGAAGAGCATATGAGGGAATGTAGTGAGTTTAGAAGTGAAGAAAGTCTATTTTTTCAAACTTTTAAGGTGGAATTAGTAGACATGGAAATTATGAAGACATGAAGAAGATGGAGATGAATATGGAATGGAGATGTAAAGTAAGAGAATGAATATATATGGTGGTATATATAGGCAAGGAGAAGAGGTAAATAACTAATTATTTTTTTATTAAATAATGTAAACATGTCACGTAACACCATACCTCTCCATCATCCCCTCTCCACACGTCCCCCCTTTCCATACCGTCACGTACTAACCTAGGTGATTTAGGTGATGTTTAGTTACTAACTTAAGTTATTATATATATATATATATATGCATAATTAGTCATATCATGAATGTATATGTATATATTATTAAGTATTCATGTATGTATTCATGCATATGCACCTATATGCATGTATATTATTTGAAAATTTGATCAAACCCTGGTTTATAAGTGTGTGCATGTTTGAAACAAATGTGCACAACATTTTCTGATAACTTTTCGGTACCGAAAAGTTGAAAAATCGAAAAACGATTTCCGTCCATATTTTCTATTTTAATTTGAACTATCTATATTAGTGTTATCATCATTATTAAATAATTAAAACAAGTTTATTTGCTAATAAAAATCCATATATCAATCATATAAAACATGTTAAAATCAAAGTGGCAAAATCCTAGGTTGTTACAATTCTATTTACCAAAATATGTTATTATTTAAAAGAGTTATATTGAAATTATAAAACCTATTATTTGAATATCTAATATTTATTAAATATTCGCAAATCAAGGCAATAAACTTCGGGGTCCTTACATTCTTTCCCCATTAAAAGAATTTCATCCCCGAAATTATACCATAACTCTAACTCCTAGAAACACTTAAACTGTTCATCAATCTGTATGACGTACATAGATCATTCATATGTAAAATCCGATTTGGTTATTCGCTCGAACAAATAACTTCACTTCTTAACTAGTAGCGCTTACCCAACTTCCTAGTGCGGACTTTGATCAGGCCATTTAAGTTAGAAACATCTGTTCTCCTTACATAGCCATAAACTACGATAGACAACCTTTGGTTCCATGTAAGAACTCTCATCAATGATCGCCGTCAAAAATCAAGTGATAAATCCTTATTCGGATTGGTGTAAAACACCTATAGTCATATACTCGAATCTAGGATCGAGAACTATGTGAAACGAAGAAATGATCTTCATACAACCTACGTACTAATTTAACGATTCTTACTACCTAACTACTTTCTACCCTTCCACCATGCTTCATAAGAATCAATTTTTAAATTTAATTAACTTGTATAATACTCTTCTACATCCTAAGAGTATATTCAAACATCTTATTTTTAATTTTTCTTTTTCTTAGACACTCTCATGGTAAAAATGTTTATTAGCCGGCTTAATAACATCAAATAATTCTTTACATCCTAGATGTTAAAATCAAAAGACATGGTTATAAATAAACAAAGTTTATTAATTCTCCTTGTTAACTTTAATCTAATTAAAACTTTATTTATTCTTCAAAATATTTTTTTTATTTTTGAAAACTTTTCCTTTTAAGGAATCCAAGAAAACAATACTCGGGTTTTATTTCAAAAACCCGTTGGAAACATACATATAGCCCAAGTAATTCCAAAACGATGTGAATGAACTGGGTGCTACCAAATCATATACCGCTTTATTAAGAAAGGAAATACCCAAGAAAAATGTTTACCATCCAAACATATCTCTTACCCATTCCAGTCATTTTCGAGACACTCTGACTAGTTAATAAAAATATTTCTTATTTTTCCAAATTTCTTATCGAAACAATATTATTTATAATCAAATCATCCACTTGCTTTGGATACATTTGGATTCGAGCTTGTCCCGATTGTACAGTGACAAAGAGAATAATTTACTAAGTGCGCCGTCATATCTGCCTAAGAAACATTCGATTGCCACTTAGAAGATTACTCTGATAATCACAAAACAGATCAAGACTTAGTTTTAAATTGTCCAAAGAAAACCTTACTCTCAAACTTCATTTTAAAATATCTATATCTTAAAATATCTTTAAGAAAGATTGCTACTATATTCCAAAATCATCTGGATTTATTAAAGCCACCGGGATTTAAAATTCTCGGAACCTTTTTATTTTTAAAACATATTTAATAGTTCTAATTTGCAAAATCATCTCTCTTAATTCATCTTGTAAAACTATATGAAGATTTTATTTAACAAACATCTTTATTAAAATTCAATTTTAACCCTACATATCGTCGAACACCTTATTGTCCAACTGTGAAACATGATTCACAAGGTGTTTGATTCAATGTTCCCACAAATTCTATCTACCCAACCACTATTGAATCTGATAATAGTCAATGCTCAAAACTGGACAAGCATGACTAGTTAAGCCCTATATGCTAATACTTTAAATGCTATTAACTCTTAACCCACTCTCCTTATAGATAACTACATAGATTTTGAAAATCATATTTTTTATATATAGAATTTATATTCCTTTGTAAAATTATTTCATTTACCAAATATAAAATAGTATTATGTCAATTTAATTTCAAGTGTTTAGAAAATTCCTATCGATAATATTGATCAAGCACATTGACCAAAATTCTTAAGCCATTCAATAGGTAAAACAACACAATATTAAATATTTTTATTCACTAAAAAATACACAGTCCTATATATATATATATATATATATATATATTACACTCAGACTCATTCTAGGGCACTGCTGACCCTATCTAAAATGAGTTTATCCCACCAAAGCTTAGGTGTTCGCTCAAGCTCGCTCTTATACCAAATATAACGATCCGCTTTTCTTACTACCAAGGACGACACTTAAAACATCCTTGGTATTCGTATGCCGATCGTTTAGTCGTCCGAAAATGGGTCATTATGGGTGAAAGAAAGAAAAGATAGAAGAGAAGAAACTAAACAACACAGAATCTCACAACACAGTGGAATAGTATATATTACTCAACATAATATATTACAAAGTCGTTTCAAAACTGTTACATCAGAGTGATACTAATTTAGTTCTACACTAGGAAATTTATTACAGTTTATCCCTACCCAACTGATACAATATACATATAATACAGTGCAAGACAAAGTAAAAAATCAACTATCAATGAAGCCACTTGCTCTAAGCTCCTCTAAAATGAATTTGTGGAAAACCTAAAACCATTTAAATTTGAGCACCCCAGAGTTTAGAAAAGAAAATAAACTCCGAATCAGACATGAGTCCGGTGTGAGCAAAGCATAAGTCTTTTAACTTTATAACAACCTTTTAAATCAAAGGCATCTCGTAAGACCACACAGTACATAAACATGGATGGATTTTTACCTTACGATAACCAAAACATTTATATATAAAAATTTAGTGCTATTATAATAATGTCTATGGCTTTAAATAAATATCAAAATAGCTGAAATTGTTACCATATTAAATTCTCGCATACTTGGCTCTAAAACCAAAACCGTAAAGGCACGTATTGGAGATTGGATGACAAGGTAATGGACTACCTTTTGATGGTACCCCCTAGAAAATGCATCGAAGTCTGACAAGAATTTCTTATACCCTTGCTACACATAGCCGGCTACCCCTTTATCATAGTGTACCGGATTACCTCATCCTTTTCTATCACCGAGACCTCATACTACCATGGTGGTTGCATGCAAAACAACTCAAATATAGACAATTTAGAATGGGATTGCAGCTTCTAATGGTAGCTGACCACATAGCTCTACTGCATACCTTGTTTTTACCGTTTCCCAGTTTATGAGGCTGATGAGGTCACGTCTTTACCTTCTTCCTCTTTGCAGACTATCTTCGAATGCCAACACTGCCCTCCAAACGGAGATACAATGCCAACATTCATCCATGCAAGTTGTTCCAGGATCGAACAAACATTCCACATTGCCATCTCCCATTTTGGAAGCACCCTTAGGACGGATAGTATAACTCCACAATATACTTCAATATGATTTAACATCATTGTTTATTAGTTTGGAGTGGTTCGGACAAATCTATAGACCAGTGTCTCCAAAACTAAGCGATAATTTCCAGCAAACTCAATTTTGGTTCTTTTGGAAGTATGAACTAAGCAATCGAGCCCTCACCGAGGAAGTCGTGTATACCGACATACCTCCTGAGTCAAAATAGGTCCAGATTTGATAGTCAATTATTTAACTATCAAATAAACAAGCAACAACCTGTAACGAGCCGCCATTTCGTACCATTCAAATCGACAATAATCCACACATGTCAGACTTGAATGATGCAAAATAACAGATTGTAAATAAATTTGGAGCAAATGAAATCAAATACATAGAATCAAAACACAAAAAATATCAGAATAACTCGCAGCGGAATATGAAATACCATAGTAGTTCATGAAGCTACTATAACAAAGTCTCAAAACAAATGTATAATATTAGTCTGAAACACATAATAGAAATCCCAAATACATAGAAGTTCACTAATACATGAGATAAACTAGAATAGCTAGAACAGAAATAGATATATAAATAGATAGGCAGAATCTCCAACAAAGACCAGCTCCAGAAAGAGAATCCAAAGCTGTGAATACTCAGGCTGACCCGAGCGTAAAGAAAAACACAAAACACTCGAGTCAGCACAATATATACTTATATAATGTAAACTAACTCATGTGAGCTGTAATAAGGTACAAGTAACTTAAAGGATGCCTGAGACCGCCCATCCTCTAAGGATCCGTTAAACTATTTACTATGTAATAATATTGCGCTATTATAAGAATGTCTACATTAAAATAAACTTACTTTTAAATAGCGTTCCGGGCTACCCGTATCACCCTTCACACATAATTATCCCAGTAGTCCATCCAGCATCAGCGTATCTCTAGATCGGGAGACTACCCTAAATATTCCATAGGCTACGAGAGAAAAACAAACTCGTAGTAAAGGCTCGGTATGGTAGGTGACACGGCACTCAAGACAATGCCAGGGTAGATATACCAATTACGCACACGGGATGGTGGTAACGCAGCAGCCACATACGCCCACCTCGAAACACACTCCCATATCAAAATCGAAGGATGGCCATCTAATCAATCACAAGTAAGCGTATAGTATCGAAGGAATGTGTCCGACCAGAGGAGCTACCCTTTTTGGCCCGAGATCGCTTCTGTTTTAGCCATCTTAAGCCAACTCACGGGAGTCGGGTCCACATAATATACCTCAAGAACATCGCCACCGTCCTACTTCATTCTGGAAATTCCACCGCGAACACAGTTGTTAAAGTGGTTTTGGTATCGATAGAGAGTATGTCCATATCCGATCCCGGTCTCTTTAACAATCAATCGTTATTATAAGCCGTAGTTATAATTTAAAAATCATAGTTTATACTTCAAAATAAATTAACATTTCAAATTCAAATCTTTATCAAAATAAAGATCTAATCATTTCCAAACCATTTCAATATATCAAAATATCATATCTTTCAAAATTCATTTCAAACCATTATTTGAATTCAAATCCAAATATACACATTTAAATATCCTTTTTAATTCAAAGATGTCATTCATTTATTATCATTTCAAATCACCTTTTAAATAGTTTATATTTAAATCAAAACAATTCATTTAAACCATTTAAAAGTGAAGTCATTATATTTACAATCAAATATTCGGACCCCATATTTAGACAAATTCTGAGCTCATTTATTTAAATCAAAATCTCAAACATTCATTTCAGCCTACTGCAACACTTATCAAGTGTTACTGTAGCCCTTTATTTAGTTTCAGATTTTAATTATCTTTCTGCTATCACAGCACTTACCAAGTTCTGTAATACCACTTGGTTATAATTTATACATAGTTCATTTGTATCAACCACAACACTTACAAAGTGCTGTAATATCATTTACGTTAGAAATAATATCATTTTAAAATACTGTTAATTACATTTCCAATATTCAGTATAATTTCACAAATAATTAAGCTTTTTTTAATCATTTTAAACTTATAAAATCATATACTTTCACTTTTAAAACAATCATTTAACTATCCTTATATTCATGATTTTATAAGGTTAAATTCCATTCAAAAATCAATATTTAATAATAATTCACATATTAAATTCACACATTCAATTCCAATTCTTTATAATTAAATTTTAACTTAACATTTAAGTTTACATTTTCAAATATTACCCATTTACATTTTATTTACTTAACTTAAAATTTCACTTTTGAACAAAATTCACAAATTTCCATTTTAAGTTACATTTCAAAATTCAACTCAATATTCATTCATTTAACATTTTAACTTTATTCAAAATCATTAATAAATTATAAAAATATCAATTTAAATTCATTTTAATTCAAAATATCATAAATTTATCACATTTTCATATTTAATCTAAATTCCACTTATCACAAATGATAATTTCCAAAATAACTTACATTTCAAATTTTCTAACTTTACCATTAATTTATTTCACTTATAAATTCTTAGAAAATCAATAATACTTTACAAAAATCATTTTTAATTAAGTTTTAAATCAAAATATTATAATATTTATATTTCTAGAATATTTGAAAATTTTCAGAAAAACATATTTTAACTACGGGTCTGTATTTCATTTTTTAGCCTAGGTAAAGTGATACGGCTAATATTTTATTTCAACCCGTAGTTTACAAAGAAAACCCGGGTTTTATCATTTCGGACCCGCAGTCCCAAGTAAATGAAAATAGTTGAAAATCATTCAGGCCTATCATTTCAGCCCATAACGATTTTTCCTTATTCTAAAGTCCGTTCGGGTATGTATCATTTTAACCCATAGTGATTCTAATCTAAAGGGAACTTGCAGAGTAATAAACTGATATAAATAATAGAACAACATAATATAACAGTAACAGATGATATAACAGATGTTTAAGCATGTGTGAACATCATATAATCATAATATAGCAGATATAATATGGTGATGCATTTTACAGATTCAAATGGGATCAGTTTAAAAATCATATATGTATAAACTATTTGGTGAGAATAACTCACTGGTATAAGCTGGAGATGACAAATGAAACACACGAACAACGATCTTCAGAGGCACGAAAGCACGAAAAAGATTAGAGTGGGAGAGCCAAAGATTAATTTCCTTGAATACAATTCAAACAAAACAATATAACTAACATAAGTTTTCAACCCAAAATACGATTAAACAACGTTAGAATTAACTGCGTAAAACAAAGCCAAAATCTTTGCACTTGCTTCCAACAACCTGTGCTTCAGCCTAGGGTCAGAAACACATGGCTATGGTGAGAGTTTGGATCTAGTTTGGGTTGATATGGATCGGCCTACATGGGTTCGATGATGGTGCAAAGGTGTGGTGAGCATGAAACAACAACACAAAGGCACACAACATGGATTTCATGTAAATAAATGGGCTTGGCCAAAGCACAGGTGGGCACGGCCATCTCTGGTGGGGCTAAGGGATGATGTGGAAGAGGTCTCAGGTCAGGTTGGAGGTGGTGGTGGTGTAGGTGGCGGCCAAGGGGGTGTTTTGGGGTGGTGGTGCAATGTGTATTCGGCTATGCTTCATATAGGTGTAGTTTGGTGCATTTTGTGGTGGATCTTCAATCAAGGGTGGCTCGGCTTGGGATGGTCAGTGAGGAGGAGGTGGTGGTGATGGGTTCAAGAGGTGGTGGAGGCGGCCAAGCTGAAGGAGGAGGCAGGCCGAACCTGAAGAGGAAGAAAGCAAGTGCAAATTCAATATAAACAAGCATAAAAATGAATAAGAAAAGAAGATTTTACCAATTTTTTTTGAAGATGATGGTGGCCAAAAATTTTCAGAGATGAGAAGGAAAAATGTTCATGTGAAAATGAAAGAGAGAAGTCAGCTAAAGGTAGGAGTTATGGCAGTAAATATGGAATGGTGTTGCTTGAAATGTGAAAAGGTGTGAATACAAAAGGACTTAAGCAAATCAAAGGTCACAAACTCTTCGAATTACCATATTTTCTTTTTAAATTTTATATAACTGAAAACATATATACATTCAGATGAAAATACGAAAACTTAGTAAATAAACAAAAATAAAAAAATAAATATTAATTATATATAATTAAATCAAGAAAATAACAAAGAAAATGTAAACTAGTCTTGAAAATTTGAAAATAAATGGAACAAACTTAGGAAAATATTTATGTACTTGAAAAATATTTATAAATAAAGATAAGAACACAAAATAAAAATGCATTCATGAAAAATAAATAAACAAATTTTAATTAAATAACATTTAAATGAAGAAAATAGCAGAAAAATGAAACTAGACTTTAAACAGAAAATAAATGCAATAAATTTTGGAAATTTTTTATTATCACTTTAAAAATATTTAAAAGACAAAAATATATGTAACATAACATATAATAAAAATTTGATAAGATATGACAAATAAAAAGATTATTTATATAATTTAAAATAAACAATATTGTTAAATAAAACAATTTACACCTAATATTGAAAAAAACATAACTTTCACAATATAACTCTAATTTCAACGAACCGAAAAGCATTATTCTTAAAATTTAATATATTTTCATAATAGAAGATAAAATTCAAAAATTCAAATATTTAATTTAAAATTTAAAAGTCAAAGTTTGACCATATTGACCAAAAATTCACTTTCTAGAAAATATTCAATTTTATTCAAGTTTGGAAATATAATTTACATAATGATCAAAATTTATATTTAAATAACAAAATTTATTATTTTTAATAAATAAAATAAAGTTTTAAAATCAGGAAATTCAATTTAAAAAGAAATATAATATACAATAAAATAATCCTAAAATATAGGGTTGTTACACTCTCCCCTACTCAAAACTTTTCATCCCCGAAAAGGAATGAAGTATGTGAAACATAGAATAGAATAATTGAATGACTAAGAAAAAGAGAAAAAAAAGAAAGATTTCTATTGATCGCATCAGTCATGACTGGATCAACAGAAATTCCATTACTAGAAACAATATGTTCAAGGAATCGGACTTCATCTTTCCAGCAATGGCATTTAAAAAATTTATTAAGCACAACTCGAAAACAAGATTCATCAAATCAACAAAGAAAGCAAGAGAATTAGTCAAACCAAAAGGCATGACTAACCATTTATCAAACCCATTCTCAGAGTTTCAGGAATAAGATCTATACGAAAAGAAATTTCCCGCTTAGGGGGTAAAGCAGTGTCTTCACCCATATATCGGGATAGAATCTGACTACAGGAGTCCAATGAAGATCACCACTAAAGAAATGATCAGAATAGAAAAGTTGCACATGCTTACAAATCCTATCAAGGTTTGCGGAGCCCCAATTGGATTTGAAACACATAAAAGAACAGAAGCAAAATCAGGCGAAAGGAGATACTCAAACTTATCACATAAATCAACAGAAATAAGACTATGGAAAACCGTAGTATCAAATAAAACACGAATATGATACAGAGATAAAGAAAGGTTGCACTGAAGAGTACCTTTGTCATCACTAGGAGTAGGAGCAGGTGGAGGAACTGGAGAAGATGCAGATGAGACAACAAATATACCAGAAGACTTTATCAGCAGGAGGAGGAACAGCTGCACCAGCTAAGGTAGGAAAGTGATTGGCATAGTGTCCCTTCTGATCACATCTGAAGCAAGTGATGGCAGAAAGGTCAACAGGTTTCCTATGAGAAGGAGGAGATGAAGAAGATCCTAAACCCGAATTCTTGAGCCAAATCTGCTTCTTCCATTGGAAATTAGGCTTTCTCTTCCTAGAATTGGCAGAGGAAGACTGAGATGAAGGAGTACCATTAGGAGCAGGAGAAGGACCCTTAGAAGTAGGGTTCTCATAATGGATAGCCATATCGATAAGCTGGGTGAAAGTGCCATGGACATGAGAAATGAGACGACCATAATACTCGGGACGAGCACCAGATATGAACTTCTCATTCTTCTTGAGAGGAGTGTCAATCAGGCTAGGACCGAACTTAGAAAGTTCATTGAACTTCCTCTCATACTCAGCAAAAGACATGGTACACTGCTTGAGATCCATAAATTCATGATAAAGCTGAGATTTCCCGGCTTCGGGCATCCATTTTGCCACAAAAGCCTCTTTGGAAAGATGATAGATAAACTTAGAAAAACACAAAAAGATAGAAAAACAGAATTCAAAGGAACATGAGAAGATACCTAAACTGTTCCCAAGTAATATCAGCTTCGACGGTTGTAGCAGTGACAGACTCTCACCAATCTAGAGCAGACTCATGCAACTGCCAAGCTGCTAACTGATGCTTCTGGGCATCAGTAATCTCAAGACCAGTAAATATCCTCTCAAGACTCCGCAACCATTGCTGGGCCTCAATGATGCTCTCCGAACCGGTGAATGGGGTTCCACTAAGTTGAGTGAATTCCTTACATAGAACAGTGAATCTAACAGGAGCTACTGGGGCAATACCACGACCCCTACCTCTGGCATTTCCTCGGTTCATCCTAAAAAAACCAAGAATGAATTTAGGACAAGATAAAAACAAGCCAAAGATAAATTAAGATAAGACAAGAGAATTCACTTGGATGAATGTTCTAAAGAAAGAAAATTCTAACAAGGTAGATACGAAAGAAAGGATGTTGGAAAACATTTGAAAAATCCTTTAAAACAAGAAATTTTTTATATCAAAATAATCTTTGAAAAATCTTTTGAAAACATTTTGAAAAATCATTTTGAAAAAAATCATTTTCTACTTTGAAAATACGTTCTCTCACCAAGAAAGTGCTTCTGAGATTGATTTCACTCATTCTAGGGTATTTCTACCCTATCTCTAACGATTTTTTGCTCCTCAGGCAATGGTTTGCCAAAAAACCAAAGCTATGATATCAAATGTAACGAGCCGCCATTTCGTACCATTCAAATCGACAATAATCCACACATGTCGGACTTGAATGATGCAAAATAACAGATTGTAAATAAATTTGGAGCAAACGAAATCAAATACACAGAATAACAGACACAGAAAATATCAGAATAACTCACAGCAGAATATAAAATACCATAGTAGTTCATGAAGCTACTATAACAAAGTCTCAAAACAAATACATAATATCAGTATGAAACACATAATAGAAATCCCAAATACATAGAAGTTCACTAATACATGAGATAAACTAGAACAGCTGAAACAGAAATAGATATATAAATAGATAAGCAGAATCTCCAGCAAAGACTAGCTCTAGAAAGAGAATCCAAAGCTGTGAATACTCAGGCTGACCCGAGCGTAAAGCAAAACACAAAACACTCGAGTCATGACAATATATACTTATATAATATAAGCCAACTCAAGTGAATTGTAATAAGGTACAAGTAACTTAAAGGATGCCTGGGACCGCCCATCCAATAAGGATCCGTTAAACTATTTACTATGTAGTAATATTGCGCTATTATAATAACGTCTACAGTAAAATAAACTTACTTTGAAATAGTGTTCCGGGCTACCCATATCATCCTTCACACATAATAGTCCCAGTAGTCCATCAAGTATCAGCGTATCTCCAGATCAGAAGACTGCCCTAAATACTCCATGGGCTACAGGAGAAAAAAAACTCGTAGTAAAGGCTCGGTATGGTAGGTGACACGGCATACAAGGCAATGCTAGGGTAGATATACCAATTACGCATATGGGCTGGTGGTAACGCAGCAGCCACATACGCCCACCTCGGAACACACTCCCATATCAAAATTGGAGGATGGCTATTTAATCAATCACAAGTAAGAGTATAGTATCGAAGGAATGTGTCCGACAAGAGGAGCTACCCCTTTTGGCCTGAGATCGCTCCTGTTTTAGCCACCTTAAGCCAACTCAAGGGAGTCGGGTCCACGTAATATACCTCAAGAACGTCGCCACCATCCTACTTCATTCTGGAAACTCCACCACGAACACATTTGTTAAAATAGTTTTTGGTATCGACATGGAGTATGTCCATATCCGATCCCGGTCTCTTTAACAACTAATCGTTGTTATAACCCGTAGTTATAATTTAAAAATCATAGTTTATACTTCAAAATAAATTAACATTTCAAATTCAAATCTTTTTCAAAATAAAGATCTAATCATTTCCAAACCATTTCAATATATCAAAATATCATATCTTTCAAAATTCATTTCAAACCGTTATTTTAATTCAAATCCAAATATACACATTTAAATGTCCTTTTTAATTCAAAGATTTCATTCATTTATTATCATTCCAAATCACCCTTTAAGTAGTTAATATTTAAATCAAAACAATTCATTTAAACCATTTAAAAGTGAAGTCATTATATTTATAATCAAATATTCGGTCCCCATATTTTAGACAAATTCTGAGCTCATTTATTTAAAACAAAACCTCAAACATTCATTTCAGCCTACCGCAACACTTATCAAGTGTTGCTGTAGCCTTTTATTTAGTTTTAGATTTTAATTATCTTTCTGCTATCACAGCACTTACCAAGTGCTGTAATACCACTTGGTTACATAGTTCATTTGTATCAACCATAGCACTTACAAAGCGCTGTAATATCATTTACGTTAGAAATAATAGCATTTCAAAATATTGTTAATTACATTTCCAATATTCAATATAATTTCACAAACAATTAATCTTTTTTTTAATCATTTTAAACTTGTAAAATCATATACTTTCACTTTTAAAACAATCATTTAACTATCCTTATATTCATGATTTTATAAGGTTAAATTCCATTCAAAAATCAATATTTAATAATAATTCACATATTAAATTCACACATTCAATTCCAATTTTTTATAATTAAATTTTAGCTTAACATTTAAGTTTAAATTTTCAAATATTACCCATTTTCATTTTATTTATCGAACTTAAAATTTCACTTTTGAACAAAATTCACAAATTTCCAATTTAAGTTACATTTCAAAATTCAACTCAATATTCATTCATTTAACATTTTAACTTTATTCAAAATCATTAATAAATTATAAAAATATCAATTTAAATTCATTTTAATTCAAAATATCATTAATTTATCACATTTTCATATTTAATCTAAATTCCACTTATCACAAATGATAATTTCCAAAATAACTTACATTTCAAATTTTCTAACTTTACCATTAATTTATTTCACTTATAAATTCTTATAAAATCAATAATACTTTACAAAAATAATTTTTAATTAAGTTTTAAATCAAAATATTATAATATTTTTATTTCTACAATATTTTAAATTTTTTTGAAAAACATATTTTAACTACGGGTCTGTATTTCTTTTTTTAGCCTAGGTAAAGTGATACGGGTAATATATCATTTCAACCCATAGTTTACAAAGAAAAGCCTCGTTTTATCATTTCAAACCTACAGTCCCAAGTAAATGAAAATAATTGAAAATCATTCAGGCCTATCATTTCAACCCATAACAATTTTCCCTTATTCTAAAGTCCGTTCGGGTATGTATCATTTCAACCCATAGTGATTCTAATCTAAAGGGAACTTGTAGTGTTATAAACTGATATAAATAATAGAACAGTAACAGATGATATAACAGATGTTTAAGCATGTGTGAACATCATATAATCATAATATAGCAGACATAATATGGTGATGCATTTTACAGATTCAAATGGGATCAGTTTAAAAATCATATACGTATAAACTATTTGGTGAGAATAACTCACCGGTATAAGCTGGAGATGAAAACTGAAACACACGAACAACGATCTTCAGAGGCACGAGAGCACGACAAAGATTAGAGTGGGAGAGCCAAAGATTAATTTCCTTGAATATAATTCAAACAAAACAATATAACTAACATAAGTTTTCAACCCAAAATACGATTAAACAACGTTAGAATTAACTGCGTAAAACAAAGCCAAAATCTTTGCACTTGCTTCCAACAACCTGTGCTTCAGCCTAGGGTTAGAAACACATGGCTATGGTGAGAGTTTGGATCTAGTTTGGGTTGATATGGATCGACCTACATGGGTTTGATGATGGTGCAAAGGTGTGGTGAGCATGAAACAACAACACAAAGGCACACAACATGGGTTTCATGCAAATAAATGGGCTCAGCCAAAGCACAGGTGGGCACGGCCATCTCTGGTGGGGTTAGGGGACGATGTGACAGAGGTGTCAGGTCAGGTTGGAGGTGGTGGTGGTGGTGTAGGTGGCGGCCAAGGGGGTGTTTGGGGGTGGTGGTGCAATGTGAGTTCGGCTATGCTTCATATAGGTGTAGTTTGGTGCATTTTGTGGTGGATCTTCAATCAAGGGTGGCTCGGCTTGGGATGGTCAGTGAGGAGGAGGTGGTGGTGATGGGTTCAAGAGGTGGTGGAGGCAGACAAGCTGAAGGAGGAGGCAAGCCGAACCTGAAGAGGAAGAATGCAAGTGCAAATTCAATATAAACAAGCATAAAAATGAAAAAGAAAAGAAGATTTTACCAAATTTTTTTGGAGATGATGGTGGCCGAAATTTTTCATAGATGAGAAGGAAAAATGTTCACGTAAAAACGAAAGAGAGAAGTCGGTTGAAGGTAGGAGTTATGGCAGCAAATATGGAAAGGTGTTGGTTGAAATGTGAAAAGGTGTGGATACAAAAGGACTTAAGCAAATCAAAGGTCACAAACTCTTCGAATTACCATATTTTCTTTTTAAATTTTATATAACCAAAAAATATATATACATTCAGATAAAAATACGAAAATTTAGTAAATAAACAAAATAAATAAATAAATATGAATTAAATATAATTAAATTAAGAAAATAACAAAGAAAATGTAAACTAGTCTTGAAAATTTGAAAATAAATGGAACAAACTTTGAATTTTTTTTCTGTACTTGAAAAATATTTATAAATAAAGATAAGAACACAAAATAAAAATGCATTCACAGAAAATAAATAAATAAATTTTAATTAAATAAAATTTGAATGAAGAAAATAACGGAAAAAGGAAACTAGACTTTAAAAATAGAAAACAAATGCAATAAATTTTGGAATTTTTTTATTATCACTTTAAAAATATTTAAAAGACAAAAATATATTTAACATAACATATAATACAAATTTGAATAAGATATGACAAATAAAAAGATTATTTATATAATTTAAAATAAACAATATTGTTAAATAAAACAATTTACACCCAATATTGAAAAAAACATAACTTTCACAATATAACTCCGATTTCAATGAAATGAAAAGCAGTATTCTTAAAATTTATATTTTCATAATAGAAGATAAAATTCAAAAATTTAAATATTTAAATTTAAAAGTCAAAATTTGACCATATTGACCAAAAATTCACTTTCTAGAAAAATATTCAATTTTATTCAAGTTTGGAAATGTAATTCACATCATAATCAAAATTTATATTTAAATAACAAAATTTATTATTTTTAATAAATAAAATAAATTTTTTAAATCAAGAAATTCAATTTAAAAGAAATAAAATATACAATAAAATAATCCCAAAATATAGGGTTGTTACACAACCAATCCCATTTAAGATTTAATTTTCCATAGCAACCACTAAGCCTCAAAATAAATCTTTATTTAATAAATCTCTTCCAAAAACATTTGTCTACAACATTCATATACTTATCTCTTTGAATAAGTATACTCACAAAACATTTGCGAACAACTTCTTACTTCCAAATCATGTTAAAAAGGATTAAACAAACGTTGTTTTAATTAGAGGTAAAGATAACCATAAACGCTATCCCCTCAGTGGTAAGTGTGGAATGGATGTTTTATACCACCATTTTTAAAAGTTAAACTTAGAGAAATACAGACCTCAAATTCTTTTTTTATTCCTTTCGATAAATCCTTTTAAAACAAATCTATTTCATTCATGAAATCTCTTTCTATTTTTTAAATCAAAACCATTTCAAAACACTTTTCAAAACATCCAAATTTATTTATAAACATATTCAAAACAATTTATATAAATTCCTTTATAAATATCCAATTTTTTATATAAATTCCTTATAAATATCCAAAACTTTTTTATAAAGTCCCTTTTTGAACATCCAAATCGTTTTCTAAAATTTGTTTTATAAATACCCTAAAATCGTTTATAAAACTTCTTTATAAACCTTTCTTGTTCAAACATATTCCTAAATGACCTTAATCAAATTTGCATCCTTTGTTAAGAAAATCCATTTTATAAATCTTCTTTATTTATGATGTAACGGCCAGCTATTTCAAACCATTCAAATCACAATAATCCACACATCTCAGACTTGAATTTGCTCAAAATAACAGTTTGTTAATATATATATATTTGACATAACTTGTCATATATAGTAAATAAATCAATCACAGAATCATAGACGCAGAGCTTTATAACAATAAGTAGCGGAATAGATAAATAATAGTTCATTACGCAACTACAGAAATGACATAGTCCAAAACAGAATACATCAGAAATCCCAATACATAGAAGTCACTAACACAAAAGTAACTGACAAGTCTGAACATACAACTGAAATAAAAGAAATAAACTAAAAACTGAAAAGATAAGATGGGTCGCCCAAGCGAACTCCAAGCTCCAAAAGATGAATCTTAAGATGTGACACTCAGGCCGATCCAAGCGTAAAGCAAAACAAAAACTCGAGTCAGGATTAACATTCTTATACTATTAAAGCAAACTCAAGTGAAATGTCAAGTAAATGCAATAGAACTTCAAGGATGTCGAGATCCCATCCCTTACCTGTAAACTATCTACATTCCTGTGTAGTTAATTACCCGCTGTTACCCCGCTATAACCCCGCTATATCTCATAGTGGATTTCTAGCGCAACGATTTTTCCATATAGCCCCAAAATATAGCCTTTCCGCTTTAATCTCCGCTATTTCCGCTATATCCCGTTATTCCCGCTATATTTTGCTATTTCCGCTATATCTTCTTTAATAAAATGAATTAAAAAATTGCATTTATACATTATAAAAATTATGAAACTAATTTATTTGATTTAATTTTTAATATATTTTCAGAAATGAAGATATTCTACTAAATTCAACTATGTTATATAACAGTTTTACGTTTATTTAAATTATATTCACATATGTTTTTTGTTTAAAATTATTTATGTATTAGTTATAATTCAATTGAATGATAATTTTTCATTTAATTACCATTTATATATTTTTTTAAACATTAAGTACGAGTTTATATGCTATTTTAAAGCCATCCGCTATATCCCCGCTATGACTTTTTGCACCTCCACCGCTTTGAATCTGCCGAGCGCTTTAACTGCACAGCTACATACATAGTACAATACGCTACATATATAATGTCTATAGTAAAGTAAAGTATCAAAATAACATTAAGGCATTATCCATATCCCCCTTAACATATTTAATATATTTTCGTAGTCTATACAGTACCGTAATTCCTTCATAAACTGGAGGGCTATCAGAGGGGACTCCATAGGTACTGTATAACCAAACTCGTAGAAGGCGCAATAGGACATGTGACAAGGCATGCGAGGCAATTCCAGGGTAGTTATACCAATTGCACTCCTGGACTAGTGGTAACGTATAGCAGCTATTACTGCCCACCTCGAGACACACTCCAAATCATAGGTGTGCACACCAAATCGAATCATAAAAGCAATAAATAAGGTTTTAAAGAAATGTGTCTGATAGGGGGTGCGACCCCACTTGGCCCGGTATAGCTCCTGTTTTAGCAACATCAAGCTGACTCACGGGAGTCAGAGCTACGTAAATACCATAAAAATCATTTGCCAAACCATCCTATTTCGTTCTGGAATCTGCACCATGTACATATTGTTAAAGTGGTTTTCGGTATTGGCAGATAATATGACAATGTTCGATCCCAGTCTCTTTAAAAACCAAATGCTTATTTCACACGGTGGCCTTTATAAATATTTAAATAATTCTCAAATACCAAATTTAAATCAAAACGAATATTCAATTTTAATTCTAATTAACTTTTAAAGTATTCCTTTAATCACCTTTTGTTAAAACAAGTTATAAATCATTTCTAAAATCATTAAGTTCTGAATGGATCTCTATTTAAATTAAATTAATAACCAGTTTAAATAATATATTATATTAAATAAATTAAATGAACCTTTTAAGATAATATCTATATCTATATATATATATATATTAAGTAAAAATTAATTTTATACAATTAAAATAAATTAAACTTTTTATTTCTTTATTTTAAAATCTTATTTTATACATTTTATAAAATAAAACTATAAGTAAAATTTTACAAATTACTTTAAATTAAACTCATAATTTTTCTATTTCCAAGTCAATAATTGAGGTTACAAATTTTACAATAGTAAAATAAAATACCTATTATATTTCCAAAATCAAACCCATACATTTCCTTTCAAATATTTGGAAATCATTTTCAAAAACAAACCAATGGTGTCCGTATAAAATTTTATATCCTATGGTCAAGTGATACAGATAATTGTTATTTCAATCCATAATAGTTTAATTTTACGGGTTATATTACTAAACCCACAATCCCAAAATTTCAGTAATAACTGAAAATCGCTTGGGTTTATCATTTTAACCTATAACGAAGTTCTCCTATTCTATAGTCCGTTCGGGTATGTATCATTTCAACCCATAGCGATTTCTAGGACTAAGGGAACTGGCAGAGTGAGAACAATAAATAACAATAACATAACAATCCTAGCATATGTGACCACTAATAGGTTAAATAAATAATTAGTTAACATATATAATGGTGTCAATTTCCATAAGTGGTCAATTTAAAATAACAACATTTCATGTCTAACAGTTAATGATAAACAATTCATATTTAATAGCACATTTAAATTGTCATTTCTTATGAAATCAATTTAATAAGCATAAGAATATTAACCGTGAGTAATTGCTCACCTTTCATGGCTAGAAAACGATGGAAATTGAAAAGCACTGACATGGATACGGACACGGTACGATGCTTCAATTAGCTACGATAAACCCCAGATATTTTTAGCACGAGAATTCAAAAACAAATATATATACGTATGCCATATGTATATACACATTTTTTTAATTATTTTTGTCGACAATTTTGAACATATGCGTGCAGTATACATAAATAAGCCTACACACACACACACATATTTTTTTTTTTTGTGTGTGTGTGTGTGGTTACTTCCTTCATCACACACATATATATAGAACGAAATATATATACACGCTTCTGTCAATAGTACATATGTAACAGCAACTTGCAGAAGAAAAAAAGAGTTGTCCCATATACATACCATTGCTAGAACAGAAGTTAACACATCATATGACAAATAAAGTACGTATAAAACGTCAGTGAATATATATAGGTATGTGGAACAAGAGGGGAGAAATTTCAAATCTAAAGTAGTGCACAACAATTGTATCTCCAAACTTGGTTCGCTTGGAGTCTGACTTCGAGTTAGAGAAGGAAAAACTACGGTCGAGCATGAGTAATCAAGGATTATGGTTTCAAGTGGAACAGGGTTGGTGATCGCTTCGAGTTTAGTCTCGGGTTTCAGGAAGTGGAGCTTCAGGTTTTTGGGAGGAGAATGGTGGTTTGGTAGCATTCGTGAGGGAAGTGATGGGCTCTGTAGGCTAGACGATGGAGAGGACTGGTGGGAAGTCGACGCTTAGTCAGGCGTTGGCTATGGCTTGGATGGTGGTGGGTTTTGTGCATGGCGATGGTTCAAGGTGGAGGTGTGTGGCGATATGAAGGTAGAGGGGACGGGACAACTTCGGGTTCAATATTGAACGAGCATGAGAATAGCTTCAGGCAAAGGTGGAGATAGCTCGGCGCATGCAACTTTTGCTTGTGGAAAGAAAATAAAGTGCTAAAAGAGAATAAAATAATAAAATAAACCAAAATAGCTCAAAGCAAGAAGAAGATAAGACCTAGGGAAAGACAATGGAGTCCTGAAGCTAAAGAAGAAAGATGTAGCTTTCTTTTATTTTTTTACTTTTCAGATCAAAGAATGAATGATAAGTGAAGTTCATGCCATTTATATCAAATTCAAACGAATAGCAAATAGCACATGTTGCTTCAAAAAATAATAAAGGCAATGGGAAATAGGGTATATGGCTGAGCACTTGAAAAGTCAAGGAAAACGAAAGGGCAAAATACGGCACTGATATGACAACTATTTTGTCGTTTTCATCACGTATCGGACACCGAATTACAAGAATGAATATACTGCGAAAATAGGCACGATGAGACCAACAGAAAGGTACAAGATGTCAGCGGTACGATCAAGTTATAAAACTCGACTTTTTCGCTGCTGTAAATGCTGCTATAACATTGAAAATAAGATAAACAGGGCTAAGGCAGTACAAATTTGATGAAACTAATTGCGCCGTCTCACTCAGAAAATGATTTACATTTTTTGTTATATAAAAATATTCATTTTTCAAAAATATTTTATTTTCCAACAATTTACTGATTAAAATTAAATTTTGAAATTTCACAAATGAATTAACTTCCATATTTTTCAATGAAATTTTACCATTTACTACATTTAAATAGACGTAAATATCAGATTTTTTTATTTCAAATTTTTTTGTTTAAATTTCAAGGATTTTTTTAGTTAATTACATTGTAAAGTTCACTGAAATTTCAAGTCATTACACACTTCCCCACTCAAAACTTTTCATCCTGAAAAGGAACGAGATAGGAGCATAGAAATAAACAAGAAGATAGAATAAATTCAACGAACAGTACCTGACTCGAATAATTCGAGGTTTGAAGCACGTATGGATTCATCAGTTTTCCAATACAATCCCCTCATCCATACTCCACTGTACCTTAACTAGACTGACAAATTTCCTCCGAAACTGTTTCGTACCTCTATCAATAATACGAAGTGGCTTCCTTTCGATGGTGAGATTTGGATCAACGTCCAAATTCTCTAAGAAAGCTAGCTGAACAAACAAGGATGGATCACGGAGATACTTATGAAGGTGAGATACGTTAAATACGTTGTGCACTCCCGCTATTTTCTCCGGCAAATCAACTCTACAAGCCAAAGGACAAACTCTTTCCAAAATGCGGAAAGGACCAATGAAACCGGGAGCAAGTTTCCCTCTCCGACCAAATGGACTACATTCTTCAATGGCGATCTTAAGAAAGACCTGACCACCAATTAAAAATTTTGAATCCCTTCTACGCCTATCTGCATACTTCTTCTGCCTATCCCGAGCACTCCTCATCTTCCTCCTAATCTCCTCAACCCTTTCAGATGCTTCCCGAATTATATCGGGCCTAAGAACTAGGCTTTTCACCGGACTCAATCCAGCAAGATGGAGACTTGCAGGATCGTCCATAAAAAAAGGCAAATGGAGACATCTTAATACTTTCCTGTTTCCAAAAGAATGGGATTAATAGATTGACTAAGCTCGAGATATTTCAAATTCAAAGATATGGTTATACCTGATAACTGTTATTATAGGTGAATTCAACAAGATGGATCCATAGTCAAGAACGCAAGTACGAAGAAGACCTTCTAAAATTTGATTCACCCTTTCCATCTGACCAATAGTCTGCGATGATAAGCCGTACTATGGTTTAAATGAGTACCCAAAGCTTCCTGAAAATCCTTCCAAAACTTGCTAGTAAAGATAAGGCCATGATCACAAACAATGCTAGAAGGAACACCATGGAGACGGACAATCTCCCACATATAGATCTTGGCTAAGCTCGAAGCTGTGCGATTCGACTTGACCAGAATAAAATGGGAGGACTTGGTCAGTCGGTCGACAACTCCCCAAATACTCTCATTACCCCTTCTATTCCTCGATAAACCATCAATAAAATCTATAGAAACCTGATCCCACTTCCAAATGGGAATCTCAAAGGTTGCAGCAATCCGGCGGTTTTGTGGTGATCAGCCTTAACCTGATGACAAGTGACTCATCTACTGAAAAAGATAGAGATGTCCCGCTTCATACCATTCCACCAATACAACTTCTTCATATCCTGAAACTTCTTCGTAATACCTGGATGGATGGAGAGTCTAGACTGATGATTCTCTCTAAGGACTTCCTGCCTCAAACCATCGACATTTGGAAAACAAATCTGACGATTAATCCTCAAAACTCCATTCTGTTCAATCTGTGCCCCTAACTTATTCTAATTATCACCTTCTCTATTCCGAGTATTCTCCTTCATAAGCCTAAGCATCGCATCCTCATCTTGCTTAACTGCAATACAATCCAAAAGAGATTGAGAAACCACAATCAGACACAACAAAGCTTTCTTCCGACTCAAAGCATCAGCCACCACATTGGCTTCCCCAGGGGTGTAGTTGATGTCGAGGTCATAATATCCTAAGAACTCAAGCTATCAAACTTGCCTCTGCTTCAAATCCTTTTGGTTGGAGATATGCTTAGGAAACTAGTGATTGGTGAAAAGCTTAAAATTGTTTCCAAAAGGTGATGCCTCCACAACTTCAAAGCAAACACAACAGCAAGCAACTCTAAATCATGGGTGGAATAGATAGCTTCATCGGGCTTCAACTAACGGCTTGCATAAGCTATGACCTTCCCATCTTGCATTAACACAACACCCAATCTTTCTTTACTAGCGTCGGTATAAATCGAAAATCCCTCATCCCCATTCGAAATGGTGAGAACAGGGTCAGAGCTAAGCTTACGCTTCAACTCATTAAATACAGTTTCACACTTCTCATTCCAATTAAATTTGGCATTCTTACGACTCAAAGCATGAGAGGTGCAGCTATACGGCAAATTTCTTTATAAATTTTCGATAATAACTGGCAAGGCCTAGAAAGCTATGGATATCAGTTGGAGTCTTAGGTGTCTCCCAATCCTAGAAATTGATAAGGGGATAAATTCAAAGATAGATGAGATGAATGAATTCAAAAGATAAAGGTGGATAGATTTACATTAATCGCAGCGACCTTAAACGGGTCAATCAAGACTCCATTGTCTGAAACAATGTGCCCAAGAAATCAGACTTCATCCCTCCAGAAGTGGCATTTAGAAAATTTGGCTTCTACTGATGCTTCCTAAGTGTTTGAAGGACATAGCTCAAATGAGATTCTTGCTCCTTCTTTGACTTAGAAAAGACAATAATATCATCAACAAAAACCAGAACAAACTTGTTAAGGACATCGCGGAATATGTGATTCATAAGATCGACAAAGAAGGCCGGAGCATTAGGTAATCCAAAAGGCATGACTAACCATTCATAGAAACCATTCTCTGTTCGAAAATCAGTCTTGGGAATGCTTCCCTCAGCTACACGAAGTTGGTGAAAACCATTCAAGTCGACAATAATCCACATATGTCAGTCTTGAATTTTCTCAAAACAACAGATTGTTGATATATATATATATATTTGGCATAACTTAGGATATACAGTAAATAAATCAATCACGGAATTACAAACACAGAGCTTTACAATAATAAGCAGCGGAGTAGATAAATAGTAGTTCATGAAGCTACTACAGAAATAACATAGTCCAAAACAAAATACATCAGAAATCCTAATACACAGAAGTCACTAAAACAAAAGTTAATGACAAGTCTGAACATACAACTGAAATAACAGAAATAAACTGCTGAAAAGACAAGATAGGTCTTCCAAGCGAACTCCAAGCTCTAAAGATGAATCTCAAACTGTGACATCCAGGCTGACCCGAGCATAAAGAAAAACGAAAACACTTGAGTCAGGATTAACATTCTTATGCCAGTAAATCAAACTCAAGTGAAATGTCAAGTAAATGTAATATAACTTAAAGGATGTCTATAGTAAAGTAAAATATCAAAATAGCATTAAGGCGTTACCCATATCCCCCTTAACACATTTTATATGTTTCCGTTGTCTACACAGTACCATAATTTCTCCGTAAATTGAAGGGCTATCAAAGGGCACTCCATAGGTATGCTACAAATCAAACTCGTAGAAGGCACGGTAGGACATGTGACAAGGCATGCGAGGTGATGCTAGGGTAGATATACCAATTGCACTTCCGGACTGGTGGTAATGCATAGCAGCTACTGCCACCCACCTCAAGACACACTCCAACTCAAAGGTATGTACACCAAATCGAATCACAAAAGCAATAGATAAGGTTTCGAAGAAATGTGTCCGATAGGGGGTGCGACCCCACTTGGCTCGGTATAGCTCCTTTTTTAGCCACATCAAGTAGACTCACGGTAGTCAGGGTTACGTAAATACCATACAGAATCGTTCGCCAAACCATCCTATTTCGTTCTGGAATCTCCAACAAGTACACAGTTGTTAAAGTGGCTTTCGATATTGGCAGAGAGTATCACAATGTCCGATCCCGATCTCTTTAACAACCAAACGCTTATTTCACACCGTGGTCATTTATTCTTTATAAATATTTAAATAATATCTCAAATATCAAATTTAAATCAAAACGAATATTCAACTTTAATTCTATTTAACTTTTAAAGTGTTCCTTTAATCACCTTTTGTTAAAACAAGGTATAAATCATTTCCAAAATCATTACGGAACAGATCTCTATTTGAATTAAATTAATAGCCAGTTTAAGTAATACATTATATCAAATAAATTAACTTTTAAAATTATATATATATATGAAATAAAAATTAATTTTATACAATTAAAATAAATTAAACTTTTTAATTTATCTATTTTAAAATCTTATTTTATATATTTTAGAAAATAAGACTATAAGTAAAATTTTACAAATTACTTTAAATTGAATGCATAATGTTTCTATTTCCAAAATCAACATTTAAGGTTATAAATTTTACAATAGTAAAATAGAATACCTATTATATTTCCAAAATCTACCTCATACATTTCCTTTAAAATATTTGGAAATCATTTTCAAAAACCAACCAACGGTGTCCGTATAAAATTTTCTATCCTATGGTCAAGTGATACGGATATTTGTTATTTCAATCCGAAATAGTTTAAATTTTACAGGCTATGATACTAAACCTACAATCCTAAAATTTAATAATAATTGAAAATCGCTTGGGTTTATCATTTCAACCCATAATGAAGTTCTCATATTCTAAAATCCGTTCGGGTATGTATCATTTCAACCCATAGTGATTTCTAGTACTAAGGGAACTGGCAAAGTGAGAACCATAACATAGCAATCCTAGCATATGTGACCACTAACAAGTTAAATAAATAATTAGTTAACATATAATGGTGTCAATTTCCACAAGTGGTCAATTTAAAATAAAAACATTTCATATTTATTAGGTAATGATAAACAATTCATATTTAACAACACATTTAAATTGTCATTTCTTATTAAATCAATTTAATAAGCATAAGAATATTAATCGTGAGTGATTGCTCACCTTTTGTGGCTAGAGGACGATGGAAATTGAAAAGCACTAACACGGATATGGACAGGGACACGGCACGACCCTTCAATTAGCATGATGAGACAAACAGAAAGGTACACAGATGTCAGCGGTACGATCAAGTTATAAAACTCGACTTTTTCGCTGCTGAAAATGCTGCTAAAACATTGAAAATAAGATAAACGGGGCTAAAGCAGACCAAATTTGATGAAACGAATTGCTTCATATCACTCAAAAAATGATTTACGTTTTTATTATATAAAAATATTCAGTTTTCGAAAATATTTTTTTTTCCAACAATTTAATGATTCAAATTAAAATTTGAAATTTCATAAATGAACTAACTTCCATATCTTTCAATTTACCATTTACTATATTTAAATAGACGTATTCAAATTTCAGATTTTTTTATTTCAATTTTTTTTTATTTCAATTTTAAGAATTTTTTTAGTTAATTACGTTATAAAGTTCGCTGAAATTTCAAGTCGTTGCATATGAAATCTTCTTTACTTAAAAACTCAAATCCATTTACCCAAAACACTCTATAAATTCTCGAATTCCTTTATAAAATGCTTCATAAAAATTCTTGTTATAATATTAAAAATCATTCCCATTACTTAAAAACATCTTTAATAGAACCATCACTACAACAAACAGGGGATTTCATAGCGTTTGCATAACGCTATTATACCTTACCATTGCATTTCACAGAACATTAAGAAACGATATGCTATGGTAGACCTTCAGTTTTAAATAGCAGTAAAAAAACGCTATGAAAAATAATATTTATATGGCATTTTGTCTGTGCTATTAACCTAAAACGCTATAGGAAATATTATCCTATGGTTACTTTAAGTAGCTTTTTTTTTTGCATATTTCTATAGCGTTTTTATGAATATTTTATGGCGTTTGATATGGTACTTCTATAGAGTTGGTTTGCATATTTGTACAACATTTATTTAATTATTATAGAGTTGGGTAAATAACATCTTATGGTTACTTTCTATAGGTTTTTCTTTACAACAGCGTTTCGCAAACGCTATTAAATGTAATATTTATTTGTAGATCTTTTTTATCAACGCTTTAACTTCTTCACATATACAATATCCGTTTACCCAATGCATATAAATATACATATTTTTACAGACAAAAATATGTAAATTACAACATAATATTTTATACATATTCAAACAATTTTTTCCATATCCAAACAGTATTTCACACATATTCAAACTTTTAGCATATCCAAAAACAGTATTCCATACATATTCAAACAACTTTTGCCATATCCGAACATAGTATTTCATACATATCGTCCTAGCAACTTTTTCCATGTCCATACATAATTATATTTCATACATATTTGCATCATATTTATAGAATAGTCAAACATTTGATTTCATATTTCTTTGCTTTTGATATTCTCCCTATAACATCTACAATACTAATAAGAAACCAATATGTTAGTAATTGTTATGTCAAATATCCATGAAGTAAAAGAGTCCCAAAGTTAGAAAAAATATGTAGCAAGGACTTAAAATATGATGCAGCAAGCCAATGTAGTGGGTACTGTATGTAATCAAACTATACTATACATATGAAATATGTGTAATCTATTTAATGTTAAACAAGTAAAACATGCAGCAGGTCTATGAGTTTACATTACGACACCTATTCATCCAACAGTTCTATAAGTAAAACATGCATCGGGTCTATTAGTAAAACATGCCGTAGGTGTATAAGTAATCTATACAAACTGTAATCTATTTCATGATGTTTAGCAACTAATTTCATTCTATCACCTATTCAAGGACAAGCAATGACACTATAATAAGAAATAAGTGTTTTACATTGTGAATAGGTCATATATAACACATTCTCTTTTTCAGTTTCTCATCGCATGCAGCAGGTCGCTTACAAGGATGCTATCACTGGACCTTGGTTCAAAATTTCTGCCTGTAAAACCAGTATACGCATGCATTGATATATCAAAATGCCTTCACTTGCTTCTAGCTAATCCCATTTCGAAATATTCATATTCACAATTTCTATCATACCATTTCAAACATAAATATGCATGCAATGCAAGTAAAACAATTTCAACAACAAGACACGCCATGATATTAAATAAGTCTTACAAAATAAATGTGATAACATTACAATAAAGCATACAAAACGATACCTTTAATTTCTGTTCAGGTTCTGTAATATCCCGGAATTTTTAACAATATCAATTTAATAATCTGTAGTTAAAATTAAATTGATATTGATAATCTGTTAATAATTATTCAGATAAATTTAATAATCTTCTTTAATAAATATTTAAAATGGCTATTTTATCTTTTAAATGATATAAATTGATTTCTATTTACAATACAAATATTTGGTTTATATTTTAAATAGATTGGTTTTGTTTTAATTTTAATAAATAAAGCATATTTTCTGGTTTTAATATTTGTAGTAATTTGGAAAATTTGTTTTATTTAATATTTAAGCTTTTCAAAATTTAATAAATGATTTTGGTTTAAACTTAATAATTGAATCATGTTTTAAAATTCTAATATATACATTTTAATTTGGGAAAATTTTGTTTTAAATTAGTATTGAGATTTTAAAACTATTTCATAAATAAATATATGATTTTAAATTGATAAGAAAAACATTAAAGTGTTTAAATTAAATTAGATTGAGTTTTAAATTTAGGATATATTCAACAAAATGATTTCATGACTTAATAAAATGGATTATTTATTTAATAAAAATATAATTTCTTATAAAATAATTTTAATTTAATAATAAGAGATTTATAAATGCAATATTGATATTGTAATGACTTTTAAAATAAATTTTGAATAAGATTTGTAATTTTCATTTCAAATTGAATTTATATGTATAACTTGATTTGAAAAATATTTGATTCTTGAATTTAGTTTAAATGTTTAATTGTTTTTATTTATTTGTGTAAGTTATGAAAAGATGATTTGTTCTTATTTCTTTTGTAAATTTATACACATATTTTAAAATAAACTAACAACTTAATTTAAGCTAACATACATTAATTTGAAATTAGTACTAATTAGTTTAAGGAGACATGTGTTTAAAAATTAACATAAATTTAACAAGCGTCTAACTTTTGACAAGTATTAGAATTTTGTTTTAATTTTTCTTTTCTTTTAGTAAATCTGAAATACATTAGTTAAGCTTGCATCTTTATTTCATTCACATTGCATTTTTCATTCTCCTTAATCAAAGAAGAAATCATAAACTCATCTTCATATTTATCATAAAAACCTGCATATTAAAAGATCAAATCTGCATTCACAAATGCATATAAAAATCCACAAATCTGCATTTCCAATCAAAGTAAAATCTGCATTTCTTCAAATCAAATAAAGGGCCTGCACTCTATTTCGAAAACCTGGAATGGATGAAGTCTGCACTGTTTTAAACCTTGGTTGAACTAGCATCTGCATGCTAGCATTTGGGTCAAGCTTGCATTTTTATGTCTTCTGCATAAAGGAAAATAGGGACTCTGCATATCATATTTCTACAAAATTTAGAAAGGAAAAAAAATCAACAGGGGTCTGCATTGAAATGGTGAGTAACTTTAAATCTTAATTCTTTTTAAGTAGGATTGCATGCTGGATTTATTTTTGTTTTTGATAAACAAGTATTGCTGTGAATAAATGTATATAGGCTGTTGTTTATTTATTGTTCTGTTTTCTTGATTTTCAGGAATTTTTTTAATCAAAACCTTATCTTTTAAATTTTAGTTTCTGATATGTTTAGATTTATAAAATAAGATTATTAATCATCATGAGTTAACTTTTAAAGTTTTAAGTTTAAAAAAATATATATGATATAAAAACAGTATTATCCCTGTGAATACAGGTAACACCCTTGCATTGATTGATTTTTTTTCAAAACACAACCATATTGATATTATGCTTCAGATTCATAATTTAAAGTACTTACCATAAATTGATTTTTAAAACAAGAAATAGGATTTTTAGAGTTTAGTTTTTATAGTAGTTAGCACTTGAACTGAAAATGGAATATGTGCAATTTCTTGTGATTTATGAATTGAGAAATTCTGGAATTCTTCTGAGTAGTAGAGTAGGGTTTAGTGGTGCTTAGAAAAATCATGGATGGAAATGAATGTCATTGTGGAAGGTGCAGATCTGAAAAAAATTGTTTTAAACCCTAGTTTTATTTGGTTTAAAGAATTAGTCATTTCGATTCATACATAGGATCGAGTGTCAAGATGTTTTGAGGATTTATAGTTTGGCCGTAGTGGAGTTCATGGCCGGAGGGGTCGATCGTCAAGAGGTCGGAGCGGTGGGTTTTGGCCGTTGACAGGTTTTGACAGTGAAACCAGTTTTCTGTTTTACAGGTTTTGAATTAGGGGCATATTAGATTCTTTGATTAATTTCTTGATCTGGGTTGACATTAGAGTAGTGGTGGTAGAAAGTCGGGTCGTCTCATTTGGTATCAGAGCATTAGGCTGAGTGAATACCTAGGCTCTGAAGAGTGTCTTTCTTAGGGAGCATTAGGTTGAGTGAATACCTAGGCTCTGTAGTGGTGTCTTTCTTGAGAGAGCGTATTTGTAATTTTTAATATATATATATATATATATATATATATATATATTTATTTATGTCTACCTATCTGTTGCGTTACCTGTTCAGGTTTTTCCAATATAAGTTATAAAGGTAGATGGGGTAGTAGTGTGTGTAACACGACCTACCATTGATTGGAGTTTGAATGTCTGAGATTGGAAGTGTATCTGTCGAGACTGTAGACCTAATACCGTCTCGAGTAAGTTCTGTAGTGATGAAGAACTTCATTGATCTCTGAAGGTAACCTGTTAAGGTTCGGAGTCTATTTCTGAAGTTGGATGAGAAGTGTTTGGATCTGTTGGCTTGGCAGAAGCAAGTGGTGGTATTTTGATACCTTAAGAAATAGTAGCTGCGTGATGAGATGCAGTGACTATGGATGTTCCCGAAGATGTTTTCTTTGGAATAAGTTAAGGAAGTGAGTCTGCTTCGATGTTGTGGCTGTGTTCAGTTGGAGTTTCTGTTTGCTTTGAGGTCCGAGTTTCTCAGAGAGCTTTGATTTGGAATTCTTTGGCATCTGTGGCAGAAGTGTAGCTTGGAGTATTCTCGGTGTTGGCAAGAGATCTTCTGGCTTAGCAGTTTATCTGAAGTAGAGTTCAGAAGCAGTTGAGTGGACCCGTATCTTCGATGGGTTGGCTAATTAAGTTGAAGCTGTTCTGTTTGGTAAAGGAAGAACAGTTTTACTTGGATTTGGTTTGGTGGATTGCAAAAGTGACCTGCGATTGTTTGAGTGATCTCTTAGGTTATCTGAGTTTTTCTGGATGTCTTCAGGATGTCAGAGTTTTGTCCACATCTGGAGTTTGAGTTTTCTTATCGACTAGGATTCCGTAGTGGTACCGTGTGGTTCAGCTTTATAGAAGAATGGTTCCAAGAGTTGAGTTGGTGTAGCAGCTCGGAGTTTTGGAGGAACTTCTGAATTTTTATGGATTTGTTGAATCATATCTCTGGGGTGTGTTGTCCTGTTGTGCTTGCGTTCTTCTTCAGCATTCTCTTCTACTTTGGATCAGAGTTGAGCAGCGGAAGCAGTTTGGAAGTGTATCTATTTTCTTTTCCCCAGACAGGAGAGGTGAGTTGTTGTTTTCTGATGTTGAGGAGTTGAGTTTGAGTTCTTGATCTTGGTTGATCTTGAGGAGATCATTTTGTTGAAGTTGTTGGTCTAGTTTGTTTCTAGAGACATCAGCGAAGGTTGAGCTGATCAGTAAGTTTGTAGGCAGCCCAGGATCGTCCGAAGAGTTTTGTGGATAAGAGTCGAAGGATTTTGGAATTTGAAGTCGGAGATTTAATTTTGGATAAGTTTTCTATGATCGAAAGTGAGCCATAGGTTTGGGTAAGTTTGAGAAGCCAGCTTTGAAGTGTTTTGGATCTTTTCTGTATCTAGGAGATTAAGTGATTGATCTATAGGATTGAATTGCCAGTTTGGATAACTGGGATTCGATGAGTTTCACATATCTCTGAGGGAGTACGTGTATGGTCTATCTCTGGTTGTGGAACCAGCAGATCTGGAGTTTTGGTTGTTGAGTCAGACTCGTTTGTAGTCTGATATTTTGTCTAGTGTTATAGATATAGTTGTATAGGAGCTTTTATAGCTTCATAGTATTGTTTGTTTGGATTCTCTAGGGCGAGTATCCCGGTATATATATACTTGGGGAAACTCGATGTAATTCTATCCAGAATTTGTCTGGATAATTAGATTTGTTGATTGGTTGAATTGGTTGTTTTGGTTGTTAGCATATGTTTGATATATGCTTGTGTTTAAAATTAAAATTTAATAAGATTATTAAATTACCTTTGTTTTAAATTTCGAGGACGAAATTCTTTTAAGGGGGAAGGATTGTAATATCCCGGAATTTTTAACAATATCGATTTAATAATCTGTAGTTAAAATTAAATTGATATTGATAATGTGTTAATAATTATTCAGATAAATTTAATAATCTTCTTTAATAAATATTTAAATTGGCTATTTTATCTTTTAAATGATATAAATTGATTTCTATTTACAATACAAATATTTGGTTTATATTTTAAATAGATTGGTTTTGTTTTAATTTTAATAAATAAAGCATATTTTCTGGTTTTAATATTTGTAGTAATTTGGAAAATTTGTTTTATTTAATATTTAAGCTTTTCAAAATTTAATAAATGATTTTGGCTTAAACTTAATAATTGAATCATGTTTTAAAATTCTAATATATACATTTTAATTTGGGAAAATTTTGTTTTAAATTAGTATTGAGATTTTAAAAATATTTCATAAATAAATAAATGATTTTAAATTGATAAGAAAAATATTAAAGTGTTTAAATTAAATTAGATTGAGTTTTAAATTTAGGATATATTCAACAAAATGATTTCATGACTTAATAAAATGGATTATTTATTTAATAAAATTATAATTCCTTGTAAAATAATTTTAATTTAATAATAAGAGATTTATAAAAGCAATATTGATATTGTAATGACTTTTAAAATAAATTTTGAATAAGATTTGTAATTTTCATTTCAAATTGAATTTATATGTATAACTTGATTTGAAAAATATTTGATTCTTGAATTTAGTTTAAATGTTTAATTGTTTTTATTTATTTGTGTAAGTTTTGAAAACATGATTTGTTCTTATTTCTTTTGTAAATTTATACACATATTTTAAAATAAACTAACAACTTAATTTAAGCTAACACACATTAATTTGAAATTAGTACTAATTATTTTAAGGAGACATGTGTTTAAAAATTAACATAAATTTAACAAGTGTCTAACTTTTGACAAGTGTTAGAATTTTGTTTTAATTTTTCTTTTCTTTTAGTAAATCTGAAATACATTAGTTAAGCTTGCATCTTTATTTCATTCACATTGCATTTTTCATTCTCCTCAATCAAAGAAGAAATCATAAACTCATCTTCATATTTATCATAAAAACCTGCATATTAAAAGATCAAATCTGCATTCACAAATGCATATAAAAATCCACAAATATGCATTTCCAATCAAAGTAAAATCTGCATTTCTTCAAATCAAATAAAGGGCCTGCACTCTATTTTGAAAACCTGGAATGGATGAAGTCTGCACTGTTTTAAACCTTAGTGGAACTAGCATCTACATGCTAGCATTTGGGTCAAGCTTGCATTTTTATGTCTTCTGCATAAAGGAAAACATGGACTCTTCATATCATATTTCTGCAAAATTTAGAAAGGGAAAAAAAATCAACAGGGGTCTGCATTGAAATGGTGAGTAACTTTAAATCTTAATTCTTTTTAAATAGGATTGCATGCTGGATTTATTTTTGTTTTTGATAAACAAGTATTGCTGTGAATAAATGTATATAGGCTGTTGTTTATTTATTGTTCTGTTTTCTTGATTTTCAGGAATTTTTTTATCAAAACCTTATCTTTTAAATTTTAGTTTCTGATATGTTTAGATTTATAAAATAAGGTTATTAATCATCTTGAGTTAACTTTTAAAGTTTTAAGTTAAAAAAAAATATGATATAAAAACAGTATTATCCCTGTGAATACAGGTAACACCCTTGCATTGATTGATTTTTTTTCAAAACACAACCATATTGATATTATGCTTCAGATTCATAATTTAAAGTACTTACCATAACTTGATTTTTAAAACAAGAAATAGGATTGTTAGAGTTTAGTTTTTATAGCAGTTAGCACTTGAACTGAAAATGGAATATGTGCAATTTCTTGTGATTTATGAATCGAGAAATTCTGGAATTCTTCTGAGTAGTAGAGTAGGGTTTAGTGGTGCTTAGAAAAATCATGGATGGAAATGAATGTCATTGTGGAAGGTGTAGATCTGAAAAGAATTGTTTTGAACCCTAGTTTTATTTGGTTTAAAGAATTAGTCATTTCGATTCATACATAGGATCGAGTGTCAAGATGTTTTGAGGATTTATAGTTTGGCCGTAGTTGAGTTCATGGCCGGAGGGGTCGATCGTCAAGAGGTCGGAGCGGTGGGTTTTGGCCGTTGACAGGTTTTGACAGTGAAATCTATTTTCTGTTTTACAGGTTTTGAATAGGGGCATATTAGATTCTTTGATTAATTTCTTGATCTGGGTTTATGTTAGAGTAGTGGTGGTGGAAAGTCGGGTCGTCTCAGGTTCCGTTCCTTGGTGAACTTAGAAGTGGCTTTTCTTCCCTAATATTCTCGTCAGTAGAAAATTGACCCTAAGAATCAGAGGATTGGGGGCTCGACTGCTGCAAATGGGGGCTACTTGCTCCAAGTTTGTTGGAAAAGAAGTGGTTTTTAAAACAAAATTCAAAAGAAGAGCTATCCGAAGAAGTTTTTTTATCTCTGAAATGCACATGATCGACTAAGAAAAGCATGCCAGCCACCTAACGCTATCAATTAATTTCATATCAGTTGTCCAATAGAACAAATCACAAATTCAAAGATACTGACCAACAACAAGATCAACCATTCACAAATCATAGCCTGAGGATAGCTATCTAACTATTATAGTATCCACTGAAGAAAAATAATTTTAACGATAAACCATTCTACGCAAAGAAAACATATTTTAAATGAAAAATATGATATGTACACTTCAATATGAAACCATTTTGATTCTACTTCGAGTTATAGAGATATATGTTTAGGTGCATGAATATTTAAAACAAATCCAGACTTATTTAATATTAAACCTCCATGCATATTTATCATAAAATAGACAGCCAATATTTGGTCTGAAAGCTTATAGAGTTTTTAACGAGAGTCTCCAGTAGCATGTTCTCATCTTGATCTCCTGAACTTAGAGAATAAATCACATCATTCTTAATATCTTCATAACTAAAATGAAGAGTCGTAAATAAAAAAACAAGAAGTTTTAAATGCTATATGCTGAAATATATATTTTAAAAAAAAGGTTGGAGACTTGAGAGAAGAAACTTGTTCTCACAATTAATGCTTTAATATTATTTTTCCTTTGCTAGATTGGTTGATTACAAATGAGGGGAGGGCTCCTCTATTTATAGTCCATAATAGATCATTCTAGAATTACTTTTGCTTGATTACAAAGAAAACATAATTTTAGAAATACTTTTATTTGGTTACAAAGAAAACATAATTCTAGAAACACTTTTACTTGATTATAAAGAAAACATAATTCTAGAACTCTCACCCCCCTTTAAACAAGAATTCTCTAGAAACTAATAAATCAAGTTTATATTCCAACACCCCCTTTAAACTTGATTTGCCCCCCTTTGAGCTAAACTTTTACGCATACCAAGTCTCTTCTTTAACTTCTTGAAAATCTCCAACTTCAAAGGCTTCGTTAAAATATCGGCAATTTGATCTTGCGTCTTGCAATGCTTGATAACTACTTCTTCTTTCCCAACCAAGTCTCGAATGAAATGATACTTGATTCTTATATGCTTGCTCTTCTCATGAAAAATTGGATTTTCGGTGAGTGCTATAGCAGAATTGCTATCACAATATATAAGTGGACTTTCTTTTGGAGTATGCTTAAGTTCTTCTAGCGCCCATTTAATCCATAAAGCTTGACAACTAGCTAAAGATAGTGAAATATATTCTGCCTCGGCGGTTGAGAGAGCCACAACTTGTTGTTTCTTTGACATCCACGTGATTGCACTTGATCCAAAGTAGAAAACATTTCCCGAAGTACTTTTACTATCATCAACACTTCCGGCCCAATCACTATCACAATATGCAAGCACCTTAGGATTATTTATCTTTTGATAACAAATTCCATCCCCAAGTGTTCCACGCACATATCTCAAAATTCTTTTTCCAGCATCCCAATGTGTCTTCTTTGGTTGCTCCATAAACCTACTAATCAAGCTCACATCATATGTAATGTCCGGCCGAGTGGCTGTCAAATACATCAAACTCCCAACAAGACTTCTAAACAATGTTGGATCAACATATTTAGAGTTGTCATCCTTACTTAGTTTCAAGCCAACTTCAACTGGAGTGCTAATTGGCTTTGCCTCTTCCATTCTAAACTTCTTCATCAAATCTTTTGCATACTTTTCTTGAGAGATAAATATACCATCATTATCTTGGTTTACTTCAATACCGAGAAAGTAATGAAGTAGACCCAAGTCGGTCATCTCAAATTCTTGCATCATACTTTTCATAAATTCTTTAATATTATCAAGACTATTTCCCATAAAAATCAAATCATCCACATATAAACTAATGATGAGAATGTTACCTTTGTTCTCCTTGATGTAAAGAGTATGCTCAAATGGACACCTCTTGAATCTCATCTTCATAAAATAGTCATCTATGCGACTATACCATGCACGAGGGGCTTGCTTAAGGCCATACAATGCCTTCTTCAACCGATAGACTTTATGCTCTTCATTCTTTATCACAAAGCCGGAAGGTTGATCAATGTACACCTCTTCTTGTAGTACTCCATTCAAGAAAGCGGATTTAACATCCATTTGATAAACTTTTCACTTATTTTGAGCGGCCAATGAAATTATCAAACGAATTGTTTCAAGACGTGCCACGGGAGCAAAATCTTCTTTGTAATCAACACCATACTTTTGCTTGTAGCCTTTCACAACTAATCGTGCCTTATGTTTTTCAACTTCACCTTGTGCATTCAGCTTTGTCTTGTAAACCCATTTGAATCCAATGGGTTTCTTCCCTTCAGGTACTTCAACCAACTCCCATGTTTGGTTCCATTCAATTGCATCAATTTCTTGATCCATGACTTGTCTCCATTTGTCTTCCTTGGCGGCTTCTTCAAAATCAACTGGATCCGCAATTGCATATAAAGCAAAATCAACAAATTCATCTTCTAAAATTCTTCTTGTTTCTCCATAAATCTCCGCAAGAGGTCTTGTCCTTCTAGGTGTTGATTCTGAACTTGAAGATGATGAGCTTGGAGGAGAATTAGATGGTGGAGTAGGTGGAGTCGATCCTTCTTCTTCAATTGGCTCAAATGCATCATTATCAAATGCATCATTATCAAGCAAGATACTTGTACTCTTTTTCTCATTTTTCCATTCCCATGCTTCTTCCTCATTGAAAATTACATCACGACTAATAATATCTTCTTTGTGATAGCGTTATATAATTTATATGCCTTGGATCTTTCACTATAGCCAACAAAGATGCACTTTTCAGATTTGTCATCAAGTTTTCCTCTCTTTTCATCCGGCACATGAGAGTAACAAATGTTTCCAAAAATTCGAAAGTGGAAGACACATGGCTTGTGACCGCTCCATGCTTCTTGCGGAGTCTTTCCTTGAACACTTTTAGTTGCCGCTCGGTTGAGAACATAGCATGCACATGCTAAAGCGTCGGCCCAAAATATTTTAGGCAATCCTTTTGTCTTCAACATACTTCGAACAAGTTCCATGATGATACGGTTCTTTCTTTCGGCCACCCCATTTTGTTAAGGGGTTGAGCGGACCGTTAGTTGATGATGAATGCCATGATCCTTTAAGAAATTTCCGAATTCTTCTGCCATATATTCTCCACCACGATCGAATCGGAGTGGCCTTATAGAAAAACCACTTTGCTTCTCTCACTACAACAGTTTATAGGTTTCATAGCGTTTGAAAAACGCTATAACAGGCTACCATAGCGTTTTAGAGAACGCCGTGGAACAACAAGCTATGGTAGGCCGGTAGCATTACATAGCAGGAAGGAAAATGCTATAATAGCTAATAGCGTTTACAAAAAGGCATAGCGTTTACAACCTACCATAGCGTTTTTTCTCTGTTATTAAACTTAAACGCTATAGGGAATATAATCCTTCATTTAACTTCTATAGCGTTTTCGAGCATATTTTATAGCGTTTCATCAAACCATGTTATAGCGTTACAATGTTTTTCGATAGCATTTCTTGTCATGCTTGTATAGCGTTTTTATTTTCTACTATAGCGTTTTTGATTCTATTATAGCGTTTTTGATGCATAAATCTTACATCTCATATAGAGTTGCGATAGCGTTTGATGAATCAATAGCGTTTTTCAAACGCTATTCTATATAATATTAATTTTCAGCATTTGTTTTAATTTTCTTTTTATTAAATTATATTATATATATATATATGCACACAGATAGATATATGTACACACATTACACACACACAGATATATATAGATATTAAAATGTGGATCCCAAAAATAACAAATCGAGAAGATGACAACAACTATATGTAACAATGGTA
The DNA here is from genome assembly GCA_030765085.1 of Allium cepa. Classification (NCBI taxonomy): domain Eukaryota; kingdom Viridiplantae; phylum Streptophyta; class Magnoliopsida; order Asparagales; family Amaryllidaceae; genus Allium; species Allium cepa. The sequence continues at coordinate 270,455,208 of CM060928.1, forward strand.
ACGTTGCAGTGAATTCTAATTTGGAAACACACAATCAAACCAGTGGAAAAGTTTCAAATAATTCTGCTAATATTTCAAATACTACAAGACATGGTCGCATGATAATAATTCAAAATAGTCTAACAAATGAACACAAATACTACAAGACATGGTCACATGATAATAGCTCAAAATAATCTAAAAAATGGACACAAATTCTAAGTTATGGAGACGATGATACGGAAATGGCTGCTACAAAAGATTCTTGCAAGGATCTAAACATTGCACCAGGTTACTTCAGTGTTAACCAAGTTCCTGCATTAAATGACAAAGTAGACAATGACAGTTCCAGGTTGAATATACTAAATTTGTAGACAATAAATGACAAAGTAGAAAATGACTTGTAGGCAATGGAGTAAATGACTTGGAGGCCTAATATAAAAATCTATCATTATTATTGTCTAACTTCATTTCAACCACCTCCACATACTACTTTCCAGCAACACATACAATCATCCTGCGCTTCACTATCCTCTACCACAAACCACCCATATTAGAGGTTGATACTGAAATATGATCTGGTCCTTTAATATTTTGTCAAGCCAAAATTATCAACTTTAATATCCTTATTAGTGCCTATTCTAAATAGCTTAAGTCTTAGGACGGTGATAACAAATAAATAAAAAGATATAAGTACAGAAAGTTTTAAACTCACGGTTAGGTCGAAAAGAGCTTTATCTTTTGACAACTGTTTGGTCCAGCTCATCTTGACAACCGTTTCACTTCATCCATTCCTTAACTCATATTATCCGGTCCAGTTCACTTCCTATTTCAGTTGCACCACTGTGTATATCAATTTCTACACGTCAATACTAGCATCTCTCATCAAATATCAGCAAGCATCTTTGCATAGTTGCATTCAGTCTCATCCTCATTTCGATGTAGTCCAGTCCTAAACTACTACATATGTTTCCTTCTGTAAGTCTCAATCCTCAACCTTTCAACACAGTACATCGATCTCTTATATATCTCATCTTTGAGCTTGCCTCTGCTTTATGTATCCATTCACTTAATAATTATGGCCTTGTTCTCTTTGATGCTTCAAGACTACCTTCAGTTCAATAAATAGGCATTTGATTGTTTGCTTTACCTCAGGCAGACACCATAGTAGCAGGTCTTCCTCGTCATTTTCTTTTATGGCATCAGTGCTTCTGTATTCAACCACTTTTATACAGGCATCTAGAAAATTTTCGAACAGTCTATGCATGCATTGACTTTGTAATATCATTTAAGCTATTCTTCGATGGTAAATTAATCACCAAATAACCCAAATAATTTTATACAAATCTAACATACCTTTGGAATAGCTAGATGGTGATTTTATAAAAGTTGATATCCTTGGTTTCATCCTTGATATAGTTTCATATTTGGTATCAAATACTCCTTAAAAAACTGTTCCTGCATGCATGAAACAAGTTAAAATATAGTTAACCCTCAAAACAAAATATATTTTCCTTTTTAGTTCTTTACTAAAGAAAACAAAATATCAAATAACAAAAGCAATGTCTCGATAAAACTAGAAATACATCAGGTGTGTTAAGAACTTGACTTCACATTGTAATAAAGTATGACAATTCAATTTTATACATTGTCAATAATACACACGGAGAAGAATTTGTACATAAAAGATACAAGTTGTGTACATTGTTACTGTAATAAATCAAGCTACCTGAAATGCTTTACAATGCCTCCATAGCATAGCAGATTAGTTGCAGCTGCCATGCTAGTGAATTCCAATATGGCTATGGACTACAAACGCCAATTTTATCTCTTACAACTACGAGTACACTCTATAGTAATCTGGTGAAGTGATCTAAGAATTTTTTTTCAGTCGAATGCTGTTGTAGTTTAAAATGAAGCCTAAAGCTTGATGAGTTTTAGGAAGCCAACTGCATGCTACAATAGTAAGCTTACACTGATGCTCTACTTAGCCAATCATCGTCATGTTAGCAGTTCGATTATTTTAAGTCTTCTACTTACAATCAATTGAATTAGACTGGCAGCTTGCAGATTATTAGTGTTGCATTGTCAGTTGCTGCACAAAAAGTCTGCTGTTATCAGTTGTTTAGTACAAGCCTGTTGTGTTTCGGTCCTTGGAAATTACCATACTACTTTTCATGAATTTGTTTTTAATAATGCTCCCAAGTGTTGTGTGGGGGTTCTCCATTTTTCTTATGGAGATATAGGCCAATAACCATTTATTGTCTTCCTTGTGCTATGGCATGCTTGCATGGCCTATATTTGTAAATATGAACTATTTGTACTGGACATTTTTATTGTTAATAAATCTAAGTTAATTTCAAAACGATACTGCAGTTAATTTCAAAACTATATTTGTAAATATGAACTATTTGTACTGGACATTTTTACTGCAGTTAAAATTAAAACGCTATTTTTCAGTATTTCCTAATGCTATTAATAGTGCTTTTTCTTGTAGTGATATCATGCTTCAAAAACTTATATGGAGGAAATAAAAATCTAGCAAACAATAACATTGATACCAAAGTCCAAACTTATTCGTTGATTGTATTTCGGCAAGTTCACTATTAGTAATAGAAAAGCCTTAGATGGAAGCATTAAAGAGCTTCGATGCTCCTGTTCATAAACCAGTCTATGGAACTTAAGCTATATGCGAAGAGGTGTTTATAGAAGATCTTTAAATGTATCACCGTTTAGTCTTGTAGTCTATACTTGAAAATTTTAATTTCTATTGATCATGGATATGTAAAAAAGGTAGAAGTACAGTTTTGTTTTAAGCTGGTTTTGGTATTTGTATCAGTGTATAAACTCTCTAATTTAAATGTGTTTTGATAACATTTTGATCTGGAAAAAAAATTTGAATCAAAACATCATTTTATTTCTTTTAATAGGGAAGAACTAATAACAATAGTACAGGCAGACTGTTTATGATATACAAATGGAGAAGAAAGGACACAGTATTGTTATTGGCTGTAGTAGTATTAAATTAATGTTGTTGTAGTATTAGTTTAGCGAGTTAGACATCATTGTGGTGGTGTAACTCTTGATTTCTTTTCAAATTCATCATGTTCCTAAGATCTGTAATGGAATCATTATGAATAAATTAATATATAGACACTACAAACTAGAACGTGGCTTTGTTTATTACGGTGAAAATACTAAGGTTAGTGTCATATTCATTACTTAGTAAAATACAATGAAAACTAAGATACAATCTATTTTGGATCATAATATCTTACCATTTATATACCTTGGGTTCCCTACTTTGAATCGATGGATTCAAATTCAATCAAACTTACATAGGTTTTCTATAGTTGCAGCATCTGCTAAAAGCAACAATGAAGATGCATCGCCTAAATTTGAAGTTAAAATTCTTGTCAAGTGTTCACGTGACCCTAAAAGTGATACTGAACCGGAAGTAAGTGATATTGGCATTAGTGGAAATACTCCCTACACCCTCCTTAGAATTTCATACTCAAGGCCTACATGGTTTTCAACCTTTGCAAGTGTCACCAAAATTAGAAACTACTGAAGTTAATACAAATGCTTTTCTTTTATTTGACTGGGAAAATGAACGACTTACGATAAAGCTGTTGAAAGGTATCTCCGTATGCTAACCATTATCAGTCTTATAATTTGAAGAGTACCAAATTGTATATTTATTTTGCTTGTTTACTTCACAATGGAGTTATATCCAATTTTCCCTTTTCTTGTTACAGGTTAATTAATAAAGGAAAACTTATGGATGCACTTAAGCTTTCTGATCATTGCCTATCAAGTGGAGAATCTAACCAGTTACTACGGTTACCTATTGAACATGAAGAGGAAAATAACATGTTATAATAATAATAAAGAGCAGAATCAAGTTATAATTAACATGTTACAAATATACAACATGAATCACAAAACGTACGTACCTAGTTATAATTAACATTAAGGAAAAAAGAAAAGAATCACAAAGACAAGTAAGTAATTCCAGTTGCAATATAGAACCTGCAAACAATCACCTTGTAGGTATGTGACTTAAATGATGAGAATCTTATCACTAAGAAGGAATATAATATAAACTTAAAGAATTGCAAAAACCATATAGCATAATCTAACATAAAAGAAGATTATTTACTAACAACAAATAGACCAACGTGAAACTGTCTATATATCATCGGACACAAATATATGCAAACCAACCAATGAAAAACCATTGCTTAGCAACATACCATATAACAAGCAGACTAAGCAGCATAATGGTCAGACAAAAATGAACCACTGCTTATTCTTGGGAATTAAGAAAATTGACCAACTATCTCCCTCATAAACAGAATCAAATAAAAAACAACAAAGAAATGTCCTTAGCCTCTCAATATAACATTAAACATGTAACTGGCAACCTATGAATTAGAAAAAAGATCAGAGACCGCCAGAACATCAACAGAATTGCATAGAAGATGATACTAATTATAGTAGGAAATCAAACACTTGAACTAATTATAATGATGAATTTAGAGTGCTGCATACACATCAGATTGTTGAGACTCGGGTCAATTGTTAAATTTAATTTCAGGCTAGCATATTTATATTTTAGCAAGTATAATCCTACCGTGATTATAATTTTCATTTCCAAAGCAAGTTCAAAACTGCAAACAAACAAGCCATTGGAATTATGTAGTAAGTTATCCTACAAACTGCTAAATCATCAAGCAAGCATAGAAAAGGATCAAGTCCCAAGAACCACTAGTATTGCTCACTGACATAACCCATACAAGTTATAGATCAAGCAATCAAATTCAAAAACAAGTACAACAACCAATGGTGTACTAAATCACTTATGTTTACGTATTCCATCATACACTGTCAAATGCTGGATTTTTAAAAATAATTAAATCAGACACATGTACCAAAATCAATAAATCAAACACAAAAAATGATTCGAAATGCACAAAATAATTCGTTTGGGATTTCTAGAGACGCAAACAATAAATCAGACACAAATAAAATGATTCGAAATGCATATAATAATTCAATAAACCATACACAAACAAAATGATTTGAAATGTACCAAAGTTCGTTTGGGATTTCTGGACGGTTGTTCAAATAGCTATCGGTTCGTTTGGGATTTCTGGAATCTCTGTTCACTTATGGGTATTACTGGATCACACAGAATAATTCGATCGACATACTAATCCATCCCTTCAATCAGTATGATGAGAATTTGCTGGATTTCTGTTTACTTCTGGATCACACAGATTTCTGGAATCTTTGTTTACGCTTCTGGTATTTGGATCGGCTGGGATTTCTTTTTGCTTCTGGATCGGAAGTGAAAGGAAATATTTGCTGGAGAGGATAAAAGTGACGGCGATTAATTTTTTTTGGAGATGATAAAGTGAAAGAAGTATTTGCTGTAGCCTAGAGGAGAGGAAGTGAAAGCAATATTCCCGCACAATTTTTGTTTCCCGCCTGCAAATATATAAATAGCGTTGAACATACAAATAATGTCTACTATATTTACAAATAGCGGACTGGACCCTAGTTTTTATAGCGTACCAAAGATGGTATGCGGAAACGCTATAGATTGATGCTATCAAAAGTCCTTTTTATTGTAGTGTCTACAAGTGCTTTAAAATTCTTGAATACTTCAAATACTTGAGATTTTTCTTTGAGAAAGTAAATCCACATCTTGTGACTATAGTCATCAATAAAAGTGAGAAAATACCGATTACCTCCAAGAGAGTTTGTGCGCATAGGTCCACATAAATCCGAATGCACTAGCTCCAAAGGATTCTTTGCTCGCCATGCCTTTTCTTTTGGAAATGGATCTCGATGGTGCTTGCCAAATACACAACTTTCACATACTTGATCTTGTTTGCTAATATTTGGGATGCCTCTCACCATATGATCTTTGCAAATCTTGGATAGAGTGCTAAAACTCAAGTGGTTATAACGAAGATGTCAAAGCCATGACTTGTCATTAACAATATTAGCAAAACATGAAAATGCTTCATTTTTAATTTTCAATGGAAACATTTTTGTTGGTGTCATCTTCACTTTTGCAATAAGAACACCAGTTTTGTCTTTGATCTCACATAAATCATTTTTGAAATTCATATTATGTCCCTTCTTTAAAAGTTACCCAACACTCAAAAGATTGTATTTAAGATCGGGAACATAATAAACATTAGAAATATAATTTGTACCTTGCTTTGTCCGCATCGGAATATCGCCACTGCCTTTGACAATGAGCCTTTTGTTATTACCTGTCTTGACATCTCGTTGGACACGTCAATCAAAATTCACAAAGCAACTTTTATTTCCGGTCATGTGGTTACTACAACCACTACCAATATACCATATATCATCAAAAGAAGCTTCTTGAAAATTACAAGCAAGAAGCATTCTTTCATCTTGTGTCTCCAAATTCTCATGTAGAAAATTAGAATTACCTTTTTCACCATTTTTTTTTAATAAATAGCTGTACATATATAATCTCAACCAAAAGCTGTCAACACGCCTGACAGGTAACCAAATCAATCCCAAAAGAAATACAACACCGAGAACTCACAACAGAGGAAAACGAAACAACCTATAAGGTAAACCAACAAACACAATCGAGCAGCAGAGGCGTAGGATCACTGGCCCTGCCACACAGCACTCCCGATGAGCTCCTGAATACCCACCGCCCATCCAACATCGTAATCGAGCTCCGGCAAGGCCACCACCCGACGACGATGTTGAGGGACCACCAAGCACCGAGAAGCAAGCCCATCCGCCGACCCTTCAAAATGGAAGGAAGAAACGGCCACCACCCAACAACTGTAAGGCCGTCAGCTGGAAGAGAATAACGGAATTCCTTGAAACAAACTCCAAAAAGCAGAGGAACTAAGAGATAATAACCACCCCAGAAAAGCAAGAGCGTGAAAGCAATAGTCACACTGTAAGAAATCAAGGGGGGGGGGGTAGGGGGGAGGGGAAGACGGACATGTAGGAGACTAATAAGCTAGAACCACCAGTCTCCTAATCGGCAATCATCCTATTCCCGCTCTATTCGAAGACTGAGAGCAGGAAATAGATAAAAGGTTCACTAAGCGACGAGAACGAGCATTGACCGATCCTCTGAACGGTCGGCCCCGAAAGGCCAAGAAAACATCATCTCTAACCCGCCGAATAACGGATAGGGAGTCCATAGGAATCTCGTCAAAAATTGCCTTATTCCGCGCACACCAGACATGCCAGCAAATCAGACTTGGAAGCAAGCGATGGATGATAGAGCGAAGAGATTTCCCAGAACAACCAAACCACCAAGAGGACAGCAAATCAGACGACGAGGAGATGGTGCCACGGACACCCAATAAATTACCGAAGTAATTCCAGCAGATCTGGCACACCAGCCAACGAAAAGCAAATGATTCGTCGACTCTGTTTCCCCGTTACCGCAGCACCTGCACCTGGAAACAAACGGAATGCCAATCTGCTGGAGGCTCTCATCAACCGGTAATCCATAATGGAAGGTTCGCCACATGAGGAGAGAGACCTTAGGAAGGATTCGAACGTCCCAAATGAAGGAAAAAAGAGGAAGGACTGGATTGGGAGTTCGAGAAGAGCTCCAGGCCTTAAGAATAGAGAACGGACCACCATCCCATCCGGAGTGGCCGTTATGAGAATCAACGAACAATTTGACCGACTGCATATGCTTCTAAGTCTCACTGGCGTAGCAAGGAGAACCTGTATATCCAAAAGACTCCAATCGCCGGTACTTAGCATGAAGGAACTTCGCCCATAAGGAGTCGTTAGTACCAAACCTGTACCACAACTTACAAGCGAAAGCCGAACAGATGTCCTTCGGATTACGCAATCCTAACCCACCCTCACTCTTAGGACGGCAGATAACATCCCAAGAAACCCAGTGGTGTCGGCGATTGTCACCCTTCGAACCCCAGAAGAAAGAGGAAGCCAAAGATTGGAACGAGCGGAAAAAAGAGAAAGTAAGGGTCATAGCGGCAAAAATATGAGTACCCATAGAGCTCAGAATCGATTGGATGAGCACTAGTCTACCAGCTTGAGACAGAAGAGACGCATTCCAACGAATAATCTTTCCCCTTACTTTGTCCGTAAGAGGATCGAATAGGGCGTTAAGTTTCCTACCTCTGTATAGAACAATACCCAAATAAGGAAGGGGAAGGGAAGCAGCCCTAAACCCTGTAAAAGATTCGACCCAAGAAACTCTCACAATGTCCATATCCTTCGCGTGAACGAAGCAACTCTTCGCAGAGTTGACTAATTGGCCCGAACACCTCTCATACAGATTAACGAACCGAATGAGGCGGCGAACAGAGGACCGATTACCATTGGAGAAAATGACAATGTCATCCGCGAATGACAGAGAAGAGACGAGCGGACAGCCACTCGGAAGACCAAAACGCTGAATTTGACCAAATATCGTCAAAGAGTGGATGCCACGAATGAAAGCCTCGGTCGCGATAACGAAAAGAGAAGGAGATAGAGGATCGCCTTGATGGATACCTCTTCCAGCTTTGAAAAAACCATTGGCCGATCCGTTAATGAGAACAGAATACCAACAGTTGGAAATGAGTCTCCAAACCAAATCGATAAGGGTTTCAGGGAAACCGAAAGCACGGAGAACCTTGATGATGAAAAACCAGGACATACGATCGTATGCCTTTTCCATATCAAGTTTTAAAATAATGTGAGAACCCCTGACCTTACGGTCAATCTGAGAAACAAGTTCTTGGGATAAAAGGACGTTATCAGTGATCAAACGACCTTTAACAAATCCCGCCTGAGAGGATGATATAATGCGATCAAGGTAAGGAGCCAACCGAGTGGCCAGAATCTTTGAGATCACTTTGTTAGTGAAATTACAAAGGCTGATGGGGCGGAACTCCGAACACGCCCGAGGATTATCACACTTTGGAATAAGGACCAAATTAGTGGATGACCAACTAACGGGGAGAGCGGCCCCAGAAAAGAAATGCTGAATTGCCAGGCATAAATCAGACTGGATGATGTGCCATGTAGATCGAAAGAAGGACCCGTTAAAACCATCCGGCCCACATGCACTATCTTTGCTAAGAGCGAAGGCACAGGCACGAATCTCATCTGTCGAAGGCGGGGAAGCTAAACCTTCACTTCCTTCTGCTGGAACAATCCGAGGAATGAAGGACAGGATGTCCGAGACCGGATCAGACACAGAGGGAGAACCCAGATAAGATTGAAAATGAGAAATAAGCACCTCTATGACTTCGGACGGAGTCGAAGCCACAGAATGGTCCGTTCTCACAATCTCGCGAATAGAAAACAAATTAGCTTTCTTACGAATGGAAGAATGGAAGAATTTGGAATTCGTATCGCCTTCTACCACCCACTTGATCCTCGCCTTTTGTCGAAGGTAGGAGTTCTCAATACGAAGTTCCGAAGAGAAAGCCAATTGGGCGCAAGCCCAAAGCTCCTTGTTTTCCGCCGAAGGACTCTCGTCGAACAAAGCTTCGGCAAGAATCAGGGACTCTTCTGCCGCTCGCACACGATCGAAAATATTCCGAAAAACAAGGGAATTCCACGTCTTTAGGCAAGCCTTAAGACGCTTCAGTTTCCGAGAAAAAGCCCCCATGGGAGCAGCCTCAATGGGAGTGGACCACGATTCCTCGACCACTTGCAGAAAACTATGGTGGGAACTCCACATACTAAGATAGTGGAAAGAGGAAGGACCCGTTAAAGATCGCGAAGCGCATCGTAAAACAAGAGGCGCATGATCAGAGCAAGATCGATGAAGATGGGAGATAGAGAAAGAATAAGGAAGGTTGAACCAATCAGCAGACCCAAAAATCCTATCCAACCTGGAGAGGATCCGGTTCGGACCTTCCTGGTTGTTAGACCAAGTAAAAGCAGAACCAACGAAGGGGATTTCAGATAACCCAAATCTCACAATGATAGAGTTGAAATCTGTAACCGACAGACGATTGACAGCCACCCCGCCTAATTTTTCAGCCTGGCTTGCAATAACATTGAAGTCGCCACCCACCACTGAAATCGAGCAACCGATAGCAGCTAGAGACATAATGTCATCCCAAAGAGATAATCTATCTACCCGGTCACACTTGGCGTATACCGCGGAAAAAAGGAACGGATACGGGGATAAGGAAGAAGAACACAAGACAGATAAAAGTTGAGACGAGTCAAAAACCGGGCGAACAGCGTATTCTTTGGACCAAAGAATCCAGATCTTTCCCGAAACATTAGATAAGGCACCTCCAAAACCTAGAGACAAAACCGCCTTGGTAATCTCACCGGGACCCACAAAAGGTTCTAAAATAGCCACCAAGCCAATGGAATGTTTACGGACAATCCGCTTTAGCCTAGCAGAAGATGCTTCGTTGCCAATACCACGAATATTCCAGAAGAGAAAGTTCGACATGGAGCCAACGCCAGTCAGAGAAAAGGAGACAAGCCAAAGAGACCGTACAGACGAAAATCAGATACGATACAAGGAGGATAGAGCAGATCTATCAATCTGCTCTGTCGCCGCTATAGAGCGAGTAAGGATAGTGCGGGAGAGGATGGAAGCCCCATGCGCTCGACGACGAGAGGATCTACGAAGAGGCTGACGCAAAGGTTCGGACACCGAAGCAACACCTAATCTCTCTTTCGAATCGGACAGAGGGAAAGAGGAACTGGAAGGGGCTGAGTTATCGGTAAGACGAGAAAGCCGCTCGTTTATCAACGCAATTTCCTCAACAGAAAGCATCGGGATGACGATCGATAAGGCACAAGAAGAAGAAGGAAGAGAGCACCGGGAAGAGCACGAAAGAGTCGAAGGATCAGGAGAAACCGGAACAGATAGAGTATAACGAGAGAATGTAGGGGAGCTAAATATACGCATCCCACGATGCCGCAGGAACCTAGCCCATGCCGGGCTACCTCTGGATAGACAGCCCCACGAGACAGGTGAGGTTCGCAGGGTGGGCCTAGCAGAAATATCACCCGATCGGGTCGCAACTGACTGGTAATGTTCCTGTCTGCCCGCATTGTGAACCGCATCAGGGTTCACTATGCAATCAGGAATGGAACACCGCCATAGCCAATCGACCCATACAGGGTAATTTCTCCATAGAGACCAATGGGGACCAACCAGAAAAGATAGACTATAAGCCACAAACGACACTGACCAGGCCTCGCTATGGCTTAGGATAATATACCAACGGGGGGAACCACATTGTTCGTTCCAAGCGGAGATCACAATGCCAACATGACCTGACACGTCACCAAACATCAGTAGGGTAACAATATCAGGGAGCACACGCCGAAGCGCGCCAAGGCTCAATACCATAAAAAACAAACCAACAGACCCAAGCCGACAATATATCAAAATCCCACTATCAACGACCAAGAGAAAATGCACAAACAAAGCACTCACCTGGCCGGCCACCAGAGCACTTACCTGCAGCTGCTCGACAAGGAAACCAACAGAAAAACCCACCAAGAATTGCACACGCAACAGCGCACCCAGCAAACAAGATCGAAAATATCGAACACAAAGACAAGAAGGAACCACCCTTCCAAAATCAACCACAAAAGAACTCACCGCCACACCGCTACAACCAACCCAAGAGTCAGAAATCAACAGCGAAGACATTGGGATGAGGTACATCCCATCCAGAGAGGATGGATAGGCAAAGAACCCAACGACCAACAAATCAAACTCATCGCCATACCCATCACCACTAACACAAAAACCCAAGCCCAACTCCAACGACGCAGCGGTAACCACTGTCAAACCTCCAAGTCCATCCCCAAAACCACAAAACGACGAAGAACGAATCGGGGAGGGGGGGGGGGGGAACCAACATTTCAAGTATGGTAGGGGTGGTGAAATCCCCTTCCAACAAAAGATCCAAGCCACAGCTAGAATCACAAGGAACCGTGCCAACCGCTAGCGACTCCTCGCCACGAGGTAAAATCTCACAAGCAGCAGAGAAAATGACCGATGGAGCGAATTGGGTGATGAAATCCCTTTCGTCCAAAGAATCGATACCAGAGCAAGAGTCGCAACTCACCGAACCCACCATCAGTGCCTCCTCCCCAATAGGCAGTATCTCATAGTTGATAGAGAAAGATAATCGTGGTTCGAATAAGCAGTTGAAATCCCTTTTCGAAACAACAGAGGAATCAACTGAGAGAGACGACACCACCAAGACATCATCGAACTGCCAAATACAACTACTGGGGGGAGGGCAGCACACAATACCATCATCAGAGATCGGAAGAATCCCCATAAAACAGGATTCAACCCACAAGAAACGAGATCTGGCAAGATCCCCTAAAGTGGACAGGTAGTAAACCCTGATCGCAATCGAGCATTCACCAGTCAAGACCACAGAAATAGGACCAGCGGCCACCGCGCGAATGGCTTCGCCTATCGCGGCGAACGAAGGGCAGTGGCGAACGAAAGAGCCGACAAGAGCGAGCTCTCCTTCGCCTCCCATAAACGGCAACATAACCAACAAATCAGTACTAAAACGCTGTGAAGAAGACAGCAGCCTCAGGGAGAGAGCGATTAAAGAGAGGTAGAGAAAGCAGTAAGAAAATTGCTAATTCGTCAGAGAAGAGCGGCCATGGAAAGAGCCGTTTAGAAAATTGTAATGAAAGAAATTTGTTTTGATAAATGTGAATATAAAATGAGAACCCACCTTTTTCACCATTAATTCTTTTAAAACAATCCTTTTTCATATGCCCATATTTATGACAATAATGACATTGAATATTATAAGAGTTACCTCTTACTCTTCCACTGTATCCTCCACAACCTCTTTCTCATCCTTCTTGAGACGGGCTTGAATTTTCACTTTGAATTTGGCCTCTTCCTTGTCCTCTACCACGAGCTGATCTTCCACCTCTTCCTCTAAATCCACCACGGTTGGTGTCTCGAATCTGAAAAGCTTGCTTGGAAGGAGAGGAATCAAATTGTTTGATGCGAAGCTCATGAGATTGTAGTGAGCCCAACAATTCCTAAAGAGAGAAAGTATTCAAATCTTTTGATTCTTCAATAGCAACAATAACATGCTCAAATTTCCTTATCATACTTCGAAGAATTTTTTCAATAATTCTTTTATCCGAAATTTCTTCACCATTGATTCGAAGTTGATTAGCAATAGAAATAGTTCTATTATAAAATTCCTCCACCGATTCACTTTCTTTCATTTTGAGTAAATCAAACTCACATCTTAGAGCTTGAAGTCTTACCATCTTTACATTTTCTTCAACTTTGTACGCCTTTGTAACGACCCAGTATTTTCAACACTTCGCATCCGCACATGTCGGACTTGAATTGTTCAAAATACTGCGTTGTAGAATAAATTTGGCAAAACTCAGAATATACAATAAATAAATCACAGAATCACATACACAGATATCAGAATCTCGCAGCGGAAATAAAAATTTAGTGGTTCATGAAGCCACTGATACAACTTTACAAAATAGAACTTACATTGTCTATAATCCTCAATACAATGTTGGGACATAAATAGAGATAGAGTCTTCAAAGTCTTGAATTCCAGAAAAGATAAAGGCTGAAACAACTTCCAACAGCACGAATGATCTACTGAGTGTCCTAGCTACGGAGAAGAAACTGAAGCTGCAACTCAGGCTGACCCGAGCATACAATAAAACAAACACTCGAGTCAGGACATACATACTTATATAATGTAAGCTAAATCAAGTGTACTGTAATATATAGCAAGTAACTTAAAGGATGCTTGGGACCGCCCACCCTCTAAGGATCCGTTAAACTATTTACTATGTAGTATATTGCGCTATTATAATAGTGTCTATTTATAAAGTAAACATACTTATTTCTTAGCATTAAGGGGTTACCCATATAGCCCTTAACACGTAATAGTCCCAGTAGTCCATCCAATATCATAGCTCCTCCTGATCGGGAAGCAACTAGAGGATACCACACGGGCTACGGGAGAAAACCAAACTCGTACAAGGCTCGATATGGTAGGTGACACGGCACAACTAGGCAATGCCAGGGTAGATATACCAATTGCTATCCGGACCGGTGGTAACGCGAAGCCGCAGCAACCGCCCACCTCGAACAACACTCCCAAATCAAGGGTGCACCCAAACAATCACAAGAGTAATAGAATGGTATACGAAGAAGTGCGTTCGATCAGAGGAGCTACCTCATTAATCCGAGAATCGCTCCTGTTTTAGCCACCTTAAGCCAACTCACGGGAGTCGGGTCCACGTATATACCTTTCAAGAAATCGTCCCCACCAACCTACTTCATTCTGGAATCTCCACCGCGTACACGGTTAGTCAAAGTGGTTTTCGGTATCGACAGAGAGTATGTCCATATCCGATCCCGGTCTCTTTGCCAACCCATCGTTATTATAACCCGTGGCCATTTTAAAAGCAGTTTATACTTTGAAACCCGAATAAACATTTCCATTTCAAAACTATAAATATGATATCATTCTAAAACCCAAAACAATATGATATCGTTATATTCAAAATATAATTCTTTTCCAAAAACCGTACTACTTAAAATTTATAATATCTGGAAACCAAATATTTGAATTATATCTTCGAAACATAATATTTTGGAAATTTACTTTAAAACCATAACTCCCGAAAATACAAATGGTTCGGATATTTGATGGTATATAGAATAAAGGGGTTAACTTTATGGTTACTTTGTAAAGAAGAGAATTTACATAGCTTTACAAATAATCTCTCTATTTAAAGTTTAAACCATAAATTTAATATCATTTTATGTTCCTAAAACATTACAATTCCCATATATATATATATTAAATTGGAGTATTTGCTATTCAAACTAAGTTTGGATTTTATTCTTTCACAAATCAATGTTTTTATTATTTAGTCTTGAATATTCCCATAATTTCCATAAATAAAACTTCCAAATTTTTAGCCATTAAATTTTCCAAAATTTACTTAATACCAGAATATTCATCTTTAATTAAGGAAAAATCCAGTTACAAAAATTATGTCTTAAGCTTTTCCAAAACTTAAGATAAATAAAATTTATCAAATTCCATAAATTTTAAAGCAACCAAATTCTAGATTCCGTAGCACTTAGGAAATGCTACCTAAGGTTGCGGGTAAAACTAGTCTAATTTCAAAAGACAGCATTTAAATGCTGTAATAGATTGTTTAACTTAATAAATATTTCCAAATATAACTTATTTATCTATTTATTTATTAATTGAAATCTTATTCTTTCAAAATTCAGGATTTCCAACATAAGTTATATTCCAAAGTTTTACTCAAATATTTATTTATTTATTACATTTAATATTTGTTCAAAAATCAAATAAAAGCTTTTTAAAGATATTAACCCAAATATTTAACTTCCAAAATAATTTTTTAAATATTTCATAAAATATTATAAGAACCACGGGCCTGTATATAGTTTTCTAGCCTAGGTCAAGTGATACGGATTTATATCATTTCAACCCGTAATTTATAAAACCCCGGGTTCTATCATTTCAAACCCGCAATCCCAAGTAAATTTACAGCAGTTAACAAACAAGTGAACAGTAATAATTATTTAGGCCTATCATTTCAGCCTATAACAATATATATATAACAGGGAACTTGCAGTGGGGATTTAAGCAGTAAATAAACAATAATATAATATAACTGCAGAATATAATACAACAGATAATAACTGATGAGGTGTCAATTTAATTGGGGTCCGTCATTCTATATTACACTACAGACAGATAATAGTGAAATACAATTTTACACATACACTTGCAATAATTTACTAAAATATAAATACGTATGTCTGGTGAGAAATACTCACCTGAAAGCTGCAGAAAATTTGAATTTCAAAACGACAATTTCACCGGAAAAAGAACGACAGAGAGTAACGATCAAAATTCTTCGGATGTCGCCTAGATTCAAATCTATAACAGGATTCAAAATATTGAATACGCGACTTTAGAATTTACGGTCAAGGAAAAATTAAAATAGGAAGAGAATTGGTTTGATTTGCTCGACCACTCCACCGTGTAAATAGACCAAAATATACCCCAAACGTGAACCGTGCTAACACAAAAATTACGACAAAATTTCCTAAAACAAAAACGGCAAAATGTTGAATACGCATACACGTGCACACTTCTTTTGCTTTATGGCCGTGATATATACATTTTACACGTGCACACTTGCATTCCTATGTATTATGAAAATGTTGTTGCTTAAATTTTCCTCAAACTTAGAGTCACTTTTTCAAATCCAGCTACTATCTTACATTTTAAACTTAATTTGCATCATTGCTTTATGACTTCATCCATCTTCAATCTAAACTTTCCAGGCTTAAAAACTGTACAGACACACCTCATCCTATCTTCAACTATTACTAGCATCCCCAAACTCCAGCCTTTTACTAAACACTCAGGTTAGATGAATTCACTCACAAGGCTTGGTCATCATATCCAAAGCAAGTTTTTACTGATCCATTCGTGCACCGTGTGATACACAGATATGCACAGCCTATGAATTTTATAAATGCAGACTACCACTCAACTACGTTTTTCTTAATTCACTCATATATGCCTCTATGCTCTTTTCTTCTTCTATCCTCTTTTGCAATGACTTACCCAAACTAGAACCCAAACCTGGTCTAAGTTTACAAATACAGTTTGTCTGAAAGGAGAAAAATGAGCAAATTCCTTATTATACCCCTAGTCGAACCCATGATTTTGAAATCAAAAGAAAACTCAGGTTAATGAGATGTTTGATAGAACTTGGTTTTACATATGTAAAATTTTTTTTCAAAGTAACCTCTCAGTTCTATAAAGTTAGTACCTCTGACTTAATTATGTATACTAAAAAAAAAGAAAAAAAAGAAAACTCTATAAACCCAGATCCATATGTTGTTCAAGGCATATGATAAGATTCTTAGAGAAAACAAAGTGGATAAATGGTAGTGTGGCCGAGCAAGGCAGAGATAAAACAAAATTTTCGAGGAAGAGGAAATATCTGAACAAAGAAAAGAAAATGACATAGACCATTTACCTGATAAGAGTTCGAGCCCGAGAAGAACAGACAAGAGAGAATGAAACTAAAGAAGATAAAGCAAAGTATATATAGATGGATTTTGCGAAATAGTCAGATATGAAACGTACGAGTATTAATGTAAGCGTTGATCTCTCCTACCACTCCTCTGTTAGAACGTTATGAGCGTGATTTACTGATCAGTGTGCAAAAGGATAAATCTTCGAAATATACAGGGGAAGCCAAGAGTTTCACAACGTATAAAGCTTGATGATAATTTAATGCCAGATTAATTTCCTGCGTGATTTGAGCTCATACCAGAGAACTGGTATCTTGGCAGGTATACATTGTTATAACTTCAAATTTATGTGATGTGTGATTAAATGATAAAACGGCAAGGCACATAAATTTGAACTGATGCGCATTTGAAGGGTGCTTGATTTATATTTTTTTCTTTCCAGATGATATGTGTGATTTTAAACTGCTCATTATGAATATATTTTGATTTCACAATATGTTCCAATTAAACAGTTGCATGGTTAAAGCAAACATGCTTTGAAGTAGTTGCAGAGATTTATGGGGAAAATGGCAAGAATAGAAACGGAGCATTGCTTTGAAATCTGAACGTTTTGCATATATGCGTGATTTCTCCTTTCAGTTTCAAAGAAATAAAGGTTTCAATATTAAGAGGAAGAGAAATCAAATCTGCTGCCAGTTATACACAATTGATTGAATGCATCAGTTTCTTATGTTAATTGTTTACTCACGTGATTAAAGCAATGGGATAAATATATAGGGCTTTGAATATAACTGACGAGCTAAATCAGAGGAGATAAATCAATAGTTATCAATTATACAAGATGTCAGGGAATACGTTCACATTTCAAGCATTGATTTGGTAAATATTTGCTTTAAATCTTCGTATGAATTAAAGGAGAGATAAAGGGGAATGAAAACATCAGTTTCTATATGATAAATGCTTATACGTGATTTAGTTTATACATTGATTTATAGGCAAACAAACGGCAAATAGTGATACAATGCAATATTCCCTTGGTCTTAAGAAACGGCAGAGGTGCTGATACAACTAGTGATTCAAGCAAATACATATAGATTTGTTTTAACTGTAGGTTGCGTGATTCATTTCCAGTTTTAATGCATGCGTGATATATCTTCCAAATATAAATGTTTGCACGTTATAAGAATTTTTTTTCAAAAGCATGCGTGCCTTATAAATTTCCAGATTTGATGAATATGGACTGTGTAATTTCCTTCCAGGATACTTTGCTTGAATTATATGTGTGATTAGGAACGGAAAATTTTATTTATTTATTTATTTATTTATTGCACAATAAAGGTGAAATAGAGAGATATACATGGGAATTGAGAAGTTGAAAAGATAGGCAAGGTTAAGTATGAATGCGTGATTTAAAACTGCCAATTGAAATCTAGATTTAATGCATGCGATAACTGCAATTTTTATGAGAAGCTTTGATTTCAAAATCTTATACTATTTAATGTAGGCGTGATTTTAGATTGATGATTTGCAGATAAAAGGATTTGTTTGAGGCGGAATCAAATGGACAAATGGGGAGAAAAGGGCAAGCAGCTTAAATGGTTTAAAGTATCAGTTTTATATATATAAATATGTAAATATGAATACGTGTGTGATGATTCATTTATATTTACATAAATTTTGATTTGTATTAAATATGTTTACAAATGTATTTGGACGTTCGCAGATACCATACTAGATCATAGGCAAAAACACAGGGGAAAAAGAGGAAGCTGTAGAGATTTAAAACTTTCAGTTACAAAAGTTATAAATATGTTTACGTGATATAAGATTTAGTCAGTTACACAACATATAAAGTTTGAAAATATGTAAATATGCATGCGTGATTTCAGCATGCTTTGATTCTCCTATGTTTGATTTAATAAACAAACTGGCCAGACTTAATGCAAAACTTTTTAAAAAGAAACGTACAAAATGAAAAGTTGCGTGATATAAGCCTGGATATAAAGTTTGTATGTAACTTTATGTTCTTTTTTTTTTTTTTTTTTTAGTTCAGTTTGCAAAAATTATAAGTTTTTGAATTTACTGGAAGGCCGAGAGATTTGCTTCAGCTTTCTCTTTGAATAAATGCTTAAACGTGATTGAAGAAATAAACAAGGGAAGTTATCAATGCATGATTTTATTTCTGAGAAAAGGAAAGGCAAACTCATATTCAATTCAGTTTTGATTTACAAAAGGTTTAATTAAGGCATACGTTGATATGGGGAGAAATAAAGGTAAGTATACATCAGAGAATGAACGAAAGAGTTGATATGTATCGTATCAATTTAGGCATGTACAAATTTCTCCTTGGATTTTTGTCTCACACGTTACTTCCATGTTAAGTTTTTACTTCATTTTATTTATTTGATTTTAGTTTGAAAACAATAAATGGAATGGCAAGAATTTATGCAAAGCTTAGAAAAACGTATACAAATTTATTTAAAATCAGACTGTCAGTTAATGCAACGTAACGTTTGTTATAAAATCTCTGACTGATATTTTTCTCCAAAATTTTACGAAAACATGATTTTTACACTACGCTAAACAGACGCAGTCCAAAACATCAAAAATTTTCATAAAAATAACATTTTAAAAACACACGTTTTATTACGTCACTTATACCCTATAATTGACGCGTCCTTTAAACGCGAAATTTAACAGTTCAAAAATAGCTTAAATTTTAACAGTTATTATTTAATTTTATTGACATATACAAATTTTTATAAAATATATCTCCAAATAAAATAATTAACTATTTTGATAAACACAATTTATATAAAATATATTTCAAAGTTAAATAATTAAAATAAAATAAATAGCTAAACTAGGGCTGTTACACTCTCCCCCACTTAAAAACTTTTCGTCCTCGAAAAGGAACGAAAGGAAAAGAATCAAAAGAGGATAAGCTAGACAAACAAGAATCTTAAACGAATAGTTCCGGATTTGTAACACGAAGAAGATCCTCCAGAATCGGTTCTACTCTTCAGTTTGACCGTCAGTCCATGGGTGATAAACGGTGCTTAGGTCTCGATGAGTAACAAAGGTTTCAAAGATTATTGAAAGATTCCTAAATAGGTGGTAGAAGCAATCGCCTCCCCATTCTGTAGCAGATAGGGAAACCAAGGACACTTAAAAATAGTTCATAAACAAAATAAGATAATAAATTTGAAATCATAATGCTTTTGAGATTATAATACTTTGAAGGTCGTTAAAATTTATAGATATCATCATCTGGAAATCATATTACAAAAATCATAGCACTTTTTAAAATAATCTTCATTTATACCTTTTAAATTCAATGCCAAATAATACTCATTTCAAAGTTGAAATATTTTAAGGTTCATTTATTCAATTATAAAATTTTCAAAACATTTATTTTTAAAAACAGCAGCATTTATAATATGCTACGGTAGATATAATAGTATTTTCCAATCAATTCATTATTCTACTTAACTCTTGATTTAGCAATAACCTAACACTTTATTTAAAATACCTATTTTATAATTAAGATATTCCTTTAATAAGTTACACTTGAAATTTCCATTTGAAAACCAAATTCTCAATTATCAAATTTTAGTGATATTAAAATACATCTTAATCATAATTATCCATTTTTCAAGACATGTCTATTTCCTGAATGAAATATTTATCATAACAATCAAATTTCTCTATTCATTAAGATATCAATTAAACTATAAATCCTTACTACAAAGTATTTCTTCAATATTTTACAAACATATTCTTCTCAGGAATTATTAGGATTTACTGGTTAGATTTAAGGTTCCTTATTAAATCAAATTTGATTGTTAAGTTATTTTAAATAAGATTCCTTACATTTCTTTTTCCTCTATTAATCTTTTATAACTAAAATTTAAGTGTATAACATTTATTATAACCACTCAAATTTTATTTATAAAATCTTTTATATTATATATTATCCAATTTCATTGTTAACTTTTGAAAATCAAGGTAAGTTATTTTGAAATGAAATTGAGTATTATACAACTAAAACTTTCAAATTCAATTATCTCCAGTTGGAAATTTTTTTATCCAAAAATTTTATTTTCTCCTCAAGATAAACTTTAAAATTTTATTTCCGATTCCCTCCAAACCATTTAGAGATAACTAATATATGTACATAATGTGTCAAATCTATTTTATAAATTAAGTCATATTTTAGAAATTCAAATCAAATAAAATCTCAAGGTAATACTGTAGCCAGACTACAGAATGGTCTTTCACTTCGAAACTCGAAAATGAATGTCGATGATATACTTTTAAATAATATATTTTAAAATTCTTTGGGAAACAAACTTCTATTTTGAAAATACTTTAAATAATATATACTTTTAAAATTTTAATCCCAAAGTTTGAAACCATCATAAATTGAATTCTCAAGTTCTTGTTTTATATTTATTTCTGTTTCTAAATTAATTTATAACCATTGTTTATATTCAATTATTTAGACAAACACATGGTTTACAAAACCATAAATAAAATCAAACTATTATCTCCTGACACTAGTTAAATTAAATATTAAAATTTCTGAAAATTTATACTTATATATATTTTAGATTTCCTTTCAAATATAGGAGTAAATTTCCAAAACAAGGATAGAAATTCAAATTTGATGAACTCAAATCAAATAGAATCCAAGCTAGTTAAAATCAGAAGGTCCGATGATTAAATAACAGAATAAGGAACTGGGTAAGTCTATATAAATCGCGGACAACCTTGACCTGGTCAACCGTGACTTGAAGAGTCGGATCGATATGATTGGGTAAATCTATATTTGATCCGAAGAGATAGAGTTCGGAATAACCAAAGATACTGGCATATAAACCGAGGATAAATATAAATCTCTGGTGAATCAATGTTAATGGTAAAGGAGTTTCGCCCCTTTATTAGAATAATGGCGAGACCGCCAATTTACTATAAAGATCATCCGAAGTGGAGTTATGGGACACTCCAGAATCTAAAGTAGATGAAAGTGAGGGACACGGATGAACTTTGGAACCACAGGGAATGTTCCAAATTCGAAAAGGAAGAGGTTCAAGCTCGAACGAAGGTGATTCTATAAATCAATTTACCATACATTCTAAGTTTGCCTAGAGCCAAAGCTCTGATACCAATTGTAACGACCCAGTATTTTCAACACTTCGCATCCGCACATGTCGGACTTGAATTGTTCAAAATACTGCGTTGTAGAATAAATTTGGCAAAACTCAGAATATACAATAAATAAATCACAGAATCACATACACAGATATCAGAATCTCGCAGCGGAAATAAAAATTTAGTGGTTCATGAAGCCACTGATACAACTTTACAAAATAGAACTTACATTGTCTATAATCCTCAATACAATGTTGGGACATAAATAGAGATAGAGTCTTCAAAGTCTTGAATTCCAGAAAAGATAAAGGCTGAAACAACTTCCAACAGCACGAATGATCTACTGAGTGTCCTAGCTACGGAGAAGAAACTGAAGCTGCAACTCAGGCTGACCCGAGCATACAATAAAACAAACACTCGAGTCAGGACATACATACTTATATAATGTAAGCTAAATCAAGTGTACTGTAATATATAGCAAGTAACTTAAAGGATGCTTGGGACCGCCCACCCTCTAAGGATCCGTTAAACTATTTACTATGTAGTATATTGCGCTATTATAATAGTGTCTATTTATAAAGTAAACAT
Source organism: Allium cepa (assembly GCA_030765085.1). Lineage (NCBI taxonomy): Eukaryota > Viridiplantae > Streptophyta > Magnoliopsida > Asparagales > Amaryllidaceae > Allium > Allium cepa. The sequence goes on from CM060928.1 coordinate 270,478,024, forward strand.
ACTTATTTCTTAGCATTAAGGGGTTACCCATATAGCCCTTAACACGTAATAGTCCCAGTAGTCCATCCAATATCATAGCTCCTCCTGATCGGGAAGCAACTAGAGGATACCACACGGGCTACGGGAGAAAACCAAACTCGTACAAGGCTCGATATGGTAGGTGACACGGCACAACTAGGCAATGCCAGGGTAGATATACCAATTGCTATCCGGACCGGTGGTAACGCGAAGCCGCAGCAACCGCCCACCTCGAACAACACTCCCAAATCAAGGGTGCACCCAAACAATCACAAGAGTAATAGAATGGTATACGAAGAAGTGCGTTCGATCAGAGGAGCTACCTCATTAATCCGAGAATCGCTCCTGTTTTAGCCACCTTAAGCCAACTCACGGGAGTCGGGTCCACGTATATACCTTTCAAGAAATCGTCCCCACCAACCTACTTCATTCTGGAATCTCCACCGCGTACACGGTTAGTCAAAGTGGTTTTCGGTATCGACAGAGAGTATGTCCATATCCGATCCCGGTCTCTTTGCCAACCCATCGTTATTATAACCCGTGGCCATTTTAAAAGCAGTTTATACTTTGAAACCCGAATAAACATTTCCATTTCAAAACTATAAATATGATATCATTCTAAAACCCAAAACAATATGATATCGTTATATTCAAAATATAATTCTTTTCCAAAAACCGTACTACTTAAAATTTATAATATCTGGAAACCAAATATTTGAATTATATCTTCGAAACATAATATTTTGGAAATTTACTTTAAAACCATAACTCCCGAAAATACAAATGGTTCGGATATTTGATGGTATATAGAATAAAGGGGTTAACTTTATGGTTACTTTGTAAAGAAGAGAATTTACATAGCTTTACAAATAATCTCTCTATTTAAAGTTTAAACCATAAATTTAATATCATTTTATGTTCCTAAAACATTACAATTCCCATATATATATATTAAATTGGAGTATTTGCTATTCAAACTAAGTTTGGGTTTTATTCTTTCACAAATCAATGTTTTTATTATTTAGTCTTGAATATTCCCATAATTTCCATAAATAAAACTTCCAAATTTTTAGCCATTAAATTTTCCAAAATTTACTTAATACCAGAATATTCATCTTTAATTAAGGAAAAATCCAGTTATAAATATTATGTCTTAAGCTTTTCCAAAACTTAAGATAAATAAAATTTATCAAATTCCATAAATTTTAAAGCAACCAAATTCTAGATTCCGTAGCACTTAGGAAATGCTACCTAAGGTTGCGGGTAAAACTAGTCTAATTTCAAAAGACAGCATTTAAATGCTGTAATAGATTGTTTAACTTAATAAATATTTCCAAATATAACTTATTTATCTATTTATTTATTAATTGAAATCTTATTCTTTCAAAATTCAGGATTTCCAACATAAGTTATATTCCAAAGTTTTACTCAAATATTTATTTATTTATTACATTTAATATTTGTTCAAAAATCAAATAAAAGCTTTTTAAAGATATTAACCCAAATATTTAACTTCCAAAATAATTTTTTAAATATTTCATAAAATATTATAAGAACCACGGGCCTGTATATAGTTTTCTAGCCTAGGTCAAGTGATACGGATTTATATCATTTCAACCCGTAATTTATAAAACCCCGGGTTCTATCATTTCAAACCCGCAATCCCAAGTAAATTTACAGCAGTTAACAAACAAGTGAACAGTAATAATTATTTAGGCCTATCATTTCAGCCTATAACAATATATATATAACAGGGAACTTGCAGTGGGGATTTAAGCAGTAAATAAACAATAATATAATATAACTGCAGAATATAATACAACAGATAATAACTGATGAGGTGTCAATTTAATTGGGGTCCGTCATTCTATATTACACTACAGACAGATAATAGTGAAATACAATTTTACACATACACTTGCAATAATTTACTAAAATATAAATACGTATGTCTGGTGAGAAATACTCACCTGAAAGCTGCAGAAAATTTGAATTTCAAAACGACAATTTCACCGGAAAAAGAACGACAGAGAGTAACGATCAAAATTCTTCGGATGTCGCCTAGATTCAAATCTATAACAGGATTCAAAATATTGAATACGCGACTTTAGAATTTACGGTCAAGGAAAAATTAAAATAGGAAGAGAATTGGTTTGATTTGCTCGACCACTCCACCGTGTAAATAGACCAAAATATACCCCAAACGTGAACCGTGCTAACACAAAAATTACGACAAAATTTCCTAAAACAAAAACGGCAAAATGTTGAATACGCATACACGTGCACACTTCTTTTGCTTTATGGCCGTGATATATACATTTTACACGTGCACACTTGCATTCCTATGTATTATGAAAATGTTGTTGCTTAAATTTTCCTCAAACTTAGAGTCACTTTTTCAAATCCAGCTACTATCTTACATTTTAAACTTAATTTGCATCATTGCTTTATGACTTCATCCATCTTCAATCTAAACTTTCCAGGCTTAAAAACTGTACAGACACACCTCATCCTATCTTCAACTATTACTAGCATCCCCAAACTCCAGCCTTTTACTAAACACTCAGGTTAGATGAATTCACTCACAAGGCTTGGTCATCATATCCAAAGCAAGTTTTTACTGATCCATTCGTGCACCGTGTGATACACAGATATGCACAGCCTATGAATTTTATAAATGCAGACTACCACTCAACTACGTTTTTCTTAATTCACTCATATATGCCTCTATGCTCTTTTCTTCTTCTATCCTCTTTTGCAATGACTTACCCAAACTAGAACCCAAACCTGGTCTAAGTTTACAAATACAGTTTGTCTGAAAGGAGAAAAATGAGCAAATTCCTTATTATACCCCTAGTCGAACCCATGATTTTGAAATCAAAAGAAAACTCAGGTTAATGAGATGTTTGATAGAACTTGGTTTTACATATGTAAAAATTTTTTTCAAAGTAACCTCTCAGTTCTATAAAGTTAGTACCTCTGACTTAATTATGTATACTAAAAAAAAAGAAAAAAAAGAAAACTCTATAAACCCAGATCCATATGTTGTTCAAGGCATATGATAAGATTCTTAGAGAAAACAAAGTGGATAAATGGTAGTGTGGCCGAGCAAGGCAGAGATAAAACAAAATTTTCGAGGAAGAGGAAATATCTGAACAAAGAAAAGAAAATGACATAGACCATTTACCTGATAAGAGTTCGAGCCCGAGAAGAACAGACAAGAGAGAATGAAACTAAAGAAGATAAAGCAAAGTATATATAGATGGATTTTGCGAAATAGTCAGATATGAAACGTACGAGTATTAATGTAAGCGTTGATCTCTCCTACCACTCCTCTGTTAGAACGTTATGAGCGTGATTTACTGATCAGTGTGCAAAAGGATAAATCTTCGAAATATACAGGGGAAGCCAAGAGTTTCACAACGTATAAAGCTTGATGATAATTTAATGCCAGATTAATTTCCTGCGTGATTTGAGCTCATACCAGAGAACTGGTATCTTGGCAGGTATACATTGTTATAACTTCAAATTTATGTGATGTGTGATTAAATGATAAAACGGCAAGGCACATAAATTTGAACTGATGCGCATTTGAAGGGTGCTTGATTTATATTTTTTTCTTTCCAGATGATATGTGTGATTTTAAACTGCTCATTATGAATATATTTTGATTTCACAATATGTTCCAATTAAACAGTTGCATGGTTAAAGCAAACATGCTTTGAAGTAGTTGCAGAGATTTATGGGGAAAATGGCAAGAATAGAAACGGAGCATTGCTTTGAAATCTGAACGTTTTGCATATATGCGTGATTTCTCCTTTCAGTTTCAAAGAAATAAAGGTTTCAATATTAAGAGGAAGAGAAATCAAATCTGCTGCCAGTTATACACAATTGATTGAATGCATCAGTTTCTTATGTTAATTGTTTACTCACGTGATTAAAGCAATGGGATAAATATATAGGGCTTTGAATATAACTGACGAGCTAAATCAGAGGAGATAAATCAATAGTTATCAATTATACAAGATGTCAGGGAATACGTTCACATTTCAAGCATTGATTTGGTAAATATTTGCTTTAAATCTTCGTATGAATTAAAGGAGAGATAAAGGGGAATGAAAACATCAGTTTCTATATGATAAATGCTTATACGTGATTTAGTTTATACATTGATTTATAGGCAAACAAACGGCAAATAGTGATACAATGCAATATTCCCTTGGTCTTAAGAAACGGCAGAGGTGCTGATACAACTAGTGATTCAAGCAAATACATATAGATTTGTTTTAACTGTAGGTTGCGTGATTCATTTCCAGTTTTAATGCATGCGTGATATATCTTCCAAATATAAATGTTTGCACGTTATAAGAATTTTTTTTCAAAAGCATGCGTGCCTTATAAATTTCCAGATTTGATGAATATGGACTGTGTAATTTCCTTCCAGGATACTTTGCTTGAATTATATGTGTGATTAGGAACGGAAAATTTTATTTATTTATTTATTTATTTATTGCACAATAAAGGTGAAATAGAGAGATATACATGGGAATTGAGAAGTTGAAAAGATAGGCAAGGTTAAGTATGAATGCGTGATTTAAAACTGCCAATTGAAATCTAGATTTAATGCATGCGATAACTGCAATTTTTATGAGAAGCTTTGATTTCAAAATCTTATACTATTTAATGTAGGCGTGATTTTAGATTGATGATTTGCAGATAAAAGGATTTGTTTGAGGCGGAATCAAATGGACAAATGGGGAGAAAAGGGCAAGCAGCTTAAATGGTTTAAAGTATCAGTTTTATATATATAAATATGTAAATATGAATACGTGTGTGATGATTCATTTATATTTACATAAATTTTGATTTGTATTAAATATGTTTACAAATGTATTTGGACGTTCGCAGATACCATACTAGATCATAGGCAAAAACACAGGGGAAAAAGAGGAAGCTGTAGAGATTTAAAACTTTCAGTTACAAAAGTTATAAATATGTTTACGTGATATAAGATTTAGTCAGTTACACAACATATAAAGTTTGAAAATATGTAAATATGCATGCGTGATTTCAGCATGCTTTGATTCTCCTATGTTTGATTTAATAAACAAACTGGCCAGACTTAATGCAAAACTTTTTAAAAAGAAACGTACAAAATGAAAAGTTGCGTGATATAAGCCTGGATATAAAGTTTGTACGTAACTTTATGTTCTTTTTTTTTTTTTTTTTTTTTAGTTCAGTTTGCAAAAATTATAAGTTTTTGAATTTACTGGAAGGCCGAGAGATTTGCTTCAGCTTTCTCTTTGAATAAATGCTTAAACGTGATTGAAGAAATAAACAAGGGAAGTTATCAATGCATGATTTTATTTCTGAGAAAAGGAAAGGCAAACTCATATTCAATTCAGTTTTGATTTACAAAAGGTTTAATTAAGGCATACGTTGATATGGGGAGAAATAAAGGTAAGTATACATCAGAGGATGAACGAAAGAGTTGATATGTATCGTATCAATTTAGGCATGTACAAATTTCTCCTTGGATTTTTGTCTCACACGTTACTTCCATGTTAAGTTTTTACTTCATTTTATTTATTTGATTTTAGTTTGAAAACAATAAATGGAATGGCAAGAATTTATGCAAAGCTTAGAAAAACGTATACAAATTTATTTAAAATCAGACTGTCAGTTAATGCAACGTAACGTTTGTTATAAAATCTCTGACTGATATTTTTCTCCAAAATTTTACGAAAACATGATTTTTACACTACGCTAAACAGACGCAGTCCAAAACATCAAAAATTTTCATAAAAATAACATTTTAAAAACACACGTTTTATTACGTCACTTATACCCTATAATTGACGCGTCCTTTAAACGCGAAATTTAACAGTTCAAAAATAGCTTAAATTTTAACAGTTATTATTTAATTTTATTGACATATACAAATTTTTATAAAATATATCTCCAAATAAAATAATTAACTATTTTGATAAACACAATTTATATAAAATATATTTCAAAGTTAAATAATTAAAATAAAATAAATAGCTAAACTAGGGCTGTTACAGCCTTGTTGAGGATGTCCCATGCCTCCTTTGATGTTGATGCCGAAGAGATTCTTTCAAAAATTGCTTCATCCACCGCTTGATAGATAAAATAAAGAGCCTTCTTGTCCTTCTTTCACATCTCTTTCAAAGTATTCAATTGTTGTATTGAAAGTGTTGCTTGATTCTCCGGTTCTTCATATCCATTTTCAACAATCTCTCAAAGATCTTGAGAGCCATACAAGACCTTTATTTGAATGCTCCATTGATTGTAATTCTTTCCCGTCAAACGAGGAAGTTGAGGTTGTAACATATTGTTGGAAGTCATCCCTAAACCTTGCTCTGATACCACTTTGTTGAAATATATATTTAAAAAAAAGGTTGGAGACTTGAGAGAAAAAACTTGTTCTCACAAATAGTGCTTTAATATTATTTTTCCTTTGCTAGATTGTTTGAATGCAAATAAGGGGAGAGCTACTCTATTTATAGTCCCTAATAGATCATTCTAGAATTACTTTTGCTTGATTACAAAGAAAACGTAATTCTAGAAATATTTTCACTTGGTTACAAAGAAAACATAATTCTAGAAACACTTTTACTTGATTACAAAGAAAACATAATTCTAGAACTCTCACCCCCTTTAAACAAGAATTCTCTAGAAACCAATAAATCAACTTTATATTCCAACACTATATACATTTCAAAGGGAAAATTTCTCTATAGTGTACCATTTTCCTTGGTTGCTTTGTCCATGTGAGCTGCTAAAAAGCCCATTGCAATAAATGATGATCTCAAGTTATGAAGAAACGAACATGGACTATTTTCCTGCAATACAATTAAAATGTGTGTCATTTCAGTGGTATAGATATCATTGGCACATTGAAGAATGTTGAAGAAATTCACACTATAGTTACCTAATTGACTAGGTACAACATGACGTGAGAGAGGTATTTCCAATTACACATGCATGCGTGGGCATACTCACCCATGTATGCGTGTGTGTGTTTGTATGTATGTATGTATGGAGAGAGACGTGCACACATTGAGAGAGAAAACTGAAAAAAAAAAAGAATTAAAGAATTACGTTGGTTATTTTTTATACTTTCTGAAATCTGTTAGTTGTATTGAATTATTAGCAAACCAAGCATGTCTATAATACATGATACTGCATCTGCCCAATTTATGTGCAATGTATCGCCAAGCATATTCTTATAAAATGAAAACATATGCGCAAATTTCTCTACTATGCGAGGGACAAAAATTGCTCATTTTAGAGAATTATTGTTTACAAGAAATTCTTTTATTCAAAGAGGGTATTCCTGGAAATTTATATGTTATACAATACCTATTTTTATATAAAGCACATTAATTAACTATATATCATTGAAATATAATGCATTAATAAATTTACAAGCGTATAGTATTAGATTTACTATAGAGTATAACAGATGGCAATATATTAATCAAAAAGCATTCTAATCATAAGAGGATGGTTTATAAAAAGGATTACGTGGTATGTTTTCCATAATAAAAACTCTACTATGCATAGGCTTACCTGTTTTACTTCATAAGAACGATAAATGGGACTGGTATTTATAGGTTTCAACAATAACATTCAATCTTAAGTTTTCTGCAATACTATAGGTCATTGACAGTAGCAACAACAAAATAACCTGTGCATAATTTCTTGAAAGTTTATGGACAGTTTCATCTTATCTTTTTGGATAAAGGAAAATTATATCTAATTTTGTACCGATATTTTTTCTTAAGCTCACTAGATAATAAAGCACACTCAAAATACACAAATATAAAGGAGATTCAATCAAAATAATTCAGTTTCAATTTCATGTCCATGCTCAAAACAAACAATTTCAAATTTAGTTTCACATATAAACTAATAATGCAGTGCAAATAAAATTTGATATTTAATTTTAACTAAAAAATAAAAATAAAACTACCTTTAAATCAAGCATTGTTATGACATGTGATCCCATAAAGTCTTCTGACGTGTTATCAAATCTCTTTAAAAAGGTACTTTCAATACTTGGTAAAAGCCAACATTAGCACATTCTGGATTAGTGCTTGCTCATGCTTTCTAGCTTGTAATTTCATTCCTATTATATCAAAATCGTATTCACATAGCAAGGGTTAGTTCTTTAAATCAAGCACTGTTATGACAAAATATCATATTTGATAAGTTGATCATTATAATGCATTAGAATATCCTATTCAGAGTAACACAAAGAGTATATAGGAATCAAATAAACCTATGTGGACTAAATCTATTATTGCAATTTGAACCGAACCACGTACTTTCTAGCTTTTGACCATTTAGTTCTCTTGGCGTGGAACAATTAGCCTTTTAATTGCCAACTTAGTACATAAGGTATCGACAAAACATAAAAGAGTGATAAAGTAGAGACACATCTCCTATTTTGTACGAGTATGTGTCTAAATAAACCTTTAGCAATTTGCCAAAGATTAATACACCAGTAATCGGACAACTCTACCTTTTATTCATATCATAGATTTTCTTATCTTATATATTTATATATCCTTTGATATTTTATGTACAAAGTGAATGAACTGAGGTGAATGCCTCAGTTTTTTGTATGCTTGCCTCAGAAAATCTGAAGCGCTTACCTTAGAAAATTCTGAGGCGTTTGCCTCATTTATATAATTTCAACAGGAACCTTGAATTTATATAAATTCTGAGAATTTAGATCTATAAGTTCAATAGAAACCTATTCATTTAGTACTGCATTCTGAAATGTTGTAATCTATTGTAAGGATACGGTAATGTAGGAAATGGGCTTGTTGAAATGTTGTACTACTGAAGCATGTTCATTTAGGAAGTGCAAATAGAATCTGCCAAAAGATGTGCCTGAAACTTGTATTGTTACATGCATGAAGCATACGGTAAAAGCTTCAATATGCATTAAAAGCATGCATTGTAAGTGCATACATAGGAATGCAAAAGCTGCAATAATGATGGATGTAGCATGTGGAAATACGAGCTTGAAAGCTGCGGTCATGATGGTTGTATTCAACTCATAGAAAAGCTAGCTTTGATAACATGCATGCTGACTTAAGTGTATGAGGCAAATGTGGAGCAAGGTGTGGACATAGAAGAATGAGGCCAAACAGATAAGATAACAAGGTTGGTGAACATGGTCATAAATACACGAGGTAATGTGTTAAAGCAAGTGGGTTGCAATGTAGCATATTGCACATGATAGGCAAGGTGCGAACGTGGGGGCTACAATGTGGACAAAAGCATGAGGAAACTGTGCTGAAGGGTAGTGAGCTAGCTTGTGTTGAAGATTATGAGGGCATGATGGTGCAAAGTTCTAGCATGTTGGAAGATGGTGGATGTGCACAATAGTATGCAGTAGAAAAAACTGGGCTATGTTAGCAAAAACACGCTTGTTGGCACGAGCATAGTGCATGATAGAAACAAATCACTTCAGTGTAGTTATAAAAAAAAGATTATATGTTTGACAGTAGCTTCCCATAGCCAGAGAAGTCCATTCCTACTTCCATTACATATTCTTTTCCTATCTAGGTCAGAAACCACGCAGTGGACTAGATGAAGATAAATACAATAATGTTTAACATGGATAATTCAATGAGAAATAACATGTAAACAAAGTTCTGAAAGTGACGCAGCGGATATAACGGATGACGACGAAATGTGGATTTCGTGTCAAACTAATCGATGAACGATTAGATGAAGCAATATGAATCGATGAATTAGTGATACCAAACGCTCAAATCCGTTGATCTCAAGAGATACCAGATTCTAGCTATCGCCAACACGTTGATCGCGCACGATACCGTGTTAAAAGATCTACGATTCTTCGACGTTGATTTTGCGCACAAGATTCCGTGAATCGGCTTCAAAATCGTTGATTCGAGCGCACTCGAATAACCGAAGATGGAGAAAGTAGATAGCACTCAACTTCCAATTTCAAAAGAGGCACAAAACACTCAAAATTTTATTCAAAATTCAACAACCCAAATGATACAACTCACCCGCTATTTATAGGAGATTACAACTCAACACACTTTACAACACTTCATACGACTTAAAAAAAATACATCACAAACAGTACAAACGACTTACCAAACACACAGTCGACCTAAAGAACAACACATGCGACTTATAATCTCAGTAACACAAGAAGACCCGCGACCTTAAAAAAATGACCTACTGGAAGCTCGCGACATAAGAACTTCGCGACCTAGGATCTTCAGCGACATAGTTACGTCGTTCGCGACCTACTGGAGGTGATTTGCGACATAAGGGAAGTCGCCGCGAAGAGGAGGAGCGACCTTGGCTTGCTCGCGACCTAGGGCTTGCTCGCGACGAAGGGTAGGTCGTTCGCGACCTAGGGCTTGCTCGTGACTTAAAGAGGAGGAGCGCCCTTCTTCTTCGCGACCTAGGAAGGTATGCGCTGCATCATCCTCCTCTGGTTGAAAAAAATTCTACCCCGAATTTTCACTTTCATCTTCTTCGACATGCTTATCCTCATGGTATGGAATCAAGTGTTTGACGTTGAAAATGTCGGTAGTATGGATATGATCTGGTAATCTCAACTGATAAGCATTTTCATTAATCTTCTTTACGATTTCCAAAGGACCAATTTTTCTAGCTTTCAACTTGTTGTAAGTTCCAACTGGAAAACGATCTTTCGTCAATACTGCGTAAACCCAATCACCATCTTTGAAGTCTACACTTCTTCGCTTCTTATCTGCCAGTTGTTTATACTTCTCATTTGACTTAAGCAATCGTTCGTGAACAATCCCGTGACACTCCTGCAACTCATTCACAAAATCACAAGCTCGTTTAACAACCCCATTCTGAAGTGGAACTATCGACAAATCCAACGGTCCCTTCGGAATTGCCGAATATACTACTTGAAATGGACTGAATCCAGTACTTCGATTAACAGCATGATTATGTGCAATTTCCGCTTGACATAACTTCATATCCTTGCTCTTCAAATTATCTTTCACAAGACATCTCAGCAAGTTTTCCAATGATCTATTCACCACCTCCGTTTGCCCATCTGTTTGCGGATGATAAGCGCTACTAAAATTCAGTTTCGTTCCAACCATCTTCCACAAACTCATCCAAAAATGGCTTAAAAATCGCGTATCCCTGTCAGAAACAATGGTCTCAGGTAACCCACGTAATCGATAAATCTCTTTAAAGAATAACTGAGCAACACGGACTGCATCAGCGGTCTTCTTACAAGCTATGAAATGTGCCATTTTCGAAAATATATCTACCACCACATATATGGGATCATTTCCACGTTGAGTTCTTGGCAAACCTAAAACGAAATCCATGCTGATATCAACCCATGATCTGGTAGGCACAGGCAATGTCATATACAATCCTGTATTTGTAGCCGTCTCTTTGGAAACTTGACATATGTGACATCTCTCCACAAATCTTTCAACTTCTTTTCTCATCGAAGGCCAAAAATAAGATTGAGAAATCAACTGTAACGTACGGTCTCTAACCATATGTCCTTCTTCGTGTAATTCCTTCACAATCTTTATTCGCAAGCTACACTCTGGTATGCACAATCGATTCCCCTTGAATAGAAACCCATCTATCATCACATATTCGTCCGTCTTCCATTTATTGACTTCATCTACCATCTTTGCAAAGTAAGGATCTTCAGCAAACAATTCTAGAAGTACTTCAAACCCTGTCACTTCAACCTTCATTGTAGTCAACAAATGATTCCTTCTACTCAATGCATCTGCAACATGGTTTGTAACTCCCGATTTGTGTTTCACAACAAATGTAAACTGTTGTAAGTATGCAATCCACGAAGCACGTCTGGCTGCAATTTTGTCCTGTCCCTGCAAATGTTTCAATGCTTCATGATCAGTATACAGAACAAATTCTTTATGGAACAAATAGTGTCTCCAATGCTTCACGGCTTGCACAACAGCATAAAATTCTACATCATAAGTATTATATCTCATCTTGGCTCCCGAAAGCTTCTCACTGAAATAAGAAATAGGACGGCCCCTCTGACTTAACACCCCTCCAATTCCAACCTTAGATGCATCAATATGTAGTTCAAACAATAACTGAAAGTCTGGTAATACTAGAATGGGCGCTGACGTCAAAAGTTCCTTGATCCGCTCAAAAGCAAATCTTACTTGCTCTGACCATGAAAATTGCTTCCCCTTCATACAATCAGTAACTGGTGCCATCACGCTACTGAAGTGTGGAATGAATCTTCGGTAGAATGATGCCAAACCATGAAAACTTCTAACTTCTGTTATCGTCCTGGGTTGTGGCCAATTTCTGATTGCTTCAACTTTATTCTGATCCACCTGTATACCTCCTTCTGATATAACATATCCCAAAAATAAAACACTATGCGTCGTGAATACGCATTTCTTCGTTGCAGCATAAAATTATTCCTGTCACAGTATCCTCAACACTTCTGTCAGATGATGCAAGTGTTCTTCTGGGCTTCCACTGTATATCAGTATATCATCAAAATACACCACCACGAACTTCCCAATAGATAGTCTAGAGATCTGATTCATCACCCGCATAAACGTACTAGGTTCATTCGAAAGACCAAACGGCATAACCAGCCATTCATACAACCCTTCACGTGTCTTGAATGCTGTCTTCCATTCGTCTCCTGGTCGAATTTGAATTTGACGATATCCACTTTTCAGATCAATCTTCGAAAAGACAACAGCTCCATTCAACTGGTCTAACAAATCATCCAATCTTGGCATTGGAAATTTATACCTTACGGTAATCTTGTTCAGTGCCCGACTATCGGTACACATCCTCCACGTTCCATCCTTTTTCGGCACTAACAAGGCTGGAACTGCACAAGGGCTTAAACTTTCCTGTACACGCCCTTGTTCAAGCAAATCTTTCACCTGCCTTCTCAACTCCTCGTGTTCTTTTGGACTCATCCTGTAATGTGGTCTATGTGGTAACACAGCTCCTGAAACAAGATCTATTTGGTGTTGTATGTCCCTCAATGGTGGTAAATCTTTTGGCAGCTCTTCATGAAATACATCTTCAAATTCTTCCAGCACTGGCTTTACTTTTTCAGGAATTTCAACCACTTCATTACTCTCACGTCCAATCAACAAAAATACTTCAGGCTCATCCTCCACTTCCTTGACAAATCCCTTCAAAGATAACAAAGTCTTTAGTTCTTCAATCTCCTCCAACTTGCTTTCATCTGTTTGTCGCTTTTTCGGAACTAGAGTAATTTTAGTGCCCTCGAACATGAAACTGTAGCAGTTAGTCCTCCCATCATGTTGCACAGCTCTATCATATTGCCACGGTCTCCCCAACAACAAATTACACATGTCCATATCCACAACATCGCACCAGATATCATCTTTGTACTTCTTTCCAATGGAGAAAGTTACCCAAGCTCTTCGACCAACCTTCACTTCTCCACCTTTCCTCAACCAAGCTAACTTGTATGGTTTGGGATGCTTCTCAGTCTTTAACGCCAACTTCTTTACAGCTTCTGAAGAGATGATATTATCACAACTTCCTGCATCAATAACAAACTTGCAAACCTTTCCCAAAATAGTGCACGTTGACTGAAAGATGTTACTCCTCAACCAACTAGTTTCCTCTTCCTGCTTTGGTGTCAAGCAAGATCTCCTCATCATCAAATTACATCCTTCGTCTCCCGACAATTCTTCCTCCTCCTCAATTTGTGGTGAATTAAAACATTCTACTTCAGCATCCTCATCCTCAACCTCAACAACCATCACTCGCTTCTTCGGTTTTGAACATTCATTGCTCTTGTGACCAAACTCCTGACAGTTATAGCACTTGAAATTGTTGTTGACCTTGGTCTTAGCAACTTCATTGACAACCGGTTTAGTAACAGCCTTGGAAACATTCGTATTGCTACTAGCCCCTTTCACTTGATTGTTGGAATTTGTAAACACACCACCTCCTCTTCTACCTTGCTTCTCCCAAGCTAGAGCCTTCTGGTGTGCTTCAGCAACGGATCTTGGATCAAACATATTCACCATATCCTGAATTTGCATTCTCAACCCTCCAACAAATCTAGCTGTCAACTGTTCCTCCGTCCCCATGATATCATTTCTGGCAATCAGTTGATAAAACTCATCTGCATAATCATTCACCGACTTTGTTCCCAGTCTCAAATTTTGTAAACGTTGATACATAAAAGACTGATAATTATAGGGCAAGAAAGTAGCTTTCATCAACTTCTTCATCTTCTCCCATGAAACAATTTTCGACTTCCTCATTCTCTCCCGTGTAAGCTTAGCCTGTTGCCACCATGCCAAAGCTCTTCCTCTCAACTGAGTAGCAACCAACTTAACTCTGCGAGACTCGGGAGCTTCTTTGAAGTCAAAAATCTCTTCAACATTAGATAACCAATCAAGAAATTCTTCAGCTTGCATACCACCCTTAAATTATGGAATTTCAGTTTTCATCCTCGACTCCCATCGATGATCATCTTCTACATCTCGATTTTGACATCGTACTTGGTCTCGATCTCGATAATGAATACTTCCTCTGTCACTCTCTTCATCATAATCAAATGTACTTCGATATCGATCTTGACCATCAACATTTCTATGATCACGCATATCCCTTCGACTATGTCTTTCAGCATCACGATATGGCTCACGTCCATACTCCCAGGGAGTTCTTCTCTCTTCGTCTTTATACTCATGATGTTCTCGCCTTGTTGAAACTGATGACTCTCTTCTATCTCGAACAGATTGTGGTGACACCGTCCTCGCTTCCGTAACCAATGGCGAAACTCTGTTTCCGCCATGGTTCGAGATTAACGACCTTCTCCTTCTCCTTTGATTCATATTTATCATAAACTTCTCCAACTTCCCAATAGCTTCATCGAATTTTTCATGGATACGTTGTTCCATTTTCTCAGTTTCTTCTCTTCTATTCACATCTCCAATATTTTGAAATCGGTTAGCACGTCTCGGAGGCATGATCTCTCTAACAAGCTCGGTTCCTTCTCTACTTAGCTCAAACGAAACGTGATGCACAAGTCCAATACTTCTTCTCTGCTTCGAACAGCCTCGGCTTAGCTATGATTGGCTAAGTTCATGCTCTGATACCAAAATGACGCAGCGGACATAACGGATGACGACGAAATGTGGATTTGTGTCAAACTAATCGATGAACGATTAGATGAAGCAATATGAATCGATGAATTAGTGATACCAAACGCCCTAATCCATTGATCTCAAGAGATACCGGATTCTAGCTATCTCCAACATGTTGATCGCGCACGATACCGTGTTAAAAGATCTACGATTCTTCGACGTTGATCTTGCGCACAAGATTCCGTGAATTGGCTTCAAAATCGTTGATTCGAGCGCACTCGAATAACCTAAGATGGAGAAAGGAGATAACACTCAACTTCCAATTTCAAAAAAGGCACAAAGCACTCAAAATTTTATTCAAAATTCAACAACCCAAATGATACAAATCACCCGCTATTTATAAGAGATTACAACTCAACACACTTTACAACACTTCATACGACTTAAAAAAAAATACATCACAAACAGTGCAAACGACTTACCAAACACACAGTCGACCTAAAGAACAACACATGAGATATAAAATCTCAGTAACACAAGAAGACCCACGACCTAAAAAAATGACCTACTGGAAGCTCGCGACATAAGAACTTCGCGACCTAGGATCTTCAGCGACATAGTTACGTCGTTCGCGGCCTACTGGAGGTGATTTGCGACATAAGGGAAGTCGCCGCGAAGAGGAGAAGCGACCTTGGCTTGCTTGCGACTTAGGGCTTGCTCGCGACCTAGGGCTTGCTCGCGACCTAGGGCTTGCTTGCCACGAAGGGTAGGTCGTTCGCGACCTAGGGCTTGCTCGCGACTTAAAGAGGAGGATCGACCTTCTTCTTCGCGACCTAGGAAGGTATGCACTACATCAGAAAGTAAGAATAACTCTACAACGCTCAAATTCAATTAAATTAGAGTGCAAAATCCTGTTTGCAACTTTTGCCTTCTCCTCAAAAGGTAAAGTTTGATAAGAATTGTGTTTGAATGAGATATTTGATGATTTGATGATTGAATAACAGATCTGTATTTGAAAGCTTGAAAGATAAAATGACTATAATCTTCGCATTCATCTGATATGCAGTATACACTGCTTTTATATACAAAGTTTATATTTTGGGCTTCACAAAATAACTCGGCCCAATATTGAATAAGAGAGTACTTTATGCTTATACATATAGAATACACGGTATCAATATTCATTTCTTTTACCCCTCCCTCAAACCAAAGTTAGGGTTAGGGCATGGCGACTTCTCTTTCTTCGCCGTGCTTCAAATCTTGAAAAATGCAGTCTTTAATGTCGAATCTGAATCAAAAAGAGTAAATCTAGCTATCTCTTGTCTGGATCTAAGCTAATTTGAAGTCAAATAAACTCATGGTTTTTGAAAACAGAAATCAGGTCGAACTCTTCAAGTACCATGTGAAATTCCTTTAATCTTTGAGTTGCTTCGAGATCTGATGAAGTGTTGAGTTTATTATGCCTTTGTGAGTACATATGCTTGCTGGAGTAAACTCAAATTTGCAAAGACTCAGAAATTAGAGATGATATTCTTATTGAAGTACTCAAATCAGTCAGTAACTCTTCTTGTATCTTCTGGAATTTCTTCAACCTTTAAGTCACCTCGAAATCTAATGAAGTTTTTCGAGCAGATAGAGCTTTTGTGAGTGCATCAGCTCGTTGGTAAGGTGCAGGTACATAATTTATATGTATGTTTCCATCTAACACATGCTCTCGAACAAAATGAAGATCAATTTCTATATGCTTTGTCTTCAAATGTTGTATAGGATTTGCTATCATGTATATAGCACTCTGATTATCACACCACAAGGTTGGTTTGACATGTAGCTTTAGATTTAGTTCGCTTAATAGTGATTGAATCCAAATCATTTCTGCTGTAGTACTGGCCACACAGCGATATTCAGCTTCTGTGCTAGATCTGGATATCGTAGTCTCCTTCTTTGAACACCATGATGTAGGGTTATTGCCAGGATAAATGCAATATCCTGTTACAGACCTTTTTTCATCTAAATCAGTAGCCCAATCTGCATCTGAATATCTAGTTAAAGTAAAATTGTTGCAATCCTTTAGTGTAACGTCCCGAAGATTTTCGACTTTCGAAAATTCAACATCGATACTCACTTTATCGACTGCCGAGAAATCGAAGGCCGAAAACACGGAATGTTATGGGTTTTAAAAAGAATTTAAGAAAAGAGAAAGAGAGAAGAAGAGAGAAAAATAGATAGAGAAAAGAAAATAGATCATTTTAAAATAGAAAGAAAAGAAAACAGAGAATAGAAAATTTGAAAATATAGAAAATTGGAGAATAGAACGGAACAGAAAACAACAGAACAACATCAGAATCTCACAATTCGCAGTGGAACAACATATAATAATAAATGAATAATCTTTAAACAAAGAACTATATCAGTTATTACATTACATCACATTTCATTACATCATATCATCAGAGTGTACAACAACATACAATAACAAACAGTGTAGCGGAAAAAAAGAAATACTATATAAGTAATACGCCATGCCATCCAGCTTGCCTCCAGCAATTCCTGAATATCCAGAATATCCTGATAAACCTAACTCTTAACTGCCCGTGTGGAAATTGGTGGGCACCCAGAGTTTAGGAAGGAAAACAATAAACTCCGAGTCAGTCATGTGACTGGTGTGAGAACTCAAAACAGTTTACTTAACTTTAAAATCAAAATAGAGGAATATTTTTAAACAATTCGCAATGCTTTTAAAAATGAGACTACCATAAGGCCTCCCGCACACACACATAATGCAAACGCAGAATCGGAGGAGATTTCTCCTTATGATAGTCAAAGATGCTTGATACGCATTTAAAATAACATTTGATATTATTATTAGTGTATAGTATAGGAAAAATTATTTCGGAAGTAGAATATAAATCTTAGCCAACATACGACCATTATCATATGCCTACTATAGCTAACTATGTTCAATAGCAGGTTACCGCCACATTCCATAGCAGGTTACACAACTAAAACCGTACAAGTTTCGTATTGTTTCTTTGGATTTCCAACAAATGGTCAGGCCAAGGAACTTCCCATTGCCACATGGAAACGCCTCTGGCTGGACGTCCCCGAGAACTTAACCAGCTCTCTGCCAACACAAGGCCGGGTTACCTTTATCACTAGGTAACTACTACACGAATATGGCATCCCCCGGTCCCATTGGACCTTTAACCGAGCGCTCGTCACCAACAACACCACATAGTAATAAATATAGTGTATCAACATGAGTAAGTATCTGGGCTCCATACCATGATACCACCCTTTCCAGAAGGAAATGCACATACCCTAAAGGGAGCTACCCCTCATAACCTTGCCGCATCTTTCCTGTTTTGACCATTCCGGGATGTGAGGCTCGACGAAGTTTCGTCCACAAAAACATACTTTATACAAAAGTCATGCTTTGGGTCAACAAATGATCAACACGATGATCACAAGGATAGACGATCAAATAAACGATCCTATCACAAATAATCAACACAATGATCATTTCAGCATCACTCAGCATGTCACATTACCAAATTGGGAATATATCGCTGATAACATTCAACTATATAACCTCTGAGCACGTACGTCTCAGAGAAGGGTGTTAAGCTAAAAGAATAAATTCTCCGCCACCAACAGAAATATATTTGAAAGAAATCGGCTTTATATCTCAACTTGTAATGTCAGACATACAATCCATACAAGTCTGTTCCGGGCTCGAACAAAACCGAAGGTACTTCTTACGAAGCCCTTGCAATACGGGTATTCACAATCCCGATCGAATTTCCCATCACTTAAGGAATCTCTATACCAGGAGCTACCCAGTGCAGAGACAATCGATAGGTCATCCTATCGCTTTCGCAAATACTCGGTCTTCAACACCGATCTTCAATGCAATTATAACGACGTATCACATATTCGGAATGGGTTATACGACCCCATGGTCCTTTCCCGGTTAACCCGAATAGTGAGCGCTTATTCAAAAATAGGTGTGACATTCAAATTCAATCAAATCACATCAATTACTCATTCAAAGGGAAATATTGATAGTCGGCTATTGAACTATCAATGAATATACACACATCACCAGATTCCAAATAATTTTCCAAATTATTTATTTTCCAAAATATCTTGACAAGATATATTATTTCCAAACTTCAAAAATAAATCAATATTTATTTTTAAACAAATTCTTCTTTTCATTTATAAATTCCATAATGAATTTATATTTCAAAATATTCATGCATATACGATTTCAATTATCCATTTTCAATTTATCTTCAAAAAGATAAATTCTAATTATTCACTTCATATTGGAAAACAATCCCATACTTATTAAAAATAAGTAATTCACAAATCTTTTTATTTTCAACACTTAGAAAATATTCAATATACTTAAATCGAGATTAAGTATATATTTCATTCTATTAAGGAAATCATTCACTTAAACATATTTATTTGGGCCAAAACGAATGTTGCGTAAAACATCGTTACAACAACCCAAAATCACTAGTATAGGGATTCGAAATTAAAATAGATATATAAATCCCAATACTATTCAAACCATTTCCTTTCGGAAATCATTTACTATAACAACAGTGTTATAGTCCACCATTTCCTTTTATTTCTCGAAAACGTCTATTTCAACAATAAATGTTGAAATCTATGGTTTCGAATCTCAACATATTTTAAAACATCGTTAGATCGTTTTAATTCTATTTAAAACATTCACATTCTAAACATTTCTTTAACGTATTATTCACTATTCAAAAACGTGAATATACTACGTTAACAAATTTCATCAATTCTATGCATTTTATTTCAAAGGATTATTCACGGTCTAAAAACGTGAATATAACTCCATACATAAGTTATAATAATTTACTTATCAAAATAAGTCATTTCGAATTTATAAAACAACGTTTATTAATTCCATTTCTATTTATTTATAAAAACTTCCTTTTTATAAATTCTTTTATTAACCTATTCCAGTTTATAACTCAATTATAAACTAAAAGTTCATATTATAAGTTAAATACTTATAAAACGATTATTTTACAAAATCGTTCCTTTAGAGACTTTCCAATTTATAAATCTTATAACTTATAAGATCCATTTATCTAACTAATCTATTCTTCAAATAATTTCACCAAATTTATAAATCTTACTATTTATAAATTTCTTTTATAACTTCACAGTTTATAATTCTATAAATTTCATTCATTTATGAATTTCATTTTCACTTCATTCAAACACTTATAAAAACTCGTTTTATAAGTCAATATTTCAATTTATAAATATCCGTTTATAAATCCCTTAATATAAATCAATTTATATTATTCTTTTAAAACGTCTTTAATTTCCTTTATAGTTTCACCATTTTGATTTATAAAATAATCAAATTTTATAAATCCTATTTTTAACTTTTCATAATAAATTCAAAAATCCCGATTAACTATTTTATAAAATCATTAGCATCATACTCTCAAAAATCAGTTTTCAACTATTTTCCTCAAAAATCATAATTTTTATAACTTTAAAAATATAACGTTTATTTATTTAAAATGGATCAAATTCCAAAATTATTTTATAAAACGTATACTTCTCTAAAATCACTTTAAAAATCATTTTAAAGTTTCAAAATTTGGTCCAATGATGCTACATACCAAATAGTCAATCACGACAACAACGATATCATATATCGATATGAAAATCAATCAAATATCAAAATATCTGAAATTAAATAAATACTGTTGAGGAATCCAGTTGGATCCCTCCAACCTGTTTTCCTGCATCCAAAAACATTAGCACAATACCAATTTCGCTCCAGTACGAAATTATCGCGGTATATGTTCTTATTAAATATTATCCGCTTAATAACGGCGCAATAGGGTCTCATCCTCTAAAAATACGGGAAATCAATCAACTGCAATATATACATATGCCAATATATATATATTGATATTATATATAATACCAATTTCACTGTTTATGAAATATTCGCGGTATATGTTTTTATTAAATAACATCCGCTTACTAACGGCGCATAATGTCTATTTTAACAATCAATAGATATTAATCAACATTCAAACATGCATTCAAATATTTTAAATCTAACTATTTAAAATAAAATCGAAACCGATTCGATTGAGTGAGAAGTTTTCACCTTGGTTTTATTTCCGTTTTAGCGATTTATTTTGAATAAAATTAAACGGACGTTTAATTTTACCCAAAATTCTCACTAACTCCAAACGACTCCAAACCAACTCTATCGCGTAGTGCTCGTCCATATGATTCCAACGCAACTGGTTTCGCGCGTTTTCGACCTCGTATGAAAAAGTTATGCATTTTATAAGTTTGTACACGATTTTATATAACATTTTCAACATAAATTTAAATTTTATAAACCTAAATCAATCCTGGCCTTAGGATCTAAACCCATCACCATCAGGCCGTCCCCCCCCTTCCTCTATCTCACGTTATTCCTCTTCAGTAACACACGAAACAAAAGAACCCACCAAGGCCGAACTAGGGTTTCGATTTGCTCCACCATCGCTCGACTAAACTTCATCAAACCCCCGCCACGCGAAAGCTCTCAACTTCCTCTACCTCTGGCCTCAACCACCTGAAGCTCGGCTGTCAAATTAGCCTCGTTTTGCGTGCGTGGCCTGAAGATAACGGCCCCCCTAGCTCCCTCTCCGTTGCACCATTTCCGATCATCACCGTATGGAATCGAAGCTCTCTTCGAGCTCTACGACTTTCGTGTTGAACACCTTGGCTAAATCTTTGTAGATTGAGAGAGATTGAGGGGGAAAGGAAGATCATTTCTGGCCTTTGGTTGTATAAGTGGCGGCTATGGTTAAAATTTAGGGTTTTGTTTATTTTTTTTATAAAATTATGAAGAGTGGTGGTGTATTTATAGAGAATCGATCGACACTATTCATCCGGAAATTACGAACTCCGATTTAGGCGCCGAAACTGACGTACCTAGGGTTTATCCCGCGTTCCGGACACAATGGAACAGGTTTCGGAAGCTAATTCGGAAGTATGTGCGAGTTATGGCTGTAAACGCTCAATTTGAATTAAACCGATTTAAGCGATTTTCTAGGCGTTTTAATTTGTACCGGACAAACGATAAATCCAATCGACTTGAAATTTGAAACCTTACAATAATATCACATTACGGATCCGATGAAACTGGTTTCGTCGAAATCCGAGACTTTTTGAAAAATGGCTATTTTCACTCGTCAAATTTAAATTAAAAATAATTCGATGCGTTTCGAGCTGCCACGATCAAACGATAACTCCGATTGACACGAAAATTGAAATCTGGTAATAACTAACTATTACGGATCCAATGGAACTGGTTTCGTTCAATTCTGAGACTGTTCAAAAATTGGCTATTTTCACTAGTCGATTTAAATATTAAAATATTCAATTTTCACAAATTAACTTTTAATTCGATTTTAAAAGTTCTAAAATATCATTCTAACTCCCATATGATAAAATAAAATTTTACAAATCATTTTCAATCATATTTAACTCAATTTTCAATTATTTTCCATAATTTAACATATTAAATTATCGATTTAATTATTCAATTAAATCAAATAAAAATTTATTCGACTTATAAATTCACCTATTAATATTTAAAATTAATTAAATATTCAAATTTAAATAAATAAAAATTCTGGGTCGTTACAATCTTCCCCACTTAAAAGAATTTCGTCCTCGAAATTAACAAGTAAGAAAAATTACAGAATCTATTAATTTTCCCAAAATCCATAATTAAACTTCTTATAATACTTTACTAAGTTTTCAAATCATACTTAGTTATCTTTTCAAAAACAACTTCTATTGTTTAACTTTCAATTCCAAAATCAAAGTTAAAGTTTTCAAAATTTTCCAATTTTCTCAAATTTTTTTCTAACGCCTTAAATTTTCGGAAAAATTCGCCATAGTCTCCTTTGCGCGGCTCGATCCGAAAAAAAAAATGACAGTATATATATCACAAATATACATCTCATCAAGTAATGAGGCATCCCGCAGGGAAAAAAGTGTAAAAGTACGGTATGTAATCCGAGATATGTACCTTATATTTTATTAGCAAGCATATACGGCTAATATAGCGCGAAAGCGAGCTCCAAATGCGAAGCAAACGCGATCTGCACCTACTAATCACTCAACAAACAACATGAGAACCATGTATGTAGACAATAGTATCGATATACAACATATAGCAACATAATAACTATATATGTCAACATAGCAATGCATTCAATAGCAATATATATTCAACCATCAACCAACTATCATTCAACTAGCATTCATAACCAAAATATATTCATTCATATTCTCATTAATATTCAATGAAATAGGTTTTCAATTTAATCACATTTGATTTATTAACAGTGGATGTTATCAACATTCATTCTCAATTTTTAATTAGTTTGCATTCACTAATTAAATCCAATTCACGTTCAATTCTATTCAAATTTATTTACCTTTAATTTGAATTCACTTACATAGCTTTCAATTTCATTAACACTTAATGAATTATATACAATCAACTAACAATCAATATCAACCAATGTATATTAATTTCAACCAAATTCCTTTGTTTATATTCATTCAATTTGGTTTAACACCATCACTTTCAATTGGTTTAATTAAATTGATTTCATTCAATTATTCAACTTTCAATAACATAAGATTTTAATGAATTAACACTTATATTCATTATTTCATATCAACAAAATTTACATTTAATTGATTTACATTCAATCCATTCATTCAATTCAATTTACAAAAGTTGAATTTCATTTCATATAACTCATATTCATATATATATATATATATATATATATATATATATATCCATATAGTTTCACTTCTTATATATATAAGTTTATTTCACAATTGTAAATCACTTTAATTATAATTCAATTCTTATAATTCTTTGCTTATACAATTATTCTTTTATTTAGATTATTCAAACAACTAAACAATCAACTTATATTTACTTTAATAATTCTGAAAAATTATTCCTTTATATATAAAATATAATCAAGGTAAAATTATTTCATTTACCCAATTTTAAAACAATACTGTGCCGAATTGTTCTATTCAAGTGTTTAGAAACCCCTTCGGCATAGTCTTGCGGACCACGCTGACGAAAGTTCATATACCACTCAATAAACCAATCATCACAATATAAAACAATTTCATATTCACTAACAAATACGCTCTCATAGCTATTATTACACTCAAACTCATTCTAGAGCACTACTGACTCTATCTCTAACGAGTAATACCCTACAGAACCATGGTTGTCGCTTAACCATATGCTCTGATACCAACTGTAACGTTTGCGGATTTTCGTTGCCGAAAAACCGAATAGTTAGGGTTTTAAAAAGAAAAGAAAAAGATAGAAAGAGAAGATAAGAAGATAGAAAATAGACAAAATTTTAAAATAGAGAAAAGACAAAAGAAAATAGAGAATTTGAAAACAGAGGGAACAGAAAAATAGATAGGGAAAAGAAAATAGATCATTTTAAAATAGAAAGAAAAGAAAACAGAGAATAGAAAATTTGAAAATATAGAAAATTGGAGAATAGAACGGAACAGAAAACAACAGAACAACATCAGAATCTCACAATTCGCAGTGGAACAACATATAATAATAAATGAATAATCTTTAAACAAAGAACTATATCAGTTATTACATTACATCACATTTCATTACATCATATCATCAGAGTGTACAACAACATACAATAACAAACAGTGCAGCGGAAAAAAAGAAATACTATATAAGTAATACGCCATGCCATCCAGCTTGCCTCCAGCAATTCCTGAATATCCAGAATATCCTGATAAACCTAACTCTTAACTGCCCGTGTGGAAATTGGTGGGCACCCAGAGTTTAGGAAGGAAAACAATAAACTCCGAGTCAGTCATGTGACTGGTGTGAGAACTCAAAACAGTTTACTTAACTTTAAAATCAAAATAGAGGAATATTTTTAAACAATTCGCAATGCTTTTAAAAATGAGATTACCATAAGGCCTCCCGCACACACACACACAATGCAAATGCAGAATCGGAGGAGATTTCTCCTTATGATAGTCAAAGATGCTTGATACGCATTTAAAATAACATTTGATATTATTATTAGTGTATAGTATAGGAAAAATTATTTCGGAAGTAGAATATAAATCTTAGCCAACATACGACCATTATCGTATGCCTACTATAGCTAACTATGTTCAATAGCAGGTTACCGCCACATTCCATAGCAGGTTATACAACTAAAACCGTACAAGTTTCGTATTGTTTCTTTGGATTTCCAACAAATGGTCAGGCCAAGGAACTTCCCATTGCCACATGGAAACGCCTCTGGCTGGACGTCCCCGAGAACTTAACCAGCTCTCTGCCAACACAAGGCCGGGTTACCTTTATCACTAGGTAACTACTACACGAATATGGCATCCCCCGGTCCCATTGGACCTTTAACCGAGCGCTCGTCACCAACAACACCACACAGTAATAAATATAGTGTATCAACATGAGTAAGTATCTGGGCTCCATACCATGATACCACCCTTTCCAGAAGGAAATGCACATACCCTAAAGGGAGCTACCCCTCATAACCTTGCCGCATCTTTCCTGTTTTGACCATTCCGGGATGTGAGGCTCGACGAAGTTTCGTCCACAAAAACATACTTTATACAAAAGTCATGCTTTGGGTCAACAAATGATCAACACGATGATCACAAGGATAGACGATCAAATAAACGATCCTATCACAAATAATCAACACAATGATCATTTCAGCATCACTCAGTATGTCACATTACCAAATTGGGAATATATCGCTGATAACATTCAACTATATAACCTCTGAGCACGTACGTCTCAGAGAAGGGTGTTAAGCTAAAAGAATAAATTCTCCGCCACCAACAGAAATATATTTGAAAGAAATCGGCTTTATATCTCAACTTGTAATGTCAGACATACAATCCATACAAGTCTGTTCCGGGTTCGAACAAAACCGAAGGTACTTCTTACGAAGCCCTTGCAATACGGGTATTCACAATCCCGATCGAATTTCCCATCACTTAAGGAATCTCTATACCAGGAGCTATCCAGTGCAGAGACAATCGATAGGTCATCCTATCGCTTTCGCAAATACTCGGTCTTCAACACCGATCTTCAATGCAATTATAACGACGTATCACATATTCGGAATGGGTTATACGACTCCATGGTCCTTTCCCGGTTAACCCGAATAGTGAGCGCTTATTCAAAAATAGGTGTGACATTCAAATTCAATCAAATCACGTCAATTACTTATTCAAAGGGAAATATTGATAGTCGGCTATTGAACTATCAATGAATATGCACACATCACCAGATTCCAAATAATTTTCCAAATTATTTATTTTCCAAAATATCTTGACAAGATATATTATTTCCAAACTTCAAAAATAAATCAATATTTATTTTTAAACAAATTCTTCTTTTCATTTATAAATTCCATAATGAATTTATATTTCAAAATATTCATGCATATACGATTTCAATTATCCATTTTCAATTTATCTTCAAAAAGATAAATTCTAATTATTCACTTCATATTGGAAAACAATTCCATACTTATTAAAAATAAGTAATTCACAAATCTTTTTATTTTCAACACTTAGAAAATATTCAATATACTTAAATCGAGATTAAGTATATATTTCATTCTATTAAGGAAATCATTCACTTAAAAATATTTATTTGGGCCAAAACGAATGTTGCGTAAAACATCGTTACAACAACCCAAAATCACTAGTATAGGGATTCGAAATTAAAATAGATATATAAATCCCAATACTATTCAAACCATTTCCTTTCGGAAATCATTTACTATAACAACAGTGTTATAGTCCACCATTTCCTTTTATTTCTCGAAAACGTCTATTTCAACAATAAATGTTGAAATCTATGGTTTCGAATCTCAACATATTTTAAAACATCGTTAGATCGTTTTAATTCTATTTAAAACATTCACATTCTAAACATTTCTTTAACGTATTATTCACTATTCAAAAACGTGAATATACTACGTTAACAAATTTCATCAATTCTATGCATTTTATTTCAAAGGATTATTCACGGTCTAAAAACGTGAATATAACTCCATACATAAGTTATAATAATTTACTTATCAAAATAAGTCATTTCGAATTTATAAAACAACGTTTATAAATTCCATTTCTATTTATTTATAAAAACTTCCTTTTTATAAATTCTTTTATTAACCTATTCCAGTTTATAACTCAATTATAAACTAAAAGTTCATATTATAAGTTAAATACTTATAAAACGATTATTTTACAAAATCGTTCCTTTAGAGACTTTCCAATTTATAAATCTTATAACTTATAAGATCCATTTATCTAACTAATCTATTCTTCAAATAATTTCACCAAATTTATAAATCTTACTATTTATAAATTTCTTTTATAACTTCACAGTTTATAATTCTATAAATTTCATTCATTTATGAATTTCATTTTCACTTTATTCAAACACTTATAAAAACTCGTTTTATAAGTCAATATTTCAATTTATAAATATCCGTTTATAAATCCCTTAATATAAATCAATTTATATTATTCTTTTAAAACGTCTTTAATTTCCTTTATAGTTTCACCATTTTGATTTATAAAATAATCAAATTTTATAAATCCTATTTTTAACTTTTCATAATAAATTCAAAAATCCCGATTAACTATTTTATAAAATCATTAGCATCATATTCTCAAAAATCAGTTTTCAACTATTTTCCTCAAAAATCATAATTTTTATAACTTTAAAAATATAACGTTTATTTATTTAAAATGGATCAAATTCCAAAATTATTTAATAAAACGTATACTTCTCAAAAATCACTTTAAAAATCATTTTAAAGTTTCAAAATTTGGTCCAATGATGCTACATACCAAATAGTCAATCACGATAACAACGATATCATATATCGATATGAAAATCAATCAAATATCAAAATATCTGAAATTAAATAAATACTGTTGAGGAATCCAGTTGGATCCCTCCAACCTGTTTTCCTGCATCCAAAAACATTAGCACAATACCAATTTCGCTCCAGTACGAAATTATCGCGGTATATGTTCTTATTAAATATTATCCGCTTAATAACGGCGCAATACGGTCTCATCCGCTAAAAATACGGGAAATCAATCAACTGCAATATATACATATGCCAATATATATATATTGATATTATATATAATACCAGTTTCACTGTTTATGAAACATTCGCGGTATATGTTTTTATTAAATAACATCCGCTTACTAACGGCGCATAATGTCTATTTTAACAATCAATAGATATTAATCAACATTCAAACATGCATTCAAATATTTTAAATCTAACTATTTAAAATAAAATCGAAACCGATTCGATTGAGTGAGAAGTTCTCACCTTGGTTTTATTTCCGTTTTAGCGATTTATTTTGAATAAAATTAAACGGACGTTTAATTTTACCCAAAATTCTCACTAACTCCAAACGACTCCAAACCAACTCCATCGCCTAGTGCTCGTCCATACGATTCCAACGCAACTGGTTTCGTGCGTTTTTGACCTCGTATGAAAAAGTTATGCATTTTATAAGTTTGTACACGATTTTATATAACATTTTCAACATAAATTTAAATTTTATAAACCTAAATCAATCCTGGACTTAGGATCTAAACCCATCACCATCAGGCCGTCCCCCCCCTTCCTCTATCTCACGTTATTCCTCTTCAGTAACACACGAAACAAAAGAACCCACCAAGGCCGAACTAGGGTTTCGATTTGCTCCACCATCGCTCGACTAAACTTCATCAAACCACCGCCACGCGAAAGCTCTCAACTTCCTCTACCTCTGGCCTCAACCACCTGAAGCTCGGCTGTCAAATTAGCCTCGTTTTGCGTGCGTGGCCTGAAGAGAACGCCCCCCCCTAGCTCCCTCTCCGTTGCACCATTTCCGATCATCACCGTATGGAATCGAAGCTCTCTTCGAGCTCTACGACTTTCGTGTTGAACACCTTGGCTAAATCTTTGTAGATTGAGAGAGATTGAGGGGGAAAGGAAGATCATTTCTGGCCTTTGGTTGTATAAGTGGCGGCTAGGGTTAAAATTTAGGGTTTTGTTTATTTTTTTTATAAAATTATGAAGAGTGGTGGTGTATTTATAGAGAATCGATCGACACTATTCATCCGGAAATTCCGAACTCCGATTTAGGCGCCGAAACTGACGTACCTAGGATTTATCCCGCGTTCCGGACACAATGGAACAGGTTTCGGAAGCTAATTCGGAAGTATGTGTGAGTTATGGCTGTAAACGCTCAATTTGAATTAAACCGATTTAAGCGATTTTCTAGGCGTTTTAATTTGTACCGGACAAACGGTAAATCCAATCGACTTGAAATTTGAAACCTTACAATAATATCACATTACGGATCCGATGAAACTGGTTTCGTCGAAATCCGAGACTTTTTGAAAAATGGCTATTTTCACTCGTCAAATTTAAATTAAAAATAATTCGATGCGTTTCGAGCTGCCACGATCAAACGATAACTCCGATTGACACGAAAATTGAAATCCGGTAATAACTAACTATTACGGATCCAATGGAACTAGTTTCGTTCAATTCTGAGACTGTTCAAAAATTGGCTATTTTAACTAGTCGATTTAAATATTAAAATATTCAATTTTCACAAATTAACTTTTAATTCGATTTTAAAAGTTCTAAAATATCATTCTAACTCCCATATGATAAAATAAAATTTTACAAATCATTTTCAATCATATTTAACTCAATTTTCAATTATTTTCCATAATTTAACATATTAAATTATCGATTTAATTATTCAATTAAATCAAATAAAAATTTATTCGACTTATAAATTCACCTATTAATATTTAAAATTAATTAAATATTCAAATTTAAATAAATAAAAATTCTGGGTCGTTACATTTAGTAGTAAACCAAAATTGGCAGTTCCTTTTAGATACCTCATAATTCGTTTGACTGCTTTCCAATGATTATCTAGAGGTTCCTGCATAAATTAACAAACTTTATTCACACTGAAAGATATATCAGGTCTAGTAATTGTTACATATTGCAAAGCCCCAACAACACTTCTATATTGTTTGATATTAGTTATGGGTTCTCCTCTGTTTTTAGTCAGTTGTTGACTGCTTATCATAGGTGTTGGTTGTGGCTTTGCTTTATCCATTTTTATTTTGGATAGCAACTCTAAAATATACTTCTGTTGACTTAAATACATTGCCGAATTTGATCTCCTTTTGACTTCAATACCCAAAAAATAATTTAATTCACCAAGATCCTTAATTGAAATTTTTTCATCAAGATATTGAGTAAGTTTGTTGATTTCATTCACATCATCCCCTGTAATAATTAAGTCATCAACATATATTAAGATGTATATACATGAATTTCTATTGATCTTGATGAATAAAGAATTATCTGATTTGGTAGATTGATAGCCTAATGTAGATAACGTGGCTTTCAACCTATCAAACCAGACTCTTGGAGCTTGTTTAAGACCATATATGGCCTTATTCAATTTACAAACAAGATTCATATCTTGTTCATACCCTTGAGGCTGCTCCATAAATATTTCTTCCTGCAATGAGCCATTCAAAAAAGCATTATAGACATCAAGTTGCCTAATATTCCAATGTTTATATAAAGCAATAGTCAAAATAATTCTTATAGTTGTAGGTTTGACTACAGGAGAGAATGTCTCATTGTAGTCAAATCCATACTCCTGTGCATAACCTTTGGCCATAAGTCTGGCTTTATGTCTAGCTACTGTTCCATCTGGATTTTTATTTAATTTGAAAATCCATTTGCACCCAACTGTATTCTTATTTTCTGAAGGATATACTAAACTCCATGTTTTTTTTTCACGATTGCATTATACTCTTCATCCATAGCTGCTTTCCAGTTCTTATCAACAATAGCTTGCTCAAAGGTTTCAGGCTCTTCAGTACTGCTTACTGCAGTATATAACTTTGGTTTGAAAATACCACCTTTTGCTCTTGTGATCATGGGATGACCTGCTATAGCTTGTGGTTGTTCTCCTTCACTTGTGTTGCTATTTTCTGATTGTTCTCCTTGATTTTCTGTATTATTTTCACTTACTTGTTGTGATTGCTTATTTGTACTTGCAGGAGATTGACTGTGATAGTTGAACTGCTCAGATGATTTATGACCTGATTGATCTCTGTGTTGTGGATCATCAACACCAACAGTCCTTTCATTCTTCCAAGTATGCAGATCATCAGAATATATAGGTATGTTAGGTATGGAAACATTTGGACTATATATCTTTTTGCTTGTTTCTATTGTGGAATTGCTGAAAGGGAACACCTGCTCATTAAAAACAACTTGCTTGCTAACATATATTCTTCCATTATCATCTAGACATTTATAACCCTTTTGATTGGTTCCATACCCTAAAAATGTACATGGTCTTGATCTAAAATCTAATTTATTACTATTATATGATCTTAAGTAAGGAAAACATAAACATCCAAAGGTTCTCAAGTATTGATAATCGGGTTTTATTCCAAATAACTTTTCTATAGGAGATATTTCTTTGAGAACCTTTTTTGGCAATATATTTATTAGATACACAGCTATATTAAAAGACTCAAGCCAAAATTTCAGTGGCAAAGATGCTTGAGCCTCTGTTTTTATTATTAGCAGCATAATTAATTGACAGATCAGAATCTTGAGGTTTCTTTTGATCCAGTCTTGCTTCATGAGCAAGCAATGTTGAGTGAACATACTCAACAGATGGTAAGGTGGGTTGAGATGACAATACTGCAACTACTGCCTCATACTCGTCACTGAGACCATTCAATATAGACAATACATGTTCTGTTTCAGAAATCTTAAGCCTAGCAGCTTCTAACATGTTGCATATGTTGTTAACTTGTGCCAAATAATCTCTCGTAAGTTGATCATCCTTGCTGACATTTTGAAGTTGTATCTTATAATGCATAATCTTTGCTGCAGATTGAGTACTGAATATTATTTCTAATCCATATTTCATTAGCTGTTTTATAACCTATAACCTGTGATAACAACTTTGTATTGATAGAAGATAGCACCCAAGAACTTATTAATCTATCTTGCCAGTAATATCTTATGTATTCTTCATTGCTAACAGTTTTCCCTTGTGTATCAGTAATGAATCTTGGGGGCATTGGATTGGTGCCAAGAATGAAACTCTCTAGACCATACCCTTGTATGGCAGTTTCAACTTGAAGCTTCCATAGAAGATAATTATCTTCTTCTAGATGAATGGTAATAAGCTGATTTTGAGGGCTAATGACAGTTTTGATCAACTTCTCTGCTGCATCAACTGTCTGCTGTTGAGAATTATAGTTAGAACCTGATGTTGTTGATGAGTTATCTCCTTCAGCCATGAAGAAATTAGTGATAAAGAATCCAAAACAGAACAAATCTATAAACTTGCAAAATCAAGAAAGTCTTGATTGCAGATCCACCAGGTAAGTTGCAGCCAAATCCAATGATGATTATATAATCTGATGGATTCTTGGCAAGGCAATGATTATCTTTCTGCTTATGATTGCTTTCTTGATTTCAGAAACTGATTTTCTAAAATTTTCTTGCAACTGAATTTGCACTCCTTTTCTATAAAACTTGCTGCAGCCAGAATTTTTTTTCCTATTTCTTGGCACGGTACCTGTTTTATATGCAAATTCAATTTTATAAACCCAAATGATGAAATATACCTGATGGGTTCCAAGAAATCAGATGATGATATTTCTCTGATGATTTCTTGACTATCAACCTTCTGATATGAAAAAGTTTGCAACAAATCTTCACAGAACTTTAAGTTCTGTTATCTTTCAAATGAAAAATAAAAAAACTGAAGTTTTGAGGATTTTCTTCTGGAATGCCGTTAGGCTTGATGTATTGGCTCTGATACTAAGATAAAGTTTGAGAAGAATTGTGTTTGAATGAGATATTTGATGATTTGATGATTGAATAACAGATCTGTATTTGAAAGCTTGAAAGATTAAATGACTATAATCTTCGCATTCATCTGATATGCAGTATACACTGCTTTTATATACAAAGTTTATATTTTGGGCTTAACAAAATAACTCGGCCCAATATTGAATAAGAGAGTACTTTATGCTTATACAGATAGAATACACGGTATCAATATTCATTTCTTTTATCAAAATATGGGATAGTTTATGTATTTTTTTAAATGTTTCATAAGAAAAAAAATAAACTGATTACAATAATACTACAGATTTTTGCTTTATGAATATTATCGGACTAAGATTTTTATTTTTATTTCCGTACAAAATGTCATGTGCAACTGTATGTTGTAGAGTAACGATAATTAGAAAATCAGTTAACTATACTCAAGGGGAAATATTTAACAGTGTTCTAAAATTCCACCTAGGTGCATGTACTCATTGATTCTTACTGGAATATTTTTTTATTACTAATTTTTATAAATCGATGTTCTCAAATTGAAATCTAACTTCTTTTTTGTCATTTTAAAATACCGCAATGCTTCTAAAAAGTTTCTCTAAATCACACAGTAAGAAGTGTATTCATTTATTAATAGAAAACAATATGTGGGACATCGACATAAATCTATGGCTTTGCAAAATGGGTATTTACCGCAAATAGTTTACCGTATTTATGTGACAAAACTCTTTAATATTTAGGTCATGAAAATATAAATTACCATCGCAATGGATTTTTGAGGTGTTTTGTAAAATTGTAACCCTGCCATTTTAGAACTTGTGCTAGAGAAGCTACCATGTCTTTCTTACAGATGATGAAAGAAAGACATGGAATTATCCGCCACATCAATTCCTAGCTAATATTTGCACCACTTCCATAGGGGACATATTGCTGACATATTGTGTAACAACCTGGTATTTTCAACCATTCGCACCCGAACATGTCGGATTTGAATTGCTTAAAATATCAGATTGTTAATTTATATTTGGCAAAACTCAGCATATACAGTAAATAAATAATCACAGAATCACAGAAACAGAGTAATATAAAAATAAGCAGCTAAAACCAAAGAATAGTAGTTCATGAAGCTACTATATATATGTGTGTATATATATATATGTGTGTGTGTGTATATGTACATGTATATATATATGTATATGTATGTGTATATGTATATGTGTGTGTGTATATATATATATATATATATATATATATATATATATATATATAACAGAGTTAAACAAGGCACAACAGAAATTTCAAATACAAGGATGAAGTCTCAATATAACAGTCAAACAAAAATTTTTTAATACATCACTAGAGTCAATGGAATAACTGAAAGTTGAATAGATGGTTGGATCTTCAAGCAAAGCTTCAAACTCCAAAGGTGAGTCTCGAATGCTGTGACACTCAGTCTGACCCGAGCGTAAAGCAAAATAAAAACACTCGTGTTAGGATTAACATTCTTATATCAATAAATCCAACTCAAGTGAAATATCAACTAAAATACAAGTATCTCAAAGGATGTTTGGGATAATAATCCTCTAAGGATTTGTTAAACTATCTACTATGCAGTAATATATGCTATAATAATAATGTCTAGAGTAAAGTAAACTATCAGAATAACGTTAAGGCGTTACCCGTATCCCCCTTAACACATTTTATATATTCCCATAGTCTGTACAATACCGTAACTTCTTATAAACTGGGCATATCAGAGGGCATTCCATAGGTGTGATACAAAACAAACTCGTAGTGGTCTTGTTAAGATAGGTGACACGACACAAGTAGTGATTATATTATAATAGTTTATATTAAAAATTGTTTATATCAAAAATAATTTATATCAAAAATAGTTTATTTCAAAAATGATTTATATTAAAATAGTTAAAATTAAAAATAGTTTTAAATATAATTTCAAAAATACTTTATATAATAAAATAGTTTCCACAAATTTCACAAATCGATTCAAATCAACTCGAATTCCAAAATTCAAATTTAACTCAATCTCAATTCATCAATTTCAATTCAATTCAGTTTCTAAATAAACCATTTCAAATTATATCAAATTTCAAATAAAGATTTGAACCACAAAATAAACTATTTCAATTTAAATATATTTCAAAGCTTTAAATATTCAACATTTCAAAACTAAATTTGACAATTTCATATATATATATATATATATATATATCAAATTCACTTTACTATTATTTATTTTGAAATATTTTCTTAATCATTCAAATAACATTCAAATAAAACTTCAAACTTCAAATTAAAATTAAACTAAATATACCATTTCAATTTATGTAAATTTGAAATTTTCATTTAAATCACTTTTAATCAAAATCAAGTTATAAAATTATATCCTTAAAATCCCAAATTTAACAAATTTCAAATCAACCTTGTTTGGGTATAATTCTAAATAAATTCAATTTCAAACCAATTTTTATTTCTCTTTCCACCCTAAATTTTATTAAAATCATTATAAACTCTATATTTGGAAATATAAATTTTAAATAAATACTTAAACATATTATATATTAAATAAAATCAACTTTAATAAATCAAATCTCATTATTAAACTTATTTTATATATATTTTAAAATATTAAAATTGTAAGTAAAATCTTAAAATTTATATTTTCGAAACTAACTTATAATTTTAAAATTTCAAAACATATAATTCAAAATCAAAATTTAAACGTTTATAAAAATAACATATGTGTATATACATATTTATATATATATATCTTAAAATCAATATTTATTAAAACCAAAATATTCATTTCAAAGCTTGGAAATCATTTCAATATATATATATATATATATATATATATATATTGACCAATGGTGTATATATATAATTTTCTATCCTATGGTCAAGTGGTACGAATATTTATCATTTTAATCCGCAATTTAAATATATACGGGTATATATCATTTCAACACGCAATCCTAAATTCAATTCAATGAAAATCGCTTGGGTTTATCATTTCAACCCATAATGATTTACTCCTATACTACAGATCGTTTGGGTATATATCATTTCAACCCATAGAGAATTCTAAACTAGCAGGGAACTTGTAGAGTGGTAACAGATGTTGATACTCGAAGATTTTAATCAATGACAATGTGCTTTAACAAACAAGGAAGAAATATGCAAATGCTAAAGGAAGATCGATGAAGACCAAACAAACTTAAAGTATGTTTTTATATATGTCTTAGTCTAGATTTATTGTTAAAATCTATCCTCAAGAAGCTTGCACGAACACTAGAAAAACATTTTATAAACTTCATTTTCAATTAAGTTTTCACTATGCATGTTTTATAAGTTCAGTCGACTGAACATGAACAGCCAGTCGACTGAAAGTGGAACAAATTTATACACATGCACAGTTTCAGTCAACTGAATTTCCTGCACAATCGACTAAATTTGATCCCGAAAATTTTACTTCATAGTTTCAGTTGACTGAATTCCCTGCTCAGTCGACTGAATTTGAACCTGCGAATTTTCTATGAAAAGACACCTTTTTCCTCCCAAGAGTTGCAACCATTCATCAATGGAAATGGAAGCATCTCTTTTTTGCAACCTTTGACAACATATGCACCTCTTCTACAAGTATATATACATGATTCTAACATCATTTAATTCACCGAATTCTCTTGCTTTAATCTTACTATTCTCTTGTTCATATTTTCTAGATATTCTCAAAGCAACCACCAATCTATTGCTTGAATCACTGTTTTTGTTTATAACATTCTTTTGATTCATAGCAATTCACAATTCCTAAATATACACAAACACATTGCATACTCTCGAGGATAAGATTATAAGAATATTGTACTACACTAGACTCATTAGTGTTAACAAGAACACAACAAGTCGAATATTGTATTTTTGTAATTGAGTTGAAGTCTTCTTCGGTAGTTGAGGCAAGAAATCTCATTCGGTTGTTCGGGTAAGTTGTAAGCCTATTCCTCCGGGTGAAGTAAGGGTGTTAGTTAGTGAAATTCCTAAGTGAAGCTTAGGGACTGGACGTAGGACGAGAGGTCCGAACCAGTATAAAATCCTGGTGTCTCTTTGCATTTACCTACTTTATCTACCTAGACTTTTTCATTATTTCATATTACACGATCCTATCGCATAGCCTCTTTCAATTGGTATCAGAGCAAGGCCGTCCTATAACCATAACACCGTTATTAGACATATTGATAATATGGAAAATAACGCAAGTACAAGCACAACATCTGCCTATAGTTCTACATTTGCGAAAGGACAATCTACCCAAAGACCTCCTCTATTCAATGGACTAAACTATAACTATTGGGCTACAAGGATGAGGATTTATATGCAAGCAACAAGTTTCAAAGCATGGAATGCTACTCAAGCAGAGTACGTTGTACCCACATCCGATTATCCTACATGGACACAAATTCAAAGAATGAAGCTAGTGCAAATGCCAAAGCTATGAATATGCTATTTTGCGCCCTGGATAGAAATGAATTCAACCGTGTTAGCATATGTACAACTGCATATCAGATATGGGAAACACTTAAAGTCATACATGAAGGCACAAATAAGGTTAAACAAACAAAGATATCCATGTTGAAGAATCAATTCCCAAACTTTAGAATGCGACAAAATGAATCAATAAATGACATGTACTCAAGATTTCAAGACATTCATCATGCTCTAATCGGACTAGGAGAAAGATACACGGACTTTGACATTGTGTCTAAAGTTCTAAATTCACTCACTGATGAATGGGAGAGAAAAGTACTAGCAATCGAGGAAGTAAATGATCTATCTACAATGAAACCAGAAGAATTGATTGGAAATCTTATGTCGTATGAAGTAAATATGCAAGCTAAAAAGGATCAAGCTCAAGAAAGAAAGAATGTTGCTTTTCATGCAGAAAAGGAAGAATAAGAATTTGAAGATGAGGATCTAGCATTTATAGCCAAAAATTTCAAGAAATTCTTAAAGTATAGAAAAGGAAACAAAAACGGATTCAAAAAGAATTTCTTGAACAAACCTTCATCCTCAAATATAGAATGCTTCAATTGTCACAAGAAAGGACACATGTAAAAGGATTGTCAAGAACAAATGAAGGAAAATCAGAAAAACTTCAACAACAAAAACAAGAAGGATAAATTCAAAAAGATGGCATTTTCTATAACATGGGACGATTCAGATTCATCTTCATCCGAAAATGATAGCGATAGCGACAATGAACAGGCAAATGTATGCTTCATGGCTCAAGAATCTGAGGTAAATAATTTAACTTTCGACGATTTAATTGAAGTAAACACTGAACTTTTAAGCACAATAAAAAATCTTAAAAAGAAACTCAAAGAAACTCATGAAAATCAAAACAAAGCTGAATTTGAAAGGGATATGTTAAAAGATGAAAAGAAAATCTTAGAAGAAGAACTTGAAAAAGTTCAAGAATCTCATTCAAATTCGGAAACTCAATTATCACTTTTAAGTCAAGAAATTGAAACTCAAAAAACAAAGAATGATATAATTGTTTCTGAAAATCATGAGTTAAAAACTAAGATTAGACAAGTTGAGTTAGAAAATAATAGTCTTCAAGCTAGATTAGATAACATCACTAAAAATGTTTCAAACTTTAACAAAGGAAGAGAAAATTTATCTAAGATTTTAGAAAATTCTCAATCCTCTTCAAATAAACATGGATTAGGATATAAAAAGGAGTCAAAATTCCTAAAAAGAAAATTACAAATTTTAAGAGGAATATGGATTCAAAACAACAAATATTGCTAAAGAAACCTATTAAAACAAAAGTAGAAAACAAGGTAGTTAAATTTTGGGTACCAAAAACTAACAATGTATTAATAAGAAATAGATACATTAAAACATTTATGGACAATGTTCATCATAATAAAAACTATATTTATAAAAGGGATACTAAACCAAATTGGGTTTGGTTTCCTAAACTCTAACTTTTTAGGACCCTATTAAAAGGTGGGTACCAATAATTTCATATTTATTTTCAGGTCCCACTCAAAAAGAAGAAATGGATATTAGACAGTGATTGTTCAAAACACATGACCGGAGACAAAGATATGCTTACAAACATCACATACTTTGATGGTGGCTCGGTTACCTTCGGAGACAATTCAAAAGGGTATATCATTGGCAAAGGAGATGTGAACAATTACGGTATATCAAATTTACCTTTTATAACAAATGTTTCATTAGTTGAAAATTTAAAACATAATCTACTTAGTATAAGTCAATTGTGTGACAAAGGTTTTAAAATAACTTTCTCGAATAATAAATGTAGTATTTTTGATCAAAACCAAAATCTTATTTTTGAAGGAAATAGAGATAGAAATATTTATGTTTTATCTATGAATATTAATCATAATTCAAGTATGTGTTTACTTGCCAAAGATAATGATCCTTAGTTATGGCACAAAAGATTTTGTCATATAAATTTTAAAACTATTAGAAAACTTTCTAAAAATGAATTAGTAAGAGGTTTACCCAAAATAAACTTTAAAATAAATAATCTTTGTGATGATTGTCAAAAAGGAAAATTAACAAAATCATCTTTCAAACCTAAGAAAAATATTTCGACTTTACAACCATTAGAATTACTACATATGGATTTATTTGGACCAACACAAGTTCAATCCATTAATCATAATCGATACGTATTTGTAATAGCTGATGAAGGAATTTTCATAGGATACTCAGAACGAAGTAAAGTATATCGAGTATTTAATAAACGAACAAACTTAATTGAAGAAACTTTGCATATATCTTTTGATGAAAATTTTAATAAAATTTTTAATATAAAGGATGATGAAGAATTGATAAATATAGAAGAAACAAACCTTGAAAATAATAATAATGAACTAAGATCTCCTCCTAGAATATTATGAGATCATCCAACTCAAAATATAATAGGAGAAATAAATTCTCAAGTTAGAACAAGAAATCAACTAAATCAAATGGGTCATGTAGCTTTCATTTCATCAATAGAACCTAAAAATCCAAAAGAAGCATCAACAGATGATTATTGGATTATCGCAATGCAATAAGAATTAAATCAATTTGAACGTAACGATGTTTGGGAATTAGTTCCCCGTCCTAACAATCAATCAGTAATTGTAACAAAATGGATTTTCAAAAACAAAGTAGACAAACAAGGTAATATAACAAGGAATAAAGCAAGACTAGTAGCACAAGGGTATAATCAAGAAGAAGGTATTGATTTTGAAGAAACTTTTGCTCCCGTTGCAGGACTTGAAGCAATACATATACTATTTGCCTTTGCATGTTTTCACAATTTTAAACTTTATCAAATGGATGTTAAAAGTGCATTTTTAAATGGTTTTATTAAAGAAAATGTATATGTAGAACAACCTCCTTTTTTTATACATGAAAAATATCCGGATCATGTATTTAAATTAAAGAAAGCACTATATGGTCTTAAACAAGCACCTCGTGCTTGGTATGAAAGACTTAAAAGTTATTTATTAAACTCGGGATTTAATATTGGAAAAGTAGATCAAACGCTTTTTATTAAAAATACTACCAAAGATATTTTAATAATTCAAATATACGTAGACGATATTATTTTTGTTTCAACAAATGAAAATTTATGTAAAGAATTTTCAAATATAATGACTAATGAGTTCGAAATGTCTCATATGGGAGAATTATCATATTTTCTCGGACTTCAAATCAAACAATTAACAAATGGAATTTTTATAAACCAAGAAAAATATTGTGCTAATTTAATTAAACGATTCGGCATGGAAAACACTTCTGCTAAACCTACTCCTATGAGTATCACTACACATTTCGATCGAGATGAAAATGGCAAAAGTGTAGATAAAAAATTGTTTAGAAGTATGATAGGTTCCTTACTTTACTTAACCGCCAGTAGACCTGACATAATGATGAGTGTTTGTTTATGTGCACGTTTTCAATCCGATCCTAAAGATTCACACTTAAGAGCAGTAAAACGAATAATGCGATATCTTAACAAAACTAAAGATTTCGGTCTTTTCTATCCAAAGGAGTGTCCATTTGAGTTAGTATCATATAGTGATGCTGATTTTGGTGGATCTCGAACAGATAGAAAAAGTACAAGTGGTACTTTCCATTTCATTGGAAAATCACTTGTATCTTGGTTTAGTAAGAAACAAAATTTTGTCTCGCTTTCCACCTGCGAAGCAGAGTATATATCAGCTACTTTAGCTTGCACTCAAGTTATATACATGCAACAAACACTTAAAGATTTTAAAATAAATTTAACAAATTCTACAATATACTGTGATAATACAAGTACAATAAACTTATCTAAAAATCCGGTTAATCACTCTCGTACAAAACATATAGATATTCGTCACCATTTTCTACATGACAATATCGAAAAAGGAATAATTAATTTAGAACATATTTCTACTGGAAATCAAATTGCCGATATATTTACTAAACCTCTATTAGAAAACTCCTTTATAAAACTTCGACGAGAATTTGGTATAATATCCTTTAAAGATATTAATTAGATATACATTAGAAATATTCCCACATTTCAGTCGACTAAAACAAAATGTTCAGTCGACTGAATAAGAATTTCAAATATTTTCAGTTATGTTATATGCTACATTAATTTATAGACCACACATTTTTAAACTGAATTATTAACTAAGAACCATACATTTTAACAAAATCCTCTTTACCATTAAATCTCTATGCGGTTAAAAAATCTTATTAAATTATAACCATTGTTTGTTTAGTAAAATTTTACTATAAATAAATTCTTAAAAATATTTTTATTTTCACATCTCGATTTTACGAATAAAATCTTAACAAAAATTCAACATAAAATGTCGTCCAACAACTCCTTCTCTCCAATCAATATCACCTCGTCAGTTGATAACACTCCAACGTCGCCAAAACTTCCCACACCAACACCAGCACATGAGCCGGTTTACAAATGGGAAAATTATCGTACTAGTTTCACACCAGAATCTAAAAAAGCGAAATGCGGACTCTTAATTTCACCTGACACAAAAAGAAAGATTGATGAAATTCATCACTTTCAACAACAACAGATAGATCTTCAACGATAACTATATTTCGAGCATAAAGTTATGGCAAGACGTTTGAGCTTCCTAGTGAAAATTGGTTTACGCTTCTATGGATCAAAGAAGAACGAAGTGGCTGAACCCCTACCTCGTCCCGTTACCTCATTTGATCCGTCTTCATCTTATCGTACACCAGTGGATCCTATGAATTCTTGGATGTCCCCTAAGACTCCTCAATATAGTCCAAATTCATGGGATATCAATTATATGAAGAATGAAGGGAAAAAGAATCCAAGTCCATACCCTAAGAAATAGTTAGTATTGAAATCTATTCATGATATTACATCTATATAATTGTAATTATTTCCTTGAATAAAGAGTTTGCCTTCAAAAATAACAAGGAACAATAAAATACATAAGTCAGTCGACTAAAACCCCCTGTTCAGTCGACTGAACTTAAGACAGAATGATTGTTTTTTTTTACAATTCAGTCGATTGAATCTTCTGCTCAGTCAACTGGACCACTAACAGAAACCTTCAGGCAAACATTCAGTCGACTAAAAACTCTGTTCAGTCGACTGAATTTAGCCCAGAAAATTTTCGGCCTTCAATTCAGTCGACTGAACAGTGAATTCAGTCGACTGAACGCTAATTCCCAGGCAAACTTCTCCTTTTAACCACCAATTTTTACCCTACCAATTCACTTTTTACCTCCTACAAACTTTCTTCCCCAAATTAATTTCAAAACCCTAGCCCCAAAATTCCTCAAAATCAACTCAATTCTAACCCAAATGGCACCAAAAAGATCAAGAGCTTCATCTTCTTCATCCTCCGAGCCTATTGATGCTCAAATAGCACAATGGCTTTACGATGGAACCGCTGTCACTAGATGGAACAAGATGAAGAATTCCCGAATTTTCGAGCATTCTTTCGTTGATTTCCAAAGCTTTCAAACCTACAACATCCAATCATTAACCGATCCAGCAGGTTTAACTTCTCTTTTAGATTTGAAAAGAAATGACCATGCCATAAATCATGTAATGGTCAAATTATTTTATGCTAATCTTAATCTTGGACACCAAACTCCAAGAAATCCAAACAGTAGTGTTTGGAGTATGGTATGTGGAAAGAAAGTTTGGTTTTCCTTGGATAGAATAACACATATTTTAGAGTCACCAAATGTCGGAAGAAAGCTAGAGGAGATAGAATTCAATCCACATATTCGCGACAACATAAACCATCGTTTTATGGATGATAATATCAACTTTAGAGATTTTAAGTCCATCTCTCTTCAACCTATGGCAAGAATCCTCCATAAAGCCCTAATGAGAACAATTACTCCTCGCACGGGCTCGTACGAAATTGTCTACCCAAATAACTATCGAGCTCTATATGCTATTTTTGGCAATATACAAGTTAATTGGGTACAGCTTATTCTTGATGAGTTTCTCACTTTCAATAATGGCAAAATGCACACTATCTACTTTGGAGAGTACATCATGGGACTTCTCCTCAATGTCGATACGCCATTACCTGAGTCGGAGAATACAATGGTCCATAAAATTAACCACCGGACCATAAGCCTAATGCAACTTCCATCTCGACCTCCTCGCATAATATCACTCGCCGAATGGGAAGCAAGACATCAAGAACAACAACAACAACAACAACCTCCTCAACCTCACCACGAAGAACATCTCGAGCAAGATGATGAAATTCATCTTGTTGACCCAAGCTTCACTACCAACCAATCCTTGGGGATATTGTCAAGAAATCAACAAATTCTTGACACTCGTCTTAAAAAGGTAGATCATAAGCTTGACAAAATCAAAGGATTCTTCAACAAGCTTTGGGATGCAATCTCGTGCTCAAGCACCACTACTGCTTCAACATCTCACGGCTAACGTCCGGCACCTACGTTTACATGGACGACATCCGAAGAGCATACAAGTAGCAGCGCTA
This sequence comes from Allium cepa, assembly GCA_030765085.1. NCBI lineage: Eukaryota > Viridiplantae > Streptophyta > Magnoliopsida > Asparagales > Amaryllidaceae > Allium > Allium cepa. The sequence continues at coordinate 270,522,364 of CM060928.1, forward strand.
GCAGAGCTAGTTATGGCCAAGAAGGAAGAGCACATAGACCACCAACAGGATGACCCATCATACGTGAACCAACAGGAAGAGAAGGTTCATATGACTGGGATAGAGATGAGTAATTTTTTTTTTTGATGTGTATTTTTAACTTTCTAGTGGCTTGTATAAATAGCCATTTTATGCTTGTTTGTCACAACATTTTTATTTCTCTTACGCCATGATTATGCAAATATTCTCTATGCTTCAGTGATTTTTTGATAAATTATTACTGCTGTTCATTCTTCCTTTTTATCGATGACAAAGGGGGAGAAAATCTCTGGTACTAACTTTGTTTTGTGGGAAAGATAGTGCATACATTCAGGGGGAGAAAATAAGTAAAACATCTCTAGAATAAATCAGTATTGTCATCAATCAAAAAGGGGGAGAATGTTGATACTCGAAGATTTTGATCAATGACAATGTGCTTTAACAAACAAGGAAGAAATATATGCAAATGCTAAAGGAAGATCGAAGAAGACCAAACAAACTTAAAGTATGTTTTTATATATGTCTTAGTCTAGATTTATTGTTAAAATCTATCCTCAAGAAGCTTGCACGAACACTAGAAAAACATTTTATAAACTTCATTTTCAATTAAGTTTTCACCATGCATGTTTTATAAGTTCAGTCGACCGAACAGGAACAGCCAGTCGACTGAAACTGAAACAAATTTATACACTGCACAGTTTCAGTCAACTGAATTTCCATATTTTCAAATCCATATTTAATCCTAACACATAAAATATCTATATACATTTGAAAGACTAAATTCACATATACTTACTAATGTATATAAACATACATATACAAACTTACATGCATTATACTTTCAAAACAATATATATATCAGAAAGGTCACTGCCAACATACTTTATTAACTATATATATAATTCAAGTCAAACATATACATAAACTATCATTTTATATATATATTAGAACCCACACATTACAATAATATATTTTCATATACATAAAAAAAATTAAAAATCACATTTCCTTTCAATAAGTCATAAACAAATATATGTATATATAAAGCAGTAAAATATAGATGAAATGGCTATGAAAAAATATATATCTTATAAAAGTAAACTCCCCATATTCATATACATGCAAACTGTTATAACATGTACATAACAGATTATAAATTTATACACTGTATACATGACCAGATTTTTTTTTCAACCTTAATAATATATAAAATAGAATATATTATCGTATATATAAATTACTGTAACCGATATTTATATATACTATAACTAGGCAGATTTATTATAAAAACATGAATAATATTGTATTGTAGACCTATAAACATAGTAGACTTTACAGAAAATGTGACGGCCCTGACTCGACTTTCGAAAATCGGCACCGAATACGACACTCGTATTCAAATGCCGCAGATCCAAACATCGAATCTGGATCGCCGGAGCTTATAACAACATCAGATGAATATAAAACAGTGGAACAGAATGAATATCATGCATACATCACAGATACGACATCATAATATCCATTACTACATCAGAGTATTTTTAATACATGCACCACAACTCCTCATAAACATCATAATAATACAATAGTGATCATATATCCAAAAAGTCCTCAAAGGAATGAAGTGATAACAAACTCCCAAAAACTAAACACCTGAGATCCCAAAAGCTTCTAAAATATCTTCAAAGCAAAAGCTCCAAAATACTGCTACACCAGGACACGGAAACCTGCTACTAGGCTGCCCGTGTAGAAATTATAGGAACCCAGAGTTTAAAAAAGAAACAATAAACTCCGGGTCAGTCATGGGACCGATATGAGTAAACAAAACAGTTGCTTTTAAATAAACTAGATTTATAAAAGAAAAATTGTGATGCCTTTGGAAAATGAAACTACAATAAGACCTCCCGCTACACACACAATGCAAACTTAGAATTGGAGGAGATTTCTTCTTATGATAGTCAAATATGCTTGACACGAGAAAAATTCCTTGATATTATTACTAGTGCATAGTGTAGAAAGCATTTTGAAAGTATAATATTAATCTTAGCCAGCATACAACCATTATTATATGCCTACTATAGCTACCATCTAAATAGTGGGGCGCCACCATAAGTAAATGGCAGGTTAGACAACTAAAACCGTACTGGGTTCATATTGGGAATTGGATTTCCAACAAATGGCCAGACTAAGGAACTTCCTACTGCCACATGGGTATGCCTCTGGCGTGACGTCCCGAGAACCTACCCGGCTCTCTGCAAACACAAGGACGGGTTACCTCTGTAACTAGGTAACTACTACTCGAGTATGCCACTCCCAAAAGGGCGCGACCCTTATAACCTCGCCGCATCTTTCCTATTTCGACCATTTTCGGGTTGTGAGGTCCGATGAGGTCTCGTCCACAAAGCTACGCTTTACACGAAAGCCATGTTTTGATCGCAAATGATAAACAAATGATCATCAACACACAACAGCACTTAGCATGCCACATTACCAAATTGGGAGTATAATGCTGATAACCTTCAATTACATAACCTCTGAGCTCGTATGTCTCAGAGAAGGGTGTTAAGCTAAGAGAATAAATTATCCTCCACCAACAGATACGTATTTGAAAGAAATCTGCTTTATATCTCAAAATATAGTGTCAGACACACAACCATACAAGTCTGTTCCGGGTTCGAACAGAAACGCAGGCGCTTCGTCCAATAAAGGAAGAAGCCCTTTGCAAATCCGGGTATCCACAATACCGATCGAACTTCCCATCACTTAGAAAATCTCTATACTGGAGCAAGTCAGTGCAGAGACAATCGATAGGTTATCCTATCATTTTCGAAGACATCCAGTCTTCACCACCGGTCTTCAAATGCTATCCATTTCGACGTATCACTATTCGGAATGGGTTATACGACACAAAGGTCCTCTTCCGGCTAAACCGAATAGTGAGCATTTAATTTTAAAACATGTGGACATATATCAATCACAAAAATTCACATTCAGGGTTCAATGTGGGTTTCGGATAACTAACAGAAATCTGACTCCCTATCGCATCGAAGTTTAAATGCCGTTTTACGGGCAAAGGGGTTTTCACATTTATACAGAACAAAATCACAGATCACAGTACAGTACATGGCAATCTACATCACACAGTATTACGATCACAGCAGAAATAACAATCGAGTATAGAACAATGGTTAATTGTTTTCCAATGTGGTTTGAGTGAATTTACAACATAATTATTTTGATCAGTGATCAATTATTCTTAACGATAAACAAATTAATTAAATATCAATTTTGTTAATAAATTATTCCTCACTTAATTGACTACTAATTTTAATTGATTAACTTAAATTATTTAACTAACAATTCTTAATTATAAGTAATTTAGACACTTAATTGTTTATTAATCAAGATTAGTTACAAATTATAAATCATTCTTAATTACTTTTCAAAACCATTAGTTAATAAAAATTATTTACCTTGATTATCATTTGAAAACCTTCTTTACTCTTTTAAAATCGATTTATTGTTCCATTGAAAGTTTTTATGTGAATTAACTTAAATTCTTATTTCAAATTTAATTATTTAATTAAAGGGTTAATTAAAATTTTAAAACATTGTTAAATAATTTAAACTTACAGTAAGTTTTAACTTAACATAATCAACATTGTTTACCTTGTAAATGCAGAAATTAATAACATTATAATTTAAAATTTTGGTCGGGCTTAACCCATTACAAAGCAAACCCGAGTAAAACCCAGGTTTCACCCGAGTCACACTCGAGTTCCTCTCGTCCTCTCCCCGAGATCTTTCTCTTCTCCCCTCGTACCTGTTTCTTTTTTTTTCCCCAGTATAAGTTAAGTACCCAAACTAAGATATCAGAGAGTATACTCGCGTACGCTAGTTCCTTCCCGAAGCCAAGCGTGCATTTTCTCGAGTTTCAACTTGAGCTTCCAATATGCAAACTCACTGATACCAAAAACACGTCGTGCACGTGCACGACGTGGCGCCGCCACTCCGGTGATCATCACGATCATCGGCAGGTCGAAAAATCCAATCAAATACGAAATCGAACTTCGATTCGACCCAAGAAACTCGAAATCGAAAATTCACCTTGTCGTCGAACTGAAGCTCGAAAGTACCCAGACCAACTCGCGTCATCCTCCTCGCATAGTTCACCAGAAAATCAACGCTTCCGGCCATATCACGTCAAAACTTCGTACTATCATTCCCCAAAAACATATGCAGCTCGATCGCTCCTAGATGATGAAATCACCTTGTTTACAGATGCGCAAACAACCTCCGCTACAACCCTAATTTAACTTCGACACATCAATTTACACAATGGAAAAATTCTTTGACAATTTTCCTAAAGTCCTGGATCAACACGCTAGCTTCACACCAATTTTTATCAATTATCATTCGATCGATCATCAGTAATTTGGAAAAGAACAAAATTGGTTCAAACGTGAACTGCTCTTGAACCACTTAAATAAAAATCATCGTATTGCCTTTAAAAATCATAACTTGATATGTGTATTCAAATTATGTGATCAAATCCATGATTTAAAATAGTTGAATTCATCAAAGAATTTTGTTTTTACTGTACTTTACCAGTTTCACAGACAATCCTCCTTGTTCAACCTTGAAACATTTTTTTTCTGTGATTCAAGTGGAAACAAACTTGTTTTGTAAAAAAAACTAAGCTAAAAAAGATTGTGTGAGTTTATTTGAATCTTTTTTCTTCAATTTACTTTGTCCTGAAACAAAGTGTTAAGAACAACTGTATAAATACTTCCAGTAATACAGAAACATACAAGACAACACTTTCTTTTCAGTATACAACCAAAAATACAATATTCATGAAATAATAACTTAGATTCTGATAAAAATTAAGTTTACTCACTAAAAGTTTTGATGAACAGAGAGCTGCTTTGAAAAAAAATAGTTTGATTGTTTTTTCCTGAACACCCTTCTTCCTTTTTTTCCTCCTTTTTTTCTTTTTTTTAGTTGAGTTATAAACTTGAGTTTCAGTTGTGTTTCTGAAATGCTATGCTTTCCTTTTTGCTTTTAAACGAACTGAAACAAATATGCATATGTATATATAAGGGAGATGGTTTGTACAGGGGAAGGTTTTTACTGGTGCAAAATTTTTCCTTTGATCAGATTATTTTTGTTTTCTTTGTCGACTAAGCCAAAAATTATTTCGGCTGATATGATCTTCTACATGCTGAAGAATAGATAGCATTAATTGCTCATGCCCCCATTTTTGTTAACATATATATGCTGCTTGATTCTTTCTGTAAGTACTATTTTAGTTTTATTTTTTTGCAGATTTTTTCTCTCTTGTTTATCTTATTTTGTTTTGTTCTTTTGTAAGTACAAATTTGCTTTATTTTGTAGATTTCCATCTTCTTGCATAAGCCTTATTTGATTGCTTCCTGGTTTACAATTTATATGCAAGTTTATATATATTACATATGTCAAGTTATAACCGTAAGGTTTTAACTATATAATTTTATCGTAAGCATACTCTTGAATTTTTTTTTCTATTTAAAGTTTAGTTATCAATATTTGATTCATCACATATATTTTATTTTATTGTTTAAAACAATTTCTTGTTTGTTATATGATTTATTCATCATCATCATTATTATTATTTATTTAAAGCTTAACCATCAAATATTTATTTATATCCATATATCTTTCTTTTATTTAATAATATTTTATTTCCCTTGAAATTTTTAAATTTAAATTTAAAAGTTCAAATAATTTACCGAATTTAGAATTCAAAATTTTGGGATGTTACAAATACCCCCCCATTAAGAAAATTTCGTCCTTGAAATTTGAAAGAGAGAGAGAGAGAAAGGCAACAAAGATTATACGAATTCAAGAAAATTAGGAAATGGCTTACCAGTTTAAGCCGAGACGTCTACTCTGCAATTGGGATATGATTTCTTCATATTATCTTCAGTTTCCCAAGTACAGTCCACTGGATCGCCAGTCCATTGAACTTTAACGAGTTTCACCACTTTGTTGCTCAATCGCTTTTAATCACGATCTACGATCTTTATTGGTTCTCTTCTTACAGCCAAGTTGGGAGTGATCTCAGGATCCTGCTGAGCTGCCTCCTCAATAGTACTATTTGGGTCGTGCACATACTTCCGAAGACTAGAAACGTGGAACACATTATGCACACCAGACAACCAGTTGGGTAGCTGCACTCAATATGCTAGAGGACCGGTCCTCTCCAAAATAGGAAAAGGACCAATATAACGTGGTGCTAGCTTTCCAGTTTTCCCGAACCTCAATACACCCCGCATCGGAGATACTTTTAGAAATACAGAATCTCCAACTTGAAATTCCAAATCTCTTCTTCGTCGGTCATAATAGCTCTTCTGACGACTTTGAGCCGTCCTCAATTTCTTTCGATTAAAATCAACCTTCTCCGTGGCTTCTTTAATCATATCTGGTCCAAGGGTGAGTCTATCACCTGATTCGATCCAGCATGTAGGTGATCGACACGGATGACTATATAAAGCTTCGAAAGGAGCCATTTCTATACTGTCCTGATAGCTGTTGTTATAAGAGAATTCGACCAGATGCAAATGGTCCTCCCAAGAACCACCAAAGTCAACAATGCAAGCATGCAAAAGGTCTTCTAGAATTCGGTTAATCCTCTCAGTCTGTCCATCAGATTGTGGGTGATAAACAATGTTGGGATTCAATTTTGTTCCTAATGCGGCTTGGAATGCCTCCCAAAATCTACTAGTGAAGATCGGGTCACGATCACTCACTATGCTGCTGGGAATACCATGGAGTCGAACAATTTCCTTTATATATAGCCCTGCTAAGCTTGCTACAGTCAGAGTGGATTTCACTGGAATGAAGTGAGCAGTTTTAGTTAGACGGTCCACTATAACCCAAATTGCTTCATTTCCCTTTCTGGTTCGTGGCAATCCGTCGATGAAATCAATCGATACCTGATCCCATTTCCATTTCGGTACTTCTAAAGGCTAAAGTAAACCGGCCACTTTCTTTTGATTACTTTTAATTTGTTGACAAGTAGCACAGCGACACACATATATGGATATGTCTCTTTAATTGTCTTCCACCAGAAAGTTCTTTTAATATCTCTATACATTTTATTAACTCCTGGATGGATGCTGAGCTTAGATTTGTGGCATTCGTCCAAAACTTCATGTTTTAGCTCCAGAATGTCAGGGACACAAATTCTGCCTTTCATCCTTATAACTCCATGATCATCCATTGCAAAACTAGAATCTTCACCTCGACCTATTCTTCTACGAATTTCCTGAAGAAACTTGTCTTCAGTCTGCTGTCTCGCAATCTTCTTAAGAAGAGTAAGAGCGATAACAAGATATGTGAGGACAGCATGACTTCTGCTCAAAGCATCGGCAACTACATTGGCTTTTCCCGGCGTATATAGAATATCTAGGTCATACGATGCCAGAAATTCCAACCAATGTTGTTGTCGCAGATTTAGATCCTTCTGGGTAAAGAGATATTTCAAAGATTTGTGGTCGGTGAATAGTTCAAATTTTTCACCTAGGGAAAGAAGAGTTCATTAAGTATATTGTCTAAGTCAAGTTAATTTCATAAATTGTTAAGAAAGCTGGAAAGGTTCTTACCCAGAAGATAATGTTGCCAGATTTTTAAGGCGAAAACAACAGCCAAAAGCTCCAAATCATGTGTTGGGTAGTTTCTCACGTGCGGACGTAATTATCTACTCGCGTAGGCAATTACCTTCCCATTTTGCATTAATACTGCACCTACCCCATCACCGCATGCGTCAGTATAAACAGATAATCCCTGATTCCCGTTTATAATAGCGAGAACAGGAGCGGTGGTTAGTCTCTTCTTCAACTCTTGAAAAGCTTCATCGCATTTCGAAGTCCAATTGAATTTTACATCTTTCATCGTTAACTTAGTCAGACTGGCTATCTTAGAAAAGTTCTGAACGAACTTCCGGTAGTAGCCTGCTAAACCCACAAAGCTTCGAACATCCTTTGGGGTAGTAGGTCTTCTCCAATCAAGAATAGCAGAAATTTTGCTAGGATCAGCAGAAATTCCTTCCTCATTAACAATATAGCCAAGGAATTTGACTTCTTTGACCCAAAAGTGGCATTTGGAAAAATTTTCAAATAGAATATTTCTCCTCAAAATCTCCAAAACAATTCTAAGGTGCTCGGCGTGCTCCTCTTCGGTTTTGGAATAGATCAAAATATCCCAATAAACACGAGCATAAATTTATTCAATACTTCTCGGAACACACGGTCATAAGATCTACGAAGTATGCTGGAGCACTGGTTAGCCCGAAAGGCATGACTAACCATTCGTAGAACATATTAGGACCTTTGAAAGCTGTCAAATGAACACAATCTTCGACGGTTCGTAATTGATAGAATCTCTGGGCTAGATCCATCTTTGAAAAGAAACGAGTGTCGTGCAATTGATCAAATAGATCATCAATTCTGGGCAGTGGAAATTTATTCTTGAGAGTCATTTTATTGAGATCGCGGTAATCTACACACAATCTCAAAGATCCATCCGATTTTGCAATAAACATAATGGCGGAATCCTATTCAGAAACACTGGGTCGAATCAATCCTTTTCCTCGTAGATCATCGGTTTTCTGAACTAATTCAACATTTTCCCTGGGTGCCATCCTACGACTTGCGTGAACGACTGGACGGGCATCGGGTACAAGGTCAATTCTGAATTCTATTTCTCGATATGGAGGTAAAGATTTTACTTCTCCGAATACGTCCGAAAAATCTCTAACAATGGGTATGGACTCCAAACTGGGTTCTAGATAACCCAAATTATACATCAATCCCTCTCTCTTGGGACTAGGGTCCTCACAAGAAATCTCGATAAAATTTCCAAATTCGGTTTTGATTGAAATTAATCGATTAATGCAATCCAATTTGGCTTCGTATTTTGCTAGCCAATCCATTCCGAGTAAGACTTCAAACTCGTTAAAATCAAGAACAAAGAGACCGATAGGAAACTGGTAACAAGAATATGAGATAGGAACGTCTCTACATCGAAGATAAAGATTCGCGGGACCTCCAACTGGATTCTTTACGTATATAGGCTTATCAACAAAATCGGGTTCAAGATTTAATTCATTTATAGCTTGCTGAGAGATAAAACTATGTGCAACGCCCGTGTCAAATAGAACTCTAACAATGCTATCTAAATAATGAGGTTACCTTCCAGAACTCCTTTTCCTTTTTCTGCTTTGGAAGATGCAGGTTGGTCTTTGACTGTGTACACTTTAGCCGTCTGAGCTTGCTTCATAACTGGGCAGTCTTTAACCTCATGTCCCACTTTTTGACAATAATAGCATTTCCTGGGCATCGCTTGAACGGATTGACTGACTTGTTTCTTAGGCTTCGTACATCTGCTCGAATAGTGGCCCTTCTCCAAGCAATTATAACAACTGACATTCTCCGCCACGCTTCCCTGAATTCTCTTCTTTTTTCCTTTGCCCTGCCATAGTTTATTGCCTCCAAATTTCCGCTTCTTCCAATTTTGATTGCCCGAATTTCCTTTCTCTGCAGGGGCTTCTTGCATATCAAGTGTGGCATATCTGTATCCCATGTCAACTAGATCTGAAAAGGATTCTTTAACATGGCCAGTCATCCTTTTGTGGAATTTCTTATTCATCCCACGAATGAATCTTTCATTCTTCTTCAAAGGTGTGTTTACCAATTCCGGACCAAAACAAGACAATTCATTGAATTTGTTTAGATATTCCTCGAATGACAAACTTCCCTGCTTTAAATCCATGAACTCCTGGTACATTCAAGAAATTCCAACTGATGGCAGATAATGCTTCTCAAATACTTCTTTGAATTTCTCCCAAGAAAACTCATCTTCTGGCTTATCTATAATAACTGTTTCCCACCAGGCTAAACCTTCCTGTAACGACCCGAAATTTTCGAAGCCGAAAATTCCAGATAGTTATGAAAAAGAAGAAAGAGATAGAAGAAGAAGAACAGAAACACCAAACATCTCACATTCGCAGCGGATAAAATATAATAAATAATAACAGTTTACAAAAGAATATTATATCTATCGATTACATTTAATATACATCAGAGTTTCACATTATATATAGTCACTGAATATTTACAATTATCATATCTCAGATTAACAATAATAATACAGCGGAAATACTCTACGCGCTATTGCCATCCAGCTCGGCCCTGAGCTCCAGAACGTACCTACCTGAAAATCTGTAATACTCGGTCTGACCCGAGCATTACCCAAAGTAACACCCGGGTCAGGCTGGAAACCAGCGTGAGTAAACCAAACTAATATGGAATACCAAAGCAATCAATGTATAAAAACCCGGGGTAACTCAAACCAATTTTACAAGTGCTCAATATGTTATAGGCATAACTAATTTCACACATCCATTACCTAAGCGCCCACTTAGATTTAAATAGTCCACTTCCCTTTAATCACTTCATTCCAACATATGAATTTCACATACCAATCTATAGTCGAAGTGGTTTCGGGTATTGCCTAATACCCGATCCCACTTTGAGACTCGTGTCATCCAAACTCAAATTATCAAAATGAAATACTCAACATTTCATATCAGGAATATCAATTCATTCAAAGCATCCAATAACATTCCATCATTCATAACAAATTTGATCACTTCCAAATTAATTCAATTGATTCTAATTGAATTTCTATCCTCAATCACTTAGATTTCTTTACTTGTTAATTAATTAATTTCAAATCAAATAATTCAATTATCCCTTCAACATTCATCAGCATTAATCAACCTGGATTAATTATCCTTCAATTTCATTTAAACAACTATCTTTAAGTAACTTCACCATATTACTTATCCTTAACCAAACGATAAGTAATCCTAATTACCTCATCAACAAATTAACTGTTTTAGACATTAATCCTTAATTACTTATATATTAACTTCTCATAAGTCACTTATTTTTGATTTATCACTCTTAATTAATCGGTCTTTTATTACTTCATCGATTATATAAATTAATGATTTTTTTACCATTTACATTTCAATTTACCCTAATCTAATTTAACTATAGCGATTAAACCACAATATTAATCATTCTTGATTTATCTCAACCTGTAATTAACTATCCATTTATTTAAATCAGTTTCTCCTTAATTAACCATCCTAGTTAATCCCTAGATTAATTACATCAGTAATTATATTTTATTAATTTCATTAAGTAATTATTTATCAAACCATCAAATGATTATTCTGAATTACTTACAATTAGTTAATTAACTTAAAACTTAATTTATTAATTAATTCAAACCCTTAATTATTTTCTTAATTTATCCAAATCATAAATTAATTGAATTAATTAATTATTCCTTTTAACATCCCTACTAATTTAATGAATCACAAATCCTTAAACTCTTATTAAATTTAAAATAAACATTTTCTTATTTATGATTTAGGTTTAAAACAACTTAAACCCCAATATTTCGAGTCAAGCTACAATTAACTCGAACATCAACCAAATCCAAGACACATCATCATCAGTGTACATCCAATCAACTCAATCATTCAACCAATTATTTAAATTTAACTATTCAAATTTAAATAAAAGAAAGCCCAACAGAGTGAGATTTACTCACCTTTGACTTCTAATTTGCAATCTGAACCAAACTGGCTTGATTCTCCACACATTTTGGACCTTGAATAAACATTATATGATTTATTAATATTCGAACAAATCAAATAATTTATCTCAATTAAAGAAAATTAACTAATGATTTAGTTTAAAACTGATTTTCTTATAATAAATAATTTTAGTGGTTAAAAAGAAGATAGGTTAATCTCCATAATATATTATTTAAAAATAATAATAATAATAAACTAGTAGATTTAATGTATATATGTATATTTATTTATTTTCAAACTACATACATATACTTATATAGATTTCATAAAAATCTTACTTATATGAATCCTTCCAATATTTAGAATTCTTCTTCTTCTTCTTCTTTTTAAAAAAAAATCCTACCTATATAAATTAATTTATATATTTAGGAATTATTTCTTCCGAAACCACAAATACTAGAAATAGCCTATGCACATTTAGAAATCAAATTTATAATCCCGCAACATGTTAAAATTTCTATTACCTATAATTTCAATTCTTCCAGTATCTATATTATATTTCCTTTCTAAAACACAATTTTTAAAAGCTATTGTTTCAAACCCTGTATATTCCATTCTTTACCCATATACAGATAATAACATGAACTAAAAAAAATAATCAACTAAGATTACCTCGACAAACCCGTATCCAACGTCGACGAAACCCCACGCATCCTTAGAGCTCGATCGCCCACAATTCCTTGCTACTGCCAACGACGTACGACCGCCCATCCCAAATCGCGACCTATCCCACTTGCCGGCCCTCCTAACTCACAAATCCACGGCTCAGTCGAAACCAAAACAGCAACCAAGCCGAAACCCTTAAACTCGGCCGAACGCGGACGTGGCTGATCGCTCAGGAGTTCCCTTGATTCGATTACGTTTGAATAGAAAATGAAGAAAATGAGGTAGAGGAATGGAACAAATTTTGATCGGCCATAATTTTTTTTTTAAAACTCGATGTCGAAAATAAAAGAATTCGAGAGGAGGAGAACGAATTTTAGATGAAGGGGAAGATACGGCTTTAAGGGGAGAGGGTGGCCTGTTAGGAAAGGAAGGGAAGGCGTCTTGAAGAAGTTGCTTATTATTTTTATTTTATTTTATTTTTATTTTATTTTATTTTTATTTTATTTTAATATTCTTATATTTTACAGGTTGTTCGAACGGTCTTCGAATCAAACAAGCCGCCAGGCATTTATAAGGTTTTACCCATGTCCCAAACAAAATGGAACATGTTTCAAAAGCTGGTTAAAACGAATACGCGAGTTACAGAAGAAAACAATCAAATTTAAATTAAATCGAATAAAATAGTTTCCAAGCGTTTTGAGTTGCCAGGGTCAAACGACAACTCAGATTGCTACGAGAATTGAAATCCGATAATAACTAATTATTACGGATCCAATGGAACTGGTTTCGTCGAATTCCGAGACTGTGCCTCAGAACGCTATTTTCAAATTCCAATTTAAACGATATATTATTAAAATTGAACAAATCACCTGTGATTTAAATTTCAACAATTCCATTATCCTCAGTATTCTCATTATAAATTTTTATAAGCCTTCAAATTATTTAAACAGGTTTAGAATCTTAGATTCAACAAGTTACCCAATTTTCAATTATTAATTTCAACATTTAAACTATATAATTCAATGATTTAATTATCAAGCAGATATTGATATCTTGAATTCAAGTTAAAATTAAGTTTTAAATATTTTAAAATCAAGTAAATATTCCAATTTAAATTATTAGAAATACCGGGTCGTCGCATTCCTTCCCCCTTAAAAGAATTTCGTCCCCGAAATTTCTAATTAGGAAGAATGGCCCAATACCCGTTTATTTTTTCCCCAAAAACTCACAATTCAACATCCTACTAACTATCCTTTATTAAAGACCCACTATCACCTTAAGCAACTTCGCAAACCTTCCATAGTTTCAAATGACATTAATTTACTTCACTTATTCAAGTTTAAGTTTAAAATCACATTTTGAATTATCAAAATTTCTCAAAATTTTTCTAACTCCCTAAATTCCCGAAATTTTTTGCCAGCGTCTCCTTTGCGCGGCTAGCTCGGTACTACTACAAAAGGCCTCTACGGGCTCCCAAATTCCAAAAGAAAACAAAAGCCAAGTGGCTACATCAAAAACCCAATCCAATTTCATTCAGAAATTTTAAATTCATACCTTTGTCGGGCAATTTAAATTTATCTTTTGGAATCGAATCCAATTCCTTTTTCCCTTTAATACCTGCATATCTTGTTAAGCAACAATGTTCAATCGAAACTTTACAAATCATTTTATACATTCTCTTATATAGGTTCTCATATTTACTTCTCTTCAAACTCGTTTTTCCCGTTTTAATATGAATTCAACTTATTTTAATTTTGAATATTAAATTTTATTTTCCATTTAACCGAGTCTTATTAGTTCCATCTACTAATCTATTTCAGTTTCATATTTAAAATCGTTTAATTGCTTAACAAAAATTTTCTCAAAAATTCTCAAAAATTTTCTAACTCCCAAAATTTCCGAATTTTTTTGGCAGAGTCCCCTTTGTACGGAGGAGATTTTGCAATTTGACAAGAGATATAAATATGTATACATCGACCCACACGGTCGGAAAAAGCAAAAACAGTTCATATTTCCTATTTTTATTGCGTAGGCGTACCTTTATTTAGCTTTTAAGCAAGAAGCTTATTTATTTTAGCAATTAGCATACCCCAAATCTAGCCAAACGGCTTCCCTGTACCTGTACTTACTCAATTTAAATATGTAAGTGCCATATATAGAAATTCTATTAGCATTTCACTTACCTTTAATGGCTAAACACAAGCATTTCAAAAACAACAAACACCAAACGCTTACCATAAGCGATTTATATAATGTAAAGCTAATCCAATTGCTTTCAACCAAATTTATATGCCATTACACTCAATTTTAATGGTTTACAATGCAATTGTTCACATTCAATTCATTTTTAAGCAAAACAAACTCATATTCACTTCAATTAACTCAAAAATCAATTATATTTGCTTCCACTAATCCATAGAATTTAATTAAATCTAGTTTACATTAAACGGCAATTATTTCTACGCAATTTGATAATATCCATGTGAATAAATAATTACTTAAGTTTTATAACCTATTAAAATTGATTCTAACTCAATTTTATTTACTTCAATTCCATTTTAATTTATTCGCAATCATTTTATTTAGCTCGACACATTCCATTCTCGTATACTACTAGCCATTCCCAAATTAATTCAATCCAAGCTTTATTTAATGGGCTTTCACTCTTATTCGAAGCCAAACTTCCATAAATTTTAAACTTAAGTGAATTTACTTTAGTTTATTCCAACATTAAACTTATGTTTGCTTCTATTTGATTCTCATTTAAGCAACTTCCATTAAATTCAGTTAGCCTATCCATTTTAAATTTTAATTTTAAACTTACCATTTCAATTTATCAAAATAATATCCAAGCACATACTTAACTTATTTATACTTCAAATTAATATACCACCAAATTTAAGTTCAGTCTGATAATCCAATTCCAATCACAACTTGATTTAGTTTTTATTCAATCAGACTCCATCCATTTATTATTTAATACAATTAACCCGTTTTAAATTTTTAATTTACTCAATTCGTTATCGAATTTATTTTATTAATACAAGGCCATTCCCAATCTATTTCTATTCACTTGGATTTTGTTTTGTTGCAATTCAAACCATTTCTATCATAATCACTTCTCTTATATCCAATTTACTTGCAAACTTCATTAAATATTATTCAAATCACCCTTGAATTTTATTTGTAATTCAAACCATCACATTTTCCAATCCAACTCAATTTTATTTTACAACATTTCCTCTTTTTAATTCATTATCAAATCCAAGTCGAATTTTATCTACAATTCTAATTCATTTCCAAACTCCATTATTAATTTACAATCCATTTATTTACCAAAGTCAAATTTTATTAACATACTCAATCACACAATTATTTAACCAATTAGCTTATTTCTAATTTCAAAATCAATATTCGATTATACTTACAAATCACTTCATTAAAATTCCAATTTGGATTTCCTTTTTATTTTCTTTATTTAAAAATTTTAGAAGTGCTTTTAAATTTACATCATACTATTAAAATAGCTTTTTATAAAAATATTTCTTATAACTCGATGTCTCAACCAGTCCATCCTTGTTCTTATAGAAATTCAGTCAAACGTTGATCAGGCGTAGGACTGAAAATCTATAAGTACTTGGTAAACCCGTTATCAACACCCAGTGAAAATACCTTTGAAAATAATTTTATTGAAAATATTGAAAGCATTTTGAAATACAGGAAATGTCTTTGGTGAGAATGCTCTGGAAATCATCACCCCCATCCATGGTCGGAGTTACATTCTAGGGTTACGTTGCCATCGCAGCAAAAGTCCACGTAACTGCAGGCTCTCCGCGGCCTCTGGATTACGCCATGGATCCCACACAACAGATCACAGTTACATCCCAGGGTTACGTTGCCGTCACAGCAAAAGTCCATGTAACTGCAGGCTCTCCGCGGCCTATGATTTCGCTATCGAAATGAAACCTCTCCACTCCTACATAGGTCGCATTTTACCGATATAAAATCAAACGCAGACTGTTGGCTCTCAGCGGCACACACGACTTCCGCTATGTTATACCATAGGTCGCAGTCTACCGATATAAAATCATACGCAGACTGTTGGCTCTCAGCGGCACACACGACTTCCGCTATAGTATACAATACTCATAATCCTCAGGAACTAGTTTTGTCCGGACTCCTCACATGATCAACTTTAGAACCTCCTGGGCTTAGGGCAGCACCACCCGGTGGCACTCCTGAGAAGTTCATTTCAAGGGAGCGCCTTTTTCCCCAGAGCCATCATCAAAACACTTTATACTATACACATATAGTATCTTCCAAATCATACACCTAGTATGATATCACACAAAGTTCCTTTACACAAAATCGATTATCCCAAAATCGATAATTCTCAAACTAGGCTTTCCAAATTCAATTTTGATTTTACCCAAAATCAAAAGCCTTTCCAAATTCAAAGGTTCCCAAAACCTTTTTCCCAAAATCCTCATAAGATCCTTTAAATATATATTCAAATATATATAACTTCCAAAAATTTGGATCATTTCAATCTCATATAAAACTCCTTTTATACTTAAAACATGTTCAAAAATCCTTTTCTTCCAGCAATAGATTCAACAATGGAAGATTTATCTTATATAACAAAGATATATAACCTTGTTTGTTCAAAATCAAATATTCAAATTTGATTACTTTTTCCAAGATCAATTTCCTTTCTATTCACATTTCCTTTAATTCTCATTGAATTGCCACTTCAATTCTTACCTAAATTGGGTATTTAAACCAATTAACAGTTTGAACTCCGACCAGTTTTAGTAAATAGCTTGAAATTTTGAAAAATAGATAAGTAGTTGAAAATAATTATTAATTCACCAAATAGCTATAAAATAATTAACTAATTGTAAAATAGTCGAAAACTAATTGAATAGTCTCAAAGATTCCAAATAATTGCAAAATAGTTGTAAAATAGAAATTAGTTTGTGAAATAGTTGAAAAATAGTAATTAGTTTAAGAAACAGTTGAAAGATGGTTAAATAGCTCCAAAAATAATGGTAAAACAAATATAAAATAAGTTAGCTTTAAGAAAGAAAAGTTGTATATATTTGATAGCTTAGAAAAATAAGTTTATATCAAAACAATTTATATTGAAAATAGTCAAGAGCCAGCTGTTCACTTCCCCAACAATTCATTTTAAATCTCCATTTAAATTGACCCAATTCCAATTCAAATAACTCCAAATTCCATTGGACTTGATTAATTCCCAATTCAAGTTGAATCAATCTTGATTCCTTCCCAAAGTTAAATCAAATTCTAGTTGATTTTAATCCTGTTCAATTTTAATTATAATTTCATATTATTCCAATCAATTTGAATTATTATCAATTTAATTTCAGAATCCAAATCACTTCAATTTAATCCAAATTTTCCATTTAAAATTTTAAACTTATCCATCTTCAATCACGAATCCAATTAATTCAAATCAGATTCAATTTGAACTAATTCAATTCCAATCCGAGGTTTAAACCATCTCGAATTATATAAATCCGAGTTAAATTCTCAAAGGTTGATTTAACTCTTTAAACCAAATTTCTAAGTCCAATTCACAAAATCCCATTTTAAATTATCTTTACTTATGTATTTTAAGGTGCAAATAAGAGTTCAATACAATTTTATTTTAAAATTTTAATTTATTATTAAATTTTATCTCCCCGTTTGAAGCCAGTTCTTAAACAAGTTTATTTTACAATTCAATTATTCAAATTTATTTTATTAACAATAGGATGATAACATCCAATTTATTCTAAAACATCCATCCATTTTCAATTTTTAAATCTCAAACCCGTTTTGAGGTCACACAAATTCCCAATTCAAATCAACCATTTAACTTTCCAAGTTAAATTCCAGTTTCATCTTGAAATTTCCAATTCTGGTTGCTTTTTTCTACACTTATTTAACTTCCCAAAATTAAATTTCAATTTACTTAATCCAATCAACCTTACTCAATTTGGATTTCCGCTTCAAACTTCAAAATTCTTTCCCTCTTATAAGCTCAAAACTTATACTACTTTGGGTTTTTACATCACAATTCAGGGAAAAATCAAAACTCAACCTCTTAGAGTTTATTTCAAATTATCTTTGATATCATGTATATCCATACATATTTATTTCTTGGCCCTCCCAGCCATGTTTTAAAATTGTAAACCACCTTTGGTTTAAATTCAAATCAAATTTCAAACAATCCATTGTTTGCAACAAGTTCCAATTATCCAAATAATACTTATTTATTGTTTCTCATTACTTTGAACCCAAATTTTCAAATTCTGGGATTAGATTAAGAATTTCATTTTCAATCACTTAAATTTTAATTTAGTTGTATTTTTGTTCCTACTTAATTCTATTCAAGACTTCATATTGGTTGTATTATATTACTTCTAAATTTTAATTCCAATAATTTAACAACCAATCACCTTAATATTTATTAGAAGGAAATATTGCTTTATATATCCAAAAATATATATTTTATATAAAATCATTTAAAATCTTTATATAAGAAAATATCAAGTTCGCGCTCATATATATATATATATATATATATATATATATATATATATATATAACTCATTCTAGAGTACTCCAGACTCTATTTAATGAGTAATTCCCACCAGAGCCAAGGTTCTCGCTTAACCTTTCAGCTCTGATACCAAATGTAACGACCCGAAATTTTCGAAGCCGAAAATTCCAGATAGTTATGAAAAAGAAGAAAGAGATAGAAGAAGAAGAACAGAAACACCAAACATCTCACATTCGCAGCGGATAAAATATAATAAATAATAACAGTTTACAAAAGAATATTATATCTGTAGATTACATTTAATATACATCAGAGTTTCACATTATATATAGTCACTGAATATTTACAATTATCATATCTCAGATTAACAATAATAATACAGCGGAAATACTCTATGTGCTATTGCCATCCAGCTCGCCCCTAGCTCCAGAACGTACCTACCTGAAAATCTGTAATACTCGGTATGACCCGAGCATTACCCAAAGTAACACCCGGGTCAGGCTGGAAACCAGCGTGAGTAAACCAAACTAATATGTAATACCAAAGCAATCAATGTATAAAAACCTGGGGTAACTCAAACCAATTTTACAAGTGCTCAATATGTTATAGGCATAACTAATTTCACACATCCATTACCTAAGTGCCCAAGCTTAGATTTAAATAGTCCACTTCCCTTTAATCACTTCATTCCAACATATGAATTTCACATACCAATCTATAGTCGAAGTGGTTTCGGGTATTGCCTAATACTCGATCCCACTTCGAGACTCGTGTCATCCAAACTCAAATTATCAAAATGAAATACTCAATATTTCATATCAAGAATATCAATTCATTCAAAGCATCCAATAACATTCCATCATTCATAACAAATTTGATCACTTACAAATTAATTCAATTGATTCTAATTGAATTTCTATCCTCAATCACTTAGATTTCTTTACTTGTTAATTAATTAATTTCAAATCAAATAATTCAATTATCCCTTCAACATTCATCAGCATTAATCAACCTGGATTAATTATCCTTCAGTTTCATTTAAACAACTATCTTTAAGTAAAATCACCATATTACTTATCCTTAACCAAACGATAAGTAATCCTAATTACCTCATGAACAAATTAACTGTTTTAGTCACATTAATCCTTAATTACTTATATATTAACTTCTCATAAGTCACTTATTTTTGATTTATTAATCTTAATTAATCGGTCTTTTATTACTTCATCGATTATATAAATTAATGATTTTTTTACCATTTGCATTTCAGTTTACCCTAATCTAATTTAATTATAGCGATTAAACCGCAATGTTAATCATTCTTGATTTATCTCAACCTGTAATTAACTATCCATTTATTTAAATCAGTTTCTCCTTAATTAACCATCCTAGTTAATCCCTAGATTAATTACACCAGTAATTATATTTTATTAATTTCATTAAGTAATTATTTATCAAACCATCAAATGATTATTATGAATTACTTACAATTAATTAATTAACCTAAAACTTAATTCATTAATTAATTCAAACCCTTAATTATTTTCTTAATTTATCCAAATCGTAAATTAATTGAATTAATTAATTATTCATTTTAAATCCCTACTAATTTAATGAATCACAAATCCTTAAACTCTTATTAAATTTAAAATAAACATTTTCTTATTTATGATTTAGGTTTAAAACAACTTAAACCCCAATATTTCGAGTCAAGCTACAATTAACTCGAACATCAACCAAATCCAAGACACATCATCATCAGTGTACATCCAATCAACTCAATCATTCAACCAATTATTTAAATTTAACTATTCAAATGTAAATAAAAGAAAGCCCAACAGAGTGAGATTTACTCACCTTTGACTTCTAATTTGCAATCTGAACCAAACTGACTTGATTCTCCACACATTTTTGACCTTTAATAAACATTATATGATTTATTAATATTCAAACAAATTAAATAATTTATCTTAATTAAAGAAAATTAACTAATGATTTAGTTTAAAACTAATTTTCTTATGATAAATAATTTTAGTGGTTAAAAAGAAGATAGGTTAATCTCCATAATATATTATTTAAAAAAAAAATAATAATAATAATAATAAACTAGTAGATTTAATGTATATATGTATATTTATTTATTTTCAAACTACATACATATACTTATATAGATTTCATAAAAATCTTACTTATATGAATCCTTTCAATATTTAGAATTCTTCTTCTTCTTTTTATTTATTTTATTTCTTTAAAAATCCTACCTATATAAATTAATTTATATATTTAGGAATTATTTCTTCCGAAACCACAAATACTAGAAATAGCCTATGCACATTTTAGAAATCAAATTTATAATCCTGCAACATGTTAAAATTTCTATTACCTATAATTTCAATTCTTCCAATATTTATATTATATTTCCTTTCTAAAACACAACTTTTAAAAGCTATTGTTTCAAACCCTATATATTCCATTCTTTACCCATATACAGATAATAACATGAACTAAAAATAATAATCAACTAAGATTACCTCGATAAACCCGTATCTAACGTCGACGAAACCCCACGCATCCTCAGAGCTCGATCGCCCACAATTCCTTGCTACTGCCAACGACGTACGATTGCCCATCCTAAATCGCGACCTATCCCAATTGATGGCCCTCCTAACTCGCAAATCCACGGCTCAATCGAAACCAAAACAGCAACCAAGCCGAAACCCTTAAACTCGGCCGAACCCGGACGTGGCCGATCGCCCACGAGTTCCCTTTATTCGATTACGTTTGAATAGAAAATGAAGAAAATGAGGTAGAGGAAAGGAACAAATTTTGATCGGCTATAATTTTTTTTTTTTAAAACTCGATGTCGAAAATAAAAGAATTCGAGAGGAGGAGAACGAATTTTAGATGAAGGGGAAGAAACGGCTTTAAGGGGAGAGGGTGGCCTGTTAGGAAAGGAAGAGAAGGCGTCTTGAAGAAGGTTGCTTATTATTTTTATTTTATTTTAATATTCTTATATTTTACAAGCTGTTCGAACGGTCTCCGAATCAAACAAGCCGCCAGGCATTTATAAGGTTTTACCCACGTCCCAAACAAAATGGAACATGTTTCAAAAGCTGGTTAAAACGAATACGCGAGTTACAGAAGAAAACAATCAAATTTAAATTAAATCGAATAAAATAGTTTCCAAGCGTTTTGAGTTGCTAGGGTCAAACGACAACTCTGATTGCTACGAGAATTGAAATCCGATAATAACTAATTATTACGGATTAAATGGAACTGGTTTCGTCGAATTCCGAGACTGTGCCTCGGAAGGCTATTTTTAAATTCCAATTTAAAGATATATTATTAAAATTGAACAAATCACCTGTGATTTAAATTTCAACAATTCCATTATCCTCAGTATTCTCATTATAAATTTTTATAAGCCTTTAAATTATTTAAACAGGCTTAGAATCTCAAATTCAGCAAGTTACCCAATTTTCAATTATTAATTTCAACATTTAAACTATATAATTCAATGATTTAATTATCAAGCAGATATTTATATTTTGAATTCAAGTTAAAATTAAGTTTTAAATATTTTATAATCAAGTAAATGTTCCAATTTAAATTGTTAGAAATACCAGGTCGTCACGCTTCCTCTTGAAATTGCCAAGAAGCTATGAGTCACTTTTGATCGTCTTGCAGCTTTAGCCCTCTGAAGATTTTCTCACATGACCTGATCCATGCTTGAGCCTCAACAGTCGACTCCTTGCCGGTGAACGGCTTACCACCAAGCCTTGAGAAATTCATATGTAAATCAGCCAGATTCGGCTATTGCGGAATAGGTACTGTTGTTACTGCTGTTGGGGAAACTTAATTAGTTGTTGTGGCACTTCCTTGACCCCTAACTCTTCCTCTTCGTCCGCTCATTCTTACTATCTTTAATTAGTAAGAAAACTGGTTTAGATATATGGACGAAATATCTTAAGGAATATCAGCAGTGAAAGAAAATGGACTAAGAAATTTTGGAGTTTCAGCCTCAATTATACTAATTCTAGGTTATACTTCACCCTATCTCTAATGAGCCATCTGATTTGTTATACTCCTTAGCTAAAGTTCTTACTCAACCTTCAGCTCTGATACCAAATGTGACGGCCCTGACTCGACTTTCGAAAATCGGCACCGAATACGACACTCGTATTCAAATGTCGCAGATCCAAACATCGAATCTGGTTTGCCGGAGCTTATAACAACACCGGATGAACAAAACAGCGGAACAAAATTAATATCATGCATACATCACAGATACGACAACATAATATCCATTACTACATCAGAATATTTTTGATACATGCACTACAACTCCTCATAAACATCATAATAATACAACAGTGATCATATATCCAAAAAGTCCTCAAAGGAATGAAGTGATAACAAACTCCCCAAAACTAAACACCTGAGATCCCAAAAGCTTCTAAAATATCTTCAAAGTAAAAGCTCCAAAATACTGCTACACCAGGACACGGGAACCTGCTACTAGGCTGCCCGTGTAGAAATTATGGGCATACAGAGTTTAGAAAAGAAACAACTCCGGGTCAGTTATGGGACCGGTATGAGTAAACAAAACAGTTGCTTTTAAATAAACTAGATTTATAAAAGAAAAATCGTGATGCCTTTGGAAAATGAAACTACCATAAGACCTCCCGCCACACACACAATGCAAATGCAGAATTGGAGGAGATTTCTTCTTATGATAGTCAAATATGCTTGATACGAGAAAAATTCCTTGATATTATTACTAATGCATAGTGTAGAAAGCATTTTGAAAGTACAATATTAATCTTAGTTAGCATACAACCATTATTGTATGCCTATTATAGCTACCATCTAAACAGTGGAGCGCCACCATAAGTAAATGGCAGGTTATACAACTAAAACCGTACCGGGTTCGTATTGGGAATTGATTTCCAACAAATGGTCAGGCTAAGTAACTTCCTACTGCCACATGGGTACGCCTCTGGCGGGACGTCCCGAGAACCCGCCCGGCTCTCTGCCAACACAAGGCCGGGTTACATCTGTAACTAGGTAACTACTACTCGAATATGCCACTCCCCGGTCCTTTGGGACCTTTATCCGAGGGCCCTCTATCACAAAGCAACAACCACACAGTAAATGAGATTGAAGCTACCACACAGGTAAATATCCGGGCTTCACACCATGACATCACCTTTTTCCAGAAGGAAATGACATGCCCTAAAGGGCGCAACCCTCATAACCTTGCCGCATCTTTTCTGTTTTGACCATTTTCGGGTTGTAAGGTCCGATGAGGTCTCTTCCACAAAGCTACGCTTTACATGAAAGCCATGCTTTGATCACAAATGATCAACAAATGATCATCAATACATAGCAGCACTTAGCATGCCACACTACCAAATTGGGAGTATAATGCTGATAACCTTCAATTACATAACCTCTGAGCTCGTACGTCTCAGAGAAGGGTGTTAAGCTAAGAGAATAAATTATCCGCCACCAACAGATACGTATTTGAAAGAAATCTGCTTTATATCTCAAAATATAGTGTCAGACACACGACCATATAAGTCTGTTTTGGGTTCGAACAGAAACGAAGGCACTTCGTCCAATAAAGGAAGAAGCCCTTTGCAAATCCGGGCATCCACAATCCCGATAGGACTTCCCATCACTTAGGAAATCTCTATACCAGAGCAACTCAGTGCAGAGACAATCGATAGGTTATCCTATCATTTTCGAAGACATCCGGTCTTCACCACCGGTCTTCAAATGCTATCCATTTCGACGTATCGCTATTCGGAATGGGTTATATGACACAAAGGTCCTCTTCCGGCTAAACCGAATAGTGAGCGTTTAATTTTAAAACACGTGGACATATATCAATCAAAAAAATTCACATTCAGGGTTCGATGTGGGTTTCGGATAACTAACTGAAATCCGACTCCCTGTCGCATCGAAGTTTAAATGCCATTTTATGGGCAAAGGGGTTTTCACATTTATACAGAACAAATCATAGATCATAGTGCAGTACATGGCAATCTACATCACACAATATTACGATCACAGCAGAAATAACAATCCAATGCAGAACAATGGTTAATTGTTTTCCAATGTGGTTTGAGTGAATTTACAATATAATTATTTTAGTCAATGATCAATTATTCTTAACGATAAAAAAATTAATTAAATATCAATTTTGTTAATAAATTACTCCTTACTTAATTGACTTAATTAACTACTAATTTTAAATTGACTAACTTAAATTATTTAACTAACAATTCATAATTATAAGTAATTTAGACACTTAATTGTTTATTAATCAATTTTAACTACAAATTATAAATCATTCTTAATTACTTTTCAAAACCACTAGTTAATAAAAATTATTTACCTTGATTATCATTTGAAAACCTTCTTTACTCTTTGAAAATCGATTTATTTTTCCATTGAAAGTTTATATGTAAATTAACTTAAATTCTTATTTTAAATTTAATTATTTAATTAAAGGGTTAATTTAAATTTTAAATCATTGTTAAATAATTTAAACTTATAGTAAGTTTTAACTTAACATAATCAACATTGTTTACCTTTTAAATGCAGAAATTAACTTAACATTGTAATTTAAAATTTTGGTCGGGCTTAATCCATTATAAAGCAAACCAGAGTAAAACCCAGGTTTCACCCGAGTCACACTCGAGTTCCTCTCGTCCTCTCCCCGAGATCTTTCTCTCCTCCCCTCGTACCTGTTTCTTTTTTTTTCCAGTTTAAGTTAACTACCCAAATTAAGATAACAGAGAGTATACTAGCGTAAGCGAGTTCCTTCCCGAAGCCAAGCATGCATTTTCTCGAGTTTCAACTCGAGCTTCCAATCTACAAACTCGCTGATATCAAAACACGTCGTGTGCATGCACGACGTGGTGCCGCCACTCCGGTGATCATCACGATCATCGGCAGGTCGAAAAATCCACTCAAATATGAAATCGAATTTCAATTCGACCCAAGAAATTCGAAATTGAAAATTCACCTTGTCGTCGAACTGAAGCTTGAACGTACCCAGACCAACTCGGCTCGTCTTCCTCGCATAGTTCACCAGAAAATCCACGCTTCCGGCCATATCACATCAACACTTCGTACTATCATTCGCCAAAAGCATATGCAGCTCAACCGCTCCTAGATGATGAAATCACCTTATTTACAGACACGTAAACAACCTCGGCTACAACCCTAATTTAACTTCGACACATCAATTTACACAATGGAAAAATTCTTCGACAATTTTCCTGAAGTCCTGGATCAACATGCTAGCTTCACACCAATTTTTATCAATTATCATTTGATCGATCAACAATAATTTGGAAAAGAACAAAATTGGTTCAAACATGAACCGCTCTTGAACCACTTAAATAAAAATCTTTGTATTGCCTTTAAAAATCATAACTTGATATTTTTATTCAAATTATGTGATCAAATCCATGATTTAAAATAGTTGAATTCATCAAAGAATTTTGTTTTTACTGTAATCACAGACAATCCTCCTTGTTCAAGCTTGAAACAATTTTTTTTCTGTGATTCAAGTAGAAACAAACTTGTTTTGTAAAAAAAAACTAAGCTAAAAAAGATTGTGTGAGTTTATTTGGATCTTTTTTCTTCAATTGACTTTGTTCTGAAACAAAGTATTAAGAACAACCGTATAAATACTTCCAGTAATACAGAAACATACAAGACAAAACTTTCTTTTCAATATACAACCAAAAATACAATTTTCATGAAATAATTACTTAGATTCCAATAAAAATTAAGTTTACTCACTAAAAGTTTTGATGAACAGAGAGCTGCTTTGAAAAAAATACAGTTTGATTGTTTTTTTCCTGAACACCATTCTTCCTTTTTTTCCTCCTTTTTTTATTTTTTTTATTTGAGTTATAAACTTGAGTTTCAGTTATGTTTCTGAAATGCTACATTTTCCTTTTTGCTTTTAAACGAACTGAAACAAATATGCATGTGTATATATAAGGGAGATGGTTTGTGCAGGGGAAGGTTTTTACTGGTGCAAAGTTTTTCCTTTAATCAGATTATTTTTGTTTTCTTTTTGATTAAGCCAAAAATTATTTCGGCTGATATGATCTTGTACATGCTGAAGAATAGATAGCATTAATTGCTCATGCCCCCATTTTTGTTAACATATATATGCTGCTTGATTCTTTCTGTAAGTACTATTTTTGTTTTATTTTTTTGCAGATTTTTTTTCTCTTGTTTATCTTATTTTGTTTTGTTCTTTTGTAAGTACAAATTTTCTTTATTTTGTAGATTTCTATCTTCTTGCATAAGCCTTATTTTATTGCTTCCTGGTTTACAATTTATATGCAAGTTTATATATATTACATATGTCATGTTATAACAATAAGGTTTTAACTATATAATTTTATCATAAGCATACTCTTGAATTTTTTTTTCTATTTGAAGTTTAATTATCAATATTTAATTCATCACATATATTATCAATTTTATTGTTCAAAATTATGGGATGTTACGGAAAATAAAATAAGTGTATATACAGTAACTTATATGACTTAAAAACTCAGTCATCATGCATACTTCAAAAGCTTATGCATGCGTGACTAGTTTGAACATAATACATACATACATACATATATATATATATATATATATATATATATATATACTATACCAAAAGATTTATATATATTCTTATATAGACTTAAGTATATAAAAGAAACACACATATACAAGCAAATAAAAATAAAAGTATTTATTTGTATATACCTTATATATCATCAGAGAAGTTCGGCCAAGGCTAGCGGTAGGGTGAAAGGTGTCCGCGTGGGAGGAAGAAGGCCACAGAGAGGAAAAGAGGCGACTCGGCCAGGTGCTTGCTCGGCCAAAGCAGGCCGTGCAGTGGCCAAGGACTTCGTCCATGGAAGCTTGCGTGGGGTAATGGGGAAATAAGTTGGGGCGGCTAAGGAAGAGGAAGCGGGTGATCAGGTGGGTGGCACGAGCGGCATGGGTAAGTCAAAAAATAAGGTTGAGTAGGGGTGTTCGAGCATGGGAGGCACTGTGCGAGAGTGCCAAGGCAGGTGGAAGAGAGGTGAGCACGGGAAGGCCAGGATGTGATGCACGGTGTGGACATGAAGGATACATTGTATATTTAATTTCTTTTCCAAAAGAAATGAACGGTGAATGAACAGAGAAAAAATGGAGAGGAAGAGGGCTAGAAGTGAATAGACGTAGAAGATATATATTATTTCTTGAACAATGGGAAATGTAAAGTCATGCACGTCCGAACTGATTGAAATAATAAAGGCTGTTTATTCACATGGTGATAATAAAGGGACACGGAAAACTTAAGGTTGAAAATTAAATACCGATACGGTCAGTCGTTGTATCGATTTTGCGGCATACCAAACCCTAAAATATAGAAGTGAATATACCAGGGAGATCGATACGATGAGACGATCTAAACGGTATACATATATTAATGGTACGATCGAACTATCAAAAATCGATAATTGGTACGGAAAATGCTGCTAATTTACCAAAAATAAGATAAACGGGGCAATAACAGTCCAAATTTAAAGGAATGGAATATGATATCTCACTCAAAAGATGATTTAAAAATTTATTACGTAAAAATATTCGGGTTCGAAAAATATTTTAGTATCATTAATTATTAATTGATTTGAATTTAAATAGAATCACACAATAAAATAAATTTCCATATTTTTAGATGAAAATTAACCATTTGCTTTGTTTAAATATACATATTCCAAATAATAAATTTTTAATTACAAATTACATTATTTAAAATTTCACAAAAATTCAATTAAATGCGTTATAAAATTATAAAAATATACGGGTCGTTACACTCTCCCTCACTCAAAACTTTTCGTCCTCGAAAAGGAAAGAGGTAGGTAAATATAAATAACCAGAAAGAAAAGTAGGTTGAAAATAAAATAAAACAATAAGTTAAAACCATATAAATTTCAATTTAAATTAATTTATACTGAACAATTGATTTTAAACTCAAGTAAGTTGATTTCATTTCAATTTATTAATATTTGATACAAAAAGGTTTCTTTCAAAATAAAATTTTATCTAATTTGTCTCATTTACTATTCAATCAACTTATTATTCTACTTTTCTCTATTAACATTTTTATAATTAAAATTTAAGTGTGTAATATTTATAATAACCACTCAAATTTTATTTATAAAATCATTTTATTTTGTATATTATCCAATTACATATTCAACTTTTGAATAATTTAGGTAAGTTGTATTAAAATGTAATTGGTTATTCTACAAGTAAAATTTTCCCAATACATTTTTCAAGTTTAAATATTTATTCAAAAAATTTGGCTTCATTTTATAATTGAAATTACCTTTAATATAAAATTTAAGAATTAAATTTCCGATTCACTTAAACCATTTAGATACACACACACACGCACACACTATATATATCAAATCAAATTTATGAATATATACATACATATATATATATATACATACATACATACATATATATATATATATATATATATATATATATTATAAATCAAGTCATATTTAAGAAATTCAAATCAAATTTATTTTCCAAAACAAAAGTGTAGCAAAGCTATAGAATGGCCTCTTCTTTATGAAACTCGAAAATGAATGTCGATGATGCGGCCGCCATCACAAAAAATATTTTCTAGCGACAAAATAGGAGAATATTGATTTAAACTTTCAAAATTCCTTTGAAAATGATTTCTATTCGAAAGTACTTTAAATAATATACATTTTAAAACTTTAAAACCAAAGTTGAAATCACCAAAAATTAAATTCTCAAAATTTTAATTTAAAGTCATTTCAAATTCTAAATCAATTTATAAACCATGTTTAATAATTTCACTTATTCAATGGTTTACAAAATCATAAATGAAAATCAAATATTATCATTTTAGATATCCAATTCATTTAACTATTTAATTTCAGAAAAATTTACTTATATATAATATAATCATACAAAATTTATTAATTTACCAAATTTGAAGATAATATTGTGTCAATTTGTACTATTCAACTGTTTTGGAATTCTTATCGATAGCGTTGATCAGACAAATCGATCGAGACCCCAAATCAATCATAACAACTCAAACAAAACAACATATAATTCATTTTAATATTAATACAAATACACTCCCTCACTCGATGATTCTGGAAGGGATTTCAAAACAAAGATAAAGATTCAAATTAGAGAGACCTTAACCAAAAGAATTCTAACTAGAGGATAAGCACGACAGGGAGATAAATAGATTTCAAAGAAAGAAAAGAATGGATAAACTTATATGAATCACGGGCAACCTTAACCGGGTAAACCGTGACTTCAAAATTAAGATCAATGCAGAATTCTGGGGCAAATCAGCATCAGATCACAAGAGATAAAATTTGGGCATAAGAGATAGCAGCATCTAATCAAGGATATAGAAATCTTTGGTGAATCAATGCCTGTTGCAAAGGAGTTTCACCCCTTTATAAAATATTCAAAGATTGGCAAGACCGTCGACTTACTATAGAGATTATTCGAAGTGGAGTTATGAGATACTCCAAAATCAAGGAAATACGAATATGGAGAGACAAGAATAGATTTCATAACAAAGAGGAAAGTTTCAAAATTCGAAGGAAATTCGAATCAAAGAGGAAGAGATTCAACCACAAACGAAGGTGATTCTGTAATTAGATTTACTCTATATATTGAGTTTTCCTAAAACCTGGCTTTGATACCACATGTAACAGCCTAGTATTTTCAACCATTCGCATCCGCACATGTCGGACTTGAATTGCTTAAAATATCAGATTGTTAATTTATATTTGGAAAACCTCAGCATATACAGTAAATAAATAATCATAGAATCACAGACATAGAGTAATATAAAAATAAGCATCGGAAACAAAAGAATAGTAGTTCATGAAGCTACTATATATATATATATATATATATATATATATAACAGAGTTAAACAAGATACAACAGAAATTTTGAATACAAGAAGTCTCAATATAATAGTCAAACAACAAAATCTGAATACATCACTGGAGTCAACTGAATAACTGAAAGCTGAATAGATGGTTGGATCTCCAAGTGAAGCTCCAAACTCCAAAGGAGAGTCTCGAATGCTGTAACACTCAGTCTGACCCGAACGTAAAGCAAAACACAAAACACTCAAGTCAGGATTAACATTCTTATATCAACAAATCCAACTCAAGTGAAATATCAACTGAAATATAAGTAACTCAAAGGATGTTTGGAATAACCATCCTCTAAGGATCCGTTAAACTATCTATTATGTAGTAATGTACGCTATTATAATAATGTATAAAGTAAAGTAAACTATTAAAATAGCGTTAATGCATTACCCATATCCCCCTTAACACATTTTTATATATTCCCATAGTCTATACAATACCATAACTTCACGTAAACTGGGATTATCATAGGGAACTCCATAGGTGTGCTACAAAATAAACTCGTAGTGGTCTCGCTAAGTTAGGTGACACGGCACAACTAGGCAATGCCTGGGTAGATATACCAATTACACTTTCGGGTTGGTGGTAATGCATTGCAGCAACTACAGCCCACCTCGAGCCACACTCTCAAATCAAAGGTGTGCGCCAAACCGATCACAAAGTAATAGAATGACAATCGAAGAAGTGTGTCCGATCGGGGGAGGTACCTCACTTGGCCCGTCAATTGCTCCTGTTTTATCCACCTTATGCTAATTCATGGAGTTGGGACCACGTATATACCTCGTATAGGATTGTCGCCACCATCCTACTTCATTGTGGAATCTCCACTACGTATACAATTGTTAAAGTGGTTTTCGGTATTGGCAGAGAGTATGACAATATTCGAACCCGTTCTCTTTAACAACTAATCGTTATTATAACACCGCGGTCATTTCAAAATAGTTTATACTTCAAAACCAAAATATCATTTCCATTTCAAACTATATCAATACGATATCATTTCACTTCAAATATATTTATTTTCAAAATCGTAGTATTTTCAAATTTATAACACTTTCTAATCCAAAACACTTGAAATAGTAACACTTTGGAAATCATAACATTTTGAAATCATAACACACTGGAAATCATAATGCTTTGAAATCATAACAATTTGAAATCATAGTACTTTCCTTTAAACAGATTAGATATTAATAATAGTATATATAATAAAATAGTTTATAAAATAAAAATAGTTTATACAAAATAGTTATAAGTTAAAAAAGTTTATAATAAAATAGTTAGTACATTAAAATAGTTTATATTAAAAATGATTTATATTAAATAGTTTATATTAAAAATAGTTTTAAATATACTTTTAAAAATACTTTAGATAATAAAATAGTTTTCTCAAATTTCACAAATTGATTCAAATCAACTTGACTTCTGAAATTCAAATTTAATTCAATCTTAATTCACCAATTTCAATTCAATTCAGTTTCTAAATAAACCATTTCAAATTGTATCAAATTTCAAATACATATTTGAACCACAAAATAAACCATTTCAATTTCAATATATTTCAAAGCTTTAAATATTCAACATTTCAAAGCTAAATTTGACAATTTCATACATATGTATGTATGTATGTATGTATATATATAATTCACTTATTATTATTTATTTTAAAATATTTACTTAATCATTCAAATAACATTTAAATAAAACTTCAAATTTCAAATTTAAATTAAACTAAATATACCATTTCAATTTAGGTAAATTTTAAATATTTGTTTAAATCACTTTTAATCAAAATCAAGTTATAAAATTATATCTTTAAAATCCTAAATTTAAAAAAATTTCAAATCAAACTTATTTGGGTATAATTCTTAAATAAATTCAATTTCAAATCAATTTCTATTTCTTTTTCCAACCCGCATTTTATTAAAATCATTATAAACTCTATATTTGAAAATATAAATTTTAAATAAATTCTTAAACATATTATATATTAAATTAAATCAACTTTAATAAATCAAATCTTATTATTAAACTTATTTTATATATATTTTAAAATATTAAAATTGTAAGTAAAATCTTAAAATTTATAATTCCAAAACTAACTTATAAATTTAAAATTTCAAAACATATAATTTTAAAATCAAAATTTAAAACTTATAAACATAATATTTAAATAAATAAATAAATATATATATATATATATATCTTAAAATCAATATTTATTAAAACCAAAATATTCATTTCAAAGCCTTGGAAATCATTTCAAAATATATCTATTGACCAACGGTGTATGTATATAATTTTTTATCCTATGGTTAAGTGATACAGATATTTATCATTTCAATCCACAATTTAAATATATACGGGTGCATATCATTTCAACCCGCAATCCCAAATTCAATTCAATGAAAATCGCTTGGGTTTATCATTTCAACCCATAACTATTTTCTCCTATTCTATAGATCGTTCGGGTATGTTTCATTTCAACCCATAGGGAATTCTAAACTAACATGGAACTTGCAGAGTGGTAGAAGATATAATAATATGACAGGTATATATCATCAACATAACTAACAGATAATGGTGTCAGATGTCACAGGTGAACAGATACAGATAATAACATATATATAAAAGTGTAAATAACTAACAGCAGTATATTTCAATTGTCGTTTCAATTGAAATCATATTTAATGAATATAAGAACGTTAATCGTGAGTGATTTCTCACCTCTCGAAGCTAGAGAGACAAAAAGATGATACCGACACGTACACAGATACAGATTCTAACTAGAGGGACAACAATAAGCTAGGAAGCAATACGATAGATTCGATATAGAAATGTAAGTCAAGATGGCACGAGATCGATGAAACAAGATATATTACATATATACATATAAATTTCCAAAAATCAATTTAAAACATATATATTTAAAAATAAAATATATATTATTTTCAGATCAATATTTAATCCTCACACATAAAATATCTATATACATTTGAAAGACTAAATTCACATATACTTACTAATATGTATAAACATATATATACAAATTACAAACTTACTTACATTATACTTTTAAAACAATTTATATATATCAGAAAGGTCACCGCCAATATACTTCATTAACTATATATATAATTCAAGTCAAAACATATATATATATATATAAACTATCACTTTATATATATTTTAGAACCCACACATCACAATAATATATTTTCATATACATAAAAAAATTAAAATTCACATTTCCTATCAACAATTCATAAAAAATACACACACACACACATATATGTATAAAGCAGTAAAATATAAATGAATTGGCTATGAAAAAATATATATCTTATAAAATTAAACTCCCCGGATTCATATACATGCAAACTGCTATAACCTGTACATAACATATTATATATTTATATACTGTATATATGACCAAATTTTTTTCAACCTTTATACTATATACAATAGAATATATTACAATATATATAAAATACTATAACCAATATATATATATATACATACTAGGCAGATTCATTATAAAAACATGAATAATATTGTACTGTAGACCTACAAACATAGTATACTTTATAGAAAATAAAATAAATGTATATACCGTAACTTATATGACTTGAAAACTCAATCATCATGCATACTTCAAAAGCTTATGTATGCATGACTAGTTTGAACATAAACTGTACATATATTTTACTAAAAGATTTATACATATTCTTATATAGACTTAAGTATATAAATAAACACACATATACAAGCAAACAAAAAAAATTATTTATATGTATATACCTTATATATCATCAGAGAAGTTCGGTCAAGGCTAGCGGTAGGGTGAAAGGTGTCCGCATGTGAGGAAGAAGGCTGTCAAGAGGAAAAGAGGTGGCTCGGCCAGGTGCTTGCTCGGCCAAAGCAGGGGATGCAGTGGCCAAGGACTTCGGCCATGGAAGCTTGCGTGAGGTAATGGGGAAATAAGAAGGGGCGGCTAAGGCAGAGGAAGTGGGTGATGAGGTGGGTGGCACGAACGGCGTGGGTGAGTCAAGAAATAAGGCGAAGCAGGGGTATTCGAGCACGGGAGGCACCATGCGAGAGTGCCATGGTGGGTGGAGGAGAGGAGAGCGCGGGAAGGCCAGGCTGTGATGCATGGTGGAGAGATGAAGGATACGTTGTATATTTAATTTCTTTTCCAAAAGCAATGAACAGTAAATGAACAGAGAAAAAATGGAGAGGAAGAGGACTAGAAGAGAATAGACATAGAAGATTCATATTATTTCTTGAACAGTGGGAAATGTAAAGTCGTGCACGTTCAAATTGAATGAAATAATAAAGGCTATTATTCACAAGGGGATAATAAAGGGACACGTAAAACTGAAGGTTGAAAATTACATACCGATATGGTCAGTCATTGTACCGATTTCGTGGCGTATCAAACTCCAAAATACAGAAGTGAATATACCATGCAGATTAGTATGACGAGACGATCAAAACGGTATACAGATATTAGTGGTACAATCGAACTATCAAAAATCGATAATTGATGCCGAAGATGATGCTAATTTTTCAGAAATAAGATAAACGGGGCAATAGTGAAACGACCCGACTTTCTTACCACAGAAAATCACATCATTTTTTAGAAAGAAAGGGATAGAAAGACAAAAGAAAGAAGAGAAGAAAGAAACAACATCAGAATCTAAACAGCGGAACGAATAAATTATATTAATAACATTAACATTACATGGTTTACAATCACTATCAGAGTTACACAGATATACATCACATACTAGACAGTTATAAACACCTGTCTAGTTATTCAACTCAATACAGTACAAGAAACAACTCAGATAAATCTACACAGCGGAATACTACATATCTACACGCAGAAGCCTCCTGCTCCATTGCTCCTCCACAATTCGTCAAAGCTAACCTGAATCCCTTGGCTACTCGTAAAAATTTGAGTACCCAAGAGTTTAAGAAAATAGAAGATAAACTCCGGGTCAGACATGGGTCTGGTGTGAGTAACATGTTAAGGTTGCTTAACTTTCAAAAAACTTTTTGAAAAGAAAGGTATCACGTAAGACTTCACATACATAAACATGGAAAAGTTTATACCTTACGCTAACCAAAACGTTTGATAGGAAATCCGATGATATTATAATAGAGTCTAGGGTTTTCAAATAAATATGAAATAGCCGAAATTGTTACATTATTAAATTCCAGCTACTAGCCACAAAAGTGGGTAATACAATCAAAACCGTTGGCACTTATTGGATGTTGGATTCCATACAATGGCAGGGCTACTGGGGTACCGTCCGTCACAGTACGTGGCCTAGATCACCGTACCTAGGAGTACGCCCGCTCCCCTGCAACACAAGGTCGGAACCATTCGTTACTTAACAGTTCCGAACAAGACAACCCCGCGGTTGTAGCTAGCAACCGCCCACACAGCCGAATATAAAGGAACCTCTAGACAGGGGTAAATCTCACTCTCAAGTGGGGGCTACCCACGAAGCCTTGCTGCACCTCCCCTGTTTTAGCCATTCCCGGTTGATGAGGCTTGAGGCTACGATTACCTTTATAGGACATATCACTTAGAATGTTCATCGTCCACCTGACGATGTTCTAAAATCATTCAATCTATACAAGTTCATTCCGGGTTCGAATGAAACCGAAGGCATTATCTCGTTACACTCATTTTGGAATCACCCTTAGAGTTAACAACGATAACCCTTGCACTCTGAATCACTATCTCGAGCCTGTAAGTACTATTTCCGTCAAACTCATCACGGAATCACCCCCATGGTTATACTGACGAATAGTTCTTACACCTCGAGTCTTCACTGAGCTCCACTTTGATTCACGACCTAACGTTTAATTGGAATCGATGTGGTTTTCGGATATCCAAATATGGAAACCCAATCTCGGTCTCATCGAAACCCAAAGTGTGTCTTTTAGGTCCAAGTTGTTTTAAAGTTCAAAACAAATTCAATTATCTATGTACACACAGATAGATAACTCACAAATCACAATTGATAATCAACATTATCAAAATAAATAGATGATCCATGTCAAAATAGGTAATCCATATCACCATCACAATAGATAATCTATATTATCATCAAAATGCAACCAAGCATTCATACCACACAATATTACTTATCTCACTTCTGAGATCACAAAGCATCCAAGGTAATCAATGTCATCCATTCATACATAAGCAAAGATTTACTGATACCACATCTATAATTAATTTAAAATGAATTAAATTAACTATCTTCATTTCTAATTAATTTAAAATGAATTAAATTAATTACTTCATCTTTAATTAATTTAAAATAAATTAAATTAATTACTTCATCAATATATATCTTTCTTACTTAACCATTTAATTGATTACAATCAATTAATTAATCATTCAAAATAAATCACCTTAATTAATCACTCTTGATTAATTATTCGTAATTACATTCATGAAATATTCCTTAATTAATTTCACAAATTAATTATTCTCAACCAAAAATAGTAATTAACCTTTAATTACTTCAATTAATTAATTAATCATAATTAATTACATTAATCCTTAATTAATTACATTAATTAATTACCTTCAATTACTTATCATTGATTAATTAATCATAATTAATCAACTTTTAATTACATCATTAATTATAATAATTAATGATCTTTAATTATACTTAATTAATTATCTCTTAAATTAATTACTTTAAGTAAGTATCTCATAATTATTAATCATCCCAGATTAATTACATTCGGTAATTAACTAACTTAATTACTTTATTAAACCAAATTAATTATTCCTTAATTAATTACTTAATTAACCCCTTGATTAATTACTAAGTAATTACATTCCAAATTACTTCATTCTTAAACATCTTCAATTAATTACAACCTGTAATTATCAATAAATCAGTTTACCAAGTAATTTCCAAATTACTAATTACATAAAGTAATTATCTTTAAAACCCAAGTGTTTAAATTTAATTAAACTTAATTAATTAAATTAAACAATCACATTTAACTTAATTAATCACCTTAAGCAATTAATTTCTTAATTACTTCATTAAGTAATTATACTCAAACCATTCACAAATGATTATTATTAAATCAATTAATCTAACTAATTATTAAAAATTAACCATATTAATTAATTATTAAATAATCCTGATTAATGACCTTCATTAACCATTCTCTAATTATTTTCATTAAGTAATTAACTTATATTAATTACAAATTAAATTATCTTTAATCATCCATTGATTAAAGTCTAATTATTTAATTAACCTTGATTAAAAACTTAATTACATAATTAATAATTCATTAATCATTAATTTAAATAATCTAATTAGTGATCTTAATTTTAAATCGATTAACCCTCAATCAATATTTATTAAACCTTAAGCAATAATTAATTAAATTAACTAACTATTCCTTAATTACCTTATTAATTAAATTAATTTCAGAACATTAATCTTAACTTAATTCCAAGATAAAACATATCTTAATTATGTTTTAAAAACAATTTTACTTGAAACAAAGTACTTTTAACTTGCTTTCAAATTTTATTTTAAATACAAGTTTTAAAATGAAATTAATTTAAACTTACCAAAGTTTAAACAATTTATAACTTTTAACATTTCAATAACATTAATTTATATTTAGTTTAAATCTTCAAATTTAAATCTTCTTTAAATTTAAAAACTGAAGTTCAAATTTGATTTATGATTTCCATATTTAAATTGAATTTTAAATCTTGCTCGCATTTTACAACTTTAATTTTAAAAAGATTTATTCCAAAACAAAGTAGTTAAACAAGTTTAAGTTTAAAACTTTATTTTTTTTAATCTAAAACCGAGATATTTAAATTTAACTTGAATTTTAAATTTTAAGTTTAAAACCAGGTTTTTAAAACTTTCTTAACATTCAAAAGTTTCAGATTTACAAGTTATAAAACTCAGATGCTACAGGTTTTTTAAAAAAGATTTAAAACTAAACTCTGGTTTTCTGAAAAACTTGAAAATGCAGAATGACCCGAGGCTTATGCTAAATTACTTCGGGTTTTCTATCTAACTTCTCCGAGTCAACATTCCACCTACTTCGAGCAAATCAAAAAACCTCCCCTGTAAACAAACTAAACACAAACACTTTATCAGTAAACTCATCGCCGTGCATATGCACGGCGACTCCAGCCACCGTAGGTTGCCATTGATGATCGCCACTCACCAGAATCCAACCCTAAAACACAACACGAACATCCAATCGAACCTCCACCCAAGAAAGCAAAATCGAGTGCAAAATCTTCAAACCTGGAAACAAAAGTCAGGTTTTCCCCAAAACCTGTCAATGGCCATCTCTCGCCGCTCGGACCACTAGATGATCAACCCCTCCGGCCTCGTCTCCAACCATGCTCCAACTATCAATTCCCCAAACATTTCTACCCTCGGTCACTCCTTCATCCCGAAATGTTCGATTCTTCATACCCCTTTTCAAACTAGGGTTAAAAAAACAAACTCAAAACTGCATCCTCTCTGACAAATTATATCACCATCCTTGATTTTCCTAGCATCCACTAACACTTAGCAACTAACCGGAAGAACCCCGAGCTTCCTCAAGTCAAAGATCGCAAGAATTTGCTAAAAATCCATTTTTGGTTTAACCTCTAACTGCATCTTTAACTTTACTCTAAAAATCCTAATACTTGATTTAAAAATCATGCTTCGGTTTATACTATTGATTTATGATACTGAAATACTAAAATAACATGTTTGGATTTTTGTAAAAAATTAACATACACTGATTTTGTATGTTTCCAGAGACAATAACACAATATTTTGAATGACTTAAAATTTTAAATATTGACTTAAGGTAAATAACAACTTCACTCTGTAAATTTCTTCATATCAGAAACTTAATTAAAAGATAAGTGTTTTAATGAAGTTTGTGTCTGGAAAGTCAAACAGAACAGGCAAGTAAAAACAATAGCATGCACACATTACATCCTCACTTCAGATTTTCACAAACAATACTTATTTATATCAAACATTCTAGTATGCAACCTACTTTAACTTTTAAATTTAAAAAAAGTTACTCACCTCTTCCTTTATGAAGAAACTGAGCCTCTGATTGAAGGCCTTTGAACTAGCTTTAGAACTTAAGAACTGTTGTTGCTTCAATACTTTTAAAAAACTGCAGTTTTTCTGTGGCTTTTTTTAAAGACTTTAGTCTTGATGCATTTGCTTGTTTGTATCTAGGTGAAAAAAATGCAGGCTTCTTCTTTCAACAATTGATTTTACAGGTTGAAGTGAAATGCAGTTGCATTATTGTCCAAGTTGCAAGCAGATTTGTTCATTTCCAAGTGACATGCAAAATTCATTTGCCAGATTGAAAGTGATGCAGACCCTCTTGATAAATGAGGGGTTTTGATTTTGTATTTGTTTTGGAATGGAAGGCTACTGATATGATATTGCAGGGATTTGAACTGCTTTGTTTTTAGGGGTTTACTGATTTTTGACAAAGCTTCGAATTTGGTTTTGAAGGTGTATGTAATTGCAGATTTGTATGAGATAGTTTTAAGTTTTCTTTGTCTTTTGAATTGAAATGAAGAAAAGAAAGGAAGAAATGAAGATATAGGCTTATATAAGTGTAAATTTCAGATTTATCAAATAAAATAAAAATTAAAACAAAATTTACACTTGTACATAATCATAACATTTGTCACATTATTATGTTAATCTTTTAACACTTGTTTGATTAAGCTTAAGAATGCAACAATTGTCTTATTTAGAGTAATTAATATTTAATCTACAAGTTAATATGTATATGAAGCTTAATTGATTAATTAATTTGAATTTAAATATGTATATAAATTTATAAAAAGAAATAAAAACAAACCATGTTTATAAATAAAATTTATACATATAAAAATTAAAAAAATTAAGATTTATACTTCGGAATTTTAAATTCAAATCAAATCCAAAATCAATTATTTTCAAATCAAGTTATGTATATAAATTTAATTTGAAATAACAATTGCAAATTTTATTCAAAATCTATTTGTAAAACAATACACTATTGATATTATTTTTATAAATGACTCATTAATAAAATAAGATCATTTTAAAAGAAATTATATTTTTATTAATAAATTATCTATTTTATTAAGCCATAAAACTTTTTGTTAATTCATTCTAAATTTAAAACTCAAGCCAAATTATTTTTAACATTTAATATTTTTCTTATCAATTTTAAAATCATATATTTATTTATTAAATAGTTTTAAAACTCAATACTAATTTAAATCAAAATTTCCAAATTAAAATGTATATATTA
Organism: Allium cepa; assembly: GCA_030765085.1. Lineage (NCBI taxonomy): Eukaryota > Viridiplantae > Streptophyta > Magnoliopsida > Asparagales > Amaryllidaceae > Allium > Allium cepa. The sequence goes on from CM060928.1 coordinate 270,563,663, forward strand.
GAATTTTAAATCATGATTCATGTAACAACCCTAGATTTTTTTTGCATATAATTTAAATTTGAGTTTATTTTATTTTGAAATTATTTTAAACTTGTTTTATATTAAACATTTAATTTTTAAATATAAATTTTGATTATTATATGAATTTTAATTTCAAATTGGTATAAATTGAATATTTTGCATAAATTGGAATTGTGGTCAAAACTGGTCAAACTTTGACTTTTAAATTTTAAATTTAAATATTTGAATTATTTAATTTTGTCTTTCATTATGAAACTAGATTTAATATCATGAATATTGCTTTTCATTTCGTCAAAATTGGATTTAAATTGTGAAATTTATACCCTTTACAATATTGTGTGTATATAGGGTTATTCAACAATATTCTTTGTTTTAATTTATATAAATGATATTTTTACTTGATAAATCTTATTATAATTTGTATATTTATGCTATATTATGTATATTTTGACTTTTAAATATTTTTAAAGTGATGTTTGAATTTTTCCAAAGCTTATTGAATTTATTTTCTATTTTTAAAGCCTAGTTTCTATTTTCTTTGCTATTTTCTTCACTTAAATTATATTTAAATTAAAATTTGTATATTTATTTGTGAATACATTTTATTTTTATGTTATTTTCTTTGTTATAAATATTTTTACAGGTTCATATAAATTTTTCAAAGTTCATTTTGTTTATTTTCCATTTTTCTAGACTAGTTTGCAATTTTGTGCTATTTTCTTATTTTTACCTTATATAATTAATAATTATTTATTTATATTTTATATTTTGTTGCATTTTCGAAATCTTTACTGAAATTATGATTTTTCTCAGTATTTTAAAATTATATAAATAAATAAAGGTAATGTGAAAAGGTTTGACTTTTGGTTTCCAATGGCTCTTTATCTCCCACCTTTTCACATTTCAACCTTACTTTTCATTCAATTGGCCACATCTCCTCATTTCTTCAGCCGCCTTTTTTCTTTCTCATTCATGTAAAACATTTCTCTTCCCATCTAAAAAAAATTTCGGCCTCCATCATCACTATGAGTTTGGTAATTTTTTTTTCTTTTTCCATTGTTTTTCTTCTTGTTTTTCTACTTGTTTATGTTGATTGTACTTGCCTTCTCTTCTACTTCAGGTTCGGCCCCACCACTCCAGCCACCATGGCCGCCTCCTCCACCACCTGAACCACCCACCACCTCCTCTCCAGCCCCAAGCGACTGGCCATGCCCAATAGTTGATCAAATTCCACCTAAATCTACAAAAACTTCACCTATATGCACCATAGCCAACACCTATGCCTTCATCATCTTCAACCTTTCTTTGGCCGACTCCAACTCCACCTCCACCACTCATGGATGACCTTAAACCCTCTGTCACACCATCCTCCAGCCCACTATAGAGATGCCCGTGCCTGGTCTTGCTTGGGCCGAGCCAATGTTGCCTTGAATACATGATATTTTGCATTGTAGTTGTAATCCTTGCACATATCTCATGCATCATCACTTTTGCTCCATCATCACTTTTGCTCCATCCCGTACATGTTTGGCCGACCTCTCATGAACCTAAACCAGATCCTTGTCCTTGCTTTAGCCGTGCATTTCTGACCTATATCTGAAGCATATGATGTTGAAAGCAAGTGCAAGGTCTTTGGAGATGATTTATGCATTCATTCCTAGCATTGTTTATGTATATTTGTGTTGTTTTCACCACTACCCACCTTTGCACCATCAACAACCAAGTGTAGGCCAACCATACCCAACCAAAACCTGATCCAAATCTTGCCTTAGACCTGTAGTACACCTTATGGCTGAACCTGAAGGTTGTTGGAAGCAAGTGCAAAGCAATTCTGCTTTGATTCTTGCAGTTGATTCTATCTTATTCTATCGTATTTTGCATTAGAAAACTTATGTTATTATTATTGTTTGTGTGACTTGTATTCAAGGGATTTGATACTTTGGCTCTTCCACTCATCTCTGTGTCGTGTTATCGTGTTTGTATGGTTCCCTTTCGTGCATTCATCGTTGTGACTCCAACTCAAACCTGTGAGTAATTCTCACCAGACAATTTGTACTTATATAACTATTAAACTGACCCCTTTTGAATCTGTAAAATGCATTATCATGTTACACCTGCTATATTATGATCATATGATGTTCACCCCTGCTTAAACACCTATTATATCATCTGTTACTGTTATATTATGTTGTTTTGTTATTTATATCAGTTTATCACACTGCAAGTTCCCTTTGGATTAGAATCACTATGGGTTGTAATGATACATACCCGAACGGACTTTAGAATAAGGGAAAATCGTTATGGGCTAAAATGATAGGCCTGAATGATTTTTAGTTTATTTCATTTACTTGGGACTGCGGGTTTGAAATGATAAAACCCGGATCTTCTTTGTAAATTACGGGTTGAAATGATATATTACCCGTATCACTTTACCTAGCGTAGAAAATTATATACAGGCCCGTAGTTAAAATATGTTTTTCTAAAAAATTTAAAATATTTTAGAAATGTAATTATTATAATATTTTGATTTAAAACTTAATTAAAAATGATTTTTGTAAAGTATTGTTGATTTTCGGGAAATTTCTAAGTTAAATAAATTATAGAAAGGTTAGAAAATTTGAATGTAAGATACTTTGGAAATTTTGATTTAATTATAATTAGAAACTAAATTAAATATGAAATTATGATAAATTTATGATAATTTGAATTTAAAATGAATTTAAGGTGATTTTATAATATATTAATGATTTTTGAATAAAATTAAAATGTGAAATGAATGATTATTTAAGTTGAAATTTTGAAATATAACCAAAATGGGAATTTGTGAATTTGGCTTAAAAGTGAATTTTTAAGTTAAGTAAATAAAATTGAAATAAAGTTATATTTTGAAAATTTAAACTTAAGTGTTAAGTTGAAATTTAATTCAATGAATTTAAAATTTAATGTTGAAATTTAATAAGTGAATTATTATTAAATCTTGATTTTTGAATGGAAATTTAACTTTATAAAATCATGAACTTAAGAAAAATTAAATGATGTTTATAAATGTGAAAATGTATGATTTTATAAGTTAAAATGTTTTAAATAAAAATATAATTGGTTGTGAAATTATATTGAATATTTGAAGTCAATTAACTGCATTTTTGAAATGCTATTAATTGCAACGTAAATGATATTACAACATTTGTAAATGCTGTAGTTGATGATAATGAACTAAAAAGCTAAATTGAATTCAAGGCTATTATATCAATTTATGTAAGTGCTATAATTGTTGAATTTAAATAAGTTTATTTGAAATTTAAGTAAACCCTATTACAGTATTTTTAAAATGCTGTCTTTTGTCAAATTGAACTGTTTTGAATGTAACTTTCCATAGCGTTTTCTAAATGCTGCGCAAAGTGAATTTTCACTGTTTTGGTAAACTTATGTGAATAAATGAACTTTGAAAGTTGAAAATTTTGGAAATTTAATAATTTAAGTATTAAATATAATAACTTCATTTTTAATGATTTAAAATTATTTTTGAAATATAAACTATTTTGAAATGTGAATTGAAATGGTATTTTAAATTGAATGAAATGAATAATGATTGGAAATGAAGTTTTATAAAGATATGATATTTTGATATATTAAAATGATTGGAAATGAAGTTTTGAAAAGATACGATATTTTGATATATTAAAATGATTCGAAAGGAATTTTTGTAAAGACATGATATTTTGATATATTAAAATGATTGGAAATGAAGTTTTTTAAAGATATGATATTTTCATATATTAAAATGATTTGAAATGTGGTTTTGAAAAGATGTGATATTTTGATATATTAAAATGATTTGAAATGTGGTTTTGAAAAGATATGATATTTTGATATATTAAAATGATTTGAAATGTGGGTTTGAAAAGATATGATATTTTGATATATTAAAATGATTGAAAATGAAGTTTTGTAAAGATATGATATTTTGATATACTGAAATGATTTGACAGGAAGTTTTGGAAAGATAGGATGTTTTTGAAATGGTTTGGAATTAAATTTAATCTTTATTTTGATAAAGATTTCGATTTGAAATGATATTATATTTTGAAGTACAAATATTGTTTTAAAAGTTATAAATGCGGGTTATAATAACGATTGGTTGGCAAAGAGACCAGGATCGGATATCTGGCATACTCTCCGTCGATACTGAAAACCACTTTGACAACCGTGTACGTGGTGGAGATTCTAGAATGAAGTAGGATGATGGCGACGATCTTGAGGTATATTACGTGGACCCAACTCCCGTGAGTTGGCATAACGTGGCTAAAACAAGAGCGATATCGGGCCAAGTGAGGTCATTCCTCAGATCGGACACATTCCTTCCATACTATACTCTTACTTGTGATTGATTAGATGGCTATCCTCCAATTTTGATATGGGAGTGTGTTCCGAGGTGGGCGTATGTGGCTGCTGCGTCACCACCAGCCCGTGTGCGTAATTGGTATATCTACCCTGGCATTGCCTTGTGTGCCGTGTCACCTACCATACCGAGCCTTTACTACGAGTTTGTTTTTCTCCCGTAGCCCGTGTGGTATCCTCTGACAGTCACCCGGTGTGGAGATGTCATGATATTGGATGGACTGCTGGGACTATTATGTGTGAAGGGTGATATGGTGTAACGACCCAGAATTTTAGTTAATTAAAATTTGAATATTTAATTAATTTTAAATATTAATAAGTGAAATTTATAAGTCGAATAAATTTTATTTCGAATAATTTGATTTAATTGGATAAATAAATCGATAATTTAATATGTTAAAATACAGAAATAATTGAAAATTGAGTTAAATATGATTGAAAATGATTTGTAAACTTTTATTATATCATATTGAAGTTAGAATGATATTTTAGAACTTTTAAAATCGAATTAAAAGTTTATCTGTGAAAAATTGAATATTTTAATATTTAATCGACTAGTGAAATTAGCCGTTTTTCGAACAGTCTCAGAATTGGACGAAAATAGTTCCATTGGATCCGTAATAGTTTGTTATTATCGGATTTCAATTTTCGTAGCAATCAGAGTTATCGTTTGATCGTGGCAGCTCGAAACGCATCGAAATTGTTTTAATATTAATTTGGCGAGTTAAAATAGTCATTTTTCAATTAGTCTCGGATTTCGACGGAACCAGTTTCATCGGATCGTAATGTGATATTATTGTATGGTTTCAAATTTCATGTCAATCGGATTTACCGTTTGTCCGGTGCAAGCTAAAACGCCTAGAAAATCGTTTAATCGGTTTAATTTTAAATTGAACGTTTATTGCCATAACTCGCACAGATGACCGAATTAGCTCTCGAAACACGTTCCATTATGTTCGGAATGCGGGGTAAACCTTAGAAACGCCAACCGGCACGCTTCGTTTGGAGTTCGGAAAATTTCGATGAATAGTAAATTGGGCGATTTTCTATATAAGCACCCCTCTATCTTCATTTGCAAAAAAAAAATTAGAAACCCTAGGTCAAACTGCAGGCCGCCACCCCCCTTATCATCAATGGCCAGAATTTTCTTCCCTTCCCCTCAAATTATCTTCCAATCCGTCAATCTATTCAAGAATCTTTCAACTAGTAAAATGTAGAGCTAAGCAAGAGCTTCAATTTCATACGGTGATGATGACCGTCGGAGCGACGTGGAGGGAGAAATCATGGCCGAAAGGTGCACGGTTGCGCACGATTTTCGAGTAGGAAGGGGGAGCCGAGTGCGTGCGGTCTGGGGGTGTAGCTGCGGCACGTCGCGAGCTTCGAAATGCCACTGCCCGATCGTCTTCAAACCATTCGTGGAAGGAGCAAAGTTTAATCCTAGTTTCGTGCAAATGGGTTCATGTATACGGCTCCTCCTATAGAAAGAACGTGAGAGGAGAAGCATCTATGTGCGGCCAGGATCTGAGATTTCAAAAATCAAGGGTTGGATGCAGCTAGGGTTAGAAATAAAAAAATATAAATGTTGTAAATTTATAAATATAAATTCGTGTAACTTTAAAAATTCATATCTTTTTCATACGAGGTCGAAAACGCGCGACACTAGTTGCGTTGGAATCGTATGGATGAGCACTACGCTATGGAATTGGATTGGAGTCGTTTGGAGTTAGTGAGAATTTCGGATAAAATTAAACGCACGTTTAATTTTATTTGAAATAAAAGCTGAAAACGAAATTGAAATCAAGGTGAGAACTTCTCACTCAGTCGAATCGGTTTCGATTTTATTTTAAATAGTTAGATTTAAAATTCTTGAATGTATGTTCGAATGATGATTGTTATTTGTTGATTGTTAAAATAGACATTATATGCCGTTAGTAAGCGGATGTTATTTATTAAAAAACATATATCGCGAATATTTCATAAACAGTGAAATTGGTATTATTTATGGACTTGGAGTTGATTTCCCGCAGTATATAGCGGATGAGACCCTATTGCGCCGTCTATTAAGCTGATAATATTTTGAATCCCATATACCGCGATAATTTCGTACTGGAACGGAATTGGTATTGTGCTAACATCTTTGGATGCAGGAAAATAGGTTGGAGGGATCCAACTGGATTCCTCAACAGTATTTATTTGATTATGGATAGTTTGATATTCGTTGATTATCATATACAGATATATGATGTCGTTGTTGTCGTGATTGACTATTTGGTGTGTAGCATCATTGGGCCAATTTTGGAATTTTAAAAGGATTTTTAAAGTGATTTTTGAAAGTATACGTTTTATAAAATAATTTTGGAATTGATTCATTTTAAATAAATAAACGTTATAAATTTTAATGTTATAAAAATTATGATTTTTGAGAAATATAGTTAAAAGTTGATTTTTTAAAATACGAGGTTAATGATTTTATAAAATAGTTTAAATCGGGATTTTTGAATTTTTATTATAAAAGTTTAAATATAGGATTTATGAAATTTGATTATTTTATAAATCAAAGAAAATGGTGAAATTTATAAAGGAGTTTAAAGACGTTTTTAAAAGAATAATATAAATTGATTTATATAAAAGATTTATAAATTAAAATATTGGAATTATAAAACGAGTTTTTATAAGTGTTAGAATGAATTGTAAATGAATTTCATAAATGAATGAAATTTATAGAATTATAAACGGTGAAGTTATAAATGGAATTTTATAAGCAGTAGGTTTATAAAATTTATAAAGTTATTAAAGGAATAGATTTGGGTAAATAAATGAATCTTATAAGTTATAAGATTTAAAATTTGGGAAGTTTAAAAGAACGTTTTTGCAAACAAATAAGTTATAAGTATTTAACTTATAATATGAACTTTTAGTATATCATTGAGTTATGAAATTGAATAGATTAATAAAGGAAATTTATAAAAGGAAGTAGTTATAAAATAAATAGAAATGGAATTTATAAACATTGTTTTATAAATCCGCAAATGACTTATTTTGATAAGTAAATTTTTGTAACTTATTAGTGGAGTTATATTCACGTTTTAGACAGTCAATAATCATTTAAAATGAAACGTATAGAAATGATGAAATTGGTTACCGAAGTATATTTACGTTTTTGAATAGTGAATAATATGTTAAAGAAAATGTTTTGGATGTGATGTTTTAAATAGAACTAAAACGATCTAACGATGTTTTAAATGTGTTATGATTCGAAACCATAGATTTCAACATTTATTGTTGAAATAGATGTTTTCGAGAAATAGAAGGAAATGGTGGATTATAACATTGTTGTTATAGTAAATGCTTTCCGAAAGGAAATGTTTTGTATAGTATTGGGATTTATATATCTATTTTAATTTCGAATCCCTATACTGGTGATTTTGGGTTGTCGTAACGATGTTTTACGCAACATTCGTTTTGGCCCAAATAAATATGTTAAAGATAATGATTTCCTTAAAAGAATGAAATATATACTTAATTTCGATTTAAGTATATTGAATATTTTCCAAAGGTTGAAAATAAAAAGATTTGTGAATTACTTATTAAAATAAGTAAGGAAATGTTTTCCAATATAAAGTGAATATTTTGAGAATTTATCTTTTTGAAGATAAATTGAAATGAAAAATTGAAATCGTATATTCGTAGATATTTTGGAATGTAAATTCACTATGGAATTTATAAAGGAAAGTGGAATTTGTTTAAGAAAAATAAATATTGATTTATTTTTGAGGTATTGAAATTATATATCCTGTAAAGATATTTTTGGAAAACAAATAATTTGAAAAATTATTTGGAATCTGGTGATGTTGTGCATATCCATTGATAGTTCAATAACCGACTATCAATATTTACCTTTGAATGGGTATTTGTTGTGACTTGTTTGAATTTGAATGCCACACTTATTTTTGAATAAGCGCTCACTATTCGGGTTAGCCGGGAAAGGACCTTGGGGTCGTATAACCCATTCCGAATATGTGATACGTCATTATGAATTACATTTGAAGACCGGTGTTGAAGACCGGATATTTTCAAAAGCGAAATGACAACTCGTCGATTGTCTTTGCACCGAGAAGCTACGGTATAGATGCTCCATATGTGATGGGAAGTCCGAACATGATTAGTGAATATCCGGATTGCAAGGACTTCTTTGTAAGTACCTTCGGTTCTGTTCGAGCCCGGAACAGACTTGTATGGATTGTATGTCTGACATTACAAATTGAGGTATAAAGCTGATTTCTTTCAAATATATTCTGTTGGTGGAGGAGAATTTATTCTTTTAGCTTAATACCCTTCTCTGAGACGTACGAGCTCAGAGGTTATGTAGTTGAAGGTTATCAGCGATATATTCCCAATTTGGTAATGTGACATGCTGAGTGTTGCTGTGAAATGATCATTGTTTGATCATTTGTGATATGATCATTTGTTTGATCACTTATCTTTGTGATCATTTCTATGATCATTTGTTGACCCAAAGCATGGCTTTGTACCAAAGCGTGGCTTTGTGGACGAGACTTCGTCGAACCTCACACCCCGGAATGGTCAAAACAGGAAAGATGCAGCAAGGTTATGAGGGGTAGCTCCCTTTAGGGTATGTGCATTTCCTTCTGGAAAAGGGTGGTATCATGGTATGGAGCCCAGATACTTACTCATGTTGAAACACTTTATTTATTACGGTGTGATGTTGGTTACGAGCGCTCGGATAAAGGTCCCAAAGGACCAGGGAATGGCATACTCGTGTCAGTTGTTACTCAGTTTGAAGGGTAACCCGGCCTTGTGTTGGCAGAGATCCGGTTAGGTTCTCGGGACGTCCTTCCAGAGGCGTTTCCATGTGGCAATGGGAAGCTCCTTGGCCTGACCATTTGTTGGAAATCCAAAGAAACAATACAAGCCTTGTACGGTTTTAGTTGTAGAACCTGCCATTTAATATGGTAGCTATAGTAGGCATAATATAATGGTACCTATGCTGGCTAAGATTTATATTCTACTTTCGAAATGTTTTCTACACCATGCACTAATAATAATATCAAAAATGATTTGATTTTGCATAGTAAGCATCTTTAACTATCATAAGGAGAAATCTCCCCCATGTCTGCGTTTGCATTGTGTGTGTTGGGAGGCCTTATGGTAGTCTCATTTTTAAAAGCATTGCGAATTGACTTTAAAAATATTCCTCTATTTTTATTTTAAAGAAAAATAAACTGTTTGAGTTCTCACACCAGTCACATGACTGACTCAGAGTTTATTGTTTTCCTTCCTAAACTCTGGGTGCCCACTACTTTCCACACGGGCAGTCAAGAGTAAGGTTTATCAGGATATTCTGGAATTCAGGAGTTGCTGGAGGCAAGCTGGATGGCATGGCGTATTACTATTATATAGTATTTCTTTTCCGCTGTTTGTTGTTGTTTGTTGTTGTACACTCTGATGATATGATGTAATGTAATGTAATAACTGATAGTTCTTTGTTTAAAGATTATTCATTTATTTATTATATGTTGTTCCGCTGCGATTGTGAGATTCTGATGTAGTTCTTTTGTTGTTTTCTTTCTGTTCTATCTTTTCTCTCTTCTTCTATCTTTTTCTTCTTCTTTTTAAACCCTAATGGTTTGTATTTCCGTTCATCTTGAGTTAATCGATGGAGATTAGTGTCTATTCTGATGGAGATTAGTGTCATTTTAAACATATCTTAATTATGTTTTAAAAACAATTTTATTTGAAACAAAGTACTTTTGAACATGCTTTTAAATTTTATTTTAAATACAAGTTTTAAAATGTAATTAATTTAAACTTATCAAAGTTTAAACAATTTATAACTTTTAACATTTCAATAACTTTAATTTATATTTAGTTTAAATCTTCAAATTTAAATCTTCTTTAAATTTAAAAACTGAAGTTCATACTTGATTTAAGATTTCCAGATTTAAATTGAATTTTAAATCTTGCTCGTATTTTACAACTTCAATTTTAAAAAGATTTAAACTACTTTCCAAAACGAAGTAGTTAAACAAGTTTAAGTTTAAAACTTTATTTTTTATCTAAAACTGAGATATTTAAATTTAACTTGAATTTTAAAATTTAAGTCTAAAACCAGGTTTTTAAAACTTTCTTAACATTCAAAAGTTTCAGATTTACAAGTTATAAAACTCAGATGCTACAGGTTTTTTTAAAAAAAATTAAAACTAAACTCAGGTTTTCTGAAAAACTTGAAAATGCAGAATGACCCGAGGCTTATGCTAAATTACTTCGGGTTTCTACCTAACTTCTCCGTGTCAACAATCCACCTACTTCGAGCAAATCACAAAACCTCCCCTGTAAACAAACTAAACCCAAACACTTCATCAGTAAACTCATCGCCGTGCATATGCACGGCGACTCCAGCCACCGTAGGTCGCCATTGATGATCGCCACTCACCAGAATCCAACCCTAAAACACAACACGAACATCCAATCGAATCTCCACCCAAGAAATCAAAATCGAGTGGCAAATCTTCAAACCTAGAAGCAAAAGTCAGGTTTTCCCCAAAACCTATCAACGGCCATCTGTCGCCGCTCCGACCACCAGATGATCAACCCTTCCGGCCTCGTCTCCAGCCATGCTCCAACTATCAATTCCACAAACATCTCTACACTCGGTCACTCCTTCATCCCGAAATGTTTGATTCTTCATACCCCTTTTCAAACTAGGGTTAAAAAAACAAACTCAAAACTGCATCCTCTCTGACAAATTATATCACCATCCATGATTTTCCTAGCATCCACTAACACTTATCTACTAACCAGAAGAACCCCGAGCTTCCTCAAGTCAAAGATCACAAGAATTTGCTAAAACTCCATTTTTAGTTCAACCTCTAACTGCATCTTTAACTTTACTTTAAAAATCCTAATCCTTGATTTAAAAATCATGCTTCAGTTTATACTATTGATTTATGATACTGAAATACTAAAATTACATGTTTGGATTTTGTAAAAAATCAACATACACTGATTTTATATGTTACCAGAGACAATAACACAATATTTTAACTTACTTAAAATTTTAAATATTGACTTAAGATAAATAACAACTTTGCTCTATAAATTTCTTCATATCAGAAACTTAATTAAAAGATAAGTGTTTTAAGTGTTTTAATGAAGTTTGTGTCTGGAAAGTCAAACAGAACAGGCAAGTAAAAACAATAGCATGCACACATTACATCCTCACATCATATTTTCACAAGCAATACTTATTTATATCAAACATTCTAGCATGCAACCTATTTTAACTTTTAAATTTAAAAAAAGTTACTCACCTCTTCCTTTATAAAGAAACAGAGCCTCTGAATGAAGGCCTTTGAACTTGCTTTAGAACTTAAGAACTGTTGTTGCTTCAATACTTTTAAAAAACTGCAGTTTTGCTTTTTCTTTTTTTAAAGACTTTAGTCCTGATGCATTTGCATGTTTGTATCTAGGTGAAAAAAATGCAGGCTTCGTCTTTCAACAATTGATTTTACAGGTTGAACTGAAATGCAGTTGCATTATTGTCCCAATTGCAAGCAGATTTGTTCATTTCCAAGTGACATGCAAAATTCATTTGCCAGATTGAAAGTAATGCAGACCCTCTTGATAAATGAGGGGTTTTGATTTTGTATTTGTTTTGGAATGGAAGGCCACTGATATGATATTGTAAGGATTTGAACTACTTTGATTTTGAGGGGTTTACTGATTTTTGACAAAGCTTGAATTTGGTTTTGAAGGTGTATGTAATTGCAGATTTGTATGAGATAGTTTTATGTTTTCTTTGTCTTTTGAATTGAAATGAAAAAACAAAGGAAGAAATGAAGATATAGGCTTATATAAGTGTAAATTTCAGATTTATCAAATAAAAGAAAAATTAAAACAAAATTTACACTTGTACATAGTCATAACATTTGTCACATTGTTATGTTAATCTTTTAACACTTGTTTGATTAAGCTTAAGAATGCAACATTTGTCTTATTTAGAGTAATTAATATTTGATTTACAAGTTAATATGTATATTAAGCTTAATTGATTAATTAATTAGAATTTAAATATGTATCTAAATTTCTAAAAAGAAATAAAAACAAACCATATTTATAAATAAAATTTATACATGTAAAAATTAAAACAATTAAGATTTATACTTTGGAATTTTAAATTTAAATCAAATCCAAAATCAATTATTTTCAAATCAAGTTATGTATATAAATTTAATTTGAAATAACAATTGCAAATTTTATTCAAAATTTATTTGTAAAACAATACACTATTGATATTATTTTTAGAAATGACTCATTATTAAAATAAGATCATTTTAAAAGAAATTATATTTTTATTAATAAATTATCTATTTTATTAAGCCATAAAAATTTTTTGTTAATTCATTCTAAATTTAAATAGCAAGCCAAATTATTTTAAACATTTAATATTTCTCTTATCAATTTTAAAATAATATATTTATTTTTTAAATAGTTTTAAAACGCAATACTAATTTAAATCAAAATTTCCAAATTAAAATGTATATATTAGAATTTTAAATCATGATTCATTAATAAAGTTTAAACCAAGATTTATTTATTTATTTTTGGAAAGCTTAAATACTAAATAAAAACAAATTTTCAAATTACTACAAATATTAGAATTAGAAAAATACGCTTTATTTATTAAATTTAAAACAATGTTATTCTATTTAAAATATAAACCATATATTTATATTATAAATAGAAACCAATTTATTATTTTTAAAAGACAAAATAACCAATTAAATAATTATTGAAGAAGATTATTAAATCTATTTGAAGAATTATTAACAAAATATCAATATCAATTTAATTTTTAATACAGATTATTAAATTGATATTGTTAAAAAAATTCGGGATATTACAAATAGCAGTCCAAATTTGAAGGAACGAAGTATGATGTCTCACTCAAAAGATGATTTACAAATTTATTATGTAAAAATATTCAGGTTTGGAAAATATTTTATTATCATCAATTATTAACTGATTTGAATTTAAATAGAATCACACAATAAAATAAACTTTCATACTTTTAGATGAAAATTTACAATTTGCTATGTTTGAATATACGTGTTCCAAATATAAATTTTTTAATTTCAAAGTAGATTATTTAAAATTTCACAAAAATTCAATTAAATACATTATAGAATTATAAAAATATATGGTTCGTCACATGTTGCATGACAAGAAGATGAGTGTCAATATAGGTCTTAGATAGAATGAACCTATGGTAGAACAAGCACTTTTAACAGCACGTAAATTTACAATAGTTAAATTAATCTCTTCTCCATGCAAATTTACCTTAGGTCCAACATTTAGTTTTGAGTCAAAGAATAGGAAAAGCACTATAAAGTTCCAAAAGCATAACTCCTGGTTATTTTGACTAAATTAGATAGGCATTCGATAATCAAAGGGATAACCTTGCATCAAATTATAAATGCATATTTTGCTTGATCTGTACATGAATTGCACATTTCACCAGCACCAAATTTGATAAGATTTTCATTTGGCTCTGTTATGCAGTCAAGGAGTTAACTCCTAGACATTAATTTAGTGCAAGAATCAATAATTATAAGGATCATATACAAACCAGCCAGATGAGCATCTTTTCTTTTGTCACTTCATGAGTTTTCTTATGAAATTCGATTAAAAGTTCTTGAAGGTATTGAGTATGTACTACAATTTTTTGTTGTTGTGTAGAACATTGTTTGTAGAAAAATAGAATGAAGAAAAAAGACAATATGTGAAAATAAAGATTAGAAAAAGAAAAATGGATAAACTTAGTTGATTTAAGTAATTTTTTTATAAAACTTTGTTGATTTAGATAAAAAAATTGTAAAATTTCTCAATTTTTATGAAGAAATCTAATTTTTATAGAACTTGGTTGACTTAGTTAAAAGTTTAAAGAACTTAGTTTTACAGACTTAGTTACTTCTACAAGCTTATTTATTTTTGTTAAAACCGTATTAATGTTTATAAACTTAGTTATTCTTATAAACTTACATAATTTTGTAAATTTAGTTAATTTTTATAAAACTTAGTCAACATAGTTATTTTTTTATAGAACTTCTTAATAGCTAAAAAAGGTAAAATTTTGACCTAACACACTAAATTTACATGAACAACAAGTAAACCAACAGCGATATAAAAAAGCACCGATTATATATTTCAAATCCAAAATAGAATTACCTATATTTTCTTTCAAACTGTACCCTTTTTTACTTACTTACTTACCAATATCAAACGAGCTTTTAATATGTGGACTTTCATCAGCAATTAACAAAAACCATCATTATTGTTAATACATATGTAGCATACATAAAGATGACTGATTTAGGATGTGTAAAATAATGTTGATAGTATGTTATCCAATTCAAATAAATATGATAAATTTAGGATGTTTAACATACAATAGGATGCATATGGTTATCCCTAAGGTTAACCCATCTTATCAGCTTAAAGAGAGCTTTATCAAATATAAGGTAAATATTCTAACATTATATAACCAAAACAAGGAGTCCCTACAATTGATTTGCATTAGAATTAACATTAATTTTGATTGAGAATGAGTCAACAACAATATAATTATAAACCAAAAAACTTCCAAATGCCCTTTCTAAACAAAGATATTATTTCTTCGATTTTTAGATATTTGCATCTACAACGTTTTTTCTTCATAAGGATAAAAATTTAACCCTACATATTCATTATGCAATACCAACAAAAATTATAAGTGATACCTTTCTCATGATTCACCGGCTACTATGTCATCAGGCTTTAAAAATAAAGCAAGCTCCTCATCCTCTAATTCCTTTGCAATGATTGTTTCTGAATTTCTTGAGGATATCAAATATTTTTCTCTAAAGTATTTTTTTTAGAAATCTTTCTTAAACATCTGAAAGATAAATGAAATTAAACAAAATATTTAAAGACAAAAAAAACGAAGGTCAACATTTATTAATAATCAAGGAAATAGAACTAAACAAATACAAATAGAAGCAACCTTTCACAACAAAAGAAATAATGTTCCATATTCCCGCTAGAGGTTGTGGAAACACAATATGTGGTGAAAAACAAACAAACCAGGTTTCATGTAATGATTTTATGGCATGTGACTTTCGACATAATCTAAATAGTTTGAAGTAGAGTTATTGAAGCATCAACACAAAAGAAAAAAGAAAAAAAAAGATAGACTGTACATTTTTCGATGTAAGCTTGTATAATTAATGAAACTGTATACTACGATTTGATATTGAATACCATGATTTTATCTAACAAATACGAGGATGAAGCTACAGATTTTGGATCTAAATCCTTTAGATTTTTAAAACAAATTAATATCTAAACTTTAGTTAGCACCATATCCATCTTATATTCGTATGCTTTTTCCTTGACAATTACAAAAGAGTTTACAATTAATCGTGAATGAAATTACTGTCAAGTTTGAGAACTGAAGGATGTGGGATAAAATGGATTGCTTTTACTTTGTTAGTATGCATTTGTAGGCTGATTAGCTTCAATAATAAAAAGGGAAGATAAGGAGTTTTTATTTATTTTTGATTGCTCTTTGGGATCCAATTTCAAGTAAGAGTATAATACTTTTGTTAATAGTTTAATATATTATCATAATGTTCAACACATTTGAAATATTAATAGGTAAGGTTTATGTTAATATTCCTTTTCCCATGTTATGTTATTTTGAGTCCATTATATGTAGGTACATTATGTCAGTAAAATCCTCCCCATTTCTTTAATGCTATGTTATGCCATGTTAAGATAACTATGTTTATATGTCATTAATTGATACCTGATTCAACATAGTCAAACCATTAAAATCAATTATTAAAGAAAACTCATACATGGTAATGGTTAAGATAGATCTGATAAGAAAAGTTGGCCAATGGTTCACCACATTGACCTTATTTTGAATTTATTAAGCTATTAAACTAGAAAAAGAATGATAAATACTCAGACAAGAATTAAGAGAAAAGAAAAGTTATATATGTGCTTAAAATAATTGTCACATCCAAACATTTGTTTATTTTGCTTTTTAGGTAACTGCATTGCTAATTATATATGGCTTTTAAGTTTTGCAGTAGATTTATTATAGTAAATATTCATTTGATGGTTTAAATTATAAAGTAGCACCTTTTTGAAGAGGAAGCTTGCACACAGCACCGTTGGTATCATTTTTTCTAAATGGCTTAATTAGCTCAATTGGAAATATTATACATCATGGTTTCCTACCATCCGAGCATCAGGAAATTGATAAGACCTATATATCAAGGTTTAAATTTCCGTTTTCCGTTTCCGTTCAGGTCATTGATAGTTTTAGAAATTTCGGTTCTATTTCGGTAATTTCGGAAATTCCGCTTTAGTTTCGGTTTGAAAATTCCGGACATTTTTATATGTAAATAGCTAAATTCGGTAACAAATGTTTAGTATTAACATAAAATAAAGTATATAGTACGAGTTACATACAAAATTCACGCTTTAATGAAAGTGCATGAGTTTCCTTTAATATTATTACACAGCACGCAAATTTGTTATCCAGTTTACTGAATGCTAATTATTAAATAAAATGAGCCCAGCCCACTTATTTATCAAAAACAAAGTCTTTCCTCCCCAATCAGCCTTGTAAGATGCTTCTTCCCTGTCATCAAACCCCTGTCCCAAATTGAAAACCCAAATCCAAAACTGAGAACGGTGACCAAAAGATCCTCTAACCACATTTTTTGTTCAATTCACCTTCTTGACGACTTCAATCTGCTCGATTTCATTTCCTTCGTCGACCGCATCTCCTTATCGATGAAGAAGGTAACTTCTTCTTTTGTTAATACCCGGAACCGGTTAATCTGTGGAATTCCGTCCCGTTCACTGCCGGAACCGGGCCGAAATAGCCGGAATTCTACCATGTCGGACGGAATCTCAAACCTTGCTATATATTAGCATAATCAACACATATTCATGTCTTATTTGAGTAAGTGATTAGGTTATGAATATTGCTAATCAAATTTATCGTGGTATAATTAGTTCATCAAATCTTAAACAACCAATTTGTGCTATCCAAAGTTTAGGCTAAAATTGTTACAATTAATAATGGTTAATTTCAGCGTGGAGTAATGAATGCTAAAGAAATAAAGACAAAAACAAAACTATTAAAATCTATAACTATAATAATAGGAATATTAGAGAATGAAATACCTTAACATCTGTTGCTTGTCTTCGTCTATAGACTGCACACCATGTTATTTCCCTCCCTGTGCAAGCGATATACAATGATCTAGTAATGGTGTAGTTTTAGAGAATAATGTCTGTAAGCTTAAGATCAAAGTGACATTACAAATGAAGAAATGTTAAATTCGCTTCACTTCTCAAATACAAGCTTAATGATTTAGATGATTATCAATTTATCGTTTAATTTACATACAAATTTGGATAGCAACAACAATGGGTATAACAGTTTCCCACATACAGTGCCCAACATGATGTCATATATGCACAGTCAGTTCAGCTAAACAATTACAGAGAATAAACCTATTGCTGAAAAGAAGTATATGTAATAACTATCTCATTGATGATTATAATGAACGACAAACATACAATATACCTCCAACTATCAAAGATATTTCATAGAATGTATTAATCATTGCCAGCCAAAGATTTTATATGGTCAATGGGAACTGCTCTTGCTCCTAGCAATAAGGTTCCAAAGAAACAAGACCTTAAAGGAGAGAAAAGGAATTTATACTAAATATACCATTGTTCAGATAATACATAAAACAGGAGTAGTAAATTCTTTAAATTTAACCGCATTTTCAACAAAAAGAAAAAATATTAGGCTGGCATTGGTTCAGTTCAACAAATACCCTACAAATTTTCAAATGCCTCATAGCGAAATATAATGTGAATTAATTTATTTATGAAAGGTATGCAGCGATGATTCAAATACAACGACAAGATTAGAAAATTACTGACTAAGTAGCAAGCAACAGTGGTGCGTTTGGAGTTGGAGTTAAAGTTGGAGTCTAAGAACATGCAAAGTGGTGATTTATTAGGCGATACTAGTTTGATGGATTCTGAATAAGGGGACAGGGACACAACGAAATTTGGGTCATAATGGAATTTATGGAGCGACAATGCATGCAGCAACGGATAAATGGAATTTGGGGATTAGGCTTAGAGGCATATTGAAGTAAAGTATCTAATGGAGGGAAATGAATAGCACACAGGTAATTGTCTATAGCGTGTTTTAGCGAAAATACTTGATATTATTTAAGCTTTAAAACATGAAATAATAGCATATTGTAGTAAAATGCCGACAGTAAAGGCTGTTAAAAGGCATATTTCTTGTAGTGCATTTTTCCTACTCATCTTTTAAATATCTTGTTCAAAATGCAATAACTTTGAAACCATTTTAAAAGGGAAATGAAATATTTATCTTTCAAAATCAAACGGAGGCTTAGTGACCACAAAGATGCTTTTAATTTGATTTTACTTGTCCAGTTTAACATGGCATCACATAATAACAAGTATATAAGCTTAAGTAAATGTCCAAGTTAATTGTAATAGCAGAATGGTGTTTTATTCTACTAATAGATGCCATTAGCTTTCCTGATCATATGGGGTTACTTAAGGATAAGCGACACAGAAATTCCTTGATTTTAAAAAAATTCGAAAAGAAAACAGTTTAAAACAGTACTTTATACTTAAAACTCGAAGCGATTTTAAAATAAATTAAAACCCTTGCAAATAAGAATCAAATCCTTGTTAAATAGTAATAAACTCTAATAAAAAGTAATTAAACCATATTAAAATATAATTAACTTTAATCAATGATTAATTAAATAAAACCCCCTTTTAAAATAATAAGTAATTAATAATTATCTTAAATAAATAATTAAATGATAATTAATTAATCCTTAATTAATATTTAAATAATAACTAACTTTTATTAAGTGACAAATCATGGTTAACACAATTGATTAACATTCAAGTTTAAAAATCATTATTAACAAATGATTAAGTACTAATTACCTTGGTTAATTAATTAATTAATCATTAAAAAAATAATTAAAAAATAATTTTTCTCTAATTACTAAATTAAAGTTAGAAAACATTTTCTAAAAGGATTTTAAGTTAAAAAATAGTTTAGCTTAGAAAAATACTTAGATTTTCTGAATTGCGCATATAGCGACTATCACTATACGACCCAAATTTCAAAACTTTATTTTCAAACTTTAAAACCTATAACAAAGTTAGAAAACACCTTTCAAAAAGTTTCTAGGTGGAAACAAGTTTCGGATTTGGAAATAGTTTGGTTTTCGCGAATTGCGCGTATATCGACTATCGCTATACGATCCGTAATTTCAAAACTTGATTTTTTTCCTTTTTCTAACTACCAAAACTTATCTTTTAATTCTTATCACTTTTGAAATGTAAAATATACTTTTGAAAATAAATCAAAGATTAAAACTTTGTAAAATTCAACTTATAAAACCATTTTCAAAATATTTGGCAAACGATTCCAAATGCTCGCCTTTAGTTAGCAAGGTACTAACTTTTCATGTTATAAACAACCCAAATGCCATCACAAATTACGCTACCACATCACATATACATGTTTATGATACACATAAAACAATATCCAACTTGCAATCAAATATGATTAATCAACTTTCATAATTAACCATATTCCGACTACTAAGCACATTCACATACAACCAAATCACATCATTTCCAAGTATAAACAAACCAAACTTCAATGTTACAGAATCAGACATCAATTTTACCAATAAATCTACACATTTATAAAGTAAATAAATTTGATTTTAAAAGTGCTAACTTTACTTACCGTATTTATCTAAATCAAACTAAACTTCCACCGAACTTGGCTACAACACTAGCAAACCAGCTTAGCTCCTAGATATACCTAGTATGGGCTTATAGGGTGCAACATGGCTGGACCAAGAGGAAAACTGAGCCCAGCCTGGATTAGTAAGGCTTGGCCATGCATGGGTTTGGTGGATGTGGGCTTGTTTTTAGTAGAGAAGAGTATATGAGTGAATGTAGTGAGTTTAGAAGTGAAGAATGGCTTTTTTTAGAACTCTTAACATGGAATTAGTAGCCATGGAAATTATGAAGACATGGAGAGGATGGAGATGAATGTGGAATGCAGATGTAAAGTAAGAGAATGAATATGTATGGTGGTACATATAGGCAAGGAGAAGAGGTAAATAACTAATTATTTTTGTATTAAATAATGTAAACATGTCATGTAACACCATACGTCTCCACCATCCCCTCTCTACACGTCCTCCCTCCTCTCCATATCTTCACGTACTAGCCTAGGTGATTTAGGCGATGTTAGGCACTAATTTAGGTTATTATATATATATGCATAATTAGTCATATCATGAATGTATATGTATATATTATTAAGTATTCATGTATATGCATGTATAGTATTTTTAAATTTGATCAAACCCTAGTATAGAAGTGTGTGCATGTTTAGAACAAATGTGCACTATGTTTTTCGACAACTTTTCGGTGCCGAAAGGTTGAAAATTCGAAAAAAAAATTCCGGTCATATTTTCTATTTTAATTTGAAATATCTATATTGGAAAAAAATTGAAAACTATTTTATTATAATTATTAAATAATTAAAATAGGTTTATTTGCTAATAAAAATCCATTTATTGATTATATAAAATATATCTAAATAGCCTATTTCAAAGTGGCAAAATCCTGGGTTGTTACAAATCTATTTTATTAACATTTGTTATTATTTAAAAGAGTTATATTTTAATTATAAAACCTATTATTCGAATATTTAAAATTTATTAAATAATCGCAAATCAGGGCAGTAAAATTTTAGGTCGTTACAGTATAACCCTAGACAATGCTTGAGATGATCATTCTCTCAGTGGCTCTCTCGAAAATGTACAAGCCAGACCCCTCCAAGCTTACCAAGTATCTAAGTATTTCACATCTCTGTGTGCATACAACTAAATCCAATCCAAAGTAGATGTGAGGGTACCCTAATGGGAGCAACCCTATATAGCTTGACGTCCACTCGCTTTTTTGTTTTAGTCATTTTCGACAAAAGATATCAACACTCAAATAAGCAATAAATCATCTTAGATTGACGAATCTCAAAGAAGAAAGCGGAATCGATAGTCGATAAATTAACTATTGGGGAATAATCAAATTGACTGTATGGAAATTAAATCTCACACCCTACCACTAATTGTCGATTTCAAACTTATGCTATCCCTTGATCAAAAATGAAGCCGGGCATGTAAAGGAAGTGTTACCTCCAAGGCTTACCTTGACGATATTTTTAACCTTCGAGATAGAGACAATCTTTCATACCTCGACGTTTAGTGTTAGGAATACGACTGAATCTTTCCATAAGCGATATAGTTTATGGAAATTTAATTTATTATCTTTTCCATGATCGAATCAAACTTGTAAACTTTTAAAAACCAAATCTGTGCTGGGATTTCATATAACAAATATTAACTTTAAACAACATTATTATAAAAATAATTGACTTTAAACATCATTAATTACTTCAAACATCTTTATTTAAAATAATTAATTAAGTTTAAACTCGATTAATCATTCCAAGCATATTATTTAAAATGATTAACTATCTTTAATCATCATTATTCAAATGATTATTTAATTTTAAAACATCATCATTAAAATGGCTAATTAACCTTAAACATCATTACTAAAAATGATTAATAATCATTTAAACATCATTATTAAAATGATTAATTTACCTTAAACATCATTTTTGAAAATGATTAATTAATCTACAAAACATCATTATTAATATGATTAATTGACTTTAAACATTATTATCAAAATGATTAACTAATTTTAATCATCATTATTAAAATGATTAATTAACCTTAAACATCATTACTGAAATGGTTAATTAATTTTAAACATCATTATGAAAATGATTAACCAATTTTTTTGTTTTTCTAAAAGCGCAAGCATGAGTTCAATAAAAAGATTTTCAAAAAAGATGATATTTTCAAAGTGTCGACATAGCGATAGTCGCTATACGGACACTTCCATAAAATATTTTATATGTTATATATTCATCAAACATCTCACAACATAAGCATACACACACACACACACACACACACACACACATACCCCCAAATGCAAATAACATTTAAAAGGCAAGTTATAGTTTGCCAGTTTATAACTTATACACTTCGAGGTGTGTTGTAGCGACCTATTCGCTAAGAACACTTCGACTTCATTTCAAGTCCCCAGAAAACATCCCCATCCGATTTTACGCGGGAACCAAACCGAACAATATTATTCGAAACTTAAAACGTAAAAAATCAACTAATTAATATTAGTATCATAAATGATAAAGTTTAAATCATTGGATTTGAAGGTGAGTTTTACTCACGGAAACAAACACGAATTTCAACCAAACATGCAAGTGACACACGGACGGAGCTTCCTTCTCTAACAACTCGCTTTCAAGACCAAAAAGAGGTCAATAGGGTTTGCCCAATGGGATGTGGTGCTCGACCAAGGGTGAAAATAAGGCCTTGGGTCACGTTTAGGTTGGATAAGTGATAATACAGAAGAGTTATAGTGGTTTACGAGCTAGTTTAGGTGTTTTAATGGAAAAAGAATGAATTTTTTAATCTGAGAAATTTTGGAAAGGCATGGGAAGAAAAAAGAAGAAGCTTGGAAAGGAAAGAGATAAGAAATTGAAAGTGAAAATGAATGAAGTAAGGAAATGCAGCCTTTTTTATAAACATGGAAAAGGCAAAATTATCAAAATGACCTTCACCCAATAGATCAACTACCCTCCATTCAAAGTTTTCCACATCATCACTTCCATCATCCCATTCCACATGCAAGTTAAGATTCCCGTTCCACCATCACTTCTCCTTTTCTATGATTTGATGTCTCCTTAATTTGTACCATTTTCCCTTTTAAATTTCAAAAGAAAAGTCTAAACTTACCCTATTTACTTAATTATATTTTTAAAGAAAATTATATTCAAATTACTTTATTAACAAAAATCATATGTTATTTAACATGTACACTAGTATATACAACATCTTCCAACAACATTTGGTCGATAAAAAGTCGAATGTCTGAAAAACGATTTTCGATCACATTTTCGATTTTTCTCCAAACTACTTATTTTTGTAAATCAAATTTTTAAAAAAATTTATCATCATTAGTTATTATTAAAAAGATATTTATTTGGGTTATCAAATCTATTATTTAAATATTTAAAATTATATTAAATATTCATTTAAAATGATTAAATTACGGGTTGTTACAAGTTTTTCCCACATGGGTTTTCAATTGAAAACATTTCCAAGTCATAATACTTAACATTTAAAATTCTTTAATATGATCGTATTCCCAAAAAAATCATTTCCAATAATAATATAATTCAAGCCAAAATCTCCTTTTACAAAGTACTTCCAAAATCATTTAACTCAAAATTTTCCATTCTAATCAATGTTAAAAAATTGTATCAATCAACTATGCAACCAATTTGTAATGTGTACTCTACAATCAACAAATCATGTTCAAAAAATGAGGGATCACAACCATCTCCAAAGGAAACAATAACATATATTATTAGAAATGTTATTCCAATCACTTAATCCATTTTTAATCAAATTTATCACACACAATCAACAAAGATATGCAATGGAAATAAAGGATAGAACATAGATATGTGAGTTAAGAAGTAACTCACTAAAATGAGGAGTTCGACAATAAATAAATGTGCAGCCACATACTAGTTTTCCCTCACTACTCCAGCCTCTACTAACATCAAAAACTGCCAGATATCCTACCCTAAATGCACGAGTAGACACTTTACCACACACAACCACCATTATCGGCACCTTCAGCCCTACATGCATCACCCAAGCCTTCGCCTACATCACGAGCTAGCTCCACCTTTATTAGATTGTGCTAGCACTATGTCGTCGCCATAACTCCAATTTTCTACACCCGTAGCCCCTGACATCGTCGCAATGCCTTGCATCAAGTGCACAAGCTTGGTCATACACCACCTTCACCTCTACATGTTCTCTCTCTCTCTCTTTTTTCTTTTTCTGATTCTGCTCATATATTTTTCCTTTTCCTCACATTTTGATTTAGGGAATTTAGGAGATAAAGAGGACTAGGTATTTTGTGAGGGAACAAAAATAAATGGACTTGAGCTGGTTTGGTAGAAAGGAAGGAAAAGAAGTGGAATGGTTTGTAAACTAATAAGGGAGTTGATGCAAAAAATGGATCAACACCCAAAAACGATTAAAAGCACCGAATCTAATAATGTATATGTAAAAGCAGTATAAAAGACACAATTTTTATAGTGGTTCAGAAAATACGCCGGCCTACGTCCACTTTAATCTTTATTATTGATTGTTTTTTCTCTAGATTATAACGAATTCAATCAGATCGGGCAACAATCTAGTGGACTTCAGATTTAAGAGTGTTTCGAGTATTTGGAGAGAGGAAGATAGAAAAGAAAGCAAAGTGTGAAAGGTGCAAAACGAGGAAGAAGCCCCCTCCAAGTTGTAGGTAGCTTGCTTTTTATTGGGAAATTGCCTAGCAGAACCGGGTGTCCATGAAATATCAAGTCCAAATGTAATTCCAAGTGTTCTGAAGTTTTCTTTAGGGCCCAAACATCAATAAAACCTATAACATCCTCCATTTTGAGGCCTGAAAATAAGCACTACAGATGTTACAGTCATCAACAATATTATTTTCCGATGACAAAATGAGATCGGTTAATTGTATCTTTAACATCAAGAGCACATAAGTATGAAAATTTTAAAACACATTTCATTAATAACTTTCATATTTATTACACCCCAGTAAATAATCCCATCGATTCCATATTCAAAGAAAATTTAATATTACAATTATATTCCAAGAGCGATATATGAAGATGCCTCATGGGTGATCGGAGTCTAACTACTTGGCAGTGATCAATCCTATCATTACATACATTTAAACAAAATATAAGCTTCAAACAACACAACGGAAATAAACTCCTAACATTAGCTAGCTTGCCTCTTACACATCTCTGGAAGCTTATTCGTCTAACCTGAAAATCACTACCCCTACTTACTCAAACAAGTGCTCGAGAGTCTAAGGGGAAAAACAAAAACTTCAGATCAAACAAAAATCTGATTTTAATAAAAATATACCATCTTGAAACAAAATAGATAACTAGTGAGACCACACCGTTGAGAAAAGCGGGCTTTCCGCTTACTAGTACCTTATCCAAATATTTCAATCATAATCATACATCTGCAACCACAATGGTTAGAATAAACAAAACATGATTATATGCATGCATGCAGCATGGGTAAGTTTGACTAGTCTATCATTCTAGGGTTATGCACACCTGGGCTTTACCCTTCCCAAAAATACACTGTCTGTCTTAAATCATAGTTTTCCTAAGGTCACTATATATCTAATGATTTTGCAGGCAAACCAATAAACTAGTGGGCTGACTTGGGCCAAATTTTTTGACCAGATATTCCAAAATCTCCAAATATGGTTAGAGTAAAACTGGGATGTATTTTCTAAATAGAGGACTATCTGCCCCTATATCATATTTTTCCTAGGGTTACTATGAAACTACTAGCATTCGCAGCTAAGTGATCAACCTTATGCGGAATAGTAGTTTTCCTAGGGTCACTATAAACCTCCTAGTTTTCACAGGTAACTAATCAACATATCCAGAATCGTATAGACTATCTATCTCATATGTCATAGTTTTCCTAGGGTTACTATGAACCTACTAATTTTCATAGGTAAGCAACAAACCAATCTGATTTTAAATCCATGAGTCATATATCTTTTGATCTGCACAAGACATTCCAACACAATTGATCTATTTGATCTCCTGATGCAAGTCTACTCACTCAGAAGTTTAGTCTGACCATACTCATTATTGGGACAACCTAACTGGTAATTCTACCTCCAAATATAAAGATATAATGTAAAGTCATAATGATGTGAGTACGACAAAGATAAGTATTCAAATTTAACCAATTAAATAATAACAAGAACAGATAACATCATTCATCAACTTATGTCCAACCAATAGTCATTGACATCACAAAATTACTTAATCCTAAGTAATAATTTCCTTTGGAAAATTCATATAAAACTTGGGCAAAAACGTCATTTTATTACCTTGAAACATTTAATTTTATAAATGATTAACCACTTAATAAATCATTCTTTAAACAAGGAAAACATAGCCCAATACCTGGCCAACATCCTATACCAAAATACAACCGTCTTTAATTAGCTTCTTTTAATCATTCAGTGTCAAAATAAGGTTGTCGAGTCTCTAAAACATAAGACCCATTAAGCCACTAAATAAAGCTATTCAATTTATAAACATGTGGCGTCAATGCCACTAAAATAGGGCATCAAGCCTCTATATCGAGTCTCTAAAACATATGGCTATGGTGCCGAAGATATATGGTTATCAAGTTTCTATAATACATATGCGATCTGTTAGCACCAGAATTGGTCACTAACACCCTTGAGTAGAGTTATGTAGAGAGATTAACGAAGAGAGTAAATTAGAATAGAAGAATAGTGTAACTCAATTCAAAAAGAACAACAAAAACAAGAACACCGGAATTATAGTGGTTCGGCGTAATTGCATACATCCACTTTGAGTTTAATCTTTATTGCTTTCTCAATCACTTGAATACAGATACAATCTGTTATCCCGCTTTTTGGTAAAGCCGTGATACCAAAAGATCGATCAAAAACAAAAGACAGTTCGTCTCAAAGATTGGTTGCACATTGCTTCGCTATGGATATCGATGAATTTTGTCCGAGCCTGGATCAGGCTACAATTGATAGGACACGGCAAGCAAAGTCATGGGAGCCAACGTTTCAAATTTCAGGTTAATCGGGGTTCGTATGAACGAGATATGATCGATGCAAGTTAGCTAAGATACGTTGTTCGTATCCATCAGATTATTAAGGAGATGTCCATTTCGAATCCATCAGATTCGTATCCATCAATGTTTGCTTTGTTCGAATCCATCAGGTTCTACATACTTCAAATCGATCGAGTTCGAATCGACCAGTAACATGATATCGGTCTGTTCGAATCGATCGGTTTCGAATCGATCAAATGGGCATCGCCTCAGCATGTTCGTATCCATCCTAGAGCACTATTTCGTATCCATCAGTAGGCCGCGCGTCGTAACGATACCCATATCCATTACCATACCTCGGTTCGTATCCATCGGCTTGGTATCGACCGCAATGGCCAGGTCTTCGCATCGATGGACTTCGTATCGATCAAGCTTCGGCTAGAGTGTCTTATTCGAATCCATCAGTATGTAGTCTACTTCGTAACGATCACCTAACGTCTACTTCGCATCCATTAGAGATTTGCTGCTTCGTCTCCATCCCAAGACCATGTTCGAATCCATGAGCAGAGGCTTGTTCGTATCCATCAGGTCAACGAACCTCGGGTGACGTGTCATCCCTCGATACGAACAAGGTGAAATTTATGGAGTCGATACGCTCAACTCGGAGTAAAAACCGGATCGAGGCGAAGCATGTGTGCCACATCTTCATGAGACCACGTGAGGTGATCAAGTCGAAGAGATCGTTTCGAATTGATGGATTCGAAATAAACAGCCAACCGAAACATACCAACTCGTATCGATCATATCTCCCAAACCGCTGATCCAAATGCAACGAAATTTTCACAGAAGCTTCCATACAAGGTCAAAATTGTTCCTGCCAAGTTTCAGCTCGATTGGATCATTTTTTGATGGATATGAAATCACTTCATATCGATCTCACATCGAATCGAAACTTGGTGGGGTCGGTCGCGTGGGCCCACTCACGTGCCAGAAAAAGTGTCCTGAAGTTTGAGCGAGATCTGAGCCTCCTATGCCTATAAATAGCACCCTGAAGCCTACAGAAGGGGATTTTCGGCCATTCAACATCCAGACTCTGCCGGATTCAATTCTACTCTTCATTACCGCTGTTCTAATCAGATTTTAGAGCTATCATCAACTGTAATCCACTGTAATTGATTGAAATCATCAAGTGAATCAATGAAGACATAAACTTCAGAGTGGACGTAGGCAAGATCGCTGAACCACTATAAATCCTGTGTCATTTACTGCATTACTGTGAATTTTCTGAGTGATTTTAATACTTATTATTCATCTAAGATCTGTGATTGTGAATAATTGACTATCGGCTGTTTGTGACCAATTTTGGCGCAAACATTTTGGTGCTTTCACTGAGAAGCTGGTTCAGGAGAAGTTGAATTTAAAGACTTAAGAGTTCAGATCTGAAGAATTATGTCAAGGCAAACAAGTAGAAGACAGAGAGCAGAGAGAAGTCAGCATGAAGGAAGTCAAGAGGCTTCCTTAGGAGCGAACCAAGCCCCGATCTTCATCACCAGGGATGAGATGGAGGCAATGATGAGAAGGCAGGAGGAAATGATCCAGAATTTACTTCAACAGATTAGGCAACTTGGAGCATAGAATCGAGCAGCAGATAGAGTTCAGAATGGAGCAAGACCAGCCGGCGTAGCACCAGGACTTGAAGGCACATACTTAGAGCATGTAGATCCAATCCCGGGGAGAGAGAGAGGGATCCGAGCAACCTGGTGGCGATAGAGGGATTAACGCTCAGCAAGGGGGCAGACTCCCGAAAGCTCACACGAACTCGGTGGGCAGGTCGAAGGCAGTGAACGAGGACTGCAGCTTAGAGACAATGATAGATTGGCGGAGATGGTCAGACGAGCCATGAGAGGCGGGTTAGTAAACAGAGATCTAGAAGACGTGAACATGAGTCCTTTTTGTCTCCTGTTATTAGAATGTCTAGGAACCCTCCAGAATTCAAGTTACCGTCACTAGAGATGTATGATGGGAGAACGGACCCTGCGGTCCACCTAACAAAGTATATGAGGCACATGGAAGTGCTGGGGGCATCATAAGAAGTCATGGCATGGTGCTTTCCATTTTATCTGATAGATATCGCAGCATTATGGTTTAGGCAACTGGAGAGTGGCTCCATAGGAATATGGGAAGATTTAACTGAGAGATTCATGAGGCAATTCAGGGTTCACATCGCAAGACCCAAGAATGTGATGAGTTTGGCAACTTTGAAGCAGAAAGCTGGAGGGTCTTTGAGGATTTTTCTGACGCGGTTCAATGCGGCAGCAGCATCGGTGGATCGGCCAGATCCATCCATGGTTATGATGGCAGCTGTGTCCGGAATAGCTGATGGCACAGAATTCAAAAATTCATTAACTAAAGATCCGCCTATGGATCTAGGAGAATTCTATCACGAGGCAGAAAAGTTTTTGCGACTGGAAGATGCTAGTGCAGAAAGAGAGAAAGGGATTGATGTTTTCGCAATCAAAGGCGGAAATCCACCTGGAAAGGGTGCATATACTAGTAAAGGGAAAAGAAAGGCTGAGAATAACCGTGACAGGTCAAAGCTGCCACGGAGGGAGCCGCGATTCACCACTTACTCTGAGCTGAATGAGAGTTTGGAGCGAATCTATCAGGATACAAGAGAGCAAGTTCCCTATCGTAGACCAATGCGAAGGGATCCAACTGTTGACGAGAGGAAATCTGACAAATATTGCTTGTTCTACGGACTGAACGGTCACAGCACAAACGACTGTAGACATCTGAAGGATGAGGTGGAAGGGCATATCAGGAACGGTATGCTACTTCAGTATGTGAGGAGGCGAACTCCAACGGTGGTGCCAGAGCGACCACCGTCTACATCAGCTAGAGGTGACCCTAAATCGGGGCAACGTTTGATTATCAATTGATTGCTTGATTGAAATAATGATGAACAAGTCATAAACCTCTCACTAACATGGTTAAATCATTTACACATGTAAGCGATCGCGTATGATCCATAGGCATGATCTGAATGATTGCTGACCGCACCATAGTGAGAGTTTGCACTTTGACATCCTTGCTTTGCTTTTGTTTCATTTTGATTTGGACATTTAGACTTTGCTTGTTTGGACATTTCTGTTGTGAGATTCGCATGATCATTGCTTTAATATTTGCAATTCTGTGAAAGAATTTACTTGTATGCCCGTTGGATCGCGAACGGTCCACGAGCATCTCTTGTATGGTGATACCGCCAAAGTCTTTGATTCAGAAACTCCCCCGAACATGAACTCCGACATCGATAATACTAAGCCCCCCCGGGCACACGATCGCGAACGATCGCAATTCACCTTGAATGGCACACGATCGCGAATGATCACAATTTGCCTCGAACGGTACCCGACCACAAACGGTCACAACTCACCTTACATGACATTCGAACGCGAACGATCACACCCGACCTCGAACGGTCACGATTTGCCTTGAACGCCATCCGACCTCGAACGGTCGCAATTCGCCTTGAACGACACCTGATCGTGAACGATCACCGTTTGCCGCGAATGTCATCCAACCACGAACGATCCCATTGCATCATCTGCCACGAACGGCATCCGACCGCGAACGGTCCCATATCACCATTTGTCGCGAACGACATCGACCGCGAACGGTCCCATTCCATCCTTCACCGCGAACGGCATCGACCGCGAACGGTCCCGATTTACCTCAAATGGCATACGATCTCGAACGATCGTCATTCGAGGTCATATGGAACTATCGAGTTTTTTACAGGTTGTTGATAGGATATGAACATCCAGCTTGTGGCATTACAAAACACACCTTCCTACCGCAAGGCATGTTTTGGGAGGGAAATGTAATCCCGCTT
Organism: Allium cepa; assembly: GCA_030765085.1. Taxonomy (NCBI): domain Eukaryota; kingdom Viridiplantae; phylum Streptophyta; class Magnoliopsida; order Asparagales; family Amaryllidaceae; genus Allium; species Allium cepa. Next base: position 270,594,968 of record CM060928.1, read on the forward strand.
TTTGGCAAGGCCGTGATACCAAAAGATCGATCGAAAACAAAAGACAGTTCGTCTCAAAGATTGGTTGGACATTGCTTCGCTATGGATATCGATGAATTTTGTCCGAGCCTGGATCAGGCTACAATTGATAGGACACGGCAAGCAAAGTCATGGAAGCCAACGTTTCAAATTTCAGGTTAATCGGGGTTCGTATGAACGAGATATGATCGATGCAAGTTAGCTAAGATACGCTGTTCGTATCCATCAGATTGTTGAGGAGATGTCCATTTCGAATCCATCGAATTCGTATCCATCAATGTCTGCTTTGTTCGAATCCATCAGGTTCTACATACTTCGAATCGATCGAGTTCGAATCGACCAGTAACATGATATCGGTCTGTTCGAATCGATCGGTTTCAAATCGATTAAATGGGCATCGCCTCAGCATGTTCGTATCCATCCTAGAGCACTGTTTCATATCCATCAGTAGGTCGTGCTTCGTATCGATGCCCATATCCATCACCACACCTCGGTTCGTATCCATCGGCTTCTTATCGATCGGAATGGCCAGGTCTTCGCATCGATGGACTTCGTATCGATCAAGCTTCGGCTAGAGTGTCTTATTTGAATCCATTAGTATGTAGTCTACTTTGTAACGATCACCTAACGTCAACTTCGCATCCATCATAGATTCGCTGCTTCGTCTCCATCCCAAGACCATGTTCGAATCCGTGAGCAGAGGCTTGTTCGTATCCATCAGGTCAACGAACCCTGGGTGACATGTCATCCCTCGATACGAACAAGGCAAAATTTATGGAGTCGATACAGTCAACTCGGAGTAAAAACCGGATCGAGGCGAAGCATGCATGCCACATCATCATGAGACCATGTGAGGTGATCGAGTTGAAGAGATCGTTTCGAATTGATGGATTCGAAATAAACAGCCAACCGAAACATACTAACTCGTATCGATCATATCTCCCAAACCGCTGATCCAAATGCAACGAAATTTTCATAGAAGCTTCCATACAAGGTAAAGATTGTTCCTGCCAAGTTTTAGCTCGATTGGATCATTTTTTGATGGATACGAAATCACTTCGCATCGATCTCAGATCGAATCAAAACTTGGTGGGGTCGGTCGCGTAGGCCCACTCATGTGCCAGAAAAAGTATCCCAAAGTTTGAGTAAGATCTGAGTCTCCTACGCCTATAAATAACACACTGAAGCCTACAGAAAGGGGAACTTTTGGCCATTCAACGTCTAGACTCTGCCGGATCCAATTCTACTCTTCATTACCGCTGTTGTAATCAGATTTCAGAGCTATCATCAACTGTAATCTGCTGTAATTGATTGAAATCATCAAGTGAATCAATAAAGACATAAACTTCAGAGTGGACGTAGGCAAGATCGCCGAACCACTATAAATCCTGTGTCATTTACTGCATTACCGTGAATTTTCTAAGTGATTTTAATACTTATTGTTCATCTGAGATCTGTGATTGTGAATAATTGACTATCGGGTGTTTGTGACCAATTTTGGCGCAAACACAATCCGTAAACCAATCACTTGCATACAAGTTTCAATTAACAAGAGGAGAGTAACAAAAATGGCAAGGTCTACTCATTGTTCTCGAAAAAAACGTCACTTTCACTGTGCACCTGCCCTTCTATTTATAAACGAAGATGAGTTGGACTTCCCTCATAGGCTTAGGAACAAGGTATCTCGGCCCAGAGTAGGCGACTTCTACGCACTGCGCTAGGCATGCCGAAACATGTCGATTGCATCAAACCCTTATACCTTCCAGCTCTTCTTGGTAAGAATCTTGTCTAGTGCTAATAATAATATCTTCAACTGTCGTTTTGCAGCCGGCCCAAGGTGCCTGGTAACATGATCCTACCTTTAAAACATAGCTTTATGGGTTGCGTATCATAAGGCTTTTGAGCTTATAAAACAAAGATATTAGGTCTATAAACATACGGCCACAATGCCGCAAACATAGGTGTCGAAAATATCGGAGACAAGAGACTTCAAGTTTTAAAACATTTAGGGTTGTCAAACTCTTAAAAACTTAGGGGAGTCGAGCCCCTAAAAGTTATTGGAGGTAAAAACCTGAAAGCTTGAGGCTATCGAACTCATAAAACAAAGAAGATGTCGAACCTTTAAAAAGAATAGTATCGAGTCTTGAAACCATAGGTTGCCGAGTCTCTACAACATTGAGATACCGAACCCTTACGATACTTAGTGCCGTGATTCTATACAAGTGGGTACAACACATATTTACTATGTAAATATCGCATGCATGAACCCATATAGATGCCGATCCTGTAAATTCGATACCTCATATAACTATCAAGTAGTTATTCCAGGTATCAACTCTTATGGATATCAAGGAGGAGCAGGGATATCGAACTTTTAGGTTTAGCGTTATGGTATTTCTTTATATATATATAAGATTGGTTTATTTCTTTTTAAAGACAAATCTTTTCACCTACTATTGCCTCTTGTCAAAATATAACTAGTTAACAAATCACTATTTATATTCTTTTTAGAAATTTACTAGAAGATTTAGTTTTACCTTTCCAAAAAATTAGCAAACCCTATTAATTAACACCATTAATTAATAGCCTTTCTATCATGAATAATTCATAGAAAATCATACTCGCCTGGGAAAACTCCCCTAAAATCACCAAAAATCTAAATTTCCATCTTCTTCCTTATTTAAAAGTTTTAGGACAAATTAATAATTTTATTTAATAACCAAAACTCGAAATAAGTACATTTTCCTCTTAGGAAATTCATAAAATATTCATACGAATTTGGAAAATTATGAAATTGAAACCCATATCCGAAATAATGTTTTGCACAACTTAAAATTTAAAATCAGTAGAAGATTAAAAACTTAGGTTTTTCCTTTAAAACCTATTAAAACAATTCCATAAAAATTCTAATAAATCATCATTCAATCCAATAATAATCTTAACAATCCAAACATGACATAATATCACAATTAAGTTGGAAATAAAGCATAAATTCGAGAATAAAATTTAAACATTGAGATGGATACTGTTATTCACCTTAGATTGGATAAGAGAGATTAAGATTTGATGTTGATTAATCCCTTTAAGATTTTTCTTTGATTCTCTTTAGATTTCCCCTTCTTTTCTTCCTAGGTAATGGTCAGCCTTCTCATATGTTTTGTTTTTGATTTGTAAAATGAAATGAGAATGAATGAGAGAGGGACTAGGGAAATTAATAAAGGAGATATTTCCCATTATGCACCTCTTATTACTTTCTTTATATTTTATATTCAATCTTATTAATTGACTACTTAAGGAATGACCTATATTAGTTCACAAATCTCATTCCCCTTATCACACCCTACGTTATGCTATTTAATTTATCTAATTAAATATCTTGAATAATGATAATAAACAATTAATGGAGTTATAGGCTCCCCCCTTAAAGAACTTCATTCTCGAAATTATGATAAGGAAATAATAAGCACATCAATCATGCAAACATGTGTGACAACACATAACAAAAATACTAGCCTACCTGATTAACAAAAAGTCTATATGATAAATATAAAACATACCATCAAAACAACTTGGGTCCAAGTACAGTCTTTCTTGTTGTCACTCCACTGGACTTTCACTAATTTGACTATCTTATTTCTTATATTCTTCTCATCTTTTTCCATGACTCGAACAGTTTTCTAATAGAAGTATTATTCGGTTTCACAACTAAATCTTCTAATACAGTCAGTGTAATAGTTGTCTCTGGATCATGCACACACTTCTTAAGATAAGAAACATGAAAAACATCATCGACTCGTACCATATTATTTAATAACTCTATTTGATAAGCGAGTTTCCTAGTCCTTTCTATGAAAGGAAAATGACTAACATATCGGTGTTAAATTTTCTAACTTCCCAAACTGTACCACACCCTTACTCGGTGATACATTAACAAAATCATGGTCTCCAACCGAGTACTAAATCCTTACACCTCTTGGCTGCATAACTTTTCTGTCTAGACTGAGCTTTCTTCATCTTTGCTTAGATTAACTCAATATTTTCTATAAGCTTTTCTCACAATATTTGGACCAAGAACGAACCTATCTCCGGTCTCTAGTCAATATGCCAGTGATTTTCATTTCCTTCCGTACGGTGCTTCAAAAGGCGTCATTCCTATACTAGTATAATAAGTATTATTATAGGAAAAATTTGACTAAGTGCAAATGGTCCTCCCATGACTCTCTAAAGTCTAGTACACAAGCCCTTAACAAATCTTCAAGAACTTTATTAACTCTTTCCATTTGCCCATCCGTTTGTGGATGGTAATTCAAGAACTTTATTAACTCTTTCCATTTGCCCATCCGTTTGTGGATGGTAAGTGGTACTCATCTTCAGCTTGGTACCTAGCTCTTCTTGCGGGATCCTCCAGAATTCACTAATGAACAAAGTATCTCTTTCACTGATTAAGAAATCTCATGCAGTCTTACGATATTCTTCATAAACAATTTTGCCAAAGTATGTGCCATCCTTGTCGACTTAATGTGAATAAAGTATGCATTCTTGGTCAGTCTATCTACCACTATCCAAATACTTTCATTTCCCCTATTCAACCTTAGCAACCCATCGATAAAATCCATGGATATAGAATCTTATATCTAATGTGGCACCTCTGAAGGTTGAAGTAGTCCACTTGGTTTTTGATGCTTGGCTCTTAGCTGCTAATTATGCAAATATTGTCTCACCCATAGGCCTACATCCCTCTTCATCCTTTCCCAGAAGAAACTTCTCTTCATATCCCAATACATCTTAGTTCCTCCAGGATGAATAGTAAACGATCGATGACACTCTCTAAGAATTTCCTTCCATAGATCATAGACATCTGGAACACACAACAATCCATTCTTCCTCAACCATCCGTTCTGGTCAAGATTAAGATATTTTAAATCATTAATCTCAGTTCCCTCTTCAAGTCTTATAATCCGTTCAGCTAGTAATGGATCATCTCTCTGGTCAGAAGTAATTCTTTCGATTATTATTGGTCGAACTTCCAAATAGGGTAATATTGGTTGAAGTATTCCGACCTGAAATAGCCGTCAATCTTAACTACACACCATAAGTGGTCAATGCCTCTAAATATTTCCATTCTGCTAATATAGCTAACCCCACACTCTGATGTTTTCTACGAAGCTCATTTGCAAGTTTATTTCCTTTCCTTAGCATGTATTCAATATCAAAATCATAAGTCATTCCAATTACTTTTGCTGTGTCATATTCAACTCCTTCTGAGAGATAAATACTTCAAAAACTTATGATCAGTAAATAACTCGAATCGTTCTTCCAAAAGATAGCGTCTCCATACGATCAAAGCAAAGATCACCGCTGTCAACTCTAATTGAGTCGGATACCTAACTTAATGTACTTGAAGCTATCGAGAAGTGAAGGAAATCACTTTATCCTTTTACATTAACACAGCTCCCAACCCTATCCCGCATGCATTAGTATACACCATTAAATCTTGATTCCCATATGGAAAAACTAACATGGGCATATGGTTCAATAGATGTTTTAGCTATAAGAATTGTTCTTCACATTTAGCGGTCCAAACAAAATTTATGTCCTTCTTCGTTAGTTTAGTCATAGGTGCCGCTGTACGAGAGAAATCTTTGATGAATCTTCGATAGTAGCCTGCAAACTCTAGAAAACTTTGTATCTCGGTCATAGTCTCAGTTCTTTTCGAACTATTAACAACTTCAATGTTAGCTGGATCAATGGACAACCCATTTTATGAAACCACATAACCAAGAAACTTGATTTTTTCATCCAAAAATGACATTTCGAAAACTTTACTTTTAGTCGATCATGCCTCAACATTTCTAGCACTATTCTACGATGGATCTCATGATCTCATTCATTCTTTAAATGTATCAAAATGATTTCTATAAACACTAACATAAATTTATCCAAATGCTTTTGGAAGATCTGGTTAATCAAATCCACAAAGTAAGTAGGCGCATTGAGAGTCCAATGGGTATGATTAGCAATTCATATGAATCATATCTTATTTGAAAACACCATTAATGGAATACCGTCTTCTACCACTCTCAATTGATGGAACCTTGATGCTAAATCCAATTGGGAAAATACCTTAGCTCCACTTAACTATTCAAACAAATCATTTATTATCGGCAAAGGATACCGGTTCTTTATCATCTTCTCATTTAACTCATGATAAGTAATACACATCGTTAATGGTCTATCTGGTTTCTTAATAAACATCATTGTCGCTTCCTAAGGTGAACTAGTTGGTCTGATATAATTCTTCCCTTCTAACTCCAGCAATAGCACCTTTAACTCTTTCATCTCGGTAGGTGTCATTATTCTAGGTGATCTACTCACAAGTTCAGCTCCAGGTACAAAATATACTCGAAACTCAATAGCTTGTTTCAGTGGTAATCGTGTAATAGGCTTAAAAACATCCACATACTCCCTTACAATGAATACCCAATTTACCTTGTCTTCCACTTCCATTGCACGCAATAAAGAACATATGTCTAGAAATCGAATTTTCTACTAGTATGTAATTCGATCACGGCTGTTAAGGTGTTTTAATGACATATCCGTATCATGCCAAAATATCCCAACATCATATCTGCTTAACCAATCTATACACAGAATAATCCCATATCCTGCAAAATCAAACACATGTGAACTACAGGTAAATACATGATCTAGCAGCTCAATTTCTAAATGGTCACATCTTATCCCAAGAGTTGCGTATCCTCTATTAGATTCGAAATGAAGTAATAAGGTATGATTGTTCCAGGTTTAACTTATCTACCAAACATTGCGAGATAAAGAATGTGGTGTGCTAGTACAAAATAATACTTTAATAGGTATGCCATGAATCAAAAGCGTACCTCCCATCACAGACTTTCCTTTCTCCTCCATGGCCGATCTAGAAGCAAATGGTTCAAAAGAAAAAACTTTCCCTTTATCAGTATTGGTCGATTTTGGACCTCATTCTTGTAATGCCCATCTAGTTGTAATTATAACACTTTATGGTCTTCTTTCCTGCAGCCTTCTTCCGACCACCGGATCAACACTCATTAACAAAGTGCCCTTTCTTATCACACTTAGAGCAAATGACATCGTCCGTCTCTTTCTTGGCCGCTTCACCCTTTTGAGCTCCCATATTCTTAAATAACTTCCTATTATTGCCTTGAGCTCCTTGACTCTTAGTAAGGTTATCACCACCAAATATCGAGAGCAATTCCTCATTCCTTAACGCCATCTCTACCACTACATCACATGGATCTCTGAGATGCGGCATCATTACCCTAGAATGTTTGGGCATCAACCCATGAATGAACTTGACATTCCTCTTTATCAAGGTATCTATCATAGCATATCTGTATCTGGACAACTCATCAAACTTAGTTGTATATTCCAATATAGACATCTCTCCCTGATCCAACTCAGCAAACTTCCTAAGTTATGCCTTTCATATCCATGTTTAACGACATTCCTTTCATTTCACAGAAAGACGCATCATTATTAAGAAAGAAAGGGATAGAAAAGAGAAAATATAGAGAAGAAAGAACTAAACAACATCAGAATCTCACAGCGGAACGAACAAATTTTATTAATCCCATTGTTTTTACATAGTATCATATACATCAAAGTTGTACAACTTTATATTACAACACATTAGACAGTTATAAAACCTATCTATCATACATTTCACAGATACAATACAGAGATACCAACACAGCGGAAACATAATATATCTACAAACACGGAAGCCTCCTGCTCCACTTCTCTTCCAGAATTCGTCAAAGCTAACCTGAATCCCTTGGCTACTCGTAAAAATTTGAGTACACAAGAGTTTAAGAAAATAAAAAATAAACTCCGGGTCAGGCATGGGTCTGGTGTGAGTAACAGGTTAAAGTTGCTTAACTTTGAAAAACCTTAGGAAACAATAGGGATCTCGTAAGACTTCCTGCACATAAACACGAAAAAGTTTTTACCTTACGATAACCAAAACATTTGATAGGAAATGCAGTGATATTATAATAGTGTCTAGGGTTTTCAAGAAAAATACAAAAATAGCTGGAATGCTTACATCTCACGTTCCAACATAGTTGGGCACAAGCAATATGTACGACACTTATTGGAGATTGGATTCCATATAATGGCAGGGCTACTAGGGTACCGCCTGTCACAGTACGTGGCCTACATCGCCGTACCGAGGATCCACCCTAAATCCCCTGCAACACAAGGTTGGAACCATCCCTTACTGGATAGTCTCGAACAAGACAACCCCACAATTGTTCGCAACCAACTGCCCACACAGCCGAATAAAAAGCGACCTCTAGAGAGGGGAAATCTTGTCCTACTTGAGAGCGACTCACTTAGCCTTGCTACGCCTCCTCTGTTTTAGCCATTCCAGGTTGATGAGGCTTGAGGCTACGATTACCTTATCGGAACACATCATTTAGAATGCTCATCATCCTCCAATGACGATGTTCTGAAAGCATTCAATCCATACAAGTTTGTTCTGTGGTCGAACAAAACCGAAGGCACTATCTTGTTACACTCATTTTGGAATCACCCTCGGAGTTAACGATAATAGCCCTTGCACTCTGAATCTTCAACTCAATCATCACTTGAGATTCACGACCTATCGTTTAATTTGGATCGGTGTAATTTTCGGATATCCAAATTCGGAAATCCAATCCCGGTCTCACCGAAATCCAAACGCCATTTTTTAAGGTCAAGTTGTTTTAAGTTAAAATAATTTAATTCATTATCTATATATACACAGATAGATAATTCACATTATCAGAAATAGATAATTCATATCATGACAATTCAACCAAAGCATCTCATAACACAGATCAGCACATATCACATATCAGATATATCTAACAATTCAAGGCATTCAATATCATTCAGCCATCCATAAGCAAAATTAATCAATCACACTATCACTAATTAATTTAAAATAAATTAAAATAATTATTTTCATCATTATAAATCCTGCTTACTTAACCGTTAATTAATTGCAAACCAATTAATTAATCATCCTTTAATTATCCATCTTAATTAATCATCCTTGATTAATTATTCTTCAATTACATTAAGTAATTAGCCTTTAATTAATTACAAAAATTAATTATCCTTAACCATTTACAGTAATTAAACTTTAATTACTTTCATCAATTAATTAACTATAATTAATTACATTAATCCTTAATTAATTACATTAATTAATTATTCTATAATCACTTATATTGATTAATTATCCTTTAATTAATCAATTCTTAATTTCTTTCATTATTTGCATTAATTAATGATCCACTAAATACCTCTTTAATTAATTATTGTTCAAATTAATCACGTTTAATAATTAATCTTTAATTAATCACATTCATTAATCAACATTGATTAATCATATTTAGTAATTAACTATTCTTAGTTACTTTCATTAATTAATTAACTCTTAAAATTAACTAATTCTTTAATTAATTACACTAAGTAATTAATCCTTAATTACTTCCACTAAGTAATTATCCTTCTTATTAATTACACAAAGTAATTAAACCAAAATTACTTCCATTAATTGTTCTTTAATTAATTACATCCAGTAATTAATCATTAATTAATTACACTTTATTAATTACATTAAGTAATTATACATAACAAATCATCAAGTGATTATCTTAAATTAATTAAATTAGTCAATTAACTTAAATTAATCACATTAATTTATTTAATTACATTGAGTAATTAATTCCTTTAATTTCTTTCATTAAGTAATTATACTTCAATTAACCATTTTTAATTACAAATTAATTAATCCCTAATTACCAAATAATTAATCTCTAATTACTTAATTAATTAAATGCTTAATTGTAACTTAATTAATCTTTAATTACTTGATTAATTAACTTTTAATCATTAATTAATAATCATTACTTATCTAATTAATGATCCTTAATTACAGATTAATTAACCCTAAAATCAATTAACTTATAACCCTTTTTATTAATCCTTAATCTTTAATAAACTAAATTAATTAATTATTCTTTAATTACCTTATTAATTTAATTAATCTCAAATCATTAAATTTTAATTGACTTTAAGATAAAACATTATCTTTAGTAATGACTTAATTATCATTAACATGTGCATTTAAAACATTATACTTTTAAAATTTACTTTCAAATTTCATTTCAAATTTAAGATTTGAAATGATTACAAATTTTGACTTTAACCAAAATCTAAAACAATTTACAAACCTCTTAAACAAATGTTAAAGAAACACTTATCTTATATAAAAGAGATTTATATAGGAAGAGTTTTAAACCAAATTTATTTAAATTAAAAACCTTGTTTTTTTTCTGGAAACCTTTTTTTAAAACTGTTTTAAAATGTGCTTCGGGTTCAACCCGATGGCTACACGAGCATTGACTCGAGAAAATCCATTTCTTTCTTCTTTCAAAAATTTGTTTAAGTTTTAATGTTAAAATTTGAAGCCAATTATACTCTCGAACAACTCGAGACCTCACTCGAGTCACTTACTTACAAACACGAGCCTTCCTTCGAGACGAAACCACAAACCAAAACTTTGACACAAACGCCACGCCGCTCACATGCACCGGCGATCCAGCCTCCTCCGGCCACCCACGACTCCTCTCGTATGTCGACGATCCTACTTATACCAGATTATGACCATCAAAACTTCGATTCTGACTCAAAATCAAAATCGAGCAACTCTACAAAAACTTGGAACAAAACTATAACCTGGAAAAATTCTCGAACTCACTCCTCTGACTATCGGAGCGCCTGAGCCTCCATTCACACCTTTGCCAGCTTCTCCTCTACCATTTTCCAAAATCTGGTGGAACTCGATCCACCAGAGACGACGAGATGACTACTTATTCGACCCTGAACAAAAACTAGGGTTAAAACAAATCCGACCCACCGCCGCCACCTCTGCGATTTATACACCCAGCTGCCATTTTTGCCGAGCTCACCAATTATTCCTCTACCTGCACTGAAGTCTCCGACCTCCTCGAGCATCTTGATCATCAGAAACCACCCGAAACATAAATTCTGATTAAACTCGAACTGCTCGCTCAACCCAAAATTAAAAATTGTGATTTCATTTTAAAAAATCATAATTTTGGTTAAGGATTCATTTTATATGCCTGAATTGATGAACTAAGATGTTGAATTTTTTAACATAACCCAAGCTTGCACCGTTCATTTTTTGGTTTTCCAGTGAGTTTCAAATTTAATTCACTTAAATATATTTTTAAAACTTAATCTATGATTAGACAAACAGATTTTGTTTAAATCTAAGTCCTAACGAAGATCTGATAAAGAGATAATGAATTTTTTTTAAATCTTGAATCTAAGAACAGGAAAGACACAGATACAACAGGCATGCACACATCTCTACATTCATATATACATTGAAAATTCACTTATATATATACACACAAAACATACTTTATTTCAAAAATTAACATGCAACCAGATTTCATATACTTAAGCTTTTAAAAAGGATATTACTCACCAGGCATGTTAAAACAAAGAGCAGTTTTCCTGGAATTTGTTTGTTTTAAATTGAGTTGAAACTAAAATCCTTTGCTTGATAGCTTGTTGTTAGTATTAGAAACCTCTACATTACTGATACTTTGAAACTGAAGTTGTTAAGATGACTAAGACTTTGATTTTTTTCCTTGAGCTTGCTTTGATTAATCTCAGCTTGAAGAAAAGTTACAGGCTTTTGGTTTTCTTGAATTTGAAAATGATTTACAGGCTATTGAATTTGATTAATCTCTGGTTTGAGGAATATTTGATTATCAGATTATTTTGAAATTTTTTACAGGCTTGAGTTTCTTAACTTTTGAACTAAAGAGGATAGAAAAAGAAATGAAGAGAAGAAGCATGTTTTTCTAAAGGCTAAACTGTGATTTATTAAAAATAAAAGAAAAATTAAAATCAAAAGTGACACTTGTTTAAAAATTTACCATTTGTCATTTACTATAGTTTATCATCTAACACTTGTTAAAACCAAGCTTTCATATATTTACCCTTGTTATTAAGTAATTTTTATTTATTTTAAATGTTTAATATAAATATTTTTATACTTAATTTACTAATTAGTAAATACTAATATATATATATATATATATATATATATATCTTTAAAGAAAATGTTATAAAAGATTATATTCAAATAAAATCTTATACATATAATTTTTTAAATCCAAAATATTAAAAAATATCTATCTTTTGAATTTCAAAATTAAATCCAAATTCAAATTCAAATTAAATTTAAAATTCCAATTTAAAGTCAACTTATATATATACATACATATAAAACAGCACATTCAATTTGAAATAACAATTCTATTTTCTTTAAAATCTATTTATATCTATATATTAAAACAACACATTATTACTGTTTGAAAATAACAATTTTGTCATTTAAATAATTTATAAAAGAGATTATCACATTATTTATAAATTACTTATATTACTAAATGTATTAATGTATCATATTAATCAAGCAATATTTAAAAATAAAACAAACCTTTTTGTTAATCTTATTTAAATTTAAACTTAAGCTAAAATATAATTTAAAAAAATAGCATTTACCTTAAGTTTTTTAGAACTATATGGTTATTTATTTAAATAACCTTTGAAAGGTTTTATATTAAATTAAATCATAACTTCCAAATTACCAAAATATATATATTAGAATTTGAAAACATGTTTTTATTTGTTAAATTCAAACTAAAGCTTTTCTATTTACAATATATACAATTATATATATATATATATATTATAAATAGAAAACATTTAATTAGCTTTAAAATATAAAATTCACCGATTAAAAATTTATTTGCTTTTAAAAGAATAAACTTTCCAATTTAAATTAAAATTATAAAAGAAAATTATCAAATCAATTTAATTATTAATACAGATTATAAATTGATATTCCCCAAAATTCCAGGTCATCACATTCCTCTCCCCTTAAAAGAATTTCGTCCCGGAAATTTAAAAGCAAAGATAATTTAATAACCCATCAAAGATTTTAATTTTAAACCACAAGCATATATTACCAACCATATGCTAACAACCATAGCAACCAATTCACTCAATCAAACAAATCTAATGATCCTGACACAAATCAGGATAGACCTTCCTAACATTATCTAGAGTTTCCCAGGTACAAACACTGGGATACCCGCTCTACTGAATCCAAACAATCTATACTACTAGCTCCTACTCATCTCAATCTACAATCTGAACAGGATATCAGACCATTGTCAAGACCTGCTCAACTACCAAATCCTCCTAATCTGCATATTCGAAATCTAGTGATGGATCACACACGTACTCCCTCAGAGATACGTGAAACACATTGAATCCCAGTCTTCCAAACTGGCAATTCAACCCTATAGGCCTAAACACTTATCCTTACAAGAACACATAAAGATCCAATATATCTCTGAGCTAGCTTCTCAGTCTTACCAAATCTTATAGCTCCTTTGATCGGAGAAAACTTATCCAAAATCAAATCTCCGACTTTGAAATCTAAATTCCTCCGTCTCTTATCCACAAAACTCTTATGACGATCCTGAGCTACCTTCATCCTTCCTGATCAGCTCAACCTTCGCTGATGCTTCTTGAAACAAACTGGACCAAAAACAACCCAACAAAATGATTCTTTCCAGATCTACCGAAATCAAGAACACATACTCTACTTCACAATCAGTAGACTTCAAACTTACTCCTCCAACCACCGGAAAAGACAAACAGGTGAAGTTGCCAATCTTGCCTTCAGATCCTGAAAAACTTCTTGTAGAAACCCTCTAACCTAAGAAAACTAGGAACTTCCAAGGAGTCTAGGGTTGCTTCCATCTAGAGCAGTTTCTACCTCGCTTTCGCTGCGCAACTCTGATCTGGAATAGATGAGAATGCCGATGATAAACACGAGAACAGACTTGTCGACACATCTCGGAAAACACGGTTCAGCAGATCCATAAAGATAAAACTCAGAAGTTCCATGAAATCCCGAGCTGCTTCACCAAATCCTCTCTCTAGGAGCCATCCTTCTACTAGCTGAACCTCCGGTATTAATCCTGGAATCTAGTCGATACGAAAACTCAATCTCCAGATGCTATGGCAAACCTTGACTTCTACGAAGTCATCCGAAAAAAAAATCTCTAACAACTTCGATAACTCCTACATTCACTAGAGATGCCTTGATCCCAAGCAAAAGATTACCCAAGAGAACACTTAGCTATCGCAAGTCACTTTTGCGATCAACCCAGCCTAATTTCCAAAGAAACTGTTCTCTCTTTACCAATCAGAACAACTTATGCTTATCTAGCCAATCCATCGAAGATATGGATCCACTTTGCTGCTTCTAAACTCCACCTCTAGAACACAGCTTAGCCAGATGACCTTCTTGTCAACACACATAACAACTTCGACTTGCATACCGACATAGATGTCAAGGACTTCCTATCCAAAGCTCTTCGACCCTCAAAACCATATCATCCAATTCCTTAAATGACCCTTGAGATGGATTCACATCTCCTCAAGAAATTCGGGCCTCAACCCCAACACGAACACCCTACCGAACTGAGTCTCATCACCGATGCAGACATACTTCCTTAAACTTGCTCCAAAAGAAACATGTTCGGAAACATCCATCGTCACTACGTCTCACCATGCGGCTGCTCCTTCCTGAAGTTTCCAAGATACCATCACTCGCTTCTGCTTAACTGACAGATCCAAACTCTAGAAAATCCGGTTACACAAGCACAACCAAACTTGCACTTCAATGATGGACTCCGAACCTTAAAAAGGTTTCGTTCCGAGATTGGTGAAATCCTTACACCACTGCAAAGCTCACTCGAGGCGGTATTGGATCTACAGCCTCGGCATATACACTTCCCACATCAACACTCGGACTCCTTCCATTGGTAGTCGTGCTACACACACCACTACCCTTCCTACCTCTAGAACTTATATTGGAAAACCTGTACAGGTAACCCAACAATTAAGTAGAAATATATATATATATATATATATATATATATATATATATATATCAAAATTACAAATACGCCCTCTCAAGAAAGAAATCACTCCAAAGCCTAGATATTCACTCAACCTAGCGCTCTGATGCCAACTTTAACGACCTACCTTTCATTTCACAGAAAGACACATCATTATTAAGAAAGAAAGGGATAGAAAAGAGAAAAGATAGAGAAGAAAGAACTAAACAACATCAGAATTTCATAGCGAAATGAATAAAGTTTATTAATCACACAGTTATTACATGGTATCATATACATCAGAGTTATACTGCTTTATATTACAACACATTAGACAGTTATAAAACCTGCCTATCATACAACTCACAAATATAATATAGAGATACCAACACAACAGAAACACAATATATCTACAAACGTGGAAGCCTCCTGCTCCACTTCTCCTTCAGAATTCGTCAAAGCTAACCCGAATCCCTTGGCTACTCGTAAAAATTTGAGTACCCAAGAGTTTAAGAGAACAAAAAATAAACTCAAGGTCAGACATGGGTCTGGTGTGAGTAATAGGTTAAAGTTGCTTAACTTTGAAAAACCTTTGGAAACAAAAGGTATCTCATAAGACTTCCCGCACGTAAACATGGAAAAAACTTACCTTACGATAAACAAAACATTTGATAGGAAACCCAGTGATATTATAATAGTGTCTAGGGTTTTCAAGTAAAATACAGAAATAGTTGGAATGCTTACATCTCATGTTCCAACATAGTTGGGCATAATCACTACGTACGACACTTATTGAAGAATGGATTCCATACAATGGCAGGGCTACTGGGGTACCGTCCATCACAGTACGTGGCCTAGATCACCGTACTGAGGATCCACCCTAAATCCCCTGCAACACAAGGCTGGAACCATCCCTTACTGGATGTCCCAAACAAGACAATCCCGTAGTTGTTTGCAACCAATTGCCCACACAGATGAATAAAAAGGGACCTCTAGAAAGGGGAAATCTTGTCCTACTTGAGCGGAACTCACTTAGCCTTGCAGCACCTTCCTTGTTTTAGCCATTCCCGGTTGATGAGGCTGAGGCTACGATTACCTTATCAGAACACATCACATAGAATGCTCATCGTCCCCCAATGACGATGTTCTGAAAGCATTCATCCGTAAAAGTTCGTTCCGGGTTCGAACGAAACCGAAGGCACTATCTCGTTACACTCATTTTGGAATCACCCTCAGAGTTAACGACAGTAGCCCTTCAACTCCAAATCTTCATCTTGATCATCACTTGAGATTCACGACCTATCGTTTAATTTAGATCGGTATGGTTTTCGAATATCTTAATTTGTAAATCGGATCCCGGTCTCACCGAAATCCAAAAGGCCGTTTTTAAGGTCAAGTTGTTTTAAGTTAAAACAATTCAATTCATTATCTATATTCACAAAGATAGATAATTCACATAAATAGATAATTCATATCATCACAATTGAACCAAAGCATCGCATAACATAGATCAGCACATATCTCATATTAGATATATCTAACAATTCAAGGCATTCAATATCATTCAGCCATCCGTAAGCAAAATTAGTCAATCAAACTATCAATAATTAATTTAAAATAAAATAAAATAATTATTTTCATCATTATAAATCCTGCTTACTTAACCATTAATTAATTACAAACTAATTAATTAATCATCCTTTATTTATCCATCTTAATTAATCATCCTCGATTAATTATTCTATAATTACATTAAGTAATTAGCTTAAATTAATTACACAAATTAATTATCCTTAACCATTTACAGTAATTAACCTTTAATTACTTTCATTAATTAATTAACTATAATTAATTACATTAATCCTTAACTAATTACGTTAATTAATTATTCTATAATCACTTATATTGATTAATTATCCTTTAATTAATCAATCCTTAATTTATTTCATTAATTACATTAATTAATGATCTACTAAATACCTCTTTAATTAATTATTGTCCAAATTAATCACATTTAATAATTAATCTTTAATTAATCACATTCTTTAATCAGCCTTGATTAATCATATTTAGTAATTAACTATTCTTAAGTACTTTCATTAATTAATTAACTCTTAAAATTAATTAATTCTTTAAATAATTACCCTAAGTAATTAATCCTTAATTACTTCCACTAAGTAATTATCCTTCTTATTAATTACAAAAATTAATTAAACCTAAATTACTTCCGTTAATTATTCTTCAATTAATTATATCCGGTAATTAATCATTAATTACTTCACTAAGTAATTACACTTTATTAATTACATTAAGTAATTATACTTAACAAATCATCAAGTGATTATCTTAAATTAATTAAACTAGTTAATTATCTTAAATTAATCATATTAACTTATTTAATTACATTCAGTAATTAATTCCTTTAATTTCTTTCATTAAGTAATTATACTTCCATTAACCATTTTTAATTACAAAATAATTAATCCCTAATTACCAATTAATTAATCTCTAATTACTTAATTAATTAAATGCTTGATTGTAACTTAATTAATCTTTAATTACTTGATTAATTAATTTTTAATCATTAATTAATAATCTTTACTTATCTAATTAATGATCCTTAATTACAAATTAATTAACCCTTAAATCAAATAACTTACAACCCTTATTTATTAATTTATTAATCCTTAATCCTTAATAAATTAAATTAATTAATTACTCTTTAATTACCTTATTAATTTAATTAATCTCAAATCATTAAATATTAATTAACTTTAAGATAAAACATTAACCTTAGTAATGACTTAATTGTCAATAACATGTGCATTTAAAACATTATACTTTTTAAAGTTACATTAAAATTTCATTTCAAATTTAAGATTTAAAATGATTACAAATTTAACATTAACCAAAATTTAAAACAATTTAAAAACCTCTTAAACAAATGCTAAAGAAGCACTTGTCTTATATAAAAGAAATTTATATAGGAAGAGCTTTAAACCAAATTTATTTAAATTCAAAACCTTGTTTTTTTTTAGTTTTTTTTTTCAAAAACAGTTTTAAAATGTGCTTCGGCTTCAACCCGATTGCTACACGAGCATTGACCCGAGAAAATCTATTTCTTTCTTCTTTTAAAAATTTGTTTAAGTTTTAAAGTTAAAATCTGAAAGCTATTACACTGTCGAACAACCCAAGACCTTACTCGAGTCACCTACTCACAAGCACGAGCTTTCCTTCGAGACGAAACCACAAACCAAAACTCTGACACAAACATCACTACTGTGCACATGCACCGGCGATCCAGCCTCCTCCGACCATCCATGACTCCTTTCACATGTCGATGATCCTCCCTATACTAGATTACGACCATCAAAACTTCTATTCTCACTCAAAATCAAAATCGAGCAACTCTGCACAAAACTGGAACAAAACTATAACTTGGAAAAACCCTTGAACTCACTCCTCCGACCACCGAAGCGCCTGAGCATCTAGCCACACCTTCGCCAGCTCCCCCTCTACCATTTCCCAAAATCTGGTGAGGCTCGATCCATTAGAGACACCGAGATGACTACTTTTCCGACCCTGACCTAAAACTAGGGTTTAAAACAAATCCGACCCACCGCCGCCACCTTCGTGATTTATACACCCAACTTCCATTTTTTCGAAGCTCACCGATCATCCCTCTACATCTTGTGAAGTCCCCGACCTCCCGGAGCATCTTGATCATCAGAAACCACCCAGAGCACAAATTCTGATCAAACTCGAACTGCTCACTCAACCCAAAACTAAAAATTGTCATTTCATTTTTAAAACTCATGATTTTGGTTAAGTATTCAGATTATATGCCTGAATTGATAAATTAAGATGTTGAATTTTTTGACATAACCCAAGCTTGCACTGTTCTTTTTTGGTTTTCCAGTGAATTTCAAATTTAATTCACTTAAATATAATTTTTGAAACTTAATCTGTGATTAGACAAACATATTTTGTTTAATATCTAAGTCCTAACAGAGATTAGATAAAGAGATAATGAATTTTGTTCAAAATCTTAGCTTTGAATCTAAGAACAGGAAAGACACAGATACATCCGGCATGCATACATCTATACATTCATATATACATTGAAAATTCACTTATATATATACACACGCAAAACATACTTTATTTCAGAAATTAACATGTAACCAGATTTCATATACTCAAGCTTTTAAAAAGGATGTTACTAACCAGGCATGTAAAAACAGAGAGCAGTTTTGAATTTTTGATCTTGGAACTTGTTTGTTTTAAATTGAGTTGAAACTAAAATCCTTCGCATGATAGTTGTTGTTTGTATTTGAAACCTCTACATTACTGATACTTTGAAACTGATGCTGTTGAGAATGACTAAGACTTTGATTTTTTCCTTAAGCTTGCTTTGATCAATCTCAAGTTGAAGAAAAGTTACAGGCTTTTGGTTTTCTTGAATTTGAAAATGATTTATTGGCTATTGAATTTGATTAATCTCTAGTTTGAGGAATATTTGATTATCCAATTGTTTTGAGAATTTGTTACAGACTTGGGTTTCTTAGCTTTTGAATTGAAGAGGATAGAAAAAGAAATGAAGAGAAGAAGCATGTTTTTATAAAGGCTAAACTGCGATTTAATAAACATAAAAGAAAAATTAAAATCAAACGTGACACTCGTTTAAAAACTTACCATTTGTCATTTGCGGTAGCTTATCATCTAACATTTGTTAAAACCAAGCTTACATATATTTACACTTGTCATTAAGTAATTTTTATTTATTCTAAATGTTTAATATAAAGCTTTTTGTACTTAATTTACTATTTAATAAATACTAATCTAAATATATATATATATATACACACACATAAATTTCTTTAAAGAAAATGTTATAAAAAATTATATACAAATAAAATCTTATACACATAATTTTTTAAATCCAAAATATTTTAAAATATCTATCTTTTGAATTTCAAAATTAAATCCAAATTCAAATTCAAATTAAATTTAAAAATCCGATTTAAAGTCAACTTATATATATACATATATGACAACATATTCAATTTGAAAATAACAATTCTGTTTTCTTTAAAATCTATTTCCATCTATACATATAAACAACACATTATTATTTTTTGAAAATAACAATTTTATCAATTTTAAATAATTCATAAAAGAGATTATCACATTATTTATAAATTACTTATATTATTAAATGTATTAATATATCATATTTATCAAGCAATATTTAAAAAGAAAATAAAATAAACCTTTTTGTTAATTTTATTTAAATGTAAACTTAAGCTAAAAATATAATTTAAACAAATAACATTTACCGTAAGTATTTTAAAACTATATGGTTATTTATTTAAATAACCTTTGAAAAGTTTTATATTAAATTAAATCATAACTTCCAAATTACCAATATATGTATATATATATATTAGAATTTGAAAACATGTTTTTATTTGTTAAATTCAAACCAAGGCTTTTCTATATAAAATATATACAAATATATGTGTATGTATATATATATATATATTATAAATAGAAAACATTTTATTAGCTTTAAAAGATAAAATTCACCAATTAAATATTTATTTTCTTTTAAAATAAAAAAATTTCCAATTTAAATTAAAATTATAAAAGAAATTATAATATCAATTTAATTATTAATACAGATTATGAAATTGATATTACCCAAAATTCCGGGTCATCACACCATGCGTGCAGGATGGGTAAGCATGACTGGTCTGTCATCTTAACGTTGTGCACATCTGGGGTTTTCCCTTCCCACAAATAGACTATCTATCTCAATTGATAGTTTTTCTAGGGTCACTATGAACTTAATGGTTTTATAGGCCTACCAATAACCTATCGGGCTTAGTCGGGTCAAAACTTTTAATCATATATTTAAAAATTTCCAAATATGATTAGGAGTAAAACTGGACCGTTTGTCCAAATAAAGGACTATATGTCTCATATTATAGTTGTCCTAGGGTTACTATGAACCTACCAGTTTTTGCAGGTAACTGATCAACCTTATCCAGAATCATTGTTTTCCTAGGATCATAATGAACCTACTAGTTTTCACAAGTAACTAATCAACCTTATCCGGAATCATATGGAATTTCTATCTCATATGTTATAGTTTTCCTAGGGTTACTATGAACCTACTAGTTTTTGCAGGTAATTAATCAACTCTCTGGTTTTAAATCCATGAGCATATACCTTTTGATTAGTACTAGGCATCCTAACACAATTGATCTATCTAATCTCCTTGATGCAGTTCTACTCAGTTAGGAGTTTAGTCTGACCATGCTCACTACCGGGACAACCCAACTAGTAATTCTGCCCCCAAAATACAAGATGCGATATTTGGACATAATAATATGGGTACGATAAAGATAAATATGTAAATTTAAATGATCAAATGGTAACAAAACAAATAACATCATTCATCAACTTATGATCAATCAGTAGTCATTAGTATCACAAAATTACTTAAACTTAAGCAATAATTTCCTTTGGAAAATTCATATAAAACTTAGGAAAAACACCATTTTATTTCCTTAAAATCATTTACCATTATAAATGATGAACAATTTAAAATCATTCTTTAAAATAAAGAAAACATACCCCAATACTTAACAAAAATACAATCATCTTTGATTAGTTTATTTTAATCATTCGGTATCAAAATGAGGTTGTCGAGCCTCTAAAATATATGGCTCGTCAAGACACTAAATAAAGCTATTCAATTTATAAACTTGCAGAATTTATGCTGCTAAAATAGGGTGTCGAGCGTCTATATGGAGTCTATAAAACATATGGCTATAAGCCAAAGACATATAGTTATCAATTTTCTATAATACGTATGCCATCGTACCTTTAAAACATAGCTTTCTAGGTTGCATACCATAAGGCTTTCAAGCCTATAAAGCGAAATACTGGGTTTATAAATATACGATTACAATGCCACAAACATAGAAATCGAAATATAGGAGACAATAGGCTTCAAGTTTTAAAATATTTAGGGTTGTAAAACCTTTAAAAACTCTAAGTGTCAAGCCCCTAAATGTTGTTGGAGTTAAAACTTCGACATCATGAGGGCACCGAACCCATAAAACAATGAAGATGTCGAACCTTTAAAAAGAACAGTATCAAGTCTCAAAACCATAGATTGCTAATGTTAGTACCTTAGGTACTGATTTTGATGACAACAACTATAGGACATTATATAAAATATGGATACTAACGTTTTATCAAGATATATATAGTATATAGTGTGGGATATTTGATAGGTATTAATTAAGAAGATTATCAGTAACAAGATGTTAATATCAAGAGTAGATTCAAGATGCTGATATAAAGTTTCAAGAGTTAAAGAATGAAGACTTATGAGTATTAAAGATTTCAAGATATTCTAAATAAATTATAGAGTCATAGAATTTATGTTAAAATCTTGATAGCACTTTCCTGATCCCTCTTACCTTCTCTAATTTTGTTTTAAAATTATTTTTCAAATATTCTATTATCAAAATAATAATCTTTTCAAATTTTTTCTAAAATGATTTTCAAATCTCTTATACTTATAAAGATATCATTTTAGATTTTTTAAGTTATATATATATATATATATAGTCAATTTTCATTTATACTTTAATAATTTATAACTATATTTATTGTTTTCATTATATTGAATATTCTTATTAAATCTTTCAAAATTATTTTATAAAGTTTAAGTTAAATTTTGATTAAAATTTTTATGTACTATATTTAAATGATTCTACGTAGTATCAAATTATTTTACAAAGAAATGGATTTTCAAAATAATTTTATATAGCATTTTTCATATTAGTGAAGGATAACCAACATATCCAATTTCTATATGTTGACATACTAGTTGTAAATTTCAAAATTCAAATTTTGAAAGGGAGTGTTTTTTCATCATATCACTTCGTGAATGGACATGACCGTTGTTTCCCTATATATATACCAGACTTTTAAATGAATTTTTATTAACTATTTTCATGTTTTTATCTCCTCTTTTCACTCTATTGATCTATAAATCAATTTCTATCAAAACTCTATCGAAATTCAACCAGAATCAAATTCAATCATTACTAGTTTGATTCTCTTTCATATACTCCCTGGTTTCTCTTATCTCTTTCAAGATCAAAGTGGTATTCAAGAGTTATAAGATTAACTGTAATCATGATTGAAGATGTAAGCCTGTAAACTCTATCAAATCATACTCTTATACTTTGTGGTGTGCTTGGTATCTTTGAAATCCAAGTAGGTGAAATTGTAGCTTGTTAAATTCAAATGGATATGCTTCGTAGCCTATAAATCTAATGGGTGAACTTGTATCCTGGAAATCAAGTGACTCTACCCAGAGGTCGGGATTCTGGAGGGTGTGTCTCATAGCCTTGAAATTGAGAAGGAACTGTGCTGGATTGGATGTAGGGTAACTTCAAACCAGTACAAAATCTTGGTGTATTCTTTTATTTTTTATTTTTACCACATTTACTTTTATATGCACTTTGATTCTGTGATTGTTTTGTCGTTGTTATTTACATCATTCCAAAAAAAAATTTAAATAATTTAAATAATATTCATATAATCCATTAAACACTATTCATCCTCCCTCTAATGTTAATTTTACCATAAGATCCCTATTCTGGTGACTTACATTTGGTATCATAGCATTGGTTTTCGAAGTATTCATCGTTTGATTTTTGAAAAAGTTTATGTAACAAACCAGTATTTTGTGATTATTTTAATTGTTTATTTTAATTATTTAAATTGAAACTCCTGATTTAAAAACTTTATTTTATTTATTAAAATGAATAGTATTTGTTAATTTAAAAGTATATTTTTTATTTTTATGTGAATTATAATTTCAAACCTGAATAAATAGAATATTTCTAGAAAATGTGGATTTTGGTCAAACTGGTCAAACTTTGACTTTCAAATTTAAAATTTAAAATTTTTAAATTTTATCTTTTATTATGAAAATATATTAAATTTTGAGAATACTTCTTTTTGTTTCGTTGAAATCCGATTTATATTATGAAAGTTATGCTTTTTACAATATTGGGTGTAAATTGATTTATTTAATAACATTGTCTATTTTAATTTATATAAATTATATTTTTATTTCATAAATCATGTTCTAATATGTTTTATATGACATGTTAGATATGTATTTTATTTTAAACCATTTTTAAAAGTGATGTTATAATTTTTCCAAAGCTTATTGAATTTATTTTCAAATTTTAAAGCCTAGTTTCCAACTTTTAAATATTTTCTTAATTCAATTATACTTATTTAAAATTATTTATTTTATGCATTCATTAATTTTTTGTGTTTTATTTTTATTTATATTTATTTTTACATGTAATTAAAAATTGAAAAAGAATTATGGAAATTTGAAAAGTTTGTGACCTTTTGTGTACATTGTCTTTTCATATTCACTCCACCTTTTCACCAATCAATGCATCACTTCAATTTGCTGCCTTATGTACTTTGTTTAGCCGATTCCACTTCAGTTTCTCATGTGAAAATTATCTCTCTAACCCTAAAAAAAGGCCATCACAAGAGAAATTTTGGTAAATATCTTTCACTCTTTTCATTTTTCCATTGATTTGTTTGATTTTTACACTTGCATTCACCTTCATGTAGTTCGGCCTCTCAATCCCCAGTACCTTGGCCGCCTCCATCAGAACTACAACCATCATCCCCTCCTTCCCACTGCCATTCCATAGCTGAGGCCATCCAATTTGATGATCTACAAAAAAAATGAAGAAAACTCCACTTTATTCATGCTAGCCGAACTCCCCTTTGATGCACCACTCCACCACCACCTTGGCCGACCCATACACCACCACCACCAGCCACTTCCTGGACCTGAGACCTCTTCAACACCTGTAGTTGATCTTCCCAGGCCTGGCCGTGCCCAATCAAGTCTTTGTCGAGACCTTTGATGGCCTTGAAATCCATGTAGTTGCCTTGTAGTTGTGTGTTCATGCACACATATGCCTCTTCTCCTTTATATGTTGTTATGGCCGATCTATATGACCTAAACCTGATCCAAATCCATCCCATAACAGTGCTTTTCCATCCTATAGCTGAAGCATATGATGTTGAATGCATATGCAAAAGCCGTAGCCTTGAGTTGTGTATTTATTCCTAGCATTGGTTATAAATATTTTGGTTTGTAATTCATATTGTACATTGTTTTGTTTGCTATTTGACAAGGCAGTTAGCTTTGGCTCTCCCACTCTCAAATCATAGTCGTGTTATCGTGCCTTTGAAGATCTTTGTTTGTGCATTTGGTTGTCGTCTCCAGCTTATACAGGTGAGTAATTCTCTCTAGATAAATTTATACTTATATGATTAGTAAACTGATCGCAATTGAATCTGTAAACCCATATCATTATGTTATATCTGCTACGCAATAATCATATGATGTTCACCCATGCTTATACACCTGTTATATCATATGTTATTGTATATTATGCTATTCTGTCTATTTATATCAGTTTCTTACACTACAAGTTCCCTGTAGATTAGAATCACTATGGGTTGAAATGATACATACCTGAATGGATTTTAGAATAGGGAAAAATCGTTATAGGCTGAAATGATAGGCCTGAGCGATTTTTATTTATTTTCATTTACTTGAGATTGTGGGTTTGAAATGATAGAACCCAGATTTTTCCTTTGTAAATTGCAGATTGAAATGATATATTATCTGTATCATTGGACTTAGGTTAGAAAATTTTATATAGACTGTGGTTAAAATATATTCTTCTAAAATTTTAAAGTATTCTAGAAATGTAAATATTATAATTTTTTTAAACTTAATTAAAAATGATTTTTCGTAAATTATTATTGATTTTCTAAAAATTTATAAGTTAAATAAATTAATGGCAAAGTTAGAAATCTGAAATATAAGTTATTCTAGAAATTATGATTTGGTTATAAATGGAATTTAAATTAAGTAGGAAATATTATAAATAGATTTAAAATTTGAATTAAAATGAATTTAAAATGATTTTTTATAGTGTTAATGATTTTTGAATAAGTTACAAGGTTAAATAACTAAATATTTAAGTTGAATTTTGGAATATAACTTAAATTGGAAATTTGTGAATTTTGTTTTAACAATGAATTTTAAGTTAAGTAAATAAAATGAAAAATAAGTTATATGTGGAAATTTAAACTTAAGTGTTAAGCTAAAAATTTAATTATAAAGAATTGAAATTGAATGTTGAATTATATAAGTAAATTATTATTAATTGATTTTTGAATGAAAATTTAACTTCGTAAAATCAGGAATATAAGGGTATTCAAATAATTGTTTTAAAAGTGAAAATATATGATTTTATAAGTTTAATGATTTAAATAAAAATTTATTTTTTTGTGAAATTATATTGAATATTTAGAATTTAATTAATAGCATTTTTGAAATGTTATTATTTCTAATGAAAGGTTATTACAACATTTGTAAATGTTGTAGTTGATAGAAATGAACTAAATGACTAAATTGAACTAAGAGCTTTGTAAGTGCTGTATTTGCTGAAATTAACTAAAGTTTTATTTGAACTAAATTAAACCTATTGCAGCATTTTAAATACTGTCTTTTATTAAACGATTAAAACATAACTTTCCGTAGCATCTTCTAAGTGCTGCGAAAGTTGAATTTGCACTGTTTTGATAAATTTAAAAGAATAAATGAACTTTGAAAAGGCTAAATTTTTGAGAACTTGATAGTTGATTATTAAATATAATAACTTCACTTTTAAATGATTTAAATGGAATATTTAAATGATTTAAATGGAATATTTAATTGGTTTAATTGGAATATTTTATTAGTTTAAATGGAATATTTAAATGGTTTAAATGGAGTATTTCGATTTGAAATATAAACCATTTTGAATTGTGATTTGAAATGGTATTTAAATTAAATAAAACTGAATGAGGCTTTGGAAGATATGATATTTTGATATTTCTAAATGAATTTGAAATGATTTTTAATTTTTGAATGAGATTTGATTTAGAAGTATAAAATACCATTTTGAAATTTTAACCACGGGATGTATTTAATTTATAGTTTAACTGATCCTTAAAGGATGGGCGGTCCCAAGCATCCTTTAAGTTATTGTACATTACTACTACAGTTCACTTGAGTTGGTTTACATTATATAAGTATATATGTCTTGACTCGAGTGTTTTGTATTTTACTTTACGCTCGGGTCAGCTTGAGTATTTACAGCTTAACTTTAGATTTCTTTTCTGGAGCTAGGAATCGCTGAAGATTCTGCTTGTCTAGTTATCTATTCCATTTCAGTTTTAGTTGTTCTATTTCAGCTCTGGTATTTGTAAACTTCTATGTATTTGAGATTTCTGTTGTATATGTTTTCAAACTGCTATTATGTAATTGTTTTGAGAGTTTGTTATAGTAGCTTCATGAACTATTATGGTATTTAATTTCCGCTGCGAGTTATTCTGATATTTCTGTGTCTGTGATTCTGTGATTGTATTTCATTTGCTTCAAATTTATTTACAATGTGGTATTTTAAGCAATTCAAGTCCGGCATGTGTGGATGTGAATGGCTGAAAATATTAGGTTGTCACAATTGGTATCAGAGCTTTGGTTTTTAGGCAAACCATAGCATGCGGAGCAAAACCTCATTAGAGATAGGGTAAAAATACCCTAGAAAGAGTGAAATCAATCTTAGAATCCTTTCTTTGTGGGAGAACGTATTTTCGAAGTATAAAATGATTTCCAAATGATTTTTAAGCGATTTTCAAAGATCATATTAATATAAAAAATTTCTTATTTTGAAATCAAGATTTTCTAAACTTCATTCCTTCTGTATCCACCTTGTTAGAAATTTATTGGTTAGGATTCTTATCGATTAGGATTCCTTGAACTTTGGAACACTCCCACTGGTTCTGAAATCCAGTCTTGTCTTCCCTGTTTTTATCTTTTTGATTTTAGGGCATTGCATAGCTCCACTTCGAATGACCTCTATAAAAAGCAGTGATTCCGCCAATCTTTGAATGATTTGTAAAGGGGCGAAACTCGTTTACAGTTGGCATCGATTCACCAAAGATTTCTATATCCTTAGTTTACGATGCTATTTCCCGTTTTACCTGGATTCTATCTCTGGCGATCGAATGTCAATTTGCCTTAGATTTCCGAATTGATTATATTCCTAAAGTCACGGTTGACCGGTTAAGGTTGCCCACGATTTATGTAGGCTTATTCGTCTTCTATTTGGTAATTAAATTATTTCATCTTCGTTCGAGCTTATCTTCGAACCATAATTCTATTTGATTAGAGTTACTCTAAATTTGGATCTCTGTTTTTTTGAAATCTAACCTTGAATCATTCCTTGAAAATTTGTGTTTGGTTGTATGTTGAAATTGTGCATATATCGAAATTATTGTTTTGATAAGGATGATCCTATTTTGTATATAAAAGTGAAATGTTTTCGATAAGGATTATATACCTTTTAAAACGGGAAATTTGAAGTTTCAAAAGGATTTAAATTTTGAAAATTTATAAGAATTTGACTTATATAAAATGATTTATAACTTAAAGGTTTTGAATTTGAATTTCGAGGAATCGAACTCCAGTATTTTGAAATCCGTTTTAGGATTTTGGAAAATATATAATAATAATATGATTTAAAGATATTTCTCTGAAAAAAAATGTTTCAAATGTGTTCAAACTAATCAAAATGATTTCAAAGAGTTTTCATAGAAATTTCAAGACAATAAAGTCTAGAACCCACTTATGTCGCTGGAAAATAATTTCGGTAATGAATGCATGCATAATTGACATTGATTTTCGAGTTTCTGAGTGGAGGAGAGGCCACTCTAGTAGCTTTGCTATGCGAGTGATTTTGTGAAACCAAATTTTGATTTCAGATTTTGAAGTATGATTTGATTTTCGAAAGATATATGTATATATATATATATATATATATATATATATATATTTGAAATGATACAAAGTAAGCCGGTGTTCCATCCTTGAGATTCAGATTTGTTTTGATATAACCTTATCTATTGGAATTGGTTTACTGATTTGTTGGTGATTTCCAACTCTTGGATTGAAAATATGATTTCTTCGACTATTTTGAAGGTTCAAGCACTTCCAAATCAAGGTTAACTTTTCAAAGCTAAGTAATTTTGAAAGGTATAGGGGATTTGATAAAGAATATAAGTTTAGTTTGGTATGATTAATGTATAAAGTAATATGATTTATATAAGTTGGAAACTGTTTGTTGAGTGAAATAAATAAGACTATTTTGAATTATATCGGTATGAAATATAGATTTGAAATGTTTATAAAATATATATATATATATATAGAATAATAATTTTTCTAATGGTAAGTTGGATTTTTCATATAGAAATAAATAGTTTGAAGGTTTTAAAAAGAGATGGTTTTAAACTTTCTAACCATTTTAGATATTTTGATGATTGAAATGGTTTGGAAATGATTTAATTTTTATTTTGATAAAGAATGTTAATTTAAAATGATAATTGATTTTGATAAATGAATATTGAAGTTTATATTTGTATGAAAGGATATTTGGTTTACTTGTAATTTGAGTTTACTTAAAAATGATGGATTTATGAAATGAATATTTCAAAACTAAGTAATAATGAAGTAAAATTTGAGATATATGAAATTAAAAATTTTTGTTTTGGAATATGGTATATTTAAGCTTTGAAATATATTAAAGATTGAATAGTTTATTTTATGGATCAAATCATTGGTTGGAATTTGATAATATTCGAAATGGTTTTGTTGGAAAACTAAATTGAACTTAAACTGATGGTTTGAATTGAATTAAAATTGGAAATTTTAGATTTGGGTTTAATTGAATAAATTTGTGAAATGTAAAGAATTAAAGGAATGTTTTATGATTTCAAATGTATGATTTCGAAGGGTTACGATTTTCAAAGTGTAATGATTTCAAGTATTTTGGTTTCAAAAGATTTATAACTTTGAAAGTATTATGATTTTTGAAAGTGAATATATGTTTGAAATGGAATGAATTTGTTTGACATAATTTTTGTTAATTTGAAAATTAGGATTATTTTCTAAATCTATTGTTTTAAGAAACTTTGATACTGAATACATGTAATTAGGAAGAAATGATTTGGCGAAATCATATATGATTTTGAAACTGAATTGATATTGAAATGGTTTGAAATTGAGAACCTTGTTTATTTAAATACTTTGATTTGGGAGTTACCGAACTTATATAAAATTGATTTGTATAAGTATGAAGTGATTTGAAAACTGTTGATTTGGAAAAGGTACTCAATTTGTAAAGTGAAATCTTATATAATCAAAGTCTATATAATTATGGTTTGATATACTGTTGATTTGGAAAGTATTTGATTTGAAAATGAAATCTTATATATGATGGACTTTATATAAGTATGATATTTGAAAGTGATTTTGAAAGGTACTATATGATACATATTTTCGAAGTAAAGATATGAAAAGTGCCTTCTACTTGATATCCGCTTTGTGGCCACACTGTGGATTCATTCTATCGATATTATTCTCCATGATTTGGGTTTTCCGGATATGATACTTGAGTGTCCATCGAATTCCATGGTGATCTCCATGGTCTTATGTTTGTGACTGCATAGCGTAATTCGCCTGGCTGAGATGGCCTGGGGGTATGGATGTTTCCTGAGGGATCTAGGCGTAACCATTGTGTATCATACGATTTATGTAGGTCATAGTAGTAGAAAAATCCATTGGCTGAGATAGCTTGAGGGTACGGATGTTTCCAGGAAGATCCAGGCATAACCGTCGTGTATCTACGGTCTACTAGTCATCATGGCGTAATTCGCAGGCTGAGATAGCTTACAGGTACGGATGTTTCCTAGGGGATCCACGCATAACCATTGTGTATCTGTGATCCATGGTTAGACAAATGTTTGGTTTGGTTGATTTGTTTGGATTGTACTTTCCATATCTGTTGTTTTAAAAGGTTTTCCAGTATTTTCACTGGGTGTTGAAACAAGTCTACTAAGTACCTCGAGAATTCTAGCTTTGCGCCAGATCAACGCGTGGCCAGAGTCTGCAGGAACGAAAGTAAACTTGTTAAGACATCGAGTCATAAAAGTATTTTGATAAAGTATTATATAAAGGATATTTTGATCATTTATTTTACTTTTCTAAATAATTTAAAAATGTTTTAAATATTGTTTACTTCGAACTATCAAACTTGAATCAAATGGCTATTCATTATATTATAAAATGTATATTATTAAATGCTTAAAATGTTATAAAAAAATTTAAATTGAAATTTATGTGGTTTTAAAAATATGGTTCATCCTTGTCTTCCAACCTTTTTTTCCTTCTAGCCATTCCTACCTTCTTCTTCTTTGAGGGTTCTTTCTATATTATGGAAAGAGTTGGTTCTTTGGCTTATCGTTTAGATTTGTCCAAGAAACTTTTTGGAGTGCATGGTGTATTCCTCCTCTCACATTGCTGGTATCTTCATGACCCATTTCTATTTGTTCAGCCTTCGGCTCTTGATAGTTTAGATATTGAGCCCAATCTGACTGTCGAGAGGAAGCTACTTCGTATTGTCGATAGAGGTACGAAGCAGCTAAGAAGGAATCTGTTAGTCTGATCGAGGTAAGATGGGGTACTGATGATCGACATTGTACCTGGGAGACTGAAGAGAGCATTCGTGCTTCGAATCCAAAATTATTTTTCCTGTACTATTTGTTGTCTATCTTGCTTTTCTTTATTTTCCTTGTTCGTTCTTTTCGAGGACGAAAAGATTTAAGTGGGGAGAGTGTAACAACCCAGTATTTTGTGATTATTTTAATTGTTTATTTTAATTATTTAAATTGAAACTACTGATTTAAAAACTTTATTTTATTTATTAAATGAATAATATTTGTTATTTTAAAGTATATTTTTGATTTTTTATGTGAATTATAATTTCAAACCTGAATAAATAGAATATTTCCAGAAAATGTGGATTTTGGTCAATCTAGGTCAAATATTGACTTTCAAATTTAAAATTTAATATTTTAATCTTTGAATTTTATCTTTTATTTTGAAAATATATTAAATTTTGAGAATAATGCTTTTCGTTTCATTGAAATCCGATTTATATTGTGAAATTTATGCTTTTTACAATATTCGGTGTAAATTGATTTATTCAATAAAATTGTCTATTTTAATTTATATAAATAATATTTTTATTTGATAAATCATGTTAGAAAATGTGTTATATGACATGTTAGGTATGTATTTTATTTTAAACCATTTTTAAAAGTGATGTTATAATTTTTCCAAAGCTTATTGAATTTATTTTCAATTTTTAAAGCCTAGTTTCCAACTTTTAAATATTTTCTTAATTCAATTATATTTATTTAAAATTTACTTATTTTATGCATTCATTATTTTTTTGTTTTTTAATTTTATTTATATGTTTTTTACATGTATTTAAAAATTAAAAAAGAATTATGGAAATTTGAAAAGTTTGTGACCTTTTGTGTACATTGTCTTTTCATATTCACTCCACCTTTACACCAATCAGTGCATCATTTCGATTTGCTGCCTTATGTACTTTGTTCAGTCGAATCCACTTCAATTTCTCACGTGAAAATTATCTCTCTAACCCTAAAAAAATATGGCCATCACAAGAGAAATTTTGGTAAAAATCTTTCACTCTTTTCATTTTTCCATTGATTTGTTTGATATTTACACTTGCATTCACCTTCATGTAGTTCGGCCCCTCCATATCCAGCACATTGGCTGCCTCTACCACCACTATAATCGACCATCATCCCCTCCTTCCCACTGCCATTCCATGGCCAAGGCCATCCAAGTTGATGATCTACAAAAAAATGAAGAAAACTCCACTTTATTCATGTTAGCCGAACTCCCCTTTGATCCACCACTCCACCACCACCTTACCTGACCCATACACCACCACCACCAACCACTTCCTGGACCGGAGACCTTTGCAACACCTTTAGTTGAACTTCCCAGGCCTGTTCGTTCCTAATCAAGTCTTGGCCGAGACCTTTGATGGCCTTGAAATCCATGTAGTTGCCTAGTAGTTGTGTGTTCATGCACACATATACCTCTTCTCCTTTATATGTTGTTATGACCGATCTATATGACCTGAACCTGATCCAAATCCATCCCATAACAGTGCTTTTCCAGCCTATAGCTGAAGCATATGATGTTGAATGCAAGTGCAAAAGACCTAGCCTTGAGTTGTGTATTTATTCCTTGCATTGGTTATAAATATTTTGGTTTGTAATTCATATTGTACATTGTTTTGTTTGCTATTTGACAAGGCAATTAGCTTTGGCTCTCCCACTCTCAAATCATAGTCCTGTTATCGTGCCTTTGAATATCTTTGTTTGTGAACTTCGTTGTCATCTCCAGCTTATACAGGTGAGTACTCACCAAACAAATTTATACTTATATGATTAGTAAACTGATCGCAATTGAATCTGTAAACCCATATCATTATGTTATATCTGCTATGCTATGATCATATGATGTTCACCCATGCTTATACACCTGTTATATCATATGTTACTGTATATTATGCCATTCTGTTTATTTATATCAGTTTATCACACTGCAAGTTCCCTATAGATTAGAATCACTATGGGTTGAAATGATACTTACCCGAATGGACTTTAGAATAGGGAAAAATCATTATAGGCTGAAATGAAAGGCCTGAGCGATTTTTATTTATTTTCACTACTTAGGATTGCGGGTTTGAAATGATTGAACCCGGATTTTTCCTTTGTAAATTGCAGATTGAAATGATATATTATCTGTATCATTGGACTTAGGTTAGAAAATTTTATACAGACCGTGGTTAAAATATATTCTTCTAAAATTTTAAAACATTTTAGAAATATAAATATTATAATATTTTGATTTAAACTTAACTAAAAATGATTTTTTGTAAATTATTATTGATTTTCTAAAAATTTATAAGTGAAATAAATTAACGGCAAAGTTAGAAATTTGAAATATAAGTTATTCTTGAAATTATGATTTGGTTATAAATGAAATTTAAATTAAGTAGGAAATATTATAAATAGATTTAAATTTTGAATTAAAATGAATTTAAAACGATTTTTTATAGTGTTAATGATTTTTGAATAAGTTAAAAGGTTAAATAACTGAATATTTAAGTTGAATTTTGGAATACAACTTAATTTGGAAATTTGTGAATTTTGTTTAAAAAAGTATTTTAAGTTAACTAAATAAAATGAAAAATAAGTTATATTTGGAAATTTAAACTTAAGTGTTAAGCTAAAATTTAACTATAAAGAATTGAAATTGTATGTTGAATTATATAAGTAAATTATTATTAATTGATTTTTGAATGAAAATTTAACTTTATAAAATCATGAATATAAGGATATTTAAATGATTGATTTAAAAGTGAAAATATATAATTTTATACGTTTAGAATGATTTAAATAAAAACTTAATTGTTTGTGAAATTTTATTGAATAATTAGAGTTTAATTAATAGCATTTTTGAAATGTTATTATTTCTAATGTAAAGGTTATTATAGCATTTGTAAATGCTGTAGTTGATAGAAATGAACTAAATGGCTAATTTGAATTAAGGGCTATCATAGCACTTTGTAAGTGCTATAGTTGTTGAAATTAAGTAAGGTTTTATTTGAACTAAATTAAACGTATTACAACATTTTAAATGGTGTCTTTTGTTAAATGAATTGTTTTAAAACATAACTTTTTGTAGCATCTTCTAAGTGAGGCGAAAGTTGAATTTGCACTGTTTTGATAAATATAAAAGAATAAATGAACTTTAAAAAGGCTAAATTTTTGAGAATTTGATAGTTGTTTATTAAATATAATAACTTCACTTTTAAATTATTTAAATGGAATATTTAAATGATTTAAATGGAATATTTAAATGGTTTAATTGGAATGTTTAATTGGAATATTTAATTGGTTTAAATGGAATATTTAAATGGTTTAAATGGAGTATTTTGATTTGAAATATAAACCATTTTGAATTGTAATTTGAAATGGTATTTAAATTAAATAAAACTGAATGAGGTTTCGGAAGATATGATATTTTGATATTTCAAAATGAATTTGAAATTATATTAAATTTTTAAATGAAATTTGATTTAGAAGTATAAAATACCATTTTGAAATTTTAACCACGGGATGTATTTTGAAATTCTAAGTCTATGAATATACTATTTTATTCACAAGATAGAAATGAATTTAATAGAGTATCTATGTGTAAGTCTGCATTTGAAATTTTGAGAACTTTGCAAGTTACATATGATAGGACAAGTAAGGTCAAAAAGACCAAAATTCCTATGTTAATAAACTAGTTTCAATAA
Source organism: Allium cepa (assembly GCA_030765085.1). Classification (NCBI taxonomy): domain Eukaryota; kingdom Viridiplantae; phylum Streptophyta; class Magnoliopsida; order Asparagales; family Amaryllidaceae; genus Allium; species Allium cepa. The sequence goes on from CM060928.1 coordinate 270,630,486, forward strand.
TTTCAAAAGTGTCCAAATAAGTCCATATCTGATATGTATAGTGTATTCTAAGATACAATACACTTACTTATTGCATTAGGTAAAAGTTTTTTTTAATGAATATCAAGTTAGAGAAATCCTCAATTCACTTACTCCTGAATGGGATCAAAAGACTCTTGTAATCAAATAGGCTAATGAAATTAGCACTCTAGAAATTAACGAGTTAATTGGCAATTTTATGTCTTTAGAAGCATAATGCAAGGCAGAGCGAAAGCAAAGAAATAGTGAAGAAATCCATAGCTTTTAATGCAATCACGGATAATTTGGATTTAGACAGTGATAAAGATGAAATTATTTTCATGACAAGGTATTTCAAAAAAATTAAAATATAGGAAGATGACTAATTTCAAAAGAAACAAAAACAAAAATCCAACAAGCAGAAGTGGAAAGGGAAATGGCATTAGATGTTATAACTATGATGACCCTGGTCATTTAAAACGAGACCGTCCACATCCCGATAAACTGAAAACTACACCTGTGACAACCCTCATTTCGAAAATTTTAAATCAACAATAATCTACACACGCCCAACTCAAACAATTCAGAACACAGTTAATAAATGGGGTTAAATAAGAAATGTAAGAAAAGAAGCAAAAAGCAAACATAGAATCTCGTAGTGAAATGAAAAAATATAACAATCAGATAAACAGTTCACGAAGCTGTTTATACTAAACATATGATTATTATTTGTACAACATTTATCAGAGTTGTATATACAATAGGGACAAATAAAATAATTTAGTAGAACGACAAGGTGATGGAATAATACTAGTAATAATACCATTTTTCGTCTTCGTCCTCCAGAATTATGGTCTTCAATACGCTGAAAAATCAGGGCTGACCTGAGCGTAATGGAAAGAGAAAACACTCGAGTCAGAACTAAAATATCCTTATGTAAGTCAAATCGATATCACGTATAACATGAGTGTAATGGCATCAGAGATGCTTATAGGGTTTCACATCTCCTATCCAGTGTATAATGTGCGTGCAATAACGCAAGAGATGTTACGAGATTTTCCACCTCTTAAAGATCCGTCAAATTATTTATGTGTAGTAGAATATGCTATATATATAATGTATAAAAAGTAAAATAAATGTTTTTCATAGCGTTGAGGCTTTACATTAATTCCCATAAAGCGTTTTTAGCATTGTCATATAGTTTGCATATAATGCCCCAATAGCACGTCGGAGGATAGCAATGCTCCGTGATATGACAACACTAAACCAAAATCGTAGGGGTCTCGTATAGGGATAAAAGTATGACAAGGCACATAAGGCAATGCCCAAGGTAGAATACCACCAGTTCGGGTCGCAGGGCTGGTAGTAACGCATCGTAGCCACGATCGCCCACCGTGTCCATCCATCCCATATCGAGTCAAAGGGAGGTTATCCCAAAATCAAGGGGCATCAATCGAAACCAACAACAAGAGTAATAATACGAACTGAGTCAAAGAAGAGATTGAAGAACGGATGTTCGCTAGGGGTAGCTTGCCAGCTTGGCCCTGTCAAACCGCCCTGTTTTAATCATTTCAAATTGGCACAAGTGCCAAGGTTTCTCCATCATCGTTCTTTTTCCTCAAATCCAAGAAACGATGCCAAATCCGACCACTTCGTTTTGGAGTCTCCTCTACATACATAGTTGTTAAAGTGGTTCCAATATCGACATAGAGTATGTCAATAAGAGGCCGCGATCTCTTTAACAACCAAACATCGTTTTATACACCGCTTGGTACTTTTATATTTCAAAAACTATTCATATTTGATAACTAAATATCATATTCTCTGTAAAATATCATTCGTCTCAGAAATCCTCATATTTACTGAAAATATGTCAATTTACTTCGATATGTCAATTTCACTTCAAAGTTTGATTCGAATTACAATTTAGGTTATAACTTCATTTAACCCAATTCACATTTAAATCCATGATTTAAATATAAACATTCCAACCTTTGACCGGTTTGAATTTTAGAAAATAGTTTGAAAATTTTTAAATAGCTTAATATAAAATAGTTTCGGTGCTGAAAATAGTTTAGATAGTGAAATAGCTTGGAAAATCACAATAATTTTAATATTTAAAAGACTGATTTTAATATGTTTATATGTTAAAATAATTTATTTAAAAATAGTTTCAAAGTTAAACCGATTCAATTCCAAATCCTTTAATTCAAATCATTTCCATTTTCCATTGCAATCTAAATCGATCCAATTTGGATTTCAATTCGAATTAACTTGATTCTAATTTCAATTCAGATCAATTTTAGTTTCAATTCCAAGGTAGTTTCAATTTCAGTTCCAGTTTAATTTCAATTTCAACCATTCTATTCAATGAATGAATTTCGTCTCAATTCTCAATTTTAAACCATTGCAATTTATATAAATTTCGAGCTCGATTCTCAAAATATCGATTTAAATCAAATTTTAACTTCGTTGTTCAATTCGATGTTCAAATTTATTAAAATAATTCAATTTCAAGCCAAAGTTTGAAATATCAATTTACATTACTTTTTCTCAAAATAACTTCAAAGTTCAAGTAAAAGATCAAATCTTTATAAACAATTCAATTTTGATAACTCAAGTTGTATTTCGACCATGGCTTCAAATTCCAATTAAATTCTTTAAACAATTTCTTTTAACAAAATTTAATTTCAATATTTCAAACTCAAACTCATAATTCTTTCAATCTTCATAAATTCGATTTTTATTTCTTTAAATTAAAATTATTTAAATAGATTTATATTCAAGAATTTACAACCATTTAATTTAACCAATCTGGTGTCCACGTATAATTTTCTATCCTATGGCCAAGTGAATAGTTATTTCAATTTAATTTCAAGGCTGGATATATATCATTTCGATCCAATTCAATGTGTCATAGGTATATATCATTTCAACATATTTCTTAATTTTTTTGAAATAATTCAATTTACAGTATATACTGTAAATAATTACCAGGGTGGTAATAGGATATATACAAAAATAAATAAATATACAATCATCCAAAATATCAACCAATAGGCATCCATCACAATTAATCATCCAAATCAGTCAAATATCACGACAATTACCCAATCATCTATAATCGGTAATTTTACTAGCAGTTTAATTCTAATTTCAATTTAACTATTAAAATTTCTACCATATAAATTTCTATATCAATTTCCTTATCGATTAAATTTACCAAACAACAACCAATAAATTAAAATCACTTCAGAATTGCAACTTAACTAACATTAAAAAAAATTAGTCATTCGTAAGCGTTTAAAACACTCACCTTTTGTTCGAAACTGAAAATACTTCAGCTTCAAATAAATTCCAATTTAATCCCACGGCGAAGACGACGTCGATACGATTCCAACTGACTTGTTTCGTCCGAATCAGACTTCGTATGGAAAAGATATGCGACAATTAGTATAACAATTTAAATTAAATTATAATTAACAAATAGTAATATAACTAAAACATTAACCCGCACATCTCTCTCTTGTTCGTGCTACAGTTCCCAGGTCATGCAGAAAACCTAAATGTAACCAACATTAAACGCGCGCTGCCTTCGACGATCGGACGACTATCCAAGCACCTTACGAGATGCGCCTGCTTCTACTCCATCTCGAACGTCGCCTCGTTAGCCACCGCCATTCATGCGAAAACAAGGAAAAAATGCACAACATTCAAAGCCAAATCCTGCCTATTCCGAGACACTCCGCCATGTGTGACGCCCCACCTCTATACCCACGCTAGCCAAGAACACTACGGTGTAGTGCTGTCAACTAGCACGGAGAATAAGACTGTTGAGGAGCGGCCATCAATAGTTGGCCTTACACTAGTATTGGTTATCTCGATAGGAGTGATATATATATATATATATATATATATATATATATATATATATTCTTTCATTTTTCATCTCTGATTTATTTTCTCCCATCGAAATACCCCAATTCCAGTATAAAACGAACCACGATGGTTCATAATAGTTTAGAACAGTAAATATAAAATAATAACACAGATAAATATAAATGCGGAACACAGATAAAACAGAAATTCTCATATATACAATAACTGATGTCAGTTACAATACATTTGACATGGTACATATGATACAACTACAACTGTCGACTCAGGAAGTTACATATACAAGTACATTAACGTATATAATATACATGAATACATATCTTCCTATACAATCATACAGACTACTACAAATAACGACGACTACTCCAAAAGATATGAAAGAACTTCATAGCTCTAGCAGCAACCCAAAGCAGAATATCTACAACCTGAAATACTCGGTCGGACCCGAGTATTAGATTCAAAAGAAAATAATACTCGGGTCAGTCTAATTCAAACTCAGTTATTAGTGCACAGAAGCAATAATAATTAAATAACGAATAGACGACGGTAATTAAACCAAATCAGGATGCAATTCAGAATATAGAATTGAAATGAAAAAAAACAGTTCAAACCATTGAAATATCAATTAAAATATTAATTCAAGTAGGGCTGCAGTACACGCACGCGTGCACTGCCTCGCCACTACGGAATATGGAATACGCAAAAAGATCCATAAGTCAAAACAAAAAGATTATCATACACGCCATACCGTGTGGCTGCAGTTCACGCTTGCGTGCACTACCTTGCCACTATAGTGATGATGTACCCAATGAATACCGTGTGGCTGCAGTTCACGCTTGCGTGCACTGCCTTGCCACTACAGTGATAATGTACACAACCGGGCACAAGGTCAAACCCAAATAAATTACGGTTCAACACAGGGCAACAAGAGTGTACAAGGTCAAACAATCAAATATACAACAGAGAAGGCACATGAATGTGCAGGTCAAAAGAGGCTGCCTCAACAAAGCATCAATAGAGAACTACACATACAAGTATAGCAACAACATGAAAATATCACGAAGGTGCTCAAATGCAACACACCCAACATGTACTCAAACAACAAGTTTTAAAATCTTCAAATCAAGTGAAAACACAATGGAACTGCACTGGACAAGTGCAGACTAATAACACAGTGCTACCAGAGGTAAAAATGCAACAATCAACATGTTGCAAGTGTACTTGAAGGCAATGCACAGCATACATATAAAAGAATAGCATCAAGGCACAAAGATAGTTGTACCAAAACATGTGCACAATAGAAGTAGTGCACCAGACATGATGACAACAAACCAAGTGAAAACAAAACTCATATATGCCAGTGAATGCAGAGGTCAGTGCAAGGCACAAACCAATTTAAACGACAATCCCTCACAAGAATACAAGTCAGGATACTGCAAATTCCAAGTGGTCAATAATGACCAAGGAAAAATGAAACAAAGTGCTAACTGGTAGATATGAACCAGCATAAACAAATGGATGCACAGGGGTGCAACAGGGGGGGATGCCCAGAAATGCATCAGTGAAGAACACAAATGTCAAAGGCAACACACAAGTAACAATCAACTCAATCTCGAGGCAGTGACAGTATGAAATGGAATGTATCAACTCAACAAGGCATAACTATGGAAACAGTGTGATCGAGAACTGATACAAGGAAGTTGTCCAGAAAATCAAACAAGAACCAGAAGTATAAGCATGGCAGTGAAACAATAAAATATGCTCAAGTATCTGCATATATATATACATGTGCAAATACAACACATAAATGTGGCAGTAAAACAATAAAATATGCTCAAGTGTCTGCATATATATACATGTGCAAATACAACACATAAATGTGGCAGTAAAACAATAAAATATGCTCAAGTGTCTGCATATATATACATGTGCAAATACAACACATAAATGTGGCAGTAAAACAATAAAATATGCTCAAGTGTCTGCATATATATACATGTGCAAATACAACACATAACTCGAACCATGGTCAACAATATATGCATACACACATTCGAATGTATGTATGCATATATATACAGATAAGTCAACCAAAACAAGTTCGAACTACATCAACTTCGAACGAAATCGAACAAGTCAAGTATGATACAGAATGACCATGATAAAGTTATGGAATAACAAATCATAGTCAAGCCGATGCCAACAAAAAGATTGCAGTTCAAATCAAATGCAATGAACCAGTTAAATAGGCCTCACATGTTTCAAATCAAAAATCAAAACCCAAACAACCCACGAAATCATGAAATCACAAATATTGGCACAACAAAGAACTGGCGAGCAAAAGAGCAGGGGTATGCAACCTGATCATCGAAGTGCAGACAAGACGAAGCCAAGGCCAATCAGTAATGGCAACCACTCCATCTAGTCGAGTCAAGACCAAATATCAACTCAATTCATAACTAAAGGCAGATAATTCAAAACCAGAAAGTGTTCAAAAATCAAGAAACAGCAGTTCGGCAATACAATTACAAGAAGGCATGTACGCATATATATGAATACGCATACATATCTATATAACAATGGAAAAGCATCTGCATAAGCAAGAAACATAGGTAGTTCGACCCAAGCCACCAGGACAGTGTCGAACCCAAAGAAAAACAACACAAAAATAACTGCCGAAATCAAAACAGTTCAAGCAATGACCGAAGTCCATACTCAAAGTAAATACATAGTCGAATGGCCGACAAATCAAGGGACGAATTCAATTCGAAAACTAATAAACTCGAGATAGGAATTAGATGTGAGTGGAACACTCACCTTTGCTATGTTGAAGTGGCCGAAGCCCCAGCGAGGAGAAGGCATCAATCGCCACTCGATCGAGCTTCGGTAGTTGAAGCCTTCGATTTTTCGCGAGCCCTAATTGATCGGAGCCCTAATTTTCGAATGCGAACGAAGGAGCATGAGGGGCCGCCATTAATTTTTCTTTGTTCGATTATGATGTAGGGTTTCGAACGAAAAGGGGGAAGAGGGGGACCGGTTGAATAAAATGAAATAAATAAAAAAAAAGAATCGTGGGCCGAGAATTTATATCAAAGCCCCTCAAACTTAATAACCATATGTAATTTAAATTTTAATTTAAATTTTAAAAACTTCAAAATGGCAATTGACCAAAATATAAATCGTTTTAAGGTCGATTATGAATTGACGCGAATATCGGGTTGTTACAGACTCCCCTCGTTAAAAAAAATTGCGTCCTCGCAATCATCAGGAATAAATGGACAAATGGTAACAGCCATAAAGAACATCATCACAAGATGAAGAAATTAGAAATAGAAAGTTCACCATATAGAGCATGAAAGAGAAAGCCTGAACGTGTTTGCTCGATGAATTCTCTGGATTCCTAGGAGAAGTCCATAGAATTTGAGAACCATTGAGAATCTCCACAAGAGAAACATCTTTATTTCGAAGGTGCTACACCCCCGAAGCAATGATGTGAATATAAGGTTGCTCAAGAATAGAAATCGGGAATCCCTAAGGCATTTCCGTAATTTGAAGACGTGGAAAACATCATGAATAACAGAAAATTGAGTCGGTACACCGGCGTAATACAATATAAACGCCAAAGAAATCTTTTAATTTCATAAAAGAAATTCACAATTTATCAACAAAATCTAATTATCAATAGATAATTCAGAAATCTCAAATCACAAATATTCAATTATCAAAAACAATAATCAAATCAACAAGTATTCGATTATCAAAAATCGAAAATCAATCTTAAATCACAAATATTCGATTATCAAAAACGATAATCAAATCAACAAGTATTCGATTATCAAAAATCGAAAATCAATCTTAAATCACAAATATTCGATTATCAAAAACGATAATCAAATCAATAAGTATTCGATTATCAAAATCGAAAATCAATCTTAAATCACACATATTTAATTATCACAAACGATAATTAAATCTCAAATATCTAATTATCACAAGCGATAATCAGAAACAATAAATATCTGATTATCAAAAACGGTAAATCAGAAATCACAAACATCCGATTATCAAAACGATAATCAGAAATTACCACAATGGTAATCAAATTTCAAATCACAAATATTTAATTATCACAAACGATAATTAAATCTCAAATATTTGATTATCAAAAATCACAAATTTTCAATTAACGAGTCCGAAATTAACCGAAATAGCAAACGCACAAGACCCACAACCACGAGTTTTACTAAATCGTTTAATTCACTTCATCGTTTCCTTGAAAGTGCAAAATTGTGTATTTTAAATAAATAACATTTTACGTTCTCAAACGGACAAGTCCGGAATTAAGCGAATCAGTAAAAGAAAGGGGTCATAGTCCTCGGTTTTTCTGAAACGTTTAATTCGCTTCCTCATTCTTTTGAAAGCGCAAATCGTAATAATTTTGAAAACAATTTTGATTTATAATTTGAAATATTTGAAGAATAACAAATTTTTAGAACACGTGATTAAAATAGCAATGTCAGTAGCAACTTCGACATACGTCAAAATTTCATCGAAATAAATGGCATCAAAATATAATACCAATGAATTTTCATTTATCGAAAATGTCGCAGGAATCTTTTCAAAGATAGAAAAGGATATCATACCCTAAACTTGTATTCATAACAAGTCAATAACACACGAATTCACCAATGCACAAGAATTGATAAAACTTATCAATAGAAATCACGAAAATTGGTGAAGCACAAATTCTAGAAATCATCACAAGAAATCCAGAAATCACAAGATGAAAGTATGAAAACTCGAACGGAGTATGAAAACTCGAACGGAGTATGAAAACTCAAATGGGAGTATGACATAGAATAAAAGATACGGCATAACATAAAATATCCATAATGACATACTACTATAAGTATGTAAATAATGATCAACAGGAGATCAACCGATAAGAGGTATGGCATGAATATGAAATATCCATACTGACATACAACTATAAGTATGCAAATAATGATCAACAGGAGATCAACCGATAAGAGATAATCAATATCACAAGAATCTTCTCAAAGATCCAAAGAGGTATCATACCCCAAATTTGTACTCATGACAAATCAATAACATATGAATTCACCAGTACACAAAAATAGGTGAAGCATAAAATTTCCAGAAATCAACATAAGGAATCTAGAAATCACAGAAAAAGAGAAAGAGGCCTATCACATGACGGTCCGAAGACCAAGGGGAGCTACCCCACATGTGTGAATGGAATCACACAGATTGAGGTCAAGACTAACCAAAAAGCAGAAAGGTATGTGTGAATGGAATCACACAAGTGGTGTCTAGTCTGACCATCAGAACGATCATCATGATCAACGAGGAGTGTCAATTACACTAAGCATGTGTGAATGGAATCACACAGATTGAGGTCAAGACTAACCAAAAAGCAGAAAGGTATGTGTGAATGGAATCACACAAGTGGTGTCTAGTCTAACCTCGCAAATAAAAAGACATAGCAAATTGCTAGTCTAGTTCATAAAGCGATCGTCAAGATCAACGAGAAGTGTCAATTACACTAAGCTAGTGAATATAAAAGTTTAGCTTCATGTCCCATAACCACTAGCTTAACTTAAATATTTACGAACAAATTGTAGATCTTCACTAGAAAAATGTCACAAGTGGTTCAATCGAACAACTCCAAAAATTAACCGACGAAGTAAACGCAAGCGTTTCATACCACTTGTTTTGCTAAGCCGTTTAATTAGATTTCTCATACGAGTGAAAATAAAGGTTTGTATATACTAATAGATCGGAAAACGGTTTAGGAAAAGACTTTGATATTGAAAATAGAGTTGAAAACATTTTGATAAAAGAGTTTTGATATTTACTACTAGTATTGAAACATTTATATTTTTAAAGTGACAAATCACAAAATGATTGTAGAAACCATCAATCACAAGAATTCACATACGAAGACGTGAATAGAATCCAAAGAAATCGATACCGAATTCATCGAAGGGTATGTTCACAAAAAATTCCGAAGAAATGGTCATCAAAGTTGCTAATAAATGATAGCAACAAATCGAGAAATAATCAAAAATCGATTAAATTTGGAAACCAAATCAATTCACTAAAATTCACATTCGAAGATGTGAATAAAATCCAAATAATTCGATTCTAAATCCATCAAAGTAGGAATATCCAAAAATTCCAGAAATAGAAGTTTTCAAAGTCGACAAAGATGACAACAACTAATTGGAAAAGAAGAATCGATTGACAAATGGAATAATGAAACAAAACGAGCATAAATGCATAAATGACTTCAACAAAATTAAAATCAAGTCAATGCCGAAAACACAAGAATTCAAAATCAAATGCATCTGAATAAGCGTTAGGAATTCATACCTAACAATTCAAAGACAATCATATGCAAATATGAGAGATAAAACGTCGACAAATAGTTGTAACACATGTACTATCTAAGTTATGTTTTATATTTGTTCTAAACCCCAGGCTCCGATACCAAGCTGTGACGCCCCACCTCTATACCCACGCTAGCCAAGAACACTACGCTGTAGTGCTGTCAACTAGCACGGAGAATAAGGCTGTTGAGGAGCGGCCATCAATAGTTGGCCTTACACTAGTATTGGTTATCTCGATAGGAGTGATATATAAATATATATATATATATATATTCTTTCATTTTTCATCTCTGATTTATTTTCTCCCATCGAAATACCCCAATTCCAGTATAAAACGAACCACGATGGTTCATAATAGTTTAGAACACTAAATATAAAATAATAACACAGATAAATATAAATGCGGAACACAGATAAAACAGAAATTCTCATATATACAATAACTGATGTCAGTTACAATACATTTGACACGGTACATATGATACAACTACAATTGTCGACTCAGGAAGTTACATATACAAGTACATTAACGTATATAATATACATGAATACATATCTTCCTATACAATCATACAGACTACTACATATAACGACGACTACTCCAAAAGATATGAAAGAACTTCATAGCTCTAGCAGCAACCCAAAGCAGAATATCTACAACCTGAAATACTCGGTCTGACCCGAGTATTAGATTCAAAAGAAAATAATACTCGGGTCAGTCTAATTCAAACTCAGTTATTAGTGCACAGAAGCAATAATAATTAAATAACGAATAGACGACGGTAATTAAACCAAATCAGGATGCAATTCAGAATATAGAATTGAAATGAACAAAACAGTTCAAACCATTGAAATATCAATTAAAATATTAATTCAAGTAGGGCTGCAGTACACGCACGCGTGCACTGCCTCGCCACTACGGAATATGGAATACGCAAAAAGATCCATAAGTCAAAACAAAAAGATTATCATACACGCCATACCGTGTGGCTGCAGTTCACGCTTGCGTGCACTGCCTTGCCACTATAGTGATGATGTACCCAATGAATACCGTGTGGCTGCAGTTCACGCTTGCGTGCACTGCCTTGCCACTACAGTGATAATGTACACAACCGGGCACAAGGTCAAACCCAAATAAATTACGGTTCAACACAGGGCAACAAGAGTGTACAAGGTCAAACAATCAAATATACAACAGAGAAGGCACATGAATGTGCAGGTCAAAAGAGGCTGCCTCAACAAAGCATCAATAGAGAACTACACATACAAGTATAGCAACAACATGAAAATATCACGAAGGTGCTCAAATGCAACACACCCAACATGTACTCAAACAACAAGTTTTAAAATCTTCAAATCAAGTGAAAACACAATGGAACTGCACTGGACAAGTGCAGACTAATAACACAGTGCTACCAGAGGTAAAAATGCAACAATCAACTTGTTGCAAGTGTACTTGAAGGCAATGCACAGCATACATATAAAAGAATAGCATCAAGGCACAAAGATAGTTGTACCAAAACATGTGCACAATAGAAGTAGTGCACCAGACATGATGACAACAAACCAAGTGAAAATAAAACTCATATATGCCAGTGAATGCAGAGGTCAGTGCAAGGCACAAACCAATTTAAACGACAATCCCTCACAAGCATACAAGTCAGGATACTGCAAATTCCAAGTGGTCAATAATGACCAAGGAAAAATGAAACAAAGTGCTAACTGGTAGATATGAACCAGCATAAACAAATGGATGCACAGGGGTGCAACAGGGGGGGATGCCCAGAAATGCATCAGTGAAGAACACAAATGTCAAAGGCAACGCACAAGTAACAATCAACTCAATCTCGAGGCAGTGACAGTATGAAATGGAATGTATCAACTCAACAAGGCATAACTATGGAAACAGTGTGATCGAGAACTGATACAAGGAAGTTGTCCAGAAAATCAAACAAGAACCAGAAGTATAAGCATGGCAGTGAAACAATAAAATATGCTCAAGTATCTGCATATATATATACATGTGCAAATACAACACATAAATGTGGCAGTAAAACAATAAAATATGCTCAAGTGTCTGCATATATATACATGTGCAAATACAACACATAAATGTGGCAGTAAAACAATAAAATATGCTCAAGTGTCTGCATATATATACATGTGCAAATACAACACATAACTCGAACCATGGTCAACAATATATGCATACACACATTCGAATGTATGTATGCATATATATACAGATAAGTCAACCAAAACAAGTTCGAACTACATCAACTTCGAACGAAATCGAACAAGTCAAGTATGATACAGAATGACCATGATAAAGTTATGGAATAACAAATCATAGTCAAGCCGATGCCAACAAAAAGATTGCAGTTCAAATCAACTGCAATGAACCAGTTAAATAGGCCTCACATGTTTCAAATCAAAAATCAAAACCCAAACAACCCACGAAATCATGAAATCACAAATATTGGCACAACACAGAACTGGCGAGCAAAAGAGCAGGGGTATGCAACCTGATCATCGAAGTGCAGACAAAACGAAGCCAAGGCCAATCAGTAATGGCAACCACTCCATCTAGTCGAGTCAAGACCAAATATCAACTCAATTCATAACTAAAGGCAGATAATTCAAAACCAGAAAGTGTTCAAAAATCAAGAAACAGCAGTTCGGCAATACAATTACAAGAAGGCATGTACGCATATATATGAATACGCATACATATCTATATAACAATGGAAAAGCATCTGCATAAGCAAGAAACATAGGTAGTTCGACCCAAGCCACCAGGACAGTGTCGAACCCAAAGAAAACAACACAAAAATCACTGCCGAAATCAAAACAGTTCAAGCAATGACCGAAGTCCATACTCAAAGTAAATACATAGTCGAATGGCCGACAAATCAAGGGACGAATTCAATTCGAACACTAATAAACTCGAGATAGGAATTAGATGTGAGTGGAACACTCACCTTTGCTATGTTGAAGTGGCCGAAGCCCCAGCGAGGAGAAGGCATCAATCGCCACTCGATCGAGCTTCGGTAGTTGAAGCCTTCGATTTTTCGCGAGCCCTAATTGATCGGAGCCCTAATTTTCGAATGCGAACGAAGGAGCACGAGGGGCCGCCATTAATTTTTATTTGTTCGATTATGATGTAGGGTTTCGAATGAAAAGGGGGAAGAGGGGGACCGGTTGAATAAAATGAAATAAATAAAAAAAAAGAATCGTGCCCCTCAAACTTAATAACCATATGTAATTTAAATTTAAATTTAAATTTTAAAAACTTCAAAATGGCAATTGACCAAAATATAAATCGTTTTAACGTCGATTATGAATTGACGCGAATATCGGGTTGTTACACCATGATTCCAATGTTGGATGTGTAGATCTCATTGAGATCTTTGTTTTTCCTTTTGGAAGTTTTTGATTTCGATGTGTAGAATGAAAGAAATCGAGAGGGGAGATAAGGGAAGGTCGACCATTAAATGCTTTAGAGACGTGGCTGCTCTTATTCTCGGTTAGGGTATGCGAAATAAGAAAATATAAGGCCTTATATAAAAATATACGACCCGAATCATCCGCGAAAATTTCGAACTTCAAACGAAGCATGCCCTTTGGCATTCTCTATGTTTTATCCCTATTCTAAACACAATAGAACTAGTTTCTAGGCCTCATTCGATCGCATATAGAAGATAGCTTTTTAAAATCAAATTATTCTAATTAAATTCCTTTAATTATTTTCTATATATTTCAAGCTCGCAAGGCCAAAGGATAAGTTTGATCGCTACGAAACTTGAAATCTTACAATAAATCACCCTTAAGGATCCAATGAAATTGTTTTCATCGAAATTTGAGATGATGACCGAAATAGCTATTTTTACTTGTTAATTAAAAAAAGTAATTTCCATATATCAATTTAATCACTTTAAACTCAATTTTATATTCTTGTTTAAATCATATTTTAATCAACTTCTAACATCATTTTCATCCGTATTAAATATTGAATTCAATTATTCAAATAATTTCTAATATTAAATTTAAAATATTTAATTATCAAATAATTTACATTAATAAACAAAAAATTTAAAATGAATTTTAATTATAAAAAATTATTTTATTTTCATCTAAACAATTCAACATTTATTATTTAACTCAGGATATTGATTATAAATACGTTCAATTCCTTTCGATACTTGTTACTGCTAAAATCTTCGTTACTGCTAAAATCTTCGAAATTGGTTATTTCAAAATATTATTCAATTTCATGTAAAATAAATTAAATAAATAAAAATTATTTCTAAACATTTTATTCAATAATCACATTAAATTTAATAATTTAAAATAATTAAAAATACGGATCGTTACACTCTCCCCAACTCTAAAATTTTCGTCCTCGAAAAGTTGTTAAGTAAGGAATTTAACATTCGATATATTTTATTTAAAATAACCCTTATAAACATTAAAATCTTATTGTAAAACTTTGACCACGCTTTCACTACGCCACTCCAATCGGCTTATACGAAAATTACAATTAATTTATAAAAACTAGTTAAAATTTTTTTAAAAAAACTTCAAAAATTTTCTAACATCCGGATTTATGGAAAATTTCGACAGAGTCTCTTTTGCAAGGCATGATCGGGAAAATTTTCCAACATAATATATAACACATATATATACCAAATATATCTGATATACATCTTATCTCAATGATGAGGTATCCCGTAGGGAAAAAACATAAAAGTGCGGTATGTAATATGAGATATGTACCTTATTATTGTTAATACGAGCTAATTCGCTCGTATTAAGCAAGAAAAAGCATATTAAATCCGCATAAATATCCAAACGTCTTAGTATGTACCTATCTTAACTCAAATTTAGAATATTAATAACTTAAAAAATATATAACAACGTATATTAGTCTAATAGAACCATATAGCATGTATTGTGAATCCAAACCATAAACACAAGCACGAATACACAACAAGCCAATCATATGGAATCAAAATAGTTATAACAATAATTTACACTTAAAGAAATCAACTGACCAAATAATATTCTTCTAATTAATTCAAACTATCACAATTTATGTTTTTAATGTCAATATTTAGTCTGTACGGTTCATTTCTTATTAACATTCATTTCTCATTAACATTCAATTGGCTGTAACGACCCGCCCTCCTTACGCCCTGAAAGACGTATCGTCTTGAAGAAAGAAAGGGATGAGAAAATAGAAAAGATAGAGAAGAAAGAACAACAACATCAGAATCTCACAGCGGAATGGAACAAAATATAATAGATCACATAACTATTACATAATTTTACATATATCAGAGTTATACAGTCAATACATCACATACTAGACATTATAAATACCTGTCTAGTTAATACAACACAACTCAAACAAATAACCCAAAGATACCAACACAGCGGAACACTATATGTATCTATCTACAACGCTGAAGCCTCCTGCTCCATTGCTCCTCCAGAATTCGTCACCAGCTAACCTGAATCCCTTGGCTACCCGTAAAAATTTGGGTACCCGAGAGTTTATGAAAAACAAAAATAAACTCCGGGTCAGACATGGGTCTGGTATGAGTACCAGGTTAAAGTTGCTTAACTTTGAAAAACATTTGAAAACAAAAGGTATCACGTAAGACTCTCCACAAATAAACATGGGTAAGTTTTTACCTTACGCTAACCAAAACATTTGATAGGAAATTCTGTGATATTATAATAGGTCTAGGGTTTCCAAGTAAATAGAAAATAGCCGAAATTGTTACATCTATTAAATTCCAGCTACTAGCCACAAAAGTGGGTAATACAATCAAAACCGTTGGCACTTATTGGATTTTGGATTCCATACAATGGCAGGGCTACTGGGGTACCGCCCGTCACAGTACGGGGCCTAGATCACCGTACCGAGGATTACTCCCTTCATCCCCTGCAACACAAGGCCGGAACCATTCCTTATTGAACAGTCCCGAACAAGACAACCCCGACAGTTGGAGCTCACAACTATCCACACATCCGAATAAAAAGGGACATCTAGACAGGGGAAAATCTTGTCCTGCTTGGGCATGACCCACCTAACCTTGCTGCACCTCCCCTGTTTTAGCCATTCCCGGTTGATGAGGCTTAAGGCTACGATTACCTTTAGAGAACACATTTCTTAGAATGCTCATCGCCCGCCTGACGATGTGTTGAAAGCATCCAATCCATACAAGTTCGTTCCGGGTTCGAACGAAACCGAAGGCATTATCTCGTTACACTCATTTTGGAATCACCCTCAGACTTAACGACGATAACCCTTGCATTCTGAATCTTCATCTTCACTTCAGATTTACGACCTAACGTTAATTTGGAATCGATGTGGTTTTCGGATGTTCCTAATGCGGAAAAACCGATCCCGGTCTCATCGAAATCCAAAACGTGTCTTTTAGGGCCAAGTTGTCAATTTAGTCTTAACAGTTTAATTCAAAATGATTCAATACACACACAGATAGATAATTCACAATATCATAATAGTTAGTCAACATCATATAAACAGATGATCAATATTATCACTACAAACAGATAATGCATATCATCATAACGGATAATTCATATTATCATCATATTTAAATCAAAGCATCCATATCATATAGCATAAATATCACATAACATCAATTCTCATATCTGAGATCTTAAATCATTCCAGGTAAACAATTTCATCCATCCATTTATAAGCAAACATATAAGCTATAATTAATTTAAAATGAATTAAATTAATTATATCATCTCTAATTAATTTAAAGTAAATTAAATTAATTACTTCACCATTTAAAACTTGCTTACACAATTATTAATCAATCTCCAATCAATTAATAAATCATTCACTAATTACTTGTTTCAATTAATCATACTTGATTTATTAACATTTAATTATATTCAAGTAATCATCTTTAATTATTTTCACAAATTAATTATCTTATCTAAATATATAAATTAACCTCAAATTACAAACATTACATTACTTCTGAATTACACTAATTAATTACTCTTTAATTTCTTATTGTTGATTAATTAATCTAAATTTATCATCCCATCATTAATTATATCAATTAATGATTTCTAATTACATTTTAATTAATTCCCTGTTTGAAATTAGTTACTTTAAGTAATTAATCTTCAATGAAACCACATTTATTAATCACCTCTGATAATACCATTCAGTAATTAACTATCTCTAATTACTCATCAAATAAATTAATTACTCCTTAATTAATTTCTCTAATTAATCCCCCGATTAATTATACAAAGTAATTATATTCCAATTACTTTCATTATTAAATCACCCTCAGTTAATTACATCCAGTAATTATTATCAATTACCTCCCTAAGTAATTATACTCATCACATCATCAAAATGGTTGTCTAAATTAATTAAACTTAATTAATTAACTTAAACAATTCATAGAATTAATTACAATAAGTAATTAATTCTTTAATTACTTTCGTTAAGTAATTATACTTAACAATTCACAATTGCTTATCTTAAATAAATAATTTAACTAATTATTAAAAATAATCCTATTAATTGTGTGTTTCATAATTTTAGTTAATGACCTTCATTAACTAATTGAAATCCTTTAATTATTTTTCCAAAGTAATTAACTTACATTTTAAGTTAGTCTTAATAACTCATTAATTAATTCTTTATTAATTTATTACTAATCATTAATTTCATATTAAACCAATGATTTCCTAATTACCAATTGATTTACCTATAATTTATAAAAAAAATTCAATAAATTTAACTCTTCATTTCTGAGTTAATTAATTCTAGTCATTCATTATCCATTTAGTTAATTTGATAATTACAAGTCTTAAGTTTTTAAAACTCTTTTTCTATTTAATGACCAATTTATCATTTATAAGCTTTTTAATCAATTTAATTTAAATTTACATTCAAATTTGTTTAAAACAAATTTTAAACTTAAAAAAAATCTTATTTATTTAAAGGCTGAGATTCAAACTACGTTTTGAATCCAATCTTAACTTGTTTTTTTCAACTTTGTTTAAAATACGTATATTTTCCATTTAAAAGCTCGTTTTAACAATTTTATACAAAGTTACATGTTTAAAACCCGAAGCTAAAAATACCCGAGACAAACAATCATTTTTACGAGTAAAACCCCACTTTTCTTCGAGTCCGACACTCGTATCACTCGAGTGAAACTCGAGTAACATTTCCCCTTTTTAAAATGGTTATGAATAATTTAAAATTTGAAAACTTGATTTTATTTTAAACTGAAATTCAAACTTCATTTGAATTCTGATTCATCCTTTACTTAAATATTCATGTTAAACATTCATTTCTCATTTTTAAACCCAGTTTAAAGAATATTAAATTTTACAGGTTTGAATGCCTGTAACAGCTTACCCAGGTTTTCCCTCCCCACATTGCTCGAGTCAATCACGAGTTTGCTCCGAGTTCGCATGCTACTTCCCCCGAGTCAAACCCCCAATAACTCGAGTAAACACCCGAGACCACACCAGCTTGCACAGACCAACCCCCCCTTCACCAGAACCAACTCACCATGCACGTGCACAGTATCATTTTCCACCTCCGACCATCTCCGATGGTTGCTTCACATCGGCAACCACCTTCTCCCTCACCCACGACCTTCATATCATCTTCCAAAACTCGAAATCAAAATAGAGACTTCGACCCCAAAACTGGAAACACACAGAGCAACGCCACCTTAACCTGTCACCGCCTTACCTGAGAAATTTCGACCACCTGAAGTTCTGTAGCTCCGGCTACGCTTGCTTCCACGTCCAAGCTAACATCCCTCAAAGTTTCATCACACTCGATCCACTATACTCATAGAAACGATCGATTACATACTTGAAACCAAAAATAGGGTTCTGAAATAAAAATCACAACCGCAACCTCTCTGATGAATTTCATCATCACCTATGATTTTTCTTATCATCACTGATCAACTCACCATCACCATACCGAAACTCATCACCCCCGGATTCATGAATCGCCAAAGAAACTCCAAAGTTTATATGCAGTACAAACCAGCATTTCACCTTAACCCCCTTACTGAAAATTATGGTTTTTGTTTTAAAAATCATATTTTTAGTTTAGTATTCAATTTATGTTCATGAATAAATGAATTACAATGTTTGAAATTTTACTAAAAACTTAAACTACCCTGTTGTTCCTGTTTCCAGAGTAACTTACAATTTATTTTATCTTAACCAAATTTTAAAACTTTCTTTAAAATCAAACAAACATATATTATTTGAATCATAAGTCATAACAATCAGTGGATCAAGAGGAAAGGGTTTTAAATTGAAACTGGAACATGAAATTTAGAACAGAGATGTTCTACAGGCATTTACAACATATACTTGCATCACACATCCATAAATACACAAGAATTCCCTAATATACATACACAAATACAAACTTATATTATGCATTCATCAAGCAACCAGATTTATAATTGTGTATTAAAAAGTGTTACTCACCTTAAAATGAAGACAGAGCTTTTGAAAACTTGAAAACAGATTTTAACTTGAAAACTGTAAACTTGAAATCTTTTGCTTTGGAACAGAGTTGCTGAATTGCTTGAAAATGATTACAGGTTTGGCTTTGAAGATGAGAAACTGGAATGCAAGCTTTGATCTTCCTGCTAAAACTCCTTACCTTTGTTGTAATATGATGTTGTTTAAGTTTATAAAATAAGAACTTTCTTATGTTTTCTGGTTTACCCAGTTTTGAACAGAAAGTATTATATATATATAGATATAGGTTAGGCAAGCTTATGCACGAAGATGTGGTGATTTTATCATATTATTATTTTAATGTCAGAGATATTTTATCTATATTTCGGCTGAAATGATAAGTATATTTTTTTAGTAGACCAAATGGTGTGCTAATTAAATGAAAAGGTACTTATGTTTTCTTTTGCATATGTGAAGATATTTCTTTTGCTTGCCTGGTTTGTATGTTTTTACTTGTACTTATATATATATATATCCTTACAGGCAACATACAAGATTACATTGCCAGTTTATGATTTATTTTCTTTTCTTTTGTCTTATTTCATTTCAAATCCTGTTCTTGCCAGGCATTCTTTTTATATAAAGTTGTTTATTTCTATTATACTTTGTTTATTTTCACCTTGCATACTCTTTACAGGTTACATGCATTATTTTTATTTGCCTGGCAGCTTCATATTTTATGTACTTAATATTCCCTTTTTCACTTTGTTTATTTTTATGCTTCATGTACCAATATAAAGTTGGTTTAGTTAATTTATTATAAATTTTCTAACTTAAGTGTTTAGTTCCATTTCCTATTTTTTACTTTTCTTATATTTTAAACTTAAACTATTAAACACTTAATTTACTTATTATTTCTTTTTATACTTATGATGATATCATAGATGTTTATGTATTTACACTCATGAAAAAAACATACATTTAATTTATGTTTGTGTTTAATATATTTTAAGACTTGTTTTATTTTAAAACATGTTTGAAAGATGTTGTTTCTAATTTACAAATCATTACTTCTTATGTTAATGTATTCATATAAATTTTGAAATAGTCATTTCTATCTATATTAAAATCCATTTTGTAAGAATATTACATTATTAATATTGTTAAATATAACTCATTATTAAATTAAAATAATTCACAAATGAATTTGTCTTCTTATTCAATACATTACTTATTTTATTAGCTACATTAAAAACAAACAAATCCTTTTATTTAAATTTAAACTTAAACTAAAAATCAGTTTTAAATCATTATGTTTTTAGTTTGGGTATTAAAATTATATGGTTATTTATTTAGTAGCTTAATATCAATTTGAAACCTATTTTAATTTACCAAAAATGTTAGAATAAGAAAACAGGCCTATATATATATTAAATTTAAAACAAAGATTTATCTAGTTATAATATATACAGATATGTATACATTACAAATATAAAACAATTTATTTTCCTTTAAAATAGATTATCAGTTTAAATATTTATTTTAAAGAAGATTATTACATTTATTTCAAATTTATTATTAACAATATGGTCAACTCAATTAAATTTTGACATAAATTATTAAATTGTTATTGTCAAAATTTCCGGGATATCACAGGTTTGGTTCGAATTTATTAACATTTAAGTGGTTTACTTTCAATTAATTCACAACTATTTCATTTACATTCAATTTATTCAGATTTTAATTATTAAATTTTTGTTTAACATAATTCACATAAATCCATTTCTGGGCCATTTTGTAAATCATCTCATTTTACCTTATTAAAGTTAAATTTTTATTTCATTACCACTTAGTATATTTTCTTTAATACTAATATAAACCATTTTACAAAACCATTTAAGTTTATTATAAACATTTTATAAAAATGCAACTCATATTTATTTAACTTCATAACTTAAATTCGTATTTATTTATTGATTCACTTCGTTAGTTTATTTCATCAGTTCACATCATTAATTTTACTTATGTAAATTTTATTTTATAACTCAAATTTACATTAATAAATTTTCTTTTAATCACAGTCAATTTTTTTAAAATCTTCTTAAGTTAACTTCCATTTTATAATTTATTTCGTTAACTTACTTCATCAATTCACTTTATGCAACTTGACTTAAATAATTTCATTTCACAATTTAGATTTCAATTTTCTTATTTCATTAATCATTCCTAAGTTTATAATCATTTTATACAGATATATCTTCTTTTACACATATTAGTTGACTTATAATTATCTCAGAAAGCTATAATAAAATCTTAAATCGTCCTTAGTCAATTTATTTTTGATTTTTTTTGTATTTTCAACTAATTTACAGAAATATAATTTAATTTATTATTTCTATACCTTATGTTAAGTCAAATCTAAATAGTATTTTCTTTTTTACTGCTCGAATTATTCATTTAACATTTCTTAGAACATTAACTAAGTTTATAACATTTCTTCATAACAACTTAATTTAAAAAATATATAAATATTTCCTTAAACACAATTTCAAATCGAACATTTTTATTACTTAAGTTCAAACTTGTATAATATTCATTACTATTCATATTTAACATTTCTCTTAAACATGTCTAGCAAGTTTCATATATGTTTTTATAATGTAATTGAATGTTATACAAATTTATCTTATTTATTTCAGTTAACAAGAATATTCAATAATTTATCCAAGTTAAATTTCCATTGTCATGAAATTTTAGAATTATAATTTAACTTCTCATATTTTATTTAAACACTTAGCTTATATTTCTTATTTATCATTTTAGAGTTTCTAATTATTCAAAAATTCACTTTATTTCTACAATCGAAAATCATCAATTAACAAGAACTTATAAATTCAAATACCAGGTTCATTTCAAATCATTTTGAAATAATAAACAAATACATATATATGTATATATAACGAATTATATTCAGAAATTTTAAATCAAAATCCGTTTATTGAATCAAAAGCATAGCAAAGTTACTAAGTGGTCTTCCCCTCTTTGAGACACGAAAATGAATGTCGATAATGCGGCCGTCATCATTGAAATTATTTTTCAGTGACCGAAGAGGGGAGTATAAGATTTACTTCCTTTTAGTTCATATTGAAAACAATTTCTATTCGTAAATATTTTCAAATAATACTAACACTATTTCCAAATTCTTAGGAATTTTTTTCAGAAGCACCTGAATTCGAGTTCCCAAATTCCAGCTTTTAAATCAATCCTTTTAACTAAAAATAAGATTAGATTTTTATTCTAGTACTAATTACTTACATTTATAAGCATCCCTAAACTCAATTAGTTAAGTTAATATTTCCAAACTTAGTTTTACAACCTATTCTGTGACGACCCGAAATTTTTAAGCCATTTAAATCGGAATATTTAATTGATTTTGAATATTCAATAGTATAATTTTAACTTGAATAACGAATATCACAATTTATTTGATAATTAAATTATTGAATTAAATAACTTAAATCCGAATAAAATGTTGAATCTGGAATTTTAAGCCGATTAAAAATAATTGGAAGGCTTATAAAATTTATATGGATGATAGTGAAGACAATAAAAGTGTTAAAATTGAATTTGGGAGTTGTTTGTCTAGTTTTGAAATTTAACCGTTTAAACTGAATTAAAATAGCCTTCCGAGGCACAGTCTCGGAATTTGACGAAACCAGTTCCATGGGATCCGTAATATTGTATTATTATCGGATTTCAAATTTCGTTGGGATCAGAGTTGTCGTATGATCGTACGGTGTGGAAACGTATTGAAATTTATGTCAGAAATTCAAATATAAATCTACTATATTGTTGACTGGTCCAGATTTCTTCACATCGAAGCTTTCCTGATCCTTCTCTAATACGCTAACATTCTCTTTTCAAGCACGCTTCTCTCTTTCCATCGGTCCAAAATATATTTCCCCTCTCCTTTATTTTATATGGTAGCTGATCTTAGAAAAAAAAAAAATCAAATCAAAACTAATAAATGGCCGCATTCTCTCCTTCCTCATAATTAAATCATATTCGGTCTCAATAGATTAATGGCGGCCGAGCTCAAGTCGTCGCGAACGGCTACTGTATGGCGACAAGAAGGGGGCGGACGGTCTCACTCGAAGATCGAGAATCGCGCGCGTGTGCAATAGAGATGGAGGCGCGGGTTTCTCGTGTTCGAAGGGGGGGGAGTGTAGATCTGGATTGGATGGTCTCGATTTGGGTTCGTGTGTAGGTGTTAGGCAGTGACCTAGGGTTTTCGAGCGCCGTGTTCGTGGTGGTCACGTACGCGAAGGCGAATGGAGAATTTTTGGGTGGTCGGTGAGTTTGTGTCACGAGGTTGGGAAGGCAGTGAACAGAGCTCGCACGTAGGGTATGGCCGAGGTGAGATGTTCGTCTCTTTACTGCCTATTTTAAATTAAATTAATAGATGTGTATAAATTTCTTATTTGATGTGAATATAAGAAGTTTTTGTAAACATAATAAATAAATAAAAACAAGACAGTATTTGATTTTGATTTAAACATATACATATATATGAATTAGACGCACATGTTACAATAAGGATAAGTTTACAGTAAGGAATATAAGTTGTTTAATTTTAAATTAATGAATATTTACAAATTAGAAAAGAAAATATATATGCTCACCGTAAACCTGTCAGTTAATGTTAAAAGGGGAATTATTAGTTTAAATCAAATTATTAGTAAATCAACTAAATAAATGGTAATGAATTATTCGAATTTTTTTTTAAATATTAATAAAATCCTATAATGCTTATTCAAGGTCAAACATCTGGAAAACCAAAGCAATATTGAAGTGAATGGCAACATCAAAGGTGAGTTAATCTCACTCAGTTAATTTAAATTTAAAGGATTAAATTTAAATAATTGTTGGAATGGTTGATTTGATTGTTGTGCTTTAGTATGATATATTTTGGATTGATGTTTATGTTGTGCTAACATCTGTGGATGCAGGGAAAACAGGTTGGAGGGATCCAACTGGGTCCCTCAACATATATATATTGTTTATTATTCTCTGACATGCTTTGTGGATATTCTGTGATGAATCATATTGAAATATTGAATGCTATAGCTGCTTGGATATATACTTGAACTCTGAGTTATCAAATTATATAGCATTGGATTCTTGGAAAGAAATAATAAAAGAAGTAAATTTTTAAGAATATAATTATAAAGAATGTAAATAAATTAAAAATGAATTGATAAGAATATTAGTGTTTCCAAAATGCTAATTAATGAATCCTGTATATGGAAAGGAATTTTTGAATAAACAGAAAGTTAAGAAAACTTAAAATTTCAATGTTACTGTTTAAAAGGATAAAACAATTATTTCAAATTTAGGATTTAAATTATTCTAGAAGAATAAAGAAGAAATGGAAAAAAAATATGAAATATGTATATTTCAGTTAAAGATGTAAAATAAAAGGGAAAATAATAACAATTATAATTAAGTCAATAATTAATGAATTTTGAAATGAACTGAATAAGTGAAGAAATTTATTTCAAATAAAATAAGTTGGAAATCAATTTGGAAAATTGATTCAATTGATTGAAGTTTGGAAATTCTCCTCGAATAACCAAGTATGATTTCAAAGCGAGTTTTTAAATATAAGTTAAAAGGGTTTTAAAGTTATTATTTGTTTTTTTTAAAAAGGCAAGTTTTGAAAAATTTATTATATCCAATATTTAAAATTCAAAGGGTAAGTATTTTCTAAAAATCTAATATAGTAGTAATTACTTAAAAGATGACCTAGTATTTTGTTTTCAAAGGTGAAATTCTAGTTTTATATTCTATTAAGTAACTTTATTTTCAAATACTCATATAGTATGTATTTTTACAAATATTGAAGAATTTTAACTTAGCTGTTTAAAAGTATATATTTCAAAGTAAAATGTTTTAAAATTCATTTTTAAAAATCTGGTTTTGTGCTTGGTGATTTCGGAGGAGATAGAAATTATTTGGAAAAGTTTATTCTGGAAAGAAAGATGGTTTGAAACTGTTTCCAAAGGATTAAAAATAGAAATGTATCTTGTGAAGATATTTTGAGGGTAATAAATAATTTGGGAAATTATTTATTGTTTGATGGATGTTTGTGAATATAAATTGATAGTAAAATCACCGACTATCAATATTGGCCAACTGCGTTGATCGTTTCGAAGAGACCGGGATCGAGATTTATTTCTCGAAAACCACTTCGATCCGGTTTGTATGTTTCGTTCGAAAAATGTGTTCGGAGTCGAAGATGGAGCAGTGAAGTGCAAGGGCTAGTCGCTACTAATCCTGAGGATATTTCCAAAATGGATGTAGTAGGAATAGTGCCTTCGGTTCCGTTCGAACCCGGGACGGACTTGTATGGACGAATGCTTGCGAAACATCGTCAGGTGGGCGATGGGCATTCTAAGTGAAAACGTTCTTAAAAGGTAACGCTTAGCCTCAAGCCTCATCAAATGGGAATGACTGAAAATCAGGGGATATGCAGCAAGGTTAGGTGGGTCATGCCCAAGCAGGACAAGATAATTCCCCTGTCTAGATGTCCCTTATATATTTCGGCTTAGTGGGTGGTTGGTCGCGCCAACCACGGGGTTTATCTTGTTCGGGACTGTTCAGTAAGGAATGGTTCCGGCCTTGTGTTGCAGGGGATGAAGGGAGTAATCCTCGGTACGGTGATCTAGGCCCCGTACTGTGACAGGTGGTACCCCAGTGCCTAGTCATTGTTGGAAATCCATTTTCCCTACGAGCCTTGTACGAGTTTTGTTTGTATTACCCACTTCGGTGGCTAGTAGCTGGAATTTAATCATGTAACAATTTCGGCTATTTTATAATTATTTGTATATAGACCCTATTATAATATCAGAGGA
Organism: Allium cepa; assembly: GCA_030765085.1. Lineage (NCBI taxonomy): Eukaryota > Viridiplantae > Streptophyta > Magnoliopsida > Asparagales > Amaryllidaceae > Allium > Allium cepa. The sequence continues at coordinate 270,657,217 of CM060928.1, forward strand.
TTTCTATAAAAATTGTTTTAGCTATCGTAAGGTAAAAACCCGACATGTTTATTTGTGGCGTGGTCTTACGAGATGCTTTTGTTTTCAAAGGATTTTTGAAACTTTAATAATCAATTGGGTGTGATTTTCTCACGCTGGTATTCCAGACTGACTCGGGTATTATTTAACTGTAATGCTCGGGTCAGACCGAGTATTATAGAATACAGGTTATGATGCTGTGGAACTCAGGAGACGAGCTGGATGACGATACGTATCCTCGTACTTGTATATACATATATTTCCGCTGTTGAGTTGTTGTGTACCCATTGGATGTTATTGATGTGAGCTGTGACTGATGTACTCTGATGATGTAATATATGTAAACTGATATATTTGATTTTAAGTAAAGATTACTTATTCTCTATTATATTTTATTCCGCTGCGATGGTTAGATTCTGATGTTGGTTTTGTTTTCTCTTCTTCTACCTCTTCTTCTTAAACCCTAATGGTTCGTATTTCTGTGCAACTTGAGTTGTTTGTTGTAGAATAGTGTTGACTCAAGGGGTACGGATTTGCGGGTTGTTACACTTGGTATCAGAGCTTAGGTTGGTGATAACCTTGGCTCTGGTGGGAATTACTCATAAAATAGAGTCTATAGTGCTCTAGAATGAGTTTGAGCGTATTAGTAAATATGAGCGCGTATTTGTTGGTGAATATAAATTGTTTTAATATTGTGTTGATCGGTTTATGGAGTGGCATATGAACCTTCGTCGGCACAGTCTGGACAACTGTATCGAAAGGGTTTCTAAACACTTGAATAGAACAATCAACATGGTATTGTTTTAAATGTGGGTGAATGAAATAATTTTACCCAAAATGTATTTTGATATAAATAAAAGTTTGTAAACTATTTTAGCTAATGTATGGTTGTTTGGATGTTAGGATGAGTAATATTTAAGTATTATACTTGTTAAGTGAAAATTTAACTAGAAATTTGTAAATATAACCCAAGTTTAAGGGAATAAATTCATTATAAATAAAATTTATAAATAAGAAGTATAGATGTAAATTATAATTGAAATATAATCACATGAGAATTTCTATGAGCATAAGCTGTGCAAATGAATTTTAGTAAAGATTTATTCAAACAGGATTGGAAAATTTTAAAAAAAACCCCGGAGATTTGGAATTGTTTATAGAAGTTTTTTAATGATAAATGAAGGCATTATTGTTTTGGAAGTAATTCTGAATGGAAATTTGTTTTAAAATGGATTTTGGAAGTGAAATAGCATTGAATTCACTTCAGTCACTGGAAAATAACTTCGGTGATGACTGCAGCATCATCGATGTTCATTTTCGAGTTTCTAAGTGATAGATTGCTACAAAAAAAAATTGATTTGCTCAGAAAAGCAAGTTGTTTTTGAAATTCCAAAGGAAATTTGTTGGGAATAAAACCGGGGTTGGTTTAATTTTTGAGAAGGGTGATTTTAAAATGTTGGAGATTTCAAATTAATTTGAAACCAAAAGCCGGTGTTTTTAAATTCCTGATGAGATGGATTATAAGCTTATAAGTTAAGATGATATTTTTAAAGTAGGAAGGAAATATAATCTTTAGATAGTGGAATGAAAATCTAAAGTGAAGATTTAAAATGAAATTAACTTGGATTGATAAAATAAAAATATAACTGGATTGAAATTAATTGGAATTGGGCTGAAATTAATATCCAGTTGTATTCGAAGTAAGTTGAAATCGAATTAAGTTAAATAAATTGGAGTAAAATTAAATTGAATTGGAATAAGAATTCAATTAAACTATGAATGGAATTATATTCTTACTTAAATAAATGAAACAAATAAATTGAATAAGGGTTGGAATGGAAATAAATAAATTAGAATAACTTGTAAGAGAATTAAAAATCCATAGAAATAAAATATGCTTGGGCTATAAATAAATAGAAGGCTTGAGTTAAAAATAAAGGATGAATATATTCAAGCCTAGAATGAGTGTGATTGTATGAGATATAAGTTGTGACTTATAAATTGAAAATGGGATAGAAAATCCAAAATAAATAGTATTGATGAATTGGAGAATAGAAATAAAATCAAAACTTGAATTATAAACTAAATTGAACTAAGAAAATTTAATGGAGTGATATTTGGAGTTAAAATTCAAGTATTGGATTATAAATAAGGAAAGAACTACTTAGATAATAAATTAGTTAATGTAATTGAATGGTGAGTTTATGATGAAGTGAACTCAAGTCATGAATCGAATTCGACTTGGATCGATAGTGATGTAAATGTAATTATATTGTGGTTAATAAAATTGGGTGGTAAATTGAAAATGGATAGTGGATTTAAAACTTGAGTTATGAATTAAAAATTTAGCTTGAAGTGTTAACAAATTAAGTATAATTGGAAATGTATCAAATAATAAATGTAAATGGATTAAAATAGCAATGGTTTGAATGTGCAAATAAAATCCAAATAAGTGAAGATAACCTGGAAAACAGCCAGGTAATAAATGGAATGAGTTGAATCTGGAAAGTTAAATTTTATAATAACCAATCAAATGAAATTTGCAGATTTAAAATGGGATTGGATTAGAATAAAATCAAGTTAAACTGAAAAGAGAAAATTTACTTGTAAAATGAAAATGAGTTTAAGTGTAAAATTTGAATAAATTGAGGTTAATGGACTTAAGCTAAATGAATGAAGGAAAGTTGAATTGAATTCAACTTAAAAACCAAGTTTAAAGATATTGGATGGAATTTAAACCAAGAAAAAAATAAATTTGGATCGGAATAAAATTTGGTGGGTTGTAAATAATATTTAAGGTAATAAAAGTTTAAAATGAATTGAATGTGGATAAACTAATTATATTGAATAAATAAATAATGGAATAAATAAGTATCAAATGAAATGAGGTTTAAATAAGTTGAGAAATGGTTATTGAATGAAATAGCTTGGATTGTCTTCGAGCTAAATAAAATAGTTTGGAATAAACAAATATGGAACGAAATGTAAATGAATGGATTGTAAATGAAATTTAAATGGAATGTGTCGAGCTAAATAAATGATTGAGACTGGATTAAGATAAGAAGGAATTTAATTAGTAATGAAGATGAACCTAAGCTGTTAATAGTTTGGATGAACTAGTTTGGTAATAAAATGAAATGCAAGTGAATGTATTCAAAATTTGATATACATTGAAATGAGAATATTTAGATTATGAATAAATTTGAGAATGAAATAGGATTAAGTATAAATCGAGTTGAAATCCATTTAAACTGGTTATAAAACACAAATATTTGGTTGTACACATAGATTTTGTTAAATTTGCATAAAATAAATATCATCGGATGTAAATGGAAGTAATTAAAATTTCTATGAGTTGATAGAAGTAAAATAAATTGATTTTGAAAGCAATTGAATTAAATATGAGTTCAATTTGCTTAAGAATAAATTAAAGTAAGCAATTGAATTCTAAACCATTTAAATTGATGGAATTGTATACGAATGGATTGAAAACCATTCAAATTGCATAAAAATGGTATATAAATAAATTGGAACAGTTGAATTAACATGGAAATTGTGGAAGTTGCTTATGAAAAATGTTTGGTATGAATTTCTTTTAGAATTCATATGTTATAACTATTGCAAGTTAGTGAAATGTGTTAAACCGCATATATTTGGCACTTACATGTTTAAATTGAGTAAGTACAGGTACCTGGAAGCCGTGAGGCTGGATTTAGTAGTGCTTCTTGCTAAAAATAATAAGCCGCTTGCTTAAAATGCTAAATAAGGTACGCCTACGCAATTATAATAGGAAATATGAACTGTTTTTGGTTTTTCCGACCGGGTGGGTCGATGTATATATATTTATCTCTTTTGTCAAATTGGAAAAGCTCCTCCGTACAAAGGGGACTCTGCCAAAAATTTTCAGAAATTTTGGGAGTTAGAAATTTTTTGAAAATTTTGAAAAAATTTGTTAACGACAAAGCTATTTAGAATTGGAAACTAAAATAAGTTAGTAAATGAAACTAATTAAAGTAATGACTTAAATTAGTCATAAATGAAGGATAAAATTTAAAAGTTCAAAGTTGAAAATAAATGAAATACATATGTAATGTGGATATCGATTTGAATAGAAATAGGTATAAACTACAAATGGTAAAGAGAAATAAAGATAAGAAACATATAAAATGCTTATGCTAAACTTAAAAAGGAATGGTGAAGTCTTAATTGGAAATTGATATTAAAAATATAATCTAAGATAATATAGAAATGAATAGATGTTGACATTTTGTAAGAAAGTCGATAAAATATTTTGGGATATTGTGATTGGATATTAGTGCTAAGCAGGATATGCAGGTATTTTAAAAGGGAAAATGAAATTGGATTTGATTTCAAGAGATAAATTTGAAATGCTCGACAAAAAGGTATGTATTTAAATTTGGTGTGAAATTTTGATTGGGATTTTGGATTGAGCCACTTGGCTTTTTGTTTTCTTTTTGGATTTGGGAGGCCGTAGAGCCATTTTGTAGTTGTACCGAGCTAGCCGCGCAAAGGAGACGCTGGCAAAAATTTTCGAAAATTTAGGGAGTTAGAAAAATTTTGAGAAATTTTGATAATTCAAATTTTGGTTTTGAATTGAAACTTGAATGGTTAAACTAATGGTATGGTTTGGAACTAGAGAAAGGTTTGGAAAGTTAATAAGTATGATAATGGATCTTATATAAAACGATAGCTGACAAGATGTTGAACTGTTTGGTTTTGGGAAAAATAGTGAGGGGTATTGGATCATTCTTCCTAACTAGTAATTTCGGGGACGAAATTCTTTTAAAGGGGGAGGAATGTGACGACCCGAAATTTTTAAGCCATTTAAATCGGAATATTTAATTGATTTTGAATATTCAATAGTATAATTTTAACTTGAATAACGAATATCACAATTTATTTGATAATTAAATTATTGAATTAAATAACTTAAATCCGAATAAAATGTTGAATCTGGAATTTTAAGCCGATTAAAAATAATTGGAAGGCTTATAAAATTTATATGGATGATAGTGAAGACAATAAAAGTGTTAAAATTGAATTTGGGAGTTGTTTGTCTAGTTTTGAAATTTAATCGTTTAAACTGAATTAAAATAGCCTTCCGAGGCACAGTCTCGGAATTTGACGAAACCAGTTCCATGGGATCCGTAATATTGTATTATTATCGGATTTCAAATTTCGTTGGGATCAGAGTTGTCGTATGATCGTACGGTGTGGAAACGTATTGAAATTTATGTCAGAAATTCAAATATAAATCTACTATATTGTTGACTGGTCCAGATTTCTTCACATCGGAGCTTTCCTGATCCTTCTCTAATACGCTAACATTCTCTTTTCAAGCACGCTTCTCTCTTTCCATCGGTCCAAAATATATTTCCCCTCTCCTTTATTTTATATGGTAGCTGATCTTAGAAGAAAAAAAAAAATCAAATCAAAACTAATAAATGGCCGCATTCTCTCCTTCCTCATAATTAAATCATATTCGGTCTCAATAGATTAATGGCGGCCGAGCTCAAGTCGTCGCGAACGGCTACTGTATGGCGACAAGAAGGGGGCGGACGGTCTCACTCGAAGATCGAGAATCGCGCGCGTGTGCAATAGAGATGGAGGCGCGGGTTTCTCGTGTTCGAAGGGGGGAGTGTAGATCTGGATTGGATGGTCTCGATTTGGGTTCGTGTGTAGGTGTTAGGCAGTGACCTAGGGTTTCGAGCGCCGTGTTCGTGGTGGTCGCGTACGCGAAGGCGAATGGAGAATTTTTGGGTGGTCGGTGAGTTTGTGTCACGAGGTTGGGAAGGCAGTGAACAGAGCTCGCACGTAGGGTATGGCCGAGGTGAGATGTTCGTCTCTTTACTGCCTATTTTAAATTAAATTAATAGATGTGTATAAATTTCTTATTTGATGTGAATATAAGAAGTTTTTGTAAACATAATAAATAAATAAAAACAAGACAGTATTTGATTTTGATTTAAACATATACATATATATGAATTAGACGCACATGTTATAGTAAGGATAAGTTTACAGTAAGGAATATAAGTTGTTTAATTTTAAATTAATGAATATTTACAAATTAGAAAAGAAAATATATATGCTCACCGTAAACCTGTCAGTTAATGTTAAAAGGGGAATTATTAGTTTAAATCAAATTATTAGTAAATCAACTAAATAAATGGTAATGAATTATTCGAATTTTTTTTTGAATATTAATAAAATCCTATAATGCTTATTCAAGGTCAAACATATGGAAAACCAAAGCAATATTGAAGTGAATGGCAACATCAAAGGTGAGTTAATCTCACTCAGTTAATTTAAATTTAAAGGATTAAATTTAAATAATTGTTGGAATGGTTGATTTGATTGTTGTGCTTTAGTATGATATATTTTGGATTGATGTTTATGTTGTGCTAACATCTGTGGATGCAGGGAAAACAGGTTGGAGGGATCCAACTGGGTCCCTCAACATATATATATTGTTTATTATTCTCTGACATGCTTTGTGGATATTCTGTGATGAATCATATTGAAATATTGAATGCTATAGCTGCTTGGATATATACTTGAACTCTGAGTTATCAAATTATATAGCATTGGATTCTTGGAAAGAAATAATAAAAGAAGTAAATTTTTAAGAAAATAATTATAAAGAATGTAAATAAATTAAAAATGAATTGATAAGAATATTAGTGTTTCCAAAATGCTAATTAATGAATCCTGTATATGGAAAGGAATTTTTGAATAAACAGAAAGTTAAGAAAACTTAAAATTTCAATGTTACTGTTTAAAAGGATAAAACAATTATTTCAAATTTAGGATTTAAATTATTCTAGAAGAATAAAGAAGAAATGGAAAAAAAATATGAAATATGTATATTTCAGTTAAAGATGTAAAATAAAAGGGAAAATAATAACAATTATAATTAAGTCAATAATTAATGAATTTTGAAATGAACTGAATAAGTGAAGAAATTTATTTCAAATAAAATAAGTTGGAAATCAATTTGGAAAATTGATTCAATTGATTGAAGTTTGGAAATTCTCCTCGAATAACCAAGTATGATTTCAAAGCGAGTTTTTAAATATAAGTTAAAAGGGTTTTAAAGTTATTATTTTTTTTTTAAAAAGGCAAGTTTTGAAAAATTTATTATATCCAATATTTAAAATTCAAAGGGTAAGTATTTTCTAAAAATCTAATATAGTAGTAATTACTTAAAAGATGACCTAGTATTTTGTTTTCAAAGGTGAAATTCTAGTTTTATATTCTATTAAGTAACTTTATTTTCAAATACTCATATAGTATGTATTTTTACAAATATTGAAGAAATTTAACTTAGTTGTTTAAAAGTATATATTTCAAAGTAAAATGTTTTAAAATTCATTTTTAAAAATCTGGTTTTGTGCTTGGTGATTTCGGAGGAGATAGAAATTATTTGGAAAAGTTTATTCTGGAAAGAAAGATGGTTTGAAACTGTTTCCAAAGGATTAAAAATAGAAATGTATCTTGTGAAGATATTTTGAGGGTAATAAATAATTTGGGAAATTATTTATTGTTTGATGGATGTTTGTGAATATAAATTGATAGTAAAATCACCGACTATCAATATTGGCCAACTGCGTTGATCGTTTCGAAGAGACCGGGATCGAGATTTATTTCTCGAAAACCACTTCGATCCGGTTTGTATGTTTCGTTCGAAAAATGTGTTCGGAGTCGAAGATGGAGCAGTGAAGTGCAAGGGCTAGTCGCTACTAATCCTGAGGATATTTCCAAAATGGATGTAGTAGGAATAGTGCCTTCGGTTCCGTTCGAACCCGGGACGGACTTGTATGGACGAATGCTTGCGAAACATCGTCAGGTGGGCGATGGGCATTCTAAGTGAAAACGTTCTTAAAAGGTAACGCTTAGCCTCAAGCCTCATCAAATGGGAATGACTGAAAATCAGGGGATATGCAGCAAGGTTAGGTGGGTCATGCCCAAGCAGGACAAGATAATTCCCCTGTCTAGATGTCCCTTATATATTTCGGCTTAGTGGGTGGTTGGTCGCGCCAACCACGAGGTTTATCTTGTTCGGGACTGTTCAGTAAGGAATGGTTCCGGCCTTGTGTTGCAGGGGATGAAGGGAGTAATCCTCGGTACGGTGATCTAGGCCCCGTACTGTGACAGGTGGTACCCCAGTGCCTAGTCATTGTTGGAAATCCATTTTCCCTACGAGCCTTGTACGAGTTTTGTTTGTATTACCCACTTCGGTGGCTAGTAGCTGGAATTTAATCATGTAACAATTTCGGCTATTTTATAATTATTTGTATATAGACCCTATTATAATATCAGAGGATTTCTATAAAAATTGTTTTAGCTATCGTAAGGTAAAAACCCGACATGTTTATTTGTGGCGTGGTCTTACGAGATGCTTTTGTTTTCAAAGGATTTTTGAAACTTTAATAATCAATTGGGTGTGATTTTCTCACGCTGGTATTCCAGACTGACTCGGGTATTATTTAACTGTAATGCTCGGGTCAGACCGAGTATTATAGAATACAGGTTTTGATGCTGTGGAACTCAGGAGACGAGCTGGATGACGATACGTATCCTCATACTTGTATATACATATATTTCCGCTGTTGAGTTGTTGTGTACCCATTGGATGTTATTGATGTGAGCTGTGACTGATGTACTCTGATGATGTAATATATGTAAACTGATATATTTGATTTTGAGTAAAGATTACTTATTCTCTATTATATTTTATTCCGCTGCGATGGTTAGATTCTGATGTTGGTTTTGTTTTCTCTTCTTCTACCTCTTCTTCTTAAACCCTAATGGTTCATATTTCTGTGCAACTTGAGTTGTTTGTTGTAGAATAGTGTTAACTCAAGGGGTACGGATTTGCGGGTCGTTACATATTCACTTCATATTCAATTTATTTTATAAATCTATTTATTCCATAATTTAACTTATATTTCTTACCTCTTATACTTAAGTGTATCAACATTTCTTTATTCAACTTTCGCTTATTTCATATTCAATTAGTTAACATTCAATTATTATAACTTATTCCATTTGCATTCAATTTATTTATATCCAATTTAAGACCAATTTAAGTCATATTCATTTACTCACATAAATTTTACCTACACATTTATTCTCGTTCAATTTCTTTTTATATATAATATATAATTTTGGAAAATTATTTCATTTACCCTATCTTAAAACAATATTATATGGACTAGCCTCGTTTAAGTGTTTAGAAACCCCTATTGATAATATGGCGTCTCGCGCACCAACTAGAATTGATAAACAACTCAACGGATAAGTAAACACAATATAAAATATTTTATAATACTGACACGTACGCGCTCTCATATATACACGCTCAAACATTCTAAGGTATTACTACCCAATCTCTAACGATTCAAACCCCACAAAGCCAAGGTTATCACTAAACCAAAGCTCTAATACCAACTATGACGACCCGCATTTCGAAAAGTTTAAATCGGCAATAATCAACATATGTCCAACTCAAACAATCCAGAATGCAGATAATCAATGGGGTTAAATAAGAAAAATAAGAAAAGCAGAAGTATACAAACATAGAATCTCACAACGGAATGACAAATTTAATAATCAAATAAAAATTTCGTGAAGCTGTTTATACTATACATATGATTATTGTTTGTACAACATTTATCAGAGTTATATATACAACAAGGACAAATAAAATAATGCAGCAAGACAACGAGGTGATGGAATAATACTAGTATTAATACATACCAAATCTTCAACTTCGTCCTCCAAAATTATGATCTTAAATACATTGAAAACTCAGGGCTGACCCAAGCGTAATTGAAAGACAAAATACTCGAGTCAGGACTAAAATATCCTTGCGTAAGTCAAACGATATCATGTATACCCTAAGTGTAATGGCGTTTGTTGGCACCAAAATTGGTCACTAACACCCTTGAGTAGAATTGTATTGATTGATTAATGAAGAAAGCAAATTGAAGCAAAGAAGTAATACAATTGAATGCACAAAGAACAAAACAAATGAGAACACCAGATTTATAGTGGTTTAGCTTGATTTCCTACATCAACTTTGAATATAATCTTTATTACTTTTCCAATTACTTGAGTATGGATACAGCCCATAAATGAACAATTTGAAAACAAGTTTGAACAGAAAATAAGTGAGTACAGAAAATGGCGGAGTATCCCTGGAGTTCACAAAAAGAGATCCCATTAACTACACCCCTACCGCTCTATTTATAGATGAAGATAGGCTAGGTCCCCTGCGCAAGCCCACGACCAAGACAACTCAACCCACAAGTGATGCTTCAGGACGACCGACCCAAGTAAACAGAGCCACTCTGGCTGAACCAGGTACCCTCTGTGGATGACTTGAAGCGAGTCGTCACATGACTCGAAACAGCTAAATACACGACTCGAAGCGTGAAGAAAATAGTTGTATCCCCCTGTTGATAATTTAGTGACTCCCCTGATGCATACCAATCCAAGTACATTAAGCCACCATGTCTGGGTCCAAGTTGCTGACCCATATGTGCCGAGCAACATATACTGACCCAACCAAGCCGATCGAGACATCCCGAATGATACATGCTGAACCTAGGCCGAGCAACATGCACTGAACTAATACTGAGCCATACCTAGCGTACTATACTCACCGGCCCAGTCGTATCGGGCCATCTTGGCTTATGCCTCATGGCCGAACCATGCATGATATCCTCTCCTTGAACGAGCCATGTATGACCAAGCCACCTTGATCGAGTGGCCCACACCGAACAATTCATCAATGCCGACCCAGATAAGTTCCATCATCCTTCATGTTTCTAATCCTCTCTTGACTTGATTCTCGTTTGAGCCCAACCATACCATCTATGACTATCACCATATAGTTAGGCCAAGCAGCCAGGTAACATTTTCCCCCCATAGTGCATCATGTGAACAAACATGACGCGCTTTGAATCAGCGAGTAATCTCCATCTTTAAAAACTAGCTCGTTCAGAATGATGATTGACCACAGCTTTTTAATTGTCTCTCGATGAGGCGTTGCGTCGTTCGAATGTCCTAGTTCACTTTCGATGAAACTTTTAAAATTTTGTTTCTACTTTTCAAAAACTGAATGTATATAAGTTTCTAAAGGTTAAACCATAGTGGTATTCATAAATCCACGTCTGTCCACTGACTCGGCAGCATCTATCTTTCTGTACACTACCATTATGTGTGACTTTGTTCGTGTATAAACATTTTGTTTCATTATTATTGTCATTCATCTTTTTTTTCTTTTTTTTGAAGATAAAAACAAGTGTGTCGGCATATGAAGGCCAAACCACTTGGTCAGCTCTGTTAGCAAAAGGTGGGTTGGCATACCAATACCAACCCATACGGTCGGAACTTTGCTTCGCCGACCCAATAATAAAAAAGCGTTTGACCGGTTCCATCGGGTATAGCCCGTTCATATTCCCTGATCATATAAAAGCTCTAGCCATTTCCCCTCTCTCTGCTTCTTATTTTCACTCTACTTTCATAAGCTTGTGTTCTTCTTATTTTCCCAAATTTTCCAACTTACTTCCCATCAAACCCTATACGTATCCCCTCATGATTTCAGTTGTTCTTGAATCCAAACAACTCCTCAACCTAGCATCTCAAAACTGCTGCGAACCTCAAGTTTTCTCCATAGGTATGAATTTCCTTTCAAACTCAAAATCGCACACAAAGCAAGTAGATGGCTTGCCCTTTTCTTTGGTAGTAGAAATAGGTAGAGGATAATTGAGAAGAGAGGAAGAGATAAATCAAGAGTAAGAGTGGACTTTAAGTTGGGGCTTCAGCCGTCTTTGATTGTTGATGACAATAGTCTCCTAGAAGGAGTAGTTGTTTTCATAATTCAAAAGTCAGTATTAGAAGGAGGAAGGAAGATGTCGCTTGGTGAAGAATTCAAAAGAAAAGGAGGTGTTTGGTGATCCGAGAGTAAATGTGGGTCGGTCACGTTGAGAGAAATGAGAAAGTGGTTCGGTAGCTATGCGTGATGTTGTGGGTCAGTCAGATTCCAGAGGAGTGGGTCGGTATTCCGAGTGAGGAAGTGATTAGAGAGTGAGAGAGGAGAATGAGTTGGTCGGCTGTATTGGTCTAGAGTCTCGTTCGTTGGCTCGTATGAAGGTGGGTCGGTCAGAACCGAGTCTTTGGGATTATCATTGGCAATCAGAACCATTGCACCTTGAATATAATATAAACCAAGATCACACATTCCCACGCTTGATCGCAGAACAATGAACGATAACAAGAACCAAAGCATATGAACACATAGAACTGATTTGGACTAATAACTCCATAATTTTAACGATTGTAAATGCATATTTAACTCAATAAAAGCAAGCATTATCCTTTGTAGCATACAATGCCAATATTAGATCCCAGAACTTCTACCACCGACCATAGGACAAACTTTGGTGACAGTTAAGGATAACGGTGTTCAAAGATGATAATTTTAACCCCCATTATGCTATATTATTCTTTAGAACCTTAATTTGTATGTACTTTTGTTTGAATCGTCTAACTAGTTCACACACCACAAGGGGAAATATTTTGTCATATCCGATATCTATTACTTTTCAGGTACAGCTTAAACAGGCATCTATTCACACTAATCACTCCTCGGAGATGTCTAAAAAGTCAAGCTCCACTATTGTTTTTGACAAGCTTGGGCCAAGTTCTCGGCAGGAGGCAGTAGGAACTTTGAGTCCATCGTTAGCCCCCATACCTAGCATCCCAGACCCACCAGTTGCGGTTATAGGCCCGGCTCCCGATGCTGTAGACATGTCCATCATTCTGGATGACCATATCGACTCTCAAAGCTCGAAAATCGACAAATCTGCTCTCCGTCGATCGTATTCTATCCACGGAATCCCCTTTGAAGACGTTCTGGTTTCGTCGGCACAAGATCGACTTCATTTGGCCTCAGCTGAATATACTACATGCAACAAGTTTATATGCTTGGCCAAAAATGTGCACCTTTCAATTCATTCATCTGTTAAGTGCTATAGTATATAGGGATTGCTCTAGCACAAATAACCCTAATAGCTATGCATTTATTCACAGTACATGCATTCTTTTTATGAGCACCTTACTTCGACCCCCAACTTCTAAGGATATCCATTACATCTACCGCTTCAAGAGACGTACCGATAGTCCATCTTACATATTTCTTGAGCCATATCCTAAATGCCAAGTCCTGATGGGCGCGTGGAACAAATTTTCACAGTTTAAACAAGAGTGGTTCTACGTATGCTGTCCTTTTGGCTTTCTGAGTAGATGGCTAGAAGGACATAAGTCTCATCTTTACCCCAACCTCTGTCCTATGGCTAGGGTTGCACTTTTTCTAAACTTCATTCAACTTTTACAGCTTTTCGCCGACGACCAAAAGGCGCCGGGTATTATGAGGCTGCCGAAGCCATTCGAGCTACTCCCATAGGAGATTGGAACATTAATCTATGATTACCAATGAACTGCTCTCGATGTTCGGAGTATTAGGAGAGGGCTGTCGGACTAGCCTTCTGAGTGGTGCCACAATAGCAAGAATGACTGTGGAAACGAGCAAAGAACAAGGTGGACCTTCAGTGCCATCTGTTGAAGGGGCTCACGATATTACTAAGGAAGTCGAGATCGAAAAAACTGATGAGAATATAAGTCTTGGGCCAGCGTCGGTAGCTGACACAGCCAGCACTGATCAACCACCGCCTCCCTTGAAAAAGAAAAAGAGTCTAGCTTATAAGCTGAAAAAGAGGAAAGTCGGTGGAACTTCAAAGGTCACGATAACTTCGATCGAGAAAAAGCTGTCTTTCCAAGACTTAGAAGGCCCATTAAGGGCCTATCTGACTTGACCGTCTCCGAAGATATACTGAATTATGGCTTTGATAACCCCGAAGCTATGGGAATTAATTCGCTTGCAAGAAGCGATGAAGGAACTCAGACTCATCATCAGGGAGAGAAAACTCCAATGTGTAAAGCGAAAAACACTGGTTCATCAGGGGGATGCACTAAGACAAACACAAACACTTAAACTCCACCATGCACTTGAATTCCATTCGTTATGCAGCTCCTACTAACTCATCCTCGTTTGACTTTATGTGCAAGTGAATGGGGCGTACACATGGCATTGACCGCCTTCGTGGATCCTCCATCTTTTATCATTCCGGGACTCAGAATCAAGCAAACGGCGAGACAGGGATGGAAGCGGTGATAGAGACTGTCGCTCCAGAGAGTTCTCGACGTCTTCCAAAAGAAGAAGCCATAGCCATTCTTTATATCCAGACGATTCTCCACATCTTCTGGCGTGTAGTGGGGAGAAGTTTGCTCAAATAGGCTCCCAGTATGAAGTCCTTAGTGACTAACATTCAGCTCCTCGAGTACCAAGCAATCCCATGAGTCTTACAAGAAATCCATGACTCCAGTCAGGCAGACTCCCCAAGGTTCCATTCACGATCCGACCATGGCATAAAAATTAGTCGAGCTTAGAGCTACGTTTTCGAAGATCCATTTCAACGGACTGAAATTTCTCCCCGCAATCCATCCTATTTTTGGGCACATCAAACATAGCGCTATTTCTTGTAATAACGACGTGTATTTCCAGCATAACACGTTCGTGCACTTAGTGGAAAAAGTCTCGAAAGTTTCCATCGAGCGCCAGCATGAAATTAATCGCCTTAAGCTCGAAGCTATTCACGACAGAGATATTATAATGGCCAGGATGAGGAACTACTCTCATACAAATCCTAGGTCGAGACTACCAAGAAGAATGCCAAGGAGAAAGCCGAGGCAGTCAGACGCTTAGAGGCTAGTCATAAAAATGAGTTAAACGAGGCAGTTCAATGAAGCGGCGCTCTAGCTTTGGTGTAAGACTCTCTACAAAAAGAGAAAGAGGCCCTCACCTATCAAGTCAAAGAGCTAAAGGAACTACTTACCAAAGAAATGGAAGAAAAGATTGCAGCGTAGGAACAATCACAAAAATACTGCGATGAGATCGTCAAAACAAGGAATTTAAAAAAAAAATCGATGAAGAGCTACTCAAGATTGAAGTGCAAAAAATGCCGCCCGCAAAGAAGGCAAAAAGGTGGAATTTTTAGAGGTAGACTCCCGAACCGAGGAAGTAACCAAAGCCGGAAGAGAAGTAATAGGTGTTCCTTTAACTCGCTCAACTCTGAGTACAATGCAAGAGTCCTCGTGCACCACGACCAATCTTTCTTGGACGATGGTTATCTTAAATCACTAGCTGAAGCATGGGATACTTTGGTAAAAATTAAGAAACTAGAGCTAGGCATTAAATAGGTTGATGAAGAGGCTCTCGTGAGGTAAGTGCTCCAAGGAAACGAGCATTCTGACTTATCTACGGTGAAAGCCCTCTTTGGAAGAGATTCCCCGTCATCGAAGGGTAAGATATTGCTGGTCCATCCGACACTAGATCTTAAGTTCCTCCTCCCGTTCAACTGGCCGAAACTTCGTCACTTGGGCCTCTTGAGCAGCATGTCGACTATGACCCGGAGAAGCCCGGATTTGGCATTCATATTTTATACCCAATCCCTGAGGGTGATACTCCAAGGACCACTGAAAGTCAATTGGAAGCTGGTACGTAGTTTCTCCTTCTAGAATTCAGAAAGTCATCGCTTTTGGAGAGTATTAGATGTATTCTAACATTTGCTTTCCATGAATTATTACAGGTCACTCTTGTCCTGAGCCGACTCCAAGGAGCGATGTCGCCACAGAGCGGGAAGAAAAAGGGGCCAATGCACCTCACACTAGAGATACCTCTGGTCTCGATGATCAAGTGATCGGGGCACTAGATGAGAATAAACCTAAAGATCCTCACTTAAAGAAGGACATGATGATGTCAAAATCACAGGCGCTTTTGATTACACCTGCCTGCTTAACATGAAGGAGCAACTCAAGGAGGAGCAGAAAGAAATAATCAAAGTTAAGACAGAATCCCAGGTGGTGGAACTCGATGATCCCCTAAATTGGCCATTGAAGGTCATTCTCCTTGGTGGGACCATACCTTTAGATGTTCCCCATTCTTCCTTGGATACCTCATTGCTTGGAAGCTAGGGGTTTAGGAGAAGTCGAAGAAGGAAAGAAAGCCGAAGAAATAGCCATCGTCCGATCATGCCTCGCTTAGCTTAAATAAGTCAAAATCATGTATTCGTTTCCCTTCCCTTTTCTCTTTATTTTGTCAGTAGTCATTGTAGATAGGCATGGCCTCCGAACTTCTGAGAAGTTGTAATGAAATTTTTTTTGACAAGTAAATAAAATTTTGTTTCTTTGCGTTTTCAGATTCTCATTGCACAACTTATAATTTAATTTGTAACTGAAAATTGAAGTTTTACGGGTCATTTTTAACTCTAGTCCACTTTCTAAGGACTTGTAGATTTTCGAATCATTTATAGTCTAGTTCGCACTCTAAGGACTCAGAGTATCCTAATTAGTACTCTAGGGACATAGATTTTTGGATCGCTTGTACTCTAATCCATGCTCTGGGGACTCAGAGTACTCTAGTCCGCACTTCGGGGACTTAGAGATTTTTGAATCGCTTATACTCTAGTCCGCGCTCCGAGGACTTAGAGTACTCTAGCACGCACTTTAGGGACTTAGAGATTTTTGAATCGCTTATACTCCAGTATGTGCTTTGGGGACTCAGAGTATTCTAGTCTGCACTCTGGGGACTTAGATATTTTTGAATCATTTATACTCTAGGCCGTGCTCTAGGGACTTAGAGGTTTTTGAATCGTATATACTCTAGTCCATGCTTTGGGGACTCGGAGAACTCTAGTCCGCACTCTAGGGCCTAGATATTTTTGAATCGTTTATACTCTAGTCCATGCTCTGACGACTCAGAGTACTCTAGTTTGCACTCTGGGGACTTAGAGATTTTTGAATCATTTATACTCTTATTCGCGCTCTGGGGACTCAAATTACTCTAGTCCGCACTCTAGGGACTTAGTGTTTTTGTAATCGTTTATACTTTAGTCCGCGCTATAAGGACTCAGAGTTATCTAGTCCACACCTTAGGTATATAGAGATTTGAATCGTTTATACTCTTGTCCATGCTTTGGGAACTCAGAGTACTCTAATCTACACTCTGGGGACATAGAGGTTTTTGAATCGTTTATACTCTAGTCTGTGTAGAGTATTCTAGTCTGCACTCAAGGGACTCAGAGATTTTTGAATACATAGCTGGTCGACTTTAGTTTATGTGTGTTATCCCGCCTTTTGGCAAAGTCGAGATACCCAAAAGTTAACATAAACTCAATGATTACTCGTCACAAATATCGATTATACACTGTAGGTTCACCATGGATATCGATGAATTTTGTCCGAGTCCGGATCGGGGCACAATTGACAAAACATGATGAGAAAAGATGTAGAAGCCAATGTTTCAAATCTCAAGTCAATCCGAGCTTGTATGTGCAAGTTATGATCGATTCGATCTAAGGAAAGAGCATGCTGTTCGTATCCATGAAGAGGGCATGGTGATAGTCCATTCGAATCCATCAGGTTCGAATCCATCAGCCTAACATCATCTCGTTCCATTCGAATCCATCTGGTTCGAATCCATCAGGAGTTAGTCACTTCGAATCGATCTCGTTCATATCGATCAAGTTCGTACCCATCCTCACGCCTCAGTTCGACTCCATCTAGTTCGCATCCATCAGATGATCTCACTTTGCATCCATCAACATATAGTATGCCTCGTATCCATTATAAAGGCGATTATTTGAATCCATAAATAAAGCCTTATTCGCATCCATCAATGTGTTCGAATCCATGGATGACGATCAATTCGAATCCACTGAGTCAACAAGCTTAGATGACGTGTCGACCCTCAGTGCAAATTAGGCGAAATCTAAGGGATTGATACGTTCAACCCGGAGAGAAGACCGGATCGACTCGAAGGACATGCGCCACCTCATCACAGAACCACGTGAGCTGATGGAGTCGAAGGCATCGATTCGAAGCCGACAGCCACACGAAGAACACCATTTCGAATCCACGATATCTAGAGATCTATTGATCCAAATGCCATGAAATTTTCACAGGAGCTTGCATGCATGATGAAGAATGTCTCCACCAAATTTCAGCCCAATTGGACATCATCTTGATCGATACGAAATGAATTCGTATCGATCACGGATCGAGTCGAAACTTGGTGGGGTCGGTCGCGTGGGCCCACTCACGTGCCAGAAAAAGTCTCTCGAAATTTGAGCGAGATCTGAGCCTCCTACGCCTATAAATAGAGCCCAGAGCCAACAAAAAAGGATCTTTTGCCATTCAACGTCCAGACTCCGCCGGATTCGATTCTACTTGCAACAATCACCGTTGTAAACGATTTACTTCACTATAATCGCTGTAATTGATTGTAATCAGCAAGGATAATCAATAAAAAGGAAAACCTTTGAAGTGGACATAGGCCGGAGATAGCCGAACCACTATAAATCATGTGTTCTTGTTCATAATTTCTGTATTGTTGCGTGTTGCTTTCTTAGATCTGTGATTTGTGTTTGAATATTGCTGATTTATATTCATACATTGGTGCTTTCACAATACTTGGGGTTTGTGACCAATTTTGGCGCAAACACTTTGGTGCTTTCACTGAGAAGGACTAACACCCGCTACACCAGATTCAGAATTCAGATTTAAGAGTTTGAAGAATCCGAATTCAGAGACAATGACTCGACAAACAAGACAAAGAGCTGATCGGAGCCAACAAGGAGGAAGCCAAGAAGCATCCTCTGGAGCTGGAGAGGGACATACTTCGATGTATAGAACTAGAGATGAGATGGAAGCTATGGATAATTCATTACGCGAAAGCATGATGAAGACTCAACAGGAGATGCTGTAGAATTTCCTCGAAAAAATGAGGGCGGCGAATGTGCAAAACCTTGGACCAACTACAACAACTGCAAGTGCGGGACAAGGAATCAGGATTACAGAAGCTAATGAAGGTCAGGTTCAAGACCAGAATGCAGGAGCTGAAGGTGATCAACAAGGACTTGGGGGAAGACCCTCAGGGTCCGATACTGGAAGACCAATAGACGTAGCTCAACAAGCTGGGACCAATGCTTATGCTAACGAGCCACCCGAAGAGTATGTACCAGAATTCCCTTTAAGGCTCGGGGGGCAGGATAGAAACTTGACAAGGGGTCAACCCCTGAACAGAGACGAGAGAATGATTGGCCTAATGCGACGAATCAAGAGAGGAGGATTGTCTGGCGGAGGGTTGGAAGAAGTCAGTCGGAGTCCGTTCACTCCAAACATCAGAAATGCAAGGACCCCCCAAAATTCAAACTACCAATGCTAGATCCTTATGACGAAAGGTCAGACCCGACCGTGCACATTACCAGATAAATTAGGCACATGGAAGTGCTGGAGGCATCCGAGGAAGTGATGGCTGATGCTTCCCTTTATACTTGTCAGATTTGGCTGCGCTTTGGTTCAGCCAACTAGAAACTGGATCAATCAGAACATGGGGCGAGCTTGTAGACTGCTTCATGAGACAGTTTAGGGTCCATGTGACGCGACCCAAGAGTGTGATGACTTTAGCCTCGATAAAGCAAAGGACCGGAGAGTCCATAAAAGATTTTCTACTAAGGTTCAATGCAACAGTGACTTCTGTAGATCGCCCAGATCCATCAATGATTTTGATGGCGGCGGTGGCAGGAGTTGGGGATGGCACCAAATTTAAAGATTCTCTGACTAAAGATCCACCGCAAGATCTCGGAGAGTTCTATCATAAAGCTGAAAAGTTCATCCGATTAGAAGAATCACGAGCCGAGAGGCAGGAAACAAATGCTGCGCAGGGCAAAGGAACCGCCAGGGAACAGTCCGGAGCGGACAAAGGAAAGAGGAAAAAGGATGACAGATATGATGGTCCTGATAAACGGAAGAAATTCCAAGAACCGAGATTCAGGCAATACACAGATCTGACTGCAGGCCTAGAATGAATTTACACTGAAACTCGGGGGCAACTCCCTTATCGAAAGCCACCCAGGAGGGACCCCACTGAGTGGGAGCGCAGAATTGGAAAATACTGCCTATTCCATGAGCTGGACGGGCACACTACAGAGGAATGCCGCCACCTAAAGGATGAGGTGGAAGAACATGCCAGGAGTGGTAGATTGTCACAATATGTCAGAGAACGGACAGCGGCGGTAAGGCCTGAACAACTACCGCCTCAACCTAACACGAACGATCCTGGATCGGGATCACGACTCATCATCCACTGATTAAAGATGGTAAGGGCCAAGTCTAGGATTCGGACTTCGGTCGAATAAGTTCATTTAGATTTGTTTTCAGAATAAACGGTTACTTCACTTACTCATGTACGGGAACCGGAGAGATCCCTAGGCATGCTCTGAGATAGAGATAAACCGATATGCCCAGAGAGGCAATGTTTAGCTTTTTCCTGATGTTTGAGATTGAACATCTAGGACCTGGATTTAATAAATAAATTTGAATTTCTTGAAATAAACCTTTGACCGAAGAGTCAAAGGATGAACATTAAATACCAATATAAAAATGATCGCTTTATGACCCTACTCGGAGAGACGGGGTCCGGAGTGCAGGAAGTGAGTTGCTTCGCCGGAGAGCGACAGGATCAACTCACTTAAGCGCTGTTTTCCCTTCACCGGAGATTGACAGGATGTGATCCAACAAGAGCCTGGAAAGGCTATGATCGGTCTAAAGCGACCATGCCATTGCTTAATGTTCAGATACACTGAACCAGAGTGCAGGAAGTGAGTTGCTTCGCCGGAGAGCGACAGGATCGACTCACTTAACGTTGTTTCCCCTTCACCTGAGAGTGACAAGATGGGATCCAGCAAGATCCCGGAGAGGCTATGATCGGTTAGAACAACCAAGACATCGCCATATGCCCTAGCTAGGGCCGGAGTGCAATGGGATCTTTCTACTCAATCGCCAAGCCTGGAATGGGATGTCAAGGGTCCAGAGTGACCAACGATAGTCCAGAGAGATTAAAAAACTTCATTCTTGATTTCCACTGAAAGAAATTGACAACGATTTGGCATCGAACAGCTATAAACTTGATTGATAATACTGCAACTATGAATAAAACGTGAATTTACTACACTCGATTTAGACCGTTCAAAACATACCTTTTACAAAAAAGCATGTTTTGGGGGGCAAAGTGTTATCCCGCCTTTTGGCAAAGTCGAGATACCCAACAGTTAACAGAAACTCAATGATTACTCATCACAAATATCGATTATACGCTGTAGGTTCACCATGGATATCGATGAATTTTGTCCGAGTCCGGATTGGGCCACAATTGACAGGACATGATGAGCAAAGCTGTAGAAGCCAGCGTTTCAAATCTCAAGTCAATCCGAGCTTGTATGTGCAAGTTATGGTCGATTCGATCTAAGGAAAGAGCATGCTTTTCGTATCCATGAAGAGGGCAAGGTGATGGTCCATTCGAATCCATCAGGTTCGAATCCATCAGCCTAACATCATCTCGCTCCATTCGAATCCATCAAGTTCGAACCCATCCGGAGTTAGTCACTTCGAACCGATCTCATTCGTATCGATCAAGTTCGTACCAATCCTCACGCCTCAGTTCGACTCCATCTAGTTTGCATCCATCAGATGATCTCACTTCGCATCCATCAACAGATAGTATGCCTCGTATCCATTATAAACAAGATTGTTCGAATCCATAAATAAAGCCTTATTCGCATCCATCGATGTGTTCGAATCCATGGATGATGTTCGAATCCATGGATGACAATCAATTCGAATCCACTAATTCAATAAGCTTAGATGACGTGTCGACCCTCGGTGCAAATTAGGAGAAATCTAAGGGATTGATACGTTCAACCCGGAGAGAAGACCTGATCGACTCGAAGGATGCGCGCCACCTCATCACAGAACCACGTGAGCTGATGGAGTCGAAGGCATCGATTCGAAGCCGACAGCCACACGAAGAACACCATTTCGAATCCACGATATCTAGAGATCTATTGATCCAAATGCCATGAAATTTTTATAGGAGCTTGCATGCATGATGAAGAATGTCTCCACCAAATTTCAGCCCAATTGGACATCATCTTGATCGATACAAAATGACTTCGTATCGATCACAGATCGAGTCAAAACTTGGTGGGGTCGGTCGCGTGGACCCACTCACGTGCCAGAAAAAGTCTCTTGGAGTTTAAGCGAGATCTGAGCCTCCTACGCCTAAAAATAGAGCCCCAGAGCCAACAGAAAAAAGATCTTTTGCCATTCAACATCCAGACTCTGCCGGATTTGATTCTACTCGCAACCACCACCGTTGTAAACGATTTACTTCACTATAATCGCTGTAATTGATTGTAATCAGCAAGGATAATCAATAAAAAGGAAAACCTTTGAAGTGGACGTAGGCTGGAGATAGCCGAACCACTATAAATTGTATGTTCTTGTTCATAATTTCTGTATTGCTGCGTGTTGCTTGCTTAGATCTGTGATTTGTGTTTGAATATTGCTGATTTATATTCATACACTGGTGCTTTCACAACACTTGGGGTTTGTGGCCAATTTTGGCGCAAACAATGTGCACATTCATACGCCATTTATATTAATGCAAATTAACTTCTTATAAAATTATAGAACAAAGAACACCAACAGTTTACAAAAAATAGCTTCAAGCCTTAATTGATTGTGAAAAATAGAGACAAACTGAATCGTCTTATTGCATGCCGAAAACAAATAATAATAAAAGAAACATATAGTGGAAACAATTGCTAATAAAATGCAAAAGAAATAAACTAAGTATAATAACAGTGGAGATGCTCGTTATTTCATGCTTTGGGGAGTGCACGTTATCAACAGTCACTGGCTTGAAGTTTCCTTCTCCAAGCCTCCGTTCGATGGCGTAGGGACCTTCCTATAGGGGAGTCATATGTGACGGGACCGAAAAAACTAGCTTCAAAACAAGTTTGCCCACATCGAAAGCTCTTGGTCGAACTTTTTCATCATAATATGGGGCGACTCAGTGCTGATATGCGACCGCCCTTAAATTATCTTCTTCACGCATCTCAAAGACAAAGTCCAACGACTCCAGGAAAAGATCTTGGTTCGTTCTAGGATCGTAACGAGTCACCCAGTAAGAAGGAACTTCAAGTTCCGTGGGTATAACTAATTTAATGCCATATGCCAATATGAAAGGAGTGTGGCCAGTCGTGAACTTTTAGGTGGTTATATATGCCCAGAGTGCTGTTGGAAGCTCATCCACTCACTTGCCTCTGGCCTTCTTTGAAAATTTTTCAAGATGGACTTGACTATCTTATTTACGGCTTCAACTTACCCATTTGCTTTAGGGTGAGCAACTGCTGCAAACCTTTTCTCAATGCATTATTTTCGATAGAACTCTATGAATTCTCTACTCTCAAATTGAGTTCCATTGTTAGTAATGATAGTCCCTAGGAGATCAAAGTGGCATATAATGTTTCACACAACAAAGTTAATGACCTTTTTGGTGGTGATGGTAGCTAATGGTTTCGCTTCTACCCACTTGGTGAAGTAATTGACCGTGACGATTGCGTATTTCGCACCACTTTTGGAGATTGGCAAGAAGCCGATTATATCGATCCCTCGTATTGCAAACGACCATGGACTAACCATTTGCGTGAGTTCCATTAGCGATGCTCTCAGGAACTTGGCGTACTATTGACATTTGTCGCATCTTCTTACATAGTCCGCGGCGTCTCGATTTATGGTTGGCCAATAGTATCCATGGCGGAGTATCTTTCTGACTAGTGTCTGCCCTCCATATGGTTGCTACATTCTCCTTTATGGAATTATCTTGAAACCCACTTTATCCCATTATGGGCAATGCACCTAAGCAAGGCAATGGAGAATCCCTTCCAATACATCATTCCATCCTGCATTATATACTGTGAGGCCATGCGAACAACTTGCCATCCCTCGTTCTTTCTCTCGGGAAAGGTTACCTGTAGCAAGTATTCTTTGAACGGGGTCATCCATGACTCCTTTGCAGTTTCCTTCTCTGCCGCAAATCTACCTCCATCTCATTTATACTCGAGGCATGTAAAGTTTCAATGGGAACCAAGCCCATCTGCTGTGCATCACCTTACTTGTAGATTTTGCCAAGGAATCGACTTCCCCGTTTTGTTCATATGGAATGTGCGAAATATCATAGTATTCAAAGGCTGCCAACAATTCTTGAACCCGAGAGATGTATACAGAAAGCCTTTGTCCCTATGCTTGATAATCTCCCCGTACTTGGTACACCACCAACTATAAGTCACAAAAGATTTCAACCGATTTCACTCCATGTTCTTTGGTAAGCTTCAGTCCAATGATCCAATGCTTCATAGTCGGCTTCATTGTTCGTAGCGGAGAAATTAAGTTTCAAAGCATAACAAATTGATCGGTTCTCGCGAGTTACAAGAATAATACCAGCCCCAGAACAATGGTCGTTAGATGCCCCATCGGTATATAGCTTTCATCGAACAATGGTAATAGAATCACTTCCACTTGGCTTGTCTGGTATAGTGAACTCTGCAACGAAATCTGCTAGCGCTTCCCTCTGGATAGCCCTCCGTGGTAGGTAGGTGATGTCGAACTGACTCAGCGTAATGTTCCATTTGAGTAGCCTCCCAGAAGTCTTCGGTCGTTTGAGCACCTGCTGCAAAGGTTGATCGATATAAATACTGACTGGATGTGCCTGGAAATACAGGCGGAGCTTGTGTGATGCGATGAACAAACAGGAAGCTAGCTTCTCAATCTTAGAATAATTTCTCTCTGCCTCCATTAAACACTTACTAACATAGTACACTGGCTTTTGGATTTGGTCCTCCTCACGAACCAAAGCTGCACTGATGGCATGCTGGGATGCGACCAAGTAAACATACAACTCCTCATGGACTACGGGCCTTAACAAAACATGGGGCCTCTCCAAGTGTCTCATCATAATTCGGGACGTGTTCTAATAATCTGGCGTCCATTCAAAACTTCTTCTCCCTTTCCTGATCACATCAAAGAAAGGAATACACTTGTTGGTCTCTCTGGATGTAAACAGACTCAACGCAGTGACTTTCCCATTTAGGCTTTGCACTTGCTTTATAGTTCTGGGTGCTTGTATGCCTCAAATAGCTCGAACCTATTCTAGGTTCGATTCCCTGCGCGTTGATAATGAAGCCTAAAAAATTCTGCGACACAATGCCAAAGGAACATTTCAATGGATTGATTTTCATTCCGTAAATTCTAAGTATATCAAACATCTCTTCTAAGTCTCGAATGTGGTCGTTTGACTGTTGTGACTTCAAAAGCATATCATCCACATAGACTTCCATCATTCTGCTAATCTGGCCTCTAAGCATCCGATACACCATACTCTGATATGTTACCCTTGCGTTCTTCAACCCGAGAGGCATCACTACTTAACAGTACAGTCCAATGTCCGTGACAAAACTGGTATGCTCCTGATCCGGAATGTGCATCAGGATTTGATTGTATCCCGTATACACATCCATAAACGACAACAACTCGTGTCCTGTTGCCGAGTCAACCAGATGATCAATTATGGGCAATGGAAAGCTATCCTTAGGGCATGCCTTATTCATACCTGAGTAATCAAAACACGTCCTCCACTTCCCATTTTCCCTCCTCCCCAGTATGGGATTAGATATCCATTCAGGATAGAGGGCGTTGTGGACGAACCCATTGGCTTTGAGTTTATCCACCTCCTTTTTGAGAGTAGCAGACCTCTCCGGGTCTATGCCTCTCCTCTTTTGTTTCACTGGCACATACTTCGGGTCAATGTTCAACAAATGACTTGCGATGGTGGGAGAAATCCCACACATATCAGAATGGGTCCAAGAAAAAACATCTAGACTCACTTGGAGGAAATCGGTAACATCCCCTATCATCGAGGGGTTGAGCTGTGATCCAATCTTAAGCACCCATGATGGGTCGTCATGGCCGACTGAAATGTCAATCATCAGTTCAGTCGGTGCTGCCTTGGCCTCCTTGGGTTCTTCAATCTCATCTCTTAGATCTATATCTCTATAGATCTGATTGTGTTTTCCAAGCCAAGGCTCAGGCGCTATTTGTCCATTTTTAGCAACATGGATGCAGACAAGGTTTCCCACACCCTTTCCCTTCTCTCTTCGTTGGGCCTCTCTCAAGTCAGCCACATTGCAAGCATGACCATTCGCTTGATTGCCATGCACTACACCAACTCCACTGTCCGTTGGAAATTTCAAGGTCAAACACCACGGGGCCGAAGCTGCCCTAAAATCCGCCAGGGCCGGTTATGCCCAGAAAAACATTATACGGGGAATCAACATCCAAAACAATGAACGGCAGGATCCGTACCCTCCTGTGTGCACCTTCTCCTAGTTCAACCTACAATTCAATAAAACCTACTGCATCAGTAGCTTCACCATTAAAGCCGTGAATGCGAGCTTTAGATGGTTTCGGATCCTTCACCTCCATCTTCATTTGGTCATACGCCTTTTTGAAGATAATATTAACAAAACTCCTATAATCAATTAGTATTCTTCTCACAAGCACTGGTCCGACCATAGCTGAGATAACCATCGGGTCAATGGTAGGTGCCTCCACATGATCGACGTCCCTACCCCCGAGTACTATATCATCGGTCAACATTTGATGTTGCTTCGCTGGAGTCCCGTCTTCTGTGTTCGAGCAGCATTCGAAGCCCGCATGCTTCAAGAAACTATCATTTCAAGTGATACCGATATTTATCATTTCAATCTGTAATTTAAAATTTTACGGGTATATGTCATTTCAACCCAAAATCCCAAAATTTAATTTCAATACATGAAATCGCTCAACTATATCATTTCAACCCATAATGATTTCTCCCTAATCTATCAAATCGTTCGATTGTGTATCATTTCAACCCATAGGGAACTTGTAGTGTTACAACAGTATAAATCATAACATCCAGCCATCCAATATCAATAATCAAACATCCATCAAAATCATCATCTAAATCAATCAATGAACATCAATAGCTAACTAATTATCGATAACAAGTATAAATTGATGAAATAAAATTTAATATTAAATTAAATGACGACTAAATTCAATAAAAGTCATATTTAACTGAAATGACAATTTAAATATACCAAACATCAATCAATCAATTTCTACTCACATCATAAATTTAATTTAATCAACATAAGATAATTAATTATGAGTGGGTTAAAACATTCACCTTTGATTTTAGCCCATAAAAATCAAAAAAGTAGTGCAAAAGCTCAACAGTCTCCAAATTCAACTAAATCAATTTCGTTGTCCGGAATTTAAACATCAATCTGATAGAAAAAATTGCGCATGAATCAAAATTTGTATGCAAAAGAAATTCATGTTATAAGAAATATTATTAAAATAATAATTAGTGCGCATAAAAATAAAATTTAATACTTACGTTTCTCTAAAGATTAGGCTTAAGGAAAAGATCGAAGAACAACCAATATTAGGACAGGACGTGTACGGAAAAATGAAAAAAAAAATCACGTTTCATAAAAAAGCTTCTGGATTTGCAATAATAGGATCTTTTGAATATGAGGTATCAAGAAATATAAAACGAAAATGAAGAAATAAGCTGCAAGTTATTTATAATTAGGAAATGAAGATGGAGGGACAACAAATAAATGTCACGTTTTATTTTGAAAGCTCCATGCATTAATAATGCATAAGAAAATGTACATGGGAATGCATAAGTTTGCAAACAAAGAAAAGTCAAACTTTGTATATATGAAAGGGAGGTGGCAAGAATTAAATACAACCTAAAATTCTAGGCTTGGGTATTAAATAAAAGGAGAAATGAACGGGTCAAGTATTAATTATAAAACTATTTTAAAATGTTCATGCAGTAATTAATAACAAAAGAAATGAAGAGACTATGTACATCACACAACCCTCTGAAATTCAATTTTATTTTGAAACCTAACCAAACTAACTTCATTGACTCAAATAATATTCAAATTTATACGCATTTAGGTTTTTATCTACGCATAATAAAAATTTTATTGTGATAGCCTGAATTTTGGAGTATCAGTTAATTGTTAATTAACGGGGTTAACTAATAGAAATATTGAATTATAGATTTAACAAATAATTCTGATAATAAATAGTTATACCAGGATTGTAATTCAAATTTGAATCTGAATTTGACTTTGAATTTGAAACTTGAATTTAAGATGTATGTAAATGCCTTAGTAAATAATTTGGATTTTTTTTAGAATAATTTGTATAGATAATTTATTTAATGTATAATTGGTTAATAACATTTTCTGTAAATATTGTGTATAAAATTTAATTGTTTAAAAAAAAATTTAAGATAATTGTTTATTTTAAGTATGATAGTTTAGAAAAAATTTAACTAAAGTTTTATTTTTGTTTCTTCAAAAATGATTAAACTAAAATGATTATAAGTATATAAAATGTTTTAGATTTTAAATTACATGAATAAGAAAATATATTTGTGTTGTAATTAGTTTTAGGATATTTTCTTTTAAAAGTAAATTTATATTTACATATGCAAAATTATATTTAAAAAGAGAATTAAATAAGTAAGTTATATTACATTTAAATTAAATGAAAATTAATTAGAAAAATACTTAAGTAACATTTGTAAACATGTTAGCTCATCTCTAAAACACTTGTAAGAAGATTATGTATTATAATGACAAATGTAAGAAATTGTAAACAAGTGGCCTTCATTTTGAAATTTAAAACATACCTTCCTTTTTTCCTCCAAACTATTTTCTATTTCAGCTGAGGAAAAAATAATAATCAGTAAACCTGAAACTTGAATTTCAAAACCAAAAGGCAAACCTGAAAGTGGAAAATCCAAAAGCAAATGTCAATCTGCAAATTCAAATGAAAAACAAATCTGAAGTTAAATAAAACCTACAATTAAATTCTTCTGCAAATTCAGATGGAATAATGATCAACTCAGCAGATTCGAGATCAATAACAATTCAAGTAGCATGTCGATTTCCAGTTCACAAAGCAAAATCTTTTCAGGCTTCAAGAATTCTGCTCTCTGTTTAACAGATCCCAGTGAGTAAACATTGCATCATGTGGTTTTAAATAATATATGTCATGTTCATATGAAAAATGTTGCGGTAAATTGTTGCATGAGTGGAAATGGACCAGCATGCTACAGATAGGAAATAATATAATGAGCATGTCTGTTTGTATAGATAAATACACTCTGTTCTTTTACAGGATTAAAGATTTAAGAAGAAAAATTCAAATCTTTTCCTGTATTCACCTTTAGGCCGTGAAATGCAAATAGGTTATGTGTGTTTAGGAATAATTTAAGTTTTAAAAATTTTATTTAGGCATTTTAGTTTTGAAATCTATTGGGAAATTTAGAAGAACAGTGGGAACACTAAAACATGAAAATTTAAATTATCATAATCCTTTGATTCATTGTTACAATCTGATTTCCCAGCTGAAATCATGATTTTTGGAAGTTAAACCATAATTTTTAGTATTGGATCGTGCGAGTAATTCGTGGTTGATCTGCTAATGGGTTTCGGGCTATTATGGGTGGTCGGCGAAGTTAGAATTCTCGGGGTTCTTGGCAAAGATTGCTTGTTGATAGGGGGTGTTGGAAAAAATCGTGGATGTGACGATTATTCGTCGTGGCGTCGGCTTTGGATCATAGTAGGGTTTAAAAACCTTTTTGTTGACGACGTTTCAGAGAATTTTTACGTCGAGGTGATAGGATCGGGGGAAATTGCGAGAGGGGAAATCGATGATGGAGGATGAGGCGCCGCCGGTGATGAAGTAGGGGATTTTCTGGTGGTCGGAATCGTGAATGCGAAGATTTCTTCTAGTGATGAATTGGGTCCTGATGACGTTCGAAGGTTCGTTTTCGATTTGAGATGAGATAGTTGGAACTTGGTGGTCGGGGAACTTATCGAGGTCTTTGGTGATATGTTGAGGTCGGCGTTGATGACCGGAACGTCACAGTTCATTGGTGTACGTGCACCGTGCATGTCAGTGATCTGGGAAGTTGAGTTTTTTTTTGGGAAGAAGCAGGTCTCGGGTTTCTCTCGTGTTGTTTTGGAAACTGTCTCGAAGCAGGGGTACGTGAGGAACTCGTGGGTTTCCTAGTGTTTACTCGAGATTTTTGTTTGTAAAATCTCAAAAATTTTAACAAGGTATGGGTTCGTGTTTTGCTCGAGTATGGTTCATGGAATATGGCTTTTGGCTCGGGTAATTCAGAGTTGGGTCACGGGTTATTTTAATAGTACAAGGTTTTCTGAAGTTGTAATAACCAGTTTTAGAATAAATGCATGATTAAGATAAGGTTTGTATAAAAATTTTATCAAATATTTAAGAGTTTAAAACTAATTAAGGTTTAAGATTAATTTGGAAATAATTAATTAAGGATCATTAATTTGGAAGAATTTATGAAATAAATGATTTATCTTAATTTTAATCATGTTTTGTTAACAAAAGTAATTGAAGTAAAATTACTTAATTTAACTTAAATGTTAATTTAGGTGATTAAATTAAGATAAATTAATTTGTAACTAATCGAGTGTAATTAATTACTTAATTAAATATTTTATTAATCAAGATTAATCAATTAAGAAATAAGTAATTAAGAGGCTAATTACTTAATGTTAAAGAAGATTTATTAAAATAATTACTCAATGAAGTAATTAAAGGAAATTAATTAATCTGTATAATTAATTAAGTTAATATGGTAAATATTTATTAATTAATTAGGATTTATTAATTAAAGATAATCATTTGATGATTGGATTAAGTATAATTACTTGATGTAACTAATGAGGTAAAATTATTTAATGAAGCAATAATTACTAGATGTAATTAATTAAAGGGAAATTACTTATTGGGAAGTAATTAAAGGATGATTACTTATGAGAAAGTAATTAAGAGATAATTACTCAATGTAATTAAAGGAGTAATTAATATAATTAATCAAGGAGTTGATTTAATGAATATAAGTAATTAAGGGAAGCTAATTCGTAATGTGATTATTCAGGATTAATGAATGAAATTGTTTGGGGATAATTAATTTGTATAATTAATTATGAGTTAATTACTTTATGTAATTAAAGAATATTAATCAATGGTGATTATTAAGATGGGTAATTGGTTAA
The DNA here is from genome assembly GCA_030765085.1 of Allium cepa. Taxonomy (NCBI): domain Eukaryota; kingdom Viridiplantae; phylum Streptophyta; class Magnoliopsida; order Asparagales; family Amaryllidaceae; genus Allium; species Allium cepa. The sequence goes on from CM060928.1 coordinate 270,688,449, forward strand.
TAATTAATTAATTTGATGTAATTAATTAAGGATTAAACACACAGGATTTATAGTGATGGAAGGAATTAATTTAATTCATTTTTAAATTTAATTAAAGATAGTGTGATTAAAGTCTTTACTTATGAATGGATGAATGTTATAGGATGTTGGATTATTGTTATACTTGGCAGGTGATTGTGATGCTAAGGTGTTAGATATGGATTATCTTTCTGAAATAGAATTGCTATGTGAATCTGTTACTATGGGTATACTTGGAAATGTTTAAAGCTTAAACAACTTTGTCTTAAGATGGTATTAAATTCGAAGAGACCGGAGTCGAGTATTAGTAAATACCCGAAACCACTTCGATTCTTTATAATTTGAGGTGTGGAACCAATATGATGAAATGGAATGATTTAAGTGAATTGGACTATTTAATCTAAGTTTTGATACTTAGAAATTTGTGAGCGAAAAAAGTAATGTCTATAACAATTTGTGAACTTGTAATTGATACAAGTCACCCGGTTTATTTAAGTTGTGTGCTTTTGAATTCCATATTAGATGGGTTTACTCACGTTGGTTTCCAGCCTGACCCGGGTGTTCCTTTGATGTAATGCTCGGGTCAGACCGAGTATTACAAATTTTCAGGTAAGGACGTTCTGGAGCTCAGGAGGCGAGCTGGATGGCTGGAACGTATGTATGGAGCGTACCCGCTGTGATATAGAATTGTATATCTAGGACATGTTGATTTAGAACTGTCCTGTGTTGTGTAAATGTTGTAACTCTAATATATATAATGTAAATGTACCGATACAGTTCTTTTTGTAAACTGTTATTATGTGATATTATATTTTGATCCGCTGCGAATGTGAGGCTTTTGTGACTAGCTTCTATTTCTGCTTCTTTCTCTTTTCTTCTTTTCACTAACTGTATGGAATTTTCGGAATCGAAATTTCCGGGTCGTTACATTTTGGTATCAGAGCTGAAGGTTAAGCGAGAACCTTGGCTCTGTTGGGATTACTCATTAAGGAAAGGGTCAATGGTACCCTAGAATGAGTTGAGTATATATATGAGAGAGCGTACTTGCTATTTTCTTATATAAAGGTTTTTAAATGATTTCAAAAGTAAATGAATCTTATATAAGAAATATATTATCTATTATATTAAGGAAATTGGTTGTAGTATTAATTAAACTAAAAGTAATAGTAAGAATTAATGGTAATAGAATTACAACCAAATTGAAATTAAAGACAAGTTTGAAATGGATTCAAACTAAAATTGAAATCTTGAATTGGAGAAGTATTTCAAAATAAGATGAATTAGAATTGGTTTCAAACCAGAAAATAGAATGGATTTTATATTTAATAACGGGATGATTGTTTTTCAATAAACAATAAAATGTTTTAAGGAAGTAAACATTTAAAAAGGAGAATAAACTTGTAAATTTGAAAGGATGTAAATTAAAGTGGGTTTCCAATTATGAAGTTCTGAATTCTAAATTTTAAACATTTGGAATTTGTTTTCGAAACGTTGAAGGAAATAATATTATTCAAACTACTTTGAATATGATCTTATTTTAAAAATAAGAAATGTTTGAAAATTTTAAACAAAATTTGTTTGAATTGAAAAAAACCAAAGGTGGTTTGAATTTTAAAATTTGGCTTGGCAAGCCAAGTAGTAAATGTGTATATGTATGGATATACTTAAATATCAAAGATGGTTTGGGATAAACTCTAAGTGTTGAGTTTTAAATTTGGAATGAGATATGATACCCAAAGTGATAAGTTTTTGAACTTAACAAGTGGGAAGATTATTTATGAAAAGTTCAAAAATTGGAATGGAAGATGCAAATTGGGTAGGATTGACTGGATTAAGTGAATTGAGTTTAACTTGGGAAAAAGTTAAATAAGTTGGAATGATCAACATGATTTGGGAATTTCAAGATGGAATTGGAATTTAATTTGGGAAGTTAAATGGTTAATCTGAATTGGAAGTTTGTGTGATCTCAAAATGGGTTTGAGATTTAGAAATTGTAAATTGATGGATGTTTTAAGATGAATTGGATGATATCATCCTATTGTTGTTAAAAATCTTTAAGTTGTGAATTGGATTTGTTTAAATGAATATGAAATGGAGTATGGTAATCCATTGTTGAGATAAAAGGGAAATTAAACTTTAATTTGAAGCTAAGGGGATGGAATTACCTTGAACTAAAAATTTGAGTAATTGGGTAATAAATTAAATTGTTTAGAAGCTTTTAATAAAGGTTAACTTGGTTTAAAGGGTTAAATCAACCTTAGTGAATTTAACTCAAATTTATATAATTCGAGATGGTTTAAGTTTGAAATTTTGATTAGTTCAAATTAAGTTTGATTTGAATTAATTGAAATGGTGATTGAAGATGTATGAATATAAGATTCAAATGGAAAATTTAAATTAGATTAATTTCAATAATTTGGAATTGAAATTAAAGTTGAATGGTTTTAAATTAAAATGGAATTTGAATTGAATTTGGGAAGTAATCAAGAATAATTCAACTTGATTTGGAAATGGAGTTTTGAATTGAGATTAATTCAAACTGGAGTTGAAATGAATTGAAATTGGAACTAGTTCAATTGAAATTGATTAGAATTAGTAGAATTTGAGATCAAGGATGAATAAAGTTAAATTTGGAAAGAAACTGAGGTTAATTCAACTTGAATTGAGGTTGAACCAATTTCAATGGAAATTGAAGTTATTTAAATTAGAATTTGGTCAATTTGAATGGAAGAGGTAATTTAAATTGAATTGATAAGAATGGAGATTGGGAAGTGAGCAGTTTGACTCTGAACTATTTTTAATAAAAATTGTTTTAATATAAACCTACTTTTCCAAGCTATTTATTATATATATAACTTTTCTTTTAAAAGCCAAACTATCTTATATTTGTTTTACAATTATTTTTGAAACTGTTTAACAATTTTCCAACTGTTTATAAACTAATTACTATATTTCAACTATTTTAAAAAACTAATTACTATCTTACTATTATTTTGCAATTATTTAAAATTTCTATAATTATTTTAACTATTTTCTAACTATTTTACTCCTATTTTACAAACTAGTAATTATTTTCCAACTACTTATCTATTTTTAAAAATTTCAAACTATTTCCTAAATAAACTGGTCGGATTTCAAACTGTTATTGGTTAAATACTCAATCAAGATAAGAATAGAGGTGATAATCAAATGGATTGAAGCAATTGTGAGTAAGTGAATGTAAATCAAAGTGAATAGAAATGGAATTGATTTGGGTTATGACCAATAAAGACAAATACGTAAGGTGTACGTATGTTACTCTATTCGCATAGTGATTTGATCCAGATTCGAGCACAGAATTTTGAGATAGTTAGATCGATCCGAGTGGGATTTTTCACTCGATTTTCGACGGCGAACCTGGATATGGGTTGTTGATTGATTCCTGATATTCTCTATCATAGTTATGACTATGCAAGGAGAATGACGGTTTCTAATCAAGAAACCAGATCTGAGTCCGCACTAGGAAGTCGAGTGGACGATACTAGTTCGGAAGTGAAATTGTGTGATCGAGTGAGCGATCAGATTGGTATGGCGTACGAATGATATGTGTACATCAAACGGATTTGAATGAAATTGATATTGAAAGGAGTAATCAAATTTGAATATTTGATTTTGAGTAAACAAAGAAAATATCTTTGTTTTATAAAATAAAACTTCCCTTGTTGAATCTTTTGCCAGAAGAAAAAGGGTTTTTGAAAGTGTTTGAAGTATAAAAGGAGTTTTATACAAATTTGAGATGATCCAAGCTTTTAAAAATTATATATATCTGTATATATATAAAGGATCTTATGAGGATTTTGGAAAAAGGGTTTTGGGAACCTTTGGATTTGGAAAAGGCTTTTGATTTTTGGGTAAAATCAATATGAGAATTTGGAAAGCCTAGTTTGAGAATTATCGATTTTGGGGTAATCGATTTTGTGTAAAGGAGGTTTGTATGAGATCATACTAGGTGTATGATTTAAAGATACTATATGTGTATAGTATAAAATGTTTTGATGATGGCTCTGGGGAAAAAGGCGCTCCCTTGAAATGAACTTCTCAGGAGTACCACCGAGTGGTGCTGCCTTGAGCCCCAAGGGGGGTTCTAAAGTTGATCCTGTGAGGAGTCCGGACAAAACTAGCTCCTGGGGATTATGGGTAGAGTATACCATAGCGGAAGTCGTGTGTGTCGCTGAGAGCCAACAGTCTGCGTTTGATTTTATATCGGTAGACTGCGACCTATGTTATAACATAGCAAAAGTCGTGTGTGCCGCTGAGAGCCAATAGTCTGCGTTTGATTTTATATCGGCAGACTGCGACCTTTGTAGGAGTGGAGGAGTTTCATTTCGACAGCGAAATCAGAGGCCGCGGAGAGCCTGCAGTTACATGGACTTTTGCTGCGATGGCAACGTAACCCTGGATGTAACTGTGATCTGTTGTGTGGGTTCCATGGCGTAATCGAGAGGCCGCTGAGAGCCTGCAGTTACATGGACTTTTGCTGCGACGGCAACGTAACCCTAGAATGTAACTGTGACCATGGATGGGGGTGTTGATTTCCAGAGCATTCTCACCAAAGATATATCCTCTATTTTCAAAAACTGTTGTCTATATTTTCAATAAAATTATTTTCCAAGTGTTTTCACTGGGTGTTGAAGATGGGTCTGCTAAGTACTTATAGATTTTCAGTCCTATGCCTGATCAACTTATGATCGAATTTCTACGAGAACGAGGACGGACTTGTTGAAACATCGAGTTATAAAGTGATATTTCCTATAAAAACTATTTTGGAAATATTATATAGATCTTAAAGTGTTTTAAAATGGTCAAAGAATATTTTAACTGGTTTTAAAATATTTAATAAATTCTGGTTTCGTCCCTTTTCGAGGACGAAAAGATTAAAAGGGGGGAGGAATGTGATAACCTGAATTTTGGAGTATCTGTTAATTGTTAATTAACGGGGTTAACTAATAGAAATATTGAATTATAGATTTAACAAATAATTCTGATAATAAATAGTTATACCTGGATTGTAATTCAAATTTGAATCTGAATTTGAGTTTGAATTTGAAACTTGAATTTAAGATGCAAGTAAATGCCTTAGTAAATAATTTGGATTTTTTTAGAATAATTTGTATAGATAATTTATTTAATGTATAATTGGTTAATAACATTTTCTGTAAATATTGTGTATAAAATTTAATTTTTTTAAAAAAAAATTAAGATAATTGTTTATTTTAAGTATGATAGTTTAGAAAGAATTTAACCAATGTTTCATTTTTGTTTTCTTCAAAAGTGATTAAATTAAAATGATTATAAGTATATAAAAATAAATGTTTTAGATTTTAAATTACATGAATAAGAAAATATATTTGTGTTATAATTAGTTTTAGAATATTTTCTTTTAAAAGTAAATTTATATTTACATATGTAAAATTATATTTAATAAGAGAATTAAATAAGTAAGTTATATTACATTTAAATTAAATGAAAATTAATTAGAAAAATACTTAAGTAACATTTGTAAACATGTTAGCTCATCTCTAAAACACTTGTAAGAAGATTATGTATTATAATGACAAATGTAAGAAATTGTAAACAAGTGGCCTTCATTTTGAAATTTAAAACATACCTTCCTTTTTTCCTCCAAACTATTTTCTATTTCAGCTGAGGAAAAAAAAAATCAGTAAACCTGAAACTTGAATTCCAAAATCTAACAGCAAACCTAAAAGTGGAAAATCCAAAAGAAAATGTCAATCTGCAAATTCAAATGAAAAACAAATATGAAGTTAAATAAAACCTGCAATTAAATTCTTCTGCAAATTCAAATGGAATAATGATCAACTCAGCAGATTCAAGATCAATAACAATTCAAGTAGCATGTCGATTTCCAGTTCACAAAGCAAAATCTTTTCAGGCTTCAAGAATTCTGCTCTCTGTTTAACAGATCCCAGTGAGTAAACATTGCATCATGTGGTTTTAAATAATATATGTGATGTTCATACGAAAAATGTTGCGGTAAATTGTTGCATGAGTGGAAATGGACCTGCATGCTACAGATAGGAAATAATATAAATGAGCATGTCTGTTTGTATAGATAAATACACTCTGTTCTTTTACAGGATTAAAGATTTAAGAAGAAAAATTCAAATCTTCTCATGTATTCACCTTTAGGCCGTGAAATGCAAATAGGTTATGTGTGTTTAGGGATAATTTAAGTTTTAAAAATTTTATTTAAGCATTTTAGTTTTGAAATCTACTGGAAAATTTAGAAGAACAATGGGAATACTAAAACATGAAAATTTAAATTATCATAATCCTTTGATTCATTGTTACAATCTGATTTCCCAGCTGAAATCATGATTTTTGGAAGTTAAACCACAATTTTTAGTATTGGATCGTGCGAGTAATTCGTGGTTGATCTGATAATGGGTTTCGGGCTATTATGGGTGGTCGGTGAAGTTAGAATTCTTGGGGTTCTTGGCAAAGATTGCTTGTTGATAGGGGGTGTTGGAAAAAATCGTGGATGTGACGATTATTCGTCGTGGCGTCGGCTTTGGATCATTGTAGGGTTTAAAAACCTTTTTGTTGACGACGTTTCAAAGAATTTTTGCGTCAAGGTCATAGGATCGGGGGAAATTGCGAGAGGGGAAATCGATGATGGAGGATGAGGCACAGCCGGTGATGAAGTAGGGGATTTTCTGGTGGTCGAAATCGTGAATGCGAAGATTTCTTCTGGTGATGAATTAGGTCCTGATGACGTTCGAAGGTTCGTTTTCGATTTGAGATGAGACAGTTGGAACTTGGTGGTCGGGGAACTTATCGAGGTCTTTGGTGATATGTTGGGGTCGGCGGTGATGACCGAAACGTCACAGTTCATTGGTGTACGTGCACCGTACATGTCAGTGATCTGGGAAGTTGAGTTTTTTTTTTGGGAAGAAGCAGGTCTCGGGTTTCTCTCGTGTTGTTTTGGAAACTGTCTCGAAGCAGGGGTACGTGAGGAACTCGTGGGTTTCCTGGTTTTTACTCGAGATTTTTGTTTGTAAAATCTCAGAAATTTTAACAAGGTATGGGTTCGTGTTTTGCTCAAGTATGGTTTATGGAATATGGCTTTTGGCCTGGGTAATTCAAAGTTGGGTCACGGGTTATTTTAATAGTACAAGGTTTTCTGAAGTTGTAATAACCAGTTTTAGAATAAATGCATGATTAAGATAAGGTTTGTATAAAAATTTTATCAAATATTTAAGAGTTTAAAACTAATTAAGGTTTAAGATTAATTTGGAAATAATTAATTAAGGATCATTAATTTGGAAGAATTTATGAAATAAATGATTTATCTTAATTTTAATCATGTTTTGTTAACAAAAGTAATTGAAGTAAAATTACTTAATTTAACTTAAATGTTAATTTAGGTGATTAAATTAAGATAAGTTAATTTGTAATTAATCGATTGTAATTAATTACTTAATTAAATATTTGATTAATCAAGGTTAATCAATTAAGAAATAATTAAGAAATTAGTAATTAAGAGGCTAATTACTTAATGTTAAAGAAGATTTGTTAAAATAATTACTCAAAGAAGTAATTGAAGGAAATTAATTACTCATTATAATTAATTAAGTTAATATGGTAAATATTTATTAATTAATTAGGATTTATTAATTAAAGATAATCATTTGATGATTGGATTAAGTATAATTACTTGATGTAACTAATGAGGTAAAATTATTTAATGAAGCAATAATTACTGGATGTAATTAATTAAAGGGAAATTACTTATTGAGAAGTAATTAAAGGATGATTACTTATAAGAAAGTAATTAAGAGATAATTACTCAATGTAATTAAAGGAGTAATTAATATAACTAATCAAGGAGTTGATTTAATGAATATAAGTAATTAAGGGAAGCTAATTCCTAATGTGATTATTCAGGATTAATGAATGAAATTGTCTGGGGATAATTAATTTGTATAATTAATTATGAGTTAATTACTTAATGTAATTAAAGAATATTAATCAAGGGTGATTATTTAAGATGGGTAATTGGTTAATAATTAATTAATTTGATGTAATTAATTAAGGATTAAACGCGCAGGATTTATAGTAATGGAAGGAATTAATTTAATTCATTTTTAAATTTAATTAAAGATAGTGTGATTAAAGTCTTTACTTATGAATGGCTGAATGTTATAAGATGTTGGATTATTGTTATACTTGGCAGGTGATTGTGATGCTAAGGTGTTAGATATGGATTATTTGTCTGAAATAGAATTGCTATGTGAATCTGTTACTATGGGTATACTTGGAAATGTTTAAAGCTTAAACAGCTTTGTCTTAAGATGGTATTGAATTCGAAGAGACCGGAGTCGGGTATTAGTAAATACCCGAAACCACTTCGATTCTTTATAATTTGAGGTGTGGAACCAATATGATGAAATGGAATGATTTAAGTGAATTGGACTATTTAATCTAAATTTTGATACTTAGAAATTTGTGAGCGAAATAAGTAATGTCTATAACAATTTGTGAACTTGTAATTGATACAAGTCACCCGGGTTATTTAAGTTGTATGCTTTTGAATTCCATATTAGATGGGTTTACTCACGGTGGTTTCCAGCCTGACCTGGGTGTTACTTTGATGTAATGCTCGGGTCAGACCGAGTATTACAAATTTTCAGGTAAGGACGTTCTGGAGCTCAGGAGGCGAGCTGGATGGCTGGAACGTATGTATGGAGCGTACCCGCTGTGATATAGAGTTGTATATCTAGGACATGTTGATTTAGAACTGTCCTGTGTTGTGTAAATGTTGTAACTCTGATACATATAATGTAAATGTACTGATACAGTTTTTTTTGTAAACTGTTATTATGTGATATTATATTTTGATCCGCTGCGAATGTGAGGTTTTCTGTGACTGGCTTCTGTTTCTGCTTCTTTCTCTTTTCTTCTTTTCACTAACTATCTGGAATTTTCGAAATCGAAATTTCCGGGTCGTTACATTTATACTTACCTTAAAGATGAAAACGTTCAATTTGGTTTTCCCAAAATGATCTTTTATTTCTATTAAAACACCCTTTTTGTTTAACACAAATCATTCATTTCTTTTATTAAATCTATTACTTCCAATCAACGTTTTCTTTCATTTTAATTGAAATATTTGAATTACATTAATTGTAATTACTTACAAAGTCAAATTTCAAAACAAACAACTAAAATGGATGAAAAATAGAACAATTGTTTATTTAAACACATTTATAAATTTATTGTTTATGCACAAGAGTGATAAGTAACTCTGAAATAGATTATTTTTTTATTCTGATAATCAATCTGTAAGCTAAAACATAGTTCAAATGAACATATATTTCTTTCTTTAAAATCAATCATTCTATTCTTTATTTAATGAAATTAAACCTACATTCACAAATGAAACATTCATTTTATTTGATGTAAATTTTCTTTTCATATAATCAAACATTCCATATATTTTCACAAAACATAAGCTACTTTTAGTTACACCTATTAATTTACAATTTAGTATTCTCTCTCATATTAATTGAAAATTTTCAATTACATTAATTTCAGTTGATTAAGTTTCAAAATGAACTAAATGAATATAATGAGAAATAGAACAATTATTTTCTATCTTATAGTAATTTAAACATACTTATACACTATTGGATACAAACAGTAATTACATATTTCTTACCAAATAATAGTTTCTCTTTTCTATAATCAACCTTTCAGCTACCGAATATTTCAAATAAATAAACATATGTTTACTCCTTTACTAAACTTATTCATTTTTATTATTTTATTTTGATTTACACTCCTACTATTAAATCAACCAATACCTTATGAAATTGTTAACATAGGTTTCTTTCTTGTTATCCTCATTTTCTACAATTGATGCCATTTCTTACATTAATCATGATATTTAATTACATTAAATTCCAATTAATTATATTCTAATTCCAATAAATTGATTTAATTAGATATCAATCTTTTATTCAATCAATCATTACTCTATTGACATAGTTACATTTGTTTATATTTTATTACATTAATACTCTCCAATTTCATTTTAATTTCCATTAACATAATATTTAATTACATTTACCACAATTTATTTCCAATTTGATTTCAACAAGTCAAAAAGATAGGTAACAAATAACAATTGTCACCTCTAGCTTAATTAGTAACATTTATAAGTTGATTGTTTACAACAAATGCTATAATTATTTACACAACACTAATTTTATTCAGCTACAATTTATTACATACTATTTCATTTGTTAGTACAACATTTAAATTGTCATTTACTCCTTTAATCCAATTACCAATTAATACACACATTATTACAATTAATTTACAATCTATAACCAATTATAACTTTTTAATCATTTTAATAAATTGGAATTACACTTAAAGCAGTTATCAAATACCTTAAATTAATACTATCACATTTCATTCCAGTTATACTCTTACTATTAAATCATAATTTTTTTCTTCCAAAATTAAATCACAAACCTTATTAAATTAACTAATTTTATTTATCCAAAATACGGGTCATTACACCCTTATTCACGCCCACAATGGTTTTGTTTTAGCATGGTACCTATAGGGGACTCACTGGTTACTGGTTGTGTTGCAGGACTTGCATAGACTACCTGCTTATAATGTGTTAAGGTGGATTAATGTAAAGCCTTAACTCTAAGAATTTTTATTTTATTTTATTGATTAAACACTTCATATATAGCGTATCTTACTGCATTATATTTACTTATTTCAGTGCTTGAAGACATAATTTCTGGAGGACGATGAAGAAGTTTAGTATACTATATTTACTATTATTTTTCCGCCGCACCATTATTGGTATGTTGTTGTTGTGCTCTGATTATGTTGTAAAAATTTGTGTAATCAAATGTTATTATAAAACAGCTTCATGAACTGTTTATTTGATTATTATATTTTATCATTCCGCTGTGAGTTTCTGTGTTTTGATTTTCTTTCTGTTCTCTTATTTTCTTATTAATCCCATTGATAATCTACCCATTTGAATGATTTGAGTTAGACATATGTGGTTTGTTGTCAATTTTAATTGTCCAAAAATGTGGATCATCATACCCATCCTATAAATTCAATACCTTATATAATTAGCAGATAGTTATTCCAGGAATTGACTTTCACAGATGTCGAGGGTAAGGGGCAAGATTATCGAGCATTTAGGTTTAGCAATATGGAATTTCTATAAACAAATATAAAACTTATTTGTTTCTTTTTAAAGACAAATCTTTTCACCAACTCTTGCCTCTTGTCAAAATATGATTGGTTAACAAAGTTATTTTTTGTATTCTTTTTAGAAATTTACTAGAAGATTACGTTTTACCCTCCCAAAATAATTAGCAAACCCTTGCAATTAACATCATTAATTAATGTTAATGAATAGCCTTTCCATCATGAATACTCCATAGAGAATCATAACAACCTGGAAAAAAATCCCCAAAAATATGAATTTATTTCTTCTTATTTATATTAAAATTTCCGAACCAAAATAATAATTTAATTATTTTTAATAATTTAAACCCGAAAACACATTTTCTTCTTAGGAAATTCATAAAATATTCATACGAGTTTAGAAAATAATGTAGTTGAAAATCCATCTCTAGAATAATATTTCAAACAACATATTCAAATTTCAAATCAATAAGAGATCAAAAACTTAGGTTTTTCCTTTAAAACTTATTAACACAATTGCATAAAAATTCCAATAAATCATCATTCAATCCAATAAAGATATTAACAATCCAAACATTACATATTATCACAATCAAGTACGACTTCAATCATAGATCCGAGAATAAAACTTAAACAATAAGATGGATACTATTTATCACCTTAGATTGGATAAGAGAGATTGAGATTTGATTTTGATTAATCCCTTTAAGTTTTTCCTTTGATTCTCTTTAGATTGCCCTTCTTTTCTTTCTAGGTAATGGTCGGCCTTCTCTTATGTTTTGTTTTTGATCTATAAAATGAAATGAGAATGCATGATAAAGGGAGGGTTTAGGGAAATGAATAAAAGAGATATTTCCCATTATGCCTCTCTTATTACTTTCATTTTACTTTATGTTCAATCTTATTACTTGAATACTTAAGGCATGACTTATATTATTTAAAAGATCTTATTCTCCTTATCATACCATACATTATTATGTTTAATTTATCTAATTAATCCCTTGAATAATGTTAAACAAAATTTGGAGGTGTTACAAAACCTTTAGATACCAACTGTTTTTATAGGAGGAAATCTTCCTTCCTTTTTCTCTACTTTCTACCTCTGATTCATTGCATTTCAAACACTTTTCCTTTGAGATTTGGTCATTTCAGAGAGGTTATGGTACTGCCTGTTCTTGCTTACCTTCAGTCAAAAAATCCCTAGGATTACTCGTCAATTCTTTGAGAAAAGCACTCCATAGCAATCACCTAAGGTAGTGCTTTAAGTAAAAGCGGTTTTGGAGGTCTAAAGTAGAGCAAAAAGCTCTCGATATTGAGTGGTTCCTCTCGGTACCAAGTAGTCCACTTTTCTCAAAATCTTTTGGAATTTATTGAGTGTGTTCTTATTGCCTTTCTAAGCATGATCCCAAGTTTTTGCATTATTGCGTCTTTGTCTTAGCTTTCTGACTCTAGTGAAAATCCACTTGGTCGATAGGACAAATAATAACGGGCTTGAACCTACTTAATTCAGGTTGAATTAATCCTTTTCCCATTATTACTTATAAATAATTCTATCATTGTTTTAGAAATATATTTTCAATTTTAATTAATTTACTATCCTTTTTGCAAAGTATATTTCAATAAATTATACCAACCTTTTTAATAAAATAATTGTTTATCTTTGTTGATTTCTTCATTTTAATATGTTAATTAACATGCTCAAATATTTTAATCTTTTATAAAAATTCTTTACAGTATAAAAATATTTTATTTTCACTGTAAATATTTTATTCGAGTTCGATATGTTTTCTTATAATTAATTCAATTTTTTAAAACAGTCCTTTTATTAAATAAATTTTAACTTAATAAATTATAATTTTAAATATAATTTTTTTTCTATAGTTGAATTTGAGCATTTTATACATTAATTAGATTTATTTATTATAGCGGAGCAAAAAGAAAAGTCATTACAGTACAGCTCTATGCATTATCTCACAGATATCTCTCAATCTACTCATCTAAGAGTATTCGAGATGATAAGAAGCAATGAAAATAACCTTAGCTCTGATAAAAGTCCGGTATGTGTGATTTGTAATCTTAAAATAGGCGGAAATAGTAAAAACCATAAAAAAACAAAATATTGTACAGGGAATCATACCTGACATGTCCCTCATCTAACAAGTTAGATATACGCAGCATATGCTAAACTATCATCATCAAAAAGGTGCGCTACTACTCTAAGTATACTATATGGTGTTCAATTATATAACTTGATAATACCTACATCGTGTGATAGCCTAATAAGCACAATAAATAATGGTAAACATAAAAAATAGGTAACCATAAGCCAGCCTCACATATGTCATGCTCTAGTGTCATTGGATATAAGATCGATAATATGACTACATCGTTCAACTAGAGACTAACCAACATCTTGGTTTCATAATGCTCGAATTTATGCAACATCATTTGTCCAAGAAACTAGACCACATCGCCCAATCCAAGGTATATAGATCCCATCATAAAATCCAAGTGTTCAACAGCAGACCTAAGTGCCACTGATGCCAGATCAAAGCGCCTCTTAAGGTACCACTTGGGTCGTTATGGTAATTGATGCTCCCCCTAACCTAACTAATGAACATCATATTTTGTTTGGTTCTCAACTTAACCAATCACTTGTCGTTGCCTGTTTTCCACTCCAAAGTTACCTTATTTCAAGCTTAGAGCTCCTTATCCTTTTTCCTCCACCGACCTTATGGACTTTCACAAAAAACCCAAGTTGGACTTATGTATCTTAGCTATAACTCCCAACCTTTTCAAGCCTCAGAAATCAACACTAATATATCCACTGTACTCACATATCGAATATACAACTGCCGCTATATTTTTTCGATATATAATCTTTACAATAGAAATTTGAAATACATACATTAGAGTCTATCCTAATAGCAGCCTGGACAGTTATAAATCTCTATCCCCACTAATGTTAAATATAAACAATAAAAAAATGCAGCGGAAATGGAAATGGATAACCATCTACAGAGGAAACTCCAACTTCTGCTTCAAGCTCCTCCAAAATATTCCAAGATAGACCTGAACAACTTAGCTTCCTAGAAAAATAGGGCACCCATAGTTTAAGAAAATAATCTCTGGGTCAGTCATGGGACTGATGTAAGAAAACTCAAAACATGGATATTTATGAAAACAAAGGGTATCTCATAAGACCACGTCGTAGATAAACACGAATGAGTTTTAACTTTTAATAACCAAACATTGCTATGTAAAATACAGTGATATTATAATTGTATCTAGATTACAAGTACATATTAATCATAGCTGAAATTTTACATTAAATAAATTTCAGCACAACTCGTATAAACTAAGTCCGAAGGCACTTATTGAGAATGGATTCTATACAATAAAAAGGTAAGGGACTACCTTAAATAAAGTAAATCTCCAGAGGGATGTATCAAGGACCCATAGATGGTCCACTACATTTGGCAAGACAGACCTACCCCTTTTCGGTTACCAACACAATGATCCTAAAATAGTACCGAACATTAGATCACCCTGGTCATTCCTGACATATATGTGGCCATAACATACACAACAAACCCAACATATAAAGGGTAATCTAGAAAGGTGATGATCATACCCTAATGGGTGTAACCCATATAGCTTGTGACATACCTATTTTAGCCATTTCTGAGTGTGAGGCCTAAGGTAACGTATTATCTTTTACAAAACAAAACCCACTTTCAATGCAACAATGTTATTTCTTATAACCATTTATCAATTTCCTTAAAAATACAACCCCTGAGTTCATACACTTCAGAGAAGGGTGTTAAGTGTAAGAGGGGTTAGCTCCTACACCACCAAATAGATGTACGTTTGGTAAAATCAATGTACATGGTCTAAGAAATGCAATGTCAAACACTCATCTATATGGGTTGTCTAGGAATAGGACAAACTGAAGGCACTATTCCTACTACATCCTATTTGGGAATCACCTCTGGGATCAGTAACGAGCAATCCTTGCATCGAAGATTTTAAAATGAAGATACCACCGCCATTATGTATATGATATGTGAATTACCCCACAGGTTAGTGGCAAGCATCCCTACATTATGAAGATCTCCGTCTTCACAATCACTGCCTTCAACATGTCTTTACTTTCGAACGCATATATTGGTTCAAAGTGGATTTCGGATAGGAATCATCCAAATCCGATCCCAGTTTCTCCGCATCAATTAATGATAAAAGTTGTAAAGTATGTGCGTGATTATCATTCAATTAATCAGTATGTTTTATCCAAGTAAAAATATCTTCTTAGAGATATATGTCTTTAAACCATTTTCTTTTTTCAGCATATAGGGGATTATTAAACCTCTTTTTAGTTTTGGAAATACCAAATCATTTTTCTTTAATTATATAGGAAAACATTACTGAGTAAAAAGGGATACATAGAAATTATACTAATTATACTCAACACTATTTTTTGTATTTAATCCGTACTAGCCATCGAATAATAGTGAAATAACTTTTTAAACTCACACGGATAGTATAAGTTCCCTCATTGAGGTTTAATACAGAATTTAACCAGAACGTCGCCTATATCACCAAACATCTTATTATTTTAAAACCTGGTTTAACCTTTGGAAAACTCCAAATATCCTTTTCTTTTATTTTAGCAAGATTAGGTTGAAGTAAACTAAAATACTATCCCCTTCGTCGGGCCAGTTCGAAAAGCTAGGGAGAGTAAGAAACTGGTTTTTCGAACACAAGCCTAAAAACTATCTCTTTTTCACCCATAAGGTGGTCAAGATATTTGATCATCTTTAAACCCTTTAAAAGTACTTGATTTATTATTTGAAAATGATTTATCAAGGATTTGGGAAGAAAAACCCATGTTTAAATCTTATTTTTGAAATTTTGAAATTCTTTGTTAAATTGCCAATGAATAGTGCCTTTAAGGGCTTGGTATCAAAAATCCCATTTAAACCTTTTATATGTCCATTTTTTCATTTAAAACCTTTTTAATGCTTTTTAGAATGTATATCATATTTTTAAAGATTTAAAAATATTTATTTCTAAGAGTTGCAATCCATATATTACAAACTGCCAAAATGCGATGATTTTAAAATTTTGATTTGGACATATCTCGAATTTTACAAAATGAAATCTTGATTTTTCTCCTTAATTTGGAAACTATAGGTATGAGAGTCCGGAAAATTCTTATTTCGAACAATTCTTAGCTATATTCCACTTTACCTGTTGATTTAACTTTATGGCACCAAATCGTGAACTCACGTTACGTAACGCGCCTATTTTGACTCTAATTTAATATCTTTTCAAATCTTTGCCGAAATGAGTTTTAATGTTTATAAAACATTTATAAACCATTTTTATTTATGTTTAAAAATTTTTAACTATGTCGTAACACTTTTATAATTTATAAGAGAAAGTGTTTTCTTTTTGCAAATTCAACATGTATTTACCGTGAATTATTTTCATACCCAAGCAAACATCGTATCACATCCAACACATGACGATCAAACATAGAAAACACTCATAGAAAATATATCATATCATCACATGATTTAAACTGGTAGAGCTTCTCACTTTCATTTGTCTCTAAATGTACTAAACTTAACTATAGCTCTGATATCACCGCACTAAAGCTTATGAACCATGCCGTAGGACCCTCAGTGTGCTCGACCTTGTACTAAAGAGGGTGGAGAGGTGGAGGGGTCTCTTGATGAGGTCAACCAAACAAGGAGAAAGAAGAGATGGTGATCTCTCACTTTAATCTCAGACTAAGGCGATATCTTTCTATATTTGAAAGTGTATTTTCAGTAGCGGCTCGCTATGACTATGGAATAATTCATGACGACATGGAAGCCATTAATGAAGTAGAAGAGGAAGCTTAGAAAATGGAATGGTAGTGTGAATAAAATGGAAGGTATGCCTTGTATTTATAGGAAAAAATATGTAAACAAATATCGTATTGTACAAAAACCTTACTACCCTCACCCACACCCCCTCCATGCACCCAACCACACCACTTTTGTCCTCTTTCCATCATATCCTAGGTGTGTAGGTTTGTAAGGTGGTGATGTTTGATGTATAGTTTGCTTATATGTGAGTATATGTTATGAATATCATGTATTTTGTGCTTATATATATATGTGTGTGTGTGTATGTGTAAGTATTTATTTGGTATGTATGTATGTGTATATGTATATGTTGGTGCATGCATGTGCATGTTATATATGTGCACAAGAAATATAAACAAAGTTGTGATCACTTTGAACAATTTCTGTTCATTAAACCGTTGAGAATCTAAAAGCTGATTCCTGGTCACATTTTCACTTATTAATTAAATTACATACAAATATAAACAAAATTTAAAAACCAATTTCTTATCATTATAAATTAGGTAAAAAGATCACATTTGAATTATAAAACCATATAAACCAATATTGAACAAGTCTTTATAAAAAGTGTTGTTGTTGTGCCAAAGCATTATTAATTTCCTTATATTTTTAAAACAAGTTTATATTTTATATAACTGCTATAATGGTTTATTATTTTTATATAACTTGGTAAAATGAATTACTACCATTTTAAAACAAATATTCGAATATTAAAACTTAGTTTAAAATTCTAGAAAATATATAAAATAAGGACATCCTTAATGATGTCACAAAGGCATTTTATTTCCAAAAATAAAATAAACAATTTTATTACATATTCTTGCTTAAATGGAGAAATAAGTTTATGTACCCAACTTCATATCATCAAATATTGAGAAAATCTCAATTTTACCAAAAACCGATTTCCTTCACTTTTCATATGGTAATCCCATATATCTATTTTTTTATAAATATAATTTTAAAACAAGTTTACCAGAATTAATTATTGTTCAAAACATTATAATTTTTGTTAAAAAATCTTACATTTGAATATTTAAAAATAAATATTATTTTTCGAAGTGATAAATTTATGAGTCGTTACATTACCAACCACCTCGTGTCAATACCAAACCAAGTGTGTTCGATACTGAGCCAGCTACTGTACTCCATTTCTGCTTTAGATTTTGGCATAGAAAATTTTACCTTAATCCAATATCCATTTCAACTACGATGACCCGCGTGCAACACATCTGCAACGATACAACCCTAAACACCCTAAACCGGTCCATTGAAGTTCGTTTATTGACTACAAATCACCCAATCTTTGTGTGATCAAATCAGAAGCATGTCATAACTACTCCTTCTACAAGAAGTCCCTTCCCATAGAAATGATTCTAACATCTGTTTCACTTTAAAAAGTGTTTCACCCATTTTAGCATAAAAGAACAACATCCAAATAAGAAAATAAATGTCATATCATGAAAATTTACACAAATGTGTATCTTGTTCTGGCCTACCATCTACATGGACAACCATATATCATAACAACATGATTAAATCATTTTTAAACCACTTAAAAAAGTTTTTACTTCAGTCTCAAAACGAAATAATCTTAAAATCATATTTTGATTTTAAAAATGGATCCAGACATGCCAAAATATATAAGTACATATATAGTACATTAGGATATGATAAATCACTCACCCAATCAACCAAAAATGAATGGAAATTACACAAATCAAGATAGTTCAAAAAATAGTAGCCAAGATCCAAAATTTCCTCTCCAAAATTGCTAACTTGAAAGACTCTTACTAATCACCTCACTAATATACCTTTAATCTCCTAATTAACTTGATTTGGAATGGATAAATTATGGTTTTTGTAGGAGATATATTTGATGGAGGTTTGGAATTATTTTTAGGAAGGAAAAAGTTATTATGACTTTCTTCTCAGCTTATAGTAGCATAAATCCTGAAGGGGTCATGGGCCTGATTATGGGTATATACTAATTACCGCTAAATGCTGTCAAAAAATTATTAAATTTAAAACTGAGGTATCTCCTTAGTTGTAAGGCCGAAAGTCTATTATGACAACTCTATGGAAATGCAAACCATCATATTTTCATTTGGAAGTGGTTTAGGCCCTAATTTAGCTTCTATCAAAATATATAGCTGTTACAACTTTTTAAGATCAAAATTGTCAATAATTTATTTTAAAGGTCAAAAATGTCAAAACACAATACTCCTAAAGTTTCAGTCCAATCTAACTCATTCGTTTATTGAAAAATTATTTTGATGATTCATCAATATGTAACTATGTGTAGAGAATGTGGTACGTCGCCCCTTAAGAATTTATCTTCTAAAATTCTAGCCAAACAAAACAAAACCAAAATAATGTTAATAATAAGCATGCCTAACAACCAAACAAACATAGTAACAATTAATTAATTAAACATGAAAGAAATAAACTTATGCAAACACACTAGCATGCATTATACTAATTAGTCATTATGAAATACTAAATGTGAAAGCTTACGATAAATGTGGAATATTACTAAGTAAAGAGCTCTAGATAAGCGGTCGTCATGATCTTATCGATCTTCCAAGTGCTATTCCCTTAGCTTTTTGAACCTTTTCTAGTTTTACCATCTACCCACTAAGTTGCTTCGTACTTAGCTTGAATATACGAATAAGACTACAATGACTCAATGCTTTAGGTTCAACTTCAATATCATTTAGTTAATCTAGTGCAACAATCAAGTCTAAGTCGTGCAAAGACTACCTAAGATGTGAATATGGAACACGTTATGCACATCTTCTAAGGTAAGTTGAACCTATATGTTTGGTTCCCAATCCTCTGAAGTATTGAAAAATGACCTACAAATCCCAATGCCAATTTTCTCTTATATCAAATGGAACAGTATTCTTTAATGGATAAATCATGAAAAACACCACATGGCCAATGAAGAACTCAAGATCTTGTCTTCTTTTATCAGTGTAGCACTTCCTTCTGTCCGATGCAGCTTTCATTTATTGCCTAATAACCTCAACCTTCTCCAAAGTCTCTCTAATCATATCTAGACCAAGCATCGCTTCCTTGCATGCTTCCCACCTACATGAAGGAATATTGCATGGTTAGCCGTATAATGCCTTGAACAGTGTCATACCAATGCTGGATTGATAACTACTATTGTATGCGAACTCCACTAAATTCAAATGATCAACACGTGCCTACAAAGTAAAGTATGCAAGCTCACAAGAGATCCTCTAATATAGTTTACTATTTTAATCGGATCATCAGTTTTTGGGTGATAAGTGGTACTTAAATGCAGCTCTGTCCCCAACGCCTCTTTTAAGCTCTTCCAAATCCACTCGTGAATAATGGGTCTTAATCACTTGCAATGCTCATAATGGTCCAGCCCAAACTCTTATGGGATGACCCAATTGGGTACGTTACGAGCAATTTTTACATGCAGCCTTTCAACTAGCACAACCATCATAGGATATGTAAATAAGAGTCAATGCTTCATCATATATCATAATGCAAGAATCCTCTATTACGCTGGTTGAAGGGACCGAACCTAGGACATCCAAAATAAGTGCCAATGCCTCAACCTACCTTGCTCTGATACCATTGATGGAACCAGGTCAGTCGAAAGCAAATAAATGATTTCAATTTTTCCCCTTATTTTGTTATAGTTGCCCTATAAAGTCTAGTGGGCTGTACTATATCCAATCTAGTTAAATTAAATAAATTCCAAATTTATTTAATTTCCTAATTTATTTCAATAATGAATTTCATCAGAATTGGTTTGTATAATGTTTGTGAGTTTACCATTATATACTATTGTGCATGTGCAACATGATAATGTGTACATAGTTAATGTATACGCATGTAGATATTGGGTCCACATGTACAACATGTGCACTAACATTTATATACGTATTGGCTATCTAAACTATTAATTAGTTACATATATATGTAATAAACAAATTTCAATATTTATTACAGTATCAAATATAATAAATTTTTTTCAAAATATCTAAACTTTTTAAATAAGTCATTAAGATATGAATTTAAATTAATATCCAAAGGATCCAATATTTTAAATTAATAAATACTTTGAATTTCAAATTTAGATCCATAAAACAAATTAATAACTTTGATTATTGAAAATAAATATATACATATTTAAAATAATTTATTACTAATTTTCTTAAAATTTATTTTTAAAATCAAATAAGCATACATTTATATAATATTAAAATACATATAACATATAAAATAATTTTCACGTATAATCTTTTTATTTATTAAATTCGAAATAATTATTAATTTTGTAATATATTTACATACTCAAATATATATACACACAAATTAATATATGTATTAGTAAATATAGAATATAACTATGTTAAAATATTGAAACACCCCTTAAAAATTAATTAAAAATTCAATAAAAGAACTAAATTTAAATATTAGAAGGGTAAAAATGAAATTTTCACAAACTTTCAAATCTAGCTATGAAACTTGCACTGTCGCATTCATAACGATTTTATGGATAATTTTCATATATAATATTATGAAATCAGAGCTAATATGAAAAAGATATTAATGTATAAAGGTTTGAATTCGAAAATAATCAAAAAATACACACACATATGGAAAATGATTAACAAATTAAAATGTTAAAACTAATTAACAAGTATAACTCAACCGTTCAACACCCTGGCTTCGGCTAGTCGGCACCTAACGGTCGACCATCCCGAACCAAGCGGTTGACTAGAGGGCTCATATCAGCTAGGGTTAGCATGGGCCTACTGGTTTGGATTTTATTATACTAAATAAACAGTCGATATTTGTTCATGATAATATAAATAGGACAAAAACCCTAAACTCTAATCATTCTTCAGCATATCCACAGTATGTCCAAATTTTGTCTCTCCTTCAAATCTCTATTTCCTCTACAAAAATTTCTAAAACTAAAAAATTAGAAACAAGTTGAAGATGAAATCAAGCAACAATAGATTAACAAGTAGAAGAAATGGCGATTCAACATAAATCAAAGAGGGAAAAGCTAATAAGAGGTGAGTGGATTCCTAACTAATATGAAGATTAATACGTAATTTAGTTTATTGATATTCTATTTGATCTCGAATTGGTTTAGGTTAAATCGGAAATAATGTTTATCTAGTAATTGTAATAAATTAGAAACTAAATAAAAATTTAACCTATTTGAATATATGATTTTTTTTCTAATCAAAATCTGGATAAAGTAAATTTGTCAAATAAAAATTAGTTTAGTTTGAATACCTTTTTTGTCGAATTGAATATAAACCGATATGTCAATACCCTGTTAATTCTAAACCTGATTTAATTCGCTTTGGTAACAAACATGCTTAAGAAATTGTTAGGAATTGGGATTGAAAAAATCGAAGGCCGTAAATTGAAAAAATAATGTTCATTGTAATTAACAATGTAATGTAATGATAAAAAGGAGAAAAATCATTTGCATTAATAATGAAAAAAATATATAAAAATAAACCAACACCGATCGGTCGACAGGCTCACTGGAGTCGGTTGATAGCAAGCGCTCAACGCTCCAATGACCAATGGTCGGTAGGTCACCGAATTTCAAGCGAGATTGAACCCCAGCATCAGGCCTAAGTTTATAAGTTTGTTCATATATATATATATAAATATATATATATATATATATTTATATGAATGTTAGTTTAAGTAGGGAGATTAGCTCATTAGGTTTGCGACACTTGGACGTTATGGGAATAGATTGATGTGTATGCTGCCAATGAGGCCTAGATACTATTTATTCGATGGAGTCGATATTCGACTAGGGCGTTTCTATCATAAATTTCACTCACAGAAGGTTCTATGATATACGTGCAATAATGATGATGAAGCCTAGAGAACTGTATGGTCCGACACCAATGAGAGTTTCCTTGGTATGCACGACGGTGAAGACCGATACAGTTTTGTTGATAGATCCTAACACGGTGAGATAAAACGAATTTTGTTACCATTGAGAGGTGGACATGTATGTAGCAACCTTGAGACATTTTTGGCGCCAGTCAGCAATATAGGCTCTACCTCACTGCGTATGTGATAACCCAGATTTTTTGGGCATCGGATAATTGGATAATTATCTGAATTAACTATTAAAATACTGGTTTATAGGTTGAACAAATAATTTGATAATAAATATTTATCTATGAATAACTTTTTATTTGATAATCTCCTAGTATAATTATTTAGAATTGGCGAAAATTATTATTTTCTGACAAATTAAATACGTGTTGTTTAATTTTATATTTATATGAGTTGATTTTAGATTAAATTTGAATTTGAGATTGAAATTCAATAGACTAATATCTTAAAATACATTGTATTTAAAAATGATGTATATTTGATTTTTATTAGTATATAATTAGTTCTATTTTATTTCTTTAAAAGATTTTATAAAAAAAGAAAAAGAAAATGTATTTATCAAATAATGGAAAATGAATTAATGTATATATAAAATTTAGGTAAAAAATCATATTAAAAACATTTATACATATAAGATAATGAATGTAAATCATGATTCATGAAAAAAATACAAGTGTAAACAATTTATAAAGTAATAATGACAAGTGTATACTAAATTGCAACTTATAATACAAGTGTCACATTCTTTTTAAATTAATAAATGAAATAAAGAACAAAGTTATATATATATATATATATATATATATATATATCTTTCAACTCTTATTACCATTTTCTTTTACATGTTTCAAATCTGAAGTAATAAAACAAGAATTAAAAAAACTAAACGACACTTTACAAATCATCAAGCAAGATTTCAATTTTAGTTTCTAGCTAAGCATAAACCAGAGGAAAAGAATGAAAGGAATAAACAATTTCCGGAAGTTCTAGTTCAAAACTCAAAATACAGTTCAAAGACAAACTTGAAAGCTGGAATCAAAGCTTCAAACAAGCAAATCCAATCAGTAAGCATAGTATAACTCAATTCCAGATTAGATTCAAAGTTTCTGTTCAATCATCAAATTTCCAGATCAAACAAATAAAAAAAATCAAACAAGCTTTCTCTGTTCTTAAGGAACAGGTGAGTAAACTTGAATCTCAAAGCTTAATCTGTCTATATATGAATTTGCATGAGATAATCTTTGAAATTATGATGAGTAGTACACTTTGCATGTTTGTTTAGAGATGGTTATAGGTATATATGAGTGTGAGTTTGATGCATGTCTTTGTATAGATATTAGCCCAACTTATAGACACAAATCTAAATCAAAAAATTAATAAATCCTTATATAAAAACTTTTATGTTAGGATCATTGAAAGAAAATTGTTTATAATTGTTAGATTTGATTTTTAAAAATAACTTCAAGTATATACTTGAAATAAGTATGGCCATAATTAAAATTACAGTGGTAAGTCAATTCAGATAAAAAAATTAAGTAGTTAAATCTCGAGTTTTGAATGTATAATTTCAATCAATTTTGGAAGCAATGATTTTTAAGGGAAAAATCTAAATTTTTAAGTTTGTAGATAGTAGGATTGGAAGGATGATCAGAATTGTGTCTTTGTTCGAATTCAGGCGATTAGGGAAGTTGAAGAGGATGGGTTCGAGCTGAAGGTGGATTGTGGGTCGGAGATGATAAGAAAAATGGTCGAGGTGGATATTTTTCGCCGTAGCGGCGACAAACTATGGAAGTAGGGGTACAAGAGCTTGTTGGCTCGATGTCGAAGTTAGGGTTTTTGTGGCATCGTAGATGATCTATGGACGATCGGTGGTGGGGGAATAGAAAGAAGAGGGTCTGGCACTACTACCGGTGCAAGCACGTGGTTTCTGGTGACCGGGGTTGTCATCGGAAAGGCATTTTGTGTCAAAAATATGGGTTCTGGGGGGAGGTGATTAGTTCGATTTTTAATTTGGGAAGACGACGTGGATTTGGGTGCTCGTCTGTGGTGGAGTGGTCAACGATGATGTGTCAGAGGTCTTAGAGATGGTCGGCGACGATCAGATTAGGTGTGCAGGTGCACTGTGTCACTGCGTGCAGGTGAAAATAGGAAGGCATGAAGAAGAAGAAGTAGAAGAGGAGAAGAAAGGAAGTGGTTCGGGTAATTTCGAAGTTGTAGCGCATGTGACTCGTAGTAAGCAAGAGTTGGACTCGTAGGTTAGGGTAGCGGGTTACTCGTGTTTGAACTCGAGAAAATTGGGTTTTTTTGCTCGGGTTTTTGTGATGATTTCCAGTTTTAAAACAAAATGAAATGTAGGTTAAAAATTTGAATTTAAATGAATTTAAAACCTATTCCTCAACCCTTTTTTCTTGAAAAATTAAATGTTGATTTGAGTCTAAGGGAATAAAAAAGGGTTAAGATAAGTTATGTTAAAATTTATTAAGTATTTTTATAATGTATATAACCTTTGTTTAAAGGTTTATTTAAAATAAACTTGATATTGTAATCAAGTAAATGATTTAAAAGAGATGTAGTGTTTTAATCCTAAATTTTAACTTAAGGGTTTAAGCTAAAAGAAAGGTGATAAATTATTTTCATAAATTTATTTGGTACGGACATAAAGGGTTATTAAAATAATTTATAAAGATAAATGGTTTTTTTAATCAAATAAGATCTTTAGTAATTGATGACTTATTAATTAATGTAAGTAACTAAGGGATAATTAACTACTGAATAAGATTAATCAGGGTTAATTAATGATTGTAATTAAGTAAAGATTACTTAATAGAATAATCAATTACTGGAAGTGATTAGAGGATCATTAATGAATGTCATTATTTAATTAATGTAGAGTGGTTAAGGCTAATTAATCTAAGTGATTAATTAAATTAAATTACTAAAGGTAACTAATAGATAGTTAATCAAGGAGGATTAATTAAGATAGATCATTAATTAGGTTGTAAGTAATTAATGATTAAATAAGCAGGATTCAAAAATGATTAAAGTGTTAATACCCTAGATATTGATTTTGATGTCAACAACTGCAAAAATATTACTACTGACGTATCTTCGAGTTATGTAGTCATATCATATATATTATGGAGACATTATAGAGATTAACAAGAATATAGTGGAAGCAGATGAATTATAGAAGAAAGTTAATCAGAGCAATTGAAGAACAAAACCCAATTAGAGAAGAATGCTGAAGGATAAAGGTGTTTAATGTGATTAGGAGTTGGTTGAACCTTAGAATATCTTGTTAAAGATCTCATGGCAATTATACTTGAAGATCGTCAACCATTGACCTCAACCGAATCACAAAAATCCATAAATATAAGTTAATTTGAAATGCTGAAAATTCGCAACACTTATTAGTGTTGTTGTTCATTTTGCAACACACCCTTGTCGACAAGGGGGGTAGGGGGTTGTCGACAAGGTATCCGTTTTTCAGAATTTCAAATTTTAATTGAAGAGACATTTCCCTCCACC
Source organism: Allium cepa (assembly GCA_030765085.1). Taxonomy (NCBI): domain Eukaryota; kingdom Viridiplantae; phylum Streptophyta; class Magnoliopsida; order Asparagales; family Amaryllidaceae; genus Allium; species Allium cepa. The sequence continues at coordinate 270,715,085 of CM060928.1, forward strand.
TCTTCACCAAAAGATATGTCTCTTCAAACACTATATAAAGGCGTCTGATAACGAATTTTAACATCAAGAATTCTTATTTTCTCTTACTCCTTCTTCTCCAAACATTTGCAAAAGAAATCCATTGCATACTCTTTCAATCTCCTTGCAAATCAATATTGTTTCATTCCAATTCTTCACTAATTTGCAAATCACATAATATCAGAGAGCTGTAATTTAATTCACACCATCCTCTCTCTAATTTCATCCTATTCCTCAAAGAATTCAAAGATATATTGCCATTGGAGCTATAGAGGATCATTGTACAGAATCTGCAAGAATCTGTATTAAAGATATGACTACTTGACATAGTTTGTTAGTGATAAGGGGAAGGTGTTCTTGTAGCCTGTGAAATCAAGAGGGTGTGTCTTGTAGCCCGTGAAACCAAGATTGTAAAGGTGTTCCTGTAACCCGGGGAAAGCAAGCGATTATAGTGGAATTTTGCACGATAGAGTGCAGGACTGGATGTAGGATTGGTTAATCCGAACCAGTTTAAAAATCCGAGAGTTATTTACATTACTGCATTTTATTTTATCGCTTACTTATTCTCTTGTTTCTCTTGTTACTTCTTTTTGTTTGCAATTTGAGTAAATACAGTTTTATATTCATAAGTTAGTAGTTATACACATTTCACCACTTCTAGTGTCTGAATAGCATTAAGATCTAACATTGTGTTGTAGCCACACCGGTTTCCAACATTTGGCATTAGAGCATTGATTTTCAAAAATTCATTACTTGGTTTTTGAAAAGTATAAATGGCTAATGACACCAGTAACACATTTTTTAACACTTTTGTAGAAGGGATAACTACCACTAGACCTCCTCTATTTGATGGCAGTAGTTATGCATATTGGGCTTGTAGGATGAAATGTTATTTGCAGTCTGATGGTTTGGATATTTGGAAGATTACCCAAATAGAATACATAGAGCCTCAACCTGAATATTCAAAATGGACACTAGACCAAAAGACACAAGCACTTAATAAACCTAAGGCCATGAACATTTTATTTTGCTCCTTAGATAGAAATGAATTTAATCGAGTGTTTATTTGTAATTCTTCATTGAAATTTGAAGAACACTGCAAGTCACACATGAAGGCACCAGTAAAGTAAAACAAACAAAGATATATATGCTAACTAACCAGTTTCAACTCTTTCAAATGAGACCAAATGAGTCTATTTGTGATATGTATTCTAGATTTCAAGATATAGTGCATGCCTTAATATCATTAGGAAAGAAAACTACTGAAGAAGACCAAGTCAGAAAGATCTTGAATTCACTTCCTAGTGAATGGGATCAGAAGACTCTGGCAATTGAAGAAGCCAATGATATTAGTACTATGAAAATAGAAGATTTAATTGGTAACCTAATGTCTTATTAAGTAAAGTTGTAGATTAGAGAAGAGAATCAGGCAAATGAGAAGAAATCTAGGATCAAAGGACTTTGACAATTGAAGAAGCCAATGATATTAGTACTATGAAAGTAGAAGATTTAATTGGTAACCTAATGTCTTATTAAGTAAAGTTGCAGATTAGAAAAGAGAATCATGCAAATGAGAAGAAATCACTAGCCCTCAATGTTATGATCGACAAAGATGAAGCGGATGATGATATAGAGTTTACGACCAAGAAGTTCAAGAAATTCTTGAAGTATTGGATAACAAACAAACTTCGAAAAACTAACAACAATAATTCTAGAAATGGAAATGTTGTTAAGTGTTTCGATTGTGATAAACCCGGTCATCTGAAAAGAGACTGTCCCAAACTAAAGAAATCAAAGTCAAACACTTTCAATAAGGAGAGGAAACAAACATTCAATGCAAAATGGGATGATTCAGATACATCATCAAGTGATAGTGATTCAGAAATACAAAATGCCAACATATGATAAAGAAATTACTAATGTTATGAATGATATGAATCGGGGATATAAAATACTTAGGAAAGAGTATGACAATTGTTTGGCAGAGATAGATAGATTAAAAATATTTAATGAAAGGTTAACTGAAGAAATACAATGTCTAAAAGATGAAATTGAAAGACTTAATGGGTATAATGATGAAAAGAATTTGACATTTGGAAGTTTTGAAAAACTAAAAAATGAAAATGAATCCTTATAATCAGAAAATCTTTCAATGAAATCACAGACCACTGATCTGAATGACAAAATAACATCTCCGGACAATGTTATTCTTAACCATAATAAAGATTTTGACAAAATGAAAACTGATATTGATAAATTTAACAAAGGGAAGGATAATCTAGAAAAATTATTATCGGGGTCTAAACACACTAGGAATAAACATGGATTTAGATACACCATTAAGGCTAAATCAAGTATTCAAAATACTAAGTTTGTTAAGGCTACCAAGTTCAAACCAAAACCTAGGAAACTGAAGTTAAAACCTTCAAATAGATTCATTAATTTACGGGTTCCAAAAAGGTTGGATGATATTGAAAAGGAAAAATATATTGATAATTTTACTAATAAGGTTCATTCATTTAATGATTACATTTTGAAAGGACATTCAAACTGTTCTTGTGTTTGGCATCCCAAAACTTACCCCCATGGACTCCAGAATAAAAAGGGTACATGTGTGCATATTTTATAATTTTTCAGGTACCAAACAATGTATATCAGATAGCAGATGCTCAAAGCATATGACAAGTTTTGGCATCGGCAAAGTCGGTAACTCTAAAACTCATCTTATTATATGATAAGTTTATTTCATGTTTTGAATTGATTTGGTTTCCCCTCAAGTGTTTTATTTATAAGCTTTTACCTCTATATACAAAATCTACATATTGTCTAGCAATGATTTAAATGACTTTTTTTCACCCTTTTTGTTGATGACAAAGGGGAAGAAAAGGAATAAATATACTAGGAAAAATGATAGGGGAGTGCATAGAGTTAGGGGGAGTCAAATAATGAGTATTATATTTTATCTCTCAAATATTTATATGGTTGTGACCATCAAAAAGAGGGAGATTGTTAATACCCTAGTTATTGATTTTGATGACAACAACCACATAAATATTACTACCAACGTATCTTCGAGTTATGTAGTCATATCAGATATATTATGGAGACATTTACAGAGATTAACAAGAATACTGTGGAAGCAGCTGAATTATAGAAGAAGGTTAATCAGAGCAATTGAAGAACAAAACACAATTAGAGAAGAATGCTAAAGGATAAAGGTATTTGAAGCGGTGAGGAGTTGGTTGAACCTTAGAATATCTTGTTAAAGACCTTATGGCAATTATACTTGAAGATCATCAACCATTGACCTCAACCGAATACAAAAATCCATAAATATAAGGTAATTTGAAATGCTGAAAATTCGCAACACTTATTAGTGTTGCTGTTCATTTTGCAACACACCCTTGTCGACAAGGGGGATAGGGGGCTATCGACAAGGTACTCGTTTTTCAGAATTTCAAATTTTAAGTGAAGAGACATTTCCCTCCACCTCTTCACCAAAAGACACGTCTCTTCAAACACTATATAAAGGTATCTGAAAACGAATTTTAACATCAAGAATTCTTATTTTCTCTTACTCCTTCTTCTCCAAACATTTGCAAAAGAAATCCATTGCATACTCTTTCAATCTCCTTGCAAATCAATACTATTTCACTCCAATTCTTCACTGATTTGCAAACCATACAATATCAGAGAGTTGTACTTTAATTCACGCCATTCTCTCTCTGATTTCATCCTATTCCTCAAAGAATTCAAAGATATGTTGCCCATGGAGGTATATAGGATCATTGTACCGAATGTGCAAAAATCTGTATTAAAAATACGACTACTTGACATAGTTTTTTAGTGATAAGGAGAAGGTGTTCTTGTAGCCTGTGAAATCAAGAGGGTGTGTCTTGTAGCCCGTGAAACCAAGATTGTAAAGGTGTTTTTGCCATCCATGGAAAGCAAGCGATTATAGTGGAATTCTATACGATAGAGTGCAGGACTGAATGTAGGATTAGTTAATCCGAACTAGTATAAAAATCCGGGTGTTATTTACATTACTATATTTTACTTTAAATACGATTTTATATTCATAAGTAACTAGTTAATACACATTTCACCACTTCTAGTGTCTGAATAGCCTTAAGATTCAACATTGTGTTGCAGCCACACCAGTTTCCAACATAAAGGAATTAATTTATTTTATTTAAATTAATTGGAATGGTAAGACTAATAAATCTTGCTTATGAATAATTGAATGATATTGTATGCCTTGGATTAGTTGATATCTTTGATAAATAATGCTATGTGATGTGGTATGATTGGACTGAATTGAGATGATATGGTTTATCTATCTGTAGTGAATGGCTATGTAATATGTAATTTTGAATATTGTTTAGCTTTAACAGCTTGTTTTAAGAAGATATTGGATTCGAAGAGACCGGGGTCGGGTAGCCGTAAATACCCGAAAACCACTTCGATTTGAAATAATCTATAATTCTTTATAGATTTGATATGTATAATAAATGGGCTGGAAAGAAATAATTGAAGTGAACTGGACCGTTGAAACTAAGTAGGGTACTTAGAGATTGATTTGTGAAGTAGTTATTTTATATAACAAGTTAATAACTCGTAGAAAGGTACGAGTTACCCCGGGTTTTCATTTATGATGTAAGACTTAGTATTTCAAATTATATGGGTTTACTCACGCTGGTTTCCAGCCTGACCCGGGTGTTACTTTGGTGTAATGCTCGGGTCAGACCGAGTATTACAGATTTCCAGATAAGGACGTTCTGGAGCTCGGAGGCGAGCAAGATGGCAGGAACGTATGAAGTGTATTTCATTGTGATATATTGTATTTTATCTGGGACAAGTTAATTTTAACTGTCCAGTGTTTTGTGTAAATGTTGTAACTCTGATATGTTGATGTTAATTAAATGTTACAGTTTTCCTTTGTATAACTGCTATTTTATTTGATATTATATTTTGATCTACTGCGAATGTGAGAATCTGTGTTTTGATATTTTAGTTTCTTCTTCTTCTTATATCTCTTTCTTTCTTTTCTTAACTATCTGGGACTTTCGGGACCGAAAAATTCAGGTCGTTACATTTGTTATTAGAACAGAAGGTTAAGCGAGAACCTTGACTCTGTTGATGGATACTCATTAAGAATATGGTCAGTGGTACCCTAGAATTAGCTGAGTGTATGTATATATATGGGAGTGTACTTGTTATTTTCTTATATAAAGATTTTAGAAATGGTTTTAATGAATAATTTTTATAAAAGCTTATATTTTATATATAAAGCAATAATTGGTTGTTGGATATTAAAATTAAATAAGAATTTAAGTATATCCAAATAGGAATTAAATAAATGAACTATACATAATTAGAATTGGTTTCAAACCAGAATATGGAATGGTTATTGTGTTGAATAATGGGATATTTTTTTCTAGTAAACATTGATAAAGAATAATGAAAAAGTTTTAGGGAAGAAAACGTTTAGATGAGTATAACTTATAAAATGAAGTAGGTTTTTAATTATAAAGTCCTAAGTCTAGGAACTTTTGAAATTGTTTTCAAAATAAATGATGAGTAATATTATTCAAACTATTTTTGAATATAATCTTATTTTAAAAATAGAGAGTTATTTGAAATTTTTAAAGGAACATGTTTTGAATTAAAGCCAAAGGCGGTTTAAATTTTTAAATTTTTTGGCTTGGTGGGCCAAGAAGAATATATATGTGGATATACATTATATCAAAGATGATTTGAAATAAACTCTAAGTGCCAAGTTTAAATTTTTCCTTGGAATGTGATGTGAAAACCCAAAGTAATATAAGTCTTCGAACTTATAAGTAAGAAAGAATATTGATAGAAATTTGAAATTTGAAGTGGGATGATTATTAATGAGAATTTTAAAATTTGAAATGGAAGTTCAAATTGAATAATGTTGACTGGAGTAAATTGAATTGAATTTAACTTAGGGAAAGTTGAAATAAGTTTAGGACAAACAACTTGAATTGGAAATTTCAAGATCTAACTTGGGAAGTTAAATGATTGATTTGAATTGGGAATTTGTATGATCTCAAAATAGGTTTGAGATCTGGAAATTGGAAATGGATGGATGCTTTAAAAATAAATTGGATGATATCATCCTATTGTTATTAATAATCTTTAAACTGTGAATTGGATTTGAATAAAGAAATGGATTATGGTAATATATCCATTATTGAGATAAAAGGGAAATTAAACTTTAATTTGAAATTAAGGATATGGAATCACTTTGAACTTAAGATTTGAATGTTAAGAATTGAATTTGTAAATTAAAAATTGTTCAAGAATCGGTTTCCAATGGAAGATAAAATTGAGTAATAAATTGAATTTTAAAGATAAAATTATTTTAAACTCTTATTTGGACTTTGAAATAAGTTAAGTAAAGATAATTTAAAATGAAATTTTGAAGTTTGGGCTAAGAATTTAATGGTTTAAAGATTTAAGTTGTTGATTTAAAAGCAAAGGTTAATTTGATTCAAGGGATTAAATCAACATTTAAAATTTAACTTGAATTTATATAATTCGAGATGGTCTAAAGTTGAGATTTGAATTGCATTAGTTCAAATTGAATTTGATTTGAATTAATTAGAATCGTGATTGAAGATGGATAAGTTTAAAATTCAATTGGAAAATTTGAATTGGATTAATTTGAAATGAAATTGAAGTTGAATGAGTTCAAATTCAAATGGGAAGTTGATTTGTATTGAAATTGAAAGTTAATTGGAAATTGACGATTGATTGGGAATGAAGGTTGGGAAGTTGTACAGTTTGGCTCTGGACTATTTTCAAAATAAGTTGTTTTAGTGTAACTGTTTTTAAATCCATTTTTCTAAGCTACTTACTGTACAATCTTTCTTTTAAAAGCCGAACTATCTTATGCTTATTTTACAATTATTTTTGGAACTATTTAACAATTTTTTAAACAGTTTTATAAACTAATTACTATTTTTCAACTACTTTATAACTAATTACTATTTTACAACTATTTTGCAATTATCTAACTATTTTATAACCATTTTACTATTTTATAACTACTTAACTATTTTTCAGCTATTTTACATCTAATAATTATTTTTTCAACTACTTATTTATCTTTAACTTTTCAAGCTATTTTCTAAATTTAAGCTGGTCAGAGTTCAAACTGTTTATGATTAATTACCATTTGAGATAAGGATTAAAGTGATAATCCAAATGGAATCGAATTTTTTTTGACTAAGTGGATAGAAATCAAAATGGATGTGAATAGGAAAGGGAATTGATTTAGCTAATAATCAGTGGAGATAAGCACGTAGGATATACGTATATTATTCTATTCGCATAGTGATTTGATCTAGATTCGAGCACAGAATTTCGAGATAGTATATCGATACAAGTTTGGATTTTTCACTTGATTTTCGACGGAGAACCTGGATATGGATTGTTGATTGTCTCTATCATAGTTATAGCCATGTAAGGAGAATGACGGTTTCTTATCAAGGAACCAGATCTGAGTCTGCACAAGGAAGTCGGGTGGACGACACTAGTTCGGAAGGGAAATTGTGTGATCAAATGAGCGATCAGATTGATATTGTGTACGAATGATATGTTGCATTGTATGGGTTTGAATGAAATTTATATTGAAAAATTGTGGATAAGAAATGTAAAATTGTTTTTGAAATGAAGAGTGTATTTTATGAAATATGTGATGAAGTAAAATGGAAATTAGATATTTCTATGATTAAAGGTTCACTTTATGAAGAATGAGTAATCAAAATTGAATATTTGATTTGGAGTAAAAAAAGTTATATATCTTTAAGATAAATCTCCCCTTGTTGAATCTATAGCTAGAAGAAAATGGATTTTTGAAAGTATTTAAAGTATAAAAAGGGAATTTATACAAGTATGAAGTGGTCCAAAGATTTTCAAAGTTATATATATATATATATATATATATATATATATATATATATGAAAGATCTTATGAGAATGATTTTGAGGAAAGGTTTTTGGAACCTATGGAATTTGGAAAGGCTTTTTATTTTTGGAAAAAATCAATTTTTGAAATTTGGAAAGCCTAGTTGAGAATTATCGATTTTGGGATAATCAATTTTGAGAAAAGGAGATTTATATGGGATTCATCACACTAGATGTATGATTAGGAAGATATTATACGTGTGTAGTATAAAGTGTTTTGAAAATGGCTCTAGAGAAAAAAGCGCTCCCTTGAAATGAACTTCTCAGGAGTACCATAGGTTGGTACTGCCTTGAACCTCAAAGGGGGAGGTTCTAAAATGGATCTTGTGAGGAAGTCTAGACAAAATGAAGTTCCTGAGGATTATTGGGTTGTGAAAGTCGATGGCGCCGATGCCTACAGAGGCATTTGGGTTATACTGCGCCGATAAGGTAACTCGATGTCGCTGTGATCTACTGTCGACCGTGGTGGAAATCGTGTGCAGGTGAGTGTCAACGGTCTACGTTTTTTTTTTGCCGAGAAGGCAACGTAACATCAGTAGACTGCGATATATGGTCGAGTAAAGTGGAGAAGTTTCATTTATTTGGCAGAGAAATTCGAGGGTGTTGATGCCTACAGTTATAAGGGTTTTTACTGTGATAACAAAGTAACCCCAGATGTAACTGCGCTCTGTAGCGGGTTCCATGGTGTAATCGAGGGGCGCGGAGTGCCTACAGTTATCTATGGATTTTTTGGGATGGCAAAATAACCATTGGGTTAACAACGATTATGGATGGGGGTGATGATTTCCAGAGCATTTTCACCAAAGATATTTCCTCTATTTTCAAAAAAATGTTTTCTATATTTTTAACAAAATATTTTCTAGTATTTTCACTGGTTGTTGAAAATAGATATGCTAAAGTACTTACAGATTTTTAGTCCTACGTCTGATCAACGTATGACCAAATTTCATTGAGAACGAAGATGGACTTGTTGAAACATCGAATTATAAAAAGTATTTTTATAAAACTATTTTGGCAATATTAAATAGATTTTAAAATGTTTTAAAATGTTCAAAGAGAAATTTATCTGATAATAAGTATTGAATAAATTTTGGCTTCTTTCCTTTTCGAAGACGAAAAGATTCAAAGGGGGAAGGAATGTGATAATCTGGATTTTTTGGGCATCAGATAATTGGATAATTATCCGAATTAACTATAAAAATACCGATTTATAGGTTGAACAATAATTTGACAATAAATATTTATCTCTGAATAAATGTTTATTTGGTATTCTCCTAGTATAATTATTTAGAACTTGAAAAAATTATTATTTTCTAACAAATTAAATATATGTTGTTTAATTTTATATTTATATGAATTGATTTTAGATTGAATTTGAATTTGAGATTGAAATTCAATAGACTAATATCTTAAAATAAATTGGATTAAAACATAATGTATGTTTGATTTTTATTAGTATATAATTAGTTCTATATTATTTCTTTAAAAGATTTTATCAAAAAATAAAAAAAATGTATTTATCAAATAGTGTAAAATGAATTGATGTATATATAAAATTTAGATGAAAAACCAAATTAAAAACATGTATACATATAAGATAACAAATGTAAGTCATGTTTCATGAAAAAATTACAAGTGTAAATAATTTATAAAATAATAATGACAGGTGTATACTAAATTGCAACTTATAATACAAGTGTCACTTTGTTTTTAAATTAATAAATGAAATAAAGAAAAAAGTTATATATATATGTATATGTATATGTATGTATGTAAATATATATATATATATATCTTTCTACTTTTATTCCCATTTTCTTTTACATGTTTCAAATCTGAAGCAATAAAACAGGAATTAAAAAAAACTAAACAACTCTTTACAAATCATCAAGTAAGATTTCGATTTCAATTTCAATTTCTAGCTAAGCATAAACTAGAGGAAAAGAATGAAAGGAATAAACAATTTCTGGAAGCTCTAATTCAAAACTCAAAACACAGTTCAAAGACAAACTTAAAAGCTGGGATCAAAGCTTCAAACAAGAAAATCCAATTAGTAATCATAATACAACTCAGTTCCAGATCAGATTCGGAATTTCAGTTCAATCATCAAATTTCAAGATCAAATAAATCAAAAAAAAATCAAAAGGCTTTCTCTGTTCTTAAGAAACAGGTGAGTAAATGTGAATCGCAAAGCTTAATCTGTCCATATATGAATTTACATGAGATAATCTTTGAAATTATGATGAGTAGTGCACTTTGCATATTTGTTTAGAGATGGTTGCAGGTATATATGAGTGTGAGTATGGATGCATGTCTCTATATAGATATTAGCCCTGTTTACAGACACAAATCTAAATCAAAAAATCAATAACTCCTTATATAAAAAATTTTATGTTGCGATCTTTGAAAGAAAATTGTTTATAATTGTCAAATTTAATTTTTAAAAATAACTTCAAGTATACACTTGAAGTAAGTATAACCAGAATTAAATGGTAAGACAATTCAGATAAAAAATTTAAGTAGTTAAATCTCGATTTTTGAATGTATGATTTGAATCAATTTTGGAAGCAATGATTTTTAAGGGAAAAATCTAAAATTTTAAGTTTGTAGATAGCGAGGGTCGGAAGGACGATCAGAATTGAGTCTTTGTTGGAATTCAAGCGATCAGGGAACTCGGAGAGGACGGGGTTCGAGCTGAAGGTGGATTGTGGGTCGGAGATGATAAGAAAAATGGTCAGGGTGGATATTTTTCGCCATAGTGGCGGCAAACTGAGGAAGTAGGGTTACAGGAGCTTGTTGGGTCGATGTCGAAGTCAGGGTTTTTGCATCATCATAGATGATCTATGGGCGATTGGTGGTGGGGAAATAGAAAGAAGAGGGTCTGGCGCTGCTATCGGTGCAAGCACATGGTTTCTGGTGACCGGGGTTGTCATCGGCAAGGCATTTTGTGTCAAAAATATGGGTTTCAAGGAGAGGTGATTAGTTCGGTTTTTAATTCGGGAAGACGACGTCGATTTGGGTGCTCGTCTGTGGTGAAGTGGTCAACGATTATGTGTCCGAGGTCTCAGAGATGGTCGACGATGATCAGATTGGGTGTGCAGGTGCACTGTGTCACTGCGTGCAGGTAAAAATAGGAAAGGCAGGAAGAAGAAGAAGTAGAAGAGGAGAAGAAAGGAAGTGGTTCGGGTAATTTCGAAGTTGTAGCCCGTGTGACTCGAAGTAAGTAGGAGTTGGACACGAAGGTTATGGTAGTGGGTTACTCATGTTTGAACTTGAGAAATTTGGGTTTTTTTTCTCGGGTTTTTGTGATGTTTTCCAGTTTTAAAAAAAATGAAATACAGGTTAAAAATTTGAATTTAAACAAATTTAAAACCCATTCCTCAACCCATTTTTCTTGAAAAATTAAATGTTGATTTGAGTCTAAGTGAATATAAAAAGGGGTTAAGATAAATAACGTTAAAATTTATTAAGTTAATAGTGTTTTTATAATATATATAACCTTTGTTTAAAGGTTTATTTAAAATAAACTTTATATTGTAATCAAGTAAATGATTTAAAAGAGATGTAGTGTTTTAATCCTAAATTTTAACTTAAGGGTTTAAGTTAATAGAATGGTGATAAATTATTTTCATAAATTTATTTGGTAAGGACTTTAAGGGGTAATTAATATAACTTATCAAGATAAATGGTTTATTTTTTTACCAAATAAGATCTTTAGTAATTAATGACTTATTAATTAATGCATGTAATTAAGGGATAATTAATTAGTGAATAAGATTAATCAGGGTTAATTAGTGAATGTATTAAGTAAAGATTACTTAATAGAATAATTAATTATTGGAAATGATTATAGGATCATTAATGAATGTCGTTATTTAATTAATGTAGAGTGGTTAAGGGTAATTTATCTAAGTGATTGATTAAATGAAAACTACTAAAGGTAACTAATAGATAATTAATCAAGGAGGATTAATTAATATGGATCATTAATTGGGTTGTAATTAATTAATGATTAAATAAGCAGGATTTAAAAATGATTGAAGGAATTAATTTAATTTATTTAAATTAATTGGAGCGGTGGGACTAATAAATCTTGCTTATGAATAATTGAATGATATTGTATGCCCTGGATTACTTGATATTTTTGATAAATAATGCTACGTGATATGGTATGATTGGACTGAACTGAGATGATATGGTTTATCTATCTATAATGAATGGCTATGTAATATGTAATTCTGAATATAAATGGATTTTTTAGCTTTAACAGCTTGTTTTAAGATGATATTGGATTCGAAGAGACCATGGCTGGTAATATGTAAATACCCGAAAACCACTTCGATTTGAAATAATCTATAATTCTTTATAGATTTGGTATGTATAATAAATAGGCTGGAAAGAAATAATTTAAGTGAACTGGACCATTGATACTAAGTAGGGTACTTAGAGATTGATTTGTGAAGTAGTTATTTTATATAACAAGTTAAGAACTCATAGTAAGGTACGAGTTACCTCGGGTTTTCATTTATGATGTAAGACTTAGTATTTCAAATTATATGGGTTTACTCACGTTGGTTTCCAGCCTGACCTGGGTGTTACTTTGATGTAACGCTCGGGTCAGACCGAGTATTACAGATTTTCAGGTAAGGACGTTCTGGAGCTCAGGAGGCGAGCTAGATGGCAGGAACGTATGGGGTGTATTTTGTTGTGATATATTGTAGTTTTATCTAGGACAAGTTGATTTTAATTGTCCAGTGTTTTGTGTAAATGTTGTAACTCTGATATGTTGATGTAAATTAACTGATACAATTTTCCTTTGTATAACCGCTATTTTATTTGATATTATATTTTGATCTGCTGCGAATGTGAGAATCTGTGTTTTGGTATTTCAGTTTCTTCTTCTTCTTCTATCTCTTTCTTTCTTTTCTTAACTATCTGGGATTTTCGAGATTTAAAATATTGGGTCATTTCAGCGTAAATACGATACAAGTAGTCGTAATTTAGGAATGTAGTCCTAAGGTTAATATTGTAGGTGATCCTATATTGGAATAGTTTTAATAGCCATTAGCAGACCTATAGTTATTCTGAGGTTTAATTATTGTTTGATCCTTAGTATAGGCTTTCACAAGATGTTGGTGTAGGTGTATTTAGAATTATACTCCTAGGTTAACGAAACTTACTTAGCAAGTAGTTAACAAACACAGGTACAACACCCTAGGTCACATAGAATATTAATGAAGTTAATTGCATGCTATCACTATATGTTATTGATGTAACTCATTTACCAGACTTTTGTCTGACCCAATCATTTTCTTTCTTTTTCCCAACCACAGGAGGACATGGCAACAGGTAATTAGCCTAGATTTAGTACATGGAGTGTGGGCTTGACATTGGCATTCCTTACCTTTTATTAACCTTAATGTAACTATTTATCACACTTAGTATTATCAGACTTTATGTTGTATTTCTGTAAAATCTAGATTATGACTACATATGTTTTGCGACTATGTTTTCTAGGATATTTTCTGAGATGATTATTTTCTATATTTACATTTTTCTACATTTCGCTATGAGATATGAAAGTATAGATTGTCATATATTTTATCCTTTTATTTTTAGTCTCTATAATGTTCAATAACCCAATAGCTCGTACTTTTTGGAACCAATTTGAGTTCGAAAGTCACCCTATGCTTTGGATCGGTGTATTGGGAGATGTAATTTGTCGCACTTGGTATTAGAGCCTAGGTTTAAAAGTTCTTAGGATCTAGGTATGTATTGAGAGAACGTACTTGATAAATTAAAAAAAAAGTGTTTTCCAAAAGGGTTTTCAAAATGTTTTTAAATGATCTTATATATGTAAGCGTAATATGAAAATAAATTTCTATCACGTATTCTTGCTAATACTATCTGTGGAAAGATGCTAATAATTCCTAAGTCACAAATAGAGAGGATGGGAAATCTTATGGGTTGCAGCTTAGATGATACAGCTGAGATTCCAGTCCAGAAGCTCCTCATTTGGTTCTATTGGTATCTGCAAGTGAGAGGACAAGCTGAGTTTAACACTGATAGGGGTTGCACAAAGTAGGAGCTGGGTGTACTTCCTGCCCATCCACCTACCGTCGATTTCGCCAAGCTATGTAAGGACCTCGCGAGTATAGAAGGAAGCTATATGTGGGAACACTTCGTATGTGGACTCGAAGGCTTGGATTTGCACTTGTGAGCATATTTTTGGATTAATGGGTCTAGGAGATGAAGTTAGGAGATAGCTTGCCACCTTGCATTTATAGGAAGAGGCTCTAAATTGATGGGATATGGTGGTGGTGGTGGAGACCGAGGTGGGAGAGATTACTTAGAGAGATTTTATGAGGCAGTTTGAGATCAAGTTTCTTTCCATGACGGAGTAGTGAGTATAGTTGGAGAAGTTCATATATTGCAACAAGGAGAGAAGCAGCTGAAGTAGTATGCAAATAAATTCAATGAGTTGGTTAGGTTTTGTATGGAGCTGATAAATACCCCCCATAAGAAAGCTCTGAAGTTTGCAAAGGGGATGAGTCAACCTCTTCAAGATTTGGCCCTTTGTCATATACCTATGGGTGCGACTTTCGTGGGTTTGGTGAAGATGGCCTTACTGAACATCGTTTCCAAGAAGAAAGTGGAGAGTGAGCCTAAGAAGTCAAAAGGAAAGACACCCCAAGCAAAATCTGTGCAATGGCAGAATGGGGCTAAAGGGAAGATTAAGATGCAGGTGCTACAGTGTAAGAGATGTGGTAAGAAGGGGCATTTTGTGAAGGGTGCAAGATAGACATCTCCAAGATCGAATGTTACAACTGCATTCAATTCGAGCATATGAGGAGAGAGTTTTGGTATCACAAAAGACCTCTATCCAAGTAATTTCAGCTAACTCACTGGATGATGTTCTCAGCTGTGGTGTGCCTCGAGTAGCGGACAAGGGGAAGATGGTCATAATTTAAGGTGTGTTAAGTTTATCTGGTTTACCTGTTCATACCATATTTGACACTGGGACATCACACTTTTTTCATCTTGATTAGACTTGTAGATGAGTTGCACTTAGACACTAGCATAGTTACAGACCATATAGTTGTACCAAACCCTGTTAGAGGAGCAACTTATTTATTCATGATATATGAAAGTTTTAAATTGTTTATATTAGAGGTTGAGTTTGATTTCCATGCTTTTGTCGTAGGATTTTCAAGGTTTGTCTTGATTTTGGGTATGGATTGGATGAGCATGCATGGTGCGATCTTAGATTGTGATATGAAGATTGTTCGTTTGGGTATTTGTAGTGGATGTTGTCTAGAGGTTTATTGTGATCCCAGAGATTCAATTATGTTGAGTTACCTACATACTTTAGACCTATCAAATGATGAGTTAGATACAGTGCTAGTAGTTAAGACAATCCAAATGTCTTTTCTGAGATCACCAGTCTTCCACCCCAGGGAGGGATCGGACTTGGATTTATCTTGTAGAGAATGCTAGCCCTATTACCATACCCTGGAGGCATATGGCTCCTAAAGAGAAATGCATGCTAAATAAGCGGGTGAATGACCTGTTGGAAAATGGCTTTATTCGGAGAAGTATTTCAAAGCGGGGAGCACCGGTTGTCTCTATCACAATGGCTGATGGGTCTTTGAGGCTTTACATTAATTATCATGAGCTGAATAAGCTAACAAAGAAAAATCATTTCCTGTTGCCTCGCATAAACGATCTCCTTGATCATTTGGTTGGAGAAAAGGTGTTCTCTCAACATAATTTGGCTATTGGATTCCATTAGTTGCGTGTGGTTGTACATAGTATTCAGAAGACCTCTTTTCGTATAGTCGATGGATTTTATGAGTTGTTAGTCATGCCCTTTAGTGTAACAACCCGACCTGGAACAAGCCTATATTATGACCCAAAAAAGGCCCATTCAAACTTAGACCCATTTCAAAGCTGGTTGTTAGTTGGTAAAAAGAACAACACATGGTTATTTATCTATTTATTCAGAACTCATAGCAGAAAGATAAAATATAATAGCATAAACAGTACCCATTTTATTTCAAATTCCAAATGTCACAAAACAAAACCATAACACAATGTCAACAACAATCTTTACATCATTTTATTCACTAATATATTTTTAACTTCAAATGGGTACATCATAAAATAGTAAAAATAGATAAATAGACTACTGCCACAAGCTCTCCTCGTCGTCATCTTCATCTTAATCATCATTTCCTTCTCTAACTCGTCTTATAACAAAGAGAGAGGCAGAACAAGAATGTCTGGCGAATAAAAAATCTCAAGCCTTCCTATATTAATACTTAGGCAGTATAATTCAAAATGGGTTTTTTTTCACTTTAAACTATATTCAAAACCATTTAATACTTCATATAAAGGGAAGAGGTGGGCGCTTAAACAACCACTTAATACCTTTAATCCCCGAAGTAGGTTTTCCCATAATTAATAAACCATAACTATCGTCATAAATGTCTGCCAACATAAGAGATAGAACCCAAGTCACTTAATATCTTTTGATAGAAAATAGATAGATTCTAACCATTAAAGATATCAATTGAGGAAGATCCCCATCATTTAATACCTATTCACCCGGCGGACTCCACATTAGTCTTTATCTAGCTGACATTGCATGAAAATCTCTTCAGACACTTAATACTTTATTTGAAGCAGACCTTTCCGAGATATCCTCATTCATGCTTCAACCCGATGCCGCCCATTTAATACTTTATATAAGGGAAAGAGGCGGCCCATAAACCACCACTTAATACCTTTAATTCCCTGAAGTAGGTCCTTCGTATTATGACATGTACCCCATAGGGGTGTCTCACATCAGTCCAACTATTTGTAGGAACCTGCAGCCAGATTAATTGAGCAGATTTACCCTACAGAATTAGGACTAACCTCGTGTCATCCATGGTTACTTGTTATGGGCAATGTCTCACATCAGCCCTAAAGTCATACTACTGGTATTTAGATTAGTCGGGAAGTCTTTTGTGTGCTTTTACCCGACCTCACATCCTAACAACTTAGTCATATTTCATAACACTCTCTAAGTATATTATTGGACGTCTCACTATATTTGTTATTTAGGCCTTATAAGAAATTCTTCTTATTTGGCCTAATTAATTACATTCCTAAGAGGACCTAAATGATAATTATTAACCTAATTAATTATGTAATTAATAAGTTACAATTGTATGTTATTTATGCTTGTTTGTATACATACGAGTACGCAGTTATTAGGCGTGCAGAGATCACACCGTAAAGTAATATTCAAATGTCATATCTTCCAATGTTATGCAACTCTCATTTTCACAATGGCATTTTTACTATAAATCCATTATTCCAAAATCAAGTCAATAGACTTGTACTTAGAATCTAATTCCAACTTATTTTATATCAAAATAATTGAATGAAACAATAATAATTGAAATTTACAATTAAATAAGTTTTACGCTCTATTCAACTCCATTTTACATAAAATGGGACGAGGAAATTTTTCTTTAATTTATAAAAATACGCAGTGCAAACTATGAGTAAGAATTCATATCTTACATGCCATTTCTTAATCAAATCTAAAGAAAAAGGATAAGAAGTGGAATAGAAGGTAAAATAGATGCAGTGCAAAATCTACAAAAACTCTATTATTTCAGTACAACGAATTAAGCTTCCAACCTAAGAATTGGTATATCGCTTTGGGAGAATTTTGGGGATTTTTATTGTGATGTTTTCATAATCCAAATCTTCCCAAGGCATATATCAATCGAAATTACACAATTAAATTACTTAAATAGAAAAACTAAGATTTCCACTCACAAAGGTCCTTAGCTTTGTCGTCTCTTGGATTTGACACACCTTCAATGAACCCCTTCATACCTCTTCTTTTGGATATATTCAGCAAGGAATTTGTATATCTGTTAGATCTAGAAAATTAGAGGTTTGGAGGCGAAGAGATTGAGAAAATAAACAATAAACAAACATAGATATATATGATTTCTTACCTGAAACCCTAATGGCATTTTCTACATCTATGAAGAAATGAACCGATAGAGCTTCAGTAATGTTCTCAAAATATTTTGTAAATAAAAGTGAGGGGGCTAAGCTCTTATTTATAGCAATTGAAACACACAAAAACCGTCATATTTAAGTTGGTTTAAAATTATAAAGTCTGGTACGTTAAAATAAACTAAACACTAGCCGCCACTTATAGGCAATAGTCGTTCGCCACCATCCAACATCCATCGGTTGACTACTAGCGATTGATCGGTCCTGGGTAAGGTGTCGACCATTCCCTCTATTTTGGGAATATTTTGATAACCATTGATTTATTTTTGTTTAATTTCTTAATTATAATTTTACGTTAATGTTAATCTTAACATTTACTTAACCCCTAAGTGTAGTTTCTGTTAATTTGTGAATTTCAAACATAGAAGTTAATTATTTTCTGAATTTCAATTCTGTTTAAATTATTTTAAACCCGAAAACTTCCAACGTCCATAATTTCTTCGTTTGAGCTCCATTTTCAGCATATTACATATGAAAATTGATCAGAATTTCACAATGAATGCAATAACATAACTTTCACGTTTGAATTCCAAATTTTAAAAATGTTCCATTTCGCCTCTATCTTAGTTAAATTAATTTATCCAATTTATTTATATATAATTGATTTTATGTGTTGTTACATTTAGACTGACCAATGCACTGGCCTACTTTGTTGATCTGATGAGTCGAGTTTTTTAGAGGGTTGCATAATAAGTTTTTGATGCTATTTGTTGATGATAAATTAGTCTATTCAAAAGTAAGGAGGAGCACAATTTGCAACTAGAGGAAGTGCTTAATAAACTCAGTGAGCATAAGTTGAAGGTGAAGTTTTTAAAATGTCACTTTTAGTGTAAGGAGATATTCTTTTTGGGATATTATCTCTGAGAGTGGACTAATGATCGATCCAAGTATAGTTGTTATAGTACAAGATTGGCATATGCCAAAGAATTCTATGGAATTAAGGAGTTTCCTTGGTTTGGCGAGCTACTATAGAAAGTTCATTAAGGGCTTTGCTAAAATTTATGCCCCTCTAACCCGCCTTACGAAGAAGAATTGGTTTTCTCATGGGGCTCAAAGTGTGAAGATGGTTTTATCAAGCTGAAGGAGGTGTTGATTAGTGCAAAATGTTCTCATATTACTCAGCAGTACGAAGGCATTCACAATGTATACCGATGCTTGTGTTATGGGGTTGTGTAAGGTCTTGATGCCAGAAGGGAGAACAGTGAGCTATGCTAAAGTCCATGAGAGAAACTACATATAATCTTAAGTTTGCAGCCATTGCTTTTACACTCAAGTTATGGAGACGTTATCTATTAGGAGAGCAGTTTGAGTTGCATACGTACCATAAGTCTCTGAGTTGATTATTCTCCCAAAAGAATTTGAATTTAAGGCAACAAAGGTGGGTGGAATTTTTAGCATAGTATGATTTCAATATCTCCTATACTCTAGGAAAAGGCAATGGTGTAAAAAATGCCTCGAGTATGAACCGTACAATGTTTGAGTCCTATGTTCTTAGAGTGAAAGAACTTGGAGTTCATTTCTACATTTGATTTTCAACCACTGTCAGTCATCACTTCGGGGCTGTTAGCAGCGTTGGATCTGCAATCAACACTTATGGACCGCGTTGGGTCAAATTAGATGCATGATAAGGAGTTAGTGTATATTTTTTGAGAAGCTTAGTAGAGAAGAGAAGTCATTTGAGACGTTATACCATGACTTGAAGGAGTTAGTGTATAAAGCGACATGTGCCAGAGTGTTTGGCTCGTTGTAGCCAGGTAAAGGAGGAGCAGAAGAAGCCGAGAGGATTGTTACATTCATTAGATGTTCCGTAGTGATACTGGAAGAGTGTTTCTATATATTTCATTGATGGAATGCCTAGGAATAGGAGAGGTAATGAGAGTATTTAGGTCATAGTCGACTATAACAACCCCCCAAATAAGCCTAAATTTCAACCCAGAAAATGCTTATCGAAACGTAGGCCCATTCTAAAGCTGGTTGTTGGTTAGAAAAAGAAAATCCATTACATAATAATAATAATTATACTTTCAGTACTCATAGCAGAATGAATAAAATAAAATAGCAAAGTGTACTTATTTATTTCAAAATCATCAATTATCAAATACAAAACATCATCAAACAGTCAAATAATATCTGTTACAGCATTTATTCAAAAATATATAGGTACAACATAAAACATCATAAAAAGATAATAATAACTGCCATAAGCTTAGGCCACTCCATCTTCAAGCACCGTCACCGTCATCACTCTGCCTTTAACATGTGTTGTAGTGAGGTGGGAGTCAAAACAACAAATGTCTGTTGAATGAAAACCTCGAGTCTTACCATTTCAGTGCTTGGGCAGTATATTTCAAAATAGTAATGTATCTTACGTATATAAAAGCATTTAATATTTTTCATAAGGAAAGTAGGTGGGTAATCAATCACTTTTACCTTCCATTCTCGAAGTAGGTTTCTAAACCCAATGACTCAAATCTCACGTCATGAATGCCTAACAATGCGAGAGATAGTACCCAAGTCACCTAATACCTTTTATTGGAAAATATGCAAACTATGGCCCTTTAAGACCTCAATTGAGGTAACACCATCGTTTAATACCTATTTCCAAAGCGGACTCCTCAACAGTGGCTATCTAGTTGACATCGCATGGAATCTCTTGAGCCACTTAATACTTCTTTATGGAAAGGGGAACCCTCAATCAGCCACTGAATACCTTATCCCAAAGCAAAGCCCTATTGAGATACCACCTATCGTGCCTAATAACTAGCCCTTGTCTATATACTACTTCATTTGAGAAAAAGAGGCGGTCTCATAAACAACCACTTAAAACATCAAGACCCCAAAGTAGACCTTTCGGATTATGACCCATCTCTACTACTAATAAAGAAAATTGGTTGAACTAATTTGCTCAGTGTCCTTTTGAAATTCCCAAAATGCCCTTACTTTTCGTTTACATGTTTGCACTCAAACAAAATGTTAACGTATACAATAATACAAACAGCCCGTATGTGAAGCATGGGTCCATACTAGTACTCATTATGAGGTCTTATGTTAGTCTGACCATTCATCGAAACTGGTAGCCAAATTAGCTAGACGATTTACCCTATAGAATTTGAAACTTACCTTACGTCATCATAAATACTTATCATAGGAAATGTCTCACATCCCCAAAGTCACATTGCTAGTAGCCAGATTAGATGGGCAGACTTCTTTGTGCCTTTTGACTAACCTCGCATCCCTATGACTTAGCAATAATCTATATATTCTCTGTATATATAATATTCATCTCACTGTTCCATAATTAAGACCTTATAAGGAATCTTCCTTATTACGCCTTAAGATGTTAATTACTTTCCTAATGGGGAATTTATGAGAATTTAGTTACCTAACCAACTATGCAACTATACGCTATAATTATATGTTTATTGTGCTAATAGAAACAAATATATATTCACGCCTAGTAAACTTCTAAGCGTGCGGTTCATACACCCTAAACTAACGTTAAATGTCAATTCCTTAAGCCACGGTATTAATACAAGTCCTTTACTTCAAATTTCCTAATTTCCAATGTCCATAACAAAGAATTCTATTATCCATAACAAGGATTAATTGTTCATAACTTCAATAAATAGAATTGTAAATAGAAATAAAAACTCAATTTATTACATTCAATTAATGAAATGTCCTAAACAAAAGGAATTGCAATTCTAACTTCACATTCTATTCAACTCCTTTTTGACAAAGAAATAAACAAAGAAATTTTGTATAGAATAAGTGGTGTAAACTACGAATATGATTCATGCTCTACACCCTTATTTCTTTATTGAAAACTCACAATTTGAATCAAAAAGAAGTGGAATAGACTATGAAATTATCAAAAATTGCAGAAACAATATAAATTCCAACAAATTAACATAAAAAATTGAGAATCTCCATCTAGCATTAACATTTTGAAATAAATTTTTTGTTGGGAGAGTTAATCTTGTTTTTTTCCACAAATCCTAAAATCCCTAAGGCGTATTCAAATCTATAAGTATATACTAATTAATTACTGAAATAAAAATACTAAGGTTTCCACTCACATATTTTCCTTAGCTTTTCTTGTATGGATTTTCAACGCCAAACCAAATCTCATTCTTTTGATGTATACATAGTAAAGGATATTTGTATATATAATTTTGTTAGGTTCAGAGAGGTTGGAGGAGATGTGAACATACTAAAAGAATAGTTAGAAAAGGAGTAGAATCCTTACATGAATTCCTGATTGAATTTCTCAATCTAACCGAAGGGAGAAAATGACAAAGTTTCATAGAATCCCTGAATATTTGTAAACAAAAAGTGAAGAGTGTAGGGTCCAATTTATAGAAGTTGAAACATACCAGAACTGTAGAATGAAACTAGGTCAAAAACTGATAAATCTGAAGCGTTTAACACTGAAAAAACAATAGTTTCCACTATAAGTAGCGCCAATTGTCCCACCTCAGCCGATCGACCGCTAGGGGTCGATCGGTTGGGACACATGGGTCGATCGCTTTATTATTTCGGGAGCGTTTTGATTATTTTCATTGCCTGATTATTTTACTCCATAATTTACTTTTAACATTAATTGTTTAGCTTAACATTTACTTAAACCCCAAAATTCTACTGTTAATTGTTGAAACTCAAACTCTAAATATAATAATCATTTATTGAATTTGAATTAAGTTAATTTAAATCTAAAAACTTCAAATGCTCATAACTTCTTCATTTGAGCTCTGCTTTCAGTATATTATATATGGAAAAATATAATAATTTCGCCAGAATGCAATGGAATAACTTTCGTTGTCAAATTTTGACTTTTATAAAGTTTCCATTTTCAAGTGTACATTATTTAATTTAATTTACTAATTTAATTATGGTTGATTTATAGGATGTTACATCGATCGACTGGCCAAATGCGCTTATTTTGTTTCGGTTAGGATTATGAGGATTGTTGCATCTTTGGTGGCACTATACATGAATGAGATAGTTATGTTGCATGGAGTTCCTTTTAGCATTGTTAGAGGCTGAGGTCTACTTTTCACCAGCGAGTTTTGGAGGAGCCTATAGGAGGATTTCAGGGCTGAGTAGAGTTTGAGCGCTGCTTATCGTCTATAGATGGACGAACAACTGGAGCGGGTGAACCGAGTGTTGGAGGACTTGTTTTGGATGTGTATCTTGGATTTTCTAAGCTCTTGGGAGGATCACATGCCATTAGTGGAGTTTACCTATAATAATAGCTTTCAAAAAAGTATAGGGATGACATTATTTAAGATGTTATATGGGAGGCCTTATAGATCACTGACTTGTTAGTGGAACACTATGAACAGGATTATTCTTGGACGAGATATGGTGAGGGAAATATCAGAGAAGACGGACTTGATCCATAGAAGGATAAAAACCACATAGGAAAGGCATAAGTCTTATGCTGATAGGAGATGCATGGAGTTGGAGTTCACAATCGGAGATATGGTTTTTGTGACGATCCCACCGATTAGGTATGTCATGAGATTTGGTAATTCGGTAAAGTTAGCACCAATGTTCATAGGGCACTCTACGATCGCTGGTAAAGTAAGGAAGTTAGCTTATATGGTTAAGCTTCTTAGGAAGTTAGTAGGAGTACACGACGTTTTCCATGTCTTACACTTAGGGAAATGTCTAAACGATACAGCACCTGTAGTCGAGCCGAGTCAGCTAGAGGAGGTGGAGGTAGAGAGGGATTCACTTATTCATCGTGTACCCGTTTGTATTCTTGAGCATGGTACAAAGAGATTCCGCATTAATGTTATCAAGCTTGTTAAGGTCTAGTGGGGAGACTATCCAGCGAAGAGTATATAGGGTCCTGAGAAGAAGTTTCGAGCTACCTATCCAGTGACTCTTTTTGGTATGTTTCCATCCCTGTTAAATATGTATAAACTACTTATGTCTTGGTTCTAGATTAGTTTACCCCATAGATAGGGGCAATTGGATGTTAGGAATGGTTGCAAATGTGTCAATAGGACATGTTTTGGATGATGGACGCTAATGGATGTATTTAGTAAACTGGTTTTTATACACTTAGTGAAATATACTTTCGAGTTAGCATACAATCACACTATCACTTGTTTTATTTTACAAAGTTATATGCATATGGTTATTGCGTATGGATTGAATGGTTGCACATTCATGTAGAATTGCCGATATATTTACTTTGGATGTTGCATACATTTGAATACATGGTATACACACTTATATTTTAGGAGATCGACTAAATTAGGAAATCACCTAATTCTTGCACACAAATTGGTTCATATGCATTCCATGCTGCATGTACATATTGCATTAGAATTTTAAACTAAGGACAATGGTTGATATATGAGTAGATATTGAAAATATTAGGTTCCATACGTGCTCGTTACATTTTTCTATCCTTGGGGTTTTTGGGGACAAAATCCTTTTAAGGGGGAAAATGTAACACTACCTAAAATTTAACGAAAATTTAATAAAATAATTAAGCTTAAATAAAACAAGGTAAAAATGGAATTTTCACAACATCTGAAACTAGCCATGAAACTTGCACCATTGCGTTCGCAGCGATTTTCTTGACAATTTTCATATAATGTTTTGAAATCAAAGCTAGTATGAAAAAGATATTTACATTTAAAGTTTTGAATTCAAAAATAATTAGAATATATATATATATAAGAAAAATAATTAACAAATTAAAACATTATAATTAATCAACAGTCATAAGTCAACCGGTCGACACTCTGGTTATGGTTGGTCGACACCTAACGGTCGACCGCCCAGATCTATGCGGTGGATCGATGGGCACATATTGACATTTGTTAGCCTTGCCAAATGACTTGAATTTAGTTATATTAAATTAATGGTCGATATTTGCTCATACTGCTATAAATAGGGTGGTAATCCTAAACCTTAATCGTTTTTCAACATATCAGCAGTACTTCCAAATTTTGTCTCTTCTTCAATTGTCTATTTCCTTTACAAAAATTCTCAAATTAAAAAGATAAAAACAACTTGAAGACAAAATAAAGAAAAAGGAGAGATTAATAAGTAGAAAAAGGGAGATTCAACATAAATTGAAGAGGGAAAAGCAAATAAGTGGTGAGTGGGTTAATAATTAGTATGGAGATTTATATGTAATTTAGTTTATTGATGTTCTATGAGATCTGGAGTTGGTTCAGATAAAATTAGAAATAATGCTTATCCAGTAATTATAACATATTTAAAATTGGATAAGAATTTAACCTATTTGAACATGATTCTTATCTCATCTAAATATGGATAAAGTAAAATTGTTGGATAAAAATTGGTTTAGGTTGAATATCCATTTTATTGAATTGAATATAGACTACTATATCAATACCCTATTAATTCTAAACCAGATTTAATTCGTTTTAATAACAAACATGCTTATGAAGTTATTAAGAATTGGTATTGAAAACATCAGAGATTGTAGATTGACAAAATATGGTTCACTGTAATTGATAGTTTGTTGTAATGATAAAATAGAGAATGATCTTAGCACTGACAATAAAAAACAACTCTGGCCGGTCGACATGCTCAGTAGAGGCGGTTGACCGCAAACGATTGACCGCTCCAGTGACCAATGGTCGATCGGTCAGCGAATTTTAGCCGAGATTATACCTTAGCCTAAGTCCTAGGTTTATAAGTTCATCTGTATATTAATTATATATATGAGTGTTAGTGTAAGTAGGGAAATTAGCTACCTAGGTTTACGACCCTTGGACGTTACGGAACCAGATAGACGTATATGCTGACAACAATGCCTACACACTATTTGTTCGATGTGTTCGATATTCGACTAGTGTGATTCTATTGCAAATTGTACTCATACGTAGTTTTACGATGTAAATGCAACACTGGTGATGATGCCTGGAGAAGTGTGCAGCCTGGCGCCGATGGTAGTTTCCTCAGTATGAATGGTGGTGCCGACGTGATACCGTGTTGTTGATGGATCCTAACATGGTGCGATAAGAGTATTTCCTTATCATTGGAAGGTGGACATAGATGCAATGACCTTGAGATGTATTTGGCATAAATCGACATTGCGGGCTCCCCTTTAATGCATAAATATGATACGTGGTAGTCGTAATTTAGGAATGCAGTCCTAAGGTTGATATTGTAGGTAGTCTTGTGTTGGAATAGTTCCAGTAGCTATTAGTCGATCCATAGTTATTCTAATGTTCAATTAGTTATTCATTCCTAAGTATAATCCATCACAAGATGTTGGTGTAGGTGTGTTAAGAATTATACCCATAGATTAACGAAACCTACTTAGTAAGTAGTTCACAAAAACAAGTAGAACACCTTAGGCATAACACCCTTTAATTTTAATGCTATTTAATTTAAAAGAAATTAATTAATAAATAATTATACCGAAAAATATAACTTTCACAAACTTTAGAATTTGACTACGAAACTTGTACCGTTGGATTCGTGGTGACTTTCAGATCAATTTTCATATATAAACTTTTACGACCGCAGTTCAAATGAAAAAGTTAGCAACATTTGAAATTTTAGAGTCGAAAATAATTATATATGTAATTAAGGAAACAAATGATAATTAAGCAACGTTAATTGCAAACAGTAAAGTTTAATGGTAGCTTAGATGTTAAATATTGGTTAATAGGAAAGAAATATTAACGATCAACTAAATATATAATTAAATTAACCAAATATATTAACATACTGAAATTCACAAATTTACAACATACGGTAGACCTAGAAAGTGCCATGGTCTACTGGCAGCACTCGACCACCGAGGGTAAGCGGTCTACCATAGGTACTGAAAATTCGAGAACAATAGTGGCATAAATGGCCTAGATTTAAACAGCTTAATCAGACGGCTTGCATTGATTTAAACCCTTATTAATATGGACATATACCCCACTTCCAAACTCATATTTTTCTAATGGAAATGGAAGATCTACCATTTTTTCTCCACCTTCCAATTTCTACATTCTTAAATTAACTCTAGTGTTGGTGTATATACAATTGAAGAATTGTAGAAGATGATAGAGAAAAACGAATAGGATCAAATCAAATCGCCGAAGTCGATGTAAACTGTAAAAGCAGATTTAATTTATAAATCAATGTAATCTCTCTCTCCTAGTCTAGATTTCTAATAGATCTATATATGCTTGCAAAATATATCCGAATATGATGGAAAAATGCAGTCAAACTAGAATAACAGAGATTAGATCTGAAGATTTGGAACACTAAAAAGATGTGAGTGGGAAAATTAAATGTCTTGTAACAAGATTAGATTTATATCATTGTGATTTATTTCATTTATGCCTACTTATAATTGATTTGGATATTTAATTGTAAATGCATAATGACTAGATATAAATCTCGGTATGCGTAATTTATTTATAAGAATATTACTAGAGTGATAAATAATAAATTGGATAATAAATTGTATACGCGTAATGATTATGGAATCATTTTGAATTGACTATTATTGGGATTGATTGAAATTACTTGGGATTTGATATATTTTAATTCATTGGAATAAAAAAGGTTAAAAATATAAGTCTCTATGAATCATCCAAGTTAAAAATAAAGGTTTATTGTTTGAAATAATAAGGAATGCAAATGTAAAGAAAGAGATGTACAAAATAAGGGGAAATCCCATATTTTATACCGTTTATTTCAATAAAGAAGTAAAATATAATTCCATGTAATTTAGCATAATATGCAAATATTCTTTTAGGTAATTCATAGAAAATTATAACGTTAACAAGTACTTTTGAGGGAGAAAATATTTCCAAAGCATTAAAATGTAAGGCCTCTGGATAAAATAAAAAGTGAAGTAAATAAGAATAAGAACAATACTTTGAAAAGGAAATTCATAATACAAAATTGAATAAAAGTAATTGGAGAGGAAAATTATGTAAGATTCATTACACAGTATTGACACAAAAGTTAATAAATAAGAACACATAACAAATTGTAGTTAATAAGTAAATATACTTAAAAGAAAGCGGTAAATGACCTTAAATTAAATAAGATGTAAATGCATGGAAAAGTGAAGAAATATTGTCAATAGTGAGCGATAGAGGCACAATAATTAAAAAAGAATGAATAATATATGATATATACACATAGCCTCAAGTATGCGTTTATGATGAATGTAAATTACATAAGTATGTAAATAACTTGAATGGATAAGTATGACATTAGTCATTAGAGTAGGTTGGAATGCGAGGTCAGTGGTGTACACAATAGAAATCCACCCACCTCAAGGGGCTACCAACAGTTATGTATACATTATATTGATGTGTGACATATCCAACCATGGATCCCGTAGAGAGTATACACTTATGCATAAAAGACGAAATACCACAAATAGATAGAGGAGTCTCATAACGGTCCGGGATATTGGATATTTAAAATTGGAATATGTAATTGATTTTTAATATTTAAAAAGTAATTTTCAACTTGAATTTCAAATATTCAATATTTATTGAATAATTAAATTATTGGATTTAATTATTGACAATGGGTAAGATATGAAATATGGGATTTCAAGCTTATTAAAAATTAAAGATTTATAAAATTTATGTTGATAATACTGGAGATAATAGAACTTCTGAAATTGAATTTAACAGTGTTTTGTTCAGTTTTGAAAATATATCGTTTTAAATTGATATTTAAAAATAGCCTTCCGAGGCACGATCTTGGATTTCGACGAAACCTATTCCGTTGGATCCGTATTAGTGTATTGTTATCGGATTTCAATTTTTATAGCGTTTAGAGTTATCGTGTGATCATACGAAAGAAACGCGCTGAAATTTATATCGAAAATTTAATATAACAACTGGGTCCAAAAAGCTATCTTCTCCATACGATCGAATTAGGACTCGAAACCTTTTCCATTATGTTTGAATAGGGGTATAACTTTATAAACGCCTAACGGCACGCCTCAATAGGGAGTCGGGATTTTACTATAAGTAATTGGAGACATTTGGAATAAAAATCTAGTTAGAAATAAAATCAGCCTCATTCTTTTTTTTGAAAGCATACACATTTCAATATCATCTTCAATACGCCACCTGTCTATTCGTTTCTGTACCCTTTCATTTCCTTTTAGATTTGTCTTTCCTCTCGGGCTTATCAAAAAAATTGATCCTGTCATCAAAAGAAATTTTTTTTGGCAATGGCCGAAAAGAAAAGAAAAAAGGGTACAGCCTGCTATTCACTCTTCTTCAAATCGAGTTCCCTCTCCCCCATTCCCTGTTCGAAATTCAAAACCGACAAATCGATCTACGTTCAAATTTTTTGTAATTGTGATTGATGCCTCAAGCCTCTGCAACCCTAGCTCGATTTTCGTTGCTGCCTTCGTTAGTTGTCAGAGTGTTGTATTCACGATGGAGGGATCTCGCTCGATTTGGAAGCGCGCGAGGGGCCGGAATTGAGCAGCGATGGAGGTGCGGCTTCGATTGGGGCGGCGATGAGTGGAGTGAAGTCAAAGTAGGTGGCGACTTTGAATGTCACTATTCTAGCAATGGTGGCTAGTGAAGGGTGGGGGTCGAGCTACGACATCGGGTATAGATAGGGTTCGTTTCACGATGTGTATCTCAGGTAGGCGTTAGGTGATGTCTATGTGGTGAGGTTTATGCAGTATATTCTTCAATTTAAAAATCCATTTAACAAATATATATATATATGTGTGTGTGTGTATACAGAAGAAAAATTATGACAGTGAGATAGATGCAGACTATTTTCAATTTATATATATGTACATGAAAGAAAATAATAATATAACAGTAATTTTTATATAAAACAGTGATTTATATATATGTATATTTACAGTAAAATAAACTACTATTATTAGGAAAAAAAGAAATGAAGAAGAAAAAAAATTTATATATATATATATATATATATATAAGTACCGATACATATTTTAATACTGAAAATAAGTATATATATATAGGATATTGGAAAAATGTTAGAATTTATGTAAAAGTTAGATTTTTGAAATCTAACTCATTTTTATAAATATATATGTAGTTTCAAAATGAGAAAAATATAATAAATAAATAAATAAATAAATATATATATATATATATATATATATATATATGTTAGGAATTTACTAGTTTGATTTTAAAATATGGAGAATAATTTATTTAGTAAACTTAATTAATTTAGTTACTAAAAATATTTTGTTACAGGAAAATTATTTTAAATTAAATTATTGGTTAATTAAATTTATTAAATGGTAAATTATTTGTAGATTATTTCAAATAGTAATAAATCATGAATTATTTATACAAGGTCAGAAATCGTGGAGAGACAAGTCGGTTTGGATCGGACTGCAAATTAAAATCAAAAGTGAGTTAATCTTACTCATTTGGGTTACCATTTAAATTTAATATTTAAATTATTGGTTGTTGCTTGAATTGATAATTTATTATTAGTCTGGATGTGATATTGTATGAAAAGACCCTAGACTCGACCTACGAAAATCGGCACTAAATACTTCACCCGTATTCGAATGCTACAAATCCAAATGTCCAATCTGGTTCGCCGGAGCTTATAACACATTTAGTACAACAACACGACGGAAGAGAAATGAATATCATTGATACAAAAAAGTATTGATACAACACATTTACACAAATGAGACCAATATACATCAGAGATATAACAGCAGAATGATATCCACACAGAGTTTTGAAGAGATAGAGAGAAAGATAGCCTGCATCTCCATAGCCAAAGCTCCAAAGCTTAGAAATACTCCACATTCCAAATCGAAAGCTCCATCAATGTTGAAGTGAAGTAAATCCGATCCCAATTCGATTTCCAATATCCAGAGATTGAATGATGTCTAATCTACACCTACTATTTGACTATCTGAAAAATCCAACTCTAGACTGCCCGTGTGGAAAATTATGGGCACCCAGAGTTTACATAGGGAACAATAAACTCCAGGTTGGTCACGGGACTGGTATGAGCAAACAAAAACAATTTTTTGTACAAAAACAATTTATAAGAGATATCCGTTGATACTTTTTGGAAAATGAAACTACCATAAGGCCTCCTGGCACACACATAATGCATTCGCACACTTGAGGAGATTTCTCCTTATGATATTCAAACATGTTTACTATGCCAAAATCCTTTGGATATTATTATTATTAGTGCATAGTGGAAAATATTTGCAAATATAATATTAATCTTTGCCAGCATACGTACCATTATAGTATGCCTATTATAGCTATAATATTAGATGGCAGGTTCTACAACTAAAACCATACAAGGCGCTATTGGTGATTGGATTTCCAATAAATGGTCAGGCAAAGGAACTTCCTGGGCCACATGGGTACTCCCCTAAAGGGATGCCCCGAGAACTTAACCAGCTCTCTGCCAACACAAGGCAGGGTTACCTTTATAACTAGGTAACTAACTGTCACAGGTACGCCACCCCTTGGTTGTAGCCGACCTTTATCTGAGGGCCCACAACCATAAAGCAACAACCACAAAGTAATAAATTTTGCGGCAACCACATAGGTTAAGTATTTGGGCTCCATACCATGATACCACCCATATCCAGAAGGAAATGGACATACCCTCAGGGGGCACTACCCCAAAATAACCTTGTTGCGTTCTTCCTATTTCGACTATTCCGGGTTGTGAGGTTCGACGAAGTCTCGTCCACAAAGCTATGCTTTTCACAAAAGCCATGATTCGATGAACATATGATCAACAGCACTTCGTATGCCACATTACCAAATTGAGAATGCGTCACTAGTAGCTACCAACTACATAACCTATGAGCTCGTACGTCTCAGAGAAGGGTGTTAAGCTAAGAGAATAAATTCTCCGCCACTAAACAGAAATGTATTTGATAGAAACCAGCTTTACATCTCAAAGTGTAACGTAATACACACATCCATACAAGTCTGTTTCGGGTTCGAACAGAACCGAAGGCACTTCAAAAGAAGTCCTTACACATCCGAATAATCCCTAATCAAGTCCGGACTCCCCATCACAAAGGGTGATCAAATCTCTATATCGGGGACCAGTCGGTGCAGACACGTTCGACAAGTAATCCTTTCGCTTTCAAAAATATCTGGTCTTCACCATTTGTCTTCAACTGTTATTCATATCGTCATATCATTATTCGAAATGGGTTTTATGGCACAAAGTCCTCTCCCGGCTAAACCGAATAATGAGCGCTCAATTTTAAAACATATGGATATTAGGATCTTAGTTAAGTCACAACTTAAATCCCAAAACCTTTCTTCAAATGGTTTAAATAGATTACCATTTTCAAATCTTTAAATAGAAAGACTCACTTCACAAAGTTCACCAATCTTTCACAAAGATTAATTCATAGTTTTCAAAACAATTCCATTTCAAAACTTTTATGCAAAAGACACACCTTTAAGATCATCTCAATTTCAAAACAAAGTTCACCAATCTTTAACAAAGATTCATTCATAGCCTTTCAAAACAATTCCCCTTTCAAATTGGATTAACTCATCCAATCTTTAAATCAAAGACTCAATTCATAGCTTTCAAAATCATTTCCAAAGATTCATTCATAGCTTTTAAAACAATTTCAGTTCAAACTTGAAATCCTTTCTTTATATGAAAGCTATTATTATTTGAAAAGTAAGAGTTTTCGTTTCAGAAAAATCCGATTAATTTGCTCAAGTTAAAGCCTTTCAATTATAAACATGGGTTGAATTTAAATTCTCAAAAATAATGCTTTTAAAATGGTTTAGAACCCATATAAATACATTATATAACTTGTATAACCTTTTTAAACCATAATTTCCAAACGTAGAATTCAATTTCAAATCTTGAAATTCAAATCAAACTATTTAAATATCAAAACTTTATCGAGTTATTCAAAATAACTTTTATCTTTTAAACTCCTTTTTGAAAATCTTTTCATATTTAACCCAATTCCATTTCCAAAACCATTTGGATTCATAATTTAACTTTAAAACCATTTCAAAAATCTGCGAATTAACTAATTTCCTTGTGCAATCCATATTTGTGTGTGTAAGGTGTAGTCCAGGGGTTTTACACAACAATGCAACATCATCAATCATTACAGGTTCAAGCATAATAATATCGACAAGCGGTATAATCTATAACGCTTATCTTCCATTCACAGATGCACAGATATACATTTATCACAGATAAATAAATTACATTCATCACAGCCCAAATCAAAATAATTCATATCATAAAGCGTCACACACCAGGTATATCAAACGTTTCAAACATTCTATTGAACCCAACCATTCATAAGTAAGATCAATTAATTATCTAATTAATTTAAATCGGATTAATTACTTATGAATAAATTACTAATCCTGGTTAATTAATATTAATTAATTACAAACCATTTTAATTAATTAATCTTTAATCATTTATTAATTAACCTTAAATGATAAATCAATTAATCTTTAATTATTAGTTAATCTACCTTAATTAATAGATAAATCAACCTTTAATCATCAAATAATTAGCCTTTAATTAATTAATTATCCTTTAATTATTTAATTTTCCTTAATTACATTAATTAATTAACCCTTAATTAATTACCATTAAATTAATTATAATAAGTGATTATCCCTAATCCTTATATTTAATAAATCACAAATTAATTATCACTTGATTAGCCCACTTTAATCATTAATCAATTACTTTGAATTAAATAATTATCTTTAGTAATTAATTTCTTTTAATTAATTTACATTAATTAATCTTTAATTAATAAATTACCCTTTAGTGTAATTACACAAATTAATTACACTTTAATTACCTTAAGTAAGAATCTTTTATTAATTACATTAAGTAATTAATTTCATTAAGTAATTGACCTTTCAATTAATTACGTTATGTGATTAACTTTTAATTTATTTCATCAATTAATTTACCCTAATTAATCATAACGTTAATTAATGAAAGACAAATTCTTTGTGTTAATCAATTAATTAATTACATCATTAAACTTTATTACATTTGAATCACTTAGGAATTGAATTACAAAATTAGTCTAATACATAACTTCTTTAAACAGACAATTTTAAAACAATTAACATTAAATTTGAACTTTGAATTTTGTTCAAAAACTTGTTTAATAAAGTGTTTAGAAAACTTAGTTAACATCCCTTGAAACTCAATCTTCTAAATATATTTTTAAACTTTGCCAAATACAAACCTTATTAAACATTTTACTTAGGAAAACTTAATAAATATTTTAACTTGATAGACTTGTTTAATTTAAATCTTAAACCTTGGTAATTCCTTATAATTCTGATCCGAGTTAACACCCGTACAAACCCATGTTTTCCCCGAGCCTTTGCTTTCTGATTTTCCCTGATTTTTCCTTTTCTCTGTTTTGAATTTTAGAAACTTTTATAAGTTATTAACATTCACATACTCGAAGCCGAACTCGAGACATACCTTCCTTTTCCCGAAACCAACCCCGAGACAATACTCCTCATCTTTTCAAATGCAAAAACTGGCACACCAGGAATCTTATGCACATACTTCGGTCAATGGTGACGCTCCGTGCTCCAAGGCCACCGCCAACAAGTCGCCTACGACTCTCCTCAGCCATATGATAACCCAGATTTCCCCATCGATCATGTAAACAAAAATGAGTTCGATCGACCCCATAAAAACAAACTAGACAATCATAAATCCATCCATTCTTACCACCTCAGACCATCGAAGGCTTCGAAACTCCAGCTATAACCCTCGCCGTTGACCCCACAGAGTTTCCCCAGGTGCGATTACCTATTGATCACCATCAACGTCGAAATTGCTTCTTCTTCATCATTCACCAAAACGGTTTGTTAAACCCTAAACTCATGCCACGGTACCATGACGATCATAACAAATCTCCTATCATTTTTCCTTCGATCTGCATCACATCACCCTCCTCTGACATCAAGCCCGAGGTCCAACCGTACTTTGATCGTCGGGAATTGACATTTTTTCCAATTCCGTTCATCTCGTAAATTTACTACCGATACCAAACTAAAAATCATCTTTTTATTTTTAAAATTCATGGTTTTGGAACATGAATTCATTCCTAGGATTTGAAATCGAAATCTAGACATTTGGTTTTTAAATCTATTTTGATTTTCTACCGTTTCTCCCATTCTTGAAATAAATTCACAATATAAAAGCGTGGATTTATTTTTAACATTGATATTATCCTGTTTAAATCATCTTTTCTTTAGTAATCATAACTCGAATTTATATAGATTGTAAGATGTGAGCTTTTAAAATAAATTTCAAGCCTATAAATATAAGAACAGGCATGTATGCCTGTATACCAGTGCAGTTAATGCCCCGCTATTACCCCGCTACAACCCCGCTATATCTCATAGCGGATTTCTACCGCTATAATTTTTCCATATAGCCCCAGAATATAGCCTTTCCGCTTTAATCCCCGCCATATCCCGTTATTTCCACTATATTCCGCTATTCCCGCTATATCTTTTTAAATAAAATGAATTGAAAAATTGCATTTATACATTATAAAATTACGAAACTAATTTATTTGATTTAATTTTTAATATATTTTCATAAATGAAAATACTATAATATTCTACCAAATTCAATTATGTTATATAACAGTTTTTCGTTTATTTAAAGTATATTCGCACATGTTTTTATTTAAAATTATTTATGTATTATTTATAATTTAATTGAATGATAATTTTTCATTTAATTACCATTTATATATTTGTAAAAACATTAAGTATGACTTTTATATGCTATTTTGGTGCCATCTGCTATATCCCGCTATATCCTCGCTGTATCCCCGCTATGACTTTTTGCACCTTCACCGCTTTGAATTTACCGAGCGCATTAACTGCACAGCTGTATACACATAATTTAATTCACGTATATATATGTATACAACATGCAAGCATATTCAACAACTAGGCAACATTTCATAACATATTCAAAAATCAATCACAAGCATCAAAACATAAAAGCAGAGATAAGTTAGTTTGCCCACCTGGATGATTTCTTTTTGAAACAGAGTAGTGTTTATTTTTTTCTTTTATTTGTTTTGATCTGGATGTGTTGAACTCGTCTAATGTTGATTTGAATGCTTGATTTGTTTAAATTGAAGTGATTCTTTATTTGCTGATTTTGGATCTGGAGCTCGATCTTTGAATTGCTCATGAACCAAGTTGAACAAATGAAATTAGTCGTATTTATTTTGATTTTCTTTTGATCTTCATTTCTGCCTTTAAAGTTTTGATCTGGAGATGATGTCATCTTTATATTTGATCGGAAGTTGACGTTTTGAGTTGAATCTTGGTTTTGTTCTCATTGCTTGAAGCTTCATTTAGGTTGGTTTGCTTTAGGATTTTGATTTATTTTATTTTATTTTGATTTTCAAAGTTTTTCTTTTACTTGTTTTCAGATTTGAAAATGAATATGAAAGAGATAGGTAATATTTTAAGAAAACCAGATTTCTTCTCCTAATACATATCATCTATACTTTAAATTAAAAGATTTTTTTTGAGTTGCCACTTATACTTTTTTTAACACTTGTAAATGCATGAATTCTTATTTTATAAATGTTCTAAATTTGTAATTTTATGCCTAAATCCTTGACAACATTTTATTTGTAAATTATGGTTTAAACCTTACTCTATTTTAATTTATAAAACATGTGTATCTATTTTGTTTTCTTACATTCATGTGTGTGTGTGTGTGTGTGTGTGTGTGTATATATATATATATATATTTAGTTTAACAAATTTAAAAAGAAGGTAAATAAACTTTTTATTCAATTCTTATTTTAAACTTAAACTTAAGTTAAAATATCTTTATATAGACCATTTTTATTTCCAAATGATATATATACATATATGTAAGTTTAAAGCCTTTATTAATCTACATATATACTAATTATATATTTATTTTCAATATATAAGTGAAAGTATCTTTAATTTTTAATTAAATCTTATTTTATGAATTTACAAACCAATATTATTCATATATATGCTTTCTTATTAATTTCCAAAAGATATGTATATTTTAAAACTTTTATTAAACCTTGTTTTAATATCATATTATATTTACAATTCTAGTTATATACATATATATTATTTTTCAAAATATAACCTTTAAATCCAATTAATTTTATAATATATTTTATTCTCAAACTCCTAATCCAAATTTACTTTCACAATTTACTTATAAATTTATTCCAAATATTCAAATTAATTCTCAATTAATTCACAAATAAATCCAAATCCAATATATTATTTAAAATATTTGTTTCTGAATTTCCAATTAGAAATTCTATTTAAAATCATATCTATATACATTTATATTAACAAACAAACAAATATCTATTTAAATTTTAAAAACTTACAAATTAATTCACGATTTAATTTCAAAAATTAAATTAATTATCAAATTAATACTGGCTCAAAAACGAGATCGTTACAAATTTCCCCCCTTAAGAAAATTTCGTCCTCGAAATTTGCTGGATGGAAAGACAACAAAGAACGGATAAGAAATGTTCTTCCAGATCAAACTGAATATTCATTCTGCATTTGTCTTACCAAATCAGAATATCAACAACAATTATGAGAACGAACTCATTCAATACTTTACGAACTACTCGGGTCATCAAATCTACGAAATATGCAAGGACATTGGTTAGTTCGAAGGGATAACTAACCATTCGTTGAATATATCTGGACACAAAAGAACAAATAAATGGATTCAATCTTCCACAATTCTCAAACATTAGGCATGGATTCCGAATTCAGGTCGGAATTTTCAAAGTATACACTAGCTTGTCCCTCTTTGGACTTTGATCCCTACAAGAAATTACAATAGAATTTCAAATTTGGTTTTAATCGAAATCGTTTTATGGATACAAATCTTCATATTTTATTCATTAATTTATTTTAAATAGAATTCCAACTTCATTAAAGATAAAATCGAAAAGCTGATAGGGAACCGATGAAGCAAATACGAAATGGGAACTTATCTACACGATTCGCAGTGCCACCATCGCACCAAAGCTTCTCCTTGTAGCTGCCACGAAGCAATCAAAAGCATTGGAACTGGATCAAAGGATATTGATAGAGAAAAGTTATTTCCGTTGTTGCAGGGTATTGACCATTTGAAGTGGTACTCCCCTATCCCCTATCTCATCCTCTTCTTGCATACATACTTACTATCAGTGGATAGTAAGAGAATTTACTGAGGCATACAGATGGACACCTTAGAGATATACTCATTCTAGGGCATTTTAATCCCTATCTCTAATGAGTCACTTAATGTGTTATACTCCTGAGCTAAATTTCAACCTTCAGCTCTGATACCAAATGAAACGACCCTAGACTCGATCTTCGAAAATCGGCACCGAATACTTCACCCATATTCGAATGCTGCAGATCCAAACGTCCAATCTGGTTCGTCGAAGCTTATAACACATTTAGTACAACAACACAGCGGAAGAGAAATGAATATTATTGATACACAACAGTATTGATGCAACACATTTACACAAATGATATCAATATATATTAGAGATATAACAGTAGAATGATATCCACACGGAGTTTTAAAGAGATGGAGAGAAAGATAGCCCGCATCTCCATAACCAAAGCTCCAAAACTTAGAATGACTCCAAATTCAAAATTGAAAGCTCCATCAATGCTAAAATGAAGCAAATATGATCCCAATGCGATTACCGATATCCAGAGATTGAATGTTGTCGAATTTACGTCTACTATTCGACTATCTGAAAAATCCAACTCTAGACTGCCCGTGTGGAAAATTGTGGACACCCAGAGTTTAGATAGGGAACAATAAACTCCGGGTCAGTTATGGGACTGCTATGAGCAAACAAAAACAGTTTTTTGTACAAAAACAATTTATAAAAGAAATCCGTTCACGCTTTTTGGAAAATGAAACTACCATAAGGCATTCCGGCACACACAAAATGCAATCGCACACTTGGCGGAGATTTCTCTTTTTGATAGTCAAACATGCTTACTACGCCAAAATCCTTTGGACATTATTATTAGTTCATAGTGGAAAACATTTGCAAGTATAATATTAATCTTAGCCAGCATACGTACCATTACAGTATGCCTACTATATCTACCATATTAGATGGCAGGTTCTACAACTAAAACCGTACAAGGCACATATTGGTGATTGGATTTCCAACAAATGGTCAGACAAAGGATCTTCATGGGCCATTTGGGTATGACTCTAGAGGGACGCCTCGAGAACTTAACCAGCTCTCTGCCAAAGCAAGGCCAGATTACCTCTGTAACTAGGTAACTAACTATCACGAGTATGCCACCCTTGGTTATAACCGACCTTTATCCAAGGGCCTCAACCATAAAGAAACAAATTTTGCAGCAACCACATAGTTTAAGTATCTGGGCTTCATACCATGATACCACCTCTATCCTGAAGGAAATGAACATACCTTCAAGGGGCGCTGCCTCCAAATAACCTTGCTGCATTCTTCCTGTTTCGACCATTCCGGGTTGTGAGGTCCGACGAATTCTTGTCCACAAAGCTACACTTTTCACAAAAGCCATGCTTCGATCAGCACATGATCAGCAGCACATCGTATGCCACATTACCAAATTGGGAATGTATCACTAGTAGCCATTAACTACATAACCTCTGAGCTCGTATGTCTTAGAAAAGGGTGTTAAGCTAAGAGAATAAATTCTCCCCCACCAAACAGAAATGTATTTGATAGAAACCAGCTTTACATCTCAAGTGTAACGTCAGACACACATCCATACAAGTCTGTTTTGGGTTAGAACAGAACCAAAGGCACTTCAAAAGAAGCCCTTGCACATCAAGATAATCCATAATCATGTCCGGCTCCCAATCACAAAGGATGATCAAATCTCTATACCAGGGGCCAGTCAGTGCAGAGACCTTCGACAGGTAATCCTTTTGCTTTCAAAAATATCTGGTCTTCACCACCGGTCTTCAAATGCTATCCACATCATCGTTTCAATATTTAGAATGAGTTTTATGACACAAACTCCTCTCCGGGCTAAACCAAATAATGAGCGCTCAATTTTAAAAACATATGGTATTAGGATCTTAGTTAAGTCACAACTTAAAGCCCAAAACCTTTCTTCAAATAGTTTAAACAAATTACCATTTTCAAATCTTTAAGCAAAAAGATTCACTTCACAAAGTTCATCAATCTTTCACAAAGATTAATTCATAGTTTTCAAAACATTTCCATTTCAAATCTTTTATACAAAAGATACACCTTTAAGATCCTCTTCAATTTCAAAACAAAGTTCGCCAATCTTCAACAAAGATTCATTCATAGCCTTTCAAAACAATTCCCCTTTCAAATTGTATTAACTCATCCAATCTTTAAATCAAAGACTCAATCCATAGCTTCAAAACCATTTCCAAAGATTCATTCATAGCTTCTAAAACAATTTCATTTCAAGCTTGAAATCCTTTCAAAACAAATTGGAAATCCTTTCTTTGTATGAAAGTTATTATTATTTGAAAAGCAAGAGTTTTCATTTCAGGAAAATCCGATTACATTTGCTCAAGTTAAAGCCTTTCAATTATAAACTTGGGTTGAATTTAAATTCTCAAAAATAATACTTTTAAAATGGTTTAAAACCCATATAAATACATTATATTACTTGAACCATAATTTCCAAACATAGAATTCAATTTCAAATCTTGAATTTAAATTCTAATCAAACTATTTAAATTTCAAAACTTTATCAAGTTATTCAAAATAACTTTTATCTTTGAAACTCCTTTTCAAAAGCTTTTCATATTTAATCCAATTCCATTTCCAAAACCATTTGGATTCAAAATTCAACTTTAAAACCATTACAAAAATCTATGACTTAACCAATTTCCTCATGCAATCCATATTTGTGTTTAAGGTGTAGTCCAAGGGGTTTTACACAATAGTCCAACATCATCAATCATTACAGGTTCAAGCACAGCAATATCAATAAGCGGTATAATCTACAACGCTTATCTTCCATTCACAGATTCATAGATATACATTTATCACAGATAAATAAATTACATTCATCATAGCCCAAATCAAAATAATTCATATCACGAAGCATCACACACCTGGTATATCAAATGATTCAAACATTCAATAGAAACCAATCTTTCATAAGTAAGATCAATTAATTATCTGATTAATTAAAATCGAATTAACTTATGAATAAATTACTAATCCAGGTTAATTAATATTAAGTAATTACAAACCATCTTAATTAATTGATCTTTAATCATTTATTAATTAACCTTAAATGATAAATCAATTAATCTTTAATTGTTAATTAATCTACCTTAATTAATAAATAAATCAACCTTTTATCATTAAAAAATTAACCTTTAATTATTTAATTATCCTTTAGTTATTCAAATTTCCTTAATTACATTAATTAATTAACCCTTAATTAATAACTATTAAAGTAATTATAATAAGTGATTATCCTTAATCACTTATATATAATAAATTACAAATTAATTATCACTTGATTAATCCACTTTAATCATTAATAAATTACTTTTAATTAAGTAATTATTTTTAAGTAATTAATTTCTTTTAATTACTTTACACTAATTAATCTTTAATTAATAATCTATCCTCTAGTGTAATTACACAAATTAATTACACTTTATTTACCTTAAGTAAGAATATTTTATTAATTACATTAGGTAATTAATTTCATTAAAGTAACTAACCTTTTAATTAATTAGGTTAAGTGATTAACTTTTAATTAATTTCACTAATTAATTTCACTAACTAATTTACCCTAATTAATCATAACCTTAATTAATGAATGATAAATTCTTTGTCTTAATCAATTACTTAATTACATCATTAAACTTTATTACATTTGAATCACTTAGGAATTTAGTTAAAAAATAAGTCTAATATATAATTTCTTTAAAAAAATAATTTTAAAACAATTAACATTAAATTTCGAATTTTGTTCAAAAACTGTTTAATAAATTGTTTAGAAAACTTGGTTAACATCCCTTGAAACTCAATCATCTAAATATACTTTTAAACTTGAACAAATATAAACCTTATTAAACATTTTACTTTGGAAAACTTAATAAATATTTCAATTTGAAAGACTTATTTAATTTAAATCTTAAACCTTGGTAATTCCCCATAATTCTGACCCGATTTAACTCCCATGCAAACCCATGTTTTCCCCAAGCCTTTGCTTTCTGATTTTCCCTTTTTATTTCTTTTCTCTGTTTTGAATTTTTGAAACTGTTATAAGTTATCAACATTCGCGTACTCGGGGCCGAACTCGATACAGACCTTACTATTCCCGAAACCAACCCTGAGACAATACTCCTCATCTTCTCGAATGCAAAAGCCGACACACCAGGAATCTTGTGCACATGCGCCGGTCAATGGCGATGCTCCGTCCTCCAAGGCCACCGTCAACAAGTTGCCTACGACCCTCCTTAGCCATCTGATAACCCAGATTTCCCGATCGATCACGTAAACAAAAATGAGTTCGATCGGCCCCACAA
Organism: Allium cepa; assembly: GCA_030765085.1. Lineage (NCBI taxonomy): Eukaryota > Viridiplantae > Streptophyta > Magnoliopsida > Asparagales > Amaryllidaceae > Allium > Allium cepa. The sequence goes on from CM060928.1 coordinate 270,757,784, forward strand.
GAACAAATTGGACACCCACAGGTCCATCCTGTCTTACCACCTCAGACCCTCGGAGGCTTTGAAACTCTGGCCATAACCCTCGCCGATGACCCACGCAGAGTTTCCCCCAGGTGCGATTGCCTATTGATCACTATCAATGTTGAAATTTCTCCTTCTTCATCATTCACCGAAACGGTTTGTTAAACCCTAAACTCACGCCGCATCACCATGACGATCATCTAAAAAATCTCCGATCATTTTTCCCTCGATCGGCATCACGTCACCCTCCTCTGACATCAAGTCCGAGGTCCAATTGTTCGTTGATCGTCGGGAATTGTCATTCCAATTCCGTTCATCCCATAAATTCACAACCGATACCAAACTAAAAATCATCATTTTATTTTTGAAATTCATGGTTTTGGAACACGAACTCATTCCTATGATTTGAAATCAAAATCCAGACATTTGGATTTTGAATCTATTTTGATTTTCTACTGTTTCTCCCATTCTTGAAATAAATTCACAATATAAAAGCTTGGATTTATTTTTAACATTGATAGTATCCTGTTTAAATCTTCTTTTCTTTAGTAACCATAACTCGAATTTGTATAAATTGTAAGATATGAATTTTTAAAATAAAATTTCAAGCCTGTAAATGTAAGAACAGGCATGTATGCCTGTATACACAAAATTTAATTCATATATATGTATACAACATGCAAGCTTATTCAACAACTAGGCAAAATTTCATAACATATTCAAAAATCAATCACAAACATCAAAACATAAAAGCAGAGATAAGTGAGTTTGCCCACCAGGATGATTTCTTTTTGAGACAGAGTTGTACTTATTTTTTTTCTTTTATTTATTTTGATCTGGAAGTGTTGAACTCATTTGATGTTGATCTGAATGCTTGATTTGTTTAAATTGTAGTGGTTCTTCATTTGCTGAGTTTGGATCTGGAGCTTCATCTTTGAATTGCTCATGAACCAAGTTGAACAAATGAAATTTTTTGAATTTATTTTGATTTTCTTTTGATCTTCTTTTTTGCCTTTACAGTTTTGATCTGGAGATGATCTCATCTTTATATTTGGTTGGTAGTTGATGTTTTGAGTCGAATCTTGGTTTTGTTCTGATTGCTTGATGCTTCATTCAGGTTGGTTTTATTCAGGCTTTTGATTTTTTTTTGATTTTTTTTTTTGATTTTCCAGGTTTTTCTTTTGTTTGTTTTCACATTTGAAAATGAATATGGAAGAGGTAGGAAAGTTTTAAGAAAACCTGTTTTGATTGTAAATTATGGTTTAAACCTTACTCTATTTAAATTTATAAAACATGTTTATCTATTTTGTTTTCTTACATTCATATATATATATATATATATATGTATATATATAGACACACACACACACACAAATTTAGTTCAACAAAATTAAAAAGAAGGTATATAAACTTTTTATTCAATTCTTACTTTAAACTTAAACTTAAGTTAAAATATCTTTATATAGATTATTTTTATTTCCAAAAGATATATATACATATATGTAAGTTTAAAGCCTTTATTAATTTACATATATACTAATTATATATTTATTTTCAAGTATTTAAGTGAAAGTATCTTAAATTTTTAATTAAATCTTATTTTATAAATTTACAAACCAATTTTATTCATATATATGTTTTCTTATTAATTTCCAAAAGATATGTATATTTTAAAACTTCTATTAAACCTTGTTTTAATACTATGTTATATTACAATTCTAGTTATATACATATATATCATTTTTCAAAATATAACCTTTAAATCAAATCAATTTTATAATATATTTTATTCTCAAATTCCCAATCCAAATTTACTTTCGCAATTTACTTATACATTTATTCCAAATATTCAAATTAATTCTCAATTAATTCACAAATAAATCCAAATCCAATATATTATTCAAAATATTTGTTTTTGAATTTCCAATTAGAAATTCTATTTAAAATCATATCCATGTACATTTATATTAATAAACAAACAATTATCTATTTAAATTTTGAAAAATACCAAATTAATTCATGATTTGTTTTCAAAAATTAAATTAATTATTAAATTAATACTGGCTCAAAAACGGGATCGTTACATTATATATAATAGTATATATAAGTTGGAGTGATTGATTCCCTTATTATATAGCGAATGAGACCCTATGCGCCCTGCATAATAGCGAATGACCCTTTATACCGCGATATCCCCGTCGAAGTGGAATTGGTATTATTGTATTGTGCTAGCGTCTATGGATGCAGGGAAACAAGTTGGAGGATCCAACTTGATGCCTCAAAAATGTGAATTTATTTCATATTCAGTGATATGTTTTATTTGATAATCCGAAATAGAATATTCTGGAATTTATGTTATCGAATGCTATGGTTTGGCTAAATATATTTGGGTATTTTAAGATATCAAAAATATGAAAGCGGGATTTTTAAAGGAAAATAAAATTGGAGTTTTTAAGTAAAATAATCATGGTTGAATTGGATAAATTGAAGAAATGAAAGTTGATTGAAATCCTATTTAAAAAATTCCGGAAATATAGGAAAATAGAGTTTGTGAATAAATGTGAATTAAAGGATTTTAAAATATGGACTTAAGCAATATAATTTGAAGTACAAACAATTATTTTAAATTTCATGATTTAAATGGTTTTGGAGAAATAAAGGGAGAAATTGAAATAAAGTTTAAAATTGGTATTTCAGTTTTATATAAGATTTTAAAATCATAAACAAGGAGTGAATTCGGAATTAATGGGTTTTGGAATAAATTTGGAGTACGTAAAGGAATTTATTTTCAAATGAAGTTAGCTTTGAAAGCGATTTGGAAATCGACTAAGTGTTGAAACCGTGATTTGAAGAAAAATGAGGGTATGGAAAGTATAAACTAGGTTTATAAATAAAGTGAAATATTTATCGGTGGATAAATTTGAAGTATAAATTCACATTGGGAATTTATAAGGAGAAGGGAAATGTGTTTTAAAAATAAAAGTGGTTTTGTTTTAAAGTGTTAAGAGAAATTTACGAGATTGGGATAAATTGAGAAGGATTTATAATTGATTAGACGATTATGTTGGAATGGAAGGTGTATTTCCTGAAAAGATAGGTATATTTTCGAAGGAAGATTTCTAAGTATAACTTAAAGGATTTAAAGTTGTTTTAAAAGAAGGTTTTAGAGAAATTAGTATTTAATCATTTTAATATTTTTAAGTAAATATTTATTAAGTTGATTATAGAAGTGATTATTTTAAATGTTTAACTAGTATTATGATTTAAAAGATAACTATTTAATATTTATACCTTATAGAACAACTTTAATTTTAAAATTAGTTTTGGCTTACGTTTTACATGAGAAATTATTACAAAATTTCATAAATAGTATTTTAAATAAAGTGTTTTAACTATTTTATTTTAAGTGTTTTAAAGTACATATTTTTGTATAAAGTGATTTAAATTATTTAAAAATCTAAAGTATTAAGACTTGGTGATTTTCAGTGGAAATAAAACAATTGGGTGGAAATTCATTTCGCGAGAGAAAAAGCGATTTGAAAACTATTTTCAAAGGGTTGAAGTGTGGAAATATCTTGCAAAGATATTTTGAAATAAATAATTTGGGAATTCTTAAGACCTGATGGTTGTTTGTGGATGTTATATCATAGTTAAATTACCGACTATCAACATTGGCCAATGCACTGGTCGTTTCGAAGAGACCGGGATTGGGATTAATTTCTCGAAAACTACTTCGATCCGGTTTGAACATTTTCGTGAGAAAGACAAGTGCTTGAAATCCAAGATGGAGAAGTGAAGTGCAAGGGCTAATTGCTACTAATCCTAAGGGTGATTCCAAAATGGATGTAGTAGAAGCAGTGCCTTTGGTTCTGTTCGGACCGGGAACACACTTGTACGGACGAATGCTACCAGAACATCGTCAGGGTGAAGACGAGCATTCTAAGTGTATGTGTGCTAAAAAGGTAACGCCTAGCCTCAAGCCTCATCAACCAGGAATGGCTAAAACAGGGGAGGTACAGCAAGGCTAAGTGGCTAGCAACCAATTAGGGTAAGGGCATCCCTATTTAGATGTCCTTTTTTGGCTGTGTGGGCGGTTGCTGATCCCAACCACAGGGTGATCTTATCGGACTATCCAGTAAGGGGTAGCTTGGGTCTTGTGTTGCAAGGGATTAGGAGGATCCTCGGTACTCTGATCTAGACCAGGTACTGTGACGGGCGGTACCCTATTAACCCTGCCACTGTATGGAATCCAATCTTTAATAAGCGCCTGTACGGTTTTGATTGTGCCCAACTATTGCGGGAACGTGAGATGCAAGTATTTCAGCTAGATTCTATTTTACTTTCTATAAAAACTATTATAATATCAGAAGAATATAATAAAAAAATGTTTTGGTCATCGTAAGGTAAAAACCCGACATGTTTATTTGCAGCGTGGTCTTACGAGATACCATTTATTTCAAAGGATTTTGGAAACTTTAATAATCCAGTTGTGTGTGTTTTCTCATGCTGGTTTTCCAGACTGACTCGGGTGTTATTTTACTATAATTCTTGGGTCAGACCGAGTATTATAGAGTACAGATTCTAGATGGACTGCTACGGAGCTCAGGGGATGTGCTGGATGGCGAGACGTATCGCACGTATCTGTCTTATTTCTGTTGTGTTTGGTATGCTGTGCAGTTAGCTTTTGTATGAACAAGTTAGTATAACTGTCCAATATTCTTCTATTGATGGTGTTGTACTCTGATGATGTAATGTACAAAACAGATATAGTTCTTTTGTAAAAAGCTCAGCTATTATCTATTATATATTGTTCCCCTATGATTGTGAGATTCTGATGTTGTTTGTTTTCTCTTCTACTGTCTCCTTCTTTTCCTTACGTACTGTTTTTCCGGCATTTGATTGTTCGGCATTAAATACAATGGAAGTATTGATGTCGATTTTCAGACGTTGAAAAATCAGGTCGTGACATTTTAGTATCAGAGCAGAAGGTTAAGCGAGAACCTTGGCTTTGGTGGGGATTACTCATTAAAAATAGAGTCCATAGTACTCTAGAATGAGTTTGAGTGTATCAAATGATATGAGAGCGTATTTGTTAGTGAGTATAAAATGTTTTTATGCTGTGTTGATTGGTTTATTGAGTGGTTTATCGATTCTGGTCAATACGAGTAATTAATGTTATTGATAGGGATCTCTAAACGCTTGAATAAAACAATTTGACATAGTATTTTTTAAATGGGGTAAATGGAAAAATTTTGCCCCAATTATTTTTATATATGAAAAGGAATAGTTTTTCATAAATTATTATAAGTATATGGTCGTATGGTTGTTAGGAAGTGAAGATATTAAATTATTATCTTTTTTGTGTGGAAATTGAAATAAGGGAATAATGTTATAACAAAAGTTAAGGAATAATTTATATAACAGAATGAGATTTGTAAATGTGAATTATAAATGTGATTTATAATTGAAATGAGATAAAATTCCAGAGTAATGTTTGAATATAGACTGGAAATTTAATTTCCTTTGGGTTTGAAAATGATTTTTCAAAGATCTTGGAGGGATAGTAGGGATATTTATCGGAATATTTTTTGAATTGGATATGAAATCTGGTGAGATTTGGAATTTAAAAATATTTGAAATGTTTTGAAAAAGAGTAAAAGCATTGAACTCTTTTCGGTAGCTGGAAAATAACTTCGGTGATGACTACAACATCATCGATGTTCATTTTCGAATTTTGAAGAGAGGAATTGATACCCGAATGTTTAAATTGGGGTGTTTGTAAAATTGAGTTTGGTTTTAAAATTCCAAGGATAACTTGATATGCAAATGAATTATGTATATATATAATTTCAAAAATGTTTTTGAGCGTTTAAGCAATTGTTTAAAACTCTAGAAGTAAATTGGAAATATTTAAGGAATATAAATAAGTTTGATAACTTATATGATTTGGAATTGTTAGAAAAAAAATCTAACTTGAAGAAGAGTTAAATTAAAACAAGTGTGAACCCGAAATAAGTTAGAAAAGTAAGTCAATTGAATGAAGTAAGTTAAAAGAAGTTAGCAAATGGAATGTAAATAAAGTTTGGAAATAAAATTATTGAATTTTGAAATTTATTAGTAAATTGGAAGGTAAATTAAGTTCCAAATAGATATAAAAGCTTAAGGAATAAGTGAAACTAGAAAATTTGTTCGAATGAGCTAAGTAAAATAACAAGGGTTTGGTAAGGAAGGTGTTTGAGATATGAATAAATTAGTCAATGGAACTAATTAAAGAAATGCTTAGTTAAGAATGGGTTTGAGATAAGGTAAATAGAATTCAATATTAAATTGATTTAGAAATAAATTAAGAATTGAAGATAAATTGAATTCAGAATGGAATTGAAAATTTAAGTTAAATGGAAACAAATGTGAAAGCTTAAATAGCGAGGTGAAAATAAATATAAGAAGTGTATAAAATATTTATATTGAAATTAAGAAGAAATGGTGAAATTCTTAAGTAAATTTGGTATTAGAAATATTCTGAGTTTATATCTGAAGGAAGATTAAGTAAAATGTGAAATGGGATAATTGAGGAATATACAAAGTAAATTTGTGAAAAAAGGTTTAATAAGGGTGTGTGAAAGGATAATTGTGAATAAGTGAATGGAAATCAAAATAAATATGAATAAAAGAAAAGAGAGTTGATATAGCTAATCAATTAAGATAAATATGTAGGATGTACATATATTATTTAATTCGCACAACAATTTGATCCAGATTCGAGCACAGAATTTCGAAATAGTTATATCGATCCGAGTTGGGTTTTTCACTCAATTTTCGACTGTGAACCCTGGATATGGATTTTTGATTGATTTTGGAAATTCTCTATCTTAGTTATGGCTATGCAAGAAGAATGACGGTTTCTGATCAAGAAACTAGATCTGAGTCCGCACTAGGAAGTCGGGTGGACGATACTAGTTCGAAAGTGAAGTTGTGTGATTGAGTGAGCGATCGGATTTGATATTGCGTACGGATGATATGTGTGCATCTTACGGCTTAAGTAAAGAAAATATTGAAAATTTTGAAAAGAGATGAGTAAAATAAATTTGAACTGTATTAGTGAACACTATCAATATATAAGGTACATGTATCTAAAGGCAAAGGATAAATTGGGATTTTTGATTTCGGAAGATAAATTGAATTGCTCGACAAAAGGTATATATTTACATTGTCATATCAAATTTGATGATTTTCTAATCTAGCCACTTGGCATTTTGTTTTCTTTTGGAATTTAAGGGCCTGTAGAGGCATTTTGTAGTCGTACCGATCCAGTCGTGCAAAGAAGAAGTTGGCGAAATTTTTCGAAAATCTAGTGATCAGAAATTTTGAGAAATTTTGATAGTTCAAATTTGGTTTTAAATTAAAACTTGAAATGGTTGAGTAAGTGATACTGTTTGAAACCTATGGATAAGTTTAGGAAGTAAGTGAGAGTGATAGTGTCTTTAATAAAAAGCTTGTTTTAGGTGTTGTTAATACTGTTAGGTTTTGAGAAGTTGTTAAAAACTATTTGGATTGGGAAAATAGTTAACGGGTTCTGGATCATTCTTCTTAACAGGTAATTTCAATGATGAAATTCTTTAAAAGGGGGAGGAATGTAACGATCCGGGATTTTGGATATTTAAAATTGGAATATTTAATTGATTTTAAATATTTAAAAAGTAATTTTCAACTTGAATTTCAAATATTCAATATTTATTGAATAATTAAATTATTGGAATTAATTATTGAAAATTGGGTTAGATATGAAATCTGGAATTTCAAGCGTGTTAAAAATATTTTAAAGGTTTATAAAATTTGTATTGATAATACTGGAGATAATAGAACTTCTAAAATTGAATTTAACAGTGTTTTGTTCAGTTTTGAAAATATATCATTTTAAATCGATATTTAAAAATAGCCTTCCGAGGCACGGTCACAGATTTGGACGAAACCAGTTTCGTTGGATCAGTAATAGTGTATTATAATCGGATTGCAATTTTTGTAGCGTTTGGAGTTATCATGTGATCGTACGGTAGGTAAGCGCGCTGAAATGCATATCGAAAATTCATTATAATAACCAGGTCCAAAAAGCTATCTTCTCCATACGATCGAATTAGGACTCGAAACCTTTTCCATTGTGTTTGGAATAAGGGTATAACATTAAGAACGCCTAGCGGCATGCCTCAATAGAGGGTCAGGATTTTACTATAAGTAATTGGAGACATTTGGAATAAAAATCTAGTTAAAACTCAAATCAGCTGCCATCCTTTTTTTTGAAAAAGTACACAATTCATATATCGTCTCCAACACGCCACCTATCTATTCCTTTATGTACCCTTTCATTTCCTTTAAGATTTGTCTTTCCTCTCGTGCTTATCAAAAAAATCGATCCTATCATCAAAAGAGAATTTTTTTAGCAATGGCCGAAAAGAAAAGAAAAAAGGTTACAGACTGCTATTCACCCTTCTTCAAATCGAGTTCCCTCTCCCCCATTCCCTGTTCGAAATTCAAAACCAAGAGATCGATCTGCATTTAAAATTTTTGGAATCGCGATCGATGCCTCAAGCCTCCGCAACCCTAGCTCGATTTTCGTTGCTGCCTTCGCCAGTTGTCAAAGTTTTTTATTCGCGATGGAGGCATATAGCTCGATTTGGAAGCGCAAGTGGGGCCGGGATTGAGCAGCGATGGAGGCATGGCTTCGATTGGGGCGGCGACGAGTGGGGCGAAGTCGAAGTAGGTGGCGACTTTGGATGTCGCAATTCTAGCAATGGTGGAAACCGAAGGGTGGGAGTCGAGCTACGGCATCAGGTACGGATAAGTTTCATTTCGCGATGTGTATCTTAGGCAGGCATTGGGTGATGTCTACGAGGTGTGGTTTATGCAGTATATTCTTCAATTTAAAAAATCATTTAACAAATATATATATGTATATACATAAATATATATACACAGAAGAAAATTATGACAACAAGATAGTTGTAAACTATTTTCAATTTATAATGTACAGAAAAGAAAATAGTAATATAATAGTAATTTTTATATAAAACAGTGATTTATATATATATGTATGTGTATGTGTATGTGTATATATATATATATTTATAGTAAAATAAACTGCTATTATTAGAGAAAAAAGAAAAGAAGAAGAAAACAGATCTTTATATATAATATATAAATAAGTACGCATGCACATTTTAATATAGAAAATAAGTATATATATAGGATCTTGGAAAAAATTTGGGAATTTATGTAAAAGTTAGATTTTTGAAATCTATAACTTATTTTTATAAATATATATGTAGTTTAAAAATGAGAAAAATATAATAAATATACATATAAACGTTCGGAATTTACTAGTTTAATTTTAAAATAATGTAACATGGATATTAATTTACTTAGTAAACTTATTTAATTATTTTAGTTACTAAAAATATTTTATCACATGAAATTAGTTTAATTTAAATTATTAGTTAATTAAATTTATTAAATGGTAAGTTATTTGTAGATAATTTCAGATAGTAATAAATCGTGAATTGTTTACACAAGGTCTGAAATCGTAAAGAGACAAGCCGGTTTGGAACGGACAGCAAATTAAAATCAAAGGTGGGTTAATATCACTCATTTGGATTACTATTTAATTTAAATAGTTAAATTTAAATTATTGGTTGTTGCTTGAATTGATAATTTATTATCAGTCTGGATGTGATATTATATATAATAGCATATATATTGGAGTGATTGATTCCCGCATTATATAGCGGATGAGACCTTATGCTCCCTGCATAATATCGGATAACCCTTTATACCGTGATATACCGCTCAAAGTGGGATTGGTATTATTATATTGTGCTAATATCTACGAATGTAGGGAAACAGGTCGGAGGGACCTAACTGGATTTCTCAAAAATGTGAATTTATTTCATATTCATTGATATGTTTTATTTGATAATCCGAAAAAGGATATTTTGGAATTAATGTTATCGAATGCTATGGTTTGGCTGAATATATTTGGGTATTTTAAGATATCAAAAATATGAAAGTGGGATTTTTAAAGGAAAATAAAATGGGAGTTTTTAAGTAAAATAATTTTGGTGGAATTGGATAAACTAAAGAAATGAAAGTTGATTTAAAATCCAATTTAATAAATTCCGAAAATATGGAAAAATAGAGTTTGTGAATAAATGTGAATTAAAGGATTTTAAAATATAGACTTAAGCAATATAATTTGAGGTACAAAGAATTATTTTAAATTTCAAGATTTAACTGGTTTTGGAGAAATAAAGGGAGAAATTGAAATAAAGTCTGAAATGGGTATTTCAGATTTAAATAAGATTTTAAAATCATAAATAAGGAGTGAATTTGGGATTAATTGGTTTTTGAATAAATTTGGAGTAGGTAAAGGAATTTATTTTCAAATGAAGTAGCTTTGAAAGCGATTTGGAAATTGACTAACTGTTGAAACTGTGATTTGAAGAAAAAGAGGGTACGAAAATTATAAACTGGGTTTAGAAATAAAGTGAAATATTTACTAGTGGATAAATTTCGAGGTATAAATTCATGGTGGGAACTTACAAGGAGATGGGAAATGTGTTTTAAAAATAAAAGTGGTTTTATTTTTAAAGTGTTAAAATAAATTTGCGGGATTGGGACGTAAATTAAATTGGGATAAATCGAGAAGGATTTATAATTAGTTAGACGGTTATGTTGGAATGGGAGGTGTATTTCCTGAAAAGCTAAGTACATTTTCCAAGGAAGATTTCTAAGTATAATTTAAAGGATTTAAAGTTGTTTTAAAAGAAGGTTTTGGAGAAATTAGTATTTAATCATTCTAATATTGTTAAGTAAATATTTATTAAGTTAATTGTAGAAGTGATTATTTTAAAGGTTTAACTAGTATTATGATTTAAAAGATAATTATTTAATATGTATACCTTATAGAATAACTTTTATTTTAAAATTAGTTTTGGCTTAACTTTTACATGAGAAATTATTATAAAATTTCATAACTAGTATTTTAAATAAAGTGTTTTACGTAGTTTTTATTTGAGTGTTTTAAAGTAATTATTTTTGGATAAAGTGATTTAAATTATTAAAAATTATAAAGTACTAAGACTTGGTGATTTTTAGTGGAAATAAAACAACTGGGTGGAAATTTATTCCGTGGGAGAAAAAGTGATTTGAAAACTATTTTCAAAGGGTTGAAGTGTGAAAAAATATCTTGCGAAGACATTTTAAAATAAATAATTTTAGAAATTATTAAAACCTGATGGTTGTTTGTGGATGTTATATGATAGTTAAATAACCGACTATTAATATGGGCCAATGCGCTGATCGTTTCGAAGAGATTGGGATCGAGATTAATTTCCTGAAAACCACTTCGATCTGGTTTGAACGTTTTCGTGAGGAAGACAAGAGCTTGGAGTCGAAGATGGAGCAGTGAAGTGCAAGGGCTAATCGCTACTAATTCTGAGGGTGATTCCAAAATGGATGTAGTAGGAGTAGTGCCTTCGGTTACGCTCGGACCGGGAACGGACTTGTATGGATGAATGCTATCAGAACATTGTCAAGGGGTCGATGAGCATTCTAAGTGTATGTGGGCTAAAAAGGTAACGCATAGCCTCAAGCATCATCAATCGAGAATGGCTAAAACAAGGAAGGTGCATCAAGGCTATGTGGCTAGCAACCAATTAGGGTAAGGTCATCCCTGTCTAGATGTCCCTTTTTTCAGCTGTGTGGGCGGTTGCTGATCCCAACCGTGGGGTCATCTTATTTGGACTATCCAGTAAGGGGTAGTTCCGGTCTTGTGTTGTAGGGGATCAGGGGGATCCTCGGTACTCTGATCTAGAACAGGTACTATGACGGGCGGTACCCCAGTAGCCCTGCCATCGTATGGAATCCAATCTCTAATAAGCATCTGTATGGTTTTGATTATGTCTAACTATTGCTGGAACGTGAGATGCAAGCGTTTCAGCTAGATTCTATTTTAATTTCTATAGACACTGTTATAATATTAGACGAATTTGATAAAAAAACATTTGGTTATCGTAAGGTAAAAACCCGACATGTTTATTTGTGGCGTGGTCTTACGATATACCTTTGATTTCAAAGGATTTTGAAAATTTTAGTAATCCAATTGAGTGTGTTTTCTCACACTGGTTTTCCAGACTAACCAGGGTGTTATTTTACTATAATATCATGTCAGACCGAGTATTATAGAGTACAGGTTCTGGATGGACTGTTATGGAGCTCAGGGGATGTGCTGGATGGCGAGATGTACCACACATATCTATCATATTTCTGCTGTGTTTAGTATGCTGCGTAGTCAGCTTTTGTGGGGACAAGTCAGTATAACTATCCAGTATTTGTAATTGATCGTGTTGTACTATGATGATGTGATGTATAAAATAGATATAGTTCTTTTGTATAAAGCTAAGTTATTATCTATTATATATTTGTTCCGCTGCGATTGTGAGGTTCTGATGTTGTTTGTTTTCTCTTCTTCTACCTCCTTCTTCTTTTCCTTACGGACTATTTTTCGGCATTCAATTGTTCGGCATTAAATACAGTGGATGTATTGATGTCGATTTTCGAGAGTCGAAAATCGGGTCGTGACAAGTCTGCTTCAAAAATAAATAAGAAGGGGGTATTGCCCTGATTGTGTTTCACAATCTAAACAGGGTGGTGAGTAGCTCGACCTTATGTTGGCACTATATCAAGAGTAAGAGCTACATGGGTTGGCGCATTATTGGTCCAGAGTGGTCAACGTGAAAGATAGAGTTACATCTAACGGGCTACGCCTCTTACTAGGGTAGGCCACATTGGGTAATGCACGGCTATAATTTTTTGCTAGTTTGTTGTTAGGGTACGGCTAGTTAACCCATGGAAGAGTTCTTTCCAAAGTGAATGGGTACTAGCGGGATAGTATCTTGGTTAAATGGGGGTCGTGGTACTTATACATACATACATATATAGGTATATAGTTTAGTCTACTATGAGTAGATGAGTTGCATCGTATGCAAACATGGGGTCGAGACGATTAAATGAAATGAAATGAAAAGACATAACATGTAATGAAAGACAGTCGGCATAAACTAGTGTTATGTACAAAATGTATAATTTTACCAGTCACCAGAACATTGTTCTGACCCGCTCCTCATCACAATCCATGGGATAGTTTACACGGATAGGTACTAGTACAAGGCGGGAAGAGTGAAAGGTCATGTTTTGTAACAATCTACCTTTTTAACCCTCAGAAGTCGTCACCTAATACATCAATGGTATTTACGTACCGAGCATCCAAATGCCGAAAAGACATATGGTTACTCGGTAAGAAGAAGAAGGAGGACAAGAAGAAACTAAACAATACAGAATCTCACATCACAATGAATAATCTATAATATAATAATGAACTTTACAAAAGAAAACTTTTATATAAGTACTTCCATAAGTGTAGTAGCTTATCTTCTATCTAGACGATTATAACCCTCATCCTTACAATTTCAAATAAAAACAACAAAAGCATGCAGCGGAACATAAAAATATATACGAGAGATACATCTTGACGTCCAGCTCATCTCTTAACTCCAAAGCTAATCTGAAAACATGCTCGGTTTGACTTGGAAATTATAAGAAAACCACGACCGGGTCAGTTTGGTAAAATCAGCATGAGAAACTCAAATCACAAGGAGTTTTATTACGACTTATAAAATCCTTTATGATGAAGGTATCTTGTAAGACCATGTTGTACATAAACACGGATGGATTTTTACCTTACGATAACCAAACATTTTTATATGAAAATCCCGTGATATTATAATAATGTCTGGTGTTTAAAGTAAAATATGAATATAGCCGAAATGCTTGCATCTCAAATTTCAACATAGTTGGGCATAACTAAGTCTGTACGACACCGACTGGAAAATGGATTCCAACAATGACTAGGTAAAGGACTACCTTCCGATTGTACACCTCCAGAAAATGTACCTAGGGGCCACAAGAACTTCTTGCACCCCGCTACATAGAGCCCACCGCCCCTTTAACATGGCATATTAGGTTACCTCATCCCTTTAACATCGAGACTACAAATATTGCCTCGATGCTTGGATGCAAAACAACTATAAGGGGACAATCTAAAATGGGGTGACAACTCCTAAAGGTAGTTTGCCACATAGCTCTATAGCATACCCTATTTAGCCATTTTTCTAGTTTGAGGCTATACTTTTACATTTTCTACCAGCAGACCTTCCAGGAATGCTAACACTTAACTTTGGCAGAGATACAGTGCCAAAATTCATCCATACAAGTTTTTCTAGGATTGAACAAACATTTAATTTACTATCTTCCATTTTGGAATCACCCTATGGAAGAATAGTATAGCTCCGAAGCGTATTTCATCACGGACGTTATTAGTTTTGAGTGGTTCGGATAAATCCAGAAAATTGGTTTCTCCAAGCTAAGCGATAATTTCCGACTAACTCAACTCCGGTTCTTTAGAAGTATGCAATTAGTATTCAGGTCCTCACCGGGGAACTCGAATATACAATCGTACTTCATGAATCAAAATAGATCAAGATTCGATAGTCGGTTATTTAACTATCAAATAACAAACAAGCAATAATCCAAAGATTTAAATACCCATAGCAACCACTAAGCCTCAAAATAAATCTTTCATTTATTTTAAATCTCTTTCCAAATATCTATTGAAATATTCATCAACTTATCTTATTGGCATAAGTATATTTACAGAACATTTATGAAAGATTTCTCTTTTAAAAATCATATTAAAAGGATCAAACAAATTTTATTTAACTTAGAAATAAGAATAACCCCAAACACTATTCCTTCGGTGTTAAGCATGGAACAAAAGTCCCACACCACCTAATTAAGAAGGCCAGTTAGGGGAAATCCCAATCTCAAATTCTTTTATAAATTTCTTCAATAAATCCTTTTAATAATACATTTTCATTAATGAAATCTCCTTTGCTTAATTTCTAAATCCATTTATAGAACTCTTTTATAAATATCCAAAAATCAATTATAAAAATCTTTTATAAATATTCAAAGTCAATTATACAACTCTTTTATAAATCTTCATTTATAATTCTTGTTTAAAACATTGTTAATCCAAAAAATGGATCAACAACCTGGATTGAGTATAAAACCACCAGCCTTGTCTATCAACGCAAATAAAGTAGAAATACCAATAGTAAACCGTAGAGAAAGTAAATGAACAAGAGATTTTATAGTGGTTTGGCCGTTAACGAAGCCTATGTCTACTTTATAACTTTTCTTATTGATTGACTGCAATTACAAGTTGAATATGATTACAATGCAGTTGAATCCTGTAGGTTAAATCAAATCACTAGTGTTAGAATTCACTGGAGAATTATAGTGAACCCTTTAGATGACTGTTATGTGGGAGAAGAAGAGTATTTTCTGTAGAGTTTCAGCTGCCAGTCTGGAAGATCCCCCTTCCGCTGCAGATAGGTCAGTATTTATAGAGGTTGGAGGGTTATTGGGCTAGGCCTTCTTGCCAGATGCTTGCAAATGACCGTAGGAAGATGCACCGCAAGTTGAATCATGAACTGAGCAAACTTGATGATCGCTAGCGATCCAAAGCTTATGGCTTGGTGGCGACCCAACGGCTTGAGATGCTTCCCCTTACCTTCTACCTTAAATTTTATGGCGATTTGGCGAAATGGTACAGATCGCTAGCAATCCATGTACTTAACTGGACTTTGTCTTATGGGGTGCATTTGTTGTCTCGTGCTGGTGTTCTCCATGTAACTGGTAGCATGTTGCTTTGTTTTGATGACGATCCGCATACTGGTTGCATTAGTCTGCTAATTGAACTATTTGAATGGCTGCCTCTCGATTGAATTAGCTCAAAATCCCATCAAGCTTAGCCATTGTCCTTGAATACCCATTGGATCATGATGCAAGTGAATTCATGAATCCATGAGCCAAGGATTATGGATCACTAGTGATCCATGGATGATGGATCACTAGCGATCTATCACTTTTGCATATTTTCACTTTCCATTCCTCTCATTTCTCTTGGTTAGTTGCTCTATTCTTTTTGGTTGGCTCTTAAGCTACTCTGACTTGACCAAGCTGTTCCGACTTCCTTTGAATTCTACTGGGTTAAATACCTAGATAAAATCTATGCCCCAGAGTATGCCTTCATTAAAAGCAAGGTGTGCTCTAGAAGTAATTGCTTTCCAGCTTCTGCTTGGCAAGTTTCAAGTAATCATGTTAGGACCACACGAATTTAACTTTAGCTATTCAGTTTCTCGTTATGTTTTAACTGAACTATCATTGCTTGTCATAACAGACCAAGTTTTACCCTATAAATTTTAGAAGCCTGGAAGTACCATGTGGATCTTGCTAGATAAACTTGAGATTGATCGCACATGATTCGATGGATCGCTAGCAATCTATAGCCGATGAATCATTAATGATCCAATGACTTAGGTATTTTTTTTGTGTAATCTCCTATTTAACTACCCCGAGCCGATCCATCACCTCACTTCATGTTCTTTCTATAACCCGAGCCTATCCTTTGCGACTCAACCTGATTTTTGAACGATCCTTAAATCCAACTACTCCTTTACCTTCGCCAATCATCTATCTTCAGAATTTCTCTCCATTGATCGATTTCAGGCATGTAGTTGCTTCGAATTTGTTCTAGCTCCTTCTGGATCACTACCAACCAAACCCTAACTCCATCATCTCCTTCCTTGGATCACCACTGAGTCTCCTTACTTGAATGGCTGGGCTGAAAACTCCAACCATCTTTGCCTTTTTATTCTTGATTTGAGGTGGATAATGTTGATTCTAACGTTCATTTTGCGATTTGACGATAGATTTTATTAATGATGATTATAGTAAAGAGTCTGAGTCGATTGTGATTTTATGGAAGAAGATAGTAAATCGATTCTTGAGTTCTTCACGTAATGACATTCAGGCCTTGCCCCGGTGCTTAACATGTTTTGCTTTCTTCATCTATAGAATCAAAATTGACTTGTACTCAATTACAATGCCGATACAACAAGACACATCGCGAATTGGTTTTAACCCTTCTAGAGTGGAATAACAGCTTAGGATAACATCTCGTAAGCAGCTTATTTTGCTGTCATCTTTCAAAGAATTTGGATTGGTCTAGCTTCTTGCACATTCTGTGTACTAATACCGGGAAAAGCTTTCAGTGTTGCTTTGGACAACGGATCCGTTATCGATTATTGATCAATAACTGGTTAGTGTAAAAGAAATAATTTCAAAAAATAGTACGAAAAGCACTTTTCATTCTTTACTATGAGCGAACTATCTACACGGTATAGAGCATTTGTAGCATACATGACACTTAACTCACCCTCCATAGATAACACACTGCACTTTTCCTGGTATATTCTTGAAATCTGATTTGTCAATGTGAATCGAATCCTTTCAGAATTCAAGTGTTATAGGGGAGTTTTATAGTTAAAGATAAAATTACCTGACCGCTTTGGATGCAAGTCTTATTATATAGAATGAAGTATCCGTCTTCTCGTCGTAAGTTCAGTGGAAGAAGTGCAACACTTTTAGAAGATGAATCATCGTCTTTCGCCCCTTTGTCATTCGCTTCACAGCTTGAACATGTTCAGCTAGTGCCAGTTGGTCCGACCATGGACCGAACTTCGCTGAATTTCGGAGTCTTCTAAATCCGCCAGAGAGAGCTTCCTCCGTAATCTCCGCCAAGTTTTTGCATAAAATTTACTTACAGCATGGCATTTCGGAGGATGACGTGCACCAGTCGGAGAAGAATCATTTCGCCCATATGCCGCCTCCGGGATACACGGTTTGCAATTGGCATATGTGCCTAAATGAAGCAGAGCCTCCCTTCAATGACTTCTTAAGAGAAACTCTGTTGAATTTGGGAATTGCCCCCATTCCAAATTCATCCTAATGGGTATAAGATCTTGAATTGCCTGCACGTTTTGTTTGTGCAGACATTTAATCATGCTCCGAATTTCTATGAGTTGAGATATTTCCTCTCATTTAAGAGCAAAGATGAATGTCCATACTTTTTCGTCATTGAGGCCCATAAGAATCGCAAGATCGTGCTGTAGCTTCAAAGAAATTTGTCCAAATTCAAGACTCGGTACTTCTTCGTTAGATGTCCAGAAGGGTTCTATCACCTTTGGACAACGGGGTTTAAGTTCTCTTCTTGATCATTGAATTTCAAAATGTTGCTATGTAGTTTCTAATAAGTCAAATATTTCTTGTAGTTATTCCGGAGCCAAATAAAGACTTGTCGCTTGACCAAATTTTCCATGCTTAGATGGCTGTAAATGTCAGGGAGTGATCAGTTAGATTTCTACTAACAAGCGAAAATTTACTCCGGTATGGGCTGTTGTAACCAGGGAGATACCCCGTAGCGGTGGAAGTTCCGTCTTCTTCCCGCTTTAGAATACGAATGCACTCCACTTTTTCGTCACATGGTTTTGAAGAGGGAGTTTTTCAAGAAAAGAAGGGCTTGTCTGGCGAGTCAGCTGAAGAGACTCATGAAAGAAGAGATGTCGCGAGTGAAGCCAACTGTGTGGCCAGAATGTCCCCGGTTCTAAAGGAAGGGAAAGAAGATTTCATGCAACAAGAAGGCAAGGCTGTAACAATAACATAAAAAGAGGAAGGTGTAGTTAAGAGTAGCAGTAGCTATGATTCCTCCTCTAATGATGATGATTTTGATGCTAGTTCTGGTGACGGAGACTTTGAATCGTGTAACAAGACTCTGGGGATGAGTCTCATTCTTTTGGATTCGCCTCACTAAAAAACCTACAACAAAGATTCTCCACCCGTAGCTAAGCATTGTCAGGATTTCCCGATTAAAGATGTCGGTGTAGACTTTGTGGATTTGAGCAATGTCTACACGGATATTGACGAACATTTGGGGGAAGGTTCAAATCCAAAGAGACGCCTCCTCGGTCTGGTCATGTTGTGCCTGAAATCGGTTCGATTTCTACCGCAATGGCTTCCCAATCTGGTTCGTGACGTCATTGTAGGGCTCCCGGACACATTACACGTTTTAATAGGGTCACATTCACTTACACACACATTATTCAAGCCTACTTTCTATTACTAAAGCACTTTATTTATTCTTTATGCCAATAATCATGAGAGGATGTGACGTTTATGATGATCTCGACAAATTCATTGATTCACAATGTTGGTCGAAACAATCCACGAGCCGTCATCGACCTCACAAGATTGAGGAGGAATGGAGAAAGCGGAAGGACTTGGAGGTTGAAGCTCGTTGTCGGGATGAGAGGGAACGGGGTGAGACATACAAACGTGGCTATAAGAGAGAAAAACCCTTGGTGAGGCAGGCCCATGCAAAAATAGAGATCGTCTTCGGAGATGAATTAAGAAGGCCCATGCAGAAGAAGTCAAGTTGAAAGAGGAGCTCGAAGCTAGCAACTCGATTATTGAAGCCTAGAAAAAGTCTATTGCTGATCATGATAAGACTATTGAAGGGCATAATAAAACAATCATGGAGTATGAAGGGATCGTGATGTCCCATGGTAAGACCATCTTCGATCAAGCCCAGACGATTGCCCTACTCCAAGAAAGAGTTGCACAATTTAGATCGATAAAACTCGTGCTGAAGTTGAAAAAGCCACCGTTACAGTGGATTATTTGGAGCTACATGACACCTTTGATAGAAATATAGAGAAGATGGATGATACCATCTTAAAATTCTACATCAACTACCTGTTACATTGGGGAAATCTCAATTATTTAGGCCCCAATTTCCCATGCACTCTCACAGTGTTTTGGGAGGAAATTCTGAACCGTTTCCAAGATAGCAGGGATGTCTACACTAAGCAGGAGGAAGAGGTTGCCTACCTTAATGAGGAGTCAAAGAAAGCTCTGATAGAAGGCCGGGAGATCCTAAAAATTGAAAAGGAACAGGAAGTTGCCGATATGGCCATGACTGTAACTTCCAAAACATTGTCGGATCCCCTTTTTTCTGGACCTGGTGAATCATCAAGACAGCCACGTGATCAATTGGCGGGTTCTGGGCCTGATGTTTCTCCACAGATTGTGCAACCATCAAAAGAAGGAGAAGGCAGTGAATATGAGATTGACATTCTTTCCACTCCTCTGATGTAGGTAAACTTCTTGTTTCTCCCGAGTTTGAGAATTTCCTGCTCACACCATAAGAACAAGACGAATTTAACGCTTTCATTATCGATCTTATAGATCCATCCTCCTTAACTATTGATCTGCCGATTTCTTTGATGCCTAGTCCCATCACTATTTCGACCACGTTAGTGCTTTTATTAGTAGCTGCTTCGACTGTTGCATTTGTATTTGGTTTGCAACCGAGGTCGAATTCTGAGAAGATTATTGCGTTGCATGGCTTGGATGACCCTTCTGTATCTATGGAGGGTGACCTTACGACAGCGGAAGCTCGAGAGCAGGAGGTCAATATTGAGAAGCCACATAAATCTGAACTGCAACTGGTCACAATTAACAAAGAAAATGTTGAAGCAATAAAATCCTCGAAGAGCCCCAGCAAATCTCGAAAGCACAAGACGAAAAGGGAGTGCATCGAGAAAGTTGAAGAGCATGGAGGAGATGCCGGCACCGAGGAGATAGTTAGTATCACCAATGCCATCATTATCCCTGCCCGGGATCCTAAATATAAGCAAAAACTTCCAACTAAAGGTTGGAAGGGGAGCGACGGAAAGAGGCGTTGAGATGTCCGGATGGCAATGGAGCTAATTTTCGATACATTTTGTTTTTTTTGTTCAAGCACAGAGTCTGCACTTACAACTTTTGTTGTAGCGTCTGTATTTCTCTTTTGTTGGCTGATATTATGTGGATATGGCCCACACATTTTATTTTTTACACAAGACGTTATAAGTAATACAATGCTGACATTTTGATCGTAATTTTACCTATCTACTTATCTATGTTTCCTGCACTTGAGCCAATTTCATTTACTGCTATTTTATTTTACATATTCCTATAATTACCACTAAATTTTTTTTGTTTGGAGTAACAGAACTGTGAAGCGTTTTGTTTTTTAGCATCTCTATTTGAGTATCGGCGTAGGCCACTCTAGTTCACGGGGATGTTTACTTCGAACACCTGACAAATGACCAGTTGATCCTATTTTTTGTTTATTATTGTTTTTTATCAACAGACTTTGTTATAATTCCTATATAATTTTGAAATATAGTTTTAAACTTAACAATTCTTTTTCAAATCTTTTTAAAATGTTTTTAAATGATTAACAAATCATTTTAAAGGAAATTTGAAGGATTTATTGAATGATTAAATGTTTTAATGATTTAGAGTCGATCAAATAACCTGACCGCCTAATGGGTGTCAATGAGATAGTGCCTAGGCTTGAATTTGAGAATCCAATTTCCTGCTCTCCCTGGATATCTGGACTGGCCCGATGGAGGGGTTAGTGAATTTGAATTACTCGGATCAAAATTTTCTAAAGAATAATGAATAAAGTTTTCCAGCATAATATGTTTTGGATGTTATGGAGATGATCTTCTAATACTTAGTGTTAAAGCCTTAAAAGGGAACCCGTACTATTCATTGAATTTAAAAGGTGATTTCATCATTATTCCACCCATAGTGTTAGTTGAATATAGGGATTGATATTGGGTAGAATTAGATGATTTTTATAGATTCTTCTCTTTTAATATTTACTGGTTTTGGATTAACATCCTAGAAAACATGGTTTCAACTAAATAAAAAGAATGAGTTTTGAATTAAGAAATCTTTTTTAAGATTTAAATAAAATAATTTGGGAATATTTCCCTAAGTATAAAAGAAATGATTTTGAATTAGTCTAAGTTTAAAAGGGGTTTTAAGTAATCAAAATTTGGTAAGAGAGGTTTGATAATTTTGTATATATTGGAAAGAATGTTTTAGAAATATATATATATATATATATATATATATATATATATCCGAGGGAGATTATTGATAAAAAGAAGTTAATCAATTAAAGAATGATTCCCTTTTCACTAAACCTCTTTTTATCAATGATTAGATCGAAGGAACCGGGGTCGGATCTGGGGAAATCCCTATCCGAAAACCACTTCGAACCAATATATGTGTTCGAAAAATGAGGTCCTGATAGAGAGAATGAAGAATGAAGACCAGGGATTTTTAAGGTGAAAGGACTGGGTGTTGATAATTCTGATTAGCTCCCAAATACTAAAATAGTAGTGGTCCCTTCAATTTTGAAACTCTTTGGGTTGCTAGGACTTCTCACTATTAATCCTAGGGTTAATTCCCGATAGGATGTAGTAGGAGAGTGCCTTCGGTTTCATTCAGTCCTGTATGGATGGATGTCTGACATTGTATTCTTTAGATTTCATCATTGACTTTTATTAACATATATCTGTTTGGTGGCGGAGCAAGCAACTTCTCTTTGCTTAACACCCTTTTTTGAGACGCATGAGCTCGAAGGCCGTATGTTTGTGGAAGTCAATAGGGATGATGGAAGGGTAGTGTGGCATTCAAAGGAAGATGATGTTCTACGTGAAAGGTAATCGTGACCTCAGGCCTCACACCTAGAAATTTCCAAAACATGGTAGATGCAGCAAGGTTATGTGGTTCACAACTATTAAGGTGTGATCATCTCCTTTTAGATATATTTCTTCCTGCTATGGCGTTCTAGATATAAACTATTGTTGATGTATGATATGAGAGCCCTCGGATAGGTCGGTAACGACCGAGGTGATGACATATTCGGTACTATCCAAGAAACGGTAGGTCGGTCTTGTGTTGTCAGAGGTGCGGATGTTCTATTGACCTTGATACATTCCTTTAGAGATGTACTATCGGAGGATAGTCCCTTCACCTAGTAGTTTTAATGGAATCCATTCTCCAATGAGTGCATGCCATTTTGTTTGTAGAGCCTAGTATGATGGAATTTAATAATTTAACAATTTTGGCTAAGATTAATAAGTTTGCTTGCAAATGTTTTCAAAGATATGTTATTAAAAATAACATCTAGTACTTTGACGTAGAATATTTTGGTTATCATGAGGTAAAAACCCGTTTCATGTTTATGTGCGGCGTGGTCTTATGAGATATCTTTTTTTCAAAACACGTATTTGAGTTCTCACACCAATCCCATGAAAGACCCGGATTTTTTTCCCTTTCTTAAACCTGGGTGCCTTAATTTTCCCCAGGCAGCCTAGTTGTCAGGTCTAGTTTAGAAGAAAGCTGGATAGGGCTCGAAGCATGGAGTTAGAAGATTTAAGGAAGCTTTGTTGTCTATTTCCACCACTCTTGTACTATAGTATTCCACAAATTTGCAAGAATAGGAATTTATAACTGTCCATGTTTTTAACTTCGATAAATGTATTTTAATTTCCACTGTGAAGATTTTATGTTGAAATAACATATATGGGATTCTGTTCTGTCTTTATTTTTCTTTTTTACCCGTAATGATCCACTTCTCCAGCACTTGGATCTACGACATGTGAATACCGAGCATGTATTAGTGTCGATTTCTAGAAGTCGAAGAAATGGGTCATTACATATGAACGCGAGCGAGTTTTTACCTTACGATAACAAAAATACTTTCTATCGAAACATTTTGATACTATCTTGAATCACATTGGTTGGAAAACACTTTGTAAATAAATGTATACACAAAGAAAGAACAAATACCCAGACAAGTCAATAGAGTATATGGTACCAAGGGATAGCTGAAATGTTTGCAAGGCATTACAACAATTTTGGGAATACAATCAAAATCATAAAGCTCGTATTGGAGTTGGATTTCTAGTATGATAGAGAACTAGTGGCCATTTCCTTCCTTACCGACGCTCTATTGACAATCATAATGCCCTGTAACTTTTCACCTATTTCAGGCTAGCTGTAACGACCCGGAATTTTGGGCAATGACAATTTAATAATCTGTATTAATAATTTAATTGGTTTGATAATTTTTCTCTATAATTTTAATTTAAATTGGTAAATTTAATCTTTTAAAGGGTAATAAATATTTAATCTGTTAATGGTGTTCACTATATTTCTGACAATTTAAATTGATAAGAATTATTTTTGTCAAGTTAATCAGATTTTATTCTATTTATAATATATACATTTGATATATATTGTGAATAGGAGATCTTTTGTTTTAAATTTAAAGATGAATATTCAAATTGTAATATATATATGTATGTATATGTTATAATTTGAGTTGTTTGGAAATTTAATTTTAATCTATTGGTATTGATTGTTTTATATTGAATAAATTGTAATTTAAAGCTCTGTTGAAAACTTAATAGTTTTCAAAGGTTAAATTCAAAGATTAATTCATTTGTTTTCAAAATATAAGATAATTGTTATTTACTAATAAGATAGTTTAAAAAGGATTTAAACAAGTTTTGTTTTGTTCTCTTTTAAAATGTTTAAATTTTAAAATGGTTATAAAATACATGTAAAAGGAATTTGTTTATATTTTAATTAGTTTTAAAATATTTTTCTTTTAAAGGTAAATTTATATTTATATATGTAAGCATTTATTTACAAAGTAACATAAATAAGTAAGTTTATATTATCATTTAAATTAAATAAAAATTTGTTTAAAAACACTTAAGTAATATGTGTAAACATATTAGCACCCTTCAAAAACACATGTAAGGCAATTAACAATAAAGTGACAAATGTAAATTTTAGGGACAAGTGTCTTTACTTTAAAAATTTATACTTTCTTTAATCATTTATAAAACATAAACATTTTCATTTCTTGGTTTATTTTTCCTAACCCAAAATTTATGGCGACCTGAAATCAATAACTGCTAAAAACAAAGTTCTTTACTATAATTTAAAACCTGCAATTCAATTCAAACTGCAACCAAAAGGAAGTTCAACTGCAATTTCAAATCTGCATATTCAAGTGGAATTGTGATCCACTCAGCAACTTCAAGGTCCATTTCAACTTTAAATACACAATTTGATGCATGTAGAGGGTATTCATCAGTAAGCAATCAAAAGACTTTTACAGATCAAAATTTTAAAGTCTGGACATCAAATCTGCACTGCTCTGCTTATAATATACAAGTGAGTAAATTTCTTTAAAAACAGTTAATCTTGGTTTAACTTAAATGCATGAGTTTATCATTGAATTAAGCTTGATGATGCATGAAAATTCTTCAGTATTTATATTACTGGATTGATAGATTTGCATATATATGTGTGTAGTTGGTCTGTATACATATATAGATTCTGTTATCTGTTCTTTCCAGAAAAGGACCATTTTCTATAAAAAAAATTAATCTCCTACTAAAACATCAGTATTTGGCCTTGATGATTGAATGAAAGATTATGTGTTAATGTTGAAGGTAATTTTAAAATTTAGTTTCTGTAGTTTTAATTTACAAATAATTTTAAATATGGAAAACACAGTAAATAACTAATACATGTTAAAAATCATTGAATTAAATTTATAATTTAGATTGAATAAATGGATTCGTGTTTGAAAATCATGAATTTTAACATGCAAATCATAATTTTTAGTGTGATAATCAATTTGGAAATTGGGGGAAAATGGTTTCGACAAATTGAATAACTGCCGATGATCCAAGCATTGTTTGATGATGAATTCTTGACCGAAGCTTGTTTGTAAGTTATAGATTAGGGGAAAAATGCAATTAAAATTTTTAAATGGTAGAATTTTTTGAATTGATTCAAAGTAGGGCTTTTCTGGTCAGTTTTGCTATTTGTTGGGTTCGTTGATTTTGCATGCCGTGGAGGTGATTGAGTGTGATCGCGAGTGGAAGGATGGAAGCGTGATGGTGCGGCGGTGCTTTGGAGGGGCTGCCAGAGCTTCTGGCGGTGAGTTCATCAGAGGCGTTGGGGGTTTTTGGGTTGAGTAGTTCTGTAGCTTTTTTGTGCTAATGCTCGGATTTTGATTCGTTTTAGTATTGTTGGATCTGAGTGTTTAAAGAGGCTCGTATGCGATCGTGTGATGGTGGTTGGAGGTTGCGACGACCGTAGCTGGCCGGAGGCGAGGGGAGACATGCACATGGGTGTTGTGTACACGGCAAGGGATCTGGTGATGTTTGTGAGTTGAGGAAGAAGGTTTTGCTCGGGGAGTTCTCGCGTTATCTTCAGGGGCGAGTCGAAGGAGAAGGGAGCAGGGTTGCTTCGGGGTAGGCACGAGTTTGTGGGGTGTTTGTCTCGAGTTGTTCGGGAGTTGATTTGTAGTTAAGTTCTAATGAAAGTGTTTACAGATTTAAACCTGTTGACTGAATGAATGGAACAAGTTCAAATTTGTAAAGGAGATGAATTATAAGTTAAAGTTTGTGGTTTTGAAAATAAAGTAAATCAAACTTTTAAAATAATAATTGAATTTAATTTAAATTTAAAATTGTTAAGAGTATGTTTTGAAAGTGATTTAACTTACTTAAATTTGAATTTTAAATTTAAATGAAGAATGTTTTGAATTTAAATATTGAATCAAAATTTTAAGATAATTTTTAAGTAATGTTTAAAATCAAGCTCAATTTATATTGAAAATAAATAGGTTTGAAATTAGATGATTTAAAGTGTTTTAAATTTGGAAATTTGTTTCTAAATACTTTATTTCCAAATAAAGTTAAGTTATAATTATGTAAACCAAATTGAATAAATTTGTCCTTAAGGTTAATAAAATTTGATTAATTTCAAATAATTTATTATAAAATAAATATGGTTAAATTATTTTGTTATGAATGTAAGAATACTAAATTAATATGATTTGAGAATAAGTAAAAGATTAATTGAGATAATGTTATCTTATCTAATTAAGGATTTTTAAATCTGGGAAGTTAATTCATTAATTATTTAATTTACTTTAAATAATTAGTTAATTGTTATTTAATTTTAAAAAATCACTTAATTATGCATTAATTAAGTGTAATTAATTATGAAGTAATTAATGATTACTAATTAAATGTAAATTAAGAAGGTAATTACTCATGGAAGTAATTAATGGAAAATACTCATGAGAGTAATTAAGTTGGAGGTGATTAATGAGTAATCACTTATTGCAATCAATTAAAGAATTGATTAATTTAATTGTTTTGAAGTTAATTAATTATGAAGTAATTAATTTATTTAAAGAATGAAGGACTGTTTGATGATGGAATTAATTATTTGTTAAGTAATTAATTAAGAGATTAATTAAGATTTATTAATGGAAGTAATTAGAGATAATTACTTATGTAAGTAATTAAGAGTTAATCATTTAATTATTTAGTTAAATAATTAATGTAATTAATAAATTAATGAATGAATTTAATTTAAGATTAATTACTAAGTGTAATTAATTAAAATTGTAACTAATTAATAAAGTAATTAATTAAGGATTTATTTATTAATTTAATTATTTAATAATTACTTAATGAAGTAATTAAAGATTAATTAATTGAATTAATTAATCAAGGATTAATATAGTTAAATTAGAAATTAATTAATTAAGAAGTTAATTAATTAATTAAGAAGTTAATTAATTAAGATAAATAATTAAAAATTGTTAATTACTAATTATGATTAATGAGTTGATTAATTATAAGTTAATTAGTTAATTAATTAAAGTATTATTAATTAATAAGGATCATTAATTAATATAATTAATCAAGGTTGATATAAGTGATTAATTTAAATGTGATTAATTAATTGTAATTAATTAAGAATTAATGTAATTAATTATAGTTAATTAATTAATGAATGATCATTAATTATTGTAATTAATGATAGTAATTAAAGGGTTAATTACTGAATATGGTTAAGGATAATTGCTTGAATGTAATTAAAGATAATTAATCAAGGAAGATTAATTAAAGAAGATCATTAGAGATGATTAATTTATTTATTTGTAATAATAATAAATGAAAAGGATTTAGGTAATCCAGGTGATTAAGAGTTAATCAATTCTGTTTTGATATGGATGATTGATATTAGATGATTGATTGATATTGGATGTTGAATGATATTGGGTGATTGGTTGATATTGGATGTTGATTGATATTGGTGATTGGTTGATACTGGATGATCTAGATATCTCTGTTATGTGATATGCTGCTTTGTGAAAATGAATATTGATATGAATTATCTCTTGTGATAATATGATTCATCTATCTGTTTATTTCATCCTGAATTTAAGTTAAATTGTTTAATCCCTTAAGTACAACTTGGACATTAAAATGGCGTTTGGTTTCGGTGAGACCGGGATCGGGTTTCCATATTTGGAATCCGAAAACCACATCGATTCCAATCAAATGTTAGGTCGTGAATCCAAGTGGAGCAAGTGAAGACTCGAGGTGTAAGGGCTATACGTCAGTATAACTCTGTGGGTGATTCCGTAATGAGTTTGACGGAATAGTGCTTATAGATTCGAGATGGTGATTTAGAGTGCAAAGGCTATGGTCGTTGACTCTGAAGGTGATTCCAATAATGAGTGCAACGAGATAGTGCCTTCGGTTTCGTTCGAACCCGGAACGAACTTGTATGGATTAAATGCTTTCAGAACATCATCAGGTGGACGATGAGCATTCTAAGATAGATGTGTTCTATAAAGGTAATCGTAACCTCAAGCCTCATCAACCGGGAATGGCTAAAACAGGGGAGGTGCAGCAAGGCTTCGTAGGTAGCCCCCACTTGAGAGTGGGATTTACCCCTGTCTAGAGGTCCCTTTATATTTCGGCTTAGTGTGTGGTTGGTCGCGCCAACTACGGGGTGGTCTTGTTCGGGACTGTCCAGTAAGGGATGGTTCCGGCCTTGTGTTACAGGGGAGCGGGCATACTCCTCGGTACTGTGATCTAGGCCACGTACTGTGACGGGCGGTACCCCAGTAGCCCTGCCATTGATGGAATCCAAAATCCAATAAGTGCCTGTACGGTTTTGATTGTGCCCAACTATGTTGGAACGTGAGATGTAAGTATTCCAGCTATTTCTGTATTTTATTTTAAAAACCCTAGACACTATTATAATATCACTGGATTTCCTATCAAATGTTTTGGTTAGCGTAAGGTAAAAACTTTTCCATGTTTATGTGTGGGAAGTCTTACGTGATACCTTTTCTTTCCAAAGGTTTTATAAAGTTAAGCAATTTAAACCCGTTTACTCACACCAAACCCTGTCTGACCCGAGTGTTTATTTTCTGTTATATTAAACTCTTGGGTACTTATATTATGTATGAGTAGTCAAGTGGATCAGGTTAGCTTGACGAATTGTAGAGGAGATATGGAGAAGGAGGCTTCGACGTGTAGATATATATTGATTCCGTTGTGTTTGTTATATCTGTTTCTCTTGTATCTTGAGTTGTATAGTTAGACAGATGTTTATAACTGTCTAATCTGTGTTGTTCATTGTGTATTCTGATGTAATGAGATACTATGTAATATTTTATGTGATATAATATATTTCATTCGTTCCGCTGTGAGTACTCTGATGTTGTTCTGTTTCTTCTTTCTCTTTCTTTTCTTCTTCTATCCCTTTCTTTCTTCAAGATGATGCGATTTCCTGGAGATAGGAAGTCGGGTCGTCACACTAGCCACCATACTATATTGTTCAACACCGATGGATCATGGTCCCCGGTGACTTTTCAATTTTCTCATGCTAGCCACTACACTACTTCATTTTAAATTCTAAGGCTGCAGCACAGTTTATTCATGATTATCCGATAGCTCGTAATATTGTAATATATTTTGTAGACAACATAGTTTCCCGTATCATCTCCGGGATGTGAGGCTTATGAGGCTAAGTTTTACTTTTCACAAAGCCACGTTTTATTTTTCACAAAGCAAATTTCACTTAGAATGCCACGTTGCCATTTCTAATAATAAACTATTGAATTTCAAAAATGTACAACCCCCGAGTTCATATTCCTCAGGAAAGAGTGTTAAGTATAAGAGGGGTTACCTCCGACAACACTAAACAGATGTACTTTTGTAAAAACCAATGTACGTGGTCTTAGCAATGCAATGTCGTAAATTCGTCCATACAAGTTGTAGGTGATTATCAAACATCATCCTATTTCTAAATCGTTTCATCCAAATAAATATCTCTTTAGAGATATAAGTTTTGAACCATTTTTATTTCTTTCAACAAATATAGGACTGTTAAGCCACTTTTATCAAATCTTTTGGATAATTAAAACCACTATTTATCCTTGGAAATACAAAATCATTTCTCTTTAATAAATAGAAAAAATCTTTCCATATTGTATTATTACTATAATTCCAATATTAATGAAGATTCCATATTTCGAAAAAATATCTTTAAATGGGTCAAAAATAGTGTTATTAAAGACATCGTTTACTATAGACCCAAACCAGCTAGTATTGAATAAATGGAATCTATAAATTTTAGATTTATTATACTTAACACTGAATTTAGTATTCATCTTATACTATTCATCGAATAACAGTGAAATAAGATAATACGAGTTCCTTCTTTGGAATTTAATACACAGTCTGACTAGAATGTTTACTTTAACATGAAAATCCTTTTTAAATCTTGTTTAACTTTTGGAAAACTCGAAATCTCTTTTCTTTTATCTTAAAAAGAATATGGTCTGTGTAAATTAAATTAACAATCCCCTCCGTCGGGCCAGTCTGGATAGCCGAGGAGAATTGGTAACTGGTTTCTTAAACTCCAGCCAAGAGACTACCTCTTTGTCACCCATAAGGTAGTCAATTTATCTTGTCACGACCCATTTTTTCGTACAGTTTAAACTGATAACAAACCATACATGTCCAGCCCAAATTTATTGAAAACGCAGATAGTTAGGGAAAAGAAAAGAGAAAGAAGAAACAACACAGAATATCATAGTGGAAAGAATAATCTATAATATATACAACAAATCTTTGCACAAAAACAAAACTATAATTTATATGAATATAGGCATCAATCAAAGTACACTAACCTACTTCAGCATGGACAGTTATAACAACCCGTTGTCACAATTGCTGAATGATATACAACAATGAAAACAATGAAAATAAAATCATCTACATGAATACATCTTTGGACCTCCATATCCATTCCTAAAGCTCCAAATATCCATCTAAACATGGAAATATGCTCGGTCTGACCCGAGCATATAGGAAAAACCACGTCCGGATCAGTCTGGTAAATCCAGCATGAGAAACACAATCAACTTGATTGTTAAAGTATATTAACCCTTTCAAAACAAAGGTATCTCGTAAGATCTTACCGTAAATAAACACAGACGAGTTTTTACCTTACGATAACAAAAACTCTTTTATAGTAAATCATCTGATATTATAATAGTGTCTAATCGACGAAGTAATAATAACTAATAGCTGGGATGCATGTGTTATGTAAGTCACAACAATAATAGTCATAAAATCAAAATCCGATAAAGCTCGTTCACTAATTGTGTAGGATTTCCACGGAGGTGACCTCGGTAATTTGAGAACAATCCTCCCGCACAAGGATTAGAGTTATGCTTCGAGGGTCATTACCTGTCTAGCCGAGGTATTTAGAAATACATAACTGGCCACCAAGGCCGAGGGCGTCGTTCCCAGCATGCATAAATAAATGATAGGAACTTGCTAGAAAGAGAGACGACTACACCCTCATGGGTTAGCTAGGCCCATTAGCTGTGCATCATACCTCTGGTCCTAGTAATCTCCTATGATGAGGCTACGTCCGACGTTCTAGCTCATGCACCGTCTCCAAATAAATTATGGAATCCCATACCTTAAGAGGTCCTGGAATCACACCTGAACTCTACATTTAAATAGGTCTTTGAATCTCACACAGATTCCCACACTCCAACGGGTTACGAAACCACATATGGATTTCAGCATCCCAAAATATATAACTCATCTCCTCCATTTAATCGTATATGTTTTTCAGAGTAGGTCTTGGATTCTGAGCCATCTCTTACAAGTACACTCTCTATTTCATGGGCGCCCTAAAAACAATTCGTCAATTTCTAGAATTCTCAAGATCGGTTCTTTAGGAAATAATTTGGCAATACATAAGATCGGGGATTGCCCCTTAACCGTTTAAGTGGATGGATCTCCTTATCATTTGTCCTAGAAGATCCACAAGTTTATATGTACAATATAGCAACTCAATGGTAACCGTACCATACAATTCCTGCATTTCTCCTAGATATTTCTAGAATTAAAATCCTTCGGTGTTAAGTAGGGAATAATTTCGTACCACCAAAATTATGAAGGATTACATATTGGTTCAAGATTTGAAAGTCGGTTATTTGACTATCAAATAAACAACATTAAAATAAAAATTTCATTTCCCACCGAAATCACTAAGCCTTTTTTTAATAAAATTTTAATTTCGATAAATCAATCTCTTTATCAAAAACAGTCATATATTTATTTCATCGAAATAAGTATATTCACAAATCATATCTTCTAAATACTTGAAAACTATATTGTAAAATAGCTATGGAAGTACCATTGGATGTTGACCATGGTCATAGCTCGATGATTACGTCTTTATCCTAGAGAAATCCAAACTAAACTTAGGCAATCTATGCCTTCCGATTTCCATCATGCAATCAATCATAGATCGTAGTTTGCACAATGATTACGTCGCTATCCCAGCGAAAACATCCCAAATTATAGGCAATCTCTACCCTCGAATTATGCTATGAAAATATACCATTACTTCTCGAAATCTTTTATTTTAATAATTATATCAAAATAATAATTATAACGATTCTATATAAATTTCCAAGTTTAATTTAGGAAAATACTCTTTAATAAAAGTTTATTATATAATATAATATTTTTAAAAACAATATTAATACTTGAATAAATTATACTTCAAATAATAATATTTTGCAAACTGATTAGTTTTTAAATAATAATTAACTTTTAAATCCAATTATTTAAGAATAACCGTAAATAAATAATTAATATATACTTTTAAACATTTTAAATAATTTAGTAACATTGAAACAATAATTAAATATTCTTAAGTAAACTTTAAGAATCATACTAATAAAATAATTAACGTAAAATCATTACTAAACAATTATTAATTATCTTTTTAAAACAAATAATAATTATCTTTAATAACCTTGTTAATAAATAATAATTTCCTTTCAAATAATTTAGATTCACAAATCAACTTTGGAAAAAGGCTTAGCAACTTCAATGGGACTTAATCGTGTCACCATTAATTCCAATCCGAGTTATAATCCATTTTTTACATAACATCATATACCTAAATTAAATCATAATTAACAAGCAATTGTTAACACAACACTTATCCAGTACTAAACAATTGGAATAAAATTAAGTGTCTACACTAATGCAATAGTAGAATGGGGTTTATTTCTGCTAAATAAATGTCCAAATTATCTTATCCAATTAATAATAGCAGAATGATGAACTATTCTACTAAACAGTGTCCAATTTGTTTAATTAACAGAATATAGATTTATTCCACTAAAAAAAGTCCAATAAACCATATTCTGTTCAATCTAACTCACAGTATCTATTTGGCTACTTAACAACACAGTCAAAGGATAATTGGAATCAATATCCAATAGAAATAAAAGTCAACGCATTGATCATAACTTCAATCAACGATTAATAATTAATACCAAATCAATTTCAAATCAAAACTGGAATGGTTCCAATTAACCGAGTCAAGTTATATTTTAATCCAGATTACTTGTAAATCAAAGAAATTAAATAATTGATTTATTCTTATTCGACCATTAAAAATTAATTATCATATAATCATTTAAAATAAGAAATTGCTTGTTTATTCGCTTCAATTGTTATAAATCATTAAATTTTACATTTTGAAGAAATTCAACGATATTATTTCAAATGACAATGTTCTATGGTGGGATCTCGACTTAAAAATCTGTTCGTCGATTTCGTTCAAAATAAAGAAGGAATAAATTTTTTAATGATTAAGGATGTATTAAATAATAAACTAGTTTCATTTGCTTTAATTCAAACCAGCCCAAATCCGAAAACAAATCCCGGCCCAAACTAATAAAACACGGCCCATTCTTCAATTTCTCCTCCTCCCTCATGTTTCTTTTCCTCCCATTTCCTTTTCTTCCAGTGCACGAGACATGCGCATATGTGTGCATGCGTACATCACTACCGACCACCTTACGTTGCCGCCGTCCATTCTCGTGAGTCACTCTCGACCTCCACACCGTATTCCACCACCTGAAACCCCGAATGAGACCATCGTTCGAAATTCGAACTCCACCCATGCCTGGAGCGAAGACTATGCCGCGAAAACCACCTTGTCCCATCGTCTACGCCATCATTTTTACCAAACTTTGCTATAATCTTCATCACGTCCTCCTCTACGTTTTCCCCCAGGTGTGCATGTCTCATCCTTCTCTTCGCCATTACCACGACCGTGACCTCAAAACACATGACCTGAAATCCTAAAATGATTTCGGTTGGCCAACTCGAGCCATAAAATCATTGTTCCATTTTTCATGGATACACCACCCCCTAAAGTGCCTCCACACCCAACGCCATGACACGAAATTGATCGAGTCACGTGAATTTGACCAAAACCCTAAAACAATTCAACCCCTAAATTCTCCACCCACACGATATTGAAAATCACAAAA
This sequence comes from Allium cepa, assembly GCA_030765085.1. Lineage (NCBI taxonomy): Eukaryota > Viridiplantae > Streptophyta > Magnoliopsida > Asparagales > Amaryllidaceae > Allium > Allium cepa. Next base: position 270,792,441 of record CM060928.1, read on the forward strand.
CTATGTCAAAAATCATGATTTTCAACAATAATCACATACATTTAAGCCATTCAGCAAATTATGATAATCATATCTCGGCTATAATTTGGTTACTTACTGTAAAATCTGATTTTCTCCCTCTATACTTCATGAAATTAAATGATTTTTTTTTAAAATACACTATACCCGAAAACAAACAAGTTTCGTTTTGAAATCATTGGTTAATACTAATTGGTTATGGAGATATTGATTTTCAAAGTGAAGAGTTTTAACCGTTTTATTCCAAAATCAAGAATAGAGAAGAAGAATAGCATCTATTTGAGTTACAGGGTAAACTACTGTGTCCAACACATGTATGCAGAAGCATGTATACATGTCAACATTTGTATACTTGATATAAGTAAAAGATTCATTCAAAATTTACTGATGTATAGATATATATAATGACCAGAAAACAAAACTTGGTATGTTTTACTCACAGTTTTAAAAAGATGATGAACACTGCTATTTTGTTTAAATCTTTCCCTCCAAGCTTTGAATACTTAGCCTGATTTTGTTTTAATGCCAGATCTGTTGTTTGCTTCTTATTTTTTTATAAGAATGAAAAAGTATGGCCGCAAATATATAAGAGAAAGAAGTGTATATATCAAGCAATAGGAGGCTGAGATATATACATATGCAGGCTTTTATCTTTTATTTTCTTATTTTTTCTGTTTACTTTGGTGGCTGATTTAATATTATGGAATGATTTGATATTTTTTGTGCTGGACTTGATTTTGATTTATGCGCGGGTTTGATTGAATGTTTTGTGTGTTTGACTATATGCTTTCCATCATGAGGAATGTCTATGTATGTATGTATGTATGTATGTATATATACACACGCACACACACATAGATATATACATTTACAAATACATATTTTTACCATATACCTATTTACAAATTTACATATTTACATATTCACATAGATATATATATATTTACGTATACATTATTATTATAAACATATATACACACACATATATTTATTCTTGTATGTTTTTTCATCATAAAGCTTGTATAAATATAATTAGATATTTTATCATAAGTTTGAAATAGTGAAGTTTACATACATACATACATACATACGTACATACATGCATGTATATATATGTGTGTGTGTATATATATATATATATATCTATTTTATTACTTTCAGAGTTTAGAATTTAAATTTTAAATATAGTTTCCAGAATTTGTATATTCAGATATTACTTATGTTAGAAACTTTATTTTTGATAAAAATTAATATTTCAATATTTAAAATTTGTTAATTGTTTCAATAACAGATGCAAAAATTCGGGTAGGTACATTCCTCCCCCTTAAAATAATTCGTCCCTGAAATTCCAGCATAAGAACACTTAATATTATTCATAAGCCTGCATGATGTCTATAGATTATTCAGATATAGAATCTGATTCGGTCACTACTTGAATACACAACCTCACTTCTAAACCAGTATCGTACACTCAATTTACTAGTGCGGACCTTGACTAGGCTCCTTTGTTAGGGACCTCTACTCTCCTTGCATAGCTGTAGCTATGATAGAAAACCTTGGTTCCATATCAAGAACCCCCATCAAATGCTCGCCGTCAAAAATTGAGTAATAGATCCTTATTTAGAATGGTGTAAAACACCTCAACCCTTGAACTTGAATATTAGATCAAAACTATATGGAAAGAAGAAATGATCTATGTCCATCTCACACACTTATTTAATTGTTTATCCCTAATACCAATTATGTTCCTCTAAATTGTTTATGAAAGCATTTTTATAATACATAGGTTAACTTATAAAATCCCATATCTTCCTCTAACGGTATACAAAACCATAAAATTTTGTTTTAAACACTTAAGAATTTTAAAACACCTTGTTTTTATTCAAAACACCTTTTGAATCGATATTATACATTTAACCCATAAAAAATATGTTGATACACGAAGATTTTGATCAAAATGAGCTTCAACAAATAGGAAGAGAATGCAAAAGCTAGAAGAAGATAGATGAAGACCAAAGTATAAACATTAGTATGATTTTTCTATGTGTCTTAGTCTAGATTATTTGTTAAAATCTATCCTCAAGAGATTTGCACGAACATTAGAACACATTCATAAAAACTTCATTCACATGTTCACTGTGCATACTTTTATACTTCAGTCGACTGAACAGACATGGCCAGTCGACTGAAACTGTAAACATATTCAAAATTGCACAGTTTCAGTCGACTGAATTACCTGTGCAGTCGACTGAAATTGTTCCTGAAAATTTTTCTTTGTATTTTCAATCGACTGAATCTCCTGCTCAGTCGACTGAATTTAAACCTGCGAATTTTCTCTGAAAAGACACCTTCTTCTTCCCAAGAGTTGCAACCATTCATCAATGGAAATGGAAGCATCTCCTGTTTGCAACCTTTGACAACTTATGCACCTCTTCTACAAGTATATATACATGATTCTAACATCATTTAATCCACCGAATTCTCTTGCTTTAATCTTACTATTCTCTTGTTCATATTCTCTAGATATTCTCAAAGAAATCACCAATCTATTGCTTGAATCACTGTTTTTGTTTATAACATTCTTTTGATTCATAGCAATTCACATTTCCTAAATCTTCACAAACACATTGCATATTCTCGAGGATAAGATTATAGGAATATTGTACTACTCATTAGCGTTGACAAGAACACAACAAGTCGAATATTGTATTTTAGTAATTGGGTTGAAGTCCTCTTCGGTAGTTGAGGCAAGAAATCCCGTTCGGTTGTTCGGGTAAGTTGTAAACCTATTCCTCCGGGTGAAGTGAGGGTGTTAGTTAGTGAAATTCCTAAGAGAAGCTTAGGGACTGGACGTAGGACGAGAGGTCCGAACCAGTATAAAATCCTGGTGTCTCCTTGCATTTACCTACTTTATCTACCTAGACTATTTCATTATTCCATATTACAAGATCCTACCGCGTAGCCCCCTCTTTCAATTGGTATCAGAGCTTGGCCGTCCTATAACCATAACACCGTTATTAGACATATTGGTAATATGGAAAATAACGCAAGCACAAGCACAACATCTGCTTATAGTTCTACATTTGCGGAAGGACAATCCACCCAAAGACCACCTCTATTTAATGGACTAAACTATAACTATTGGGCTACAAGGATGAGAATTTATATGCAAGCAACAAGTTTCGAAGCCTGGAATGCTACTCAAGCAGAGTTCGTTGTACCTACAACCGATTATCCTACATGGACACAAACTCAAAAGAATGAAGCAAGTGCAAATGCTAAAGCTATGAATATGCTTTTTTGCGCCCTGCATAGAAATGAATTCAACCGTGTTAGCATATGTACTACTGCATATCAGATATGGGAAACACTTAAAGTCATACATGAAGGCACAAACAAGGTTGAACAAACAAAGATATCCATGTTGAAGAATCAATTCCAAAACTTTAGAATGCGACAAAATGAATCCATCAATGACATGTACTCAAGATTTCAAGACACTCATCATGCTCTAATCGGACTAGGAGAAAGATACACGGACTTTGACATTGTGTCTAAAATTCTAAATTCACTCATTGATGAATGGGACAGAAAAGTACTAGCAATCGAGGAAGCAAATGATTTATCTACAATGAAACCAGAAGAATTGATTGGAAATCTTATGTCGTATGAAGTAAATATGCAAGCTAAAAAGGATCAAGCTCAAGAAAGAAAGAATATTGCTTTTCATGCGGAAAAGGAAGAATCAGAGTCTAAAGATGAGGATCTAGCATTTATAGCCAAAAATTTTAAGAAATTCCTAAAGTATAGAAAAGGAAACAAAAATGGATTCAAAAAGAATTTCTTGAACAAACCATCATCCTCAAATATAGAATGCTTCAATTGTCATAAGAAAGGACATATGCAAAAAGATTGTCAAGAACAAATGAAGGAAAATCAGAAAAACTTCAACAACAAAAACAAGAAGGATAAATTCAAAAAGAAGGCATTTTCTGTAACATGGGACGATTCAGATTCATCATCATCCGAAAGTGATAGTGATAGCGACAATGAACAAGCAAATGTATGCTTCATGGCTCAAGAATCTGAGGTAAATAATTTAACTTTCGACGATTTAATTGAAGTAAACACTGAACTTTTAAGCACAATAAAAATTCTTAAAAAGAAAATTAAGGAAATTCGTGAAAATAAAAAAAAAGCTGAGTTTGAGAGAGATATGTTAAATGATGAAAAGAAAATTCTTGAAGAAGAACTTGAAAAAGTTCAAGAATCTTATTCAAATTAAGAAACTCAATTATCACTTTTAAGTCAAGAAATTAAAACTCAAAAATTAAAGAATGATATAATTATTTCTGAAAAATCATGATTTAAAAACTAAAATTAGACAAGTTGAGTTAGAAAATAACAGTCTTCAAACTAGATTAGAGAACATCACTAAAAATGTTTCTAACTTTAACAAGGGAAGAGAAAATTTATCTAAGATTTTAGAAAATTCTCAATCCTCTTCAAATAAACATGGATTAGGATATAATAAGGAGTCAAAAATTCCTAAAAAGAAAAATACAAATTTTAAAAGGAATATGGATTCAAAACAACAAAAATTAATTAAGAAACCTATTAAAACAAAAGTACAAAACAAGGTAGTTACAATTTGGGTACCAAAAACTAACAATGTATTAATGAGAAATAAATATATTAAAACATTTATGGATAATGTTCATCATAATAAAAACTATATTTATAAAAAGGACAGTAAACCAAACTGGGTTTGGTTTCCTAAAACTCCAACTTCTTAGGACCCTATTGAAAAGTGGGTACTAATAATTTCATATTTATTTTCAGGTCCCACTTAAAAAGAAGAAATGGATATTAGACAGTGGTTGTTCAAAATACATGACCGGAGACAAAGATATGCTTACAAACATCACATACTTTGATGGTGGCTCGGTTACCTTCAAAGACAATTCAAAAGGCTATATCATTGGCAAAGGAGATGTGAACAATTACGGTACATCAAAATTACCTTTTATAACAAATGTTTCATTAGTTGAAAATTTAAAACATAATCTACTTAGCATAAGTCAACTATGTGACAAAGGTTTTAAAATGACTTTCTCGAATAATAAATGTAGTATTTTTGATCAAAACCAAAATCTTATTTTTGAAGGAAATAGAGATAGAAATATTTATGTTTTAAATATGAATATTAATCATAATTCAAGTATGTGTTTACTTTCCAAAGATAATGATCCTTGGTTATGGCACAAAAGATTTTGTCATATAAATTTTAAAACTATTAGAAAACTTTCTAAAAATGAACTAGTAAGAGGATTACCTAAAATAAATTTTAAAATAAATAATTTTTGTGATGATTGTCAAAAAGGAAAATTAACGAAATCATCTTTTAAATCTAAGAAAAATATTTCAACTTTGCAACCATTAGAATTACTACATATGGATTTATTCAGACCAACACAAGTTCAATCCATTAATCATAGTCGATACGTATTTGTAATTGTTGATGATTTTTCAAGATATACATGGACTATTTTTATGGAAAATAAAAGCGACACTTTTGAGCATTTTAAAACATTTGTCAAAAGAATTCAAAACATTAAAGATTTGAAAATTAAAAATATTCGAAGCGATCATGGAGGCGAATTCGAAAATGAAGTTTTTGAAACATTTTGTAAAAAGAAAGGAATTAATCATAATTTTTCTTTTCCTAGAACTCCTCAACAAAATGGAGTTATAGAAAGAAAGAATAGAACATTACAAGAATGTGCAAGAACATTGTTAAACGGGTGTTCTCTACCGAAACATTTTTGGGCAGAAGCAGTTGCTACTTCATGTTATGTATTAAATAGAATTTCAATTAGACCTTTAACTAAAAATACTTCTTATGAACTATTCAATAATAAAAAACCAAATATATCTTATTTTAAAATATTTGGATCAAAATGTTTTATTTTAAATACAAAAGATCAACTAGGAAAATTTGATTCAAAAGCTGATGAAGGAATTTTCGTAGGATATTCTGAACGAAGTAAAGCATATCGACTATTTAATAAACGAAAAAACTTAATTGAAGAAACTTTACATATATCTTTTGATGAAAACTTGAATAAAAATTTAAATATAAAAGATGATGAATAATTAATAAATATAGAAGAAATAAACCCTGAAAATAATAATGAACTAAGATCTCCTCCTAGAATATTACGAGATCATCTAACTCAAAATATAATAGGAGAAATAAATTCTCAAGTTAGAACAAGAAATCAACTAAATCAAATGAGTCATGTGGCTTTCATTTCATCTATAGAACCTAAAAATCCAAAAGAAGCATCAATAGATGATTTATTGGATTATCGCAATGCAAGAAGAATTAAATCAATTTGAACGTAACAATGTTTGGGAATTAGTTCCCCGTCCTAATAATCAATCAGTAATTGGAACAAAATGGATTTACAAAAATAAAGTAGATGAACAAGGTAATATAACAAGGAATAAAGCAAGACTAGTAGCACAAGGGTATAATCAAGAAGAAGGTATTGATTTTGAAGAAACATTTGCTCCCGTTGCGAGATTGGAAGCAATGCGTATACTATTAGCCTTTGCTTGTTTTCACAATTTTAAACTTTATCAAATGGATGTTAAAAGTGCATTTTTAAATGGTTTTATTGAAGAAAATGTATATGTAGAACAACCTCCGTTATTTATACATGAAAAATATCCGGATCATGTATTTAAATTAAAGAAAGCACTATATGGTCTTAAACAAGCTCCTCGTGCTTGGTATGAAAGACTTAAAAGTTATTTATTAAACTCAAGATTTAAAATTGAAAAAGTAGATCAAACACTTTTTATTAAAAATACTGCCAAGATATTTTAATAATTCAAATATATGTAGATGATATTATTTTTGGTTCAACAAATGAAATTTGTGTAAAGAATTTCCAGATATAATGACTAATGAGTTCGAAATGTCTCATATGGGAGAACTATCATATTTTCTCGGACTTCAAATCAAACAATTAACAAATGGAATTTTTATAAACCAAGAAAAATATTGTGATAATTTAATAAAATGATTTGGTATGGAAAACACTTCTGCTAAACCTACTCCTATGAGTACCACTACACATCTCGATCGAGATGAAAATGGCAAAAGTGTAGATCAAAATTGTTTAGAAGTATGATAGGTTCTTTGCTCTATTTAACCGCTAGTAGACCTGACATAATGATGAGTGTTTGTTTATGTGCACGTTTTCAATCCGATCCTAAAGATTCACACTTAAGAGCAGTAAAACGAATAATGCGATATCTTAACCAAACTAAAGATTTCGGTCTTTTCTATCCAAAGGAATGTTCGTTTGAGTTAGTGTCATTCAGTGATGCTGATTTTGGTGGATCCCGAACGGATAGAAAAAGTACAAGTGGTACTTGCCATTTCATTGGAAAATCACTTGTGTCTTGGTTTAGTAAGAAACAAAATTGTGTCTCACTTTCCACATGCGAAGCAGAGTATATATTAGCTGCTTTAGCTTGCACACAAGTTATATATATGCAACAAACACTTAAAGATTTTAATATAAATTTAACAAATTCTACAATATATTGTGATAATACAAGTACCATAAACTTATCTAAAAATCTTGTTAATCACTCTCGTACAAAACATATAGATATTCGCCACCATTTTTTACGAGACAATATCGAAAAAGGAATAATCAATTTAGAACATATTTCTACCGAAAATCAAATTGCCGATATATTTACTAAACCTCTATTAGAAAACTCCTTTATAAAACTTCGAAGAGAATTAGGTATAATATCCTTTAAAGATATCAATTAAATATAATTTTAAAATATTCAATCATTTCAATCGACTAAAAAAATCGGTTCAGTCGACTGAATGAAAATATACAATATTTTTCAGAAATGTTATATGTTACATTATGTAATTTTTAAACCACACGTTTTAAAACTGAATTATTAATATGAACCATACTTTTCTATCAACATTCTCCTAACCACTAAATCATTGTGCGGTTACAAATTTTAAAATAAATTATAACCTTTAGTTATTTAGTAAAGCTCGACTATAAATAAACTCAAATTTTTTTATTTTTTCACATCTCGATCTTACAATTAAAAGCTTAATCAAATTTCAATACAAATTGTCGTCAAACAACTCCTTCTCTCCAATCAATATCACCTCGTCAGTTGAAAACACTCCAACATCGCCAAAACTTCCCACACCAACGCCAACACATGAGCCGGTTTACAAATGGGAAAATTATCGTACTGGTTTCACACCAGAATCTAAAAAGGCAAAACGAGGACTATTTATTTCCCCTGACACAAAAAGAAAGATTGATGAAATTCATCACTTTCAACAACAAAAAATAGATCTTCAACGAGAGCTATACTTCGAGCAAAAAGTTACGGAAAGACGTTTGAGTTTTCTAGAACAAATCGGTTTACGCTTCTGTGGATCAAAGAAGAACGAAGTGGTTGAACCCCTACCTCGCCCTATTAGCTCACTTGATCCATCTTCATCTTATCGTACACCAGTTGATCCTGTGAATCCTTGGATGTCTCCTAAGACTCCTCAATATAGTCCAAATTCATGGGATATAAATTACATGAAGAATGAAGGAAAGAAGGCTCCAAGTCCATCCCCAAAGAAATAGTTGAATTTTGAAATATTTATATCAATATTTTTGTAACTATTCCTTTAAATAAATTATTTAATTTCAAAAATTAACTGAAACAACAACATTGCATGTTTCAGTCGACTGGATTCCTCTGCTTAGTCGATTGAAAATATGACAGAAAATAATATATGCAAAGTTCAGTCGACTGGAAACATCTGCACAGTCGACTGAAAATTCAACAGAAAATTTCAGCAACAAAATTTAGTCGACTGAATGTACTGCTCAGTCGACTGAATCTATCACAGAACACTTCGGCCTTTGATTCAGTCGATTGAACAGAACATTCAGTCGACTGAACGCTGCTTCCTAGGCAGAATTTCCCCTTTTAACCACCAAAAATTACCATACCTATTCACTTTTACCTCCTACAAACCTTCTTCCCCAAATCTATTCGAAACCCTAGCTCTCAAATTCCTCAAAATCAAATCAATTCTCACCAAAATGGCACCAAAAAGATCAAGAGCCTCATCTTCTTCATCCTCCGAGCCAATTGATGCTCAAATAGCACAATGGCTTTATGATGAAACCGCTGTCACTCGATAGAACAAGATGGAGAATTCTCGAATTTTTGAGCATTCTTTCGTTGATTTTCAAAGCTTTAAAACCTACAACCTTCAAACATTAACAGATCCAGCAGGTTTGACTCCACTTCTAGATTTGAAAAGAAATGATCATGCCATTAATCATGTAATGGTAAAATTATTTTATGCTAATCTTAATCTTGGACACCAAACTCCAAGAAATCCAAACAATAGTGTTTGGAGTATGGTGTGTGGAAAGAAAGTTTGGTTCCCCTTGGGTAGAATAGCACACATTTTAGAGTCCCCAAATGGTGGAAGAAAGCTCGAGGAGATAGAATTCAATCTACACATTCGTGACAACATCAACCATCGATTTATGGAGGATAATATCAACTTTAGGGATTTTAAGTCCACCTCCCTTCGACCTATGGCAAGAATTCTCCATAAAGCCCTAATGAGAACAATTACACCTCGTACGGGATCGTACGAAATTGTCTACCAAAATAACTATCGAGCACTATATGTTATTTTTGGCAATATACAAGTTAATTGGGTACAGCTTATTCTTGATGAGTTTCTCACTTTCAACAATGGCAAAATGCGCACTATTTACTTTAGAGAGTACATCATGCGACTTCTCCTAAATGTCGATACGCCATTACCTGAATCAGAGAATACAATGGTCCATCAGATTAACCATCGGACCATAAGCCTAATGCAACTCCCATCTCGACCTCCTCGCATAATATCACTTGCCGAATGGGAAGCAAGGCATCAAGAGCAACAACAACAAAAACCTCCTCAACCTCGCCACGAAGAACATCTCGAGCAAGATGATGAAATTCGTCTTGTTGACCCAAGCTTCACTACCAACCAATCCTTGGGGATATTGTCACGAAATCAACAAATACTTGACACTCGTCTTAAAAAGGTAGATCATAAGCTTGATAAAATCAAAGGATTCTTCAACAAGCTTTGGGATGCAATCTCATGCTCAAGCACCACTACTACTTCAACATCTCGTGGCAAACGTCCGGCACCCACGTTTACATGGACGACATCCGAAGAGCATACAAGTAGCAGCGCAAGCGGAGCTAGTTGTGGCCAAGGAGGAAGAGCACCTAGACCACCAATAGGAGGACCCGTCATACGTGAACCAACTGGAAGGGAAGGTTCATATGACTGGGATAAGGATGAGTGATTTTGTTGTTTTGATGTCTATTTTTAAAACTTTCTACTGCTTGTATAAATAGCCATTTTATGCTTGTCTGTCATAACATTTTTATTTCTCTTGATTCATGCTCTATGATTTAGTGATTGTTTTGATACATTATTACCGCTGTTAGTTCTTCCTTTTTGTCGATGACAAAGAGGAAGAAAATCTATGGTACTAACTTTGTTTTGAAGAAAAGATAGTGCATACATTCAGGGGGAGAAAGTAAGTATATACATCTCTAGAATAGTATTGTCATCAATCAAAAAGGGGGAGAATGTTGATACACGAAGATTTTGATCAATGACAATGAGCTTCAACAAATAGGAAGAGAATGCAAAAGCTAGAAGAAGATAGATGAAGACCAAAGTATACACATTAGTATGATTTTTCTATGTGCCTTAGTCTAGATTATTTGTTAAAATCTATCCTCAAGAGATTTGTACGAACATTAGAACACATTCATAAAAACTTCATTCACATGTTCACTGTGCATACTTTTATACTTCAGTCGACTGAACAGACATGGCCAGTCGACTGAAACTATACACATATTCAAAATTGCACAGTTTCAGTCGACTGAATTACCTGTGAAGTCGACTGAAATTGTTCCTGAAAATTTTTCTTTGTATTTTCAGTCGACTGAATCTCCTGCTCAGTCGACTGAATTTAAACCTGTGAATTTTCTCTGAAAAGACACCTTCTTCTTCCCAAGAGTTGTAACCATTCATCAATGGAAATGGAAGCATCTCTTGTTTGCAACCTTTGACAACTTATGCACCTCTTCTACAAGTATATATACATGATTCTAACATCATTTAATTCACCGAATTCTCTTGCTTTAATCTTACTATTCTCTTGTTCATATTCTCTAGATATTCTCAAAGCAATCACCAATCTATTGCTTGAATCACTGTTTTTGTTTATAACATTCTTTTGATTCATAGCAATTCACATTTCCTAAATCTTCGCAAACACATTGCATATTCTCGAGGATAAGATTATAGAAATATTGTACTACATTAGACTCATTAGTGTTGACAAGAACACAACAAGTCGAATATTGTATTTTAGTAATTGGGTTGAAGTCCTCTTCGGTAGTTGAGGCAAGAAATCCCGTTCGGTTGTTCGGGTAAGTTGTAAACCTATTCCTCCGGGTGAAGTGAGGGTGTTAGTTAGTGAAATTCCTAAGAGAAGCTTAGGGACTGGACGTACGACGAGAGGTCCGAACCAGTATAAAATCCTGGTGTCTCCTAGCATTTACCTACTTTATCTACCTAGACTATTTCATTATTCCATATTACACGATCCTACCGCATAGCCCCCTCTTTCAAAGTATATACATCGTTAGCCCGAGTAACTCCAAAATGATACCAAGGAACAATGTATTACCAAACAGTATCACATATTCCCTTACTAGAAGGATAATACTCAAGCGAACGTTTGCCATTCGAACGTATCTCTTACCCATTTTTAGTTATTTTCGAGCCACTCGAACTAGTTAACTTAAAATCACTTCTTTCTTTCGAACCATTTTGAAAAAAAATATCATAAATATATTTCCAGCAAAAATTTTCAATAAATTTCCAATTCCAATTTTCATTGGATTCGTTTGCGTTCAAACTCATCCCAACCATACAATGACAAAGGGAATAATTTACTAAGTGCACAATACCGTTCGCCTAAGCAAACATTTGATCGTCACTTAGAAGATTATTTCGATCATCACCAAACGAATCGGAAATTATTACCAAAATATTATTTCAAAACATTCAAATTTTCTTTTATGAAACATTATTTATCTAAGCTTAATCACATCAATCTTTACATTTCTAAAATATTAGTTCCAAAATATTCAAATTCTCTTTTTAAATCGGCACCCTTAGAAATCAAATTTTAACTCAACTTTTATCAATGAATGCCTTATATTGAAATTTGTGAAATTTAATTCACAAGGTACTCATTTCGATGTTCCCAAACATTCCTATCTACCCAATCCAGGTTTTAAAAAGCAAGATTCAAGATTGGTTTATGGATAATAGTCAATGCTCAAGAATGGACGAGCAAGACCGATCGGATCCTAGATGATAATGATGGAATACTATCACCCTTAACAACCAAACACAACTATGGAAAAAAAATTATTTTATGTAAAATATATTTCGTGGTAAAATTATTCCATTTACCTATCTTAAAACCATACAGTGTCAATTGGTCTTGTTCGAGTGTTTAGGAAATCCCTATCGATAACGTTGGCCAAATGCACCGACCAGAATTCTTAAGCCACTCAACAGAACGAACAACACAATACAAAACTTTTTTATATCGCTAATAGATATGCACTCTTATATATATACACACTCAAACTTGTTCTAGGGTGCTACTAACCCTATCTCTAATGAGTTACTTATTCTAGGACATCACTAACCATATCTATAATGAATTCCATCCCACCAAAGCCTAGGTATTCGCTAAACTGGCTCTGATTCCACAATATCACTTCCCACTTTTCTGTACAATATAAACTAATAATAAACCATACATGTCCAGCCCAAATCGAATGGAAAGGCGGTCAGTTAGGGAAAAGGAAGGAGAAAGAAGGCAGAAGAACTAAACAACACAAAATCTCATAGCAGAATGAATAATTTGTGATATGTACAACAAGTCTTTACACAAAAACAAAACTGTAATTGTATAAATAAAGGCATCAATCAGAGTACACTAACCTACTTGTGATATCCCGAAATTTCAAGGAATTTAAAATGCGATAATATCTTGATTAAATTGTTTAAATTTGATAAAATTGTTATTTTCAAATATAAATAGACAAACAATTAGTAATGTGATGTTTTAAATTATAATTATAGATTGGTTTTTAAATAAGAATAATTATTTAGTTTGTGTTATTGTATAAATAAATTCTAAATTGATTTATTGTTTTTAAATTTAGTAAGTGTGTTTAAATATATATATCTGTGTATTTAAATTAATTTTAAATAGAATAAATTATTTATAAATAATAAGGAGTTTGTTTAAAATAGATATCTATATTTATTTGAATTGACTTTAAATTTGGATTTTAAACTAAATTTGAATTTGAATTTAAAAATGGAATTTAAAGGAATATATATATATCTTAAAATAATAATATAGTTTGGATTTAAAATATATGGATAAAGTTTTTATGTAAAAATAAGATTGTTTTATATTATTCTCTTTAAAGAAATTTATTTATAGAAATTTGGAAAGGTATTTATTTAATAAGAATAAATACAAAGGCTTTTTGAATTAGCATTTAAAAATGAGTTTACAATATTATATATGATTTTATTTAAAAGATAAATGGTTTTTATTTTATTTTCTTTTAAAAATTTTATTTATTTAAAAATAGAAAAGCATTTCTCAATCTATAAATGTATTTGTTTATTAGGAATTTAATAAGAAAAAGCTTTTAAAATTCTTTTAAAGATAAATATTAATGAAAAAGACAAATGTAATTAAATTAAGAAGTTAAGTAACAAGTGTTAACATATTAATCTAAATAAGAGACAAGTGTCATTACTTGTTTTTATTTTCCTGAAATTTAATTAAACCAAAATTTAATCTATATAAAACCCTGTCACTTTCTTCCTTCATTTTTTTCTTATACTTTGAATTCAAACAAGTAAGTAATGTCCACAAACCTGAAACTTCCTCATACTAAAATCAAAAGTTCCTCAAAACCAAAATCAGTATATCTTCTCAAAATCTATTATCATCTTCTCTGAAATAAATCGAAAAAGAAAACCTGTAATCCTAAATCATCAAATCTGTAAATTTTCTTCAAACCTGTAACTCATTCTTAAGCAGCTTTCAAAAAAAGCCTGTGATTTTCTTTTATCAAAGCCTGCAACAACAACATGTTTTAAAAAGTTCAAGAATGCAACCAGTAACCAAAGTTTGAATCATCTCAGTCAACTAAGCATTTCAGTTTAAAGAAAATCAAAGAAATTCAGTTTTCTGAAAACAGAACATCAAAGCAATACAAGTTTTCAAGTTCAAACTGTTTTGCAAGCCTTCCAGTTTTCAAGGTTCCCAGTTCTTTTTCAAAAGCCTTCTGCATTTTCTAGGTGAGTAAACTTTTAAATTAAAAATTTAAGTAAAAATATATGGTTGCTTGTGAAATTTTGTGATAATGCTCTACATGTATGTATGTATTTAAGTAGGCCTCTGTGCATATATAATATGAGTTGATTTGTTGATTTTTTTTACTCCTCTGTTCTTAGTTCAGAAACTATGATTTGATCAAAGTTCAATTCTTTGCTTGTGTTCTCTGTTAAACTTTGAAGTCTAAACAAGATAGTTTAGTTTAAGCTTAATACAAAAGTTAAGAATAGATTCAAATATTTAAGATTTAAACTATGTTAAAAACTGGAAAGTACAGTAGAGATACTTAAACATGTAAAATCAATCATCTTAATTCACTATTTTAAGATTATAACTTGAATACATTTTGGAAGTCATGATTTTTAAAACAAACATCATAATTTTTAGATTTGAAATAAATGAGAATTTGGGTTTGACTGGAATTTGGATTTTTGGCGATATCTGATGATCACAAAGTCTGGGTTGTTCGAGATCATCATTGGAGATGGAGTGAGGTCTGGTGGTCCAGGAAAAAATATTTGGAGGGTGGGTAAGTTGTAGAGGCGTCGGCAGTGGTCGAGGAAAGTTTTTAACCCTAGTTTGGGTCCAGTTTGGATTTGGGGTCTCTGCATTGTCTCGAAGTGATCGAGTGAATCATGGCTTTAGGAAATAGCAGCGTGGGTTGTTGGCATGGTGGAGCCAGAGTTTCAGCAACTTCATTGGTTGGAAACGTGGTTGCGAGATAGATTTTCTGGTGAGGACGAGTTCCAGTGTCGAGTTGGATACTCGTTTTCGATCTGGAGTTGATGGTGTCGATTCACTAGCTTGAATCATCTGCTGAGGTGATTTGCGACTTGTCTGAATGTGTGAAGATCGTCGGAGCGTTGGCGAACGGCCGTGCATGTGCACGGCGATGCTTTCTCGTGTCTGGGAAGATGGTTCGTGGGTGACTCGAAGGGATGCTCGTGTGTTTGAGAGCGTGACTCAAGTGGAAACTCAAAGTAGCTAGTAATGATTTAACCTGATAACTATTGTAGTGGTTATAGGTTTTAAAATTTAACCTTAAATTAAAAATTAAACAAAATTTTGAAATGGAAAGTAGACTCGGTTATGACCCGAGTGGTTTTCGGGTATGACCCAAAGTAAAAAGATTTAGTAGTTTTTTTAAAAAAAAAACAAGGATTTTTAAAATTTAAAAATGAAATTGGTTTAAAAACTTTCTTATGCAAATTACTTTATATGTAATAAATGTTTTCATTAACATTTTGTCAAGAATTTTTGAAATTTGGTAAATGTAAATTTTGTTTAGTAAAGGTTAAAGTTATATTTGAACTTAAGCTTGAATTGAAATGTAAAAGGTTTTTATAAAGACAAGTTTTTGAATTTAAATTAAAATAGTTTTAAAACTATTACTTATTAATGGTTAAAGCATTTAAAAGATGTTATGTTTTTGTTAACCTTAACTTACCAAGTTAAATGAGTATTTTAAAACTTAATTAAAGATTTAATTAAGAAAGGTTAATTATTAAGATAAATGTTTTAATTAAGTTAATGGTAAGATATTATTTTATCTTAAAGATAATTAAAGCTTTAATATTTTAAAAATAATTAAATTAATTTAGGAAATTAGATATGAGTAATTAATTTAATTAAAAATGATTAAGAATTAATTAAGGAATTAATTAAGAATAATTAATATATTTAATTAAATTAATAATTTAGGGTTATAATTTAATTAATTAGAGGTCGATTAATTTATAATTAAGTTTAATTAATTAGATAATTAGAGATTATTAATTAATGATTAATGATTAATTAATTAAGTAATTAAGGATTTATTAATCATTAATTAGAGATTAATTAACATGTAATTAAAAAGAAATTAATTTGTAATTAAGTTTTATTAATTAATAATTAGGCTTTATTAATTAATAATTAAGAAATTATTAACCTATAATTAAAGTTAATTAAGGATTAATTAACTGTTATTATGGGATAATTAATTGTAATTTAGAATTGATTAACTAATTAATTAAGGATTAATTAATTCGTTATTTAGTTTTATTAATTGATAATTAAGGTTATTAATTAATAATTAAGGATTAACTAATCTATAATTAAAGGTTAATTTATTTATTTTAAAGGGGTAATTAAGGGATGAATTACCCAATTGTAATTAATCAAATAAGTGTGATTAATTTTGGGTTAATCAAATGGGTTGATTAATTAAAGATAATCATTTGGTGATTGATTAAGTATAAATACTTAATGAGATTTAATAGTGTGATTACTTAAAGTAAGTAAGTAACTAATTTATAATTACAGAATGTAATTAATTTAAAGGAATTACTTGATGGGAAGTAATTAAAATTACTTAGTAGAAGTAATTTAAGACTAATTACTTAGTGTAATTAATCAAAGGATTAATGTAATTAATTCAGGAGAAATTAATTAAGGTAAGTAATTACAGGATAGTAATTATTGTTTATAATTAATTAAAGTTGAAATGGTAGTAATTAATTAAGGATCATAAATTAATATAATTAATGAGAGTAATTTAGGATTGATTAATTAAGATTAATTAATCAATAATAAGTGATTATAAGGTAATTAATTAATTAATTGTAATTAATTAAGAATTAATGTAATTAATTACAGTTAATGAAGTAATTAAGGTTAATTACTTAATGGTTTGTAGATAATTAATTTGTATAATTAATTCAGGGTTAATTAGTTAATGTAATTAAAGATAATTAATCAAGAGTGATTAATTAAGATGATGATTAATTAATTAGTTTAATTAATGGATAAGTAAGCAAGATTTATTATGATGAAGGTAATTAATTAATTTATTTTAAATTAATTAAAGATGAAGTAATTAATTTAATTCATTTTAAATTAATTTTAGATGGTGTGATTAGTAGATCATTGCTTATGGATGGCTGATTAATACTGAATGGCTTGATTGTTTGATATTTCTGATAAGATATGAGTGATATATGATATGAGATGCTTTGGTTGAAGTATGATGATAATATGAATTATCTGTTGTGATGATTAGTATATTATCTATTTTGATATTGTGAATCATCTGTCTGTGTGTATATGGATAATGATTCGAATTGAATCATTTTAACCTTAAACAACTTGGACCTAAAAGATACGTTTTGGATTTCGATGAGACCAGGATCAGGTTTCCAGATTTGGATATCTGAAAACCACATCGATCCAAATTTACGATAGGTCGTGAATCTCAAGTGAAGATAAAGATTCAGAGTGCAAGGGTTATTGTCGTTAACTTTGAGGGTGATTCCAAAATGAGTGTAACGAGATAATGCCTTCGGTTTCGTTCAAACCCGGAATGAACTTGTATGGATTGAATGCTTTTAGCACATCGTCAGGTGGACGATGAGCACTCTAAGTGATGTGTTCTATAAAGGTAATCGTAGCCTCAAGCCTCATCAACCGGGAATGGCTAAAACAGTGGAGGTGCAGCAAGGCTAAGTGGGTCGTGCCCAAGTAGGATGAGATGAACCCCTGTCTAGAGTCCCTTTTTATTCGGCTGTGTAGGCGGTTGCTAGCTACAACCACGGGGTTATCTTATTCGGAACTGTTCAGTAAGGAATGGTTCCGGTTTTGTGTTTCAGGGGATTGGGAGTAATCCTCGGTACGGTGATCTAGGCCCCATACTGTGATGGACGGTACCCTATTAGCCCTGCCATTGTATGGAATCCAAACTCCAATAAGTGCCATTGAATTTGGTTGTATTACCCACTTTTGTGGCTAATAGCTGGAATTTAATAAATGTAACAATTTCGGCTATTTTATATTTATTTGAAAACCCTAGACCTATTGTAATATCATTGGATTTCCTATCAAATTTTTTGGTTAGCGTAAGCTAAAAGCTTACCCATGTTTATGTGTGGGAAGTCTTACGTGATACCTTTATTTTTAAAGATTTTTTTTAAATTTAAGCAACTTTAACCCGTTTACTCACACCAGACCCATGTCTGACCCAGAGTTTATTCTATTTTTCTTAAACTCTTGGGTACTCAAAGTTTTACGAGTAGCCAAGGGATTCAGGTTAGTTTTGATGAATTCTGGAGGAGTAATGAAGCAGGAGGCTTCAACGTGTATATATTATGTATTCTGCTGTGTGTTCTCTGAGTCGTTTGTCTGTGTTGTATATTGAGTTGTATAACTAGACAGGTGTTTGCAACTGTCTAGTATGTGTTGTGTAAGCTGGATAACTCTGATGTACATGATACTATGTAACATATTATGTGATTAATATAATTTATTCGTTCCGCTGTTGAGATTCCGATGTTGTTCTTTCTTTCTTTTCTATCTCTTCTCTTTTCTATCCCTTTCTTTCTTCAAGATGATGCGTCTTATTGCGGAGAATAAGGCGGGTCGTCACACTTGGTATCAGAGCATAGGTTGAACGAATACCTAGGCTCTGGAGTGGTGTCTTTCTTGAGAGTGCGTATTTGTATTTTTATATATAACTATATATATATATATATATATATATATATATATATATATTTATACATATCCTTTGGGTTACCTGTTCGGGTTGTCCAACATAAGTTACAAAGGTAGATAGGGTAGTGGTGTGTAGCACGACTACTAATGGTTGGAATTTGAATGTTTGAGGTTGGAAGTGTATTTGTCGAGATTGTAGACCTAGTACCGTCTCAAGTAAGCTTTGCAGTTTGGTGTAAGGATTTCATTGATCTTTGAAGGAAACCTGAAAAGGTTCGGAGTCTATCATTGAAGTGTAAGTTTAGTCGCGCTCATGTGAGCGGATTTTTAAGAGTTTGGATCTGTCGGTTAGGCAGAAGCAAGTGATGGTATCTTGGCAACCTTAGGAAGTAGTAGCTACGTGATGAGACGCAGTGACTATGGATGTCACCGAAGATGTTTTATTTTGGTGTAAGTTTAAGGAAGTGTGTCTGCTTCGGTGTTGTAGCTGAGTTAGCAGGATGTATGTGTTTAGTTGGAGGTCTGAGTTTCTCAAAGAGCTTTGGATTTGGGAGTCTTTAGCATCTGTGTCAACGATGCAGCTTGGGAGTGTTCTGTGTTCCAGCAAGAATCTTTTTAGCTTAGCAGTTTCCTAGAGGTGGAATTTAGAAGCAGCAAAGAAGACACGTTTCTTCGATGGATTAGTTTGTCGAGGATAAGCTGTTCTGATTGGTGAAGAGAGAAAAGTATCTTTGGAATTTAGGTTGGGTTGATCGCAAAAGTGACTTACGATAGTTTGGGCGATTATCTTAGATAAACTTTTGCTTGGGTTTGAGGCATATATAGAGGATGTAGGAGTTATGGAGTTGTCAAAGATTTTTCGGATATCTTCAAGGAAATTAGAGATTTGCCTACGTTGAGGATTGAGTTCTGTATTGACTTGGTGCATGAAGCTACCGGTAATTCAGTTGGGTAGAAGGATGTCTCCTAGATGGGGTTTTGGTGAAGCAGCTCTGTATTTCTTGGAACTTCTGAGTTTTCTCTTTATGGATTTGTTGAATCTTATTTCTGGGATGTGCTGTCTAGTCTGTGCTTGTGTTCATTGACGACATTTTCCATTTGCTCCAGATCAGAGTTGTGCAGCGGAAGCAATGTGCAGCTATTCTAGAGTGGAAGCAACCGGAAGTTGCAGTGTTTTGGATTAGAGAATTTCTACTAGAGTTTTTCAGGGTCTAAGGAAAGTTGGCGAGTGATCATGTTTTGTCTTTTTCGGATAGGAGGAGTAAGTGTGAAGTCTACGAATGTATATGGAATAGAGTTTGTGATTTTGATTTTGGGTAGATCTTGAGAGAATCTTTGTGTCGGATTGTTTTTTGATCCAGTTTGTTTCAAGAAGCATCAGCGAAGGTTGAGCTGATCGGAAAGGATCTGTAAACGGCCCAGGATCGTAAGTAGAGTTTTGAGGTTAAGAAACGGAGGAATTTGGAATCTGAAGTTGGAAACTTTGTTTCTGTTGAGATTTTCCCTGGCGGAAGGGAGCAATAAGATTTGGTAAGATTATGAGGTTAGCTCCAAGGTATATTGGATTCTTCTGAGTTTTTGTAAGGATAAGTGCTTTGATCTGAAGAGTTGAATTGCCAGTTTGGAAGACTGGGATTCAAGGTATTTCACGTGTCTCTGAGGTAGTACATGTCTGGTCCATCACTGGTTTTGGAACCAGTAGTCCTGAAGGATTTAGTTGTTGATCAGTTTTGTCTGTGGTCTGATATCTTGTGCAGATTATAGATCTAGATGAGTAGGAGCTCAGTAGCTTAGCAGTATAGCTAGTTTGGATTCAGTAGAGCGAGTATCCTTGTCTCTATACCTGGGAAACTCGATATAATTTTAGGAAGCTTATCCGGATCTGTGTCCAGATAGCTAGAGTTGTTTGATTGAATTGTTTGTTTGGATGAAATTGTTTGTTGGTTATGTATGGCTGATATGTATGTTTGAATTGGTTGAAATAAAATAAAACTTTGGATTATCTTTGTTTTAAATTTCGAGCACGAAATTCTTTTAAGGGGGGGAGGAATGTGATATCCCAGAATTTCAAGGAATTTAAATGTGATAATCTCTTGATTAAATTATTCAAATTTGATAAAATTGTTATTTTCAAATATAAATAGCCAAACAATTAGTAATGTGATGTTTTAAATTATGATCATAGATTGATTTTTAAATAATAATAATTATTTAGTTTATGTTATTATATAAATAAATTCTAAATTGATTTATTGTTTTCAAATTTAATAAGTGTGTTTATATATATATATATATATCTGTGTATTTAAATTGATTTTTAAATAGAATAAATTATTTATAAATAATAATGAGTTTGTTTAAAATTGATATCTATATTTATTTGAATTGACTTTAAATTTGGATTTTAAACTGACTTTGAATTTGAATTTAAAAATGGAATTTAAGGTTATATATATATCTTAAAATAATAATATAGTTTGGATTTAAAATATATGGATAAAGTTTTTATGTAAAAATAAGATTGTTTTATATTATTCTCTTTAAACAAATTTATTTATAGAAATTTGGAATGGTATTTATTTAGTAGGAATAAATACAAAGGCTTTTTGAATTAGCATTTAAAAATGAGTTTACAATATTATATATGATTTTATTTAAAAGATAATTGGTTTTTATTTTATTTTCTTTTAAAAGTTTTATTTATTTAAAATTAGAAAAGCATTTCTTAGTTTATAAAAGTATTTGTTTATTTGGAATTTAATAAGAAAAAGCTTTTAAAATTCTTTTAAAAATAAATATTAATGAAAAAGACAACTGTAATTAAATTAAGATGTTAAGTAACAAGTGTTAACATATTAATCTAAATAAGAGACAAGTGTCATTACTTATTTTCATTTTCTTTAAATTTTAATTAAACCAAAATTTAATCTATATAAAACACTTTCACTTTCTTCCTTCATTTTTTTTTCTTATACTTTGAATTCAAACAAGTAAGCAATGTCCACAAACCTGAAACTTCCTCATACTAAAATCAAAAGTTCCTCAAAACCAAAATCAGTATATCTTCTCAAAATCTGTTACCATCTTCTCTGAAATAAATCGAAAAAGAAAACCTGTAATCCTAAATCATCAAATCTGTAGATTTTCTTCAAACCTATAACTCATTCTTAAGCAGCTTTCAAAAAAAAAGCCTGTGATTTTCTTTTATCAAAGCCTGCAACAACAACATGTTTTAAAAAGTTCAAGCATGCAACCAGTAACCAAAGTTTGAATCATCTCTGTTAACTAAGCATTTCGGTTTAAAGCAAATCAAAGAAATTCAGTTTTCTGAAAACAGAACATCAAAGCAATACAAGTTTTCAAGTTCAAACTGTTTTGCAAGCCTTCCAGTTTTCAAGCTTCCCAGTTCTTTTTCAAAAGCCTTCTGCATTTTCTAGGTGAGTAAACTTTTAAATTAAAAATTTAGGTAAAAATATGTGGTTGCTTGTGAAATTCTGTGATAGTGCTCTACATGTATGTATGTGTTTAAGTAGGACTCTGTGCATATATAATATGTGCTGACCTGTTGATTTTTCTTACTCCTCTGTTCTTAGTTCAGAATATATGATTTGATCAAAGTTCAATTCATTGCATGTGTTCTTTGTTAAACTTTGAAGTCTAAACCAGATTGTTTAGTTTAAGCTTAATACAAAAGTTAAGAATAGATTCAAATATTTAAGATTTAAACTATGTTAAAAACTGGAAAGTACAGTAGAGATACTTAAACATGTAAAATCAATCATCTTAATTCACTGTTTTAAGATTATAACCTGAATACATTTTGGAAGTCATGATTTTTAAAACAAACATCATAATTTTTAGATTTGAAATAAATGAGAATTTGGGATTTGACTGGAATTTGGATTTTTGGTGATATCTGATGATCACAAGGACTGGGTTGCTCGAGATCATCATTGGAGATAGAGTGAGGTCTGGTGGTCCAGGAAAAAATATTTGGAGGGTGGGTAAGTTGCAGAGGCATCGGCGGTGGTCGAGGCAAGTTTTTAACCCTAGTTTGGGTCCAATTTGGATTTGGGTTCTCTGCATTGTCTCGAAGTGATCGAGTGACTCGTGGCTTTGGGAAATAGCAGCGTGGGTTGTTGGCATGGTGCAGCCGGAGTTTCAGCAACTTCGATGGTCGGAAACGTGGTTGCGAGATAGATTTTCTGGTGAGGACGAGTTCCAATTTCGAGTTGGATACTCGTTTTCGATCTGGAGTTGATGGTGTCGATTCGTTAGCTTGAATCATCTGCTGAGGTGATTTACGACCTGTCTGAATGTGTGAAGTTCGTCGGAGCTCTGGCGAATGGCCGTGCATGTACACGGCGATGCTTTCTCGTGTTTGGGAAGATGGTTCGTTGGTGACTCGAAGGGATGCTCGTGTGTTTGAGAGCATGACTCAAGTGGAAACTCGAAGTAGCTAGTAATGATTTAACCTGTTAACTATTGTAGTGGTTACAGGTTTTAAAATTTAACTTTAAATTAAAAACTAAACAAAATTTTGAAATGGAAAGTAGACTCGGTTATGACCCGAATGGTTTTCGGGTACGACCAAAAGCAAAAAGATTTAGTAGTTTAAAAAAAAAACAAGGATTTTTAAAATTTAAAAATGAAATTGGTTTAAAAACTTTCTTATATAAATACTTTATATGTAATAAATGTTTTCATTAACATTTTGTCAAGAAATTTTGAAATTTGGTAAATGTAAATTTTGTTTAATAAAGCTTGAAGTTATATTTAAACTTAAGCTTGAATTGAAATTTAATTTTTTTTTATAAAGACAAGTTTTTGAATTTAAATTTATATAGATTTAAAACTATTAATTATTAATGGTTAAAGCATTCAAAAGATGTTATGTTTTGTTAACCTTAACTTACCAAGTTAAATAAGTATTTTAAAACTTAATCAAAGATTTAATTAAGAAAGATTAATTATTAAGATAAATGTTTTAATTAAGTTAATGGTAAGATATTGTTTTATCTTGAAGATAATTAAAGCTTTAATATCTTAATAATAATTAAATTAATTAAGGAAATTGGATATGAGTAATTAATTTAAGTAAAAATGATTAAGAATTAATTAAGGAATTAATTAAGAATAATTAATTGATTTAATTAAATTACTAATTTAGGGTTATAAGTTAATTAATTAGAGGTTAATTAATTTATAATTAAGTTTAATTAATTAGATAACTAGAGATTATTAATTAATGATTAATTATTAATTAATTAAGTAATTAAGCATTTATTAATTATTAATTAAAGATTAATTAACTTGTAATTAAAAAGAAATTAATTTGTAATTAAGTTTTATTATAATTAGGCTTTATTTATTAATAATTAAGAAATTATCAACCTATAATTAAAGTTAATTAAGGATTAATTAACTGTTATTAAGGGATAATTAATTGTAATTTAGAATTGATTAACTGATTAATTAAAGATTAACTAATTCGTTATTTATTTTTAATAATTGATAATTAAGGTTATTAATTAATAATTAAGGATTAATTAATCTATAATTAAAGGTTAATTAATTTATTTTAAAGGGGTAATTAAGGGATGAATTACCGAATTGTAATTAATCAAATAAGTGTGATTAATTTTGGGTTAATCAAATGGGTTGATTAATTAAAGATAATCATTTGGTGATTGATAAGTATAAATACTTAATGAGATTTAATATTGTGATTACTTAAAGTAAGAAAGTAACTAATTTATAATTACAGAATGTAATTAATTTAAAGGAAATACTTGATGGGAAGTAATTAAAATTACTTAGTAGAAGTAATTAAAGATTAATTACTTAGTGTAATTAATCAAAGGATTAATGTAATTAATTAAGGAGAAATTAATCAAGGTAAGTAATTACAGGATGGTAATTATTGTTTATAATTAATTAAAGTTGAAATTGAAGTAATTAATTAAGGATCATTAATTAATGTAATTAACGAGAGTAATTAAGGATTGATTAATTAAGATTAATTAATCAATAGTAAGTGATTATGAGGTAATTAATTAATTGTAATTATTAAGAATTATTGTAATTAATTACAGTTAACGAAGTAATTAAGGTTAATTACTTAATGGTTTGTAGATAATTAATTTGTATAATTAATTAAGGGTTAATTACTTAATGTAATTAAAGGTAATTAATCAAGAGTGATTAATTAAGAGATGATTAATTAATTAGTTTAATTAATGGATAAGTAAGCAAGATTTATTATGATGAAAGTAATTAATTTAATTAATTTTAAATTAATTAGAGATGAAGTAATTAATTTAATTCGTTTTAAATTAATTTTAGATGGTGTGATTAGTAGATCATTGCTTATGGATGGTTGATTGATATTGAATGGCTTGATTGTTTGTTATTTCTGATAAGATATGAGTGATATATGATATTAGATGCTTTGGTTAAAGTATGATGACAATATGAATTATTTGTTGTGATGATAAGTAGATTATCTATTTTGTTATTGTGAATCATCTGTCTGTGTGTACATGGATAATGATTCGAATTGAATTGTTTTAACCTTAAACAACTTGGACCTAAAAGATACGTTTTGGATTTCGATGAGACCGGGATTGGATTTCCAGATTTGGATATCCGAAAACTACATCGATCCAAATTTACGATAGGTCGTGAATCTCAAGTGAAGATGAAGATTCAGAGTGCAAGGGTTATTGTCGTTAACTCTAAGGGTGATTCCAAAATGAGTGTAACGAGATAATGCCTTCGGTTTCGTTCGAACCCGGAACGAACTTGTATGGATTGAATGCTTTCAGCACATTGTCAGGTGGACGATGAGCATTCTAAGTGTTGTGTTCTATAAAGGTAATTGTAGCATCAAGCCTCATCAACCGGGAATGGCTAAAACAGGGGAGGTGCAGCAAGGCTAAGTGGGTCATGCCCAAGTAGGATGAGATGAACCCCTGTCTAGAGTCCCTTTTTATTCGGCTGTGTGGGCGGTTGCTAGCTACAACCGTGGGGTTATCTTATTCGGAACTGTTCAGTAAGGAATGGTTCCGGCTTTGTGTTGCAGGGGATTGGGAGTAATTCTCGGTACGGTGATCTAGGCCCCGTACTGTGACGGGCGGTACCCCAGTAGCCCTGCCATTGTATGGAATCCAAATTCCAATAAGTGCCATCGGATTTGATTGTATTACCCACTTTTGTGGCTAATAGCTGGAATTTAATAAATGTAACAATTTCGGCTATTTCATATTTATTTGAAAACCCTAGGCCTATTGTAATATCACTGGATTTCCTATCAAATGTTTTGGTTAGCGTAAGGTAAAAACTTATCCATGTTTATGTGTGGGAAATCTTACGTGATACCTTATTTTCAAAGATTTTTTTTTAAAGTTAAGCAACTTTAACCCGTTTACTCACACCAGACCCATGTCTGACCCGGAGTTTATGACTGTCTAGTATGTGTTGTGTAAGCTAGATAACTCTGATGTATATGATACTATGTAATATATTATGTGATTAATATAATTTATTCGTTCCACTGTTGAGATTCTAACGTTGTTCTTTCTTTCTTTTCTATCTCTTCTCTTTTCTATCCCTTTCTTTCTTCAAGATGATGCGTCTTATTGCGGAGAATAAGGCGGGTCATCACACTACTTCAGCATGGATAGTAATAACAACCTGTCCTCACAATTGTTGAATGATATACAACAATGAAAACAACGAAAATAAAATCATCTACGTGAATACGTATTTAAGCCTCCAGCTCCTTTCCTGAAGCTCCATATATCCATCTAAACCTGAAAATATGCCCGGCCTGACCCCGTGCATGTAAGAAAAACCATGTCCGAGTCAGTCTGGTAAAACCAGCATGAGAAACACAATCAACTTGATTCTTAAAGTTTGTTAACCCTTTCAAAACAAGGGTATCTTGTAAGATTTTACCGCAAATAAACAAGGACTAGTTTTTACCTTTCGATAACCAAAACTCTTTCATAGAAAATCATTTAATATTATAATAGTGTCTAATCGACAAAGTAAGAATAACAAATAGTTGTGATGCATGTGTTGCATACATCATAACAATACTAGTCATAAAATCAAAATCCGAAAAAGGTCGTTCACTAATTGTGCAGGACTTCCATGGAGATGCCCTCAGTACTTCGAGAACTGTCCCCCCCGCACAAGGATCAGAGTTATCCTTCCGTGGTTCATTACCTATCTAGCTGAGGTACATAGTAAATACATAACTTGATACCAAGGTCGAGTGCATCGCTCCCAGCATGCGTAAAATAAATGATAGGGACTTTCTAAAAAGAGAGACGACTGCACCCTCATCGGTTAGCTAGGCCCCTTTGCAATGCATCATATCTTTGGTTTTAGTAATCTCCGCTGATGAGGCTACGTCCGGCGTTCCTGCTCATAGGCAGTCTCTAAATAAATTATGGAATCCCATATAGATTCTCATACCTTAACAGGTCCTGGAATCACACCTGAATTCCACATTTTAATAGTTCTTGGAATCTCACACAGATTCCCACACTCCAACGAGTCATGGAACCACATATGGATTTCAACATCACAAAACATATATGCATCTCTTCTATTCAACCATATATGGTTTTCGGTGGAGGTCATAGGTTCCGAACATCTCTTATGAGTACACTCTCCATTTCCTGGGTGCTCCAAAAACAATTTGTCAATTTTCGAAATGCTTAAGACCGGTTCTTTGGGAAATAATTTGACTATACATAAGATCAAGGATCACCCTCTAACCGTTTAAGTGGACCGATCTCCTTATCATTTGTCCTAGAAGATCCACAAGTTTATATGTACAATATAGCGACCCGATGATAACCGTACCATATAATTCTTGCATTTCTCCTATATACTTTCGGAGTAAAAATACTTCTGCGTTAAATAGGGAATAATTTCGTACCACCAAAATTAAAAAGGATTACATATTTGGTCAAGATTTTATAGTCAGTTATTTAACTATCAAATTAACAATATTCAAACAAAGATTTCATTTCCCACTGAAATCATTAAGCCTCATTTTAAAAAAAAATTGATTTCGATAAATCAATCTCTTTATCGAAAACAGTTATGTACTTATTTCACCGGAATAAGTATATTCGCAAATCATCTCTTCCAAATACTTAAAAACTATATTATAAAAATAGTTATGGAAGTACCATTCAATATTGACCATGGATCGTAGCTCGATGATTATGTCTCTATCCCAGAGAAATCCAAACTTAACTTAGGCACTCTCTGCCTCCCAATTTCCGCCATGCAATCAATCATAGATCGTAGTTTGCACAATGGTTGTGTCGCTGTCCCGGCAAAAACATCCCAAACTATAGGCAATCATTACCCTCGAATTACGCTATGAAAATGTACCATTACTTCTCGATATCTTTTATTTTAATAACTAACTTAAAATAATACTTATAAAGATTCTATATAAATTTCAAAATTTAATTTAGTAAATATTCTTTAATAAAAGTTTACTGTATAATATATTATTTTTAAAAACAATATTAATATTTGAACAAATTATTCTTGAAATAATAATATATTAAATATTGATTAACTCTTAAATAATAATTAATTTTTAAATCCAATTATTTAAGAATAACCTTAAATAAATAATTAATATATACTTTTAAACGTTTTAAATAGTTTAATAACTTTGAAATAATAATTAAATATTCTTAAATAACTTTGAGAATCATATTAATAAAATAATTAACTTAAAATCACTACTAAATAATTATTAATTATCTTTTTAAAACAAATAACAATTATCTTTAATAACCTTATTAATAAATAATAATTATCCTTCAGATAACTTTGATTCACAAATCAATTTTGGAAAAAGGCTTAGCAACTTCAATGGGACTTAATTGAGTCACCATTAATTCCATTAACTATCCAAGTTATAATCTAGTTTTTATATAACATTATAAATGTAAATTGAATCCATAATTAATAAGCAATTGTTAATACAACACTTATTCAGTACTAAAAAATTGGAATGTAATTTAGTGTCCACACTAATGTAATAGAAAAATGGGGTTTATTTCAGCTAAAGAAATGTCCAAATTAATTTGTCCAATTAATAATAGCAGAACGATGAAATATTCTGCTAAACAGTGCCCAATTTATTTAATTAGCGGAACAGTGATTTATTTCGGCTAAACAAATGTCCAATAAACCATATTCAATCCAATCTAACTCACAGTATCTATTTGGCTACTTAATAGCGTAGTCAAAGGATAATTGGAATCAATATCCAATAGAAATAAAAGTCAACTCATAATCCATAACTTCAATCAACGTTTAATAATTAATAACATATCAATTTCAAATCGGAACTAAAATTGTTCCAATTAACCAAGTCAAGATATATTTAAATCCATATTAATTTTAAATCAAATAAATTAAATAATCGATTTATTCTTATTAGTCCATTTAAAATTAATTGATTAGTTATCATATAATTATTTAAAATAAGAAATTGCTTGTTTATTCGCTTCAATTGTTATAAAATCAATAAATTTTACATTCTGAAGAAACTCAACGATATTATTTCAATGACAATACTCTACAGTGGGATCTCGACTCTAAAACTTCTTCGTTGATTTGGTTCAAAACGAAGAGGGAACAAATTTTTTAATGATTAAGGATTTATTAAATAATAAACTACTTTCATTTGCTTTAATTCAAACTAGCCCAAACCCAAAAACAAAACCCGGCCTAACCAATAAAACCCGGCCCAATCTTCTATTTCTCCTCCTCCCTCCTGTCTCTTTTTCTCCCTTTTTCTTTTCTTCCAGGTGCATGAGACATGCACATATGGGTGCACATATACATCACCGCCGGTTCCCTTTACTTTCCGCTGTCCATTCTCACAAGTCACTCTCGACCTCCACACCGTATTCCACCACCTGAAACCACGAACGGGACGGTCTTTCAAAATTCAAACTCCACCCCATATCTGGAACGAAGACCGTGCCGCTAAAACCACTTCGTCCCATCATCTACGGCCACCGTTTCCCACCAAACTTCGCCAAAATCTTCGCTACCTCTATGTTTTCCCCTAGGTGCGCGTGGCCCATCTTCCCCTTCGCTTCACCATTGCCCACGACCGAGACCTCAAAACACGTGAACTGAAACCCTAAAATGAGTTTGACTGGCCAACTCGAGCCACTAAAATCATCATACTATTTTTCATAGATACACCCCCTTATAAACCACCTCCATACCCAATGCCATGCTATGAAATCGATCGAGTCACCTAAATTTGACCAGAACCCAAAAACCGTTCAACCACCAAATTCTCCACCCACACTACATTAAAAATCACAAAGCTACCTCCAAAAATCATGATTTTCAATAACGATCATATACATATAAACCATTCATTAAATTATGATAATCGAATCTTGGCTATAATTTGGTTACTTACTGTAAATCTGATTTTCTCCCTCTACACTTCATGAAATTGAATGAAATTTTTTAAAATACACTATACTCGAAAACAAACAAGTTTCCTTTTGAACTCATGGATTAATACTAACTGGTCGTGGAGGTATTGATTTCAAAGTGAAGAGTTTTAACTATTTCCAAAATCAAGAACAGAGAAGAAGAATAACATCTATTTGAGTTATAGGGTAAACTACAGTGTCTAACACACATATGCAAAAGCATGTATACATATCAACACCTGTATACTTGACCAGAAAACAAAACTTGGTATGTTTTATTTACGTTTTTAAAAAGATGATGAACATTGCTGTTTTGTTTAAATTTTTCCCTCCAAGCTTTGAACACTTAACCTGATTTTGTTTTTATGGCCGATATGTTGTTTGCTTCTTATTTTTTTATAAGTATGAACAATTATGGCTGCATATATATAAGAGAAAGAAGTGTATAAAGCAAGCAGTAGGAGGCTGATATGTGTGTGTGTGTGTGTGTGTGTGTGTGTGTGTGTGACACAGCGGATTAACAGAAAATCGACATAACGATGAAAGTGTAGCAATCGGTGGATTGATGAATACCAAAATGCCCAAATTCGTTGATCCGAAGATACCGAATTCTAGCCATCTCTAACACTTTGATCGCGCACGATACCGTGAAAGAAGATCTTCAATTCTTCAAGCGTTGATCAAGCGCACTTGATTCCGCGAATCGGCTTCAACAATCGTTGATTCGAGCGCACTCGAATAACCGAAAGTGGAGATAGGAGATTACACTCAACTACCAATTTAAGATGAAAGCACACAGCAATGAACAAGAAACTTTATTCAAAAATCAACCCCCTCACAAAGTGACACAACCACGCCTATTTATAGCGTTTTTCACAACTGGCCCTTAAGTCGTATGCGACTCACGACTTAACATACGTCGGCAGCGACTCAACACGTACACACGACACACGACTCATTATCACAACACAATACATATATTACAACACTTAGGTCGTATACGACCTACGACTCATGACTTAAGAAAATACAAACGGTACATGACACAACATTACAGACGACATACGACTCAATATATCATGCGACCTAAAGACATGCGGCATAAATCAGTATCACAGCTTCTTGCGACATAAGAAAGGCACAACACTGAGCGACTCATAGGAGATGGCGACTTAAGACTTCAACGACTTATCATAAGTCGTAACTCATGGCATTTTGAAGGTGCAGCGTCTTCCCATGACTCCACTAAGTCGTAACCCGTTCCCAACTTAAGGTCTTCAACTACTGGATTTCCCTCTGCTTCTTGATGAGTCGTGGACGACTTATAGCTGATCAACCCTGAATGACTTATCAACTCGGAACGACTTAGGCTCCCACTAAGTCATAACTTCTTTGCATCATTCTCGTTAAGTCGCAGACGACTTAAAATCGCTTCGTTAGGTCGCAAACCATTGAAGTTAAGTCGCAGCTCCTTTTCCTTAAGTTGTGGACGACTTATCATCCCTCCCTTAGGTCGTGGCCGACTTAACTCTGCTTCCTTAAGTCGTGGTTGACTTAAGTGTTGATGATTTGAACCTTGCACTGCTCCGACTCTGTCCTGAGCTGCATCATCCTCTCCAGGTTGAGAAAAATTCGTCCTCGAATTTGTAAATTCTTCCGTAACAGATTGTTCATCTTCATAATACGGCACAAGATGCTTAACATTGAATACGTCAGAAGTGTACACGTCCTCCGGCAGCTTCAATTTATAAGCATTTTCATTAATCCGTTTCACAACTTCTACAGGACCAATTTTTCTGGCTTTCAGCTTGTTATAAGCGCCTACTGGAAAACGATCCTTTGTTAACACAGCATATACCATATCTCCTTCATTAAATTCAACATTTCGTCGCTTCAAATCTGCAGATCGTTTATACTTCTCGTTTGCCTTCACCAATCGTTCCTGAACGATTCTATGACATTCAGTTAATTCATCAACAAAATCAACAGCCCGTTTAACCGTCCCCTTCGGTTGTGGCACTACCGCCAAATCCAACGGCCCCCTTGGCAAACTTTAATATACAATCTGAAATGGACTGTAACCTGTGCTTCTATTAACCGCATGATTATGTGCAAACTCTGCCTGGCATAACTTCATATCCCAACTTTCCAGATTGTCCTTCACAAGACATCGCAACAAATTTCCTAACGATCTGTTAACAACTTCGGTCTGTCCATCTATTTGCGGATGATAAGCGCTACTAAATTTCAGCTTCGTTCCAACCATCTTCCGCAAACTTAGCCAAAAATGACCTAAAAATCTGGTATCCCTATCTGAAACAATAGACTCCGGCAACCCATGTAAACGATAGATTTCCTTGAAAAATAACTGAGCAACACGAACAGCATCCGCCATCTTCTTACAAGCAATAAAATGCGCCATTTTCGAAAACCTGTCCACCACAACAAACATAGAATCATTCCCCCTTTGAGTTCTCGGCAAACCCAAAATGAAATCCATGCTGATATCAACCCATGGTTTAGTCGGCACAGGTATCGGCATATACAATCCCGCATTTGTCACTGTTCCCTTCCAAACCTGACATATATGACATCTCTGAACAAACCTTTCTACCTCTTTCCTCATTGATGGCCAAAAATAAAACTGAGAAATCAACAGCAATGTACGATCTCTGCCTACATGGCCTTCTTCATGTAATTCTTTAACAATCTTCATTCTCAGGCTACAATCTGGTATACATAAACGATTTCCTTTAAACAGAAAACCATCAACCAACATAAATTCATCAGCATCTCCATCCTTAACTTTCTCAACGAACTTTGCAAAGTAAGGATCTTCGTCAATCAACTCTGGCAATAATTCAAACACTATCACCTCAACTTTCATTGTAGTCAACAAATGACTCATCCTACTCAAAGCATCAGCCACACGATTCGTTGCCCCAGATTTATGTTTCACGACAAAAGTAAACTGTTGCAAATAAGCAATCCACGATGCATGTCTCGCTGAAATTTTATCCTGTCCTTGTAAATGCTTCAACGCTTCATGATCAGTGTAAAGAACAAACTCTTTCTGAAACAGATAGTGCCTCCAATGTTTAACAGCTTGCACAACAGCATAAAACTCAACATCGTATGTACTGTATCTCATCTTTGCCCCTGATAGCTTCTCACTGAAATATGCAATAGGACGTCCCCTCTGACTCAACACTCCACCAATCCCAACCTTTGATGCATCAGTGTGTAACTCAAATAACAACTGAAAGTCTGGTAATACAAGAATTGGTGCTGTCGTCAAAAGTTCTTTGATCCGTTCAAAAGCAACTCCTGCTTCCTTTGACCAAGAAAACTGCTTTCCTTTCATACAATCAGTAACTGGTGCCATCACGCTACTGAAGTATGGAATGAATCTTCGGTAGAATGATGCCAATCCATGAAAACTTCTAACTTCAGTGATAGTTCTCGGTTGTGGCCAATTCCTAATAGCTTCAACTTTACTCTGGTCCACCTGGATTCCCTTCTCAGATACAACATATCCCAAAAATAACACACTTCGAGTCATGAACACACATTTCTTCGTAGCTGCATAAAATTGTTCCTCTCGAAGAATAATTAACACCTTTCTCAAATGTTGAACATGCTCCTCCGTACTCCTGCTGTATATCAGAATATCATCAAAATACACCACCACGAATTTCCCAATGAATGGTCTAAAGATTTGATTCATCACCCGCATGAATGTACTAGGTGCATTTGATAAACCAAATGGCATAACCAACCATTCGTATAACCCCTCTCTCGTCTTGAAAGCTTTCTTCCATTCATCTCCTAGTCTAATCCGAATTTGATGATATCCGCTCTTCAAATCAATCTTCGAAAAGATAGTTGCCCCACTTAACTGATCTAGCAAGTCATCCAACCTTGGCATTGGGAATCTGTACCTCACAATGATCTTATTCAATGCTCGACTGTCAGTGCACTTCCTCCACGTCCCGTCCTTCTTCGGTACCAACAAAGCTGGCACAGCACATGGACTTAAACTTTCCTGCACACGTCCCTGCTCAAGTAACTCTTCCACCTGCCTCCTCCACTCCTCATGTTCCTTCGAACTCATCCGATAATGTGGTCTATGCGGTAATACTGCTCCCGGAACAAGATCGATTTGATGTTGAATGTCTCTCAGTGGCGGTAACTCCTTAGGCAACTCTTCTGGAAATACGTCTTCAAATTCTTTCAAAACCGGCTTCGCTTCTTCGGGAATTTCAACCTCTTCATGACTTTCTCGTCCAATCAACAAATAGACTTCAGGCTCATCTTCAACTTCCTTAACAAACTCCTTCAAAGATAGCAAAGTTTTCAGTTCTTCAATCTCCTCTAGCTTGCTTTCCTTCTGTGGCTGCTTCTTGGGAACTAAAGTGATTTTAGTACCTTCGAACATGAAACTATAGCTATTAGCACGACCATCATGTTGCACTGCTCTATCAAACTGCCACGGTCTGCCCAACAACAGATGACACACATCCATGTCTACAACGTCACACCAAATTTCATCTTTGTACTTCTTCCCAATTGAAAAATTCACACAAGCTCTTCGACACACCTTCACTTCACCACCCTTCCTCAACCATGCTAACTTGTACGGTTTAGGATGCTTCTCAGTTTTCAAGTTCAACTTCCTTACTGCTTCTGTAGAGATAATATTGTCACAACTTCCAGCATCAATAACGAACTTGCAAACCTTTCCCAGAATAGTACATGTAGACTGAAAAATATTGCTCCTCAACCAACTAGAATCTTCCTCTTGCTTTGGTGTAAGACAAGATCTCCTCATCATCAAATTACAACCTTCATCCCCAGACAATTCTTCTTCCTCCCCAACATAAGGTGCATTTGAACATTCTGCCTCCTCACCATCATCCTCAATCTCAGCAACCATTGCTCTCTTCTTCGACTTTGGACATTCATTGCTTTTGTGACCCAACTCCTGACAATTACAACATTTGAAACCACTGCTAACCTTCGCCTTCTCAGCCTCCTTCACCACTGGTTTTGTAACAGGTTTAGGAACATTAGAACTTCCACTAATACCCTTCGCTTGATTATTGGAATTAGTAAACACACCACCTCCACGCCTTCCTTGCTTCTCCCAAGCCAATTCTTTCTGATGTTCCTCTGCCACTGACCTAGGATCAAACATATTAACCATATCCTGGATCTGCAATCTCAATCCCCCAATGAATCTAGCAGTTAACTGTTCTTCCGTTTCCATAATATCATTCCTGGCAATGAGTTGGTAAAATTCATCAGCATAATATTAACTGACTTCGTCCCTTGCCTTAGATTCCGCAATCTCTGGTACATGAGTGATTGATAGTTGTAAGGTAAAAATGTAGCTCTCATCAACTTCTTCATCTTCTCCCATGATTCAATCTTTGACTTTCCCATTCTCTCCCTTGTAAGTTTAGTTTGCTGCCACCATGCCAAAGCTCTCCCCCTCAACCTAGTAGCAACCAACTTCACTCTTCTATGCTCAGGAACCTCCTTGAAATCAAAGACCTCTTCAACATTTGACAACCAATCTAAGAATTCTTAAGCTACCATTCCACCCTTGAACTCTGGAATTTCTATCTTCATACCCGATTCCCATCGACGATCATCCTCTACATCCCGATAAGAATTTCGAACTTGGTCTCGATCTCGATAATGAATGTTAGCTCTATCACCCTCTTCATCAAAATCAAAAGTATGCCTACATCGATCTCGACCATTATCATCCCTTCGTTCATGCATGCTTCTTCAACTAGGCCTCTCTTCATCTCTATATGCCTCATTCTCAAATTCTCGTGAAATTCTTCTTTCTTCATGTCCACAGTCATGATGATCTCTCCTCGATGAAATTGATGTTTCTCTTCTATCTCTAAAAGAATGCGGTGATACCCTCCTCGCTTCCGTAACCGATGGCGAAACTCGGTTTTCTCCATGGTTCGAGTTTGGTGATCTCCTCCTTTGATTTTGATTCAAATCATTCATCAACTTCTCTAATTTTCCAATGCCTTCATCAAATTTCTCATTAATACGTTGTTCCATAAGCTCGGCTTCTTCTCTTCTATACAACGCTTCAACATTTTGATGACGGTTAGCTCTCCTTGGCGGCATGATTGGAAACTCTTCACAAACACTTCAAAACTTCTCAAATACTTCAACAAATCGAACACAAAACTTCAACACAAGACTAATAAGTCACGGCCTCAACCTTGACTCGGCAATAGCTCTACACGGCTTAAATCCTTAACTCGGCAACAACTTAACTCGACCTCCACTTCAACAAAATGTACTTCAACACAAACTATGCTCGGCCTTCAAACACTTCACGGCTTAACTTGGCTCGGCTCAAGGTCTCCAAGCAACTTCAAATTCGAACACTTCTCCAACTCTAGATCCAAAATGAAATGGATCAAAATCTTCAAACTCGTTGCAACTTCAAGATGAACACGATGAACAACAACTTCAAACTTCAACTTCAAAAATTGGCTCCAAGTCTCGGCTTAGCTATGATTGGCTAAGTCTAGCTCTGATACCAAACTGACGCAGCGGATTAACAGAAAATCGATATAACGATGAAAGTGTAGCAATCGGTGGATTGATGAATACCAAAATGCCCAAATTCGTTGATCCGAAGATACCGAATTCTAGCTATCTCTAAGACGTTGATCGCGCACGATACCGTGAAAGAAGATCTTCAATTCTTCAAGCGTTGATCAAGCGCACTTGATTCCGCGAATCGGCTTCAACAATCGTTGATTCGAGCGCACTTGAATAACCGAAAGTGGAGATAGGAGATTACACTCAACTACCAATTTAAGATGAAAGCACACAGCAATGAACAAGAAATTTTATTCAAAAATCAACCCCCTCACAAAGTGACACAACCACGCCTATTTATAGCGTTTTTCACAACTGGCCCTTAAGTCCTATGCGACTCACAACTTAACATACGTCGGCAGCGACTCAACACGTACACACGACTCACGACTCATTATCACAACACAATACATATATTACAACACTTAGGTCGTATACGACCTACGACTCATGACTTAAGAAAATACAAACGGTACATGACACAACATTACAGACGACATACGACTCAATATATCATGCGACCTAAAGACATGCGGCATAAATCAGTATCACAGCTTCTTGCGACATAAGAAAGGCACAACACCGAGCGACTCATAGGAGATGGCGACTTAAGACTTCAACGACTTATCATAAGTCGTAACTCGTGGCATTTTGAAGGTGCAGCATCTTCCCATGACTCCACTAAGTCGTAACCCGTTTCCAACTTAAGGTCTTCAACTACTGGATTTC
The DNA here is from genome assembly GCA_030765085.1 of Allium cepa. Classification (NCBI taxonomy): domain Eukaryota; kingdom Viridiplantae; phylum Streptophyta; class Magnoliopsida; order Asparagales; family Amaryllidaceae; genus Allium; species Allium cepa. The sequence goes on from CM060928.1 coordinate 270,830,407, forward strand.
CCTCTGCTTCTTGATGAGTCGTGGACGACTTATAGCTGATCAACCCTGAATGACTTATCAACTCTGAACGACTTAGGCTCCCACTAGGTCGTAACTTCTTTGCATCATTCTCGTTAAGTCGCAGACGACTTAAAATCGCTTCGTTAGGTCGCAAACCATTGAAGTTAAGTCGCAGCTCCTTTTCCTTAAGTTGTGGACGACTTATCATCCCTCCCTTAGGTCGTGGCCGACTTAACTCTGCTTCCTTAAGTCGTGGTTGACTTAAGTGTTGATGATTTGAACCTTGCACTGCTCCGACTCTGTCCTGAGCTGCATCAGTGTGTGTGTGTGTGTGCTCATCTTTTTTTTAATTTTTACATTGTTGGTTGATCTGATATTTTATGTCCTTGACTTGATTTTGATTTATGTGTGGGATTGATTGAATTTTTTGGGCGCTTGACTATATTGTTGCCATCATGAAGCTTGTCTATGTATATATATATACACATAGATATGTACATTTACAAATACATATGTTTACCATATACCTATTTACAAATTTACATATTTACATATACACTTAGATATGTACATATTTACATATACACTATTTTTATAAACATATACATACATACATACACACAAACTTATATATATATTCCTCATAAAGCTTGTATACTTATATATATCTAAATTTTTATCATAAGTTTGAAATAGTGAAGTTACATGCATACATATATATATATACATATCTATTTTATTCAGAAATCAAAAATAAAATTTTAAATATAGTCTCCAGAATTTATATATTCAGATATTACCTATATCAGAAATTTAATTTATTAAACTGATAAAAATTAATATTTCAATATTTAAAATTTGTTAATTATTTCAATAACAAATGCAAAAACCCGGGCCGTTACTATAACAACCCACCTTTTTGGATGGTTCAAATCGACAATAAACCACACATATTAGAATCAAACCATTCAAATGGGTGGATTATTAATGGGGTAAATAAAAAAAGGAAAACAAAACGCAGAATCTCGTAGCGGAATGACAAAATATAATAATCAAATAAACAGTTCATGAAGCTATTTTACAAATAACATTTGATTACGCTTTTAAAATTCAAATCAAAGTTATACATACATAAAAAATAATCAAATAATGCAGCGGAACACAAAATGTAGTGGAATGATAAATATCAATAATATATTAAATCTTCACCCTCCAGAAAATAGTCTTCAATGCACTAAAAAATGTTAGACTGACCCGGACGTAATGAAAAGATAAAACACACCAGTCGGAACTAAAAGATCTTATGTAAGTCAGATCAAAATAAGTTAAATAGAAATATTAGTGCAATGGTTTCATAGATGTTACGTGAATTTCATCTCCTATCAAGTATACAACATGAATATAATTAATTGAAGGGTTTCAAATAATTCGAAATATCAATCTTAATTATCCAATTAAAACAAAATCGAAGTTTGAATTAACTTAAACCCTTCAAATAATTCAATTCCAAATAAAATCTAAATTCGAGAAATTATATGGGTATATGTCATTTCAACTAGCATCAAAAATCAACATTTCCAGTTCGATGAAAACTGCTCGGGTATATCATTTCAATCCATAACAATTTTTCCCTAATCTATAAGATCGTTTGGTTATGTATCATTTTAATCCATAGGGATAACATAGATATAGACATAAATAACATCCAATCATCCAAAATGTCAACCAATAACTTCCATCCAATCACCCAAATATCAACAATTGAACATATAGCACAATCATCATTGAAATCAACCAATAACTACCAGCAATTTACTAGATATCATTAACAAGTATTTAACTAGAAATCTAAATTTCAATATTCAATTAAATGGAAATTAAATTCAATAAAAGTCAGATTTAACTGGAATGACAATTTAATATATACTAAACAGCAATCAATCAATTCCTAATCACATCATAAATTCAATTTAACTAACAAAAGAAAATCTATTGGTTGTAAGTGTTTGCTCACCTTTCGTGGCTACGAAGATGATGATAAAAATGGAGCAATATGGAGATTCTTAGAAAAGATCAAAATGCAAAGAAAATCCAACAAAGCTTAGACACGAACACGAATCGATAAACAAGTTTCAACTACTTCCAACTTCCAAACAACCTAAGATTCAAACTACGGACGGACCTAAAACTAGGTCATCTTTAAGAAAATATTCGAACCAGAATATTACAGAATCTGTAAAAGTGACTCGATAGAAAGTTGTTACAAATTCTTTTCTCTCCACTTTCAAAAAAATAGTCACACAAAAAGCTTCTATTTAAGGAAGTTATGGTCGAAACAAACAGAGGTGTTTTCTAAATTGAAAATCTGAGTTCAAAAATACTTCGTAAAGGTTTGAGTTTTTGGCATAGAAATTAAGGAATTTGAAGAACTCATCTAAAAGAAAGTTGACGCCACTGGAAAAATCAATGGTTCCAAAAAATGAATCACATAATATAGTTCATCCTATAATAGATATGATTGATACAATATAGGGTATTTTCGGTCAAAACTGGACCCGAGAAACGACTTAAAAAATGGAGTTTTTAATATAGAAATATTCAGAATGGGAAGAATGGTTCAACAACAAAGTTGTGGCCATTGAAATTATTCACAGTTTCAAAAAATAAATTATTAGATTTGGAGTAGTTTAGTGGAACATAGAAGCCATTAAAATAAGGGGAAGAAAGAGGGAAAATAGGGAAGGGGAAAAGAAGAGAAAAAGGAGAAAGAAGAGAAGAGGGAAGGTCGAAGAAGATGGCCTTGGAGATGGTGAAGAGGGCGGCACCTATGGGGGAAGACGAAGGGTTGAAGGAGAGGAGGAAAGGAGTTTTGATTTATGAGGCTTTTAGAGTTTTCGATCTAGAGTTCTCTATATATTTTGAGGAGAAAAAAGAAGTGTGCAGAGAAAGCTTTTCAAGAGAAAAATTATGTATGAAGATGTTATCAGATAAGAAACAAAAGGTCGTAGGCAAAGGAATGGTCACATGACTGACTAGAGTCCCTTGGTTAACCAAGACTCATTCGACCAAACAAACCCAATATTCCTTATCCAAATAAAACACAACTAAACACTAGTAATTCATGTCAATTTTTCATGCTAATTCAAATTTTTAGAGCAATAGGAATTTGATTTTGACAGAACGAAAAGTGTGGAAAGATCAGAATTCATTCTAGTATCATGTAAAAAAACTAAATTTTAAAATTCATAATTAAATTTTTCGATTAAAAGTCAATCTTTGACTAAGTTTGACCAAAATTTGAAATTTCACAAAAAAATTATTCTATTAGATTTGGTCAAATAAAACACTCAACATCAAAAATTCAAAATTTTTTATATTTAATTTTTATTTATTTAAATTCAAAATACTACGATTTTAAAGTTGTTAAAATTTATGGATCATTGCACTTTATCTTAATTAAAAGATGTAATAACAATTAATGCAATATTAATTTGTTTTACCTTATCATATTTAAAAGGTTAGCCATTAACTACACATCTAATTCTCATCCAATTACATTCAAACCTATGTTATCATCCTTGTTATTCAATCAACAATACCCTATGAATTATATTAAAATAACCTCACATTTTATAACATTCATTATTTTACCGTTAACATCTTTTACCATATTAACAACAATAATTAATTACATAAATTTTCATTGATTTCCAAATTAATTCCAAACATATTAAATAATGAGATGATAAATGAAAAATTGTTACCTTTAAGTAATTTAATCATATTTATAAGTTTATTATCAACAAAAAATGTTATGACTACTTACACATCACCGATTATATTCAATTTCAATTAACAACATATAATTCCAACATTCAATTGCCTTAATTCCATTAAATACCCATTTAATATTCAAATGCACAAATTAATGAGAAGATAATTACAACCATCGTTTATAATAATAGTTCATATCCATTATCTTATCTTTACAACCAAGGGTTATAAAAATCATTTTATATTCTATATTAACCTATTCCAATCAATTATACATATAATATCATCATTAAATGCATCATTTGTTTTATTTCATTATTTATAGTTATAACCAAATAACCTTACAATTATATCCATTGATTGAAATTGGATTAAAAGGGTTATTAATTACATTAAATCAATGTTACTATATTACATTCTGATTGTTTTATCAATACAAATAATAAATTTTAATTTCTTAGAATATTAATATTTCAAAATCTTATTAAATTTATTATTTTAATTACTGATAAATATGCGTCGTTCTCACCCACTCAAAACTTTCCGTCCTTAAAAAAGGAAATGGAGGAACTAAGGGATTAATATATTTTATTCAAAGTATTCAATTTATGAACAAATAATATAATTAAGTATTTTATAAAATCTACTAATTAACAAACAATCTGATATTCATATTTAAGTTTACTGAAGTTATAAAAAATATTTCCACTTCCACAAAAATTTTCTATGTCTAAAATTTCATGGAAAATTTCAAAAGATCTCCATTGTATGGAGAGGTCTGGAAAATAATAATAATATCAGTAGTAACCATATATATATCATATTTGAAAAACAAAATATCTCAATCATGGGAAAACAATATAATATCACTAGAAAACCGTAATCCATAAACGTACCTATTTGTCGGGCAAATAATACTTATTTATGAACCAAAAGATGTAGCTATCGCTTCCATAAACCTATATTTCACTTATATAATTCAAAATAGGTTAATAATTATGCAGAAAGAGAAATATTTAAGTTGTTCAATTTGCAACAAAAGCAAATCACTATAAAACATATACAAATAAACAAACAACCATTATATGCAACCACAGAATCCATCATACATTCATAACATTTCGTACATCGAAATTCTTATTTAGAAATAATTTCATTGAATACCTCCATTACTTAAGTTTTTCTTGTATAAATATTCCATTACATATTCTATTAACATTCAACTTATTGAACATTTCTGGTAAGTTATATATATATATATATATATATATATATATATATATATAGTTTACGAATGTAATTGAATGTTACACAAATTTTTGTTATTCGCCCTTGAAGAGAAAAGAAATATTTCAATATATCTAAAAGTTCAATTAAAACATTTAACCTCATTCACTTAGTAAGAATATAAGATATATTTAAAACATCCTCATAGCATTATGCAAGAATTTTCCAAAAAGTTTAAACAATGTTAGAAGTTTATATCAAAACATTAGGATAAGCCTTTTTTTATAAAGTTCCTTAAATTCGATAATTTATTAGACTCATTATTTTCAAATAAGTATTACCCTAGATTATTAAACTGAAACCATTAGCATACTCAAATGTTAGATTAAATATCCAATTCAAAGTATAAAATTTCATATCTTCGTAATTAATTGTACACACTTGTTTATAATGAATATTCAAATCATGGAAAAACTTTTATTATGGTTAAATACAAAAATTCAAATAGTCAATAAATGTGATGAGCCGCAAATCCGTACCCCCTGAGTCAACACTAGTCTACATCAATCAACTCAAGATGAACAGAAATACGAACCATTTGCGTTAAAGAAGAAGAGGTAGAAGAAGAAGATAAAAAACAACATCAGAATCTAACCATCGCAGCGGAATAAAATATAATAGATAGTCATGGATCTTTACATCAAAAACAAATACTATATCTGTTATACATACATCATCAGAGTATACATAACATGCAACTGAACAGTAATCATAATCTGTCCTCACAATCTGAAAACACAGCAGAATATGCAACACAAATACGGAAGTACGTAACGCCATCCAGCTCGTCTCCTGAGCTCCACCACATCCTATCCTATATCCTATAATATTTGGTCTGACCCGAGCATTATCATAAAATAACACCCGAGTCAGTCTGGAATACCAGCGTGAGAAATCACACTCAAATTGATTATTAAAGTTTCAAAATCCTTTTGAAAACAAAAGCATCTCGTTAGACCACGCCACAAATAAACATGCCGGCTTTTTACCTTACGATAGCCAAAACATTTTTTTATAAAATCCTCCGATATTAAAATAGGATCTATTTACAAATACTTATTAAAATAGACGAAATTGTTACATGATTAAATTGCAGCTACTAGCCACAAAGTGGGTTATACAAACAAAAATCGTAAAGGCACGTAGCGATAATGGATTTCCAACTAATGACTAGGCACTGGGTACCACCTGTCACAGTACGTGGCCTAGACCACCGTATGAGGATTACTCCCAATCCCCTGCAACACAGGACCGAGACTACCCCTTACTGGATGATCCCGAATAAGATCACCCCACGGTTGGGATCAGCAACCGTGCCACTAAGCCGGAAAAAAGGGACATCTAGACAGGGATGACCTCACCCTAATGGGCGCTACCCATCTAGCCTTGCTGCATAAGCCCTGATTTTCAGTCATTCCCGGTTGATGAGGCTTGAGGCTAAGCGTTACCTTTTTAGATCATTTCACTTAGAATGCCCATCGTCCGCCGGACGATGTTCCGAAAGCATTCATCCATACAAGTCCGTCCCGGGTTCGAACGGAACCGAAGGCACTACTCCTACTATATCCATTTTGGAATCATCTCCCGGATTAGTAGTGACTAGCCCTTGCACTTCACTGCTCCATCTTCGACTCCGAACTCGTTTTTCCATGAAAACGTACAAACTGGATCAAAGTGGTTTCCGAGAAATTAATCCCGATCCCGGTCTCTTCGGAACGATCAGCGCATTGGCCAATATTGATAGTCGGTTATTTAACTATCAATTAACATTACAAACAACCATCAACCATAAATAATTTTACCAAATTTATTTACCTCAAAATATCTTCGCAAGATATATTTCCGCTTTTCAACCTTTTTTGAAAACAGTTTTCAAACCATCTTCCTTTACAGAATAAATTTCCCAAATATTTTCTATTTCCACTGAAATCACCAAGTAAAAACACTTTAGATTTTAAAATAATTTAAAACATTTTATTATAAATTATTCTTTAAAACAATTAAAATAAGAATTACTTTAATACCTTATTCAAAAATGTATGCTTTAAGAATATTTAAATAAAGCTACTTTATAAAATATAAAACTAAGTTTTCTCTTTAGAAATATAGTACCAAGCCCATTTTAAATAATTTCTACTATAATAAATTTGAAATACTTACATTAAAATTTAAACACTTGAAAATAATAAATTTTCTAAAACATCATTTTTAAAACAACTTTTAACTTATACTTATAAATTTATTTTGAAAACGTCATTGGCTATCCAAGGAAATACGCTTCTCTTTACATCCTTTAAAAATAAATTACTATTCATTTTTAACCAAATTTACTCATTCCATTAATAAATTCCCACCTTGAATTTATTCTTCAAATATCCACTGATATATTACTACACTTTTATAAACCCAGTTTATAAATTTCAAGTCTCATTTCTCTTTTAAAAATCCCGGTTTTAAATACTTAAATCAATATCCAAATTGATTCCCAACTTACTTCACTTTTAAATAAATTTCCTTACTTACTCCATTTATTCCAAAATCCATTAACTTCAGATTTTATTTCTTCATTATGATATATAATCTTTTGATTGAAAAATTCTAATTTTAGATTTCCCCAAAATCCTTCTTTATTTTTTTGTAACTTAAATCTTAAATTTAAAATAAATGCTTTATTCTTTTAAATAATAACACTTAAGTTTAAAATTCATTATCTTCCTGTTTATTCGAAATCCCCTTTTCATGCACAGAATTTATTTATTAAAATTTTAAAATCACTTTTATTCTTTCCCAATTCATTCTTAAATTTATTTAAATTCTCTTCTTTTATTTTCTTTTCAAAAACCCAATTCTACATATTTTGATAACACAGTGTACCGAATACATTCAAGCAAACCATAGCATGCAATATTCCAATTATCAATAATATTCATCACAGAATACCAAATATTCATAACACGGAATATTAAACGATCTAAATAATTTATAGGAATCCAGTTCGATCCCTCCAACCTATTTCCCTGCATCCACAGATGTTAGCACAATATAAAATACCAATTCCACTTCGAGGTGGAATAACGTCGTATATGGGATTAATATAATATCATCCGCTATTATGCGGCGCATAAGGTCTCATTCGCTATATAATGCGGGAAATCAATCACTCTAATATACTATGTACTACTATATATAAGATAGCACATCAAATCAATTCAATCATTCGACCAATTATTTAAATTTAACCATTTAAATTTAAATAGCAACCCAGAAAAGTGAAATTAACTCACCTTTGATCTTTGTTCACAAATTCAATCCATCTCGACTTGTTCCTCCAAAATTTTAGACCTTGAATTAATATTTATACAGTTTATCAATATCCAAAATAATTGAACAAATTAAATTCTCATTTGACAAATTTAATTAACCCTTGATTTTTTTACTAATAGTTTTAGTTTAAACTAATTCCCTTTTTTTTTAAAAGATGTTTTCGGCAACTAAGATAATTAAAAAAGTTTATAAAACAAATTTATCCCTATAATGCTTTATTTTTGGTGTTTAAAATAATTAAATGAACCAGTTAAACAGATTAATTTCCTTAATATTTGTTTTAAAATAAATTAGTAAAATTAAAATGGATGCGTGTGTGTGTATATATATACATACATTTCACTTTTGAAACTACATGTACCTAATTATTATTATTATTATTCTGACAAATCAATTTAGCTGTTTAATATTATCAACAAATAAACTTAATTAACCAATTTCAAAATTAAAAATTTATGTGTATATATAAATTTAATAAAAGGAATACCTTACAGGCGAACTACTCCTCTGTCTCGCGCACGCGAAGCCTCCATCGCACGCCTGCCCATCGCCAGACCACCATCGTCGAAACCCACCTCCACTGCCGCGTACCCTCCAGGATCGCGCAGCCTCTGTCCAGCCAATCAACGCGACCATCACCTGAACGAGATCGCGATGCCCAAAAATCGAACCCATGCCCTAGCTCTTTCGCCAACCCCACAGCGACGACGCCAATCGAACGCGACTCTCTCCAACCCTAACTGCTACGCGAAGCCACCATCACCACTCCTTGCTCGTGCGCCTTGTCCCCACGTCACCCCTCCCCAACCGCCTATGCTTGTGCATCAACCCTGCGCAACCAAACCCAAATTGTGACTAAACCCTACTCCATCGGCTCGACCGACGACGTGCTCGATTTCCCCCCGCCCCTCGCGATGATTTCTTCGACCTGCTCAGGTCGCGATAGTGAAATTGATTTCTGAAGCGGGAATTAGATTTTGATTTTTATTTAAAAGAGGAACGAAATGATTTTGCAAGCCATTATATTTTTTTTTCATGGTTTCTTCCTTTGAACGAGGATGATTTCGGTTTTGAGTTTATAACGCAATTTCCTTTTCTTCTTGCTTTTGCTGTGTTCGGCTTGTTCAATAAGGAAAGGGAGATGTGATATTTGAAAAGAGGTTAGTGTGTTCAATGCTGGCTATAGTGACTTTGAAGAGAAAGGCAAAAAGTTCTGATGTGATTCGTTTTTGTCTTGTCAAAATATAAAATTATGTTATTTAAATTTTAAATCATCTCGAAAACGAAGCCTAAAATCTCGATCCCTATCGAGGCATGCCGCTAGGCGTTTATAATGTTAAATCCCTATTCCGAATGTAATGGAAAAGGTTCCAAGTCCTAATTCGATCGTATGGAGAAGATAGCTTTTTGGTGCCACTTATTATATTAAATTTTCGCTATAAGTTCAACGCGTTTACTTATCGTACGCTCACACAACAACTCCAAACACTATGAAAATTGAAATCCGATAATAATACAATATTACTGATCCAATGGAACTGGTTTTGTCGAAATCCGAGACTGTGCTTCGAAAGGCTATTTTTAAACGTCAATTTAAACGATAAAATTTCAAAACTTAACAATACACTTCCAAATTCAATTTCAACACTTTTACTATCTTCGGTTCTATCGATATAAATTTTGCTAGCCTTCAAATTATTTTTAACAAGCTTAAAACTCCAGATTCAACATTTTACCCAACTTCAAATTATTTAATTCAATAAATTTAATTATCAAATGAATAGTGATATTTGAATTCAAGTTAAAAATTAACTTTTTAATATTTAAAATCAATTAAATATTACAATTTCAAATGCTTAAAAATTCTGGGTCATCACAGTAAACCTATAAATATACTGTTAGTGCTTCGAAATCAAGTAAATATTTCAAACCATAGTTCCAAAACAGAGATTCAAATTTATTGGTCAAGTATATTAATATAAATAAAACATAGCAAATCATTTTTTTCATTTATAAAATATCTTTAAATTATACATTCAAAGAAATTATATAAATTTTACTTGAAATATTCATTTTAAAACCTTATTTGCAAATCAGTCGTCTCTAACACTTTAATACTTTATGGAAAAATTTCATCTATAAAATTTCTTGGTTCATTTATAAATACCACATATTTTTTTTTAAACGGCATCTTTATAAATATATATGAACTATTTGAAAAATTATTTACGTCATTACTTATAGTTAAAAAGAAGTTATTGAAAACCTTAAATCCATTATTTATAAATTTTATTAGTCTTAAATCTCAAAATACTTTTATACATCATTAATAAATCAATAATCATTAACTTTAAATATGTTTTATTTAATTAGTAACTTCTCTGAATATTACAACACTAATAATTTACTACTAAACCTTGTTTTACATAAATAAACTATAATTTAAACATTTATAAGTATTTAGAAATGGAAAAAATGACCAAAATATCTTTTATATAATACTTTGTCAAAATACTTTTATAACTCGTTGTTTTAACAGGTTTATCCTCGTTCTTGCAGACTTTGGTCGTACGTTGATCAGGTGTAAGACTAGAAATCTCCAAGTACTTAGCAGATCTGTTTAAACACCTAGTTAAAATACTTAAAAACAGGTATGAGAAGTACCACTCAAAATCTGATGTCAAATGATGATGTACGGTAGCAGCAGCCCGCTACTGATCCAGTATTTATGCAATGAACACAAAAATTTCCAGATCCTTCCACCTTTCGGATTCTAGAAAAATATCGTAGCCATTTCCTAAATAAAGGACCACCGACGCCTGTTGTAGTGGTAACCATTGATTCAATGATTTACGCAATGGAAGCACTTCCTTCCTGGAAGATCCATAATCAACTGATCCCAGGATTTGAAAGCGTCTCCATTGGGTAAATTAAAGAACCATCTACCCTGGGAAAAAAATCGAGGAACCCATAATTTAAGTCCGGATAACCATATCGGTTTGAACCCATTTCTGAATTCACCCTTGTATATTGGGGTTTATCGGTTGATTCCATTCCTGGATTCCCCAAGTCCACCTAGGTCGAAGCATATCATACTACACTTCTTCGCGGAGGATGCTTCCCCATTCCTTTTACTTCAAAATAATAACATACCATATATAGTCCTCTTTCAAAATCATAACTTCAACTATCACACTTTTTTATATATAAGATTTCATTTTCAAATAAAGTACTTTCCAATGTCAATAGGCTTGAATATATCAAACCATTCTTATATAAATTCCGTTGGATATAAGATTTATCTTCGGATCGAATGCCCTCCAAAATCAATAGTCTTCCAAATCACCATATACTTATATAAAGTCCATCTTATATAAGATTCAAATTTTCCCAAAATCAATTTCGCTATATGAAGAGCCATATGGGATTGAACATCTTTGCTTTATAAAAGGATTTGAATTTAGAATAGTTTGTAAAATAGTTTGTATATAAAATAGTCTGAAAAATAGTTTGTAAAATAGTTTGTGAAATAGTTTATAAATAAAATAGTTCGTAAAATATTTTTGTATATAAAATAGAATAAACTTGTTTGTATAAGAAAAATAAAAGAAAATAGTTTTGTAAAATGGTTTTAAATTAATAGTAGTTTTGCATAAAAGAAAATTTCCAATTTAAATTACAAAGAATCTCCTACCCAACAAATTTCAATTTCAATATCAAAGCATATCAATAATATTAGAACATAAAATGTGCATATGTCATCATTTCACAAAATCACATTCGATCACTCGCTCGATCACACAAGTTCGCTTTCGAATTAGTATTGTTCATTCGACTTCCCTAATGCGGACTTCGATAAGGTTTCTTGACTAGAAACCATATTCTCCTTGCATAGCCATACACTATGATAAAGAATTTTAGAATCAAATCAAAAGTCCATATCAAATATTCACCATCAAGAATCGATTGAATAACCTAATACGAAATGGTTTAATTAACCTTGAACATGTGTACTCAAATCCGGATCAAATTAATTATATGAATAAAACAATATACATTCAACTTAAGTACTTATTCCAATTTGTTTCATTACCATTACATTTTGATTTAAATTCATTATTAATCTCAGTGATTAACACAACTATCACTTCATACTTTAATATTTTGTTTCACAGAATATCTCCATTTAATATAAAACATTAATATATTCATTCCTATAACATTGCCTGTATTTCTCTTCATTTTTAAATTAAATTAAATTTCAAATTTAATATTTCTCATTTACTACTACATTTATTGCAACATCCATTTATTTTATAAATAATTTAAAAGTCGTGACTTTGTTTGAAATCATTTCACTTTTAGTTCATATTCGTTTGTTAATTAGTTTTCACTTACTTTTCAAATTTATTTATGCCATTTTATAAATTTAATTAAGTTTATAACACTTTTTTTTAAATCTCATTTATCGCTTTTCCCAAATCACAATTTCGATTTAAACATGCCAAGGCGTAAAGTTCACACTTGTATATTATTACATTACATGCCAATAATGTATACAATAATTCTATTCATTTACTAACATAGATATAACAAATTTAACCTTCTTTCACTTTCTTTCAATTTATGGTTACCAAATTCAACAAAATTTCTACATTACAACTCATATATTAATTCAGATGTTCGACCATCCAAAATATCCAAATATTCCATTTTATTTCAATAGTTGAAACTACCAATCAACAAACAACAATATTCATATCCAAACATTTCAATTTCATAACCAAATATCCAAATTATTCATTTTATTCTCTTTAATACACCATTACTAAACTAGTGTTTAGTCCACAAATTAAATCAGCAATAACTAGCCAATGCTTATGAACTGACTAAATACAACAAATCAACAATAAATGATAATAACTAAATATTATCATTTCACAAATCAAACACATTACAAATAAATATAATAGTTATAAAAAATTTATTCCTTATATATAACATATAATATTAGAAAAAAAAAATTTCATTTCAAAACTTATAAAAACATTTTATAATACTAAAAAATACGCACTCTTTTATATACGCTCAGACAACTCATTCTAGGATATTCCTACCCTATCTCTAATGGGTTAATCCTAATAGGCTAAGGTACATCTAAACCTCGCTTCAATACCAACTGCAATGGCCCACCTTTTTGGACGGTTCAAATCAATAATAAACCACACACGTCAGAATCAAACCATTCAAAAGGGAGGATTTTTAATAGGTAAATAAGAAAAAAAAAGGAAAACAAAATACAGAATCTATTAGTGGAACGACAAAATATAGTAACCAAATAAATAGTTCATGAAGCTATTTACAAATAATATTTGATTACACTTTTACAATTCAAATCAGAGTTATACATACATCAGAAATAAAAAAATAATGCAGCAGAACACAAAATGCAGTGGAATAAAAATAGCAATAATATACTGAATCTTCATCTTCGTTCTCTAGAAAATTGTCTACAACACGTTGAAAAAACTCAAACTGACCCGAGCGTGATGAAAAGACAAAATACTCTAGTCAAAACTAAAAGATCTTATGTAAGTCGGATCAAATTAAGCAAAATAGAAATATCAGTGCAATGGTTTCATTGATATTACGGGATTTTCATCTCCTATCAAGTGTACAACGTAACTATAATTATCTAAAGGATTCTAAATAATTCGAAATATCAATCTTAATCATCTAATTAAAAAAACTGAAGTTTGAATTAACTTAAACCCTTTAAATAATTCAATTCCAAATAATATCCAAATTTAAGAAATTATTGTGGCATATATCATTTTAACCAGTATCAAAAATCAACATTTCCAAATCAATGAAAACCGCTCGGGTTTATCATTTCAATTCATAACAATTTTCTCATAATCTATAAGATTGTTCGGGTATGTACCATTTCAACCTATATGGATAATAGGGATATAGACATAAATAACATCCAATCATCCAAAATGTCAACCAATAACATCCATCCAATCACCAAAATATCAACAATTGAACAGACAACACAATCATCATTGAAATCAACCAATAACTACCAATAATTTACTGGTTATCATTAACAAGTATTTAACTAGCAACTTAAATGTTAATATGAAGGTAAATGGAAATTAAATTCAATAGAAGTTAGATTTAATTGGAATGACAATTTAAAATATACTAAATAGCAACCAATCAATTCCTAATCACAACATAAATTCAGTTTAACTAACATAAGAAAATCTAGTAGTTGTGAGTGTTTGCTCACCTTTCTTGACTACAAAGGTGATGATAAAAAAGGAGCAATATGGAGATTCCTAGTAAAGATCCAAATGGAAAGCAAATCCAACAAAGCTTAGACACGAATACGAATCAATAAACAATTTTTCAATTACTTTCAACTTCCAATTAACCAAGATCCAAACTATAGACAAACCAAAAACTACGTCATTTTTAAGAAAATATTCGGACTAGAATATTAATGAATCTATAACAGTGACTAACTAGAAAGTTGTTTCAAATTATTTTCTCTCCACTTTCAAAAACATAATCACTCAAAAAGCTTCTATCTTGAGGAAGATATGGTCAAAACAAGCAGAGATGTTTTTTTGAATTGAAAATCCGAGTTCAAAAATACTTCAAAAAGATTTGAGTTTTTTGCATATGAAATTAAAGAATCTGAAAAAATGATCTAAAAGAGAGTTGAAGTCACTGAAAAAAATAAATGGTTTGAAAAAAGAATCACATAAGATGGTTCATGCCTGAAGGAGGTATGATTGATACAATATGGGATATTTTCCGCCAAAACTGGACAGGAGAAAGAACTTGAAAAATGGACATTTTGATATAGAAATATTCGGAATGGGAAGAAGGGTTCAACAACAAAGTTGTTGCCATGAAATTATACACATTTCAAAAAAATAATATTTGATTTGGAGTAGTTTAGCAAAATGTAGAAGCCATGGAAATAAGCGAAAGAAAGAGGGAAAATAAGGAAGGGGAAAAGAAGGGAAAAAGGAGAAAGTAGAGAAGAGGGAAGATGGAAGGAGATCGCCTTGGAGATGGTGGAGAGGGCAGTGGCTATAGGGGAGGAGGAAGGGTTGAAGTAGAGGAGGAAAGGAGTTTTTACTTGTGAGGTTTTTGGAATTTTAGATCTTGTGTTCTCTGTCGATTTTAAGGTGAAAGAAGAAGTGTGCAGAGAACGTTTCTTAAGAGAAAAATTATGTACGTAGATGTTATCAGGTAAGAAACATAAGGTTGTAGGTAAAGGAATGGTCACATGACTGACTAGAGTCCCTTGGTTAACCAGGCCCATTAGACCAAACAAAACCAATATGCCTTAGCCAAATAAAACACAACTAAATACTACTAGTTCATGTTAATTTTTCACAGTAATTCAATTTTTTAGAACAATTGGAATTTGATTTTGACGAAAGAAAAGTGGAGGGAAGATCAAAATTCAGTCTAGTATAATATAAAAAGAATAAAATTTTAAAATTCAGATTTAAATTTTTCAACCAAAAGTCAATCTTTGACTAAGTATGAAATTTCACAAAAAATTTATTCTATTAAATTTGGTCAAATAAAATGCTCAACATCACAAATTCAATTTTTTTTATTCAATTTTTAAAGTTGTTAAAATTATGGATCATTACACTTCATCTTAATTAAAAATGTAATATCAATTAATGCAATATTAATTTGTTTCCCCTTATCATATTTAAAAGGTTAAATGTCATTAACTATGCATCCAATTCTCATCCAATTACATTCACACCTATGTTATCATCCTTATTATTCAATCAACGATACTCTATGAATTATATTAACTTAAGTTTACATTTTATTACATTCATTATTTTACCGTTAACATCTTTTACCATATAAACTGCAATTATTAATTACATAAATTTTCATTTATTTCCAAATTAATTCCAAACATATTAAATAATGAGATGATAAATGAAAATTTGTTACCTTTAAGTAATTTAATCATATTTACATGTTTATTATCTACAACAAACGTTATTACTACTCACACATCACTGATTGTATTCAATTTCAATTAACAACACATAATACCAATATTCAATTGCTGTAAAGGTCCGCAAATCCATACCCCTTTGAGTTGACGATATTTCACCTCAGCTCAACTCAAATTGGACGGAAATATGAATCTTTAAGGTAAAGAAGAAAAGATAGAAGGAAAGAAACAGAACATCACAAAATCTCACAATCGCAGCAGGAACAAAATATAATATATAATAACAGATTTTGAATACAAGAACTGTACCTTCAATACACATACCATTATCAGAGTACAACGATTCAATATATCAAATCTGGATAGTTTAATAACTTGTCCTTACACAGCGGAATAATAATCAATTATGAAAGTATGCCTTGCTATCCAGAGCTCCATAGCATTCTATCTTGAATTTGTAATACTCGGTCTGACCCGAGAATTATAAATAAGTAACACCTGAGTCAGTCTGGAAAACCAACGTGAGAAAACACACTCAATTTGAATTATTAACTTTTCCAAAATTCTTTGAAAAACATAGGTATCTCGTAAGACCATGTCACAAATAAACACGACGGTTTCTACCTTACGATAACAAAACATTTTAATCAAATCCGTTTGATATTATAATAGTGTCTATAGAAAGTAAATTAGAAAATAGTTGAAATGCTTGCATCTAACGTTCCAGTATAGTTGGGCACAATCAAAACTATACGGTGCTTATTGCAGAATGGATTTCATCGAATGACTGGGCCATTGGGGTACCGCCCGTCATAGTACACCTCTAGAACAATGTACCGAGGACCAGTCCGATCCCCTACAACACAAGACCAGACTACCCCTAACCAGGGTAGTCCGAATATGACTATCCCACGGTTGGGATCAGTAACCGCCACACAATCAAATAAAAGGGGCTCTAGAAAGGGGTAACCTTACCATACTTGGGTCCAACCCACTTAGATTTGCTGCATCTCTCATGTTTTAGTCATTCTCCGGTTGATGAGTCTCGAGGCTAAGCTTTACCTTTTAAAGAACGCATTCACTTTGAATGCTCATCGTCCTCCAATGACGATGTTTTGATAGCATTCGTCCATGCAAGGTGTCCTGGGTCTGGATAAACCGAATAACCTCTTCATCATCTTCATGGTATTCATTTGTTACGTTCAAACCAGATCGAAGTGGTTTTCGAATAATTAAATCTGATCCCGGTCTCTTCGAAACGATTAACAAAATTTGCCAAAATTGATAGTCGGTTATTTAATTATCAATACACATCCATAAACAATCATTAGGCCTTATTATAATTTTCCAAAATTTATCTTAAAATATCTTTATAAGATATTACTTTTAGTTCCCCAACATTTGAAAAAAAAAACAGTTTTCAAATCCTTTTTATTTTCAAGGAACATTTCCAACCCTTCTCAATACTTAGAATATTCTTTCCCACTTCATTCGATATTCTACACTTGGAAAATATTTTCTTTTATTTCCTTTTCTTTTCTCAAAAATCATTTACAACTTTATTTGTAAATTTCCCAACTCATTTCACACGAATTCTATAATTCCAGAATTCCTTAATTAATCCCTTTAATATTTTTAAAACCAATTATACTTGCTTATAATTCCAATTTCTCTTCTACTTCTTTTAATGAATTCTCTTCCATTGCGAAGCCTGCTTTTATTTAACTACTTTTGAATTATCTAACTTTTTCCAACCTTTTCTTTAAGAATTCCCTTATAAGTCCCATCTATTTAATAACCCTTTCCAACTCTCGAGAAGATTTATAAATAAATTTTAAACCCATTCAAAACTATATATATGTACACATACATATGTAAATAAAGAATAATAAGTATTTAAAAGAAAATAGTAATAATTTATTTTTAAGACATATTCAAATAATTATTTAAAATATTAAAACACTTTTTTAACATTTTCCAGAGCAGATTTAAAAGTTAGTATTCTATTTAAAATAAATATCAAGTATTTAAAAATTCATTTGAAGTATTCAATACTAACTAACTTTAAAATTTCATATTCTAATAAATAAATATTTCCTTTTAAAATTTGAAACTTAACTTATTTAAAAACTTATTTTCGATTTTGGATAACCTATATTTCGGTCTATAGCCCCTCTCGATTTTCATCACATTTCTTCCATTCGTGTTCCCTTAGCCATCTTCATTTTAAAAATAGTATCTACTATTTTTCTCACCCTATTTTCATATTCCAACATAAATTCTTTCCGTAAATTTATATTTCAAAATTTATCATCCAATATCATTTTCCTTCATTTATAAACTTCGTTTATATTTTTTTATAACTCCTTTGAGTTATCTAAAAATTAATCTAATTTATAAAATTCATTTTATAAATCCAATTCCTTTGAAAATCCATTTATTTTTGCCAATCTATTTTTAATATGGATTTCAACTTCTTTCTATATTTTTCCTAATATCATTTTAAAATCTCGTCTTTTAAAAATTTCTTTATACAATTATTTAAAATTCTCCATTTAAAATATTTTCCCGCATTATTTAATATGATCCAAATTTCACCATTTCTTATTTAAACTAATCTCTTCAAATAATCCAGTTTCAGTATACAAAATTTTATATTAAAAATACCTTTTTAATTCCTGAAAATTAAAATATTATTTATGGTATCTAATATACCCAAAATTAATCTCCATGCCATTATAACCTTTAAAAATTTACAACACACAACATCCAACAATTTATATATATTTGAAAAATACTAATATTTTTTAGGAATCCAGTTGGATCCCTCCAACTTGTTTTCCCCGCATCCATAGGTGCTAGAAAATAAAAATACCAATCCTACTTCGAGGGGGATATCGCGGTATATAGGGTCATCTGCTATTATGCAGGGTGCATAAGGTCCTATCTGCTCTAATGCGCGGGGATATCACTCCAATACTTATATATATACTATTATATATGACATTCAACAAATAATATTTTTTTATAAATTCAACCAAGCATCCGGTATTTATTTTAACTATAGAAAACTAAATTGGAAATCCAAATGAGTGAGAATTTTTCTCACCTTGATTTAATTTTGCAATCCGTTCCAATTTTAAATTGAATCCTATGTCACCACAAATTTGATGCGCAAATCCATACTTGAATTCGACCTCATTATGAATTTATTAGTGTTTATATATATATATATATATATATATATATATATATATTATCTTTATTTAAATAACTAATTATATAGTTAAACCTAATAATAGAATATACCTCTTCCCCTTCAAACAACTGTCAGCCCGACTCCAATCCTGACCGATATTGGTCATCGATTGCTCCTCCTTCTCCAGCTGCAACTCCATACACCACTCCTAACTTCTCCACCCACCCCCCACAACTCATGCTACGTAGTAGGCCGAGCCACCAAAGTCGTGGTGCCCTCACTTCTTCCCTTTTTTTGGGTTGAACACGAAGGCACTTCCACCACCATTGATGCCTTTACCCTTGCTGCATCATCACAAAGCGTTTCTACGGGCGTCGCTTCTCCCTCGCTCTCATGGTTACCCGTGCGACCCGCCCTATTCTCCCATGAAAACACCACTCGTCGATCGAAACACCTCGTTTCCAGTATGCGATTTATCTCGTTCGTTTCTATACAAATTCAACTATGCAAATAGAGCCGAGGAGGAAGAGACGGACGCGCGATTTATAATATGGTTTCCTTCTTCGATTTGAGACTGAAGAAGAGAGAGAGAGGAGGGAGTCAGGTATTTCTTTTTTTTAGAGAAGAACGACAATCGATTTGTGTTTACTTTTTTTGGTTTTTGATTTTACCCGAGGAAAAGGAAAAGTGTGAGTGATTTTTTTTTAAAAAAAGAGGAGGATTACATGTTAAAGAAGATAAAGGAAACTTGTACGTTTCAATATGAGGACAGCCTGATTTTTGACTTTGACCATATATGTATTATTCTAAAATTTTAAATCATCTCGATTACACAGCTAAAAATCTCGAACCCCAAAAGAGGCATACCACCTGGCGGACATAATCTTATACCTCTATTCCGAACGCGATGGAAAAGGTTTCGAGTCCTAATTCAATCGTATGGAGAAGATAGCTTTTTGGACCCAATTATTATATTAAATTTTTGATCTAAATTTCAACGTGTTTATATATCGTACAATCAGATGATAATCCAGAATGCTACAAAATTTGGAATCCGATAGTAATACATTACTACAGATCCAATGGAACTAGTTTCGTCGAATTCCGAGACTGTGCCTTGGAAGGCTATTTTTAAATGTCAATTTTGAATGACTATTTTAAAACATATCACTTTTGAATTTAAATTTAAAAAATTTATTATCTTTATTATTATCAATATGAATTTTTCGGCCTTTAAATTATTTTTAACAAGCTCAAAACCCAAGATACAATAATTTACCCGATATTCAATTATAAAATTCAAAATTTAAATCATCCAATAAATCGCTATATTTAAATTCTGTATCTATTGTATTAAAGAGAAACCAATATTTCATATTCAAAATCAATCTATAATTCAATTTTGATATTTAAAACCCTTTAAAAATTTAAATTTAACAACGAAAAATATGGGTATTTACATTCCTTCCCCCTTAAAAAAATTTTGTCCTCGAAATTGCTAAGGCGGGAAAATTTATCCAAACCCACTGCTTATCCAAAACCCACTTAGCTAACTCGACATTCACTTTTCTAATCTCTTAGTTTTCAATCAAACAATTAGTTTTCCATCCTAAACCAAAATCCTTTATTTTCTTTACAAATCTGAAATCCAATTTTCGTTAACAATTTTTTTTTAAAAAATCTCAAGAATTTTCTAACACCTTAAATTTGCAAAAATTTTTGGTATACTCTCGCTTGTACGGAGAGACTTTCGCAATTTGACAAGAGAGATAAATATATATACATCGACCCACACGGTCGGAAAGGAAAAATATATATCAATATTTATATTTTTCACAGTATTAATCTGAAAACGTACCTTATTTAGCAGTTTTTAGCATTATTTAGCAAGCATTTACTTCATATGCAAACATGTAACCTTAATCTAGCCAAATAATCCCTTTGGGTACCTATACTTACTCAATTTAAACCGTAAGTACCAAAACTTTAAATTCAATAACATTTCATTCATTTAAATGGTTAAATACATAGATTTCATAACAATGCATGCTAACATATATTCATAAGCAATTTATGAGGTTCAGATACTAATTTAATTGCTTTCAATTAATCCATTTACTATTTCATTTAATCTAAAATTATTTACAACCCAATTTTCTTACATTCAATTCACATTTGTACCAACAAATTACTATTCATTCCAGATTGATTTAAAATCAATTTATTCACTTTTATTAATTTATAGATTATCATATACTTCCATTTATGGCTAACAACCATTTTTCTATGCAAGTTCGGCGCTATTCATTTAACAAAATTATAGTTTATAAATATTTTAAATTGATTCCGACTTAATTTATTTTTAATTTTGTTCTATTTCTTGCTGATTCTTCATCAATTTAGTTGCATTGCATTCATATCTGCTCTATTTATATTCAAATCCATTTTATTTAAATTAATTTTATTCAATCGCTAACTAACTCATTCATTTAATCCACTTAAATTTTAATTACATACTCAAATCCATTTATTTAATATCTCAAGCCATATCAATTTAATTTATTTATAGCTTGAGTTGTCACCATTTCAAACTTTTGCCCTTTTTACTCGACCGATCGCTAATTTTTATTTAACTAACTCACCATCTAGTTAAATTTTATTTATAACTCAAGTTTCACTTCCAAATTCCATTTTCAACTCACAATTCAATTTGTTTAAATGGATGTTTTCAATTATGGAAAAATATGGAAAAAATTTGATAAATCTATTTAAATTATTTAAAAGATATTTGGATTGGAAAATATGAATTATCGAATGTTTAATTCAAATAAGCTATATTAGCACTTCCGCAACACTTTTCTGCTGTGAATTATAAAACTTTTGGAATATGGGTTTAAATGTAACGACGTTTCCCAAAAGAAATTGTGAATGTTTTAAAAGGGATAATTAAGCATTTTGAAAGATAATTTGGGATATTTATAAGCAATTCCAAAATAAAGTTGAAAAACTGAGTATGCGAAAACGACTAGTACATTTGTCCCGCCTGTGAGATCTGGGAAGATAAAACAAGGTGTTTAACTAAGGTTAGGGATGGAGCAACTAGTGCCCTGAACTTACCTGGCCTATGTTTTCTTTTCTTAGGCGAGGGGTGGAAAAGATCGAAAGGAAAACCAGGATGCTTTTAAATAAAAAGATTCTGTATTAAGTTTTTTGAATTAAAAGAAGATTGATATTATCCAAAAGTTAAGCAATCTCCAAAATGAATGATTTCTATGATCCTATTTACTTCAAAATGTTTGTTAAGATTGATTTAGGGTTTATTGTAAACGATGTGTTAAATAACATTGTTTTTGACCCGCTTAAAAGTTAAGAAGTTTGAATCAAGAATTAAGTAAGGAAATCTGAGATATTTTCCAAAGCAAAAGAATGA
This sequence comes from Allium cepa, assembly GCA_030765085.1. Taxonomy (NCBI): domain Eukaryota; kingdom Viridiplantae; phylum Streptophyta; class Magnoliopsida; order Asparagales; family Amaryllidaceae; genus Allium; species Allium cepa. Next base: position 270,853,435 of record CM060928.1, read on the forward strand.
ACTTCTTAGAAATTACTCTATGTTAAAAGAGAGAGAATTTTGAAATCATCCGAAAATAATTAAAGTGAAAAGAGACTTAATAAATCCTATATACTCATATTCACTTTCTATCGATATTGGATTTCGAAGGAACCGGGGTCGGATTTGGGTAATTCCTCTCCGAAAACCACTTCGAACTAATGTATACGTTCGAACGTGAAGACATGTTGAAGAAGATGATTATTGAAGACCGTGGATCTTCATAGCGTGAGGATTGCTTATTGATTTGCTCGGGGTCGCACCCATTATAGAGTTATATATAGCAGTGGTCTCCTCGTGATGGAGATTTTGCGGATTGCAAGGGCTTCTCGCCTAATAATGGCCGAGGAAAGTGCCTTCGGTTTGTCCTGTTCCTGGACAACTTGTATGGACGTTTGTCTGACATTGCATTTCCAACGATTACGTACATTGGTTTTTACAAACATACATCAGCGGTGGCGGAGAAGGCAACTTCTCTTAGCTTAACACTCTCCTTGAGACTTACGAGCTCAAGGGTTGTATTTTTGTGGAAGACAATTAGTAGTTAAACGGAAATGGAAATGTGGCATTCAAAAGATGTGATATGTGCTTTGTGAAAAGGTAATCGTTAGCCTCAAGCCTCATCAAACCGGAAATGACCGAAAAAGGATAGGATGCAGCAGGGCTAAGTGGGTCATTCCCAAGTAGGGTATGATCATCCCCTTCTAGATATATTTCTTCCCGCTATGATGTTCGGAATGTTAATTTATGTGGTGTATGAAAAACGAGCGCTCGGTTAAAGGTCGGTAACGATCGGGGGATGACATATTCGGTACTATCTTGTTAAAGAGGTAGGCCGGTCTTGTGTTGGTAGAGGGCAGATGTTCTGTGCCTCGGGACATCCATCTAGAGGAGTTCCCATTTCGGAAGGTAGATCCTGCGCCTGGTCATTTGTATGGAAATCCATTCTCCAATAAGAACCTACGGTTTTGTTTGTAGAGCCTAGTATGCTGGAATTTAATAATGGTAACAATTTCAGCTAAGATTAATAAGTTTATTTGCAAATGTTTTCAAAGAGATGTCATTAGAAATAATATCAAATGTTTTGATATAAAAGTGTTTTAGTTATCATAAGGTAAAAACCCGTCCGTGTTTTTGTGTGGACGTGATCTTATGAGATACTCTTTGTTTTCAAAGGATTTTATTCAAACGCTCATATATGACATTGTCATTTATTATTCATTTTTCTCACACTGGTTTATCAAGCCTGATCCGGGTATTTTCAATACTCGGGTCAGATCCGAGTAGTTTCAGGATAATCGAAGACAATTGGAGTTTCTAGAGGAGAGCTGGAGATATTCATCGACGTATGGAGATATTCGTTTATTGGCTTTGCTTAGTGTATTTTGTTTGATGTTTGTCAGCATTTGTAAGGGCAGGTTTTATAACTGTCCAAGCTGAATTTAGGTTAGACTCTGATATATGTTTTTAAAAGTTTTCTGCTGTAAAAATATTTGTTCAATATTATATGTTATTCCATTCGTGTGAGATTCTGTTCTGTCTACTCTTCTTTAATCACCCTTAAAGATCCATCTTTTCGTGCAATTTGAGTTAGACATGTATGGTTTATTGTCGATTCAAAAGGTACGGGCAAATAGATCTCTACATTTGGTATCAGAGCTGAAGGTTAAGCGAGAACCTTGGCTCTATTATGGGTAAAGTCTCATCAGAGATAGGATTAGTAATATCCTAGGATGAGTAGCTCATTAGAGATAGGGTTAGCAACACCCTAGAATGAGTTATGAGAGTATTATATATATTGAGCGCATATTTGTTAATTTTATAAAAATTATTTTGTTTTAAAGGAAATGGGTAAATGAAATAATTTTACCTCGGGTTTATATTATAAATATTAAAGGGAATGCTATTGCCTTTTGGGTTAGAAGTTAAGGATTGATTGTGACTTTGCTTAGTGAAACTAAAATATGAATATCTTGTGATTAGAATCTCACAGTTTGACTATAAGATATTCCATATAGGATCAATTAGTTGAAAGCTAGAATTTACAACTTTAATCATATACCCTTAGATACTTTGTAATAAGAAATAACAATGATTAAGTGATTATCATAATGGATGGATTTAAAAGCTAAGTACAAATATCTTGTGAAGTAAAATTTACAATTTGATTAGAAGATATTTGATGATAATATTGAGGCTAGAAGTTGTAATTGGAAAAGGTAAAAAGAAAATGCATACTTAGAGAAAAAAAATTTATTATCAATAAGATAGGAAAAGATAAGCCAAAATTGAAATTTTGGGTAAGTATAATATGAAAGGGTAAGTCGTATAACTTATAAATGAGTTAAGTTAATTTGAAATTCATACACTTTGATTAGGTTAAAAGTCAAAGTAAAATTTAGGAATAAGAGATATAAGAAATATCATCCTAATATAAAACTTTGAATTAGTGATACATTTCGGGTAACATTTGTAATTCAAAATGAACTAAGATTAGAAGTGAATATTTTTGAATAATATAGTAGTTTGATTGTTGGATGAAAATGTTTAAGTAACAAATACCATGTGAATTAAGTTTCACAATTTGACTATAAAGTATTTGATGGATTTAAGGTTAAGAAATTTGATTTAGGAAATGGATAGGTAAATAAGTTAAGTAAGTTAATCATAGAATCAGTAAGAAAAAAAAGTGTACACTTAGTAAAGTTGTCTTATTAATATATGGATTAGATAAATAATTTTAGTTGAATTGAAACCTTAGGTAAATAAAACTAAGGATTAAGTTTTATAACTTATTAATTTGAGATAATAATAGAATTCCACATTTGTTGAAGACCCTAATTGAAGTGATGATGGTTTGAAGATTAGGGATAGGTATATATACTCTTAGGAAGTAAAAGTATATTATACAAGTTTAAGTCATATTTATGAGCTTAAATAATAATGGATTTAGTAAAAGGTAAATGGTTGTGAAATAAACCTGGATTAATAGAAGTTTTGAAAAAATGTTTTAGGTAAAGATGAATGTGAATAAGTATATAAGTTAAACGTAGATCATTTTGGCACATAAAATTTTGGATCTAAGATTTGACTACAGAATTTTGAGGTGTTTACACCAATCCGAAAAATGATTTATCACCTGATTTTTGATGGCGAACATTGATGAGAGTTTATGATTATGTACACAAGTTTTCTATCATAGTTGAGAGCTATGCAAGGAAAGCAAGGGTTTGTGATCAAAAAGTCTGATCAAAGTCCGCACTAGAAAATCGAGGGATCGATGCTAGTTCGGAAAGAAAAGTTGTGGAATCAAAGATCACATATAGTCTGATGTTTTGGGTCTGTCTACTTAGTAGTTGGATAGTTATCTTTAAAAGTAAGCACTAAGATATAGTGGTTGGACTGATGTTTTGGTATGCATATATATAGACCACAGATATAGTACATGCTCAAGATAGGGAATGAGTTATGTGGATGTATTCATTTACCTTGATATAGTATCAGTGTGGTTGTTTTGGATGCATAATCTTGTTTGGTTGTTGTATATATTGTCTTAAATATGCAGTATGCACTAGGATGGGTAAGATAGAAGTTTGAGTTGATGTATGTATATATAATCGTAAGTATGTGATAAGTACTCAGGTTAGTGTGGGAATCTCTATATGCATGTTTGGCATTATCTTTTTTAGTGTTGTTATGATATCGACCTTCTTCTTTTCTATCATAGGTAGAAATAAGTCAAATTATTTGAGGATATGAGTATTGGATAGATTCCTTTGTCTTTGATTTCATTTCGAGGACGAAATGCTTTTTAAGTAGGGGAGAATGTAACGACCCGTAATTTTGCTACTTCGAAAATGAGAGATTTCATTTATTTTTAAATTAAAAGGAATTTTAATTATTAAATAAACATGTTAAATAATAAATAATTATCTATTCTTATAGTTAATGTATTGAAAAGTATAAATTTGGATTTTAGAACAAATCGACAAAAGTTAAGTTTTGTTAAAAATAAATAAAGGCTTAAATAAATGGATTTTAACATTTTTCTAAAAAGGTAAATCTTATTTAAAACATCTAATAAAGATAATAAAAGTATGTTAAAAGATTTAAAAGTTTGTTAATAATCGTTTTACAAAAATAACTAAATTTTGTCGCATTTTGTCAGTTTTACATACACTGTAAAATTAGAGATTTTGATATTATTTAAATATAATTTTAAAATATAAAGAGTCTTGTATTAATTTATTTAAAGAAGTAAAAAGTTCATTTTAAAAGTTTGGTTTACTCCAATATATAACTTAATGAAAACGTCAAATTTTGACTGTACAATTTGCCGTCAAAAACGTCGTTTTTAACCAAAACAAGTTGTTGCAACTTGATACATTTCCAAACTTATAAATACAAGTTTACAAACTATATAAACATTATACATTTAGCACTAAAAACCAAAAGAGTTTACTTTTGAAAATATTTACATAAATGTATAAAAAGTAAAAAAGCATGATTTGACAAATTTAAAAATTATTAAACCTTTTCTAAAACAACATCATTACTCTACTTCATATCTCATTAATAAGAAGTTATGTTTATACATAGGAAAGGAGCAAATGCAAAAGTGAAAAGAAAGCTAATGTAAGGAGTTAATGTCACATACATACATGCATTTAATGCAAATCAAATCATTCAAAAGTCATCTCTTTAAACACAAAATCTAAGGAAGTAATCATTCCTCTTTCTTACCATCACCATTAATACATATCAAATCACTCTTTTTCACATAAAAGAAAAGTATATTTAAATTCAAAAATGAAGAGGGTATTAATGTCATTTACTACTAAATATGTTCACTTATAAATACAACCACACCTCTCTTCATTTCCATTACACTTTCATTTCATAAAATTTCCAAAAAACCTTCTCTACTTCCACCATTTCCCTTCTACCTTCAAGCTATCACCTCCATACTCCAAAGCATCACCTTACATCACCTTACACAAGCCAAACTACCACCTACACACCTCCTCCTCACCCAAAACCCATGCCTACACCCCCACACCACCCTAGGCCGAGAACACCCTCCCAAAACCCGAGCCCTACCCCCTAGGCCGTGCCCCCCTAGTCCAAGCCGAGCCCCACAAGCCCAAGCCGAGCTCCACACCCCCTAGGCCAAGCACCATCCTCTCCTACCCTCTCCTACACGCCTAAACCCAAGGCCGAACCCTCCTCTTTAAAAAAAAGAGAAAAAAGGAAAAAGAAAAGAGAAAGAAAAAGAAAGGAAAACAAAAGCATTCGAAAAAGGAGCAATAAAGGCGAGACGTTGGAAATTAGCACGTTAGCGAGAAACGCGTATCTCACATTAAAGATTGACGGAGTGGATATTATGGTGAGAAATTCTCACTGCTTTTTAAATTATATTGATTATCATGCTTAATTGTTATGTTAGATAATCACTATTTGATGATATGGATGTTTGGTTGATTGTTTGAAAATGTTGGATAATCTGTAGTAACGTTATGACATTTATCGTATGAAAAATATTGATGTTGTATGGATGTTGTATGGTTGTTATGATAATTTGGATATCAAATTCCTTTTAGTTAAGTAATCCTTTGTTTAGTAAGACCATATTTTAGTAATATGAGAAATTGTGGAAAAATAAGTCTCTTTTCATTTAAAAGTGAAATTAAAGTTAAAATAAAAGAGAATTTGAAATTTGAAGTGAATCGGATTTGAAAAGGATAGCTAATTAGAAATTGAAATTTAGATGAATAGTAAAATTGAAATTGAAATCGATTTTGAAAAAGTGAAGTTTAGTTTGATATTGAATGGAAGTTTAAATTGAGATTAGATTTGAAATCTAAATTTAAATGTATTTAATTTGAGATTAGAATTGAAATTGAATTGAAATTGGAATTTAAAATTTAATATTAAAATAATGTGAATAAAATAATATTATAATATGGTAATAGTGAAAATATATTTTAAATACTTTAAAAAGTGAAAATATTGATTTAAAATGGTTTCTAATGATTTTATAAGTGTTGAAATCTAATTTGAATTGATTATTTCAAATGTTGAAAAATAAGTTTAAACTAGACGCGACGCGCAACGGTAGTTCGCGATTTCGCGTCGAAAAGTTCAAATGAGTGTATAGACTGGAATATAGCTCGGAATTCTTCGAGATAAGAAAATTTCGGACTATTATATCCATATCTTCTAAACGAAGAAAGAAAATCAAAGTTTCGATATGTAGATTTTGAATTAAGTCCAAATCAATTTTCTAGAAAAATCGTGCTAGTGCAGTTTAGTGACCATAATAGAAAATTTGTTTAAATGGATGTTTTTAATTATGGAAAAATATGGAATAAATTTGATAAATCTATTTAAATGATTTAAAAGAGATTTGGATTGGAAAATATGAATTATCGAATATTTAATTCAAATAAGCTTATTAAGCACTTCCGTAGCACTTTTCTGCTGCGAATTGTAAATTTTTTGGAATATGAGTTTAAATGTAACGGCGTTTCCCAAAAGAAATTGTGAATGTTTTAAAAGGGATAATTAAGCGTTTTGAAAGATAATTTGGGATATTTATAAGCAATTCCAAAATAAAGTTGAAAATCTGAGTATGTGGAAACGACTAGTATATTTGTCTCACTTGTGAGATGTGGGAAGATAAGACAAGGTGTTTAACTAAGGTTAGGGATGGAGCAACTAGTGCCCTGAACTTACCTGGCCTATGTTTTCTTTTCTTAGGCGAGGGGTAGAACAGATCGAAAGGAAAGCCCGGATTCTTTTAAATAAAAAGATTCTGTATTAAGTTTTTTAAATTAAAAGAAGGTTGGTATTATCCAAAAGTTAAGCAATCTCCAAAATGAATGATTTCTATGATCCTATTTACGTCAAAATGTTCGTTAAGATTGATTTAGAGTTTATTGTAAACGATGTGTTAAATAACATTGTTTTTGACCCGCTTAAAAGTTAAGAAGTTTGGATCAAGAATTAAGTAAGGAAATCTGAGATATTTTCCAAAGCAAAAGAATGAACTTCTTAGAAATTACTCTATGTTAAAAGAGAGAGAATTTCGAAATCATCCGAAAAGAATTAAAGTGAAAAGAGACTTAATAAATCCTATATACTCATATTCACTTTCTATCGATATTGGATTTCGAAGGAACCGGGGTCGGATTTGGGTAATTCCTCTCCGAAAACCACTTCAAACTAATGTATACGTTCAAACGTGAAGACATGTTGAAGACGATGATTATTGAAGACCGTGGATCTTCATAGCGTGAGGACTGCTTATTGATTTGCTCGGGGTCGCACCCATTATAGAGTTATATATAGCAGTGGTCTCCTCGTGATGGAGATTTTGCGGATTGCAAGGGCTTCTCGCCTAATAATGGCCGAGGAAAGTGCCTTCGGTTTGTCCTGTTCCTGGACAACTTGTATGGACGTTTGTCTGACATTGCATTTCTAACGATTACGTACATTGGTTTTTACAAACATACATCAGCGGTGGCGGAGAAGGCAACTTCTCTTAGCTTAACACTCTCCTTGAGACTTACGAGCTCAAGGGTTGTATTTTTGTGGAAGGCAATTAGTAGTTAAACGGAAATGGCAATGTAGCATTCAAAGATGTGATATGTGCTTTGTGAAAAGGTAATCGTTAGCCTCAAGTCTCATCAAACCGGAAATGACCGAAAAAGGATAGGATGCAGCATGGCTAAGTGGGTCATTCCCAAGTAGGGTATGATCATCCCCTTCTAGATATATTTCTTCCCGCTATGATGTTCGGGATGTTAATTTATGTGGTGTATGGAAAACGAGCGCTCGGTTAAAGGTCGGTAACGACCAGGGGATGACATATTCGGTACTATCTAGTTAAAGAGGTAGGCCGGTCTTGTGTTGGTAGAGGGTAGATGTTCTGTGCCTCGGGACATCCATCTAAAGGTGTACCCATTTTGGAAGGTAGATCCTGCGCCTGGTCATTTGTATGGAAATCCTTTCTCCAATAAGAACCTACGGTTTTGTTTGTAGAGCCTAGTATGCTGGAATTTATAATGGTAACAATTTCAGCTAAGATTAATAAGTTTATCTGCAAATGTTTTCAAAGAGATTAAGCTATCGAAATTTATTTATTTCAATTCATTTTTTTATTTAACTTAACTTACTCTAAATTCAACTTCTTACCATTTTCTTTGATTTATTTAAGTAAGAATTCAATTTCATTTAATATCATCTACAACTCAATTATATTTCATTTCAATCTAATCCAGATTCAACTCAATTTCATTTATTTTAAGTTAAATTCAATTCAATTAAATTTTATTTCTCAATTCAATTCATTCACATCCCAATTTAATCCATTTAACTAGTCTAATTCACTAATTTATTCCATTCAAATCACTATCAATCAAAATTTCAAAAATTTTATTTCTCCAACTTATTCTAAGTGAAATATTACATTAACTTTTCCACTTTTAATTTTATCCATTTTAACTTTACTCAAATTAACATTCATTTCCAAACTCAAATCCCTTATTTTTCTTTCCTTATTTAAAATCATTCTCATTTTCTGATGATCTCTAAATTATTTAAATAAGGATTTTCATAATTTTTTAACACCTGGTAATTATTTCAAATTATTTTTGGAATCATAAATATCCTAAAATCACACCTTTTAAATCTAAACCAAACTTGGTTTTTATCCAAAAAAATTCCCTTGGTATTTTGAAAACATAACCAGTTTGTCCAACAAATCTAAACAAATACATATCGGTAGCAATCCATCACTTAGAAACTCGAAAATGAATATTGATGATGTTGCATAGTCATCACCAGGATTATTTTCCATCGACTGAAGTGAGTTCTGTGCTATATCTCTTCCAACATCCATTTTCAAACAATTTTCCTTCGAAAATATTCAAAAATAAAGCTTTTATTATTATTTTCACCCAACACTTTGAAAAATATTACTTTCAAACTTTCTGGGATTTGAATTTGTAGATTCCGATTTAAATCCAGTTTTAATTACAATCCATTTGTATAATTAGTGCTTATACAAATGTTCATTTGGTTATATAAACTATTTCAATTTTATAATCCTATTTGATTACAATATTATCATCCATACACTCCAATTATATATAATAATTTTAGAAAATTATTTCTTTTATATAAAATAAGGTATGGGTAAAATTGTTTCGTTTACCCTCTTTTTAAAACAACACTGTGTCGGTTTACCTAGTTTAAGAGTTTAGAAATTTCTATTGATATAGTTGTCCAGATTGTACCGACCAGAATTTGTAAACACTCAACCGAAAAGTCAATACGATATAAACAATTCACATTCACTAACAAATACACGCTCATATCTATTAATACACTCAAACTCATTCTAGAGTACTACTGACTCTATCTTTAATGAGTAATACCTACGAGAGCCAAGGTTCTCACTTAACCTTCAGCTCTAGTACCAAGTGTAAAGGTTTGCAAATCTGTACTCCTTTGAGTCGACTATATTTCACCTCAGCTCAACTCAAATTGGACGGAAATACGAATCTTTAGTGTAATGAAGAAAAGATAGAAGGAAAGTAACAGAACAACATAGAATCTCACAATTGCAGCAGAAAAAAATATAATATATAATAATAGATTTTGAATATAAGAACTATACTGTTAGTACACATACCATTATCAAAGTACAATGATTCAATACATCAAATCTGGATAGTTTAATAACTTGTCCTTACATAGCGGAATAATAATCAAGTACGGAAGTATGCCTTGCCATCTAAAGCTCCATAGCATCCTATCCTGAATCTGTTATACTTGATCTGGCCCGATCATTATAAATAAATAACACCCGAGTCGGTCTGGAAAATCAGTATGAGAAAACAAACTCAATTTGAATTATTAACTTTTCCAAAATTCTTTGAAAACAAAGGTATCTCGTAAGACCACATCATAAATAAACACGATGGATTTTACCTTAGGATAACCAATACATTTTTATCAAATCCGTCTGATATTAAAATAGTGTCTATAGAAAGTAAATAGAAAACAACTGAAATGCTTGCATCTCACGTTCCAGCATAGTTGGGCACAATCAAAACCGTACGGCGCTTATTGGAGAATGGATTCTATCGAATGACTGGGCTATTGGGGGTCCGCCCATCACAGTACACCTCTAGAACAATGCACCGAGAACCACTCTCGATCCCCTACGACACAAAGACCAGACTACCTAACCTGGATAGTTGGAATAAGATTACCCCGTGGTTGGGATCAGTAACCGCTACACAGCCGAATAAAAGGGACTCTAGATAGGGGTAATCTAGCCCTACTTGGGTGTTACCCACTTAGCCTTGCTACATCTCCCTAGAAGGGAATGAATAGGGGTGACACTATTATTATAAAAATTATTGTGGAAGTTTATAAAATAATTGCAACACAGATATAGCAGAGTAAAAGCAGCACAGATAATAGCAGAATAATAAAAGCAGAAAATATAACATACAGATTTACCCAGCTTAGGCAAAACCCTTCCTAAGTGTTGCCCCCAAGGTTTCTACTAGAAATTAAGTAGTCAGACGCTTACACACGTAAACTTGCGACACCCGCTATCGACTAACCTTAACTCTACGCTCAAAACCCTACCACAACTCAGCCACTGAGTTGCAAATTCTTGAACTACACCACCGTTGTTCGTCCCCTAGTCACACAACTAGAATTTACAATGTTTAAAGAAGAAAATACAAATTTAAATAACCATTTAAAAACAATTAAACCCTAATTTTAAATAAACTAAAGCCTTTAAAAAATAATACAAGGCCGGCTTACTTTTGTTTCCTTTTATATTGTTTGGCCCATTTCTTTTGTTCGTGAAAAAAATGTTGGCTTCCTTTATGCTCGTTCGTTTCTCTCTGATCAAATTAGGGCTTTTCAATGCAGACTTCATATTGATCGATCGAATTGTGATTTCACTTTCTTTGCTCTGTCAATCGACCGTCTCTTCGTAGCTTAGTTTCGGCTGCTTCAAATTGTATGAACGTGTATACTGGTTGAACAAATTTATAAGTGATATTCCTTTTTAATTTCGAATGTGCTCGTCTTTGATTCGATTTGAATGATAATTCTTTGTTGCTTGAACTTGAATTGATTCGATTATTGATTTAGTGTTCTCTGTTTAGCTTGAACTCGAATGATTTTGGTAGCCAATGATGTTATGGTTTATATATGATTTGAATTCCCCAAATTTCGTTCGTCTGATAATCTGCTCGACCGTTTGATTTTGATCGAATGTTGTAATTTATTGTTGACTTATTCAATTTCGTACATTTGATTACTTGTTTCTCACGGCTTGATTTCTTTCATGGTTACCACGGCTTCGATATTTGACTTTTTCGACTTTGGCACTGACTTGTTCAATATCGACTGTGAATTTCTGGCATTTGTACTTGACATTGACTTTTTTTTGGTTTGGTTTCTTTTTGACTTCGGCCACTGTCTTGATCATTTTGAAATTCCTGCATTGACTAGATTTGAAACTGTGTTGACATGATTCTGCCTTTGTGCATGATATTTGAACTTGTCTGCATTTTTGGCTTGTTCTATTTATTGCTTGCTACTAGTTATCGAGTTGCTCTGTTACTTGTTGAACATTTCAACTCTTTGTCTTGGTTCAAAACTGCTACTTGATGCTTGCATCCCTGCGCTTCATGTTGTTTGGTCTAGTTTTCATTGTGTATCCACACATCTCAGTTAATCCGAGTGCTTGTTGTGTTGCATCTGGACATGTATCAGTGCATGTGTCCTGGTTAGCATATTTAGCTCGGTTGTCTCGAGCACATTTGTATATATGATGCTTTGACTGTTGAGGTAGTTCCATTGATATTTGAGTCTTCATTTGGTCTTCATTGTTGAGGCTATACTTGTGTTGTCACTACAAACTTTATATTGTCTGGTTCATTGTTGACTTCATTGTTGTTTGGATTAGCTTGTCTACTTTACTGCTATATGTGAATTGTATTGGTATTACACTCTTCAGTCATGTGTCCTGGGTTCTTTGTTGGTCTTTTGTATATGTGAACTTGAAGTTAAACATTAGAGTCTTGTTTAATTGCAGTCTTCATGTTGTATTTGTATGCTTGCCACTGTGTTGCATTGAACTCTGTTGTTATCTGGTTTGAGTTTATCCTGTTTTGTATATGACACTTCATTGCTGTCTGCATTAGCTTGTATAATTATCTTCATATATTTGAAACTGTTGTCACATTCACATGTGTACATATAGTCTAGGTTGAGTCTAGTGCTTGAATTTGTCTCAGCCTTGAATCTTTGTAGTCTGGTGTATACGCACACATCTCTGTTGTTCACTAGCTTGGTATGGCGCAGTTTCATTGTGCGTTGGTAAATTTTTAAGTGTACTGCTGTGTGCATGTCGACATTGAATTTTGAACGAGGCTGGATTTATGTGTCTTGACTATTTTATTTGGATTTGCACCTGTGTTGAATCCAGCTTATAGCTTAGGTTTGACCTTGTGCTGATATCGTGACTTTACTTGTATTTCACTTGACTTGAACCCGGTTTTGATTTGGGTTTGACCTTGTGCTCACATGTCCCTGTAATTTTATCAAGTGTATATATCAGTGCGCACGGCCTTGTGGCATGTAAAGTGACACACTATGCATGTAACAAGTTGTTCGTGTAGATGAATTAAAAATTAAATGATGACGAACAACCCAAATAACTGAGGCAAATAATATATTCAAACTAAATTTTATTTTACCTTGTAAAAATATTTTCTTTTCAGTTTTACTGCGTCAATATTTATTTTTGCAGATAATTCAGATGCTGGACTCAATCTAGAATGGATTTGAAGATTAATATGAGTGAATGAGTAATATGTAGTGAGGACAACTGTAAATGAAAAATTGTGATGTAATCAAAATTGTATTATTTAAAAAATTTGTATATACTGAGAGCTCAAATTTGTACTATTCAAAATTGTAATAAATATTTGGTTGAATAAAATAGCCATTTGAATTTAAATTCTGTTTTATTTATTTTATTCAGCAAATATTTATTTAATTATGTGAAAAATAAAATAGTACATTAACAAATACATTTAAATGAATATATATTTATATATATATATATGTTTATTATCATCAAAAAGAATCATATACTCGCATATTCAACATTTCAGTCATTCCTCGGTTGATGAGAGTCGAGGTTAAGCGAAATTGGATGATGAACATATTCAACCTTTTAAAGAACATACTCATTTAGAATTCTCATCATCCTTCAATGATGATGTTCTGATAGCAATCGTCCATACAAGTTGTCCTGGGTATGGACAAATCGAATCACCGTCTTCATCGTCTTCAAAGTATTCATTCGTTGCATTCAAACCGGATCAAAGTGGTTTTCTGATAATTAAATCTAATCCCGGTCTCTTCGAAACAATTAGCGAAATTGGACAAAATTGATAGACGGTTATTTAACTATCAATACACATCCATAAACAATCATCATACCTTATTATAGTTTTCCAAAATTTATCTCAAAATATCTTTATAAAAAATTACTTTTAGTTCCTCAACATTTGGAAAAAAACAGTTTCCAAATCCCTTTTATTTTCACAGAACATTTCTAACCCATCCCAATACTTAGAATATTCTTTCACACTTCATTTGATATTCAAACTTGGAAAATATTTCCTTTTATTTTCTTTTCTCATAAATCCTTTACAACTTTATTTGTAAATTTCCCAACTCGTTTCACACGAATTCTATAATTCCGAAATTCCTAAATTAATCCCTTTAATATTTATTAAAACCAATTATATTTGCTTATAATTGCAATTTCTCTTCTACTTATTTTAATGAATTCTCTTCCATTTCGAAGCCTGCTTTTATTTAACTACTTTAGAATTTTTCAACCTTTTCCGAACCTTTAAGAATTCCCTTATGAATACCATCTATAGAATAACCCTTTCCAACTCTCGAGAAGATTTATTAATAAATATTATACCCTTTCAAAACTATATATATACACGCACATATATATGTAAACAGAGAAAAATAAGTATTTAAAAGAAAATAATAATAATTTATTTTTAAGACATATTCAAATAATTATTTAATATATTGAAACACTTTTTGTTTACCATTTTTCAGAGTAGATTTAAAAGTTAGTATTCTATTTAAAAAGTATCAAGTATTTAAAAATTCATTTCTGAAGTATTCAACACTAACTAAATTTATAATTTCATAATCTAATAAATAAAAGTTTCCTTTAAAAATTTGAAATTTAACTTCTTTAAAAGCTTATTTTCAAGTCTTGATAACCAAATTTCCAGTCTATAACCCCTCTCGATTTTCATCACATTTCTTCCATTCTAGTCCTCTTAACCATCTTCATTTTAAAAATAATATCTACTATTTTTCTCATTCTATTTCCATATTCCAACATAAATTCTTTCCATAAATTTACATTTCAAAATTTATCATCCGATATAACTTTCCTTCATTTATAAACTTCGTTTATAATTTTTTTGTAACTCCTTTGAGTTATCTAAAAATAAATCTCATTTATAAAATTCGTTTCATAACCTCAATTCCTTTAAAAATCCATTGATTTTTCCCAATTTAATTTTAATATCGATTTCAACTTCTTTATATATTTGTACAAATATCATTTTAAGATCTCGTCTATTAAAAATTTCTTTATACGGTTTATTATAAATTCTCCGTTTAAAATATTTTCCCACATTGTTTAATACGATCAAAATTTCACCATTTCTTATTTAACTAGTCTCTTTAAATAATCCAATTTCGATATAAATTTTTTTATATTAAAAATCTCTTTTTAATTCCTAAAATTCTAAAATAATATTTATGGTATTCAATATACCCAAAATAATATGCATGCTATTATAACCTTTAAAAATTTACAACACACAATAATCCAGCAATATATATATATGTGTATATATATATATATATGAAAAATACTATTATACATATAACATTCAACAGATAATAATTTTTTATAAATTCAACCAAGCATCCAGTATTTATTTTAACTATTGAAAACAGAATTGGAAATCCAAATGAGAGAGAATTAGGTAATAATTTTTTATAAATTCGACCAAGCATCCAGTATTTATTTTAACTAGTGAAAACTAAACTGGAAATCCAAATAAGTGAGAATTTTTCTCACCATGATTTTCTTTTGCAATCCATTCCAACTTTATATTGTATTCTACGTCACCACGAATCCGATGCATAAATCCATATTTGAATTCGACCTTGTATGGATAAATTGAGAATTTATTAGTTCAACTATTTATATATATATATATTATCCTTATTTAAATAACTAATTATATAGTTAAACCTAATAACAGAATATACCTCTTCCCTTTAAACAACAGTCATCTCGACTCCACTCCTGATCGATCTTGGTCATCGACTACTCCTCCTTCTCCAGTTGCAACTCCATGCTCCACTCCTAACTTCACCCAGCCCTCAAATCTCACGCTACGTAGCAGGCCGATCCACCAAAGTCGCGATGACCTCGCTTCTTCCTTTTTTTCGATTGAAACCGAAGGCACCTCCACCACCATCGATGCCTCCACCCTTGCTGCACCGTCATCAAGCGTTTCTGCGGCCGCCGCTCCTCCTTCGCCCTTACGGCCACTCATGTGACCCGCCCTATTCCACCACGCGAACACCACTCGCCGATCGAAACACCTTGTCGCCAACACGCAATTTATCTCATTTCATTCTATACGAATTCGACTACGCGAATAGAGCTTAAGGGGAAGACAGGAAGGCACGATTTATAATACGATTTACTTCTTCAATTTGAGACTGAAGAAGAGAGAGAGGAGGGTGTCAGGCATTTCTGTTTTTATTAGAGTAGAACGGCATTCTCTTTGTGTTTATTTTTTTCGGTTTTCAATTTTACCTGAGGAAAAGGAAAAATGTGCATGATTTAAAAGAAAAGAGAGGAGGATCGCACGTTGGAGAAGATAAAGCAAACTTGTATGTTTCAATACGAGGATGACTGCCTGATTTTTGACTTTGACCATATATGTATTGTTTCAAAATTTTAAAATCGTCTTGATTACACAGCTAAAAATCTCGAACCCCTAATGAGGTGTACCGCCTAGCATTCATAATATTATACCCTCATTTCGAACGCAATGGAAAAGGTTTTGAGTCATAATTCGATCGTATGGAGAAGATAGCTTTTTGGACCAAATTATTATATTAAATTTTCGATATAAATTTCAACTTGTTTACATATCGTATGATCAAACGATAATCCCGAACACTACAAAATTTGAAATACGATAAAAAATAGATTATTGTGGATCTAATGGAACTAGTATCGTCGAATTCCGAGATTGTGTCTCGGAAGGCTATTTTTAAATGTTAGTTTTGAACAACTATTTTTAAAATAGAACAGATCACTTTTGAATTCAAATTTACAACTTTTATTATATTTATTATGTTAAATATAAATTTACCGGCCTTTAAATCATTTTTAACAAGCTTAAAACCCAAGATACAATAATTTACCCAATATTCAATTATAAAATTCAAAAATTAAATTATCCAATAAATCACTACATTGAAATTCTGAATCTATTTTATTAAATAGAAACCAATCTTTCATATTCAAAATCAATCAATATTCAATATTAATATTTATAGCCCTTTAAATATTTAAAATTTAACAATGAAAAATCCAAATCGTTACAATTGCCTTAATTCCATTAATTATCCATTTGATATTCAAACTGACAAATTAATGAGAAGATAATTACAACCATCTTTTATAATAATAGTTCATATCCATTATCTTATCATTTACGACCAAGGGTTATAAAAAATGATTTTTATATTCTATATTAACCAATTCTAATCAATTACATATAATCTCATCATTAAATGCATCATTTAATTTATTTCATTATTTACAATTATAACCAAATAACCGTACAATTATATCCATTGATTGAAATTGGATTAAAATTGTTATCAATTACATTACTACATTACTATATTACATTCTAATTGTTTTATCATTACAAATCAAAAAATTTAATTTCTTACAATATTATCATTTCTAAATCTTATTAAATTTAATATTTTAATTGCCAAAAATACGGGTCGTTACAGTTACATGTCTGATCGGCTGAAAACTTTTAAAAGTATTTGATTAATCATTTGAAAAACATTTCAAAAAGACTCGGGAAGAAAACCTAAGTTCAAATCATTTATTCAACGAGTTACCAAATTTCATTGCTAAATTATCGGTGAATAGTGATTTTAAAGCTTTATAGGTTAAAATATCAATTTCATTACATATATCCCCATTTTTATAACTCAAATCCTTTTTAAACCATTTTAAAAAATTTATGGAATTTATTTCATATTTTTAAAGATTTAAAGACATCCATTTTAAAAAGTTGAAAAACAATTTTTTACGAACCTCCAAAACATGACGATTTCAAAAGCTTGATTTGGACAATTTCAAACTGTACTAAATGGAATCTTGGTTTTACTTTTTCATTTGAAAACTATGATCATAAGGGTCTCGAAAATTTTTATTTCAAAGAATTCAGACTTATATTTTATCTTAACATCCGTTTAAGTTTTCAGGTTGTGAAATTGTGAATTGCCGAAATGCAACGGTTTATTTTTACTCATCTTCACCAAACTTTGCAGAATTTTAAAACTTTTATATAAAATTTTAAACCATTTAAACCCATATTTTACTATTTCACTTGATTTCAAAATCCATTATCACTTCGTTTCTTAATACTATAATATTATATAATTATAACATTCAATTTTCTATTTTTTTCATTTATAATTGTTTTATATAATAGATATGATATTTTCATATCATTTCCATCTTTTAAAACCATTATTTTTCAAATCAAATGATAAAAGTTATTTTACAAATAATTTCAAAACTCCTCCTTTCCAATTTCCTTTATTTCGAAACCAAATTCCAACCTTTATAAAATGATGTTTTCTTGATTTATAAATCAAGGAGGTTTATACTCAACATATACATATTATTTCGGAGTACAATATGGATTATTTTTCATGAATTAACCATGGCTATTTAAAGTAATCATTTCTATTCCATTGGATATTATTTTCACATCATTAATTATAATAATTCTTTTTATCACAACCAAATTATCAATCAATAACGACCAAGTTATCAACCAATCAAATCAACTAATATTTATTCAAATATTTTAATTAAAAATAAATCATGCATATCATTATTTAAAATTAATTTAAGATTGAAAAAAACTAAAGTTAAGATATGTTCTCAATATTAAGCTATCGGCTTCAAAACTTTTCGAAATAAATCCGACAGCATTTCTCGTCGCTCCAAGACCTCCTGAACTTGCTCCTCGACCTCATTTGAGCTTGTTCAGGCTTCTTGGGAGGGTTGATCTCGGCCATGGTGGATGTAGGATGGTTGACCATAGGTTTCATGAAGGTAGAGGAGTATTTCAGCACTGCTTTGGAAATGGATCTCTATGGTATATATGTATACACACACACTCATCTTACTTTCTTTTCACATCTTTTTCCCATTAATTTGAGGTATATTTTCTTAGAGTATGAGGCCATTGAAGTGGCCAGTAGAGATGAAGAAAAGCAGAGGAAGTAGATGTGAATTGTGTGAATGATAAGTGTAGCCTTAGGTGTATTTATAGCCTTCCCAAGCCTTAACCTTTAAGCAACCACCAGAATATTTCCCTCCCCACAAGCTTAGCTTTCCACCATGTCCCCTCCATCCATCATTTTATACCCCCTTGGCCCTTAGTCTTGGTTGTGTAGAAATAAGGTGGAATGGATGAAGAGATGTGCATTAATGGTGAGGTGAAGTTTGCTTTTTTAAGCACAACCCATGTTCACACTTAAGTAGATGTATGTAATATGTACATATGTATATGTATAACTGTATGTGCATGTATGACATGTACACACATGTGTATGTATGTGCACATGACAACAAATAACAATGCAATATTCCATTACACCTTTCATTCATTAAATCGTTGAAAATCCAGAATTCGAATTCCTGTCATATTTGTACTTTTTAGTTAAACTATAAATATTTTGTACACAAATCATGAAAGTATATTTATCATCATTTTAAAATAATTGAAAAAAGATTATTTAAGTTATAAAACCATATTAATCAATATTAAAATCCAATTGTAAAGATACAACGTCGAACTCCAAAAGCACGACGAGGCTAATTTCTTTCTAAAATGAGTTCATATATTTATAAACCTATTGAAATGAATCATTATCACTATATAATTAATTAAAATGTATCATTTAAAACTTAAAATCAATTATTTTGATATTTAACTCTAATTGAATATTTCAGATCAAAAAGATAAAATTACGGGTCGTTAGATTCTTCCTCCCTTAAAATAATTTCGCCTTTGAAATTTCACCAAAACCCAAAACCCAAAAGAGTTTGGCCAAAAATTATTATTATTTTTAAAACCTAAACGATGTATATAGATCATCCATATGAAATATATGATTCAATCTCCTATTCAAAAACACAACTTTTGCATCTGAACAAGTATTGATCCTTCCATCCTATAGTGCAGACTTTGATCAGGCTTGTTGATCAGAAATCTTTGTTTTCCTTATATAACTGACTGAAAATGCAAGTACCCAACCATAAACCCTCTACAATGTTTGCCATCAAAAATCGAGTGATAAATCCTTTTTCAGACCAGTGTAAACACCTATAGTCCTAGACTCAAAACTTAGATCAAAATCGTGCAACGAAATG
Source organism: Allium cepa (assembly GCA_030765085.1). Taxonomy (NCBI): domain Eukaryota; kingdom Viridiplantae; phylum Streptophyta; class Magnoliopsida; order Asparagales; family Amaryllidaceae; genus Allium; species Allium cepa. Next base: position 270,873,326 of record CM060928.1, read on the forward strand.
ATCTACGTACCTCATACGTACTTGTTAACCTTTCCAAAAATTTATGAAAACATTTCATAAAACATTTATTTAAACATTTTTATAAAGATGCTTCTTTATATATAATTACTATACAAAAAAATTATTCATCAAAAATTTCTATCTTCTTTCCAAAGAAACCATTTCAAATTCAACACTTAGAAAATACCCCTATATATTTAAATCGGTAAAAGTCTTCGAGGAAAGCTTCATATTTTTGGAAACACACTTTATCGGGTCAAAATGAATGTTGCGTAAAACATCGTTACGACAACTCAAAAACACTAGTATAGGGATCTGTTAATTATACTTAATGCTTATTTTCGATGTTGAACTTAAACTATTATAAGTAAACAATGAAGCCGACCAAGTTGGGGTATCATTACCTCTTAGAACTTAAATGGATGACATTCTTAACTTAAAAATAGATATAAGTTACCCACCTCGAATCTTAACATCAAATATAGGACAAGTATAAATCCTGTATACTATGTAAAATATCTCCTTTCGGTAATCACTTACTATAACAATAGTGTTTATAGTCTATGTCTTCTTCTAGTTAAACCCATTTTAAATGACTTTAGAAATATAATTTAAGTCTCATTTTAAATAACGCTTTCAAATCATTTCTCTTAAAGATATTTTAACTTTATAAAAACTCTTTTATAAATATAAACTCTCCATTTAATAAACTCTACTCCTAAAATTATAACTTCCACCAAATCATTTTAATTTTTTCATAGATTTTCCAAAATACTTGGATTCTCAGAATCTCTTTTTATAGATATCATCTAAATCCATTTTTTACAAAATCATTTTATTTTTGTAAAACACACTCTAATGAAGCATGATCATTTATTATCTTATATAAATTGATTATCCTTAACCCCGCATTATTATCAAATACCTTATAGTCAAATCGTTAAACTTAATTCATAAGGTCTTTGTTCAATCAATAAATGATAATTACCAAATGTTATTTCTTCCTTAACCACAAACTAGCATACATAAATATCTATGTCTTTTTGAAAGATATTCTTTCATATATAAAATACAGTCCTTCAAAAACAGTGCGTCAGTTTACCATGTTAAGTATTTAGGAAAACCTATCGAATAAATGTAGCCAATATGCATCGGCCAAAATTCAGAAATCACTCAATAGACCAATCAATAAACAAACATTTTATTAGTCACTAACAATTATGTGCTTATGTACATATTATACTCAAATCCATTCTAGGGTGTCTCTTACCATATGTCTAATGATTTACTCATCCTATGGCATTACTAACCCTGATAGATCTTGCCCCTACCCGGCTTAGGTGTTCGCTCAACCTACGCTCTACTACCAAATGCGATGAACAAGATTTTTGACCCTTAAAAATCGACGCTAATATGCCTACTATATTGCATGCTTAGAATTCAAGTGACAAAAAACAGATTGTTAAGGGTAAAAGAAAATAAAGACAAAACAAAATCTCACACAAACGGAATAATTTATAATATCAATAATTTTTACAATGGAATATTTGAATTGCATTTATCAGATTCAGCTTGGACATTTATAAACACATATCCTTACAAATGTTGAAAAACAACACACATCATAAAAATAAACTATGTCCATACATTGATGAAGATCTATGGCTCTCGTTTGGAAACTCTAAGCATCTTCTACTAATCTTGAAACTACTCGAATTTAACTTGAGTATTAATAATACCCGGATTAGGCTTGGAAAACTAGCACGAGAAACACAAGTTTGAAATATATATGACAGTGTCATTGATCAGATTGATGCCAAAAAAATCTTTTTGAAAAGAAAGGGTATCTCGTAAGACCATGTTGAATATTAACCAAGATGGGTTTTTATTTTACGATAGCCAAAATACTTTATATTAAAACATTTTGACATTATCTTTAAAGACATTGTTTTGAAAACACTTTTCAAATAAATGTATATATAAAGAAAGTACCAATGCTTGGACAAGTCGATAGAGTATATGGTACTAAGGGTAGCTGAAATGTTTGCATGGCATTACAACTATTTTGGGAATACAATCAAAATCATAAAACTCATATTGGAGTTGGATTTCCAACATGATAGGGGATTAGTGGCCATTTCCTTCCTTGTGGACACTATGTTAACATTCATCATGCCCGGTGACTTTTCTCTTGTCTCAAGCTAGCCACTACACTATATTGGTCAGCATCAATGGATCATAGTGCCTAATGACTTTTCACATGTCTTCGGCTAGCCACTACACTACCTCATTTTAAATTCTAAGGCTACAACAACTTTGATCCGCTATTATCCGATAGCCTATAATTTTATAATATTTCATGTGGCTTACATAGTTTCCCATGTCATCTCTAGATGCGAGGCTCGTGAGGCCATGCTTTACTTTTCACAAAGCCATTCTTTACTTTTCAAAAAGCAAATTTTACTTAGAATGCCACATTGCCATTTTTAACAACACACTATTGATTTTCACAAAGTACAAACCCCAAGTTAAAATGCCTCTGGGAAGGGTGTTAAGTTTAAGAGGGGTTACCATCTACACCAGCAAACAGATGTACGTTTGTTAAAACGATGTGCGTTGGTCTTAGAAATGCAATGTTAGACATTTGTCCGTACAAGTTGTCCAGGTGAAGGATAAACCAAAGGCACTCCTCCTACTACATCCTATTTGGAAATCATCCCTAGGATTAGTAGCAAGTAGTTCTGCCTATCCAAGATTTTCAAAATGGAGGCACGACTGCTACTATATATATAATATGGGAATCATCCCAAAAGTTAGTGGCAGGCAACCCTTCATTATGAAGATCTCCGTCTTTAAAATCATTGCCTTCAACATGTCTTCACTTTCAAACGCGCATACTGGTCCGAAGTGGTTTCGGGATAGGCGTCACCCAAATCTTGTCACAGTCTCTCCGAACCATTTATCGATAAAAGGATGTCATGTATGTAGGTGATAATCAACATCATCTTACTTATAAATCTTTTCATCCAAATAAATATCTCATTAGAAATATAATTTTTAACCATCTTTATTTCTTTCAGAATATATGGGATTATTAAGTCTCTTTTATTGAATTATTTGGTTAATTGAAACTCCTGTTTATCCTTGGAAATACCAAATCATTTCTCTTTAACTACCTAGGAAAATATTTTCATGTTCTATTATTAGTATAATTCCAATCTTAATGAATATTTCACATTTTGAAACATATCTTTAATCGGTCAAAAATAATGTTATTAAAAACATCGTCTATTGTAGACCCAAACTAGTTACCATTGAATAAAATGGTTCCATAAATTTTAGACTAATTATACTCAATACTAATTTCCATATTCAACCTGTATTGTTCACTGAGTAACGCTGATATCACCCTTTAAATTAATACAAATAGTATGAGTTCCCTCCTCAGACTTTAATACAAAGTTAATATTTTCTTTAACAACCGAAATCCTTTTTAAATCTTGTTTAACTTTTGAAAAACTCCAAATATATTTGATTTTATCTTTAAATAAATGCAATCTGAGTAAATCAAATTTCGTTGTACCGATTCGGATAGCTAGGGGTAGCATATAAATGTTTTCCCAAACTCCAGCCCATAGACTGCCTCTCTGTTACCCATAAGGCAATCATGTTATTTGATCGACTTTAAGCTTTTAAAAGTATTTGATTTATCATTTGAAAAACATTTCAAAAAGATTTGGGCAGAAATCCCAAGTTTAAATAATTTATTCAACAGTTACCAAATTTCATTGCTAAAATTGTCGGTAAACGATGATTTTAAAGCATTATAGTTTAAAACACCAATTTCATTACAAATATGCCCATTTTTCTAACTCAAATCCCTTTTAAACCATTTTAACATATTTATGGAATTTATTCATATTTTTAAAGATTTAAAAACATCAATTATAAAGAGTTGAAAACAATATTTTACGAACTACCAAAACGCAACGATTTTAAAAACTTTATTTGGACATATTTCAAAATGTACTAAATGGATTCTCGATTTTTCTTTCCCATTTAAAAAATCTAAACATAAGGGTCCAGAAAATTCTTATTTTAAAGAATTCTGACTTATATTTTATCCTACACGGTAAATTAACTTTTTAGGTTGCAAAAATCCCGAACTACCAAAACACGATGGCTTATTTTTAGTCAACTTCACCAAACTTTGCCGAACACATTTAACACTTTTATATAACATTTTAAACCATTTTAATCCCACATTTTACTATTTTACTTGATTCCAAAATCTATTTTCACTTTGTTACTAAATTTTGTAATATTATATCATTGTAACATTCAGTTTTCTATTTTTCCATTTATAATTCTTTTATGTAATCCATATGATATTTTCATATCATTTCCGTCTATTAAAGCCAAGTCATAAAAATTATATTACAAATAATTTTGGAACTATTCCTTTCCATTTTCCTTTATTTCAAAGCCAGATTCCAACCTTTATAAAATGATGCTTTCTTGGTTTATAAATCAAAGTGGTTTAATACTCTACATACAAATATTATTTCACAGTGTAATATTGATTATTTTCCACGAAGTAACTATGGCTATTTAATGTAATTTCTATTCCATTGGATATGATTTTCACATCATAAGTTATAATAATTCTTTTTATCACAACCAAGTTATCAACCAATCAAATTAACCAGTATTAATCCAAATATTTTAATTAACAAATAAATCATCATATCATCATTTAGAATCAATTCATGATTTAAAAAGACTAAGGTTAGGATATGTTCTTACTATTAAGCCACCCACTTCAAAATTTATCGAAATAAGTCCGACAGCATTTCTTCTCGTTTTGAGACCTCCTGAACTTGCTCCTTAACCTCATTTGTGCTCGGCTACGCTTCTTGGAAGGGTTGAGCTCGACCATGGTGGATGTATGGTGGTTGGATGTGAGTATCAATAAGGAAGAGGAGTATTTTGGCACTGCTGTGGAGGTGGATCTCTATGGTATATATGTATGTATATAAATACCATACCTTCTTCCATAATATTTTTTCCCATTACTTTGAGGTATATTTTCTTAGAGGAGAAGGCCATTAAAGAGACTAATAGTGCTTAAGAAAAGAAGCGGAATAAGAAGTGAACTGTGTGAACGACAAGTGAAGCCTTAGAGTGTATTTATAGCCTTCCCAAGCCATAACCTTTAAGCAACCACCAAAATATCTCCCTCACCACATGCTTAGCCGTCCACCATGTCCCCTTCATCCATCATTTGGCGCCCCCTTGCCTCGGTTGTTAATTAACTATTAATTAATTTCTTAATTAATAGATGATTAACTTACATAATCAATATTAATTAATACTAATTACTTCACCTTAAATACTAACTAATTAATAATAAATTATCAATAATTAATAAATTAATTAATTGATACAAACATACTTAATTAAGTAATAATTAACTTAAGTGTCACTAACTTAGCTTGAAAAGAGTTCCAAAACATTTTAAAAAAAAAACTTAAAACTTGAACTATTTGAAAATCGAAACTACATCCATAGCGACTATCGCTATGGATACCCTTAACTTCCAACTTGTTTTCCACTTCTATATCACAAACAACTCAAACTCTATTGAACCATAATCATCACATAAGCAAGCACATATCTTTCGAATCAAACATAATCAACATCACAACTTTTATAACTAAGATATCCAAACAACACCACAATCCAAGCCAACCATATATATATATATATTTGAAAATAGGTTAATTTGATTACTAATCAGGCTTTGCGGCCCATAGCACAATACATCATATAAGGATAATAAAACAATAGGCTGACAAATACAGTGAAACTATCGTCTTCTACTTCCTTTCCTTAATAGGTTAAAACTATGGCGGCTGCCAACTCCTTAGTTGATTTTGTCCGCTCAGTTCCATCTTCCTCAACTTCGCCAGTAGTAATTCTTCTTGTGCCGATGCATGGTGAGTATTTTCTTAGGGACTCTTTCGATAATAATAGCAGTTTCTCTGTTAATTCGATTTGTGAGAGCTAACGTGTCTAGCTTTTTATCTTCAAAAGTCCTACAGTTCCGTTCCTTCCAGATGAACCACAAGCAGGTTGTGAGGCCAATTTTTCCGAGCTCCTTCATCATCTTAGAGAAGTTACTCCCGTCGTGCAGGTAATCCATCTCCTCTTTTAGGCTAGTAGCACATTTGTTGAGCTGAAGTCTGTTCTTTTGGTTGATCCATATTCTTTTCGGGTATTCACAGTCAAAAATAAGTGGTCATGAGTTTCTTCTTCCTTGCAACAAAAGAGACATGTTGTGTCTTCCAAAATTTTCCATTTTTTTAGTCTGTCTTTTGTGGGTAATTTACCCAGAATCGCCTTGTATAGTGTGTGCGCCATTTTTGGGGGATTGGATTTGCTCCATACTATATCAGACCATTTAACCTCAGCACTTTTATTTCTTGATTCTTCCCAAATGTCTTTGAATTTGAAATGGTCATTAGTACTCACCTTCCATATCCATTTATCTTCATTTTCTTCTCTATAGATATATTTCTTTCGAATTTCTTCCTGGTAATTGAGAGTTAGTAAGTTATTGTTACATTTCCATTCTCCATTTTCAACAATATGTGCTACTTTCCAGTTTGGTGTTCCATATGCTGAGAATGCATCCCAACCAAGCCTGTCTGTCAAACTTTTAGAGTTAACCATGGATCTCTCCAGATGTCAGTTTTCCTTCCATTGGCAATCTTTCTATCTAAATAATTTTGAAAATCCTCTCTGGTCTTAAGAATGTTTTTCCAAGTAGCTGAAGCATTATTATCTATTCTAGTAGTCTAGAAGTTATCTTTCAGATACCTAGATCTCATCCAGGAAGCCCATAGTTTGTTTGAAGTTAATACATTCCAGGCTAATTTGAGGCAGTACACTTTTTTAAGTTCAAAAAAAATTTTCAATCCAACTCCACCCTCTTTCTTTTTCCTACATAAGTCTGAGTATTTTACCTTGTGCATCCCTCCCCTCCAAATAAAATCAGCACATACTGAGTTGATTTTTGCAATAGAACAATCGGGAATTTGAAAAGACTGGAGCCAGAATCTAACTTTGGAAGTTATGACTGTGTGTACTAGCTCCACTCTTCCAGCAAAAGATAAGAGTTTAGACCTCCAACCTTGTAATTTTTCCCTGATTTCGTTAATAAGCTTACCACATTCCGCATCTGTAATATTGTTGTTTGAAAAAGGTACTCCCAAGTACTTGACTGGGAGATGTCCTTCAGTGAAGCCAAGTTTGTCAAGCATGGACTGTTTGTTAAGGCAGTATTTGGTGAAGTACAATTTGGTTTTCATTTCATTCAATTTGAGGCCTGCATACCTTTCCAGATCTCCAAAGATTGCTTTAATCTTGTCTATTGGCTTTAAATTTCCTTTAATCACCACTAGGAGGTCATCTGCATATAGTAAATGAGTAACACATGGAAGGTTATTATATACTGGTTGAATAAACCCCTGATTATATGCCAGTTCCATTTGTAATGTAAACCATTCCATTGCTACTGCAAAAAGGTAGAGGGATAGAGGGTCACCCTGCCTTATTCCTCAATTGCTTTGAATATATCCTGTAGGGCTACCATTGATCAGTATGGAGAAAGTTGGAGTGTCTAGGCAGAATCTTATCAGTTTTATTAGCTTCATTGGGACCCCCATTGATTCTAGCATAAGAGTGATGAAATTTCTGTTGACTTTATCATAAGCCTTTTGCAAATCCACTTTTATGCATAATTTTTCTGCTCCCTTTTTATTGAAGTTCCTTATCAATTCATGAGCCATTGGAGAATTTTCAGATATGAGTCTACCTTTGATGAATGCACTTTGACATTGTATTATTAAGTATGGTAAGACTTTGTTCAACCTTTTGCAAATAATTTTACTAAGGATTTTGTATGTGACATTGCAACAAGCTATCGGCCTATATTCTTCAATTATCTCTGGTTTTTGGACTTTAGGAATGAGGGATATGAATGTATGGTTGATTTCTTGAATGAACTCCCCTGCATTTAAAGCTTTATTATATGCTTTTAACATAATATCTTTCAGGTTTATCCAGTGCATTTTGAAGAAGGCTGCCCCCATTCCATCAGGTCCGGGGGAGGAGTCACTGCAGATGGAGGTGACAGCATCCCTCAATTCTCCCTCCATAATAGGAGCTGTCAACATATTACTTCCTTCAGCAGAGATTATCCTTCTGCAAATGAGCTAAGGTAATTGATCATCATTTTCTCCATTATATAAATTTGTAAAATAGGTAATAGCCTATTCCTCCATGTTCTTTATAAGTCTTGATGTATCTCCTTGTTCATCTATGCAGTTCAGCAGGTTGTTATGATGTTGTCGTATGGACATTTTAGCGTAGAAGAATTTGTTACATTCATCTCCCTGTTTCAACCACCTTTCTTTTTCTTTTTGTTTCAACTCAACAGCTTTCTTGTGAATTTCTTCTTTGAGACTTCTTTGTAACTTATAAAATTCTGCATTCAAGCCTTCATTTAGAGGGTCTTCATCAAGTTTAAGTTGAGTTTCTTCTAAATAATGTTGGATATCAGCGATTTTATCAGTATTCTTGGTTCTGCACTTATTCCATTCTTTGAGTCTATTTTTCATAATTTTAATGAGCATTACAAAACGATACATGTGGTTACCTGGAGGAATCTTAACTGTGTTGAAATTCAAAACTTCATCAAATCCATATAACAGAGGCCAAAGATTAGCATATCAGAATGGTTTTCCCTTTTGCATAGTGTCATCATCATTGAATTGTAACAAAAGGGGACAGTGGTCACTTGTCGAACAAGGTAGAACCATCACTTTAAGTTTTGGAATTTTTTTAAACAGCTCTGAGTTTCCAAGAACTCTATGAAGTCTTGATGTTATTTTCTTGGACTCACCACTTATCCACGTATATTTCAGGCCTGAATGGAATGCTTCAGCAAGACCAGCAGATAGTACACAGTTATTAAATTCAGCCACTTATGCAACATGCAGTGTAAGACCACCTTTCCTTTCATCAATTTTAAGAACCGCATTAAAATCCCCAGTTACTATCCAAGGAGTATTAATGTTTTTGGAGATATCAGTAATTTGTTTCCATGAAATCAACCTTTCCGAAGCTAAGTTCTTAGCATATACAAATGTGGTTGTTATTTCTAGTCCCCCTTTATTATGAAAGGAAATGGTTAATTGTTGATCACTATTATCAATGATACGATCAGACCGGTAGTTACTTTCCCATCCTACTATAATTCTACCAGTGGTTTGAGAAAGAATGAATTGCCACTGATTTCCAAACTGATTTTTCATCATCTCCAAATTATTGTTATTTAATTTATTCTCCAAAGGGGCTAAAATAGTAGGACTATGTTTAGCCTTTAACATGTGGAGGTCTAACATACGTGTGTCATTGTTAAGACCTCTCACATTCCAACAAATGATGGACATGTTATTTTTTGGTAGATTTACTCCGAGTAACCGGAGCAGTACCTACCGAGACAGAACGTCTACCTTTATCATTCTTTATGAATTGATTATCATAATCAATATTACACTTAGTGAACTTACTTGTATCTTCTGACAATTCTTCTTCCTCTTCATCTTCAGTTGAGTCCATTTCTATGTCCATCTTGTGGATGTCTGATAGAGAATTTGGAAGTTCCTCCTCCCCCCTTTTCTGCTCAGCAATTGGTGGATCCTCTGCCTGGTTCTGCTCTGGATGATCGAGAAGTGGGTCCTGTGGTTCAAAACTATTCAGATGATCCTTTATATAGAGTGTCTTCACTATCTGAGCAGGAGATAGAAGAGATGCTTGCATTGATACACAGTCCGACACCATAGGATCCTTCTGACGATCTTTAGGCTGGTCATCTCTGTTAGGGGAGACATTTTGTATGTTTTTTGTAGTCTCCTCCTTGTTTTTGGGGTTGCTTGAATCAGGTAGATCAGTTATGTTTTTTGGTTTTTCTACCCAAACCTTCTGTCTTTCTGCTACTTTATATTGGCACTGATGATTAGTGTGACCAAAACATAGACACTCATCACACTTTGGTGGAACGAATTCATATTCCACCTCCTGTTTATATATGTATCCCTGCTTGTCAATCGCTTTTATTGTTTTTGGCAGCACTGTACTAGCTGAAATCTCAACGAGTACTCTAGCAAATCTCATTTTTTTTAGTTTTCTTTTGTTTTCATCAATGTCTATTGGCCTTCCTACAATGCTTGCTAGTTTACTTATACATCTCATGTTCCACAGTGCAAGATCCAGATTATTGAATTTAATCCAAATAGGATATGTTGATAACATAGTGTGTTCAAAGTTGAAATCAGCTTCCCATTTCCTCATCAAAATAAGCCCGTTGTCCATAAACCAAGGACCGCTGTTGATAATACGCTGAAAATCCTCTTCCAATTTGAATTTTATCAAGTAGAACCCATTGTCGCGAGGAAAAACATCCCATGATCCTTTTGGTTTCCATGTTCGCTTAATATATGCATTAAAGTGAACAAAATAAGGTCTTTTCCCTGCCATATATGCATAGATCGAGTGTTGCCATAGTTTTTTTGATTCAACATAATCTTCCTCATCTATCAATTGATATACCTCTTCTCCATTTGACTGTGGTGCGTAATAGTTTGTATTTCCTTTAAGCTCGATTTTAGATCCGATATATATATATATATATATATATATATATATATATATATATATATATATATATATATATATAACCACATAACCAACACGTACAAACACACACACACACATATATAAGTAAATTATTTCCAAAATGTTAAGAAGTTTACTCACTAAAATTTTTGAAACTTGAAATATTTTAGCACTCGGAAAGCGTTGAAAACCAGAAACTCTTCTTGAAAATAGATCATTTTGCACTCGACTTTTGGACCTTTTACTCTTCGATTTTGGTAAGGTGATAAAAAGAAAAGTTTTAGAATTATCTTCTCTATATCATTTAACTATAAGAATTGCTAAAAAAATATAAAGTTTTGAGGAAGTTATGGCTGAAACAAGAAGGACCATTTTCGGCCTTTAGAAACTAAGTTCAAAAACACTATGTAAAAGAATTGAAATTTTGGCCTAGGTATGTTCAAAATCAGAAAAAGTGGTTAACAACAAAGTTGTAACCACCGAAATTCCATATTTTTTGAAAAAATGAAAATCTTCTTTTGGAGTTGTTTGTAAAATGTTATGGCCAAACCATTTCTGGTAAAAAGGAGAAGTTTTGAAATTAAGAAGAGGGAATTAACAAGTTTTGAAATCATTTTAAAAAAATTTAAATTTGAAATTAGAAAGAAATTTGGAGGCTATTAAAAGTTTTTAGAATGCTTTTTAGGAAGATTAATTCTTAGGAAAAAAAGAGAAAACGAAATGGAGGTAGAAAAAGAAATGGTGTAAATTCTACTATATAAATGGAATGTATTGAATTGCCCTCATACCCTTGGTACTTTGCCCTTCACTAACCCTTTCCACATCATCCATTTTGTCCCCCCCCCCCCCTCCTCACAATTTAGAAATTTTCATGTAGGGAACATGAAAAGATCCCTGCTTGTATTCTTGCCTCCCAGTTGCCAAAGAGTCATATCTTGTCCCCTCTGATGTGACTATTTTCTATTTATTTTTTTATTTAGTTGCCAAAGTGTCACATCATGATTATATTAACTTGATTAACTTAATTAACACTAATTATACTATCTGAAATCATATTTTATACTTAATCTATGTGTGAATATATTTAAGAAAGTGTGCACAACGTTTCAAACAACTTTTATGCGATGAAACATCAAAAATTAGGAAAACAGTTTCCGGTCACAATTTCTGTTTTTCATCGAACTACATATTTTTGTAAACACATTTTAAAACTATTTCACGATTACTATTTATTATGAATAGAGTTTTATTTTCACTATAAAACCTATATATTAAATATTTAAAATTAATTATATATTCACAAATCAAATCAGTGAAATACCAGGTCGTTACATTCTTCCCTCTTAAAAGAATTTCGTCCTCGAAATTATATCTAAAACCCAACCCAAAAGCACATGATGCTATACATCATTTTGCAGGATGTACATAAATCACTCTTATACAAAAATATGATTCAATCACTATTTGAATACATAACTTCACCTCCAAACTAGCATCTCTTACTCGATTTTCTAGTGTGGACTCTGATCAGGCTCCTTGCTTCGGAACCTCTATTCTCCTTACAAAGTTTTAACTATGATAGAAAACTTTGGTCCAACACCAAGAATTATCATCAAGTGCTTGCCATCAAAGTCAAGTAGTATATCCGTATTCGGAACGGTGCAAACATCTCAAAGTAATTTACTCGAATCTTAGATCAAACCATATAAAAAGGAGAAATGATCTATGCCCATCCTACGCACTCACTTAATTGGTTCATACTAATACTAATTCTATTCCCACTAAATTGTTTATGAAAATATTTCATAAACTATATTGGTTCAACCTAGATAATACTCCACTGTAGCCTAAGAGTATATACCTCTATTTGATTCCACTGTTCCATTTTGAATTTATCTTCTTAAGAAAAGTTAAGATCCAAATACCCGGCTTTTATTTCAAAAACCTTTTTGGAATGAAACTGTATATTTAAATCATACAATATATATAGCTCGATTAACTCCAAAATAATACTAGGGGACTGGGTACTACCAAATAGTATCGTACTTTCCACCAAGAAGGGTAATACTCAAGAGAGGTGTTTACCATCCGAACACATCTCTTTCTCAATATTTTCAAGCCACTCGAACTAGTTAACTTAATAATATTTGTTTATTTTCAAAATCTCATTTTTCAAAACAATACCCTTTGTTTTCCAACAAAGCAATTTTCACAATTTTCTTTGGTTTCATTCGGGTTTGAACATGTTTTGATCATATAACGATGACGAGAATAATTTACTAAGTGCACTTCAATGTTCGCCTAGGCAAACATCCGGCTGTCGCTTAGAAGATTATTTCGATCATCACAAAATAATCAGGCTTAAGGAGGAAGCTACTCATACACACTAATAATAGTCAATGCCAAAACCGAACGTACATGACTAAATAAACCCTAAATGATAACGATAGAATATTTTTATATCTTAGCAAAAACACCTCAAAAATACCATACTATTTTTTCGAAAACCAGTCTTTTATATATAAATATATTTTGGGTAAAATTATTTCACTTACCTGATTTCCAAAGCAATACTATGTTGATTTGCCTAGTTGAAGTATTTGGAAATCCTTTCGATATGGGTGCACCTTTTGTATCGACCATAATTCATAAGCCACTAAAAGCAAATACAAAGTCTCACAGCGCAACGGAAATAAATATATTAATTAACATAATTCTGTACAAAGTCATTTCAAAAATGATACATCGGAGTTACACTAATACAATTTCTAACCTAGAACAGCTATAAGAGCATGTACTTATACATCAGATATAAAGTATATAGTATACAGCGGAAACACGATAATAACTAACCATCGATGAAGCCTCCTAACCCAAGCTCCAAGCCACTTAAAAATGCATCCGTTGAAATACCTGAACTACTTGGCTGCTTATAAAAATTTGACCACCTAAGAGTTTTAGGAAACGAAATAAAACTTCGGGTTAGACATGGGTCTGTTTTGGGAGTAAACTCATACAACATGATTATTACATTTCAAAATCTTTTAAAAATCAAAGGTATCTCGTAAGACCATGCTGCATATAAACACGAATGGGTATTTACCTTATGATAACCAAAACACTTTTATAGAAAGTCCAGTGATATTATTATAATGTCTAAAGTACAAATACTTATTAATCTTAGCCGAAGTTATTACATTAATTAAATTCCATCATACTAGACTTTACAATCAAAATGGTAAAGGCATGTATTGGAGAATGGATTCCATACTATGACAGGTAAGGAACTATCTCTGATGGAAACATCTCTAGAATAATGCATCCAGGTCTGACAAGAACATCTTGTACTCTGCCGCACAGAATCGGCCTATCACTTGACTAGTAGTACCGAATATGTCATCATCCTGGTCTTCCAACCATAATCGAGATCTCTCATGCATAACCAAATTCATAAAAATAGGGTAATCTAGAAAGATGATGACATACCCTAATGGGAGTGACCCACATAGCCCTACTGCATGCTCTGTTTTAGTCATTTCCCGATTGATGAGGCTGAGGCTACGCTTATCTTTTATATAGCAAACCAATCAGGAATGCTAACACTGCCCTCTAGGCATCAATGCAATGGTAGCATTCATCCATATAAGTTGTCCAGGATAAGGAGAAACAAAATGCACAACTTTTACTACATCCATTTTGGTATCACCCTCAGGATTAGTAGAAAGCAACCCTTGCACTTCAATGCTCCATCTTCGATTCCATATTCTACAAGATGTCTTCAGTTCGAAATGCTTGAGTTGGATCAAAGTCTTTTTCGGATAACAGATTCGATCCCAGTCCCTTCGAAACAACTTTCAATAATTTGCAGTAAACTCAAACTCGGTTCTTTAGGAAATAAGCTGATAAAAGATAAGATCGGAGTTCACCTCCTAACCATTAGTGAACGGATTTCCTTATCATTTATCCTAGAAGACAAAATGAATTTATACGTACAGTATAGCACCACTGACGGTAACTATACCATATAATTTTTGTGCTTCTCTTAGATATTTTCAAAGTTACGTTTTGGTCCAGATTTGATAGTCGGTTATTTAACCATCAAATAAACAAATAATCAAACATTTATTTAATTCCATATGGTATCCCAAAGCCTTTATTAATTAATCTTTAATTAAAAAATCACATTATAAAACTTTATCAAAGGAGCTTTTCTAAAACAATTTTCCCAAACAACTTACATCCCTTTTACTTGGAAAACAATATAAACATTTAGAAAAAACATTCTCTCTTCTCACATTCCATATTAAATGGCCAAACCATTCCCTTTCAAAACATCACTTACTACGTAACTCATTCACTTTATAAAACTCATTCACTTATCCCTTACAAAAATTCTTTTATAAGTTCACGTCACATTTCAAACCTCTTTACAATCTTCGAAACTTGATTTAAAACGTCTATGAAAAATATCTAAAATGATTTATAAATCTCTTTATGTTTTTACAACTAATTAAAAAAATCTTCCTTCAAAATTCCTTTATAGAATCTCTTTATAAAATATCATTTTCAAGATGTCATATATAAATCACATTAGGTAAATCCTTTTATTAAATAAACCCCTTTCGAAAAACAAGATATTATTTAAAAATAACTTTACAAAATAATAATAAAATTTGAAAACCATTTATAACCTTTAAACCCATATTGATTTAAGAATTAAAGTTAATTCAAAAACATATAGTAATTCGAAAAGAAGCTTAGCAATCCTATTGGTACCTTTTAAGTCACCATTCAATTTCAATTTTAATTTTCTTAACAGTTATTTACATAGGTCAACATATATGTAAATACAACTCATATCCAAATCAGGGAATAATATCTCAATATGAACTAACTAGCAAATACATTTTCAAATAACATAACAGCAGGATGGTGATTTGTCCTGCTAAGCAAATTTTCCAAACAATTTAATCAATTCATAGTAGAACGAGGATTTATTCTGCTAACATATGTCCACACATATACACAAACAAGCCAACCATCAATTTATAGCAGAACGGAGATTTATTCTACTAACACATGTCCACTAAACAAACATCCAATTTATAGAAGAATGTGGATTTGTTCTGCTAACATATGTCCACACAACAAACAAATAATCAATGTATAACAGAACGAGGATTTATTTTGCTAACACATGTCCATACAATCCAACAATCACATTATGACTTGTTCACAATTATATGGTTCCTTAGTTATATCAGCACTTGAATTCAAAACCATCTTTGAAAATGATTTCCTTTAAAACAATTTGATTCTTGGAAAAACAAAGGATTTTAAACCCTAAACTCTTTTGAAAACAATAAATTAGAAGTTAAATCCCTTTTTAAATCATAATTAATCTTTATTAAATCTTAACTTAATTTAATTAAGTAATTAAGAAATAATTTATTCTTTAAATAAATAATAACAATAATTAATTATTAAATAAATAATAACAATAA
Source organism: Allium cepa (assembly GCA_030765085.1). Taxonomy (NCBI): domain Eukaryota; kingdom Viridiplantae; phylum Streptophyta; class Magnoliopsida; order Asparagales; family Amaryllidaceae; genus Allium; species Allium cepa. The sequence goes on from CM060928.1 coordinate 270,889,573, forward strand.
TTAATTATTAATAAATAATTAAATCTTAATTAAACCTTTAATAAATTATTAAATAATAATTTAAACCTTTATAAATTAAATATTAATGATATAATTAAATAACAATTAATTAAAACTTAAATAATATTTTGAATCCTTTTAATCATAATTAAATGAAATTTTAAAATTAGCTTTAATTGAGAAATAATTAAATAAATAATTAACCTTTAAATAATAATTAATTAATTAATTTAAATTAAATAAATAATTAACGTGATTATACATTATTAATTAAAAATTAACTACCTTTTTCAAACTTAACTAACTATTAATTAACTTCTTAATTAATAGATGATTAACTTGCTTAATCAGTGTTAATTAATACTAATTACTTAGTCTTAATTACTATTTAATTAATAATTAATTATCATTAGTGAATAAATTAATTAATTAATGAAAACATACTTGATTAAGTTATAATTAACTTAAGTGTTGCTAACTTAGTTTGAAAAGATTTCCAATTTTTTTAAAGAAACTTAAAACTTGAAATTTTTGAAAATCCGAAATGCTTCCATAGCGATTATCGCAATGGATACCCTTAATTTCCAACTTATTTTCCACTTCCAACCCAAAGTCTATTGAACCATAATAATCACATAAACAAGCACATATCTTTCAAACCAAACATAATCAACATCACAACTTTTATAATCAACATATCCAAACAATACAGCAATCCCAGACAACCATTTATATATATAACCACATAACCAACACATATAAACACACATATGTATATATATAAGTAAAGTCTTTCCAACACGTTAAGAAGTTTACTCACCAAAAGTTTTGAAAACTTGAAATACTTTAGCGTTCAGAAAGCTTGGAAAAGCACAAACTCTTCTTGAAAATAGGTTATTTTGCACTCGACTTTTGGACCATTTACTATCTAATTTTGGTAAAGTGATAAAAAGAAAAGTTTTTCTTTTCTCTATCATTTAAATAAAGGAATTACTCAAAAATATTAAAATTTGAGAATGTTATGGCCGAAACAAGGAGGATGATTTTCGGCCATTAGAATCTAAGTTCAAAAAAACTCTATAAATAATTGAAATTTTGGCCTAGCTATGTTCAAAATCAGAAAAAGCGGTGAACAATAAATTTGTAGCCACTGGAATTCCACATGTTCTAAAAAAGTCAAATCTTATTTTGGAGTTGTTTTTAAAAAGTTATGGCCGAAACCATTTCATGTAAAAAGGAGAAACTATGAAAAAGAGGGAATTAACAACTTTTGAAATCATTTTGAAATTTAAAAAATTCAAAAATGTAAAAGTAGAATGAAATTTGGAAGCAATTAAAAGTTTTTAGAAAGCTTTTTATGAAGATTAATTCTTAGGAAAAAAATAAGAAAATGAAACGGAGGTAGAAAAAAAATGGTGACAATTCTATTATGTAAATGGAATATGTTGAGCTACCATCATACCTTTGGTACTTTTCCCTCCACTAACCCTTTGCCACATCATCCATTTTGTCCCCCCCCCCCCCTCACAATTTCGAAATTTTCATGTAGTAAACTTGAAAAGATCCTTACTTGTACTCGTGTCTCCTAGTTGCCAAAGAGTCACATTTTGACCCCCTTGATGTGACTATTTTCTATTTAATTTTTTATTTAGGTTCCAATGTGTCACATCATGATCATATTAACTTAATTAACACTAATTATACTATATTAAACCATATTTTATACTTAGTCCATGTGTAAATATATTTAAAAAAGTGTGCATAACATTTCAAACAACTTTTATAGGATGAAACGTCGAAAATTCAGAAAATAGTTTCTGGCCACATTTTATGTCTTTCAACGAACTAGATATATTTGTAAACACATTTTAAAAACTATTTCACCATTATTATTTATTATTAAAAAGAGTTTTGTTTTTATTATAAAACCTATATATTGAATATTTAAATATTCACAAATCACAGCAGTGAAATCCCCGATCATTATATTCTTCACCCCTTAAAAGAATTTTGTCCCTTAAACTATATCTCAAATACAACCCAAAAGCACATAACACTATACATCAGTCCATAGGATGTGCATATATCATTCTTATACAAAAATGTGATTCGATCATTACTCGAATACATAACTTTACTTCCAAACTAGCAACGCTTACCCGATCTTCTCTTGGAGTTGTTTGTAAAATGTTATGGCCAAACCATTTCTGGTAAAAAGGAGAAGTTTTTGAAATTAAAAAGAGGGAATTAAAAAGTTTTGAAATAATTTTAAAATTTTAAAATTGGAGGCTATTAAAAGTTTTTAGAATTATTTTTAGGAAGATTAATTCTTAGGAAAAAAAAGAGAAAACGAAATGGAGGTAGAAAAAGAAATGATGAAAATTCTACTATATAAATGGAATGTGTTGAATTGCCATCATACCATTGGTACTTTTCCCTTCACTAATCCTTTCCACATCGTCCATTTTGTCCCCCTTCCCCTCTCACAATTTCGAAATTTTCATGTAGGGAACATGAAAAGATCCCTACTTGTATTCTTGCCTCCCAGTTGCCAAAGAGTCATATCTTGTCCCCTCTGATGTGACTATTTTCTATTTATTTTTTTATTTAGTTGCCAAAGTGTCACATCATGATTATATTAACTTGATTAACTTAATTAACACTAATTATACTATATTAAATCATATTTTATACTTAATCTATGTGTGGATATATTTAATAAAGTGTGCACAACGTTTCAAACAACTTTTATACGATGAAACATCGAAAATTAGGAAAACAGTTTTCGGTCACAATTTCTATTTTTCATCGAACTACATATTTTTGTAAACACATTTTAAAACTATTTCACGATTACTATTTATTATGAATAGAGTTTTATTTTCACTAAATCTATATATTGAATATTTAAAATTAATTATATATTCACAAATCAAAGCAGTGAAATTCCGGGTCGTTACATTCTTCCCTCTTAAAAGAATTTCGTCCTCGAAATTACATCTAAAACCCAACCCAAAAGTACATGACGCTATACATCATTTTGCAGGATGTACATAAATCACTCTTATACAAAAATATGATTCAATCACTACTTGAATACATAACTTCACCTCCAAACTAGTATCTCTTACTCGATTTTCTAGTGTGGACTCTGATCAGGCTCCTTGCTTCGGAACCTCTATTCTCCTTACAAAGTTTTAACTATGATAGAAAACTTTGGTCCCACATCAAGAATTATCATCAAGTTCTTGCCATCAAAGTCGAGTAATATATCCTTATTCGGAACGGTGCAAACATCTCAAAGTCATATACTCGAATCTTAGATCAAAACCATATAAAAAGGAGAAATGGTCTATGCCCACCCTACGCACTCACTTAATTGGTTCATACTAATACTAATTCTATTCCCACTAAATTATTTATGAAAATATTTCATAAACTATATTGGTTCAACCTAGATAATACTCCACTGTAGCCTAAGAGTATATACCTCTATTTGATTCCACTGTTCCATTTTGAATTTATCTTCTTAAGAAAACTTAAGATCCAAATACCCGGCTTTTATTTCAAAAACCTTTTTGGAATGAAACTGTATATTTAAATCATACAATATATATAGCTCGATTAACTCCAAAATAATACTAGGGGACTGGGTACTACCAAATAGTATCGTTGCAACAACCCGTAAATTTAACCGCTTTTGAATAACGTTATTAATTGAAATTTTGTGAGATTTTAAAAACGATAAAATTTTGAAATGTAAATTTAATATTTGAAATGCGTCTAGTTAAACATAGCAACTGGTAAATTTTCGTCCGAAAATATGAAAGCTTATTTCGTGCGTAAATTTACTTCAATTTAATCAGTTAAAAAGCGATGAAAATAAAACGTTCTCAAAACCAAAATATTTTTACATAGAAAAATTCTAAAACATCTTCTGAGCAAGTTGTCAGTTTGTCGTTTATCCTAATTTGGACATCTTTAGCTCCGTCGATCTTATTTTTCTGTGATTTTCATGCATTTTCCGCTGTTATAAAATTCGAATTTTTATAATTCAATCGTACCGCTGATATCTGTATGCCATTTTGATCGTCTCGCCACGCTGATCTCTATCTGTATGCTATTTTGATCGTCTCGCCACGCTGATCTCTACGGTATATTCTATTTTGTATATTGAACTACGAAAAGAAAAAAAAGCAGTGTCTACCGACCAAATTCTATATCGGTACCGGTGCCATGCCTTTTGGTTGTCTAACTTTTTGTTTTCCATTTATTGCTAACGTATCGGTACTCACTTACTTACTTACTGTCTCTTCGATTTTCACGAACATGAACTTTGAATGATGTATAACATATATTTGTTAACTTTTCATATTATAACTTCTTATTCCAAGATAAAGCAAACTGCTCTCCTCCTCTCCTCTGTGAATTTTGTTCTTCCCCACTAAAACGTGCAGGCAACTCCTCCCCGTGCTCTGACTTGCCGACCTTTGACCCAGTGCCCTCCTCCATTTTCGGCACACTCTCTCTCCCCTCATCCCACTATCGTCTCCTCATCAACGGCTCCCCTTTCATTTTCTACCTGCCGAGCACCCAGCCTCAAACCTAAACCGCCCCTTCCAGCATACCACCCGCCACCTCTAAAGCACGTGCAGCCACCAAAATCCCTTTAACCGTGAAAATCTCCCTCCCCATTTCCTCATTCTTTCCCTCTCAAGCTTCCCACCTTCATGCATCTCTTCACCGACCCGAGCACCACCCCATGCCCAGGCCGAGAGCAACATGTCCGACCCTATAGCCTTTGCCGTCACCATTCCCTGCCTAGCCAACGTCCTTTGAGTTTAGGTTTGAGTATAAGGCTAAAACAGGTGGATTTACTCTTGATCGAGTTGTTGTATACTGCAAATGTGAGATGCCAAACAACCCAGATCAGGTTATGGTTCGATGTGACGAATGCAAGGACTAGTTTCATCCAAGTTGCATTGGCATGAGTATTGAAGCAGTTAAGAAACTTGACAATTGCATGTGTCCAGATTGTTCAAAAGGTGAAACAAGAAGCTCTGTGTCCGACAATCCTTCTCCATTAGTACCCAAAGTCGCCTGCTCGAACCTCTCTGGCCATCTCGCCTCCACATCAGCATGACCCATTATTGTTCCTCCCTCTCCGACTCCTCTGTTGCATTCGTAGGTGAGTTATATAATAATATACCTTTACAGGAGTTTATGTATATGCTCTGTTTTATAAAAAGAATCAAATATATATGTATATTAATATGAGTTCTGTTTGAACAGTTTTTGCTATATGTTATTATACATAGGCGTATGGTCTGCATAGTGTCAATACTTGCATTGATTTTTGAGTACAAATTTATACTAGTTATATAATATATACGTGAGTTTGAAAGCTTGCATATAATATAGCTGTAGAGTGTTATACAAATATTCATGGGTATATAATTAAATGGGTTTAAAGGTTTGGTTAGGTGGATCTGTTCCAATGCTATATAAGTATATATTTATATCATATATAAATATGCGTATGCTTTTATATAGCTCTATATGTATAATTTGTATAGTTTCATAAATATGCGTATGCTTTTATTATACATACGTTTGATTTTAAGTTAAAAGTATATTTATATTGGTTTATAATAATTATTAATCATAAAGATATATGTATGGTTATGTTTACATTTGAAATTTGATATATTGGTATAAAATGTTTAGGTTGTATTTTCAAGTGTGTACATACATTTATAATATGTTGTTAACTATAGGTCTTAATTTGTTTAAATATAATAAGTTGAATCATACACACGCACACACACATTTATTCCAATATTGGCGGTGTTGATTTTATAAAACAATAATGATAATATAATGTATATAGTATAAGGTGAATTTGGTTTTGAAATGTGTGTATATGAATGTATGTATTGATTTTAACAGGACTATGTTTTAAATTTAATATGGGTCTTATAATAAGGGTAGATCTTAAAGTACAACACATAAGTTTACATACATTTGAGTTTGGTTTGGATATAAACATATATGTTATTTAATATTTATTTTATAAAATTAAGTATTGATTACAAGGAAATAATAACAGCTATTTCGGTCTCTCTCAAGCTGATTCTAATTATTCCATCTATTCCTATTTATCAGCCCTACCCGTCGCATTCATGTCTATTTTGTTTCGCTTTGGGATTCGTGTCTGGATTTCGTAACTCAACTTCATTGCCTATCTCTCTAGCCTCGAAAAGTGAGAAATCACTCAAGATTGATATTCTTTCATTTATTAAATTTGATTTCAATTGAAACGACAATAGAAATATACTGCTGTTATTTATTGCACTGTTATTTATGTATCAGTTCACCTAAGACATCTGACACCATTATCTGTAAAAAAAATATGCGATGATAATACAGTTTGGTTGATAATTGATTGATTGATTGTTGTTTATATTGGATGTAAATTTTAATGTATAAAGTGATAAATATTATGCATTTGAATTTGACGTAGGATAGTTTAAAAATGTGAATCGACATATGTATTGAATTTGACTAGTTAATTTGAATAATATGACCCCTTTTAATTGTTAAGTTAACTTAACACGTAGAATTTGATAAATTATGCTTTGAACCTTTGAACATATATTGGATTAATTGTTTTAGTATTAAAATTGAAATTGAAATTGAACGACAAGTGGAAAAAAAACCGTAATGAATAATCTTTAATCTACATGAAATGATAGTGTAGATTCTAGAAATAATTATATTAATTTGCACAAACAACAATGTGAATTAATACGATTATTTCGAGATTATTTGAATTAATTATTGGACTGTTATTATTATTTGTTATTGCTTGTTTATTTACTTCGACACCATCCCTGTTATCACACTGCAAGTTCCCTTTGCTATGTTTTGATTTTGAATGGAATTGGAATCGAGTTGAAATGATATATACCCAAATGAATTTGACCTAGGATAGAGAATTAAATAAATTCGATTAGTCAATAATTTGATTTAAAAATAAAATAATGATTTTATTCGAGTAAAGAATAGGTTTTGAAATGAAGTTGGAATTTGAATTTTTAAAGGAAAATGTAAAAATTGAAATATAAAGCAATATTAACGTAGTAATTGATGAAAGAACGTGGTTTGAAATTTAATCATTTAATAATTAAATTTGGAATTATTAATAAACAATTTGGAATTAGTAATAATTGAGTTTTGGAATTATTAAGTTTGAAATCTTTTAATACTTAAATTTGAAATTATATTTAAGTTTGGAATTATAATTAAGTTTGAAATTATTAAGTTGAATTTATAACTAAGTTGAAATGATTTGATAATTAAGTTTGAATTCATAATTAAGTGGAAATGATTTAATAATTAAGTTGAATTTATAATCAAGTTGTAATTATTAAGTTTTGAAATTATTTAATAATTATGTTTGAAATTATTAATAATTGAATAAGATTTATTTATTTGATAATTGAATAAAAATTTGAATTCTTTGATAAGAGAAATCGAACTTTTGAATAAGTGGATTTGAACTTCATTAATAAATGAAATTGAGTTTCTTTACTTATTAAAGTTTTGGGAAAATTATTTAAGTAAGTTAGTAAGTGAAATTGAAACCTCTCGATTATGTGAAATTTCGTTCTTTATTAATTGAGTTTGAAATTTGTAACAAAGTCAATAAATAAGTGAAAATTGAATTTCTTTAACAAGAAATAAAATGTGATTTATTGAAATAAATAGGATTTATTGAAATTAACGTAAGACTTATAATTTAAAGAATTGATTTGACGAATTTAATTTATTTCAATTTGAAGTTTTGATATAATGAAGTTCAACTTAAGAAATCGATTTAATGAATTGGAAATTTAAATGGAAATTGTTTTGAATGATAAATTAACTTAATGAATATTGAATGAAATCGATAAATGAGTTTAAATTGGTCTGAATATTAAATTAAATTAATTCAAATGATTTCGGAATGAAGTTTATATACGAGCTTGAATCAATATTTGAATTGTTTTAGAATAATAATTGAAATTGAATTATAAGATTTTGAAATGGTAACTTAGAAGTTGAAACGTAAATTCTGGAGATTGATATTTAAAGACAAATGAGATGTTGATTTGCAAATTCTAATTGAATTTGAATTTGATTTGGTTTGAAATTTACTAAACGACCAATCGGTGTAATAATTACTAAAGTTATTAAAGAGGACGGAATCAGTTATGGACATACTCTCTGTCTAAACTGAAAACCACTTTAATAATTATACGCGAAGTGATGATCCAGAATGAAGTGGTTGGAAGGATGTATGTGATGACTGAAGAAAGTGAACGATAATGGATAGCCTTGACACTTGTGTCAAGTTGGAAATGACTAAAATCAGGAGCCGTGCCGGGCCAAATGGGGTTAGCCACCTCGAGCGGACACACTTCTTCGTAACTACTACTCATTACTTGTGATTGATTGGTGCACCCTTGGAATTTCAGGAGTGTTGTTTCGCGGTGTTGCGATCGCTGCGGCGATGCGTTCTCACCAGTTCGGATCAGGCGAACGGTAGTTTCACTACCTTGGGTATTGCCTTATGTGCCTTGTCATACTTGTATCCCTATATACGCGACCACTACGAAATTGTTTTGTGTTATACCTATGGAGTACTCCCTGATATCCCACCAGTTTACGGTGGAGTTTACAGTGCTGTATAGACTATGATGCTTATGAAATGTGTTAAGGGGGATAATGGTAATGCCTTAACACTATTTTGATACCTTATATTACTGATAGACATTATCTATTTAGCGTACACTACTACATAGTAGATAGTTTAACGGATCCTTAGAGGACGGTTATTCCAACGTCCTTTGAGTTATTTGTATTTCAATTGTTATTTCACTTGAGTTGGATTTAATGATATAAGAATGTTAATCCTGCTCGAGTGTTTTGTGATTTGCTTTACGCTCGGGTCAGACTGAGTATACCAGTGTTCGAGGCTCACCTTTGGAGTTGGAGCTTTGCTTGAAGATCCAGCCATCTATTCTGCTTTCATTATTCGATGATTCCAGTGATGTATTCTGATTTGTACTTGATGTATCGTATTTCTCTTTTGTTGTAAACTCTGATGTATCTTATATATTTATATAGTAGCTTCATGAACAACTATCTCTTTTACTTCCGCTACATATTATTACTCTGCGTCTGTGATTCTGTGATTATTTATTTGCTGTATATCTGAGTTTTGCCAAATTTAAATTAACAATTCGGTATTTTGAATTATTCAAGTCCGACATGTGCGGATGCGAATAGTACAAAATAGCGGGTCGTTAAAGTTGAATTGAGTGGTTTTATTAATAATGTAAATATACTTAATATATATGTGATAAGATATATTAAGTAGAATGAATTTAATAATAATTTGAAATAAGAAGAATTAAATTTGTCGAATAAACTATGATTATAATAAATGACTATTCAAATTTATGATCTTTGAAATTGTTAATTTAAGATAATTGGATAATATACAATATAAATTGTCTTTATAAATAAAATGTGAGTGCGTATAATAAATGTTATTCACTAAAATTTCAACTATAAAATGTTTATGGAGATAAATAGAATAATAAGTTAATTGGATAATAGATGTGAGTAATAAAATAAAAATTTTGTTTTGAAAGTTAATAAAATTGAAATTAAATCAACTTAATGAGACATCTTGAATTAATTGAATTTAAATTGAATTTCATTTTAAAGGAATCTTTTGTACCTAACATTAATATATGAGAAATCAAATCAATTTAATAGAAACCGTGAATTTAAAAACAAATTGTTGAATATAAGTTTATTTAAAACTAAATTTATATGGTCTAAACTAATTATTTATTTTGTTTCTCAATCTATTTTCTTTTGGTTGTTTCAATTCTTCTACTTCCTCCCTTTTCGGGAACGAAAAGTTTTGAGCGGGGGAGAGTGTAACAACCCGTAAATTTAACCGGTTTTTAATAACGTTATTAATTGAAATTTTGTGGGATTTTAAAACGATAAAATTTTGAAATATAAATTTAATATTTGAAATGCGTCTAGTTAAACATAGCAACTGGTAAATTTTCGTCCGAAAATACGAAAGCTTATTTCGCGCGTAAATTTACTTCAATTTAATCAGTTAAAAAACGATGAAAATAAAACGTTCTCAAAACCAAAATATTTTTACATAGAAAATTCTAAACCATCTTCTGAGCAAGTTGTCAATTTGTCGTTTTTCCAAATTCGGACATCTTTAGCTCCGTCAATCTTATTTTTCTGTGATTTTCATGCATTTTCCGCTGTTATAAAATTCGAATTTTTATAACTCAATCATACCGCTGATATATGTATGCCGTTTTGATCGTCTCGCCACGCTGATCTCTACGGTATATTCTATTTTGTATATTGAACTCCGAAAAGAAAAAAAACGCAGTGTCTACGGACCAAATTCTATATCGGTACCGGTGCCATGCCTTTTGGTTGTCTGACTTTTTGTTTTCCATTTATTGCTAACGTATCGGTACTCACTTACTTACTTACTGTCTCTTCGATTTTCACGAGCATGAACTTTTAATGTTGTATAACTTATATTTGTTAACTTTTCATATTATAACTTCATATTCCAAGATAAAGAAAACTGTTCTCCTCCTCTCCTCTGTGAATTTTGTTCTTCCCCACTAAAACGTGCACGCAACTCCTCCCCGTGCTCTGACCTGCCGACCTTTGACCCAGTGCCCTCCTCCATTTTCGGCACACTCTCTCTCTCTCCTCATCCCACTAACGTGTCCTCATCAACGGCTCCCCTTTCATTTTCTACCGGCCGAGCACTGAGCCTCAAACCTAAAACGCCCCTTCCAGCATACCACCCGCCACCTCTAAAGCATGTGCAGCCACCAAAATCCCTTTAACCGTGAACATCTCCCTCCCCATTTCCTCATGCTTTCCCTCTCAAGCTTCCCACCTTCATGCATCTCTTCACCGACCCGAGCACCACCCAATGCCCAGGCCGAGAGCAACATGTCCGACCCTGTAGCCTTTGCCGTCACCATTCCTTGCCTAGCCAACGTCCTTTGAGTTTAGGTTTGAGTATAAGGCTAAAACAGGTGGATTTACTCTTGATCGAGTTGCTGTATACTGCAAATGTAAGATGCCAAACAACCCAGATCAGGTTATGGTTCGATGTGATGAATGCAAGGACTGGTTTCATCCAAGTTGCATTGGCATGAGTATTGAAGTAGTTAAGAAACTTGACAATTGCATGTGTCTAGATTGTTCAAAAGGAGAAACAAGAAGCTCTGTGTCTGACAATCCTTCTCCATCAGTACCCAAAGTCGCCTGCTCGAACCTCTCTGGCCATCTCGCCTTCACATCATCATGACCCATTATTGTTCCTCCCTCTACCGCTCCTCTGTTGCATCCGTAGGTGAGTTATATAATAATATACCTTTATAGGAGTTTATGTATATGCTCTGTTTTATAAAAAGAATCAGATATATATGTATATTAATATGAGAGCTGTTTGAACAGTTTTTGCTATATGTTAGTATACATAGGCGTATGGTCTGCATAGTGTCAATACTTGCATTGATTTTTGAGTACAAATTTATACTAGTTATATAATATATACATGAGTTTGAAAGCTTGCATATAATATAGCTGTAGTGTGTTATAGAAATATTCATGGGTATATAATTAAATGGGTTTAAAGGTTTGGTTAGGTGGATCTGTTCCAATGCTATATAAGTATATATTTATATCATATATAAATATGGGTATGCTTTTATATAGCTCTATATGTATAATTTGTATAGTTTCATATAATATGTTTGTTACAGTAAAGCATACGTTTGATTTTAAGTTAAAAGTATATTTATATTGGTTTATAATAATTATTAATCATAAAGATATATGTATTGTTATGTTTACATTTGAAATTTGATATATTGGTATAAAATGTTTAGGTTGTATTTTCAAGTGTGTACATACATTTATAATATGTTGTTAACTATAGGTCTTAATTTGTTTAAATTTAATAAGTTGAATCATATATACGTACGCACACACACACATTTATTCTAATATTGGCAGTGTTGATTTTATAAAACAATAATGATAATATAATGTATATAGTATAAAGTGAATTTGGTTTTGAAATGTGTGTATATGAATGTATGTATTGATTTTAATAGGACTGTGTTTTAAATTTAATATGTGTCTTATAATAAGGGTAGATCTTAAAGTACAACACATAAGTTTAAATACATTTGAGTTTGGTTTGGACATAAACAAAAATGTTATTTAATATTTATTTTAGAAAATTAAGTATTGATTACAAGAAAATAATAACAGCTATTTCGGTCTCTCTCAAGCTAATTCTAATTATTCCATCTATTCCTATTTATCAGCCCTACCCATCGCATTCATGTCTATTTTGTTTCGCTTTGGAATTCTTGCCTGGATTTCGTAACTCAACTTCATTGCCTATCTCTCTAGCCTCGAAAAGTGAGCAATCACTCACGATTGATATTCTTTCATTTATTAAATTTGATTTCAATTGAAACGACAATTGAAATATACTGGTGTTATTTATTGCACTGTTATTTATGTATCAGTTCACCTAAGACATCCGACACCATTATCTGTAAAAAAAAATATGCGATGATAATACAGTTTGGTTGATAATTGATTGATTGATTGTTGTTTATATTGGATGTAAATTTTAATGTATAAAGTGATAAATATTATGCAATTGAATTTGACGTAGGATAGTTTAAAAATGTGAATCGACATATGTGTTGAATTTGACTAGTTAATTTGAATAATATGACCCCTTTTAATTGTTAAGTTAACTTAACACGTAGAATTTGATAAATTATGCTTTGAACCTTTGAACATATATTGGATTAATTGTTGTAGTATTAAAATTGAAATTGAAATTGAACGACAAGTGAAAAAAACCCGTAATGAATAATCTTTAATCTACATGAAATGATAGTGTAGATTCTAGAAATAATTATATTAATTTGCACAAACAACAATGTGAATTAATACGATTATTTCGGGATTATTTGAATTAATTATTGGATTGTTATTATTATTTGTTATTGCTTGTTTATTTACTTCGACACCATCCCTGTTATCACACTGCAAGTTCCCTTTGCTATGTTTTGATTTTGAATTGAAATTGGAATCGGGTTGAAATGATATATACCCAAATGAATTTGACCTAGGATAGAGAATTAAATAAATCCGATTGGTCAATAATTTGATTTAAAAATAAAATAATGATTTTATTCGAGTAAAGAATAGGTTTTGAAATGAAGTTGGAATTTGAATTTTTAAAGGAAAATGTAAAGATTGAAATATGAAGCAAATATTAACGTAGTAATTGATGAAAGAACGTTGTTTGAAATTTAATTATTTAATAATTAAATTTGGAATTATTAATAAACAATTTGGAATTAGTAATAATTGAGTTTTGGAATTATTAAGTTTGAAATCATCTAATAATTAAATTTGAAATTATAATTAAGTTTGGAATTATAATTAAGTTTCAAATTATTAAGTTGAATTTACAACTAAGTTGAAATGATTTGATAATTAAGTTTGAATTCATAATTAAGTGGAAATGATTTAATAATTAAGTTGAATTTATAATCAAGTTGTAATTATTAAGTTTTGAAATTATTTAATAATTATGTTTGAAATTATTAATAATTGAATAAGATTTAATTATTTGATAATTGAATAAAAATTTGAATTCTTTGATAAGAGAAATTGAACTTTTGAATAAGTGGATTTGAACGTCGTTAATAAATGAAATTGAGTTTCTTTACTTATTAAAGTTTTAGGAAAATTATTTAAGTAAGTTAATAAGTGAAATTGAAACCTCTCGATTGTGTGAAATTTAGTTCTTTATTAATTGAGTTTGAAATTTGTAACGAAGTCAATAAATAAGTGAAAATTGAATTTCTTTAACAAGAAATAAAATGTGATTTATTGAAATAAATAGGATTTATTGAAATTAACGTAAGACTTGTAATTTAAAGAATTGATTTGACGAATTTAATTTGTTTCAATTTGAAGTTTTGATATAATGAAGTTGAACTTAAGAAATCGATTTAATGAATTGGAAATTTAAATGGAAATTGTTTTGAATGATAAATTAACTTAATGAATATTGAATGAAATCGATAAATGAGTCTAAATTGGTCTGAATATTAAATTAAATTAATTTAAATGATTTCGGAATGAAGTTTATATACGAGCTTGAATCAATATTTGAATTGTTTTAGAATAATAATTGAAATCGAATTATAATATTTTGAAATGGTATCTTGGAAGTTGAAACGTAAATTCTGGAGATTGATATTTAAAGATAAATGAGATGTTGATTTGCAAATTCTAATTGAAATTGAATTTGATTTGGTTTGAAATTTACTAAACGACCAATCGGTGTAATAATTACGAAAGTTATTAAAGAGACCGGAATCGGTTATGGACATACTCTCTGTCTAAACTGAAAACCACTTTAATAACTATATGCGGAGTAATGATCCAGAATGAAGTGGTTGGAAGGATGTACGTGATGACTGAAGAAAGAGAACGATAATGGATAGCCTTGACACTTGTGTCAAATTGGAAATGACTAAAATCAGGAGCCGTGCCGGGCCAAATGGGGTTAGCCACCTCGAGCGAACACACTTCTTCGTAACTACTACTCATTACTTGTGATTGATTGGTGCACCCACGGAATTTCAGGAGTGTTGTTTCGCGGTGTTGGCACTGCGGCGATGCGTTCTCACCAGTCCGGATCAGGCGAATGGTAGTTTCACTACCTTGGGTATTGCCTCATGTGCCTTGTCATACTAGTATCCCTATATACGCGACCACTACGAAATTGTTTTGTGTTGTACCTATGGACTACTCCCTGATATCCCACCAGTTTACGATGGAGTTTACAGTGTTGTATAGACTATGATGCTTATAAAATGTATTTAGGGGGATAATGGTAACAATTAACACTATTTTGATGCCTTATATTACTGATAGACATTATCTATTTAGCGTACACTACTACATAGTAGATAGTTTAACGGATCCTTAGAGGACGGTTATTCCAACGTCCTTTGAGTTATTTGTATTTCAATTGTTATTTCACTTGAGTTGGATTTAATGATATAAGAATGTTAATCCTGCTCGAGTGTTTTGTGATTTGCTTTACGCTCGGGTCAGACTGAGTATACCAGTGTTCGAGGCTCACCTTTGGAGTTGGAGCTTTGCTTGAAGATCCAGCCATCTATTCTGCTTTCATTATTCGATGATTCCAGTGATGTATTCTGATTTGTACTTGATGTATCGTATTTCTCTTTTGTTGTAAACTCTGATGTATCTTATATATTTATATAGTAGCTTCATGAACAACTATCTCTTTTACTTCCGCTACATATTATTACTCTGCGTCTGTGATTCTGTGATTATTTATTTGCTGTATATCTGAGTTTTGCCAAATTTAAATTAACAATTCGGTATTTTGAATTATTCAAGTCCGACATGTGCGGATGCGAATAGTACAAAATAGCGGGTCGTTAAAATCGTACTTTCCACCAAGAAGGGTAATACTCAAGAGAGGTGTTTACCATCCGAACACATCTCTTTCTTAATATTTTCAAGCCACTCGAACTAGTTAACTTAATAATATTTTTTTATTTTCAAAATCTCATTTTTCGAAACAATACCCTTTGTTTTCCAACAAAGCATTTTTCACATTTTTCTTTGGTTTCATTCGGGTTTGAACATGTTTTGATCATATAACGATGACGAGAATAATTTACTAAGTGCACTTCAGTGTTCGCCTAGGCAAACATCCGGCTGTCGCTTAGAAGATTATTTCGATCATCACAAAACAATCAGACTTAAGGAGGAAGCTACTCATACACACTAATAATAGTCAATGCCAAAACCGAACGTACATGACTAAATAAACCCTAAATGATAACGATAGAATATTTTTATCTCTTAGCAAAAACACCTCAAAAATACCATACTATTTTTTTCGAAAACCAGTCTTTTATATATAAATATATTTTGGGTAAAATTATTTCACTTACCTAATTTCCAAAGCAATACTATGTCGATTTGCCTAGTTGAAGTATTTGGAAATCCTTTTGATATGGGTGTACCTTTTGTATCGACCATAATTCATAAGCCACTAAAAACAAATACAAAGTCTCACAGCGCAACGGAAATAAATATATTAATTAACATAATTCTGTACAAAGTCATTTCAAAAATGATATATCGAAGTTACACTAATACAATTTCTAACGTAGAACAGCTATAAGAGCATGTACTTATACATCAGATATAAAGTATATAGTATACAGGAGAAACAAGATAATAACTAACCATCGATGAAGCCTCCTACTCCAAGCTCCAAGCTCCTTAAAAATGCATCCGTGGAAAAACCTGAACTACTTGGCTGCTTATAAAAATTTGAGCACCTAAGAGTTTGAGGGAAACAAAACAAAACTTCGGGTTAGACATGGGTCTGGTGTGGGAGTAAACTCATACAACATGATTATTACATTTCAAAATCTTTTAAAAATCAAAGGTATCTTGTAAGACCATGCTGCATATAAACACGAATGGGTATTTACCTTACGATAACCAAAACACTTTTATAGAAAGTCCAGTGATATTATTATAATGTCTAAAGTACAAATACTTCTTAATCTTAGCCGAAGTTGTTACATTAATTAAATTCCATCATACTAGACTTTACAATCAAAATGGTAAAGGCATGTATTGGAGAATGGATTCCATACTATGACAGGTAAGGAACTATCTCTGATGGAAACATCTCTAGAATAATGCATCCAGGTCTGACAAGAACATCTTGTACTCTGCCGCACAGAATCGGCCTATCACTTGACTAGTAGTACCAAATATGTCATCATCCTGGTCTTCCAACCATAATCGAGATCTCTCATGCATAACCAAATTCATAAAAATAGGGTAATCTAGAAATATGATGACATACCCTAATGGGAGTGACCCACATAGCCCTACTGCATGCTCTGTTTTAGTCATTTCCCGATTGATGAGGCCGAGGCTACGCTTACCTTTTATATAGCAAACCAATCAGGAATGCTAACACTGCCCTCTAGGCATCAATGCAATGGTAGCATTCTTCCATATAAGTTGTCCAGGATAAGGAGAAACCATATGCACTACTTCTACGACATCCATTTTGGTATCATCCTCGGGATTAGTAGCAAGCAACCCTTGCACTTCAGTGCTCCATCTTCGATTCCATATTCTACAAGATGTCTTCAGTTCGAAATGCTTGAGTTGGATCAAAGTCGTTTTCGGATAACAGATCGATCCCAGTCCTTTCGAAACAACTTTCAATAATTTCCAGTAAACTCAAACCCGGTTCTTTAGGAAATAAGCTGATGAAAGATAAGTTCAGAGTTCGCCTCCTAACCATTAGTGAATGGATTTCCTTATCATTTATCCTAGAAGAACAAAACGAATTTATACGTACAGTATAGCACCACTGACGGTAACTATACCATATAATTTTTGTGCTTCTCCTAGATATTTTCAGAATTACGTTTTGGTCCAGATTTGATAGTCGGTTATTTAACTATCAAATAAACAAACAATCAAACATTTATTTAATTCCATATGGTATCCCTAAGCCTTTATTAATTAATCTTTAATTAAAAAATCACATTATAAAACTTTATCAAAGAAGCTTTTCTAAAACAATTTTCTCAAACAACTTACATCCCTTTTACTTGGAAAACAATATAAACATTTACAAAAAAACATTCTCTCTTCTCATATTCCATATTAAATGGCCAAACCATTCCCTTACAAAACATCACTTACTACGTAACTCATTCACTTTATAAAACTCATTCACTTATCCCTTACAAAAATTCTTTTATAAGTTCACGTCACATTTCAAACCTCTTTACAATCTTCGAAACTTGATTTAAAACGTCTTTGAAAAATATCTAAAATGATTTATAAAATCTCTTTATGTTTTTACAACTATTTAAAAAAATCTTCCTTCAAAATTCCTTTATAGAATCTCTTTATAAAATATCATTTTCAAGATGTCATATATCAATCACTTTAGGTAAATCCTTTTATTAAATAAACCCCTTTCGAAAAACAAGATATTATTTAAAAATAACTTTACAAAATAATAATAAAATTTGAAAACCATTTATAACCTTTAAACCCATATTGATTTAAGAATTAAAGTTAATTCAAAAACATATAGTAATTCGAAAAGAAGCTTAGCAATCCCATTGGTACCTTTTAAGTCACCATTCAATTTCTATTTCAATTTTCTTAACAGTTATTTACATAGGTCAACATATATGTAAATACAACTCATATCCAAATCAGGGAATAATATGTCAATATGAACTAACTAGCAAATACATGTTCAAATAACATAATAGCAGGATGGTGATTTGTCCTGCTAAGCAGATTTTCCAAACAATTTAATTAATTCATAGTAGAACGAGGATTTATTCTGCTAACATATGTCCACACATATACACAAACAAGCCAACCATCAATTTATAGCAGAACAGAGATTTATTCTACTAACACATGTCCACTAAACAAACAACCAATTTATAGAAGAACGTGGATTTGTTCTGCTAACATATGTCCACACAACAAACAAATAATCAATGTATCCCAGTGCCGGTCAATCTAGTGCTACTCCCCCGGATGGAGTATTTATGTCTGCCCAGCAGCTCCTAGATCTTGTTAAGAATGCTCAAGCTGCCGGTCCCAATCCAGAGGCTACTCATCCTAGATCCGGTTTCGCACGCTTGTGCAGAGACTATACCGATTTGGGTGGAAGGCCATTCAGGGGATCCGAGAGTGTTATAGAAATTCAAGCTTGGCTCAAATCATGTGATCGTATCTTTTCTCGCATGAACCCTATTGATCTACATCGAGTCCAAGTGGCTTCTAGCATGCTCCAAGAAAGAGCGTTAGATTGGTATAAGCTCTTGACTTCGGAGATTATCGAAGCGGATCTTACTTGAGAGTAATTCCGGGAACGATTCGAACTAAAGTTTGTGCCGGAGGCTGAAAAAGTAATTTTAGCACGGCGTTTTATTGACCTTGTTCAAGGTGAATCTTCTGTGACAGACTATGTCACATCTTTCGAATCTCTGTCCAAATACGGGGTTGAGTACATTAATACCCCATTGAAGAAAAATCAGAGATTCGTCTATGGCTTGAATAAGAATCTTAAGAAGCCATTACTTTTGAAACTTGAGGTTTCATTTGATCAGCTTATTGATATCGCTTTTCGTCTTGAAGAGGCCGATAATGAAGGTGGTGTTGAAGTTGTGCGTGCCCAACAGAACTTTGACAATAACTTGAAGAGGCCTATCAAATTCGAAGGCCCCAATTCTAATAAGAAAGGGAAGCAACAAATTCCGGTAGCAAAGACTCCTACCTCTAGTCGTGGTCAATGCTACAATTGTGGTTCTACGGACCATTATGCTAGGGAGTGTCCGAAACCCCTCTTTTGTCGCTATTGCAAAAATTCGGGTCACCATATAACTGCATGTCCCATACTTCAAAGCAAGAAGGAGGGAAAAACTTAAAGTTGTGCATACCCCTAACAACTCTTCTTTTGGTCAAGGTATTTCTCATTTGATCCTTGATTTTGTTTGCCTTGTGATTATTCTTTTCAAGTTCTTGTTGATATGATTATTTTTATATCAAAAGAACTTGTGATTCTTTTTCTTTAAAAATATTTCCGGGCTTGATGACTTCTTTGAGGATTGTGAATCCGGATGGTAGATTCGCAACACTCAATCTGTCTTTATTGATGTCGAGACTATTCTATGTGATTTTTCTGTCCGAGCCGATTTTTACTTAGGCTTGGAATTTACTTTTGTAAGGATTGGCTTAGTTATTATGAGGCCGTATCCTTTGTCCCGTGTGGACTATTCATCTTCGACATTTTTAATCTGTTAAGCAGATTTCTATTTTTCTTGTGATTCCGATTTCAAATTTTTGAAGGCATCATTTTATTCTTTAAGCCCTCAAGATGAGAAAAGTGTTATTTCTCTTATCTAAATAATTTGTGAAACTTTTCCGGTATTTTTGAGTTTGTCTTAGAATTATTACCTAAGAAATCTTTTGTGTGGTGTTAAGGTCTTTCTAGTTCGACCTTGCCACCGATTTTCATTTGGCTACGAGTTGCGGGAGTTAGCATTCCACTTACCGCATTCCGCACTCGTTACGTTTCTTATGAATGACTTATTATGTCATTCAGTTTTCCCATCTTGGTTCATCCATTTTATAAATCGAGTATTTTACCAATATCTCGATGACTACATTCTAGTATTTATTGATTTTGGATGAAAATAGCAATTTAAAAATCTTTGCAAATCTTTTTCATAAGGTTTAGTTATAAGTACAATTTGATTTTTCTCTTAAACGAACGAAGAATATTCTTAAAAGTTTTTTAAGAAACATGTTTATCATCTAGAAGATGATTTTGTGATTTTATTGCCCGTTGAGTGCTTTAAGAATTTTGATCGATGCGCTTGATCAACGTTATCGATAGGGATTTTCTAAACGCTTTGATGGGACAATCAAACATAGTAAAATTCACTTCAAATAAGTAAAATTTTCTAAAAAGATGATTACATAAGTTAATTGTAATTTTGAAAGTTTTAGTTTTTGGGAAAGAAGATTATTTGAAAGAATTCTTTTCCGATACTCTTATTCTTGTGTTTTCCGAAGGGAACCAAGACTTTGCTATTTGTACCGATACTAGTCGTATTGGTTTGGGTGCCATTCTCTTCCAAAGGAGAACGTGCTATCACTTGTGCTTCTAAATCATTATAGCTTATTGAGACTAGATATGCCACTCATGATCTAGTGCTCGCGGCTATTGTTTTTATTTTCAGAATTTGGCATCATCATATTTGGATGAGAAATTTGTTCTCTACCTCGATCATAAATCTTTGGAATATTTATTTTCTCATAAGGAACTTCATGTCGACTTGAGTTCCTGGCATCTTATGATCTTGATATTCTTTTTGTTCCCGAAGGGGAAATCGTGTTGCCAATACGTTTTGTCGTAGGCAACAGGGTGTTGATTCTTTGATGATGTCGGATTGGAATTATCTTTTTATCAAGTTCATCGAACGTTTTGATATACTTCGTTTTATTGAGCTTTATCTCATTTTTTTATGGACTAGCGTCCGATGTTCTGTTATGGTGATCGGTTCATCGGATGTACTGTTATTATATTACATCGATGTTCCGTCTTATCTAGATCAATGGATGTACCATTATTATACTACATCGTTGTTCCGGTTTATCGGTTCATTGGACGTACCGTTTTTGTACTACGTCGGTGTTCCGAAATTATTCGGGCTTTGGTTCATTGGGCGTACCGTTTTTGTACTACGCTGATGTCCCAAATTTTTTTTTGAGTTTCTAGTTTCTCGGGCGTACTGTTATTATACTACGTCGTTGCACCAGCTCAATTTTCTGCTATTCTTGACGTTCTCCACGTCTTTTATCTACGGAAATGCCTTAGGGATTCCAGTTTTTATTCTTGAGCCCGGTGATATTGTGGAAATTGAAGTTTCACCAGATTTGATTTATGAGCAACATTCCATTCGCATCATGGCTTCGGAGGTTTAGCGCCTTCGGAATAAAGATATTCTTCTTGTGGGAGATCAATGGTTCTCAAATCCTAGGGATTACTCTTGGGAATCTAGAGAATTCATCGAGCGATCCCGATCGTGCTAAATCTTTCGTGCTCTTTATGGTGGACTTTTTATTTCAATTTTCTTTGGTGTTGATATGCTTGTATGGTTGTTACTCTTTATTTTCTTCTTAAGTATTGCGAGGACGCAATTTCTTTAAGGAGGGGAGTCTGTAACAACCCGCATATTTATCGATTTTATATTTAAATATTTTATTTAAATATTTTATCGTTCGTCGGATTTTGGTCCGAAAAGCTACTTTTTGCAAACAGTCGAATTGGGACTCTAGACCACCCCCATTGAGTTCAAAATGACGTTTGCGACCTTTTTGAGTATAAACTTCGATATGTTTGGAGATAGCCGAATTTTGACCTTTTTCACTTAGGGCTTTGGTTTGGGATGAACCCATTAGCCACTTAGTAATTCAGCCCCAAAACCCCCTCTCCTCTTCATTACTTCATCTCATATTCCTAACACTCAAGCTTAAGCAAAAATGGTGGAAGAGAATGGGAATTAGAAACTTCAAGCCCTAGTTCCTCTTGCTAGCTCAAGTTCTTGCTCCAAACTCAAAGAGAACCCATTGGTAAGCATCTCCTTCTTCTTCTCTAACTCTATCTCCATTCAATTTCAGAAATTTCCTAAACCTAACTTAGGGGATGTTCTTCTTTTGAGCTTAGATTCAAGCTTCTAGTGTTGAGATTGAAGTGTGGTTGATCTCCTCTTGTCTTCAAACTTCTCATTCATTGATTTGGGTTCAAAGGTGAGATTTTTATCTCACATCTATGACTATAATTGTCTTTGGTTGTTAGGTTTGAATTCCTAACACTTCTTCATGAGAATTTGCTCTAGATTTGGATTGGTTTTGTGAATATTCCAATTTCTGGGTTTTTAAGTCAAATTTGTGTGAAATCCTTTTATGGATGTTTGATCATGCTTTTGGTGATGCATCGAGGAGCATATAGGGCCGGGTTGCCGATTGGCATAAACCCTTAGAGGCAATGTTCGTCCGGTTGCATTTTGGAAGAGTTTGCCCTTCATTTGAATAGGCTGAAAAACGACCCAGGCATGATTCAGTCGACTGAATCTTCTGTTCAGTCGACTGAACCTGGAACCCGAAAGTTTCCAGGCGTGATTCAGTCGACTGAATCCTCTGTTCAGTCGACTGAAACTGGAAACAGAAAGTTTCCTGAACCAGGAAAATTTCCAGGCACAGGGTCAGTCGACTGAAAACTCTGTCAGTCGACTGAACCTGCTGTTTGAGTCCATTTTGCCTTTTTGGATTGAATTCCCAATTTAAATCGATTCGTGATGATCCTATTTATTGTTATCATTTATTATGACTTTGATGACTCCTTTTTAGGGATTTTTGAATATCCATTTCGATGGATTCTTTATCGGTTTCTTTTGATTTTATTCACGTCTTCGAATGTGAATTTTTGTGATTGATTGTTCCTACAATCTTCTTTGTGATTTGTCACTTTAAAAATATAAAGGTTTCGATACTAATAGTAAATATCAAAACTCTTTCTTCAAATGATTTCAACACTATTTTATTACAAAGCTCGTTTTCTCAAACCAATTTCCAATCTATTAGTATATACAAACCTTTACCTCACTCGTATGAGAAATCAAATTAAATGGCTTAGTAAAACGAGTGGTATGAAACGCTTGCGTTTACTTCGTCGGTTAATTCTTGGACTTGTTCGATTGAATCTCCTGTGACAATTTTCTAGTGGAGATCTACAATTTGTTCGTAAATACTTAAGTTAAGCTAGTGGTTATGGGACATGAAGCTAAGCTCATATATTTACTAGCTTACTGTAATCGACACTTCTCGGTGATTATGACGATCATTTTATGGTTTAGACTAGCAATGTGCGATGTCTCTTTGTCTATGTGGAGGACTGTTCCTCTTTATTGAGCTTCGTCTCATCTCTTGCATGGTTCGTACCTATCTAGGTGCGTCGATGCTTGTTTACACATGGGTCGTACCTTTCTAGGTGCGTCAATGTTTATTTATGCATCGGGTGTACCTTTCTAGGTGCATCGATGTTTATTTACTTCGTGGAGCAATCGGCTCAATAAGTCGGGACATGGGGCGTATCTTTCTAGGTGCGTCGGTGTTCGTTTATGCATGGGGCGTGTCTTTCTAGGTGCGTCGATGTTCGACTTAGCATGGGGTGTATCTTTCTAGGTGCATCGATGTTAGACATTACATGGGGTGTATCTTTATAGGTGCATCGATGTTTATTTATGCATGGGATGCATCTTTCTAGGTGCATCGATGTTTATTTGTGCATGGGGCGTGTCTTTCTAGGTGCGTCGATGCTAGAGCATGGGGCGTATCTTTCTAGGTGTGTCGATGTTCTACTGTGCATGGGGCGTGTCTTTCTAGGTGCGTCGATGTTCGACTTAGCATGGGGTGTATCTTTCTAGGTGCATCGATGTTAGACATTACATGGGGTGTATCTTTCTAGGTGCATCGATGTTTATTTATGCATGCGATGCATCTTTCTAGGTGCATCGATGTTTATTTGTGCATGGGGCGTGTCTTTCTAGGTGCGTCGATGCTAGAGCATGGGACGTATCTTTCTAGGTGTGTCGATGTTCTACTGTACATGGGGCGTGTCTTTCTAGGTGCGTCGATGTTCGACTTTTTGGGATTGGCCATCCTTTTCTTGTGATTTCTGGATTTCGTGTGTTGAATTCTGGAATTTATGCTTCACCAATTTTCGTGATTTCCATTGATAAGTTTTATCAATATTTGTGCATTGGTGAATTTGTGTGTCATTGACTTTTGTGATTGACATTGATATAATCGTCAATATTTATGGTTTGGTGAACGAAATAAGGAGTATGACATTTCCTTTGATTCTTGTGTAGACTTGGTGATATTGATTAATCTCTTGTTGATTTTCAATTACTTATATATATATATATATATCACAGCTTAGCATTGTGATTATTGTGTGTTTAGTCATATCTCTTATCCTATATCGTTTCATCTGATATTTATAGTTAGACTGATCCGTTTATTATTTTCTTATTAAATAATACTCGGGTCAGACCGAGATGTTGCAGGTGCTTCAGCTTGACTTCTCACTTGGGATTGATTTCTCTGACTTTTGGCTAACTACTTAGATTAGTAGTTTATTTTGTTATATACACTTGAGATATAGACTCATAGTTGTATTCTTTTGTATAGCATGTGTTGCTATTCTTTTGTATTATTGTGGATCTTTTTGACCACTACTCTGATATACACTTTCATGTGTTAATTATATATTCATATCTTCTTCCGCCTTTGTGATATGAATTATCTGTGAATGATTTGTGTTATGCTTATTTCTATATTTGTTTCCGAAGTTATTATAGCCACTGTGTAGTAGCTTTGAGTTTGTGTCGTTATGTCGGATTTCCTCTTGTGATGAAAAGTTATATTTTTATCTGGCATACCGGTACTCGCCCAAAGCAATTATACGGATGGTCGCTCCTCAACAGCCTTATTCTTCGTGCTAGTTGACAGCATTACTCCGTAGTGTTCTTGGCTAGCGTGTGTATAGAGGTGGGGCGTCACAATTGTAGACGAAGTTTCAACATTCTCCCCCTTTTTAACGATGACAACTATATAAATATAATACGAATAATATATTTTCTATAAGCCCCCTATCAAAAAGAAAGTTAGAATAAATAGACTATATCAACACTTTCTCCCCCTTTAGCATCGCAAAAAAGGAAAATACGAATATATGACAAATCAGAACATAGTATTCAAAATACAATACCAGCAGATAATATAGGAGTTTATGCAGAAAAAGTAAAGTAAACTACGAAAGAGTTTAAAACAAACTAGATAATACAAAAGGAATTTAAAACCTAGTGCTGGAATCAATGCCTACGTCATCGTCATCTTCATCTTCATCTTCATTACCATTGTTGTTCCCTGAGATTGATGACCATTGAAATGGAGCGGAGTTGAAAACTTCGGTGGATGATGAGGTGGAGCATCTAATACGTTCCCAAATTTTGTTGAGAAATCCATGAATGGAATTAAAGCGTTTTCAGTTTTCTTTTCGAGATTGACCATTCTGGTTCTAAGCTTTGCTTGGTTTTGGAAGAGAGTGACCAAATCATTCATTGAGCTAGTGTCCGAAGAAAGAATCACTATATCATCATCGTCTTCTTCTTCAAAGGAGGAGCAATAAGTTAAACATGTTGAACATGTTGATGAAGCTGGGGTTGGTTTTGATCACGGTTGGCAACCCATTCTTGAAATGAAATATATGCCAAACTTCCTGGTCATTTTGGAAAACCCATAAGACCCAAAGGCTTTGATCCAAGCTCTTTGATCGCTGTGAATTCGGAATCGGGAAAAGGAATGTTAAAGTTTTGGAGAATCTTCATTATATAAGCACCATAATGATAGGTGTTATAGCGCCTTCGACGATTAACATCCATGAATTCTTCCAAAATAACTTGAGCCCAATTGATGGATTGACCGGAATAGATAGCATAAAGGGCTTGGAAGTTTCTTTTGTTAACAACTTCATAACTTCCTTTTCGAGAAATAACAGAGCGAATCAAAGCTCTATGGAGGATACGAGTTTTGTGGGCGGAGTTGAATGGAAGTAAGTCTAGTTATGCCAACATTCAAAAATTGGTGTGAGACTTCGTCTCTATCATCCAAGTTTAAAGAAACATCAATTTCATCCAAATCGGTCCCCGTTGATAGACATTAAAGTATATCACCAAGTCGAGCAAGGGGTAGATAAATTTTAACACCACAAACTAATGTCCAAATGCAATCATTGCAATTGTGAGGAGTGTGATGGTCCAAATTCATATTAGCATAAAATAGCTTAACCAAAAGATGATTGATTAGGTATTATTAGAAGCATATGAGACAAGAGATTCTAACCCATTTGATCTTACAATTTGTTGAATCCAATAAGCCTCGAATTCTTCAAATTTGATAAAAGCACCCGGAAAGAACTGAGATCTATTCATTTGTACAGAACGTTGTCTTGCTTGCTCATTCCATAGCCATTGATCGACATTTGGGGTAGATGACGAAGTAGATGGCCTTGATCTTTTTTTTGGAGCCATTAGTGAATATGTGGAAGAAATTTTTGATTTTTAATGGGGGAAAAACTGAAAAATAAGATGAAGAATGAGGATAGAAGAAAGGTAGGGTTGAAAAAAGGAGTGGTTACATAGGAAAATGTGCAAAAAGCAATTCAATTTTGAATAGCTAGAAAATTTCAAAGTCTGAAATATTTAGTTTAGACGTCTGAAATAAATAAAATCGAGTCAGAAAGGATATAGTTCATTTTGGCCTATATTCAAACGTCTGATTTTGGAGATTCAGATGTCTGAATCCGAAGAAAAATTTCTTCTTCGGCAATATTCAAACGTCTGAAATATCCATTTCATACGTCTGAAAAGTGTATCAAAACATATTTCAGACCATAGAAAAAATGAAAATAAAAAAATAAAAAATAAATTTATTAATATTTGAATGAGATGTAGAATACAATTATTATCATTCAAAAACAAATATAAATAAATGAAAGCATTAGTTCGAATCACTTGGAGTCTTGCAATCTTCTGGTTCAATCTTGGTTATCTCCGTGTATGGTTGCAATGGAGACCAATAGGGTTGACGTTCCCAAGAGTTTGGAGAAACCGGAGGACACTGCGGACTAGGCTCCCATGGATTCGAAGTTGAAGGTTGAACAACATCCTTCTTTGGAGATGTACCGCAGAATTTTATTGCCACTTGTTCAATGAAACTAAGTCGTTTGGCATTAACTTTCTGTTCGTACTATATCTCCCATTGTAAATCCAATTGTTCTTTCTGGTAAATATGAATCTCGGCTATTTTTTCTTTAGTTGATGGAGAACCGAAGAAAAGAAATCGTCGAGATTTCTTTCTTTCTGGAGTATAACTAGATGGTTCATATGAAGGATGAGGTCTAGCCGGTTCACGTGGTGTTGGAGTAGCTAATATTTCTAAGGAAGATGTAGAATATTATGAAGGTGAGTTTTCAGAGTTGTTGTTGTTTGAAGCCATGGTGAGAAGGAGAATGATCATGTTGAAATCCATAGTAATAAAGCTTTTGGTAAAAAAAGAATTGAATAAGTTTATAAAAGATATTGAAAAATTTAAAAATAGAATGTAAGTTTAAAAAATGGGGGCTGAGATGTTTTAAACAATAATATACACATATTTAAAACAAAGGAAATAAGAGGTTCTAAATGAAAGTTTGTTTTATATACTTAAGAGGTAAGAGTTTTGATGTGGTAATTTAACCAAAGACATCAATAGCCCATAGAAAGATATCATAAATTTTTAAGCGAGACAAACCAAGCTCTCGTCTAAGTTTGATAAAAACATTTTCTAAAAGAGGTTTTGTAAAAATATCAGCTAACTAATTTTCAGAAGAAACAGAATCCAAATTTATTGTTCCTTTTTTAACATTATCATGAAGAAAATGATGACGAATATCAATATGTTTTGTTCGTGAATGATTGTTAGGATTTTTAGACAAGTTAATAGCACTAGAATTGTCACAATATATGAATTTGTTAACTTTATATTGAAATCTCTAGGTGTCTGTTGCATATAGATTACTTGAGCACAAGCCAAAGCAGCAGAAATATATTCTGCCTCACATGTAGAGTGAGAAACGCAGTTTTTTTTCTTACTAAACCAAGACACTAGTGATTTTCCAATAAAATGGCATGTACCACTTGTGCTTTTTTGATCTGTTCGAGATCCACCGAAATCAGCATCACTATATATAAAACTAACTTGAGTGAACATTCTTTTGGATAGAATAGGCCGAAATACTTGGTGTTAGTGAGATAACGTAATATACGTTTCACGGCTCTTAAATGTGATTCTTCGTGAATAAATAAGGGAGGTTGTTCAACATACACATTTTCTTTTATATAAACATTCAGAAAGGCACTTTTAACGTCCATTTGATAAAGTTTAAAATTGTGAAAACATGCAGAGTCCATTAAGATCCATATCGCTTCTAGTCTTGCGACCGGAGCAAATGTTTCTTCATAGTCAATTCCTTCTTCTTGATTGTATCCTTGTGCAACTAACCTTTCTTTATTTCTAGTAATGTTACCTTGTTTGTCTACTTTGTTCCTGTAGACCCATTTCATTCCAATAACAGTTTGATCACTTGGTCTAGGAACTAATTCTCAAACTTCTCAAATTGATCTATCTCTTCTTGCATTGCAATGATCCAGTAGTCGTTTGTGGAAGCTTCTTTGGGATTCTTTGGTTCGATATTGGAAAGGAATGCTACGTGGCCTATTTGATTTAGTTGACTTCTAGTTTGTGCGTTTGAATTAATTTCTCCGATAATAATTTGAACGGGATGATCCCGTAATATTTTTGGTGGAGATCGTAATTCATTATGAATAATGTTTTCATTATTTTCAAGATTTGTATTTGTGATGTTTTCTGGAAAATCTTCATCATCTTTTATATTTAGTTTTTGTTAAAGATTTTCATCGAAAGATACATGTAAAGTTTCTTCAACAGTATTTGATTCTTTATTAAATACGCGATAAGCTTTGCTACAATCTGAATATTCTAGAAAGATTCCTTCGTCGGATTTCGCATCGAATTTTCTAGGCTGATCTTTGGTATTTAATATAAAACATTTTGAACCAAAAACTTTGAAATAAGATATCTTTGGTTTTCTTCCAGTAAAAAGTTCATAAGAGGTGTTTTTCGTGAGAGGTCGAATAGACACGCGATTCAAAACATAACAAGCAGTTGCAACAGCTTCTGCCCAAAAATATTTTGGAAGAGTGCTTCCATTTAACAAAGTTCTTGCACATTCTTGTAAAGTTCTGTTTTTACGTTCTACAACTCCATTTTGTTGTGGAGTTCTAGAGAACAAAAAATTATGAAAAATTCCTTTCTTTTTACAAAAATGGTCAAAATCTTCGTTTTCAAATTCTCCTCCATGATCACTTCTTATGTTCTTTATTTTTAAACCTTTTAAATTTTGGATTCGTTTGACAAAAAATTTAAGATGCTCAAACATATCGCTTTTATTTTTCATAAAAATGGTCCAAGCATATCTAGAAAAGTCATCTACTATTACAAATACACATCTATTGTGGTTTAAGGATTGAACCTGGGTTGGTCCAAATAGATCCATGTGTAGTTATTCAAGTGGTTGTAATGTAGAAATAACTTTCTTTAATTTAAAAGATGATTTGGTTAATTTTCCTAATTGACATGCATCACAAATATGATTGACATTGAAGTTCATTTTTGGTGAACCTCTGACTAAATCATTTTTAGAAGCTTGTTTATAATTTTTAAGTTCATATGACAGATTCTTTTGTGCCATAGCCAAGGATCATTTTCATTAGCTATTAAACACATATCTGAATTGTGATTGATTTTCATATTCAGAATATAGATATTTCTGTCTCTATTTCCTTCAAATATAATATTTTTATTTTTATCAAAAATGCTACACTTATCTTCAAAAAAAAGAATTTGAATCCTTCGTCACATAACCGGCTGATACTTAAAATATTGTGTTTTAAATTTTTGACTAGTAAAACATTGGAAATAAGAGGTAAATTAGATGTACCGACATTGTTGACGTCGCCTTTTCCGATGGTATATCATTTGGAATTGTCTCCAAAAGTGATAGAGCCTCCATCAGAGTAAGTAATGTTTGATAGCATATTTTTGTCTCTAGTCATATGTTTTGAGAAACCGCTGTCGAGTATCCATTTTCCTCCCTTTTTAAGTGGGTCCTGTAAAAATAATAATAACATTGATACCCACTTTGTGATAGGTCCTAAAAGTTAGATCTTAGGAAACCAAACCCAAGTGGGTTCAGTATTCCCCTTAAAAATATAATTTTCATTTTTATGAACAGTTTCCAAAAAGGTATTTATATATTTATTCCTAATCAAACTATAGTTTGTATTAGAAACCCATATTTTTATAATTTTTGAGTCAATGTTCATTTTTGGACGAGCAGTAGGGTTAGAAATATTTCTTCTAATTTCCTTTTTAGATGGAGCCTTTGATTTCTTACAGTATCCTACTCCCTTTTTACTAGAAGTGGATTGAGAATTTTCAATAATTTTTGATAGAGTTTCTCGAGCTTTATTAAAGTTAGAAACATTTCTAGTAATGTTATCTAACTTGGTTTTAAGGCAAGTATTATCTAATTCTATCATTTTGATTTTAGTTTTCAGCTCATGATTTTCAGAGACAAGAGAATCATTCTTTTCTTTTTGAGTTTCAATTTCTTGACTAATAAAGTAAGTTGAGAGTTATCATTAGAGAAGGTATCTTGAAGTTTTTCAAGTTCTTCTTCTAATATTTTCCTTTCGTCGTTAAGCATATCTCTCTCGAATTCTGCTTTTCTCTGATTTTCTAGAGCCTCTTTATATTTTCTTTTGATACTTTTTAAGGTATCAAGAAGATCTGAATTAATTTCAATCATATCATTAAAAGTAAGATCATTTACCTCATTCTCTATAGCCATGAAACAAACATTTGGTTGTTCATTTTCACTGTCACTATGACTTTCTGAAGAAGAAGAATCCGAGTCATCCCATGTTACTGAAAATTCTTTTCTTTTAAACTTGTCCTTTTGGTTCTTATTGTGATATGTTTTCTTTTGTTCTGCACAATATTTTTGCATGTGCCCCTTCTTGTGGAAATTAAAGCATTCTAGTATAGATGAAGATGGCTTATTTGTATTGTTGTTGAAGTTTCTTTTCCCGTTGTTTCAATTTCCTTTTCTGCATTTCAAAAACATTTTAAAGTTTTTAGTAATGAATGCTAAGTCTTCTTCATCCAAGTCTGATTCTTCTTTTTCTGCATGAAATGCCATATTCTTTTTGTCTTGTGCTTGATCTCTTTTTGCCTGCAAATTTACTTCATAGGACATTAATTTCCTACTAATTCTTCTGGTTTCATGGTAGAAAGATCATTAGCTTCTTCAATAGATAAGACTTTTCTTTCCCATTCATCCGTTAAAGAGTTAAGGATTTTGAAACAATATCAAAATCAGAATATATTTCTCCTAGTCCTAATAAAGAATGATGAATAACTTGAAATCTGGAGTACATATCATTTATAGATTCATCTTGCTTCATCCTAAAATTTTGAAATTGGTTCTTAAGCATAGATATTTTACTTTATTTAACCTTGGTAGTACCTTCATGAGTGACTTTTAGTGTTCTCCATATTTCATATGCAGTGTTACATACGCTAACTCGGTCAAATTCATTTTTATCTAATGCATAAAACAACATATTCATAGCTTTAGCATTGGCGGCAACATCTTGTTTTTGTGCAGCTGTCCATGTAGAATATTCAGCAGTAGGTGTAGTATATTCTTCTTGTGGAATATTCCATGCATCAAAACTATTTGCTGGGATATAAATACACTTTCATGTTGCCCAATAGTTGTAATTCATGCCATTGAATAGTGGAGATCGTGCAGTAGATTGACCTTCAATAAACTAGTGTTAGTGATAGTGCATGTGTTGGTATTGTTTTCCATATTAACAATATATTAAATAACATTGTAACGGTTATAAGAAAACCTTGCTCTGATACTAAATGAAAAGACAGTGCGGATCGTGCTAAATGCAATTATACTAAACTAATGCAGAAATAAACTAAGATACTATAGTAATTTAAAGTAAAAATAAAACAAGCACACTAGGAATTTTTATACTTGTTCGAACTTCCCATTTTACGTCCAGTCCCAGACTCCTTCTGGAATTTTACTAACAACAATCCTCACTTAACCCGGAGGAACAGGTTTACAACACCTGAATAACAGAACAGGATTTCGATGCCTCAACAGCCGAAGAGGACTTCATTTGCCTAAACAGCAGAACATGACTTCAACTTATACAAAGAGTATTTGACACAATGTGTTATTGATAACACGGATTTGTCTCTTGATAGTACAGCCTTCCTATAATCTTCTTCTTTTGATATGTGTGTGTGTGTGTGTATGTGAAGAATATGGAAGTAAATGAATGATTTTGTATGAACTTGAATGCACAAGAGTGTTAGAATCAAAGTAGATTAAGAATAGAAAGAGTTAGATCAATTAAGGTGAATCAAACTGATGATTCTAACATGTTTATATAGATAATAAAAAGGTGCAATTATTCATGAATAGTTATTATGAAAATATATGGTCATACCTGTTGATTAAAAGTCGTATCTCTTTATGGAAGAGAAATGTCTATTCAAAAATATAGCCGTTATAGAAATTCAGACGTCTAAAATATAGAGTTCAGACTTTTGAAATCGTTCACATGCAAATCGAAAAGTAAATAGGTCTTTTTTGACCTGATTCAGACGTCTGAAAATACCAATTCAGATGTCTAATATTGTATGTGAAATCAATTTTAATTCCAGATTCAGACGTCTGAAATGATCAATTCAAATGTCTGAATTTGACCTGAAAATGCGAATATGCTCTAAATATGTGTATGCACACGTGTCGACATATATATCCAAAAGGAGAGATTTTAACATCATTTTAACTCTAGACAAGAGCTCAATACAAAACATATGTATAGTATGAAGCTTATTTGAATCCGGTCTTGTAAATATTCCTGCAAAAAACAAGTTAGTATATAAAACCAACGTATATAGTTGTCGAGTCAAAATATGGTATGTATGAAACGTTGTAGACGAAGTTTCAACAATGTCCACTGACCCAAGCATCACCCCAGACCCATCCTCTCGACCACAACAGCCTCGTCCAAAACCCTTGCCATTTCCATATCCTTGTTCCACGTCGGTCACCTCCTACCTTAACTCGTTGACCAACTACACAGCTTGTAACCCATCACCATGTCCACAGCTTCTCCTCGTCCATCAGCCTACAACCACCAGCAAACCCATCCACTATCTCAATCCACCTGATCCAGCTCTGTTGTGTTTGACCATCCCCTTCCTTTAGCTTGCCACCCAATATCATAAGTAGCCAAACCACCAGGCAACACTCCTGACAGCCTCATTAACCCTCCCATGTTGCTCAGCCCGCCTACTCTTCTCCTAGCCCTGGTCTGACCACTACAAAGTTACGTATACATTGGTTTCCTTATATATATTTACTTATATATATATGTGTGTGTGTGTGTGTGTATTATCCAGTTCTATTTTGTGTGTGCTATGAAAAAAAGTATATATATTGATATTATATGTTTAAAAAGTATATGCATATGTTTAAATGATTTATTATAGATTTTGTTATAACATAATGTATATATATAATGATTAAATATTTATTTGAGAATTTTGAAAGGAAAATATGTATCGACCTGATTTTACGACTTTCGAAAGTCGACAATTATACGTCCGCTGTATCAAATGTCGCACAATTGAATGCCAAAAACCGAACAGTTACGGTTAAAGAAGAAGAAGATATAAAAAGAAACAGAAACAATAAGCAGAATCTCACAATTCGCAGCGGAACAACATATAATAGATAATGGAATAATCTTTAAAACAAAAGAACTATATCAGTTTATACATCACATTATCAGAGTTTACAATGACACAATACAACACTGGCAGTTATTTTAACTTGCTTACATAGAGATTTGACTTGCACCAACCCATACGTGGCGGACACTACATAGTATAAGTAATACGCCTCGCTAACCAGCTTCAACTCCTGATCTCCACAGCAAATTCTTGACTTCGCTTCCGAATAACTGATAACCTGACTCTAGGCTACCCGTGTGGAAAATTATGGGTACCCAGAGTTTAGAAAGGGAACAATAAACTCCAAGTCAGTCATAGGAATGGTGTGAGATCTTAAAAATAGTTATTTTCACAAAGAAAGTAAAAAGAAATCCTCTATGCTTTTGGAAAATGAAACTACCATAAGGCCTCTCGCCACATACACAATGCAAATGCAGAATTGAAGGAGATTTCTCCTTATGATAGTGAAACATGCTTGATACGCAATATCCTTTTTAATACTATTATTAGTTCATAATGCAGAAAACCTTTCGAAAGTATAATATTAATCTTAGCCAACATACAACCATTATTGTATGCCTATTATAGCTACCCTCTAAGCAGTGGAGCGCCATACAAAGTAAATGGCAGGTTATACAACTAAAACCGTACAATGCGCGTATTGGAGATTGGATTTCCAACAAATGGTCAGGCTAAGGAACTTCCTACTGCCACATGGGTACGCCTTTGGAGGGACATCCCGAGAACTTAATCAGCACTCTGCCAACACAACACCAGATTACCTCTGTAACTAGGTAACTATTACAAGAGTATACCATCCCTCGGTCGTTTGCGACCTTTATTCGATGATCCTCAACCACAAAGCAACAACAACAAAATATAATCAATTTGTAGTAACTATATAGATTAAATATCTAGGCTCCATACCTTGATACCGCCCTTTTCCAGAAGGAAATGACATACGCTAAAGGGCACGACCCTCATAACTATGCCCATTCTTCCTGTTTTGACCATTTCCGAGGTGTGAGGTCTGATGGAGTCTCATCCACAAAGCTACACTTTTCACTACGTCATGCTTCGATCAACAAATGATCAACAGCACTTCGTATGCCACATTACCAAATTGGAAATGTATCACTAGTAACCATCAACTACCTAACCTCTAAGCTCGTACGTCTCAGAGAGGGGCGTTAAGCTAAGAGAATAAATTCTGCGCCACCATCAGAAATGTATTTGATAGAAACCAGCTTTACATTTCAAAGTGTAATGCCAGACAATATCCATACAAGTCCGTTCCTGGATCGAACGGAACCGAAGGTACTTCAAAGAAGCCCTTGCGAATCCGGATATTCAAAATCACGTCCGAAATCCCCATCACAAAGGGTGATAAAATCTCTATATCGGAGCAACCCGGTGCAGAGACATTCGACAGGTAATCCTTTCGCTTTCGAAAATACCCAGTCTTCAACATCGTCTTCAAATGTAATCCCATTCTGTCATATCATTATTCGGAATGGGTTTTTGGCACAAAATCCTCTCCCTGCTAATCCGAATAATGAGCGCTTATTTTTAAAAACAAGTGTTCAATCGGATTTCAAACAAATCACAACAAACTTCCACTTTGATCTTTTGAAATAAAGATCAATCACAATCACAAAGGTTCAATGAGGTTTTCGAATATCCATTTGGAGTCCGACCCCCGGTCGCATTGAAATTCAAATGCCATTTGAAGGCCAATTTTGATAGTCGGTTATTTAACTATCAATCAACATTCACAACAGTCACCATCAAAAAATATTCACGACAATCACCCCGATTTAAAAAAATTTCCCAAATTATTTATTTTCAAAATATCTTTGCAAGATATAAATTTTAACACTTCAACCATTTGAAAACCAATTTCAAATCGCTTTTCACCTTTCAATCTTTTGAAAACAATTTTAGATCACTTTTCTCACTTCAATCCTTTGAAAACAAATTTCAAATCATTTTCCTTACGCGGAATATATTTCCAAATATTTATTTATTTTCACTAATAATCTGCCGAGTTCAAATATTTTAAAATAATTTAAAATACTTATCCAAAATATACTTGGAAATATTTAAAATAAAACTATTTTGAAACACCCGCTTGAATATTAGTTATGAAAATATTATACTAATGTCTCTATAAAAAAATTCAAGTCCAAAACTAATTTTAAAAATAAAATTAGTAGATAGGGTATAACCACTTAAATATTCATTTTCTAAATCAAATATCAATTTTAATCTTTAAAATAGTCCTTTCTATAATTAATTAAATATATCTTTACTTTAAAGATTTGAAACCAGCTTAAGAAAATGATTTCTCCACAAACAACCTTTTTAAAACCAATTTTAAAACTTTTAATTTTAAAAGCTACTTTAAAACATACTCGGCTTTTCAGGGAAAATACACCTTCCATTACAAAATGGAAGATTTAAATCAATTAATAAATCCTTCTGGATTTATTTTAAATTTACGTTTCAAATCCATAAATTTGTTTCCACGATTTTAAAAATAACACAATATATATTTTTAAAACAATTTTCCCTTTCCTTTCTAAATTCCCATTGTGAATTTTAAACTTTCAATTATCCACAGATATATGATTTTTAAATCGATTTCAAAAATCATTTACAAACACCAAATCAATTTCCAAATTGATTTCTAAATTTATTTCAACAACAAATCGATTTTCATTTAAACACCAAATCAAATTTCATATTGATTTCCCAAAGATTTATTCTTTTAACACCAAATCAATTTTCGAATTTATTTTTAAAATATATTCCTTTAACTTTTATAAATTATTTAAAAACCATATTTTTAAAAATAAATTCTTCACCTTTTGAATATTATTACTTGAAATCCATTTTTTATATTTTTTACAATATTTTGGAATTTTATTCAATAGGATTTCACTGTAGATTTTCTACTTAAATTTAAAAATCCAATTTCATTTATTTCTGCTATCCTACGATACCAAAAATATATTCGACTAAATTTTAGCCTTCACAATTTCAATCACAATATAATCACATACAGATTTTAAATAAATCAACACACAATATTGAAACAAATTCAATTATTTGAGGAATCCAGTTGGATCCCTCCAACTTGTTATCCCTGCATCCACAAACGTTAGCACAACAGTTAAATACCAATTCCACTTCGAGGTGGAATATTGCGGTATATGGGATTTATATAATATCATCCGCTATATGATGCTGGAAATCAATCACTCCAAATACAAATATAATACAAATTCCACTTTGAGGTGGAATATCGCGGTATATGGATTTAATATATAATATTACCCGATATTATGCGGCGCATGGGGTCTAATTCAATACAACTGATAACATTCATCAGCCAAGCAAACAATGAATAATTTACATTAACTATTTAAATTAAATAAGGTATCCGACTGAGTGAGAAGATCTCACCTTCAACAATGCATGCAATCCATTTTCCATTCCAGTTTGTCTTCTTCATGTTCTCAAACCTTGTATAAACATTTATACAATTCATTAATATTCGAAATAATCGAATAATCAATTTTCGTTTGGTATTTTTTTTAATTATCCAATGATTTCATTTGAAACCAATTTCTTTTAATAAATTTATTTATCTAAAGGTTTAATTTTAAAATTAATTTTCCTTCAATACATCTTTTAGTAACCAAAATAGTTTAAACAAGTAAATTGAACAATTTTAATCTCTATAATACATGTATTTAAAATAAACTAGTGATTGAAAATATGTATTTTTATTTTCTTTCACTTTGAATTGATATATATATATATATATATATATATATATATATTATAAAAATAAGCTATATAGATTCGTAAAAACATCATTTATATAAACCATCAAACATTTCTAAAATTCTTATATACTTTCAGAATATTCCAGTATATATATATATATATATATATATATATATATATTTACTGTTAAAAAAATATATGTGTGGATATATAGGTATATTAAAATAGAATTATTTATACCATTACTGTAAATGTATTATTATTATTATTTTTTCTGTTATCGTTTTAACTAAAAAAATGAATTTGCATAAATTCTCTAATTAAAAATTTAAATTTACAAATCACCTGAATGGATCGATCGAGCTCGGGACGACCATTACTCTCGAATGAAACGCAACAACCACGGCAACACCCCCGCCAAAAAAATTGTAACCAGTCCCTTGGCTTCCATTTCGAGTTTCCTCGACCTGAAGATCATCCAAACGCCATACGCGGCCTCGCCATGAGTTTCCTCCCCAACCTATGCACCTGCTCGCGACCCACGTTCTATCGCCACGTCACCATTCGTCGTAGACACCCTTCGATTGCCGCGCTTAAAACCCAAACGTCCAATTGCCACTATGGCTTTCTCGCGAAACCCCTCACTTGATTTTCAACATCGCGTCGCGACGATGCCGTGATCCACCCTCTGCAATGATTTTTTTTTTTAACCTAAGAGAGGGAGTTTCGATTATATTAGCCTGAGATTATTTTTTTCTTTCTCGCGGCCATATTTTCTTTCGATTGAAACTTCAAATGTGAGCGGTACTGAACTGGTGAAACAGAAAACATGGCTTTGATTTTGATTTTATTTCGTTTTGATATATATAAGAGGCCGAGTTTTACAGAGAAAAGGGTTAAAAACATAAAATGAAGACGCGTATTGCAATTAGTCAGAAGAAAAGAAACACGTGCTCAGGGAAGGGACAGACGTTGAATGATGTTAATTAGTAAATTTAAGTGAATATATATTAAATTTTAAACTCAAGTTTTAAATCATTTTAAATTTCGCAATTCAAAATCTCGATTTCAAGTCGAGGCATGCCGCTGGGCGTTTATAATGTTAAACCCCTATTCCGAGCGCAATGGAAAAGGTCACGAATTCAAATTCGATTGTACGAAGAAGATAGCGTTTTGAACCAGTTAAAATGTCAAATTTTTGATTTAAATTTCAGTGCGTTTATTGACTGTACGGCCAAACGACTCCAAACACTATGAAAACTGAAATCCGATAATAATACGACATTAGAGATCCAATGAAATTGGTTTCGTCGAATTCCAAGACTGTGCCTCGGGATGCTGTTTTTAAATATCGATTTAAACGATATAAATTTCAAAACTGAATAAATCACTTTCAAATTCAATTCTGACGCTTCCATTATCTTCAGTATTATCAATATAAATTTTCTAAGCCTTTGAAATATTTTTAACCGGCTTAAAAATCAAGATTCAACATTTTATCCAACTTCAATAAATTAAATTCAATGATTTAATTGCCAAATTCATAGTCATATTTGAAATTCAAGTTAAATCAACTTTCAAATATTTAAAATCAATCAAATTTTTCGTTTTCAAATGTTCAAAATTTTGGGTCGTCACATCCTTCCGCCCTTGAAAGAATTTTGTCCCTAAATTACTAATTAAGAAGAATGATCCTTAACCTGTTCGCTGTCTTTCCAAAATCAAATAGTTTTATCAACTTGCCCAAAGCAAATCTTTTTATTAAAGACTCATATCACTTTAACTATTTCAAAATCAACCATAAGTTTCAAACAACATTGTTTTCTTAATAATTCAAATTTAAATTCAAATTTTAAACTTTCAAAATTTCTCTAAATTTTTCTAACTCCCTAAATTTTTGAAAAATTTCGCCAGTGTCTCCTTTGCGCGGCTAGCTCGGTACGACTACAAAATGGCACCACGGCCCCCAGATTTCAAAAGAAAATGAAAGGCCAAGCGGCTAGACAAGAAGATCATCAAATTTTATACTGAAATTTAAAATACATACCTTTTCGAGGAATTCAAACTTTTATCTTCGCAATCAAAATCCAAGTTCCATTTTTCTCTATATCACCTGTAGATCTTTCTTAACAATAATGTCTAATCGCAACATTCAAAACCATTTTATACATTTCTTTACAAAATTTCAATATTCATTTCATTCAAACCCGTATGATATCCGTATACCATACGTACGCAATTATCAAATTCGATCGCTCACTCGATCACACAATTTCATTTCCGAACTAGTATCGTCCACCTGACTTCCTAGTGCAGACTCAGATCTGGTTTCTTGACCAGAAACCGTCATTCTCCTTGCATAGTTCTAAACTATGATAGAGACTTTTCAGAATCAACCAAAAACCCATATCCAGGTTCGCCGTCGAAAATCGAGTGAAAAATCCTAACTCAGATCGATATAACTATCTTGAAATTCTGTGCTCGAACTCTGGATCAAATCGTTATGCCTATAAAATAATATACGTACATCCTACGTATTTATTTCAAATTGATTATTGGCTATATCAATTCTCTTTTCTATTATTCACTTTGATTTTCATTTCTATCACTTATTTTCAATCGTCATTTCACAATTTCCAGTTTAATCTTCATTCACTTCTTAGCTTAGAATATTTTCTCAATTCCAAAATTTTACTTAAGAATTTCACCATTTATTTCTTAATTTAAATAAATATTCAATACATTTCTTATTCTTATTTTTAATTCACCTCTCCGGTTTATAACTTTTTATATTTAAACTGAATTTCAAATTCATGTGAATTCAATTCTTTTCCAACCATATTAAATTTGTCCTTTCTTTAATAAGTTTCACTTACTAATTTTATTTCAATGCTTCACTTTGTTTATAACAAATCAAATTCAATTCTATTTTCTTACAAATTCAAAATGAATTTCAACATTCAATTTCACTTTCATTTAATTGCAATTGTGAATTTATTTATTCACTCACAATTTTATTTTCTACCTTAATAGATTTTATTCCAAACATTTAGTCTATAAGACTTCTTAGATTCACCTTTATTCAAATTAACGCAAGTTAATTTCAGTTTAAATCTGAATTTTCTAAGTTTTCAAACTTATTTATTATTCCATAAATATTTTTAATAAGATTCCAGAGTCTTTTCAACCTTTTCAAAACTGTTTTTGAAATCAATTCAAATTATCTTTTGAATTCCCAAAACCACACCCAGTTTGTAAACAACCTCCATTTAAAACAATTTGGCAGCAACTCCTCTCCTAAAGACTCGAAAATGAACATTGATGATGCTGCAGTCATCACCGAAGTTATTTCCCAACGACCGAAAAGAGTTTAGAGCTTTTTATCCCTTCAAAACATTTTTCTAAAACCTTTAAAAAAATCAATTACAAAAGGTATTTTAAATTTCCCAAATTTCAAAACATTTCAAACCCTTTTAATTCTTTTCAAACAAACATTTCCAAATATTATTCTGGAATTCTATTTCAAATTATAAATCACATTTACAATTTATATTTACAAATCCTATTTGCATAGAAATTTATTTCTTAACTTTTTAGTTATGATTTCAAAATTTTATTCAATAATTAATGATAATAATTTAATATTATTACTTCCTATCATCCAAGCAACCATATACTATAATAATTTATAAAGATTATTTCCTTTTATATACAAAAATAATTTGGGTAAAATTATTTCATTTACCCGATTTTTAATCAATAGTGTGTTGGTTTATCTTGTTTAAGAGTTTAGAAACTCCTATCGACACAATTAGCTAGACTGCAATGACCAGAATCTATAAACACTCAACTGATAGGTCAACACAATATAAAACAATTTTATATTCACTAACAAAGACGCGCTCATATCTATTATTACACTCAAATTCATTCTAAAGTACTACTGACTCTATCTCTAATGAGTAATCCCCACCAGAGCCAAGGTTGTCGCTTAACCAAATGCTATGATACCATAATGTAATGGTTTAGGCTTTTCAACCATTGACAGGGGCCACTCTCGACTGGTAGGCTTTTCAACCATCCTAGCCCTGTCGTGGCATACAATGGTACCCTGCCCTTACTTTTACGGCCAGCCTTTCGACACTAAACCTAACCAGTTAGCCAAACCCTCCCCGGGGACATGTAGGGGTAAGAGTCTCTCGTTAGCCACCAAACACAAAGCGAGAATCCCCTATCACGCTGTATTAAGCAAGGTCAGTCATTGGACTGGTGTGAGATCTTAAAAAAAGTTCACAAAGAAAACAAAAAGAAATCCACTATGCTTTTGGAAAATGAAACTACCATAACGCCTCCAGCCACACGCACAATGCAAACGCAGAATTGGAGGAGATTTTTCCTTATGATAGTCAAACATGCTTGATATGAAAAATCCTTTTTAACATTATTATTAGTGCATAGTGCAGAAAACCTTTCGAAAGTATAATTTTAATCTTAGCCAACATACAACCATTATTGTATGCCTATTATAGCTACCATCTAAACACTGGGGCGCCACCATAAGTAAATGGCAAGTTATATAACTAAAACCGTACAAGGCGCGTATTAGAGATTGGATTTCCAATAAATGGTCGGGTAAAGAAACTTCCTACTGCCACATAGGTACGCCTTTGGAGGGACGTCCCGAGAACTTAACTAGCTCTCTGCCAACACAAGGCTGGGTTACCTCTGTAACTAGGTAACTACTACACGAGTATGCCATCCCCTGGTCGTTTGCGACCTTTATCTGAGGATCCTCAACCACAAAGCA
Source organism: Allium cepa (assembly GCA_030765085.1). Classification (NCBI taxonomy): domain Eukaryota; kingdom Viridiplantae; phylum Streptophyta; class Magnoliopsida; order Asparagales; family Amaryllidaceae; genus Allium; species Allium cepa. The sequence continues at coordinate 270,932,528 of CM060928.1, forward strand.
ACAATCACAAAGTATACTAAATTTGCAGCAACTACATATGTTAAATATCTGGGATCCATACCATGATACCACCCTTTTCCAAAAGGAAATGACGTACCCTAAAGGGCGCGACCCTCATAACCTTGCCACATTCTTACTATTTTGACCATTTCCGGGGTGTGAGGTCCGACGAAGTCTTGTCCACAAAGCTACACTTTTCACAAAGTCATGTTTCGATCAACAAATGATCAGCAGCACTTCGTATGCCACATTACCAAATTGGGAATGTATCACTAGTAACCATCAACTACATAACCTCTGAGCTCGTACGTCTCAGAGAAAGGTGTTAAGCTAAGAGAATCAATTCTCCGCCACCAACAGAAATGTATTTGATAGAAACCAGCTTTACATCTCAAAGTGTAACGTAGACACACATCCATACAAGTCCATTCCAGGATCGAACGGAACCGAAGGCACTTCAAAGAAGCCCTTGCAAATCCGGATATTCACAAATCACGTTCGGAATCCCCATCACAAAGGATGATAAAATCTCTATACCGGAGCAACCCGGTGCAGAGACATTCGACAAGTAGTCCTTTCACTTTTGAAAATATCCAGTTTTCAACACCGTCTTCAAATGCAATCCCATTTCGTTGTATCATTATTCGGAATGGGTTTTATGACACAAAGTCCGCTCTCGGCTAATCCGAATAATGAGCGCTTATTTTTAAAAATAAGTGTTCAATCAAATTTCAAACAAATCACAACAAACTTCCATTTTGATCTTTTGAAACAAAGATCCATCACAATCACAAAGGTTCGATGTGGTTTTCAAATATCCATTTGGAATCTGACCCCCGGTCGCATCGAAATTCAAATGCCATTTGAAGGCCAATATTGATAGTAGGTTATTTAACTATCAATCAACATTCACAACAGTCACCATCAAACAATATTCATGACAATCACCCCGATTTAAATAATTTTCTCAAATTATTTATTTTCAAAATATCTTCGCAAGATATAAATTTTAACACTTCAACCAATTGAAAACAAATTTCAAATCACTTTTCACCTTTCAATCTTTCGAAAACAAATTTCAAATCATTTTTCACACTTCAATCCTTTGAAAACAAATTTCAAATCATTTTCCTTGTGCGGAATATATTTCCAAATATTTATTCATTTCCACTGAAAATCTACCGAGTTCAAATATTTTAAAATAATTTAAGATACTTATCCAAAATATACTTGGAAATAATAAAATAAAACTATTTTGAAACGCTCGCTTGAATATTAGTTATGAAAATATTATACCAATGTCTCATATATAAAAAATTCAAGTCCAAAACTAATTTTAAAAATAAAATTAGTAAATTGGGTATAACCACTTAAATATCCATTTTCTAAATCAAATATTAATTTTAATCTTTAAATTAGTCCTTTCTATAATTAATTAAATGTATATTTGCTTTAAAGATTTGAAACCATCTTAAGAAAGTGATTTCTCCACAAACATCCTTTTTAAAACTAATTTCAAAACTTTTAATTTTGAAAGCTACTTTAAAACATACTCGGCTTTCCATGGAAAATACACCTTCCATTTCAAAATGGTCCATTTAAATCAATTAATAAATCCTTTTGGATTTATTTTAAATTTACGTTTCAAATCCGTAAATTTCTTTCCACACTTTTATAAATAACACAGCATTTATTTTTAAAACAAATTGATATATGATTTTTAAATCAATTTCAAAAATCATTTACAAACACCAAATCAATTTCCAAATTGATTTCTAAATTTATTTCAACACCAAATAGATTTTCATTCAAACACCAAATCAAATTTCATATTGATTTCCCAAAGATTTATTCTTTCAACACCAAATCAATTTCTGAATTTATTTTTAAAATAAATTCCTTTATCTTTTCCAAAAATTTTAGAAACCATATTTTTAAAAATAAATTCTTCACCTTTTGAATATTATTACTTGAAATCCATTTATTAATTTTTTTCCGTATTTTGGAATTTTATTTAATAGGATTTCATTATAGATTTTATACTTAAATTTAAAAATCCAATTTCATTTATTTCTGGTATCCTACGATACCAAAAATATATTTGGCTAAATTTTAGCCTTCAACGATTTCAATCATAATATAATCACACACAGATTTTAAATAAATCAACACACAATATTGAAACAAATTCAATTATTTGAGAAATCCAGTTGGATCTCTCCAACCTGTTATCCATACATCCACGGACGTTAGCACAACAATTTAATACCAATTCCACTTCGAGGTGGAATATCGCGGTATATGGGATTTATATAATATCATCTGCTATTATGCGATGCATAGGGTCTCATCCGCTATATAATGCGGGAAATCAATCACACTAAATAATATATAATATCAATTCCACTTCGAGGTGGAATATCACGGTATATGGGTTTAATATATAATATCACCCACTATTATGCGGCGCATAAGGTCTAATTCAATATAACTGATAACAATCATCATCCAAGCAAACAACTAGTAATTTAAATTAACTATTTAAATTAAATCAGGTATCCGATTAAGTGAGAAGATCTCACCTTCAACAATGCATGCAATCCATTTTCCATTCCAGTTTGTTTTCTTCATGTTCTCAAACCTTGTATAAACATTTATACAATTTATTACTATTCGAAACAATCGAATAATCAGTTTTCGTTTGGTAATTTTTTTAATTATCCAATGATGTCATTTGAAACCAATTTCTTTCAATAAATTTATTTAGCTAAAGGGTTAATTTTAAAATTAATTTTCCTTTAATACATCTTTTAGTAACCAAAATAGTTTAGACAAGTAAATTAGACAATTTTAATCTCTATAATACATTAATTTAAAATAAACTAGTGATTGAAATTATGTATTTTTATTTTTTTCACTTTGAATTGATATATATATATATATATGTGTGTGTGTATATTATAAAAATAAGCTATATAGATTCGTAAATACCTAATTTATATAAACCTTCAATCATTTCTAAAATTCTTATATACTTTCAGAATATTCTAGCGTATGTGTGTGTGTGTGTGTATATATATATACTCTTAAAAAAATATGTATGTGGATATATAGGTATATTAAAATAGAATTATCTATACCATTACTGTAAATATATTATTATTATTTTTCTATTATTGTTTTAACTAAAAAAATGAATTTGCATAAATTTTCTAATTAAAAATTTAAATTTAAAAATCACCTGAATGGATCGAACGAGCTCAGGCCGACCACTACTCTCGAATGAATCGCGACAACCACGGCAACACCCCTGCCAAAAAAATTACAACCAATCCCTTGACTTCCATTTCGAGCTTCCCCGACCTGAAGATCATCCAAACGCCATACGCGGCCTCGCCGTGAGTTTCCTCCCCAACCTATGTGCTTGCTCGCGACCCATGTTCTATCGCGACGTTGCCGTTCGCCGAAGACACCCTTCGATTGTCACGCTTAAAACCTTAACGTCCAATTGCCGCTCTGACTTGCTCGCCAAAACCCCTCGCTTGATTTACAGCATCTCGTCGCGATGATGTCGTGATCCCCCCCCTCTGCAATGATTTTTTTAATCTGAAGCCGAAAGAGGGAGTTTCGATTATATTACCCTAAGATGATTTTTTTCTTTCTCACGGCCATTTTTTTCTTTTGATTGAAACTTTAAATGTGAGCGGCTCTTCGTACTGAACTGTTTAAATAGAAAACTGGTGAATGATTTTAATTAGTAAATTTAAGTGAATATATATTAAATTTTAAATTCAAATTGAAATCGTTTCAAATTTCACAATTCAAAATATCGATTTAAAATCGAGGCGTGCTGCTAGGATTTTATAATGTTAAACCCCTGTTCCGAACGCAATGGAAAAGGTCTCGAGTCCAAATTCGATCGTATGAAGAATATAGCTTTTTGAACCAGTTAAAATATCGAATTTTCGATTTAAATTTCAGTGCGTTTATTGATCGTGCGGCCAAACGATCACTCCAAACACTATGAAAACTGAAATTCGATAATAATACAACATTACGGATCCAATGAAACTGGTTTCGTCGAATTCCGAGATTGTGCCTCGAGAGGCTATTTTAAAATATCGATTTAAACGATATAATTTTCAAAACTAAATAAATCGCTTTCAAATTCAATTCGGAAGCTTCCACTATCTTCAGTATTATCAATATAAATTTTCTAAGCCTTTAAAATATTTTTAACTGGCTTAAAAATCAAGATTCAACATTTTATCTAACTTCAATAAATTAAATTCAATAATTTAATTGGCCAATTCATAGTCATATTTGAAATTCAAGTTAAATCAACTTCCAAATATTTAAAATCAATTAAATATTTCGTTTTCAAATGTTCAAAATTCTGAATCGTCATAAAATATATGTACTTTAATAGATATTGATTTTCAATATAATATGAAGATGTTTTATTTTTTAGTGTTTAAAATCAAATATCGGTTTCAAAATATATGATACTTTTATTTTGATAAGTGTTTTAAATTGAATATTGATTTTAAATTATAATTAATATAGATATATATATATATATATATTTCATACAAATATGTATATCTTTTCTTTCCCATTGAATTCAAGTGGTTCGCTTGCTTGCTTCATCGCTGTCCGGAAAGCTCAGCATCTTTTGATTTGCTTTACTCATGTCCATATCATTGTCCCTGTCACCATCTTCGCCATCGTTGTTCTTAAGCCTCGAAAGGTGAGCAACCATCCACGATTAACATTCTTATATTTAGTAAATTTAATTCACATGAAATGACGATTGAAATGTGTTGTTAAATTTAAATGTGTTAGTAATTAAATTGTTGAATATGATATGTTATTTACATTGTTCACCTATGATAGATATACGACACCATAACATTAATGTACATATCTGTATGATATTTAAATTGTTAATTTTGATCCATGTTGTAATTGATATGTTATGCTATTGTATATGATTATTCTACTATTCTCAATCTGCAGGTTCCTTATTAGTTTGGAAATCCATATGGGTTGAAATGATACATACCCGAACGATATTCTAGAGTGGTGAAAAATCATTATGGGTTCAAATAATAAACCCAAGCGATTTTTATTGATTTTGAAATTTTGGGATTGCGGGATGAAATGATATATACCCGTAAATATTAATTATTGTAGACTGAAATGATAAATATCTGTATCACTTGGCCATATGATAGAAAACTATATACGGACACCGTTGGTCTATTTTTGAAAATAATTTCCAAAGTTTTGAAAGAAAATATATGGGTTTTAATAAATATTGGTTTTAAAAATATAATATATAACTTTATTTTATATATGTGTGTAGATTTTTTAAATTATATATTTGTAAATTTTAAATTTATAAGTTAGTTTTGAAAATATTAATTTTAAGATTTTTCTTATAATTTTATATTTTTAAATACATAAAATAATATTTAATATAAAATAAATTTAATAATAAGATTTAATTTAATAATAAGATTTAATTTAATAAAATATAATTTAATTAGTATACATAATATGTTTAAGCTTTTATTTAAAATTTTATTAATATTTTGAAAATAGATTCCGTACGACTTTAATAAATTAAGGCTGGAAGGGTAAATTAAATTGATTTGTAATTTAATTTGTTAAGAATTGAATTTAAATAAGAATTGGTTTGAATTTTTTAATTTTGAGATTTTAAAGTTATGGGTTTTTATTTTATAACTGGATTTTGATTAAAGGTAACTAATGAATATTTTCAAATTTAAATAAAAATTGAAATTGAATATTTAATTTTGATTTAAATTTATAATTTAAGATTTTATTTATGTGCTTATAAAAAGTAAATAGGTTAATATTTTAGAATTAAAAATAATGGAAGTTAGATATTTAATTATTGAATTTTATTTAAATTGTAATTTTAGATTTTAATAAGCATTATTAAAAATGATTAAGTGAATATTTCAAATTTAAATGAAATTAAAGTTGAATTTTGAAATATAATTGAAATTTATCGAATTAAGTTGTTGTAAATTGTTTGAATATTAACTTTGAAATATATTGAATGGAAAGTGGTTTAAATTTGAAATAAATTTAAATTAAAAATGGTTTTATTGAGAGTTTGAATTGAATAGTAATTGTTGAATTGAGATTGATTTAGATTGAATTTTGGAGCTTAGTTGATTTGAATTGTGGAATTGGAAGAAACAATTCTAATTTGAAACTATTTTCGATATATATATATATATATATATATATATATATATATATATATATATATATTGAGTATATAAATTATTTTAATATATAAACTATTTTTAATCTATATTCTATTTTTAAATATATAAACGATTTTATTTATAACTAGCTCAATATATAAAAACTATTTTCAATATATTAACTTTTATGTTGGAACTATTATAATTTAGATTTAAGGGATTTAAATGTGAATACTTTAATATGATTTTGAATGTGAATATGATTTCGAAAATGATATGATTTTTAAATGAGTATGATATTTTGATATAAAGTATGAATTATTTAAAAGGAAAATGAGAACGGTGTGAAATAAGCATTTGGTTGTTAAAGAGATTGAGGTCGGATATTGCCATACTCTCTTCTAATACCAAAAACCACTTTAATAACTATGTTTGTAGTGGAGATTTCAGAATGAAGTAGGATGGTTTGGCGATGATTTTGTCTGAGGTATTAACGCAACCCTGACTCCGCACGATAGCTTGATGTGGCTAAAACAAGAGCTATACCAGGCCAAGTGAGGTCGCACCTCTGATCGAGCGTGCTTCTTCGATACCATTCTATTACTTTGTGATTTGATTGGGTGCACCATTGATTTGGGAGTGTGTCTCGAGGTTGGCAATAGTAGCTGCTATGCGTTACATTCCGGGAGTGCAAATGGTAGAATCCTAACCTGGCATTGCCTCGCATGCCTTGGCGCGCATTCTGCGAGTTTGGTTTGTACCGTACCTATGGAATTCCCTCTAATAGGTCTCCAGTTTACGGAACTACAGTACTGTATGGACTATAGGAATATTTAACGAGGATATGGGTAGCCTAAACGCTATTTTAATAGTTTACTTTACTATAGACATTATCTATGTAGCGTATTGTACTATGTATGTAGATAGTTTAACGGATCCTTAAAGGATGTGAATCTCAAACATCCTTTAAGTTATTTTTAATTTCAGTTGAAATTTCACTTGATTTGAATTTACATGTATAGGAATGTTAATCCTGAATCGAGTGTTTTGTGTGTTGCTTTATGCTCGGGTCGGACTGAGTGTCGCAGCATTTGAAGCTCATCTTTGGAGCTTTGCTTGGAGATCTATATGTTATCCATTCAGCTTTGTAGTTATTTATAGTTTTTTCTGTTTAAACTTGTCATTTGCTTATGTATTGAGATTTCTATGTAGTCGGATTTCTGTTGTATTTTGTTTTCAACTCTTATGTTCTATAGTAGCTTCATGAACTATAATTTATCTATTCCACTACTTATTGTTTATTATTCTGTGTCTGTGATTTTGCGATTGATTTATTAATTATATATGCTAAGTTTTTCCAAATATAAATTAACAATTTGTTGCTTTGAGAAAATCAAGTCTGGCATGAGTGGATGATTGTCGATTTGAATGGTTCGAAATACCAGATCGTTACAAAAATGGTAAAAATCTTTGAAATTCACCCATTTAACTGCTTCATGCTGGTCTAGCTCCAACATCATAATAATATGCTTTAAAGAATTATTTCTCCAAAATATGGCTTAGTCCATAATCCCAAAGATAATTGTATTGGATATGTCTGTGTAATGTTACCAATGCAACAAATACCGTTGTTCTATTAGATTTATTTTATAATGAATATTCAAAATATTCATGTAACGACCCGGTATTTCATGCCATTCGCATCCGCACATTCAGACTTGAATTGCTTAAAATATCAGATTGTTAATTTAAATTTGGAAAGACTCAGCATATACTATAAAAAAATAAATCACAGAATCATAAACATAGAGTATTACAATAATAAGCAGTAGAATAGATAAATAGTAGTTCATGAAGCTACTACATAAACATTAGAGTTTGAAATAAAATACAACAAAATATATTAGTTACAAGGTAGTCTCGAATATAACAGATGTCAAGTCTGAAAAAAAGCACTGGATGGCTGAAAGCTGAATAGATATAGAGGGATCTCCAAGTGTAGTTCCAACTCTAAAGGCGAGTCTCAAATGCTATGACACTCAGTCTGACCCGAGCGTAAAGCAAAACACAAAACACTCGAGTCAGGATCAACGTTTTTATACCAATAAATCCAACTTAAGTGAAATATCAACTAAATGCAAGTAACTCGATGGATGTTTGGGATAACCATCCTCTAAGGATCCGTGGAACTATCTACTATGTAGTAATATACGCTATTATAATATGCCTATATTAAAGTGAACTATTAAAATAGCATTAAGGCATAACCCATATCCCCCTTAACACATTTTATATAATGCCGTAGTCAATACAGGTACGGTAAACTCCACCCACGGGTGGGCTATCGGGGAGTAGTCAATAGGTTTGACACAAAACAAACTCGTAGAAGGCGCGATAGGGCATGTGACACGGCACTCGAGGCAATGCCAGGTTAGATATACCATTTGCACTCCTAGACTGGTGGTAGCGCATAGCAGCTACTACTGCCCACCTTGTGACACACTCCCAAATCAAAGGGTGCATCCAATCAATCACAAAAGGAATAGAATGGTATGGAAGAAATGTGTTCGATAGGAGGAATGACCTCACTTGGCCCGGTATAGCTCCTGTTTTAGCCACATCAAGTTGACTCACGGGAGTCAGGGCTACGTAAATACCATATAGAATCGTCACCAAAACATCCTACTTCATTCTGGAATCTCCACCACGTACACAGTTGTTTAAAGTGGTTTTCGGTATTCACAAAGAGTATGACAATATCTGATCCCGCTCTCTTTAACAACCAATCGTTATTATAACACCTTGGTCTTTTCAAAAATAGTTTATACATCAATACCAAAATATCATTTTCCATTTCAAAACCATATCAATACGATATCATTTCTTACTTAAAATAATATTCATTTCCAAAATCATAATACTTTCTAAAATTATGAACTTTTGAAATTATAACCCTTTGAAGTTATACACTTTGAAAACATAGCTTTGAAATCATTACATTTGAAATCCATAACACTTACCTCTTAACCCATTTAGATAATAAAAATAATATATATATTAAAATAGTTATAAATAAAATATTTGATATAATAAAATGATTTGTATATCAAATAGTTATAAATTAAATAGTTTATTAAGGTAATTAATATATTAAAAATAGTTTTATTTAACGTAATTTATATTAAAATAGTTTATATAACAAAATAGTTTCCTCAAAGTTCACAAATAGATTCAACTCAATTTAATTCCCAAAATTCAACTTTATTCATTCTCAGTTCATCGATTTCAATTCAGTTTAGTTTCTAAATAAACTATTTCAATTTTTATCGATTTCAAATACAGCTTTTAAGCCGCAAAATATACCAATTCAATTTCAAAATATATCAAGGTTTAAATTTTCAACATTTCAAAACTAAATTTGATAATTTCATATACATCTTATTTTAACTTCATTATTATTTAGTTTTGAAATATTCACTTAATAAAATCCAATATCATTTAAATAACCTTAAATTACATTAAAGTAAATATCTCCTTCAATTTATTTTAAACTTGAAATGTCCATTTAATCACTTTAAATCAAAATCAAGTTATAAAATCATATCTGAAAACCCTCAACTTCAATAAGTTTCAAATCGATTCAATTAAAAAAATACCTTAATTAAATACAATAAATTCAAATTAAGCTTCCCAACCGTAACTAATAGAAATCATTATAAAATCTGTTTTAAAATATAATTTTAAATAAATACTTTTTTTTGGCAAAGCCAGCGGGGTTAACTGGTCCCCTACCAGTTTATTTCAACACAATAAAAAATGACTCAAAACAGGCTTTGAATCAGAAAAAGAAAGTACTGGGATTAACAAAGAAGATCACAAAGAAAAAAGAAAAAACAGACAAACATTATCTCCAGCTATCAATCAAAATGCCAGGTAACCGGCACTCCTTCCTTATCAGTTGCATGCAAGCACGATGCTTCAGTTCAGACCAGAGAGAACTAACAGTTCTTCTTTTATTTTCAAAAATTATCGAGTTTCTCTCTTTCCATATCACATCCATATAAATTTTAATGCATATGATCAATACACAGTAGCCACTATTCTTCCACTTCGTTGCCTTTAAAATTATGTTCCAATCAATTGCTGAAAAAGGGATAACAACAGTTCTTTGTAGACTATGCAGAAGCATATCAACAAGAGCACTTATACTAGGGCAGTCAAAGAATAGATGATCGACAGTTTCGACATGCTGCTCACAAAAAACACAGTCAGGGATACAACTAATCCCGTAACTAAGTAAAACATTTCTGGTGAGGAGAGCACTGCTAACAACCTTCCAGAACATTAAATTTTCTCTCGGTGGTGGGTCATTGTTCCAAAGCACAGGAAACCACTTTGCAGCAGGGTATTCAATGTGATTACTCAAGAGTTTATATACCAGCTTTATATTGTGGGGCTTATTATTCCATGTCACATATGATGTTTGTTCAGTACTGAACCTAGTACTCTGGATAGTATTCCACAGTTGCCTAATAACATGGCTACTATTGTAAGGTAGGTTGATTCTACCATCAGTTAAGTACTCACTGACTTTGGCTTCACGATTAATTCCAGATTGGATAATCATTGCATGATCAAAATGAGTAGACAGAATCATTCCAGAACGTACCCAAGGATCATCCCAAAAACTAGTACTTATGTTATGGTGAAAGTGGTACTGGATCATGGGAAGGAGCTCATCCCTAAGTTTGAGGATATTCCTCCATGTCCAACTACTGTCTTGTGCTATATCCATCGTCCAAAACCGCCCATGCTTAATGTTATACGTCCATGTCCATTTAACCCATAGACCGTTTTTCTTAATAATTACATCATGGAAGTGTTTACTAAATGCCGCTCTGTTCCATTTTTTAGCATTAATAATACCCAGACCGCCCAACTTTAGTGTAGTTTCACAATTTGCAAAAGAACATGGCAATAGTTTGTTATTGAACATGCTCCCTGTCCAAAAATATCTGATCATGGCAGAGCGTACAAGGTGCAGAAGCTTACTCGGTAGAATAACAGAGCGTGCCCAATAAACCAAGGAAGGGAAAACAACTGATTTAATGAGCACAAGCCTACCACTTTGTGACATTCTACGATTTTCCCATGCATTCATTACATTTGTTATTTTTTTAAAGAGGGGAAGGCAGTCAGCTATGGTAATTCTTTTAGTTATAATGGGCAAGCCAAGGTACCTCATATCAGCATGCATGCTAGTAAACCCACTATGTTGATACAAGCATGCTGCCTGAACATCAGTGATACCTGCAAAGAGCAAGGAGGATTTGGCCTTGTTGATGGACAACCCAGTCATGAGGTGAAAGGTATTAAGTGCACTCAGAATTTCATTTAATGAGGATGCTTCAGGCTTTGTAAAGATCATCACATCATCAGCGAACATTATGGAAGATATGTTATGCAGAGAACACTTGGGGTGGTACTTAATCATTCTTTGTGAATGTTTGGTCTGAAGTATAACGTTGAGCACTTCCATGACTAAGAGAAATATATATGATGAAATTGGATCACCCTGTCTTATTCCTTTTTGGCAACCAAAGTAGCCAACAGGCCTACCATTAACTATGACAGAGAATGTAGGGGTTGATATGCAAGTATATATCCATGAAACAAAGATTTTGGGGAAGCCCATCATAGCCATAATCCTCACGATAGATTCCCAGTGAATGGAATCAAAGGCTTTGGTTATGTCAATTTTAAGCGCTGCAGCAGGTGTGGCATTACATTTTCCATATCCTTTCAACAACTGATGTGCAATAAGAACATTATCAAGGATGTTTCTAGAAGGGATGAAAGCAGCTTGGTTGTGAGACACAATTGTTCGAAGAACACATACAAGCCTAGTTGCAAGAATTTTCGAAATACATTTGTACAGAACATTACAGCACGAAATTGGCCTAAAGGATGAGACTTTGTGAGGGGGAGATTCCTTTGGGATTAATGCAATGTTCATTGCATTGATGTGTCTTAGCATTTTACACTTATTGAAAAAATTGTGGATAGCTTTACAAAATTCATGGCCAAGCACAGTCCACGTGACAATGAAGAAATTAACATTAAGACCATCAGGTCCAGCAGCAGAATTTTGGTTCATGGTGAAAAGGGCAGCTTTGATTTCTTCATCAGTAACTGGTTTTATTAATGTTTGAGCTTGAAGAACTGAAATGCATGGCGGGGGAGGGAGGAAATAAGGCTAAGGTTAGGGGTGAAATCAGAACTGTTGCTAAAAATATTAGTGAAATAATCAACAAAGGCCTGATCCACAGTTTCAGGAGAAGAGAATTCATTACAACAGCATTAATGATTTTAAAGCTTATTATTAAATTTATTTTATATTAAAACTTATTCGTATACATAATATTTTCAAATTTAAATAAAACCATATATATTTCCTTTCACAACCGTAGAAATCATTTTTAAAATATTTATATATAGACGAATGGTGTCTGTATATAATTTTCTATCCTATGGTCAAGTGATAGGGATATTTATCATTTTAATCCGTAATTAAAATATATATGAGTATATATCATTTCAACCCCCAATCCCAAATTCAATTCAAATGAAAATCGCTTAGGTTTATCATTTCAACCCATAACGATTTTCTCCTATTCTACATCGTTCGGGTATATATCATTTCAAATCATAGGGAATTCTATACTAATAGGGAACTTGCAGAGTGATAACAGACATGGTAATAATATAGTAGGCATATACAATCAATATAAATAACAGATAATGGTGTCAAGTGTCATAGGTGAACAGATACAGATAATAACATATATATAGCAATGTGAATAACTAACAGCAGCATATTTCAATTGTCGTTTCAATCGAAATCAAATTTAATAAATTTAAGAACGTTAATCGTGAGTGATTGCTCACCTCTTGAGGCTAGATAGATTTGACAAAGAAATAAGATACGAATCCAGGCACGAATCTCAAAGCAAGGTAAGATTAAACCCGAATCGGTGAACGAAGCTGAAAGCTTGAAATTGAAGAAATCAAATCAAACTGGATTGACGATGATCGATAGTATAAGTGAACATATATATAACTATATATACTATATACAAAATCATATAGTATAAGTGAACATATATATTTCACTGTTTTCACAGTTAACAGGACAGTTGCCTTGTACAACAATATATATACTAATAACTATATATACAGACCTTATTAACATATAAATCCAACAGCGACTAACATAAACTTTATATTGTAAACATATTATCTAACTAATATATATACATACATACACACCAATGTATATAATAGTAGAGTTTAAAAACAAAGGAACTAAACAGCTTGTATAAAATATATTAAGACATTGAAACTGTACTATATATACAAACTCATATAACACTTCAAAGAGCCGATCTATATAAACTGTATATATACTTACCTACATATATATAATACCTTAATTTATAAAATATATACATATACTACTAAAAAAATCAAATATGAAATAGTCTGACATATAAAATATACTAATAGCAATATATATAGACTTAAATAGTAGCAGAAAATCTTTACAGTCTAGGCATATCATATTAAAAGTATTATATACAGCAACAAATGTATATATATATATACAGGAATCCAAACCTGCGCACAACTTAACATATATAACTGTAATACAAATATTTATATTATAACTATATATATATATATATATATATATATATATATATATATATTGTTAGTCCTTGAGATGATGGTTTTGATGACAACAACCTTAGAATAGATTATAAAATATAAATACTAACAGTAAAAGTTTAGATATATATGTATATGCAGGATTTGACCATGCAGGTACTAAGAATGAAGAATATAGTATAGAGATTCAAGATATCAAGAATGAAGACTCATGATTATCAAGATTATTAAGAGTTCAAGAGTTCAAGTAATTTTTCTTTTAATTTATTAGCAATTTTGTTGAAACTCCTAGAAAAGCACTGACGTCTTAAAATCCAATTTATTCGTGGAATGGAATCCACTTCGAGCCTGTTAAAGGGATGGAACCTTAAGTAGGATGGAACCTACGAAAAATCTAGTGAAACATTGTTTTGTATCCGCTAATTTTTATTCAAAATAATTTTCACAAAATTATATCTTGTTTTCAAAATGTTTACAAAACCTTCCTTTTAAAAGCATCAAAAACATCTATGCTGATTTCAAATACTTTTAGCCTCAAAATAATCTTTAATTTCAAAATCAAATTATCCGTAGTTTTAACTATCTTTAATAATAATATATTTAATTTTTAAATTTTTATACTTAGATTTGAATATAAAATTATTGTAAAATTTTGTATATATTATTCTATATATTTACTTATGTATTTTAAATATAGACAAGTATATTTATAAAGTTTAAAATAGTTTTAATATAAAATAGAAGCTATTTTCAAAGAAAAACAAATCACCAAAAATTCCTTTGGGATATCGACATGCTCAATATACCCATGTTGACATAGTGTCAGTTGGTTTCAAAATTTAAATTTCAAAAGAAGTGTCTATTTGTCATATCCCTTCACGAATGGACAAGGCTGTTGTTCTTCTATAAATAGGGGATGTTTTCAATGAACTTAAATACAAATTTTCTGCTTTTTCACTCCTCTTCTTCTTCTTCCACATATCTTATACATATTCCTATCATCACTCTGCCGAAATCAACATTGAATCTAACTAGATTACCTCTGGTTTGATTCTCTATCACTATCTCAACAAGATCCTCGATGCTATTCAGAGTTATAGGCTTCTTTATAATAAATTAAACGAGAAAAGGTGTGATTGTGGCCTTGGAAATCAATTAAGCGAGATAAGGTGTGATTGTAGCCTTGGAAATCAATTGGGTGAACTTGTTGCCCGGGAAATCAAGTATCTCTACCCAGAGGATTGTGAATCTGGAGGGTGTACCTCGTTGCCTTAAAATCGAGGGTGTAATTGTAAAGATTGTTTTTGAAAGGAAATCCGTACTTGTGTGCAAGACTGGATGTAGGGTAACTCCGAACCAATATAAAATCCGGCATGTTCTTTCCTTTACTGCTTTTACTTTATATTTGCATTTTTGTTTGATTCTGTGATCATATCTGCGTCTGAATATTGCATACATTTGTGTTCAAATTAACCAAAACTAAAAAAGATTTAACATTTCTCTAAAATGCTATTCACCCCCCCCCCCTCTAGTATTTATTCTTAGACTTAAGATTCTTAATCCGCATTTCTCACACACACACACATACATACACACACAAATATATATATATATATATTGAAATAGAGGCAAGCTCGGCTACTAACAAAATATACTTATATAAATTAATATATACACATATATATAAATTTATGAACTAAACTTGAGTATAAAATATTATATATATATATACCTTATATATCATCAGAGAGGCAAAACGAGGAGGGGAAGATGAAAGCCGAAGGGCTGTGGGTTAGCCGTGGGTGGCCGACGTGTGAAGGGGAGATCGGTTGGTTTGGCAATGGCTGTTAGTTGCTCGATTTTGGTGGGGAATGGGGGGGTGGTTACAGAGTCGAGAGGCAATGGATGCCTCGATGTATATATAGATATATAATTTGCAAAAGAGGAGCAGAGTTGCCTGGATTTGGAGACTAGGGCTTTGAGTTGGTGGAAGTGGCATCGGTTGCACTGGCGAATAAGCAAGTGATTTCCAGGCGAGCACACAATAGGTTTTCGCAAAAAAAAAGAGTAAAATAAAATAAATGTTGAAGATTGATCCCATCTTTATATATATAAATAGTAAAAAGAAGTGACAAAACAAGGGGAGGGTGAACGTGCTGTGAGGTAATCAAGTTTTCAATTCATCTAGATATATATTTTTATATTTTATATAATTTTTCTTAAGCACAAAAATACCACATAAGAAGGAAGTCAAAAGAATGGAAGAGAAGGCTCGGCAAGAAAACAGATGGTAGAATCAAAGAAAATGGAGGAGCAGTCAAATAAATAAATAAAATGAATATATAAAATAAAATAAAAAGGATTAAAAGAAATACCAACGGTCATGCTTTGATTCAGCAAAATTTAAAGCAAATTATTATTGCTTGGGTTGTACGGTTCAAAGTTTGAAACACAAAAGAAAACATAAGGTCATAGATCCGGTACCGATACGGTTACCGGTTTCGTGGATTCCGGTGTGTACCGGACTTCAAAACACGGAATTGAATATACCTAGAGATCAGCACGATGAGACGATCAAAACGGTATACAAACACCTATGGTACCATCATTCAGTCAAAAGTCGACAATCGGTACCAAAAATGTTGCAGATCTGTCGAAAATAAGATAAACGAAGCAATAATAGTCAAAATTTGGAGACAGGAAATATGACGTCTCACTCAGAAATTGATTTACAAATCTTCCACAGAAAAATATTCAGGTTTGGAAAACATTTTATTATCATCAAACATTAACTGATTTGAATTTAAATAAAACTGCGTAATAAAATAAACTTTAATATTATCAAATGAAAATTTACCATTAGCTATGTTAAGTAGACGTATTGCAAATATCAAATTTTATTTTCAAACTTTTATCATTTAAAAATTCATAAAAATTTAGTTATTAACATTATTAAAAGCCTTTAAAATTCTTGGGTCGTTATAATTCATAACAAAATAAAACTATATCAATGTTAGTTAATACTGAATGTAGTTATTATTTCATGCAATATTTGGTATATTTACGAGAACAAGTTTTCATATCTTGATGCATCAATTGATAAGTATTATATGGCAAGCTCCTATTATTTTGGTCACCACTATACTTGCATATGAAATATGAAACTTCATTTAAATACTTATTGTGGGCAATTTATTTCAGTTATTATAACTAGTTTACAATCAAGAGTTTTTTTATCAAATATCTTAAGCCCGTAGAAATAACCTTAACATAAAGAAATTTTCTATATTATAATAGATTGGAATAGGAATCACATTTCTTATTCTGTATTAAGCACCTTTTAGTTTTTTATTCTTGTCCCTTTATGAATCAAAAGTGTACATTCACTCCCTTTATCTTAACTGTGTCAAAGTTACATCCAATCTCATAACTCTTTCCATTCAAAAATGGTCGAACCATTCAAAGGAGATCCTTATTGTAATCAATCGTATTGAATACATGATTTTTCATTATGGTTTATTTGCTTATTTTCAATGAACTAATTTTATTGTAGTTTCTTACATTAAGAACCACAATCATTCACCATATAACATTTGTATGTGATGGAGTATGAATCAAATCGATACTCTTATATTGCTATTAGAGTTAAATACTAATAAAAGACAATAAAAAGTCTTGCACAAACAAACCGCTAAGCAACGGAGGCATAAATATCTTAGTGGTTGTATGGATTGGCCTTTGCGTGGTTCTTAAAGCGACAACATGTCAAGCAATTTATTGATAAGTATATTTTATATTTCTATATCAATCTTAATTTAGTTCATTTGAATATTTAAACGATGACCATTTTGTAATGACCCGGATTTTTGATGCCTGTTATTTGAAGAAATTTACTGGTTTTAATTATTGGAATATTTATTTTCATTAGACGAATAGATAAATTTCGTGATATTTAAAATATCTGAATGTATAAAATTTGATAAAAACTATATTTATATATAAAATTTTAGATACGATAAATTTTATAGAAATATATGTGTATAACTCCACCATCTAGAATTTAAGATAGAATATCCATATGTTTAAAGCTTTGTGATGTTTATATATATGTGTGTGTGTATGTATGTATGTATATGTATATGTATATGTATATGTATATGTATATGTATATGTATATGTGTGTATATATATGTACATATATATTTAAACATATATGTAAGTAATGTGTAAAGGCCAATCTATACAACCACTAAGATATTTAAAACAGAATATCCATATATATATATATATGTATATGTATGTATATATGCCCATATGAAGTAATGTGTATGGAAATTTGTATAAATGTAAATATATTATGTGATGACAATATATATGTAAGTATATGTATATGTATATGTATATATGCTTAAAGGATAGTGTGTATGAAATTATATATACATATATACATGCAAAACTTACGATATTAAATTTTATACACACACACACACACACACACACACACATACATACATACATGTTAGTAAACAAAAACATATGCGTATGGTCAAAGTCATGGGAAAATCTATGTAGATATTTACATGATATATGTATATGTGCAAGGGAGCATAATGATGAATGCATATCAACTCAAGCCATAAAGATCTAATCAACATAATATATCAAATCACATGAAATAAGATCAAATCCAAGGGTAAAAATCAAATCAGCATCTAGCAAAAGGAAAAGAAAAATAATATAAATGTAAGATGATGGGAAGCCTGTACAGTGAAAGACTTCACCATATTGCCTCACTATCTCTTTTCATCTCTATATATATGCATAGCCTCTTACACACTTGTTTATACGAAAGAAAGAAAAATAAAATAAAAGTGTTGCCGTTCAACAACAAAAATCAAGATAAGCGATCAAGGCTTGTAGAAGGGAATACTCAAGGGAACCAGTGTTCATCTTTGTTAATAATAAATGAGCAGAACATCTTAACCTTTGCTACTAATTATATATATAGGTATATAACTGTGTTTATGATTGATTCTAAAGGTATATGTGATTTATTTTTTGCAAATAAGTGAATATGTGGTTGTGTTCGAACATGGTCTACCATTAAAAACACTATAGTTCTTCTTAAAGAAACTGCTCTGTTCATTTTTATTTGATAAAACAGTAAATGTCTATATTTAAAAATTAATATCTTTTCATCCCTTTAGATTTAAGCTTTAATTCCAAAACAAAAGTGGTTCAATTTTGAGCGTAGATTATTTTAAAATTTGTTCCGTTCAATTCCTTTAATGGTGAACAGGTCAACCATGGATAAAAATTCGACATTCATATTTTAATAAATGGATTACGTAGTCGTAATCATTATGAGAAAATGTGAATTTTAGGCTTTGTTTGGTGATTTTTAACATTGTGTAGAGGAAGGAATGTGGGGTTGAACAGAATTGGGTGTTTTGGCAAATCTAGGGTTTCGGTCGATTTGGGGGCACGACGTTTGTCGTGGAGGAGGAGTAGGGGTTGGGGGACTCGAGAAAAACGGTGTGGCGAATTGTTAGGAGGTGTGCGAGACATTCGAGCTGGCTTTAGGGTTTAGGGTAGGTTGTAGTGTGGTCTTGGCTTCATGGAGATGGCGGCGGCGACAGGTGAAAGGAGGCATGCAGTCCGGGGGAAGAGGTAGGGAAGTGGATGGTGTATCTCTAGTCAAAGTTTGGAAATGGATGAATGACGATCGTGGCGTGGCGAGGCAATGGAACGGTGGTGGTTTTTGTTTTAGTTTGGACCAATAGATTAACTTGCAAACCAAGTTGCTGATCGTGTTTCCAAGGTGCCAGGAGGAATGAGAAGGTCATGGGTGGTTTGCATGGGTGATCGGCGGCGAGGTTCATTGGTCGGAGTTTGAGTGCATATGCACATGTACAGGCATGCATGTTTGATTTTTGATCGGACAAGAATGAAAAAAAAAGGAGAGGATGAAGGAAGTTTGGGCCGGGTTGAAGGGAAGTGGGCTAGTTTATTGTAGGAAATTAAATAAACTATTTTACCTAATTCATTAATGACCGTAAGATGTTTATTTATGGCGTGTAGTTGTCTAATTTGTTAAAATATATTCCTCTTCCATTTTTTTAAGTTTAATCGATGTGTAGTTGTGGCGTCGAGACCCAATCGTGGAATATTCTGATCTGAACTAATATTGGCAAGCATTCTGAAATGTTAAAATTAAATGATTATAGCAATTGAAGTGAACGAATAATAAATCTCTTTATTTTAATTATATGTTATTTGATAAACCAAGTTCAAAATTAACTGATAAATTAACTAAGAATAAATTATTTATTCAATTGATAAATAATCTAGATTTTAAAATACAACTCAACTAAGTGAATTTAAACCAATCCAGGCTGGTTTGTAAATTGATTTAATATTGATTTTTAATCGCTGATTGAATTAATAATCTATACTAAAAATGGGGTTTCTAAAATTATATATATATATATATATATATATATATATATATATATATATATATATCTTTGTAAAGGTATTTTTTTGAAATAAATGTTTGGAAGAAATTATAGAAAGGACCTAGTGATTTCCTATGTGTGTAAATTGATAATTAAATAACTGATTATCTAATCTGGCCAAATTCGTCGACCGTTCGAAGAGACTAGGATCAGATATCTGCATTATTCGGTACCACTTCGATCCAATAACCACCACGAACCTTTACGGTTTTGATTTTAAAGTCCAATATGCTGGAATTTGAATAATGTAACAAAAATTCTGTTTTTTTAATATAAGTATGGTACTTAGACACTATAATAATATCATCGGATTTTCTGAAAAAGTGTTTCGGTTATAATAAGATAAAAACTCATCATGTTATTATGAATTACATTGGAATTTTAAAAAAAATTATAACTTAGATATTTCAATTTAAGCGTGTTTACTCACGCTGGTTTCCAGCTTGACTCGGTTGTTACTTTATTATAATGCTCGAGTCAGACCGAGTATGACAAATTTTCAGATTACGATGTTTTGGAGCTAAGGAGACGAGCTAGATGGCAGAGACGTATCGCATGTATTTGATTATATTTCGCTTTGTATTGTGGTATGTACATTCAGCATTTAGGGATAAGTTATTGTAACTGTCCAGATTATATATGAAATGATTGTACTCTGATAGCTTGTGTATATATTAACAGTTACAGTTTTCCTTTGTATAAAATGTTGTTGTATATTATATTGTTTCTGCTGCGAATTTGAGATTCTATGTTGTTATTTCTGTTGTCTTCTTCTATCCCTTTTCTTCTTAAACCCTAACAACCAGGTATTTTCGACACTCGATTACTCGACACTCTATACAGTGAATGTATTGGTGTCGATTTTCGAGGGTCAAAAAATGCCTGGTCATTACACGTGGTATTGGAGCTGAAAGTTAAGCGAGAACCTTGGCTCTGGTGGGGATTACTCATTTGAGATAGGGTTAGTAGTACCCTAGAATGAGTTGAGTGTGTTAGATGTGATACTTGTTATTTTCTTATATAATGATTAAAAATGATTTAAAAATAATTTTTATATAAGATTATATTTTGATATATATAAAAAGAAATAATTTTTTTGAATTATTATAGTGTATTAAGTTGATTGGTTGTAATTATTATAATTATATAAGATTATAAGATTTAAGTGCCTAAATATATATAACCAAATAGGAATTTGACAAGAATGAACTATACAAATGGGTTAAGCCAAAAGTAAACTCAAACCAGAATTTAAAATTCCGAAAATTTCGAAAGAGTTTTTTAAAGTGTCCTGAAACGAAATAAGTTTACCCTGATTGTATTTTTGAGAAAATTATGATGGAGTATATGGTGTGTTTGGCTTCTAGGTATGATAATATTGATTATTATAATAAATTGGGTGTTGTGTCTTAATAAAGGATGTTTATTACAAATAAATAATGATAAAATAGGGTGAAATATTTTAAGGAAAGGAATTATATAAGCATAAGTTATAAATGTGGCATATAAATTTAAAAATGGATCCTAATTGTGAGGTTTTAAATCTAAATCCCAGAATTTTGAAATTTGTTTCAATGTGTTTAAGGAGATAATAAGTAATATTATTAGAATATTTTTGATATAAAAGTTTTTGTTTCAAACGAGAGTTGTTTTGAAAAATTCTAAAGGAAGTTGTTTTGGATAAAAAGAAAGGTTGGTTTAAAATTTAAAAGGGTGATTTGATATGTAAATAGGATATATACGTGTGTGTGTGTGTGTGATTTCAATGTTGATTTGAAATAAATAGCAGGGTGTTTGAATTCTGGAACCCCCATTGAAATTAGAAGTATAACCTAAAGGAAAATAAGTTTTTAAACATATAAGTGGGAATTGATATTAATAAAAAAAATTATATTTTGAATGTAAAAATTTATAATTGAGAAGGCTAAATAGATTAAACGAATTGGAAATTAACTCAGGCCAAGTTAAATAAGCTTTGAACTTATTATCTAAAATTGGGAATTTCAAGGTGGGATTAAAATTTAATTTATGGAAGTTAAATGAATTAAATTGTACAAGAAAAGGTATAGATTTGATAAGAGTTGCAAAAGAAGTTATGTATGAATAATTTCAAACAGCTTTTGAAATAAAACGGGTTTCAAATTCTCGAAATTAAAATGAACCAGATTATCAAATTAGTGGGTTAAATTATAAAATGGACGAGAACAAATAAAAGAATATTTGGAAGTAAGAATAAAGCTAAAATTTCAACTAATCAAGGTTTTAATTATTCGTTAGGAAGTCCTACTAGAATCTAGTACAAGTTGTAAGAGATGGCAAAAGGAGAAGAATGGAAGGGAAGACATAGGGAACGGAGAGCAGCTGCATGTAAAGCTGACGCAGCGGATAATAACAAAACGATATAGATTGATGAAAGTAGCAAACGGTGGATTGAAGATAGTGAAATGCCCAAATTCGTTGATCACAAAGATACCGAATTCTAGCTATCTTCGACACGTTGATCGCGCACGATACCGTGAAAGAAGATCTACAATTCTTCAAACGTTGATCAAGCGCACTTGATACCGTGAATTGGCTTCAACGATCGTTGATTCGAGCGCACTCGAATAACCGAAAGTGGAGATAGGAGATCACACTCAACTACCAATTCAGATGAAAGCACACAGCAATCAAACAAAGTTTTTCATTCAACAATCAACCCCAAAATGTACAACACACTCCATATTTATAGCATTTCACAACCGGTGCCTTAAGTCGTTCACGACTTACGACTCATTATATCTCGGCAGCGACTCAACGTACACGGCTTATCAGTTACAACACAATGCTGACTCAACTTAGGTCGTACACGATCTAAAAACACACAAAAGTGACGACTTATGACTCAACGATACAAGATTCAAGTTATAACACACACATATATTTACAACACCTAGGTCGTATACGACCTAACGACTTAAGAAAATACAAACATCCCGACTTACGACTTAAAACTCCCAGCGACTTAAGCTCTTAGGTCGGTAACGAGTTAACTTCCAGAGCGGCTTTACTTCTAGTGCGGCATAACCAAGCAGCGACTCAACTCTTTAGGTCGTAGACTATTAGATCGTAGCTCGTTAGAACGTAGCCCGTTAGGTTGCTCGAACGACTTTAACCTCCTTAGGTCGTAACCCGTTTGAGTTAGGTCGTGAACTCGGTGCAACTTCCCCCTCTGGTCTCCAGTTAGGTCGGGAACGACCTAAACTTTCCTCCTTAGGTCGTGGATAACCTAGGCCTTCACCTTCTGGGTTCTAGTTAGGTCGGAAACGACTTAAATTTTCCTGCTTAGGTCGTGGGCGACCTAAGTCTTCATCTACCCTAGGTCGTGAACGACTTAAGCCTTGGAAAATGATAGCTTGCAATTCTTCGACCCTGGTCTGAGCTGCATCATCCTCCCCAGGTTGAGAAAAATTCGTCCTCGAATTTGTAAATTCTTCCACATCGCCTTGTTCATCTCCATAATATGGTACGAGAAGCTTAACATTGAACACGTCAGAAGTGTACACATCCTCCGGCAGCTTCAATTTATAAGAATTTTTATTAATCCGTTTCACAACTTCTACAGGACCAATTTTTCTGGCTTTCAACTTGTTATAAGCGCCCACTGGAAAACGGTCCTTTGTTAACACAGCATACACCATATCCCCTTTATTAAACTCAACATTTCTTCGCTTCAGATCTGCGGATCTTTTATACTTCTCATTTGCCTTCTCCAATCGTTCCTAAACGATCTTATGACATTCGGTCAACCCATCAACAAAATCTACAGCTCGTTTAACCGTCCCCTTCGGTTGTGGCACTACCGTTAGGTCCAACGGTCCCCTTGGTAAATTTGAATATACAATCTGAAATGGACTGAATCCCGTACTACGATTCACTGCATGATTATGAGCAAACTCTGCTTGGCATAACTTCATGTCCCAACTCTTCAGATTGTCTTTCACAAGACTTCGCAACAAATTTCCCAACGATCTGTTAACAACTTCGGTCTGTCCATCTGTCTGCGGATGATAAGCACTGCTAAAGTTTAACTTCGTTCCCACCATCTTCCACAAACTTAGCCAAAAATGACTTAAAAATCTGGTATCCCTGTCCGAAATGATAGATTCTGGTAACCCATGAAGTCTATAGATCTCTTTGAAATATAACTGAGCAACATGAACAGCATCCGCCGTCTTCTTACAAGCAATAAAATGTACCATCTTCGAGAAACGATCCACCACAACATATATAGAGTCATTCCCCCTTTGAGTTCTCGGCAAACCCAGCACGAAATCCATGCTAATGTCTACCCATGGTTTTGTAGGAACAGGTAATGGCATATACAATCCCACATTTGTAGCTGTCCCTTTCGAAACCTGACAAACATGACATCTACGCACAAACCTTTCAACTTCCCTTCTCATTGACGGCCAATGATAAGACTGAGAAATCAACTGCAATGTTCGATCTCTACCCACATGTCCTTCTTCGTGCAATTCCTTGATAATCTTCATTCTCAAACTGCTCTCTGGAATACATAATTTATCTCCCTTGTACAGAAAACCATCCACTAACACGTACTCATATGTCTCTCCCTTCTCTGCTTTCTTCAGAAACTTATCAAAGTAAGGGTCTACCACGTACAAATCCGGCAACATATCAAACCCTGTTACTTCAATCCTCATTGTGGTCAACAGATGATTCCTCCTGCTCAATGCATCTGCTACACGATTTGTAATTCCAGACTTGTGCTTTACAACAAAAGTAAACTGCTGCAAATAGGCAATCCATGATGCATGCCTTGCTGAAATCTTGTCCTGTCCCTGCAAATGCTTCAAAACTTCATGGTATGTGTAAAGAACAAACTCCTTATGGAACAGATAGTGTCTCCAGTGCTTCACAGCTTGAACAATTGCGTAAAACTCAACATCATAAGTGCTATATCTCAACTTAGCTCCAGACAACTTCTCATTGAAATAAGCAACTGGTCTTCCTTTCTGACTCAAAACTCCACCAATCCCAACTTTAGATGCATCGGTATGTAACTCGAACAGCAACTGAAAATCCGGTAATACTAG
Source organism: Allium cepa (assembly GCA_030765085.1). Classification (NCBI taxonomy): domain Eukaryota; kingdom Viridiplantae; phylum Streptophyta; class Magnoliopsida; order Asparagales; family Amaryllidaceae; genus Allium; species Allium cepa. The sequence continues at coordinate 270,958,118 of CM060928.1, forward strand.
AATTGGTGCTGTCGTCAATAGTGTCTTGATCTTCTCAAAAGCAACCCCTTCTTCCTCTGACCACTCAAACTTCTTTCCCTTTATGCAATCGGTTACAGGTTCCATTACACTACTAAAATGTGGAATGAATCTTCGATAGAAAGATACCAATCCATGAAAACTCCTCACTTCAGTAATTGTCTTTGGCTGTGGCCAACTCCTGACAGCTTCTACTTTACTTTCATCCACTTGAATTCCTTCTTTCGATAGAACATATCCCAGAAACAAAACATTGTGCATCATGAACACACACTTCTTTGTTGCAGCATAAAATTTCTCCCGTCGTAGAATCAACAGTACTTCACGCAAATGCTGGACATGCTTTTCCTTACTTCCACTGTAGATCAAAATATCATCAAAGTAAACTACCACAAACTTCCCAATGTATGGTCTGAAAATCTGGTTCATCACTCTCATAAAAGTACTCGGTGCATTCGATAAACCAAACGGCATAACCAACCATTCGTATAGACCTTCCCTGGTTTTAAAAGCAGTCTTCCATTCATTGCCCGGTCTAATATGAATTTGATGGTATCCACTCTTCAAGTCAATCTTTGAGAACACAATAGCTCCACTCAACTGGTCAATCAAATCATCGAACCTCGGCATAGGAAACCTGTATCTCACAGTGATCTTGTTTAGAGCCCGACTATCCGTACACATCCTCCACGAACCATCCTTCTTCGGTACCAATAAGGATGGCACTACACAAGGACTCAAGCTCTCCTGAACACGCCCCTGTTCTAACAACTCCTCCACCTGCCTTCTCAATTCCTCATGCTCCTTAGGACTCATCCTGTAATGTGGCCTATGTGGTAACACTGCCCTGGCACAAGATCAATCTGATGTTGAATATCTCTCAACGGTGGCAACTCCGTTGGTAACTCTTCAGGAAACACATCACTGAATTCTTCCAATACTGGATTTACTTCTTCAGGAACTTCAACATATTCAGTAGCTTCATGTCCAATCAACAAGAACACCTCTGGACTCTCCTCTACTTCTTCAATAAATTCCTTCAAAGTCAATAAAGTCTTCAGCTCCTCAATCTCTTCTGACTTGCTTTCTCCTTGTTGTCTCTTCTTTGGGACCAAAATGATTTTAACACCTTCAAACATAAAGCTGTAGCTATTGGTCCGACCATCATGCTGCACTGCTCGATCATACTGCCATGGTCTTCCCAAAAGTAAGTGACAAACATCCATCTCCACAACATCACACCAAATCTCGTCTTTATACTTCTTTCCAATGGAGAATGGAACTCGAACTCGTCTGTCCACCTTCACCTCTCCTCCTTTTCTCAACCACGCTAACTTGTAACGATTTGGATGCTTCTCCGTCTTCAGCTTCAACTTTCCCACAGCTTCGGTAGAAATAATATTGTCACAACTTCCAGCGTCAATCACAAATTTACAAACTTTCCCCAATATAGTGCATGTCGACTGAAATATGTTACTCCTCAACCAGCTAGCCTCATCCTCCTGCTTCGGTATTAAACAAGACCTCCTCATCATTAGATTACATCCTTCATCTCCCAACGCGATATCCTGTTCATCCTCCTCAACTGGACTAGGATAACCTTCACCAACATCCTCACCTTAAACTTCAGCAATCATAGTTCGTTTCTTCGGCTTCGGACATTCATTACTCTTGTGACCCACTTCCTGGCAATTGTAACATTTGAAACTGTTGTTGGCCTTCGCCTTTGCAACTTCATTCACGACTGGTTTATTGACAGCTTTAGAAACATTGGAACTCCCACTAACACCTTTGTTCTGAATATTGGAGCTTGTGAACACACCACCTCCACGTCTTCCCTGCTTCTCCCAAGCCAACGCTTTCTGATGTGCTTCTGCTACAGATCTAGGATCAAACATGTTCACCATATCCTGGATCTGCGTCCTCAACCCTCCAACAAATCTAGCAGTCAATTGTTCCTCTGTCTCCATTATATCATTTCGAGCAATCAGTTGATAAAATTCATCAGCATAATCATTAACAGTCTTCGTCCCTTGCCTCAGATTCTGCAACCTCTAATACATGAGTGATTGATAATTGTAAGGCAAAAATGTAGCCTTCATTAACTTCTTCATCTTTTCCCACGTAACAATCTTTGACTTCCCCATTCTCTCCCGCGTAAGTTTAGTTTGCTGCCACCATGCTAAAGCTCTCCCCCTCAACCTAGTAGCAACCAACTTCACTCGACTGGTGATCTCCTCCTTTGGTTTTGATTCAAATCATTCATCAACTTCTCTAGCTTTTCAATACCTTCATCAAATTTCTCATTAATGCGTTGTTCCATTTTCTCGGCTTCTTCTCTTCTATACAACGCTTCAACATTTTGATGACGATTAGCTCTCCTCGGCGGCATGATTGATCTTCACATATCTTCTACAAATCAAACTTCAACTAGCTCGCACAAGTTCAACAAGTTCGGCCCTAACTTCAACACTTCAAATTCTTCTCCAAAAATTCAAACACTTTCCGGACTTTGATTCAAAATGAAATGGATCGAAAGCTTCTAACTTGTTGCAACTTCAAGATGAACACGATAAACACCAAACTTCAAACTCCTTGGCTCCAAGACTCGGCTTAGCAATGATTGGCTAAGTCTAGCTCCGATACCAAACTGACGCAGCGGATAATAACAAAACGATATAGATTGATGAAAGTAGCAAATGGTGGATTGAAGACACTGAAATGCCCAAATTCGTTGATCACAAAGATACAGAATTCTAGCTATCTTCGACGCGTTGATCGCGCACAATACCGTGAAAGAAGATCTGCAATTCTTCAAACGTTGATCAAGCGCACTTGATACCGTGAATTGGCTTCAACGATCGTTGATTTGAGTGCACTCGAATAACCGAAAGTGGAGATAGGAGATCACACTCAACTACCACTTTAGATGAAAGCACACAACAATCAAACAAAGTTTTTCATTCAACAATCAACCCCAAAATGTACAACACACTCCCTATTTATAGCATTTCACAACCGGTGCCTTAAGTCGTTCACGACTTGCGACTCATTATATGTCGGCAGCGACTCAACGTACACGGCTTATCAGTTACAACACAATGCTGACTCAACTTAGGTCGTACACGATCTAAAAACACACGAAAGTGACGACTTACGACTCAACGGTACAAGATTCAAGTTACAACACACACATATATTTACAACACCTAGGTCGTATACGACCTAACGACTTAAGAAAATACAAACATCCCGACTTATGACTTAAAACTCCCAGCGACTTAAGCTCTTAGGTCGGTAATGAGTTAACTTCCAGAGCGGCTTTACTTCCAGTGCGGCATAACCAAGCAGCGACTCAACTCTTTAGGTCGTAGACTATTAGATCGTAGCTCGTTAGATCGTAGCTCGTTAGAACGTAGCCCGTTAGGTCGTTCAAACGACTTTAACGTCCTTAGGTCGTAACCCGTTTGAGTTAGGTCGTGAACTCGGTGCAACTTCCCCCTCTGGTCTCCAGTTAGGTCGGGAACGACCTAAACTTTCCTCCTTAGGTCATGGACGACCTAGGCCTTCACCTTCTGGGTTCCAGTTAGGTCGGAAACGACTTAAATTTTCCTCCTTAGGTCGTGGGCGACCTAAGTCTTCACCTTGCCTAGGTCGTGAACGACTTAAGCCTTGGAAAATGATAGCTTGCAATTCTTCGACCCTGGTCTGAGCTGCATCAAAAGCACGAGAAGAAGCAATAATGGAACATGAGAAACGGGTTAGGGAAAGGGCTAGAATAGGACCTTATGATAATGTCGTATGTTATGGATGCTACCATAAAGGACATTACGCAGCTAAGTGCAGTAAACCAAGAAAGGAATAGAATTAAGAAGTCAAACGATTTCGCCTTGAAATTTTATGCTTTAAGTGTCAAAAGAAAGGACATTTTCTAAACCATTGCCTTAAAGTGAGGAAGGTGAAATGTAAACCCATAGTACAAGTTGACGGATCAACCATTTTCTACCATTGTAAAATGATGGGACATGTCACTAGAGATTGTTCCAAGAGACGAAGAAAGAGAAAGTTGTGGAACGCCCAGCGGGAGGCGTGAAAATTATCCAAGAAGATGGGAATATAAAATTCTTTTGTGGCAAAATGCAGTAAGTGGGGACACCCTATTACGGATCATGTGGATGGTTTTGGCGAGTTGATAGGAAGTCCTTAAGAAAGTTTTTATGAAGGATTCTAGGGCTATGTTCTATTCTAAACCCCTAGGTAGTTGTTAAGGCATCTAGATTTGTAACGACCCAATTTTTCAACTTCCAAAAGTCGACATCCATACATCCACTGTATCAAATGTCGCACAATCGAATGTTGGAAAACCTAATGGTTAGGGTTAAAGAAGAAGAAGATAGAAGAAGAAACAGAAAATAATAACAGAATCTTACATTTCGCAGCGGAACAATATATAATAGCCAAATGAATAATCTTTTAAAACAAAAGCACTATACCAGTTTAACATACATCAATAGAGTTTACAACAACACAACAGCGGAAAAGAAATATAATCTACTAGTGATACGTCTCGCCGTCCAGCTTGAACTCCATATCTCCATAGCATATTTTTTTGACTTCGCTCCAGAATAATGATAACCTGACTCCAGGCTGCTCGTGTGGAAAAGTATGGGCACCCAGAGTTTAGAAAGGGAACAATAAACTCCAGGTCAGTCATGAGATTAATGTGAGATCTTAAAAAAAGTTATTTTCATAAAGAAAGGAAATGCTTTTGGAAAATGAAACTACCATAAGGCCTCCCGCTGCACACATAATGCAAACGCAGAATTGGAGGAGATTTCTCCTTATGATAGTCAAATGTGTTTGATACGCAAAATCTCTTTGATATTATTATTATTAGTGCATAGTGTGGAAAACATTTCAAAAATATAATATTAGTCTTAGTCAGCATAGACATTTCATACTTAAGCCTACTATAGCTATCATGTTCAATAGCAGGTTACCGCCACATTCCATGGCAGGTTATATAACTAAAACCGCACAGGGCGCATATTGTTTCTTTGTATTTTCAACAAATGGTTTGGCTATGGAACTTTCTATTGCCATATGGGTACGCCTCTGGAGGGGAGCCCTGAGAACCTAACCGGATCTCTGCCAACACAAGGCCAGGTTACCTCTGTAATTAGGTAACTACCATACGAGTATGTCATCCCCCAGTCGTTAGCGACTTTTATCCGAGGATCCTCAACCACAAAGCAACGACCCCAAAGTGATAAATTTGCGGCGACCACATAATTTAAATATCTGGGCTCCATACCATGATACAACCCTTTTCCAGAAGGAAATGAACATACCCTCAGGAGGATCCACCCCCAAATAACCTTGCAGCATCCTTCCTGTTTCGACCATTTCTGGGGTGTGAGGTCCAACGAAGTGTCATCCACAAAGCTACGCTTTTCAGAAAGCCATGCTTCGATCAAAAAATGCTCAACAGCACTTCGTATGCCACATTACCAAATTGGGAATGTATCACTAGTAACCATCAACTACATAACCTTTGAGCTCATACGTCTCAGAGAAGGGTGTTAAGCTAAGAGAATAAATTCTCCGCCACCAACAGAAATGTATTTGATTGAAACCAGCTTTACATCTCAAAATGTAACGTCAGACACACATCCATACAAGTCCGTTCTGGGATCGAACGGAACCGAAGGCACTTCAAAAGAAGCCATTGCAATCCGGATATTCACTAATCACGTCCGGAATCCCCATCACAAATGGTGACAAAATCTTTATACCGCAGCAACCCAGTGCAGAAACATTCAACAGGTAATCCTTTAGCTTTCGAAAATACCCGGTCTTCAACCCCATCTTCAAATGCAATCCCATTTCGGCGTATCATTATTCGAAATGGGTTTTATGACACAAAGTCTCTCCTGGCTAATCCGAATAACGAGCGCTTATTTTAAAAATAAGTGTTACATTCAGATTTCAAACAAATCACAATAAATTTCCACTTTGATCTTTTAAACAAAAGATCCATCATAAAGGTTCGATGTGGTTTTCGAATATCCATTTGGAATCTGACCCTCGGTCGCATCGAAATTCAAATGCCATTTAAAGGCCATTTTTGATAGTCGGTTATTTAACTATCAATCGACATTCACAACAACCGCCACATTTTAAATAATTTTCCCCCAATTATTTATTTTCAACATATCTTCGCAAGATATAATTTTTAACACTTTAACACTTTGAAAACAAATTTCAAATCACTTTTCACATTTCAATCCTTTGAAAAAAAATTCAAATCATTTTTCCTTATGCGGAATATATTTCCAAATATTTATTCACTGCCACTGAAAATCTGCCAAGTTCAAACACTTTAAAAATAATTTAAATTACTTATCCAAAAATATATACTTGGAAATATTTAAAAAAGAAATTATTTTCAAACACTTTATTTAAATATTAGTTACAAAAACATTATACTAATATCTTATATAAACTTCAAGCTCAAACTAATTTTAAAGATAAAATTATTAAATAGAATATAACTATTTAAATAATCATTTTCTAAATCAACTATCAATTTAAATCTTTAAAAAATCACTTCTATAATTAATTAAATAAATCTTTACTTTAAAGATTTAAAACCAACTTAAGAAAATAATTTCTCCACAAACGTCCTTTTTTTTTAAAACAATTTTAGAACTTTTAATTTATATTTGAAAGCTACTTTAGAAACATACTCGACTTTCCAAGGAAAATATACTTTCCATTTCAAAATGGTCCACTTAAATCAATTAATAAATCCTCTTCGATTTATTTTAATTTATGTTCCAAATCCGTAAATTTCTTTCCACACTTTTCAATATAAACCAATATTTACCTTTGAAACAAATTTCCCTTCCCTTTATAAAATTCCCATTGTGAATTTAAATTTTCAGATATCCACTGATATACAATTTTCAAATCAGTTTCCAAATATTCACTTTCAAACACCAAACTAATTTTAAACTGATTTCCTAAAGATTTATTTTCAAAAACAAAATCAAATTCCAAATTGATTTTCAAAATTATTTCAAACACCAAATCAAATTCCAAATTGATTTCCAAATTTATTCCCTTTTAAAATAAATCCCTTTATTTCTCCCAAACTTATTTTAAAATCTGAGTTTTAAATAAATTCTCCAACTTTAAAACAATATTACTCAAAATCCATTTATTAAATCTTCTTCCCATATTTTTCGATAAGATTACAAAAATCAACCTTTATACTTTTAAATTTCTTCTTTTAAAATTATCCAATTCTCGAAGATAAATGTACTTAAAGTTTTCTACTTTAATTTCCAAAAATCCAATTTTATATTTCTGGCATCCTAAGATACAAAAAATATATTTGGCTAAACCATAGCTTTCAACGATTTCAATCATAAACGTAATCACACACAGATTATACATAAATCAATACACAACATTGAAACAAATTCAAATGTTTGGGGAATCCAGTTAGATCCCTCCAACTTGTTTCCCTACATCCACAGATGTTAGCACAACAATTAAATACCAATTCCACTTCGAGGTGGCATATCGGGGTATATGGGATTATAATAATATCATCCGCTATTATACGGCGCATAGGGTCTCATCCGCTAAATCATGCGGGAAATCAATCACTCCAAATGTATGTGTGTATATATATTACCACATCCAAACAGTCAATCAATAACTGAAATTCCAGTTATTTAAATTTGAGTGAGAAGATCTCACCTTTTATTGCGATATGTTCCCAATCCCGTCTTGTCTTCTTCACAGTATTAGACCATGTATAAACAATTTTATACAATCTATTAAAATCCAAGACAATCGAATAATCAATTATTATTCGTTAAATTTATTCTTAAACTAATAATTCTTCCTTTAAAATCTTTTAGTATCTTAGAAAAATTAAATACGTTAATTTAAACCAACTAGTAAATTAAAAATGTATATTTACTAAATTTAAAAAAAAATGAATTTTATACCTTACTGTTAAAATCATTTCATATATATATATACACACACACATATCAATTGAAAACAGAACTCTATTTTTCTTTTCTTTCTTTTTTCAAATTAAACAGAATTCTATTCTCACTGTAAAAAGTCAAAGCTCTGTACATATATAAATTAAAAAAATTGTTAATACCTTACTGTAGCAATATCGCCTCGACTCCCGGCCGTCATCGCATCGAACTTTCCTGAGAAGCCAAACCCATGGCTGCGATTGACTTCGCCATTGCCTGCCGACAATGATCGAACGAACTCGCGATGCCCTAACTTATGCTGTCGCGGCATCGCTCGTGGCCCCTTCAGCTTCCATGCGAATCCACCATCACACGTACGCACGACACAACTCACCACCAGACCTCGCAGCTGCCTACTCCACCTATGACAAATCGAACACCGAGCATCTCCTATTACTGCTATGGACAACTCCTTGTCGCCTACTTTACACGAGATTGCGACTTCGATCGCGATGCCGTTTTAATTTTAATTTAATTTTTTTCGTGAAGATTCGCCATAAATTTCTTTTCGAAAGCGAGGAATTGATTTTGAATCAAAAAGAAAAAGGCTCAGCAATATTTATTTTTTCTTCTTTTAGTTATGAACGCGTGTGAAAAAATTAAGAGAAAGATAAATACATGTTTAATATTTCTCAATGTGTCAATGTTTGCAATAGTAACGAGATTTTATATTTTTATTTTAAATTTAAATTCAAATTTAAATCGATCTGATAAATGCAACTTAAAATCTCGATCGCCAATCGAGGCATGCCGCTAGGCGTTTATAATGTTAAACCCCTATTCCAAACGCAATGGAAAAGGTTCTGAGTCCAAATTCGATCTCATGGAGAAGATAGCTTTTTGAACCCAGTTGTTAAATTAAATTTCGATATAAATTTCAGCGTGTTTTCTTATCGTACGATCACACGACAAATCCAAACACTACGAAAATTGAAATCCAATAATAATACAATATTATGGATGTAACAACCCTGGTGTAAATTCATTAATTAATTAAATTTAATTAGGAATGATTAATTTAATTTATGATTTGCGAAATTTAATTGAGTTACTAAAACATATTTTGAGAATAGTTGATTATATTTAATTAAGAAATGAGCTTCATTTCTTAAATAGGATTTCAATTTAAAATTTTGAAATATTATAAAATCAATTATTTGAACTTGGTGTTTAGTGTAAAGTGTTAATATTGAGAATTTTTGTTAAAATGAAATTTTAAAATGGTTAATTGGTTTTATCAAATCTGAGAAATTAGTGAATAAATTTTGTTAAAACATTGTTAGAAAAAAATTTGGTTTATTAATGAAAGAACTAAACAAATGTTAGTAACACTTAGGAGAATTAGCAACACCTTGTTAGTGGATCCCCATCTTAACTCTCTTGACCCATTAGTGCAAATAAGAGTAAATACCTCCCCTTAGTATGTATTCATGCTTCATTCTAAAGTCAAAAAAGAGAAAACCAAAAACTAAACTCCTCTTTCTCAAAAGCGTTAAAACCCTAGTTCTTGATTTCCATATTGGAAGCTCAAACCAAAGGGATTTTGTCCAATAATGTAGAGTAAGAGTTTTAACCTCTATCTCTATCCTTTAGAACTCTAAAAGGATGATTTGCTTGCTGTCCAAATTTTGTTCTTGAGTTTTTAGGTGATTTTGGAGAAGCTAAGAGGTTAGCAAGGCTTAAAAGAGGATTTAGCAAGCTACAGGGGAAAAAATGCGAGTTTTTTACAACTCATACTTGCTATCTCTAATACTTATGTGTAATTTTTAGTTGTTATTTGCATTGAATTAGATGGTTATTGATTGAATTGCTTTCAATATGTTTGTGAATTGATATATGCGTTGAATAAATCCAATGATTGTTTGCTGAAAATTTTATATGAAAATCGCTGTAGTAAAACAGCGATATACTGGTGCAAAACAATCCGAAATGGCTCGGTTTTTTTTGGTTAGAAAATAGATTCAATGAGAAACAATTTCTCTTTTGGTTGCTATTTGAAATTTTTCCATTTACTTAACCTGAAATAGAATTGAACAAAGAAGAACAATTCTGTCATTTTCAAAATTTTCTTATTTTGAATCTGAAGTTGTATTCATCATAACTTTTTCGAATTTCATCAGAATTTGATAATTATTGATGTTATGGAAAGCCTGAGCTATGTTCTAAAACTTTCATGTTTTATATTTAGAAAATTCTGTGATTTAAAGGATCAAAATTGGGTTTGAAACTGATACATGCTCTGTTGTGTCAATTTTCTAAGTTGAAATCGAAAATAAAAATCATCATAACTTTTGATTGGTAAGTCGTAATTGATTAATATTTTTTTCATTTGAAAGTAACTTTTATAAGGAACAACTTTTATGTTTTATGTTTTGCATAATTTTTAAGTTTATATGTTCAAAAACTTGTTTATTTGTCACTAGCCTGTTGATTAAAATACAAAATTAACAAACTCAAATCTGAGAAATTGTTTTAATCATGACTTTTGAACCGTACGTCCAAATCAAATGATATTTTTTTTTCAAAAGCTAAATCGTTTATCTAAAACTTTCACATGTTGAGTTTTCTGTAATTTTAAGGTTAGTTATGTCAAAATCGACTTTTCTTTCAGCTATCCCGAGAGCAAAATCTATATTTGCTCTATGTTTGAAGCTGCAACAAAATTAGCCATAACTTATTCATTTCTTCATCGAATTTGGTAATTTTAGATGTTAGGGAAAGCTTAGATCATGTGCTACAAGTTTCATTCTTTATGTTTTCTATAATTTTAAAGTTTTCTTGGTCAAAATTATGGTTGTATGTTGCTATCCTGAGAACAAGATGACAGCAACTAACATTTATTGAACTTAGAACTGTATTGGCTTATTTTTCCTCTCATTCTTATTCAATTTTGATGTTATTTTGAGATGTTTTGAAAGCTATGATGCCTATCAATAGACTAGCTATATTTGGAGAATTTGAAATTCAAATTTAAATTGAATTTGAATTGATTTTGGGTTAAATTTGAATTGAATTCGTATTGAACTCAAGTTATCAGTCTTGAGTTATCTTTCTTGTTCTTCATTGTTTTCGAACACGATTTTCACTAAACCATTTTTGAAGTGATTTTTGAAATAAATGAAAATTTCAAATTATTATTATATAGTATTTTAAAATTATTTTTCTAATATAAAATCTATTTATTTCCTATAATAAAGGAATTTCAAATATTGGTTTTATTAATCTTTTTGGGAAAAAGTTTTAGAAGCTTGTTTTCTTTGGTAAACTATTTTATATATAAAACATGCACTTTTACACTATTCGAACATATGAGAAAGAGAATTAAATGATTTAGTAAAACACGTGGTATGAGACATATGTGTTTACTATTTCGGTTAATTCCGGACTTGTACGATCGAAGCTATTTGTGATTATTGATTCTGAGATGTTTTGCCATTTTATGGCGTATTTTGAGTTTTATAATTCCCATTTATTGGAATTATTTAAGATGGCCAATATTTAGTAAGTATTATGGTTTGAGATCTCCTATGTAGGAGTATGGTCGATGAGAACCATCATGATGTTTTATTTACTTGCCAATGATATAAGGCAAGTCTTGAGTATATGATTTCATATTTTGAGATTTATGGTTTATGAGGAACCATCACGATGTTTTCACTTGTCGAGGAGATGAGACAAGTTATGATGTCATTTAATACTTGTAGATGAGATGAGACGAATATGGTGTTTCTTTATCACTTGCCAATAGGATGAAGCGATATATGGTTTTCTGAGTTTTATGATGTTTCAAGTGTGGCATCGACTAGCAGCTAGTAAACCGCTAAGTGCGAACATGTGGTATGGGACACACGTTAACACTTTTTGGGTTTCTATCCGTGAGTTTGTGACACATTCATGATGTTTACCTAACAGAACTGCTTTGAGAGGTGTTAGCGACCTTATCATGGGGATGAACAGCTTTGGAAGGTGTTAGCGACCTTGTTAGGGCTGACAAAACGGCTTGGAAAGGTGTCAGCGACCTTGTCATGAGGATGAATTGCTTTGGAAGGTGTTAGCGACCTTGTCTAAGGCTTCGGCCGTTTGAGTTTAGCACGTGCAGTATTGCTTCGGCATTGTAATCGAAGATCTAGCCAATCCGGATTCTCTAAGTTTTGAGTTCACCGTTTTTGGAGCATTAGTGTTAATATTTTTTGAGTTTTGAACTTGCATCGAATTATTTATTGAGTTTGAGATTTTATGAGTTTGAATTCGTATCGAGTTCCATTAGGTTTTTGAGATTGAGATGTATGTGTGAGATTTAGCCGTCTTGGCTTACTTATGAGTTTGAGATCTCACATTCTTATGGAGTTATCTTGTGTTGCTTTTATGACTTCTATTTGTGATTGAGATGAGTTTTTTTTGGAGTAATGGTTTATTGAACCATTTGAGTTTTGCTTGAGTTTTATATGAGTTGATTTGAGTTCATTATGGGTTATCGTCGATGATATGAGGCACTTGTGTTTTATTTGAGCATTGAGTTTGAGTTACCTCTTTCGAGGTATTTAGTCACTTAGGTAGCGTTTGTTACTTAAGTATTGAGAAATGAGTTATCTAATCTTTCTCCTCATTCGAGAAGAAGTATCACTATATCTATTCTGCTTCATATTATCGATATTGACTTATTTGTGTAGCTAGACTGAGCCGTGTATTTATACTCGGGTAAGACCGAGATGTTTTAGGTATCGTTTATTGGATTTAGCTTGAAGTTGATGTTAGATAAGAGCTCTTCTTTCTCTTGAGTAATTTCTGTTCTTTTGCATACTTTGATGTATTTATATTTGATTCGATGTATATGTTATGGTCGAGTACCACCTTTATTGTATTCATATTGTATTGTACTAAACAAGTATCAGTGTCTATGTATGTATATGAGGTTGATTACTGTTCTGTGATGTACTTTACATTTAGTTATTATATTTTGTTCTAATAGATCCGTTAGCCACCTATAGTTTTGGATTATACATTTATTGGGTATGTCGATCCACTCGAGATAGAAAAGAAAAATCATAGTGCAATTTTCAACGTATTCAGCAGATGTTTAAGACAAAGTTATAGATGGCCGCCCTTAACCATCCCTATTCTCCGCTTTAGTAGACGAAATTACTCGTTAATTCTCTTTACTAAGATGGGTCTCGGGGTGGGGCGTTACAACGAATCTAATGGAACTGGGTTCGTCAAATTTCGAGACTGTGCCTCGGAAGGCTATTTTTATATATCGATTTGGACGATATAAATTCGAAACTGAACAAATCACTTTCAAATCCAATTTCTGAAGCTTCCATTATCTTCAGTATTCTCAATTCAAATTTTCTAAGCCTTTGAAATATTTTTAACCGGCTTAAAACTGAGGATTCAAATTTTTACCCAACTCCAATAAATTAAATTCAATAATTTAATTGCCAAATTCATAGCAATATTCGAAATTCAAGTTAAAATAACTTCCAAATATTTTAAAATCAATTGAATATTTCAATTTCAAATATCAAAAATTTCTGAGTCGTCGCATTCTTCCCCCCTGAAAAGAATTTCGTCCCAAAATTACTAGTTAAGAAGAATGATCCTTAACCCGTACATTATTTTCCTGATCCAAACAATTTTATCAACTTGCCAAAATAAATCTTTTTATTAAAGACCATTCTCACTTCATCTAACATTCCAAAATCTTCCATAGATTCCAAACAATTTTATTTTCTCGTAAATTCAAATTCAAATTTTAAATTTTCAAAATTTCTCAAAAAATTTATCTCCCTAGATTTTCAAAAAAAATCACCGGCGTCTCCTTTGCGTGGCTAGTTCGGTACGACTACAAAATGCCACAACGGGACCCCAGATTTCAAAAGAAAGCAAAAGGCCAAGTGGCTAGATCAGATAGTCATCAAATTTCATATAGAAATTTAATTACATACCTTTTTGTTGAGCAATTTAAATTATCTTATAAAATCAAATCCCAATTCCTTTTCCTTTATAATACCTGTATGCTATTTAACAACCATATCCAGTTTCTACATTCAAAAATCATTCTGCACATTCCATTACAAAAGTTTCAATATATATCTCATTCAATTATTAACTTAGTACATTATCCAGCACCAAATTTTACTTAAGAAATTTTCCATTTATTTCTTAAGTCTAATAAATATTTAATATAACTTCTTATATTTATTTTCAATTACCACTTGGTTTTGTAGCTACTTACATTTAAACTGGATTTCAAATTCCACATGAATCCAATTTACCTTTCATTTATAATTATTGAGTTCAATTCACTTCAAACCAAATTTATATTGTCATTCCTTCAATTAGTTTCACTTACAAATTTTTTTATTTCAATACTTCGCTTTGTTTATCACAAATCCAATTCAATTCCAATTCCAATTCCATTTATTTACAAATTCGAAATGAATTTCAACATTCAATTTCCAATATTCAGTTTTAATTCGAACTTTTAAGCTTCGATGAATATTCCAACTTATCTACATTTCACACTATTTCAATTTTGACTTTTCTTTAAGTTAGATTTTATTCTAGTCATTTAGTCTATTAGGCTAATTTACCTTTATTCAAATTAACTCAAATTAATTTCAATTTAAATCTGAATTTTCTAAGTTTTCAAACTTATTTATTATTCCATAACTATTTTTATTAGATTTCAGAGTCCTTCCATTTTTTCAAAACCATTTTTGAAATAAATTTAAAAGTTCTTTTTAATTTCCAAAACCAAACCTAGTTTTTTGTAAAAAAATCCATTTTAAAATATTTTGGCAGCAATTCCTCTCCTGGAAATTCGAAAATGAACACCGATGATGTCGCGATCATCATCAGAATTATTTTCCAGCGACCGAAAATGTTTAGTTCTTTTGCCTTATTTAAAAACATTTTCCATATATTTTTAAATTCCAAATCTCACCGAATTCCAAATCCAATTCAAAATATTTCCCAAATAATCTCACCATTTTTTTCAAAACCTTTGAAAACCATCTTCAATACCCAAAAGGAATTAAATATTTTGAAATTTCAATCGCAAATCCTTTCAAATTCTTTCAAATATTTCTCTGAATTCTATTTCAAATTATAAATCGCATTTACAATTTACATTTACAAATCTCATTCGCATATGGATTTTATTTTCTTAGCTTTTGGTTTTGATTTCAATTCCTCATACAACAATGATAATAACTTAATATTACCACTTCCTAGCAGCCAAGCAACCATATACTATAGTATTTACAAAGATTATTTGCTTTTATGTACGAAAATAATTTGGGTAAAATTATTTCATTTACCTGATTTTAAAATAATATCGTGTCGAATTATTCTATGCAAGTGTTTAGAGATCCCTATCAATAACGTTAATTACTCGAATTGACCAGAATCCATATACCACTCGACAAACCAACCAACACAATATAAAAAAAATTTATATTCACTAACAAATACGCGCTCATATCTATTATTACACTCAAACTCATTTTAGAGTACTACTGGCTCTATCTCTAATGAGTAACTCCCAATAGAGCCAAGGTTGTCGCTTAACCAAATGCTCTGATACCACTCTGTAGAGATCTAGGCTTTTCAACCATCGACAGTGGCCACTCTCGACTAGTAGGCTTTTCAACCATCCCAGGCCTGCCATGGCATACAATGGTACCCTACCCTTACTTTTATAGCCAGCCTTTCGACTTCTTCACCTACCCGGTTAACCAACCCTCCCTGGGGACATACAGGGGTAAGAGTCTCCCGTTCGTCGCCAAACGCAAAGCGAGAACCCCCAATCACGTTGTATTAAGCAAGGTCAGTCACGGGACTGGTGTGCGATCTTAAAAAACAGTTATTTTCACAACGAAAGGAAAAGAAATCCGCTATGCTTTTAGAAAATGAAACTACCATAAGGCCTCCTGCCACACACACAATGCAAACGCAGAATTTGAGGAGATTTCTCCTTATGATAGTCAAATACACTTGATATGCAAAATCTCATTGATATTATTATTATTAGTGCATAGTGTGGAAAACATTTCGAAAATATAATATTAATCTTAGCCAGCATAGACATTTCGCACTTATGCCTGCTATAGCTACCATGTTCAATATAAGGTTACCGCCACGTTACATGGCAGGTTATACAACTAAAACCGTACAGGGCGCATATTGTTTCTTTGGATTTTCAACAAATGGTCAGGCCAAGGAACTTCCTATTGCCATATGGGTACGCTCTGGAGGGACACCCCGAGAACCTAACCGGACCTCTGCCAACATAAGGCCGGGTTACCTCTGTAATTAGGTAGCTACTACACGAGTATGCCATCCCCCGGTCATTAGTGACATCTATCCGAGGATCCTCAACCACAAAGTAATAAATTTGTGGCAACCGCATAGGTTACATATCTGGGCTTCATACCATGATACAACCCTTTTTCAGAAGGAAATGAACATACCCTCAGGGGGCGCTACCCCCAAATAACCTTGATGCATCCTTCCTGTTTCGACCATTTTCGGGGTGTGAGGTCCGACGAAGTTTTGTACACAAAACTATGCTTTTCACAAAGCCATGCTTCGATCCACAAATGATCAGCAGCACTTCGCATGCCACATTACCAAATTGGGAATGTATCACTAGTAACCATCAACTACATAACCTCTGAGCTCATACGTCTTAGAGAAGGGTGTTAAGCTAAGAGAATAAATTCTCCGCCACCAACATAAATGTATTTGATAGAAACCATCTTTGTAGCTCAAAGTGTAACGTCAGACTCACATCCATACAAGTCTGTTTCGGGATCGAATGGAACCGATGGCACTTCAAAAGAAGCATTTGCAATCCGAATATTCACTAATCACGTCCGGAATCTCCATCACAAAGGGTGATAAAATCTCTATACCAGAGCAACCCAGTGCAGGGACATTCGACAGGTAATCCTTTCACTTTCGAAAATACCCAGTCTTCAACACCATCTTCAAATGCAATCCCATTTCATGGTATCATTATTCGGAATGGGTTTGATGACGCAAAGTCCTCTTCTGGCTAATTCGAATAAGGAGCACTTATTTTAAAAATAAGTGTTACATTCAGATTTCAAACAAATCATAACAAATTTCCACTTTGATCTTTTAAATAAAAGATCCATCACAAAGGTTTGATGTGGTTTTTGAATATCCATTTGGAATCCGACCCCCGGTCGCATCGAAATTCAAATGCCATTTAAAGGATATTATTGATAGTCGGTTATTTAACTATCAATCAACATTCACAACAATCACCAGATTTTAAATAATTTTCTCCCAATTATTTGTTTTTAACATATCTTCGCAAGATATAATTTTTAACATTTCAACACTTTGAAAACAAATTTCAAATCACTTTTCACATTTCAATCCTTTAAATACAAATTTCAAATCATTTTTCCTTATGCGGAATATATTTCCTAATATTTATTCATTTCCACTAAAAATCTTCCGAGTTCAAATACTTTAAAAATAATTAAAATTACTTATCCAAAAATATATACTTCGAAATATTTAAAACAAAAATTATTATTAAATATTTTATTTAAATATTAGTTATGAAAACATTATACTAATATCTTATATAAACTTCAAGCTCAAACTAATTTTAAAGATAAAATTATCTAATAGAATATAACTATTTAAATAACCATTTTCTAAATCAAATATCAACTTAAATCTTTAAATTATCACTTCTTAATTAATTAAATAAATCTTTACTTTAAAGATTTAAAAAAACTTAAGAAAATAATTTCTTCACAAACATCCTTTTTTTTAAACAACTTTAGAACTTTTAATTTATATTTGAAAGCTACTTTAAAAACATACTCGGCTTTCCAGGGAAAATACACTTTCCATTTCAAAATGGTCCATTTAAATCATTTAATAAATCCACTTCGATTTATTTTAACTTACTTTCCAAATCCATAAATTTCTTTCCACACTTTTAAACATAAACCAATATTTATTTTTAAAACAAATTTCCCTTTCCTTTATAAAATTCCCATTGTAAATCTAAATTTTCAAATATCCACTGATATACAATTTTCAAATCTATTTTCAAATATTCACTTTCAAACACCAAATTAATTTTTAAACTGATTTCCCAAATATTTATTTTCAAACACCAAATCAAATTCCAAATTGGTTTACAAAATTATTTCAAACACCAAATCAAATTCCAAATTGATTTCCAAAATTATTTCAAACACCAAATCAAATTCCAAATTGATTTCCGAATTTATTCCCTTTTAAAATAAATCCCTTTATTTCTCCCAAACTTATTATAAAATCCGAGTTTTAAATAAATTCTCCAACTTTTAAACAATATTACTCAAAATCCATTAATTAAAATCTTCTTCCCATATTTTGGACTTCATTCGATAAGATTTCAAAAATCAACCGTTATACTTTTAAATTTCTTCTTTTAAATTTATCCAATTCTTAAGATAAATTTACTTAAAGTTTTCTACTTTAATTTTCAAAAATTCAATTTTATATTTCTGTTATCCTACGATACCAAAAATATATGCGGCTAAACCATAGCTTTCAACGATTTCGATCATAAATATAATCACACACAGATTATAAATAAATCAACACACAACATTGAAACAAATTCAAATGTTTGAGGAATTCAGCTGGATTCCTTCTACCTGTTTCCTTACATCCACAGATGTTAGCACAACAATTGAATACCAATTCCACTTTGAGGTGGAATATCGCTGTATATGGGATTATAATAATATCATCCGCTATAATGCCGTGCATAGGGTCTCATCTGCTATATAATAAGGGAAATCAATCACTCCATACACACACACACACACTCTACCATATCCAAACAGTCAATCAATAACTGAAATTCCAATTATTTAAATTTGAGGGAGAAGATCTCACCTTTTATTTGCAATCCTTTCCCAATCCCGACTTGTCTTCTTCACGGTATTAGACCTTGTATAAACAATTTTATACAATTCATTAATATCGAAGATAATCAAATAATTAATTATTATTCATTAACTTTATTCTTAAACTAAAAATTCTTCTTTTAAAATCTTTTAGTATCTTAGAAAAATTAAATAAGTTAATTTAAACCAACTAGTAAATTAAAAATGTATATTTACTAATTTTAAAACAAAATGAATTTTATACCTTACTGTTAAAATCATTTCATATATATATACACACATACATATCAATTGAACAAAAAACAAAAATCGTTAATACGTTACTATCCAAAAATCACCTCGACTCCTGGCCATCATCGCATCGAACTTGCCTGAGAAGACGAACCCATGGCTGCCATTGACATCGCTATTGCCTGCCGCCAACGATCGAACAAACTCGTGATGCCCTAACCTATGCTGCCGCGACATCGCTCGCGGCCACTTCCAGTTGCCACGTGAATCCACCATCGCGCATACACACGACATAACTCACCACCAGATCTCGCGACTGCCTACTCCACCCATGACAAATCGAACACCGAGCATCCCTGTTACCACCATTGACAAACCCTTGTCGCCTACTTTACGTGAGATTGCGACTTCGATCGCGATGCCGTTTTAATTTTAATTTAATTTTTTTTCGTGAAGATTCTCCATAAATTTCTTTTCGAAAGAGAGGAATTGATTTTGAATCGAAAAGAAAAAGGCTCAGCTATATTTATTTTTTCTCTATTTAATTATCAAATGCATGTGAAAAAATTAAGGGAAAGAAAAACACGTGTTTAACATTTCTATACATGTCAATGTTTGCAACAGTAATGAGATTTTATATATTTTTCAATTTTAAATTTAAATTTAAATTCAAATTTAAATCGTTCCGATAAATGCAACTCAAAATCTCGATCTCCAATCGAGGCATGCCGCTAGGCGTTTATAATATTAAACTCCTATTTTGAACGCAATGGAAAAGGTTCCGAGTCCAAATTCAATCGTATGAAGAAGATAGCTTTTCGAACCCAGTTGTTAAATTAAATTTTACTATAAATTTCAGCGCGCTTGCTTATCGTACGATCACACGACAACTCTAAATACTACGAAAATTGAAATCCGATAATATACAATATTATGGATCCAATAGAACTAGTTTCGTTGAATTTCGAGACTGTGCCTCGGAAGGCTATTTTTAAATATCGATTTAGACGATATAAATTCGAAACTGAACAAATCACTTTCAAATCCAATTCTGAAGCTTCCATTATCTTCAATATTCTCAGTACAAATTTTCTAAGCCTTTGAAATATATTTAACCGACTTAAAACTGAGGATTCAAATTTTTACCCAACTCCAGTAAATTAAATTCAATAATTTAATTGCCAAATTCATAGCAATATTCGAAATTCATGTTAAAATAACTTCCAAATATTTTAAAAACAATTGAATATTTCAATTTCAAATATCAAAAATTATGGGTCATCACAAGTTTTATGCCCTTATGTAAGACTTTTCATACTGATAAATGGATGTAATGTTTGAACTCATTAGTGTTCTAGTCTATCGACGTTGAGAAATATTTTGTAGAAGTACGATCTAATATAAAATGGCTTTTTATATTGATTTGAACGTAAATTTATAATTACTTAATTAACAATGTGGAAATTAAATCAGTTTGACTTTGAAACTATATTCAAATAAATTATTATAATATAAATTATTAAAATTCATCTTCTTATATATTCAAATTTATTCTGATTTTCCAAGCTATTTACTATACAAACCATTTTTGAAAACTCAAACAATCTTATATTTAAAATTTAACTATTTTACAACTATTTAAGCTATTTTCTAAATTCAAACTGGTTAGAGTGAAAATTGTTTATATTTAAATCATGGATTTAATGCAAATTGGGATGAAATTGAGGTTATAAACCAAATGGAAATTCGAAGCAATTTTGAATGGGAAGCGAAATTGAGATATTAAGGAAAAAATGATTTTGAGGCGAAATAATACATTTTGAGTAAATATGTTGACTTAAAAATGAAGATCTTATAGTTTCTATAACTGAAACTTACTTTATAAGAAGTAAGAAATGTTACAAATAACTTTGTACAGTACTCGAACTTGGAAAATTTGATTTTGCATTAATGGAATTGTATATGTTATATATTCAAACTCCCTCGTCGAATTTATAACCATAAAGAAAAGATCTTTGAAAGATATTTGAAATACTAAAAGTAGTTTATATTAGTATGAAGCGGACTCGGAAAATTATTGATCCGAAGTTATTCGAGTTGAAAAGAATGATCTCATATGCATATGAAACTGAAATAGTTTTGGAACCCATTGATTTTGAAAGAATTTTGATTTTGGAAAAAAAGTCAATTTTGGAAATTTTGTAAATCAAATTTGAAAACTATCGATTTTGAAGATATCAATTTTGTATATATAAAGTTTATATGTGATACATATAAAGCGTATGATTTGAAAGGACTATATATATACAGTATGATATGTCTTGAAACCGAAAATATGGAAAGGCACTCCCACGAAAGTCGAAACTTAGAGAAGGAGATCCATTAGGTGGTTCTGCCTAGGAATCCATAGGGTGGGTTCAATGGGAATTGGGATCCTAGAGTATGTCCGGACAAAACTCATGAGTTCCTCGTGATCATTTGTTGGGTAGGTAAGTTGAGAGGTGTTGATGTCTACAGTTACATGGGTTTTGCTGTGATAGCAACGCAACCTTTGTGTAACTGCGATCTATTACAATTCCATAGCGTACTTCGGGTGGCAGTGATTGCCTACAATCTACGTTTGATTTCTCTGTGAGAGCGATAGTAACATCGGTATATTGCAATCTATGCAGTTAGGTTCCATAGCGTAATTTGGGTGGAAAAGAATGCCTACAGTCTACATTGGGTTTCACTGGGATAGTGATGCAACCTTTGTGTAGCCTGCGATCTATGTGGTTTAGTTTCGTTTGGTAGCGTAGTTCGAGGGGCAGAGATTTCCTACAGACTACTTACGGTTTTGCTGTGATAGCAACGCAACCATTGTGTAGCTGTGGACTATGGTGTTCCCATGGCGCAAGTCTAGGGGTATTGATGCCTACAGTTTTCTTATGATTTCGCCGGGATGACGACGCTATCATCGGGTTAACTGCGATCCATGGTAGGAAAGAGGGTGATACTTTCCATATCATTTATGAAAAAGTTTTTCAAGTATTTTCATTGGATGTTGAAATGGGTCTACTAAGTAATTATAGATTTTCAGTCCTACGCTTGATCAACGTACGACTAAATTTCCGTAAGAACAAGGATGGACATATCTAGACATCGAGTTATGAAAATGTTTTAAATATAAAATTAGCTTGGTAATACTATGTGATTTAAAGTGTATGTATTTTTAAATGTATAATAAAAGAGTGAGGAAAAAAATGTTAAAAGACGATTATTAAATAATATACAACAAAATTCTAAATCTTGTTTCGTCTCTTTTCGAGGACGAAAAGTTCTAAGGGGGAGGAATGTAACAACCCGGATTTTTGATGCCTGTTATTTGAAGAAATTTACTGGTTTTAGTTATTGGAATATTAAATTTCATTAGTCGAATAGATAAATTTTATGATATTTAAAATATCTGAATGTATAAAATTTGATAAAAACTATATTTAATTATGAAATTCTGGATATGATAAATTTTATAGAAATATATGTATATAACTCCACCATCTAGAATTTAAGACAGAATATCCATATATTTAAAGCTTTGTGTTGCTTAAATATATATATATATATATATATATATATATATATATATATATAATTATATAAGTGTGTGTATACATATGTATATATGCCCATATGAAGTAATGTATATGGAAATTTGTGTAAATGTAAATATATATACGTGATGACAATATATATGTAAGTGTATATGTATGCATATGTGCTTAAAGAATAGTATCTATGAAATTATATATACATATATACATGCAAAACTTAGTATATTATATAAAATAATATATATACATGTTAGTAAACAAAAACATATGCATACGGCCAAAGTCATAGGAAAATCTATGTATGTATTTACATGATATGTGTATACGTGCAAGGGAGCATAATGATGAATGCATATCTACTCAAGCCATAAAAGATCTAATCAACATAATAAATCAAATCATATGAAATAAAATCAAATCTAAGGGTAAAAATCAAATTAGCCTCTAGCAAAAGAAAATGAAAAATAATATAAATATAAGATGATGGGAAGCCTGTACAGTGAAAGACTTCAGCCACCATATTGCTTCACTATCTCTTTCCAGCTCTATATATATGCATAGCCTCTTACACACTTGTTTATATGAAAGAAAAAAAACAAAATAAAAGCGCTACCATTAAACAACAAAAACCAAGATAAGTGTTTAAGTCTTGGAGCAGGGAATACTCAAGGGCAGCAATGTTCATCTCTGTTAGGAATAAGTGGGAAAAACATCTTAATCTTTGCTAGTGATTATATATATAAAGGTATATAACTGTGTTTATGATCGATGCCAAAGGTATATGTGATTTGTTTTTGCAAATAAGTGAATTTGTGGTTGTGTTCAAACATGTTCAGCTATTAAAAACACTTCAGTCCTTTTTAAAGAAACTGCTCTGTTCATTTTTATTTGATAAAACAGTAAATGTCTATATTCAAAAATCAATATCTCCTCATCCCTATAGATTTAAGCTTTGATTCCAAAAAAATTGGTTTGATTTTGAGCTTAGATTATTTTAAAATTTGTTTCATTCAATTCCGTTAAGCACGGAGGAAGAAAACTTCCTTCAACAGTGAAAAGGTCAACCATGGATAAAAATTCGACATTCATATTTTAATAAATGGATTACATAGTCATAATCGTTGTGGGAAAATGTGAATTTTAGGCTTTGTTTGGTGATTTTTAACATTGTGTAGAGGGAGGAATGTGGGGTTGAGCGTAACTGGGTGTTTTGGCAAATCCAGGCTTCTCGGTCGATTTGGGAGCATGGCGTTTGTCGTGGAGGAGGAGTAGGGGTTGGGGCACTCGGGAAAAATGATGCGGCGATTTGTATTGGGGTGTGTGAGCTAGTTGAGGTAGCTTTAGGGTTTAGGGCGGGTTGTAGTGTGGTCTCGGCTTTATGGAGATGGCGAAGGGAGGCGTGCGGTCTAGGGGAAAAGGTGGGGAAGTGAATGACGTATCTTTGGTTGAAGTTTGGCGATCGATGAATGATGGTCGTGGCATGGCGAGGAAATGGAATAGTGGTGTTTTTGTTCCACTTTGGATGAGTAGATCGATTTGCAAACCAAGTTGCCGATCTTGTTTTTAGGGTGCCAGGTGGAATGGTTGTTTGCATGGGTGATCGACGGCGAGGTTCGTCGGTGGGAGTTTGAGTGCATATGCATGTGTATAGGCGTGCACATTTTTTTTGTTTGAACAAGAACGAAAAAAGAAGAAGAAGAAGAAAGAAGAGGATGAAGGAAGTTTCGACCGGGTTGAAGGGAAGTGGGCTGGTTTATTTTAGGAAATTAAATCAACTATTTTACCTAATTCGTTAATGACCTTTAAATGTTTATTTGTGGCGTGAAGTTGTCTAATTCGTTAAAATATATTTTCTTTCGTTTTTTTAAATTTAATCGATGTCTAGTTGTGGCATCGAGACCCAATCGTGGAATATTCTAATGTGAACTAATATTGGCAAGCATTCTGAAATGTTAAAATTAAATGATTATAGCAATTGAAGTAAACAAATAATTAATCTCTTCATTCTAATTATATGTTATTTCATAAACTAAGTTCAAAATTAACTGATAAACTAACTAAGAATAAATTACTTATTCGACTAATAAATAATCTGGATTTTAAAATACAACTTAACTAAGTGAATTTAAACCAATCCAGACTGGTTTGTAAATTGATTTAATATTGATTTTTAATCACTGATTGAATTAATAATCTATACTAAAATTGGGGTTTCTAAAATTATATATATATATATATATATATATATATCTTTCTAAAGGTATTATTT
The DNA here is from genome assembly GCA_030765085.1 of Allium cepa. NCBI lineage: Eukaryota > Viridiplantae > Streptophyta > Magnoliopsida > Asparagales > Amaryllidaceae > Allium > Allium cepa. Next base: position 270,983,244 of record CM060928.1, read on the forward strand.
TTTCGAAATAAATTTTGGAAGAAATTATAGTAAGGGCCTAGTGATTTCTTATGTGTGTAAATTGATAATTAAATAGCCGACTATCTAATCTGGCCAAATTCGTCGACCGTTTGGAGAGACCGGGATCAGATATCTGCATTATTCAGAACCACTTCGATCCAATAACCACTACGAACCTTTACAGTTTTGATTTTAAAGCTCGACATGCTGGAATTTGACTAATGTAACAAATTCAGTTTTTTTAAAAATAAGTATGGTATTTAGACACTATTATAATATCACCGGTTTTTCTGAAAAAGTGTTTCGGTTATAATAAGATAAAAACTCATCGTGGGTTACCTTGGAATTTCAAAAAAAATTATAACTTAGGAGTTTCAATTTAAGTGTGTTTACTTACGTTGGTTCCAGCTTGACACGGGTGTTACTTTATAATAATGCTCATGTCAGACCGAGTATTAAAAATTTTCAGGTTAGGATGTTTTGGAGCTCAAGAGACGAGCTGGATAGCAGAGATGTATCGCACGTATTTGATTATATTCTGCTATGTATTGTGGGCAGTATATTCATCATTTAGGGACAAGTTATTATAACGGTCCAGATTATATATGAAATGATTGTACTCTAATAACTTGTATGTATATTAACAGTTACATTTTTCCTTTGTATAAAATGTTGTTATTATATGTTATATTTTGTTTCTGCTACGAATGTGAGATTCTGTGTTGTTATTTTTGTTTTCTTCTTCTATTTCTTTTCTTCTTAAACCCTAACAAGCCGGTATTTCCAACACTCAATTGCTCGGCACTCTGTATAGTGAATGTGTTAGTGTCGATTTTCGAGGGTCGAAAAATGTCCGGTCGTTACACATTTTATCAATTATAATGGTTTCATAAATTTATCAAGTAGATTATTTCTACTTGTATAACATATATTCTTACAATATTAAAAAGGTAAAATGTTATCATTTCATTTTTATAGATAGGCTTCCACTATATTTTTATGCTTCTAAATACCCTAAGAATAACGTAGAAATCTTTTGATTTCTCTAGTAAATGTTAAGACTCGCTTTCCTTGAGATTCTAACCTTTAGGAATATCAACAAATCATAGGACCATAAAAGATAGATAACACTTTATCGGTTATGTCATATATAACTCCTAATCTATTCTCTTTTCCTAACTTAAGGAATATTAACAAATCGAAATAAGTTATTTACTTATATGCACCATTTCGCAATGGCATAAGTACAATGCACATACCTTGAGGAATATCAACAAATACATGTATGTATCTTACCTTATCTAGTCATGTATAATACCTTGAGGAATATTAATAGTACTACACATAATATCTTTAGCATGAGGAATATTACAACAAAGGAGTATGCAAGTAACCTATTAATATATAAATGGTAGCAAACAACTTATATATTAAGGATTCATAATCTTTCATATACATTTATTATAAGATATCAATTTAGGAAATAATATACTTCTTGTGAAAAACACTCAAGATTGAAGTGTCACACGTCTGAAATCATGGTATGTACAATATACGTATGTAATTACTACTTAAATGCCATTTGGATATCTTTCTAGTTCCACTTAATTTTATACATACATAGTTATATAAGAATTGACTTACTTATAACTTATCTAATTTAATTCACTTACACGATATATAAAAGTATCTTATTAATTAATCATATATAATTGATTTTATTTCTTAATAATTAAATCATATTTGATTAATTTATATAAATTTTCTAAAATTTTATATTACTCGTCTTGAAAACTTTATAGCTTCTTTTTGTGTACAAATGAATATATGTAAAAAAAAATTTACTTATATTATTTAATCAAATATTTTAAAAAAATTCAAATTTTAATTTAATTTATCATAAACTATTTAGGATCTATAAATAATTACAAAATTATAGTTATACACATATATTAACATATATGTTCCACTCAATTAATTTACTTAAATTAACCATATTAATTAAATTTTAAACTTCAAAATTTAAAAATTAAATATTCAATTTGAAAACAATTTTGAAATTTTTGTATGCATTTAATACTTTTGTAAAATTTACTTTTATATTTTAAACTTAATATTAATTTTAAACTATAATTTTAAATTTACAAATTAAGTTTTTGAAAATTATCCTAAGGCCTAAAATCAATTTTAACCTTTATATTAGAGATAACCTTTAGCTTACTTCATCCTTTAGGCCAAGCCAGTAGCCAGTTAGAGAAAAGTACTTCCTTTCTAGACACCCTACTAAATGGGTAGGCTTTAATCAATTAGCTATAACATTGCTAATTTTAACTTCATAGACCATTGGGGCCTGATATAATTGAAGGAACTAGGCCAATTGGAAGCAGGAGAAGTAGGTAGATTTCAGAAAGAATTCCTATTATGGAACTATTCGGCCTATGAAATCCAAATGGTTTATTAGATCTAATCTAATATCATTTTAAATAAAATCTTTTTTTATTTAGTTTTGTCTTAAAAGAGGTATTGATCTAATCTAATACTATTTTGTGTATGTGTGTATAACAGTTACTTATAAAAGTTAATTTAGAGAAGGAAACAAATTGTTTTTCTCTCTTAAACTTATTCACTTAATCAAGGGAAGATTTTGAATTATTTAGAGAGAGGAACATTTCACTTCTCTCTTTTTAGCTAAATTGATTTAATTAAATGACATATGTCACTAAATTTATACTTGGCACATGTAGTGAGTATATCCAAATATACTCTAGTTTAAAATGTGTAAGTGCAACATATAAACAATGTACATAGCTAATATGACCACATATAGGTACTGAGGTCTACACCACCACGGTCTCATTTGCCCTTTTATATATGTCCTTGCTGTCCATAGTTTTTATACACACGGACATATATAAATTATATATAATATGTTAAAATTGAGTTTGACTATTTTTTATGTTTAAAATCTAAAATTAACAATTATAAATCTGGTTTCATTTAAGTAAGGGTTTAAAAAATGAATTATACAATTTTACACAGAAGTCCATTTTATGACCTTTGAATTAAAACAACATACATACAAACATTTACACCCACACATACACACATATATAAAATAATTTCAAATAATGTTTTAAATTTTAAAATTATATATATATACACACATTTATATAAATTTATAATCTAATACACGTCTTTAGATTAAAGTAATAAATTAAAATCTACCTTTAACTTAAAAGGTATCCAAAGGGTTTGTGGTGTTTTGTGCAAACGTCTAATTATGTTTTTTTAATTAAAAACACTTTTAAACAAAAATAAATAATAACCAAATGTATTAAATTTGAAAACAACAAATGTGTAAAACATGAGTTCAATTTCTAAAGCGATTTCTAGTAAATAGTACATGTAGTTCATTCATGTTTGTGCACATAAAAAGTAATAAAATTATATCAATTGATTAAAAGTTAGTTTTTCAATCAAAAAGTATTAATTTTGTTAAAGAATAATTTCTAAAACAAAAAAATAGATATGGCAACTTTGGCATATATAAGTTAGTTGAAAATGTTCAGATCTAAACTGTATGAAAAATATGTACAAATAATTAAATAAAATATGGCAAAAAGGGATCTAATCTAAATAGCTAGATAAACAAATAAACATATGGAATGTAGAAGTATAAGATCTAAACCATGTAAACATGATGAATATGGGAATAAATCAAATTAGAGTGTTACTTTAAGATTTTGTACAAAATCACCGTAAACTATGAATAAGGCTCCTAGATTCAATTTAATAATGCTTCGGGTTTTGCAGGGATTAAGAGACAACAACCACCTTTAATAATTTGACTAAATTTTTGTTTGTTTCTTTTAAGAATTTTCATTTCATCTACGTCGTAGAAAATTTGGCCATGACAAGAGAGGGAGAGAAGAGCTGAAGAAAATGAATTGTATTTTAAGAAGGTAATTTTTACTACAATTATTCATATCGAGCATATAAAGAAAAAAATGTCAAGTTAGAAGGCATGAGATGTCGAGCTAGAAGAAAGCCAAACTAACAAGCATTCAATGTCTAACAAACGGATATTGAGCTTAAAGAAGGCAAAGTTATTAAGCAAAAGGGTGTCGGGTTTCTAAGGTTATTGAACTCAAAATAGATGGAAAATAATAAAGAGGTATCGAGTCTCTAAGGATAGCAAGTCTTATCGAGTATTTAACAAGTAAAAGACAACGCCGAACAACAACAATAAAGAGATATATCGAAGGTCTAACAACAAGAGGATATCGAATTTCTGAAAGGCAGTAGAGGTGCCAAACCAACAAATACTTAGGTCAATAAGCCCAAAATAGTTGGGAAGACAAAGACATAAGAAGATGGTATCAAGCCTCAACAACCATAAAGGTTGTTGAGCATCAAAAGCAGAAGATGTTATCGAATGATTAACAATAACAAGAAGGTGTCGAGTTTTTGAGAGATGATGGAGGTATCGAATCAATAAATGTTATTGAACTTCCATAGCACAAAGAACGCCGAAGATCTACAACATATATTGTTATAGAGCATGTAACAAAGAAGGGGTGACATGTCAAGTTGTCGAGGTTCTAGATAGCAAGAGGGGGATTTCAAACTTCTACAGGTGCAAGGGGTAGCGAGTATCAACAATACAAAGGAGATGATAAATATCAACAATACAAGGGAGTTGATGAATATCAACTATGCATACGGGATGTCAAACATCTGGCTGATAGATACATGGTAGCCATGCCACCTACCTCTATACATTGACCCCCATGGCCATTCAAACATGGGATTTTCTTTGCTTATTTCTTACATTTTTAAAGTGGTAACCCTAAATCAAATTCGGGATTTTAGAACCTATTGTACTCTTTTGGCATTTGCACATAAGACCTTGGGCATTTATCAATTGCATAGCATATTTCTCTAAACAATTGTAACTCTCGAATTTTACACATAAGGACTTGAATAATAAATTTTTTCTTAGCATACTTCTTTTGATGACTGCATTCGATTATTCTTCAATTATGGACGAGCATATGACTATATTTTGTACTTGAGTTTGAATAGCGAACGAGCATATGACTTCCCTTCGACATGAACTAGGCTTGCATATTTTTTCCAAGCTTGCATAAGGCTACTTAAGCCCTTATCCAAACCAACCCTAAATTACCCTTCATTTTTGGTTAACAATGAAATTTGTTAACATTTTGATGCAAGGAAGACTCGAACCTTCTATTATCTACATATCCCTGTAAAGAACTTCCCCTAAGCCTACACAAAAAGGATATTGTTAACTGGGTTAAAAACCTAGTAGAATTCTACAGGAGTTAGAACATCCATACTAAACCAGAATGACTTGAAACTTGAACAACGCATCTAAAAGAAAAACCCAATTGAACTTAAGAGAAACAAGCCAAAAATCCACTAAGTAGATGGATCGCTGGCGATCCGTCATCCATGGATCACTAGCGGTCCAAAAGAAAGCACAAAGAGTTATCAAAGCCACTTGCATCATGATCTACTACCTTTTCTAAGAATACTTACCAAGTTTTATAACATTCCGAGCAGCGTAGTTCAAAAAGTAAAGACTCCTCTGATAGTTGTTTACCCCAGCTAACTTAAAATGGACCTAGAGAACTCATATGAAGTCAGATTGACTTGAAATTTTGGGAGAACACTTAAAAGACATGAAAGAAGGCACTTATTAAAAATGGTCTTCATTGGATAAGATTATATGGGTCGCTAGAAACCCATATGGAGTGGGCTCACAACTTGAAATATTTATGGTAGGTCCCTGACACCCTCTAGAGTGTATTTGCAAAGTTTCATCTAATTTTGTTAAGTTTTGAGCGAGTTATGGGTGGTTCCTCTAGACCAGATGACCCATGAAGATGGATGATCAAACGAACCCCAAACGAATTGATATTTGGATAAGGCACTTAAATAGAAGATAGAAAGACAATCAAACTAAGTTCACCCAAAAATATGCTAAGTGGATGGATAGCTAGCGATCCATCCCCTATGGATAGCTAGCGGCCCATCACGATAGGTCGGATTGCCCTCAAACTTTCCGAGCTTCTTCATGGCACTAAGTAAAGGCTTCCGGTAGAAAAGTATGCCAAGTTGATGGATAGCTAGCGATCCATCACCTATGGATAGCTAGCGATCCATCAAGATGGGTCAGATCACTCTCATACTTTCTGAGCTTCTTCATAGCACTAAGTAAAGGCTTTTGGTAGAAAAATATGCTAAGTTGATGGATAGCTAGCGATCTATCCCCTATGGATAGCTAGCGATCCATCAAGATAGGTTAAATCAACCTCAAACTTTACGAGCTCCTACATAGCACTAAGTAAAGGCTTCTGGTAGAAAATTTTGCTAAGTTGATGGATAGCTAGCGATCCATCTCCTATGGATAGCTGGTGATCCATAGAAATGACTCAAATTGATTTGATTTTTGCAATGATGACTTGCATAACAACTGGACTCTTCTGCACTTAAACTTCTGGCCCAAGTGCTCTCCAACCCGTATAAATACAATCCTACCTACAACATAAACAGGATCCTTCGGACTGGTTGTTGAAACTCCGTAGAAAGCTTTCTTCATGCTTCTCTTACCTCACAATGGTCGTCCAAATGGTATATTATGATCCTCTAGTGAACTCTAACATTGGGGACTCAATCTAACTAAGGATATTTAAGAGCTTTGTAATCCAATTAACTTTGTAGTAGCACTCAGTCAATAATAAAAACTATAAAGTGGATGTAGGTTTTAGTAACAGTCGAACCACTATAAAAATCTTTTTGTCTTCTTTCTATTTCTACTCTTTTTATATTTATTCTCTATATTATTGCTCTGTAAGAACAAGGATGGTGCTTTCACACTCTATCTAAGGTGTTGATCCATTTTTTGGGTCAATATTTTAGTACTTTCACCAAGAACCTAACTCGGGCTTAGATCTAGATATCTACTCTGGATTAGATAGATTCAGAAGTTAGATCATCAATCTTTGCTTAGAAGATTTGCTATTGAGAATCAATGGCACCAAGAAGAAAGAGAACTACCTCTGAAAGATCCATACGAGCTACCATTGCTAGAGATGAAACAAACCCTCAACAAACTGAAGTCAACGACCCCAACAAACTGCTGCTAGGAGCCAACTCTGGAGATCAGGTTCCAGGATCCTCCACATGGCATGAAGTTGTGACTAAGGGAGAATTGAACAAGATGGTTGACGAAATTAACCATAAAATGACAAATAGTCAAAGGCTTTTATGGAAAAGATAGATCCTCTCTTAGAGTTTTAATCAGATTTTCTCACAATCAGATTTTCTCCCAATTGGGTTCATTGCCTTAGGCTGAACCTTAAACAGAAAATATTTTTGGGGAAAATATATTTTAATAAATATATTAGATGTCTTAGAAGGGGATCCAGGAAGGCCATGGAGTAAAGCTAAGGACGACAAGTGAGTAGATTTAAATTATATCTCTTTTATGTTTATGATATATAATATCGTTAGATTCCCATAAAATATTTAATTCAACAATTGTTTCAATAATTAGTTCTACAAATTAATTATGTTGAAACTGTAAATTTTATAAGAAAAGTGTACTAATCTTTAAATGTTATTTATTTGGAAAACGAAAGGAATCCAATTAAATATAAGTAATATTAGGTTTAAAAGTTGTAGAGAATGGCATAAGCCTAAAAGTGAAAAATTTATAGTAAATTATGTTAAAAATAGGAGAAATGGATAAAAAATGGAAAATCTTCATAACCTGATTTGGAAGCTAGTGATAGATTAATGGTTGGTTTAGAAAAGGAAATACATTTCCATAGTTTAATATTGTAAGAACAACGATAAACGTAATTGCAAGAATAAAAGCAAGAAAAATGGAATTAGTGCAAAATAGAGACATTACTGTATTTTGCAATACCCAATAATTAGATAAACAATAAAAGGAATTTCTTGTAGTTAAGAGTTATTGTTTATAGCATTATTTAGTATTAAAATAAGGAAATGGACTTTTTGCATAATTTTTGTGACCAACCAAATAGAATAGAACTACTTCCTAGAATAAAAGAGAATAACGTGAAGCGTTAGAGAAATTAAAGAAGAGGAAATAATCGTGTTAAATATTTGACAAGACTAGAAATAATAAACAGAAAATGTGACTAGATCTACATTTACTGCGCAGATAGTAGAATAAAAAGTTAGCAGTTATTATGATAAGTAATTTGTGACAGTTGGACATAGTCCCAAGCTAAGACTATTATAAAATATAAGAGAACTAAAGAGAATTCAGTATCATAATAAAAGAAGATATACTAGAGTAGAAAAGAGGCACTTTCAATTACATTTATAACATGTAGGTTACAAAAGAAAGAAAAGAATATAAAAGTAACAATTGCAAGTATAATTGAAACACGAAGGTTACAATTAAAAATAAAGAAAAAGAGGAGGATTATTTTATCTAACTTAGGTCTTGGATTAAGTTAATGAGCAAAATAATAGAAGTGGCCCTATGACTCCCTACCTCTATGCTCACGCTAGCCAAGAACATTACGGAGTAATGTCGTCGACTAGCACGAAGAATAAAGTTGTTGAGGAATGACCATCTGTGTAATTGCTTTGTGCGAGTACCGATATGTCAGATAGTATATCATGCATTTCGTTTCAAGAGGAAATCCGACATATCAAATACAGACTCAAAGCTACTACACAGTGGCTATGTGGCCTTCGAAAACAAATACAAAATAAGCATAACACAAAATCAGTTACAGATATTCATATCACAATGGCGGAAACAGATATGAATATAACACTGTACATCAAAGTAGTGGTCATGTAAGATTCACTACATCACAAAAGAATAGGTACAAGTGCTAGACAAAAGAATATGTATACATCAAGGAGTCTCTATCTCGAATGTATACAACAAAAACTACTAAGTTAAGTAGTTATCCCAAAAGTAAGGTGACAGATCCCGATAAGAAGTCAAGTAGAAGCACCTGAAATATCTCGATCTGACCTGAGTATTATTTAATAAGAAAATAAAAAACAGATCAGCCTGGCAATAAATATCATATAAAATGAGATAGGATAAGAGATATGACAAACACATATGATAACAATAATGTCATACTATAACGAGTATACATTCAACAACCATAAAAATCATACAATATTTCAAGAAATCTCAAACACAAAAATAATGTCCATTCTTTATTTTATTCACCAAATCACAAATATTGACAAACATATCAATGCCAATCACAAAAATTGGTAAAACATAAATTCTAGAAATCGTCAATTAGAAATCTAGAAATCACAAAGGGGGGGAGGCCTATCACAAAGGAAGCATGAAAACTCACCAATACGTGCGTCACAAATGGGTCGTTATCCCATGGTTGCTAACCATAGAGCCGGCACAACGACGTAGTATATTAACAGTACTTCCGAGGAACCTAAAACTGGAATAATTCGGAACATCGATGTAGTACAGTAACGGTACACCCGATGGACCTGAAACACCAATGATTTGGAACAATGGTGTAGTACAATAACGGTGTGCTCGATGAACTCGACAAACCGGAACAACGTTGTAGTACAATAACGGTACATCCATTGATTCAGATAAGCCGGAACATCGACGTAGTACAATAACGGTACATCTGATGAACCGAACACCATAAAAGAACATGGGTTGCTAGCCCATAAAAATGAGATGAAACTCCAAAGAACTCGTAGGTCATTAGCCTATAAAAGAAATGAGACGAAGCTCTATAAAATGAGGTACAATCCCCCATGTGGACAAAGAGACATCGCATACCGCTAGTCTAAACCATAAAATGATCACCATTGTTTAGTAAAAAGTGTGAATTACACTAAGCTAGTAAATAAATGAGTTTAGCTTCATGTCCCATAACCACTGGCTTAACTTAAATATTTACGAACAAATTTTAGATGTCCACTCGAAATTTGTCACAAGAGTTTCAATCGAACAAGTCTAAGAATTAACCAACAAAGTAAATGCAAGCGTTTCATACCACTTGTTTTGCTAAGTCGTTTAACTGGATTTCTCAAACAAATGAGGTAAAGCTTTGTATATACTAATAGATTAGAAAATGGTTTTAAAAGTGTGTTTTGATATTGAAAGTAAATGTTGAAATCGTTTTGATGATAGAGTTTGAATATTTACTACTAGTTAGTAACCTTTGCATTTTAGAGTGACAAACCATAGAAATGATTGGAGAAACAATCAATCATCAAATATTCACATACGAAGACGTGAATTAAATCCAAAGAAATCGATACCAAATCCATCAAAATGGATATTCCAAAAATCCCTGAAAATAAGTCATCAAATCGATAAAAGTGATAACAACTAATCAGATCAACAGAAATCGATAAACCTTGGAAACTTACTCAAACACTAGGCAAATAGGCAAAACTGCACAGTTTCAGACGTCTGGGGGTCAATCCATGTGTCTAGATTTGGTCTTTGGAAATATTCCAGAAAACAACCTAGACGTTTGAAATTTCAAACCAGGCATCTAAAACCCCTTTCAAACGTCTGATCCTATAATTCAGATGTCTGAAATTAGTCACTACCATTTTTACTTTCCATGATGACCAAAACGAATCGAAGGCTATCGGACGAGCAATGGAGACTAGGGGTTTATGCCAAGCGACAACACAGCCTTATAGGATCTTCGATGCACCCCAAATAACGTATCCAAACATCCATAGTAGGATTTTCATAAAATTGGACTTCAAAACCAAAAATTGGAAAATTCACCAAATCAATTCAAATCAAAAGCAAATGAACATGAAAAGATGTTAGGAATTCATGCCTAACAACAAAGACAGTTATAGACATAGATGTGAGTTCAAGAAGTTGCCTTTAAATGCAAAAACAATGAAAGAGAAGCTTAAAAACAAAGGAAATATCGACCACTTTTCAACTTCAACTCTAGAACCTCCAATCTAAGATTATAAGCAATAATTACCTTAGGTTATAGGAATTTCTGAAATTGAAGAGGAATTGAGATGGAGAAGATGAAGAGGATGCTTAGCGAAGCTTTTCTTTGATTTTGGAGCTTGAATCTAGAATTTCCTAGTAATCTAGGGTTTTGGAATATTAGTTTTCTCTTCCTTCCCTCATTCTTTCATTTAGCTTGAGAGTGTTAGGAAAATAGAATGAATGAATGAAGAGTGAGGAAGTTAGGGTATTAGATGGGTGACTGGGCTGAAACTCAAACCCAAAGCCCAATAGAAAAATTCTAGTCAACTCCAAACATATCGATGTTTATACTCAAAAAGGTCGCAAATTCCATTTTGGACTCAATAGAAGTGGTCTTAAGTCCTAATTCGACAGTTTATGAAAAGTATCATTTCGGACTTCAATCCGACTAAGAATGTTATATTTAAATAAAAATATGTAAATATATACAATCGTAAAATATGCGGGTTGTTACAGACTCCCCTCCTTAAAGAAATTGCATCCTCGCAATACTTAAGAGGAAAGTGAAGAGTAACAACCATAAAAGCATATCAACACAAAAGACATTTTAAACGAGAAGTTTGCCTTAAAGAGCACGAGAGAGTAAGTCTGAATGTGTTCGCTCGATGTATTCTCTGGATTCTCATGAACAATCCTTAGGATTTGAGGACCATTGAACTTTCACAAGTGAAACATTTTTATTTCGAAGGCGTTTAACCTCCATAGCAATGATACGAAAAGGATGTTGCTCATAAGTCAAATAAGGTGATACTTCAATTTCATCAACAACACCGGGCTCAAGAATAGAATTAGAATCTCTAAGGTATTCCATAACTGAGAGATGTGGAATACGTCATGAATAGCATAAAATTGAGCCAATAATAAAAGGCAATAAGCCACGGAACCAATACGTTCGGTGATGGGAAATGATTCAACATATCGAGGCGCTAATTTTCCCGATCGACTGAAATGCACAACACCCTTCATAGGTTAAACACGAATAAACACCAAATCTCCCACAGAAAATTCTAATTTCCTTCTTCAATTATCGGCATAGGATTTTTGTCTACTTTGAGTTTCTTTCATCTTATGAAGAATAAGGTCAATCTTTTTTATGGAATCATGAATAAAATCTGGACCTAAAACTAGCTTTTCACCGACCTCAAGCCAATAAGAAGGAGATCGACATGGTCTTTCATAGTGTGCCTCGAAAAGTGCCATACCAATACTAGATTGGAAGCTATTATTATAGGAAAACTTAACAAGAGAAATATGATCTTCCCAACTTCCCCCAAAATCAAGAACACATGCACATAAAAGATCTTCAAGAGTTTGATTCACATGCTCAGTTTGTCCATCGGACTGAGGATGATAAGCAGTGCTAAAATTAAGTTTCGTTCCCAAATATTTTGAAGACTCTTCCAAAATCCACTAGTAAATAATGGATCACGGTCGCAAATAATGGATCACGGTCTCTAACAATAGAAGTAGGAACTCCATACAATTTAACAAATTCTTTAGCATAGAGTTTGGCCAAAAGAGGTACGGTCCGATTAGACCGAACGAGAATAAAATGGGCGGATTTTGTAAGTCTATCTACTATTACCCACAAACTGTCATGACCCAAATGAGAAGGGGGAAGGCTGTCAATAAAGTCCATGGAGACTTGATCCCACTTCCAAACAGGAATGTCTAAAGGTTGCAATAACCCACCGGGCCTTTGATACTCGGCCTTAATGAGTTGAAATTCATGCAATGCTTAATGAAGTCAGCAATTTTGGATTTCATTCCATCTCAATAATGAAGACGCTTCATATCCACGTACATTTTACTACTATCGGGAGAATAACAAATTTAGAATGATGAGAATCTTCTAAGATGTCTTTACGGAGACCACTTATATTTGGCACGATAAGTCTACCAAATTTTTGAATTCCACCACGAGCATCAATTTCAAAGTCTTTCAAATCGTTACTATTTCTATCTCGACAACTTTGGCCAAGAGGAACCAATTCGGGATCATGCCTTTGGGCTTCAAGAATGCGGTCTAAAAGAGAAGGATGAGCCTCAGGGCTACATAAAACAAGAGATGAACATGAATTGGATTCACGATCTCGAATCTCACAAGTGGATTATGTCTCGAGATCATTCCATTCAGATATCATCATAGAAAAAATAGCTTGTTGCTTTCGGCTAATGGCATCGGAAACACGATTTCACTTTTCGAGAGTATAAAGAATATCAAGATCATAAGATGCAAGGAACTCAAGCCAATGTTGTTGATGCAAATTAAGTTTCTTTTGAGAAAATAAATACTTCAAATATTTATGATCTGTGTAGAGAACAAACTTCTCTCCCAAAAGATAGTGACGCCAAATTCTAAAGGCGAAAACAATAGCCGCGAGATCTAAGTCAATGGTGGCATATCTAGTCTCGGCAGGCTTTAATTGCTAGAAGCATAAGCAATAACACGTTCCCTTTGCATGAGAACGACACCCAAACCAACATGACTAGCATCGGTATAAATAATAAAGTCTTGGTTCCCTTCGGAAATCACAAGAATAGGAGCATCGGAAAGGAGTTCTTTTAATCTCTTAAAAGAAGCTTCACATTTGTTTGACCAAATGTACTTAACTCCCTTCTTTGTCAAACTAGTATGAGGCAGGGAAAATTTTGAAAAGTCTTTTATGAATCGATGGTAATAACTTGCCAATCTAAGAAAGCTACGAATTTCCATCACACTCTCCGGTCTCTTCCAATTTTGAATCTCTTCAACCTTTGAAGGATCCACGGAAATTCTGGATTCAGAAATAACATGTCCAAAAAATTTCTCACGGGATTGCCAAAAGTGGCACTTATAAAATTTTGCTTTCAATTGATTGCACCTAAGAGTTTCCAACACAATCTGAAGATGCGTTTCATGCTCTTCCTCGGTTTTAGAATAAATAAGAATATCATCTACAAAATTGAGAACAAATCGATCGAGGAAGTCCTTGAAAACTCGATTCATAAGGTCAACGAAATAAGCTGGGGCATTCATTAAACCAAATGGCATAACAAGCCATTCATAAGATCCATAACGAGTGCGGAACGATGTCAAAGGAATGTTGTCCTCTGCAATACGAAGCTGATGAAAATCGGTTGCTAAGTCTAATTGTGAAAAGACTCTAAAACCGCTAAGTTGATCGAACAGATCATCAATCTGAGGCAAGGGATATTTATTCATGATGGTGAGATTATTAAGATTGCGGTAGTCAATGCAAAGTCTAAGTGTACCATCGGATTTCTTCACAAAAATAGCCGAAGCTCCCTAAGGAGAGGAACTAGAACGAATAAATTATTTTGTTTCCAATTCAAATAATTGTTTACGCATCTCCTCATTTTCCTTATTGGACATACAATAACGAGGACGAGTGATAAGTAGAGCTCTAGGGATTCAATTAATTCTAAACTCAATTGGTCGCTTTGGGGGTAATCCTAAAACAGGCTCAAATATGTCGGAAAATTCACGAACAACGTGAATGAGGAATGAAATCTTCCTCGTCATCATTATCGTCATCATGAGGGTTTAGAGAATATAAGGATGCCACTGAATTAGAATCTGAATCTTTAAGAATAATATAAATCTGCTTAACAAATTGAGGATGTCGAAGATGAATAGTCCTCTCAGAATATAGGATATGGGCTTCATAATGGTTAAGCCAATCCATTCCCAAAATCATTCCGAAGACTAAGTAACGCATAACGTGCAAATCGGCTCGGAAAGAATAACTATAAAATAATGTCGACATCTTTAAAAAGTAAAATGAGTGTTGAGGATCTACCAACCGGCTTTGCAATTCTCAGTGAAGTCATCAAAGCCATAACACTTAAAGAAAAATTATCAACAAGTTCCTTTGATATAAAAGAACGGAATGCAACCGTATCAAAAAGAACTCGAATAGGATGATCACGAAACATAATAATGCCATCAAGGATAGAATGAGAAATACCTTGACCAAGAGAAGTGTTACTAGGCACTTGCACAACATTTAGCTTTCCCACCGTCTTGCTTGGAAGTCTGGGACATAAAGATAAAAGATGACCCGAACTTTTGAAATAACGATAAAAGAAGGGTTTCGGGCATCTATTAGCATAATGGTCCTTAGAACCACAATTGTAGCATTACCCACGACTAGAGGTAGGGGTCTTTGCTACCGAAGTTGCTTGTTTCCCTTTCTTGTTGGGATAAGGACCTTTGAACTTAATAGGCTCTTCTTTTTGTTGTTGAAGTTCTGTTTGGCACTCACAACCTCAACATCACCTTTCTTATCGACCTCTTCAAGTCGAAGAGCGATATTAATAAGCTGATCAAAAGAAACTTCCAGTTTCAATAGTAGAGGCTTTTTGAGGTTCTTATTCAACCCATAAACAAACCTCTGATTTTTCTTCAATGGGGTATTAATATACTCGACCCCATATTTAGAGAGAGATTCAAAAGATGCGACATATTCCATCATGGAAGATTCACCTTGAACAAGGTCAATAAAGCGCCGAGCTAAAGTTACTATTTCAGCTTCCAACACAAACTTCAACTTGAACCTTTCTCGAGAATTGCTCCTAAATAAGGTCCGCTTCAACAATCTCAGAAACCAAAAGCTCATACCAATCTAATGCTCTTTCTTGGAGCATGCTAGAAGCCACTTGGAGTCGATGTGTACCAACAAGATTCATGCGAGAAAAGATGCGATCGCACGATTTAAGCCAAGCTTGAATTTCTATAACACTTTCGGATCCCTTGAATGGCCTTCCACCCAAATCGATATAATCTCTACATAAGCATGCAAACACAGATCTAGGATGACTAGGCTCTGGAATAGGTCCGACAGCTTGAGCATTCTTTACAAGATCTAAAAGCTATTGAGCAGACATGAATACTCCATCCTGAGGAGTAGCACTGGATTGACCGGCACTAGGACGGCCTGGTCTAACCATTTATCTTCTTTAAGAAAGAAAGAAAGAAGAAGAACAAGGTCATTCTCAGCATGATATCAAACAATCATGATTGATAGAACAAGGCATCATAAAAGGAAATAGGATAGAACGGGTCTAATGACTCGAATAAATCCTAAGGCACGATTCCTAAGAGGGACTTAGCACAATGAACCTTGCTATAATATTTTATATTATTTCAAAGTTTGGCTCTGATACTAAGCTGTAACGCCCCACCTCTATGCTCACGCTAGCCAAGGACACTACGGAGTAATGCCATCGACTAGTACGAAGAATAAGGCTATTGAGGAGCGACCATCTGTGTAATTGGTTTGTGGGAGTACCGATATGTAAGATTGTATATCATGCATTTCGTTTCAAGAGGAAATTCGACATATCAAACACAAACTCAAAGCTACTACACAGTGGCTATTGACCTTCGGAAACAAATATAAAATAAGCTTAACACAAAATCAGTCATAGATATTCATATCACAAAGGCGGAAACAGATATGAATATAACGCATAAAAGTGTACATCAAAGTAGTGGTCATGTAAGATTCACTACATCACAAAAGAATAGGTACAAGTGCTGCACAAAAGAATATGTATACATCAAGGAGTCTTTATCTTGAATGTATGAAATAAAAAGTACTAAGTTAAGTAGTTAGCCCAAAAGTCAGGTGACGAACCTTGATAAGAAGTCAAGTAAAAGCACCTAAAATATCTCGGTCTGACCTGAGTATTATTTAATAAGAAAATAATAAATGGGTCAGTCTAGCTATAAATATCATATAAATGTGATATGATAAGAGATATGACAAAAACGTGTGATAACGATAATGCCATATTGTAACGATTATACATTTAACAACCACAAAAATCATACAATATCTCAAGAAATCTCAAACACACAAAAGAATGTCATATTCTTTATTTTATTCACCAAACCACAAATATTGACAAACATATAAATGCCTATCACAAAAATTGGTGAAACACAAATCCTAAAAATCATCAATTAGAAATCTAGAAATCATAAAGGGGGGAGGCCTATCACAAACGGGAGCATGAAAACTCACCAACACGTGCATCACAAATGGGTCGCTATCCCATGATCGCTAACCATAGAGCCGGTATAATCACGTAGTATATTAGCAGTACGCCCGAGGAACCTAAAACTCGAATCATTCAGTATATCGATGTAGTACGGTAACGGTACGCCCGATGGACCTGTAACTCCAATAATTCAGAACAATAGTGTAGTACAATAACGGTGCGCCCAATGAACCTGATAAACCATAACAATGATGTAGTACAATAACGGTACATCCGTTGATCCAGATAAGTTGGAACATCGACGTAGTACAATAACGGTACATCTGATGAACCGAACGCCATAAAAGAACATGGATCGCTAGACCATAAAAATGAGATGAAACTCCAAAGAAGCCATAGGTCGTTAGTCTATAAAAGAAATGAGACGATGCTCAATAAAACGAGATACAGTCCCTTACGTGAACAAAGAGACATCGCACATCACTAGTCTAAACCATAAAATGATTACCCTTGTTCAATAAAAAGTGTGAATTACAATAAGCTTGTAGATAAATGAGTTTAGCTTCATGTCCCATAACCACTGGCGTAACTTAAATATTTACGAATAAATTGTAGATTTCCACTCGAAAATTGTCACAAGAGTTTCAATCGAACAAGTCTAAGAATTAACCGACAAAGTAAACACAAGCATTTCATACCACTTGTTTTGCTAAGTCGTTTAATTGGATTTCTCGAACGAATAAGGTAAAGGTTTGTATATACTAATAGATTAGAAAATGGGTTTAAAAGCGAGTTTGATTGAGAGTAAATGTTGAAATCGTTTTGATGAAAGAGTTAGAATATTTACTACTAGTATAGAAACCTTTGCATTTTAAAGTGACAAACATTAGAAATGATTGTAGGAACAATCAATCACCAAAAATTCACATACGAAGACGTGAATTAAATCCAAAGAAATCAATTCCTAATCCATCAAAATGGATATTCCCAAAAATCCATAAATAGAAGTCATCAAAGTTAACAAAAGTGATAACAGCTAATCGGATCAACAAAAATCGATAAACCTTGGAAATTTACTCAAAAACTAGGCAAATAGGCAAAACTGCACAGTTTTAGATGTCTGGGGGTCAATCCAGACGTTTGGATTTAGTCTTTGGAAATATTCCAGAAAACCACCCAGACGTCTGAAATTTTAAAGCAGACGTCTGAAACCCCTTTCAGATGTCTGATCCTATAATTCAAACGTCTGAAATTAGTCACTGCCATTTTTATTTCCTCCATTTCTTCTTTTTTCCACATTGCATAACCAAACGTCTGAACCTTAATTTCAGACGTTTGGATGCCTGGGCTGGACAACAATTTGCCGAGGCCATGATGGCCAAAACGAACCGATGGCTATCGGACGAGCCACGAGACTACGGATTTGTGCCAAGCGACTACCCTACCTTATAGGCTCTTCGATACTCCCCAAATAACGTATCCAAACATCCATAGTAGGATTTTCATAAAATTGGACTTCAAAACCAAAAGTTGAAAAATTCACCAAATCAATTCAAATTAAAAGAAAATGAACATGAATAGATATTAGGAATTCATACCTAACAACAAAGAAAGTTATAGACATAGGTGTGAGTTCAAGAACTCAACTTTAAACCCAAAAACAATGAAGGAGAAGCTCAAAAACAAAGGAAAGATCAACCATTTTTCAACTTCAACTCTAGAAAATCCAATTTAAGATTATAAGCTATAATTTCCTAAATTAGGTTATAGGAAATTTCTTTGAAGAGGAATTGAGATGGAGAAGATGAAGAGGATGCTTACCAAAGCTTCTCTTTGATTTTGGAGCTCGAATCTAGAATTTCCTAGTAATCTAGGGTTTAGGAATTTTAGTTTCCTATTCTTTCCACCATTCTTTCCTTTAGCTTGAGACTTTTAGGAAAATAGAATGAATGAAGAGTGAGGAAGTTAGGGTATTAGATGAGTGAGTGGGCTGAAACCTAAACCTTAAGCCTAATAGAAAAATAGCAAAATTCTAGTCAACTCCAAACATATCGATGTTTGTACTCAAAAAGGTCGCAAATGCCATTTTGGACTCAATGGAAGTGGTTTCGTATCCTAATTCGACAGTTTACGAAAAGTAGCATTTCGGACTTCAATCCGACTAATGATGCTATATTTAAATAAAATATTTAAATATACAATCATTAAATATGCGGATTGTTACAGGCCCATACCGGCAGCATACCCTTTTAGATCTAGGACTGATGGTCCCACACATAGTTGGGGTTGGGCTTGTTGATTAGGGTAAATAAGTAGCCAATAGAATAAGAAAATAAACTAAACGCATAGTAAAAGATTAGACGTAGGGTCTAATAAAATGGTAAAGTGTGTTTGGAGCAGCCCGAAAGAGAATCTGGATAAAGAGCTTAACGAAGCAATTCGTCATAGATTTTAGTACAGAAAGAGCACGTCCAACTTAGTTAGTTAGGGCTAGAAGAAAGTATGAGACTTCAATAGGACATGAGGATACTCTATGATGACCCTCTGGGGTAGGCTTAATGAAGCTGCATCCCGGGAGGCAGGTGTAAGTGTTCCATCAAGAGAGCATGCCTTGACTGCTTTTTCATTACAGGCCTAACGAAGCGGACCTTTGTAAGCAATCAAAAGGTTGATGATGGAGTAGGATGTTCGTATGACGCTGTACTCTGGATTGTGAGTAGATTATAGTGTGTAGGACCCAAAAGGATAGTCGCATGTGGAGATCAAGCATCATCTGTAACGATATGGATTTTTCGCGCTCAAAAATCGACATCCATACTTCATATCGTATTCGAATGCCATAGATTCGACCGTTCAAATCCGATTCGCCGGAGCTTATAACGACATTAAGTAAACAACACAGCGGAATAAAAGAATAATACATTGATATACAGCTTTGATACAATATCCGATACAACAGATGATCCAATAGATATCAATATACATCAGAGATATGATACAATAAAATAGCAGCGGAACAATAAAACACTAAGATAGTCTTCAAAAGAGAACTCCAGCAACAACAGCTCGATCCAACATCACGACTTTACCAAGACAAGCAAGTCTCGTCCACATCCAAAGACTGAACTAGCTCCAGATAAACTACTAAACCTGACTATCTGAAAAACCCAACTCTAGACTGCTCGTGTAGAAAATTTTGAGCATCCAGAGTTTAGGAAAGAAACAATAAACTCCGGATCAGTCATGGGACTGGTGTGAGTAACAAAGACAGTTTATCTTTAAAAACAAACAACGAAATATTTTAAAATCAATTCGAAATGCTTTTTAGAAATGAGACTACCATAAGGCCTCCCGCACACACACACAATGCAAACGCAGAATCGGAGGAGATTTCTCCTTATGATAGTCAAAGATGCTTGATACACATTAAAAAGAAACATTTGATATTATTACTAGTGCATAGTGTAGTAAAAATCATTTTGAAAGTAAAGATATAAATCTTAGCCAACATAGACATTTCGAACTATGCCTATTATAGCTATCATCCAAACAGTGGGGCGCCACCATAAGTGAATGATAGGTTCTACAACTAAAACCATACAAGGTACGTATTTGAAGAATGGATTTCCAACAAATGGTCGGGAAAAGGAACTTCCCAAACCCCGAAATGGAACGCCTCTGGAAGGACGTCCCCAAGCATCCCAAATGGATCTCTGCCAAACAAGGCGGGATACCCCTTTCCCAGGGAGTAAGAAACCTCAGATATACCACCCCCGGTCCTTTTGGACCTTTATACGAGGCCTCGATTCCAACAACACCACACAGTAATAGATATAGTGTATCCACATGAGTAAGTATCTGGGCTCCATACCATGATACTACCCCTTTCCAGAAGGAATGGTCCTACCCTAGGGAAGCGATCCCTAAAACCTTGCCGCCACGATTCCTGTTTCGACCATTACCGGGTTGTGTGGCTTGACGAAGTCTCGTCCACAAAGCCACGCTTTATACAAAAGCTGTGCTTTGGGTCAACAAATGATCATAGAAATGATCACAAAGATAAACGATCAAACAAATGATCATATCACAAATGATCAACACAATGATCATTTCACAGCAACACTCAGCATGTCACATTACCAAATTGGGAATATATTGCTGATAACCATCAACTACATAACCTCTGAGCTCGTACGTCTCAGAGAAGGGTGTTAAGCTAAAAGAATAAATTCTCTGCCACCAACAGAAATATATTTGAAAGAAATCAGCTTTATATCTCAAATTGTAATGTCAGACATAACAATCCATACAAGTCTGTTCTGGATTTAGAACAGAACCGAAGGCACTTCCAAAGAAGTCCTTGCAATCCGGGTATTCACAATCCCGATCGAACTTCCCATCACTTAGGAAATCTCTATACCGTAGCTACTCGGTGCAGAGACAATCGATAGGTCATCCTATCGTTCTCGCAAATACCCGGTCTTCACCACCGGTCTTCAAATGCTATCCATAACGACGTATCACATATTCGGAATGGGTTATACGATCCAAAGGTCCTTTCCCGGCTAACCCGAATAGTGAGCGCAAAATTTAAAACATATGGATATGAGATTCCAATTAAGTCACAACTTAAAAATCCAAAGTTTTTCTTTCAAATGGTTTAACAAATTACCATTTCCAATCTTTTAAAACAAAAAGATTTATTTCATAAAGTTCACCTAGTTTCTCAAAGATTCATTCCTGGATTTCAAAACAATTCCATTTCAATTGGATTAACTCGTTAAATCTTTAAATCAAAGATTTAACTCATAGCTTTCAAAATTCGATTAACTTGTTGAATCTTTAAATCAAAGATTCAACTTATAGCTTTCAAAATCATTTTCAAAGATTCATTCATATCCTTTCAAAAACAATTTCAATTCAAGTTGGATTAACTCATTCGGTCTTTGAATCAAAGATTTATTTCATAGCTTTCAAAACATTTCAATTCTATTTCAGCTTGAAACCTTTTCAACATAATTGGGAGATCCTTTCTTTAAAATGAAAGCTATTATTATTTGAAAACAAGTAGTTTTCGTTTCGAAGAAATTCGATCTTATTTATACAAGTTAAATCTTTTGGGTTAATTCAAATTCCCAAAAAAACAACACTTCAAAAATGGTTTGACTCATATATAACTAGAATAATATCATTAATCCCTAGTTTCAAATCATAGAATTCAATTTTAAGTATTGAATTCAAATTGAAATCAAAATATTAAAACTCCAAATCTTAATCAAGTTATTCAAAATAATTTTATCTTTGAAATTCTATTTCAATTGCTTTTCACTTTAAACCCAATCCATTTTCAAAACATTTGAATTCAAATATTCAATTTTATAAATCATTTCAAAATCTATGACTTAATCGATTTCCTCGTGAAATCCATATTGGTGTGTGTATAAGTGTGGTCAAGGGGTTTAACACAATAGTGCAACATCATTCAATCATTACAGATCAAACACAGAAATATAGTTGATAAGCGATATAACTATAAAGCTTATCGCCCATTCACAGATTCACAGATAATATATAGATGTATCATCAATAAATGAATAAATTATATACAGCTCAATCCATGGAATAAAATATCACAGATCAGATAGGACAATCAATTCAAGGCATTTCATACAATATAATCATTCATAAGTAAGGTCAACCATTCAAAAATCATTGGAAAGTAGGATTAATTAATCGTTTTATCCAGATTAATTCAATTTATTTCCAATTAAATTAATTACTTATGAATTAATTATCTAATCCTGATTTATTAATTACAAATCAATTGATATAGATTAATTTATCAATCACCTTTATTAATTCTTCTTAATTAATAAATTAATTAGATTAATCTTTTAAACCAATTACATAATTAATTAACCAATTAATTAATTATTTTAAGAAATTAGACCTTAATTAATAAGGTTAAACTTACAATTACTAATTTAATTGATACAAAACATTAATTATCCATTCCTATTATCTTAATAATTAATGTATTACGAATCATTCAATCTTTATTAATTTAAGGTGAACTCATTCTTAGTAGTGATTTAAATATCATTTACAAATATGTTGAAAACCTTTTTATTTCAACTTGCCTTTCTAAATTTCATTTTAAACTCAAGATTTAAAATGAACCCTCGTTTATCTTTAGTAAAGTTTAAAACTAATTTAAAAATCCTTTAAATTACTTGTTGAAGTAATATTTTATTATAAAGAAATTTTAAAAGAGTTTAAATCAAATTTATTTATTAAATTCACATATTAAAGGAACTTTAACATTTAAACTTATTTATACCTTTAAATTTATAAAACTAAATTTAATTCCAAATTTAAATTAAATTATTCAAATTTCAAAACTAACTCAAATTCATTATTGAACTTTATTTAATAACTTGGTTTAACTTGTAAAAAAAACTGTTAAAACTTGCAACAGGTTTTAAAACCTGAACAATTCTACCATAGCTCCTCCCCTCGTCTACTTCGAGCAAACGCGAGTTTCCCCCCGAGACCTTCCTCGCGTAAAATCTCAAAACCCCCGAGTTCTTCCCCTCTACTCTTTCTTCTTCTTCTACTAATCCTCTTCTTCTTCTTTTCAATTTTATAAAATTTAAAAACTGCAGTGATAAAAACACTCATGCGCATCGGGTTCGACACGATTCGTTTCCCAAAAATACTCGAGCAACATCACGCGACAACCACGACAACATCCCAGGCCATCCAAACACCACTGTGCTGTGCACATGTACGGCCAAACGCAAGGGCTCTGATCATCGCCATGATCTTCGTCAAGTCGACAATCTTCCACGCAACTCATCACGATCATCAGATCGTGTTCAAAATCTCGAAATCAAATTTGAGGCCATCATTCCAAAACCTGGAACAACGTAAAAACTGGGAACACCCTCACCTGTCAACGCTTCGTTCTCCTCATCACGAGCACCGGAGACTCTGCAACTTCGACCAACCCTTCATCAACGACCAAGCTACCCTCACCCAAAAACCTATTTCACTCGATCAACCAGAGAAACCGTGGTGATCGAATTATCAAACCTGGTTAAAACTAGGGTTACAAACCAAAAATCGAATATCGCTACCGCCACAATGATCTAATCAACTTCCTACCAATTTTCCCTGAGTCTCTGATCATCGTACTATCATTACTGAAGAATACAACATCCCAAACCACTGAGATCACCAGAGATTACCCAATTTCCCATTATTGTTCAACCCAGAGCTGCACGCTTATTTCAAAACTAAAAATTATAATTTTAGTTTTAAAAATCATGTTTAAGTAAATAGATTCAATTTATATGCCTGGTTTCTTAAATTAAGAAATTTGTTTTTAAACTTATTTAAAGTTGTATTCATCTTTCTTGATTGCCAGAGACAATTACATGTTGTTTCAACTTTAATAAATTTTTAACACCTAGCTTAAAAACAAACAAACAACATTTGTTTACATCCTAAGTTCAAGTAGTTACTAGATCAAGTGATGAAGGTTTGTTTGCTCATCTGTCTAAAAAAAACAACAGGAACAGAGTTTCAAAAGTTACAGGCATACACAGATTTTCACAATCACATATATACACATTTTCTAGATCTACATAAGCAACTAATTCAGGGACTTAAGATTTTTTTTTATTTATTAAAAGTTACTCACCTGTCTCAGAAGAAATAAACAGAGGAGACTCAGGCTTGAAATTGGAAATGCTTTTGCAAACTAGAGTTTGATGATCTGAAATGCTTCAGGTCTGAATCATTGGAAACATTGCTTCTTTGTTTTGTTGAAGATTTTATTATTATTAATTTGCATGCTTTCAGATTCTTGTTTCCAGATTTCTATTTTTTTTTCTCAAGTTGATGATGCTCGAACTAAAATGAGGAGGAAGTTTGGTATATAGAAGATGAGTTGTTTAGGTGATATTATAATGCTTTGTACAATGAAGTGATACTTTTCTTCCTTGTATAGGGGCTGATACATAGGAAAGTGTACAGGTTAATTATATCATTTAGTATAATAGGCATGGCTAGAGTGATTCTTGTATTAAATGCATGAAGCATGTTGCATTAATTGCTCTGTCCTTTGACCCTTTTCTTATGCATTTTTATAATGAATTTGATTTGTTTACACATGCCTTTACTTGTTCTTGCCTGGTTACTCTGTGTATACAAATATATGTGTCTTAGGTTGAATTTGTTTTAGTGTTGTTTTGCATTGTTGCCTCGGCTGATATGATCTTGCTTTGTACATTTTTTTTCCTTTGCATTGTTTAACTATGCTGAGATTCCTCTAAACAAGTGGAGGCTGAAAATCTTATTTCAGTGGCTAAAGATAGTGGCATTAACTGCCTTGTACAATCCACACTTTATACCATACTTGTATATAACAAGGCCTGACACATCTCCCTTTCATTTTATAAGCATACTTTTAGTTATGTTTGAATACTTTATTTATTATGCCTTAGTTACAGTTATTTGTTTATAAAATTTTAACTCAAGTATAAACACACTTTTATACTTAAACAAAAATTTAAAATCTTACCTTTCCTTTATTTTTTAAACATATATTATTAAATACTTAATTTACATAGATATAAAGCTATTATAATTATTGTTAGAATTGTTGCCAATGTATTTACTTTATACTTGAATGTATTTGTATGTTATTTATAAATCCCGATTCGATTGAATTCAAAATTTATATTAAAATTTATATTAATTACCAATTACTTCACAATTTTTATTTAAAAATTAAATTGATTATCAATTCACACTCAATTCAAATCCGGGATCGTTACATCATCAGTCAAAGCGGGTTCGGGAAAGACTAGAGTTAAACCAATAGGCAATGATTCTTTCACTATCGAGACATTGGATGAAGGGCATAGCAAATTGGATGTTTATATTGTTTGTAGTAGGGAACAACCACTTAGCTCTTGAAAGGTCTTTCAACTTGTTGAGGGGTGACTGCGTGGGGCCATAGCCACGATGAGAAAAGAGACAGACCAAGTAGAATATCTGTATTGCAGGACTAATGAAGCGGACCTTTACAGATATAGAAAATCCCCGACTAAGTTCCGTACAAGGTAGACCATGTCGGTGGAATTTAGGGAGTAGACAGAACGATCACGTGTAATCCTTAAGGTATGCACTGGGTGGTACATTGTGGATGTCCGAGCACTACTAGTGCAGATGCAGTTTCACGTTTTCCTAGCAGACGAAGGAACATCTGTATTATAGGCCTCATGAAGCTGTCCTTTACAGATGTAATTACAGTACGCTTTAGCGGTGAGACGATGGAGTCCTTCTTGAGGAGAATATGGAAGGTACTATGGGTAGTACAAGGACCGATGTGGTCTTTGGGCATGTAGCTACATATATATATATATATATATATATATATATTAGGTTGTACGATTCACGCACAGAGGCGAGAGTATTATCAACCCAATAAACCTAATATAACAGAAAATGGAAATAGAACAGTATATGTAGAATTATGCTAAGAAGTGTATAATTGGACCATTCACCAGAACTTTAGTTTTGACGCCCTCCTCATAAAATCCCACAGGTTCGATAGATGGAAGGGATTTTCTAGCTTGGTGACACTTGTATAGAAAGTGTTATTACCTTGGCGAGTATTTATTTACTATTATATTTTTAGTTTTCTGTGATTGAAAAGCTAAAAAATATAATTGTTAATATGATTGAGGAAGTAAATATAGGGTTTTTTAGAAAAAAGTGGTAAGAAATTTAAATTGGTTTTTATATGATGTAAATTTTGTTAAAGTTAAATTATTTTTTGAAGAATAATAGAGCATGTATAGCTCGCTTGTTTCTTTATAGGTAAACAAAGATTTTAAATATAAAAACCTAGAGTGTGTTAAGTATTGAAAACGTAGGTTACAATATTTATTGTTGTAATAGATGTTTTCGTAAAAAATAAAGGAAGCATAAACTATGACACTATTGACTCTCAAAGGAAATGTTTTTACATAGCATATGAGATTTATTAATATTTATTTTAATTGAATCCATGTACTAGTATTTTTGAGAAGAAGTAATGGTGTTTATGCAACAATCTGTTTTCACCCAAAAAAAAAATTGAAGATAATTTCTAAGTATAGAAATAAAGTGGTTTATAAGTACACTTATTATTTAAGAAGTATATGGAAATGTTTTCTAGTTATGAAAATATTAAAATAGTTTTGATCTTTTGAATAAAACAGATGTAAGTTAAATATTAGGAAATTAATAAATTTCATAGGAAATGTCTATTGTAAGTGAATATAGATTAAACATACTTTAATCTATTGGAATGAAATGAATAGTGATATAGTTTTCTGTGAAATCAAATCACAAATAAAGATGTTTTATGCAAGTTATAAGGAATACGTGAAAGAGATGTACAAGGTATGGAAAGCACCTATTTTGTATAGCCTATTTTGATAAATTATAAAATCTTTTCCTTGTAATTTCCCATAAACATGATATCCTCTTTTAAAGGATTTATAAAAGGTTTTAGCGTTAATGGTTTTTCATGAGAAAAAGTAGTTCCAATACATTAAGGTATAAAACCATTAGGTGTATTAAGAAGTGTAATAATTAAAGACAATGTTAGTTAGGAGGGATATTATAGAGAGCCTTAGTAGTAAAGCTAAGCAATGGAAATTTCATATTTTTGCATTGATTATGTGCATTGGTTGCTTGCCTTTGTAGAAAGTCTCTATTTGTAGTAAACTAGAAACTCCTTCAAGGTTAGGTAATTGGAATAGTAGGAATGTAAGGGATTTTGATAAAATAATTGTTCTTATCTACTTTAGTTTTCGTAAATTTGAGAATCTATCAAAAGAAGATGTTTTGAAAACATGTGAGGACATTTTTGAAAGTCAAGAAAAAAATGTTGTAAGGACAAGTAAGGCATGTTTTAAATAAAAATGATTTGATGAAAAAGTAAATAAGTTTTTGAAAGAGAAAAACAAGTAAACAGTTAAATTTAAAAATTCAATTTTTTTTATGAAAAGCTGTAAAAGTCTTTAAAAGGAAAAGAGGAATAAGTTTTGAATTTATAATTTTTAAGTTTTCCCTTCTAGACATAGGGAATAATTTAAATTCAAAGAGCTATAAAGAGGCAAGTCTAGAAAGATAAAATGTTAAGTAACCATGTACCTTTGAATTTAATGGAAACTTCAAAGTAACAATTTTAATGGCAAGAATTTTGGGATTTATGTTTCAAAAATTTAGAAGCTTTAATTTTTGAAATGAAATGATAAATACCAAACCAAACTTTTAAATATAGGGTAGATAGAAATCATTTCCTAGGTGTCACGGGAAAAGTGTAAGGCTATGTAGGAGATAGGAGTGATTACTTTTAGTAGTAATAATAAAAGTTCTCGTAAAGTGTATAGGATATTAGTGAGAATCTTGGAACATTGCTTCATGCGTGTAGATTATAGAAGAATGGTGAAGTGATATTAGTAATAGTAAGACACAAGTGGTTAGGATAGATAGACCTTAGTCGGGGAAAAATGAAAGGTAAAGGTAAATAGAAAATTTCCTCAAGCTTAGTTGCCTTTTTAGATAGAGACTGCATAGGTTTAATTCCTTATTCATTGCAGTAATTGAGACTTGGTTATTCCATTTTGAGTATGGAATGAAAGATATGAATAGATCTTATTCATCATAAGTAATACAGCATAAGTTAGTAACAAGTAGTAAGCGGTAGGAGGAGCATATGAGTTACTTGGATTCCTATAGGAGGACCTTTCTGTGTCAGAGTGGACATGGTCCTAGGTCTCCTAGCCCTAGACGATAGCTGTGTTTAGCTGCAAAATTAAAAGAAAAGTAAAAGCAGATAAAAGCAACTAAAAGAAAAATAGTAAAATCTAAAGAAAGCTACAGAAACATCAATAAAATGAGAATGGCAAAAGAAAACTACATTTTTTTCCAAAAAACTAAAGTTGGAAAAAAAATTTGGTAAAGATGTTATTCTTATGTAAACCGTGCTTGGGAAAGAAAATAGAGATTTTTGTAGAATAGTAACATAAGTTCCAAGTACGGGAAAAGAGGTGCGCAAGAGAAAAATGGAGAAATGTGAGGTTTTTTCGTTTTCTGCCTTCTTTCTAACATAAGGAATCGAATTCGAAAAATTCAATTTTTTTTAAATTCGAATATTAAAAGTTGTGTCGTAGGATTTGGATGTAAAATTCGTTGAACTACGCCCTATTCAGTAGGAGTGTGGGTAAAATTGGATGAAAAACATTTTGAGTTTTCAAAAGTTTACATTCATATAGAAATTGCAAGTATATTTAGGGTGTGTGTATCATATTTTAAAATAAATTTTTAAAGAAGAAAAGCATTCATGTAGGACGTACCGCTTAGAAATTCAAGTACATGCATATATTTTATGTTGAATGACACTTTGCACAAGGACATGGATGATCGCAAAATTGGGTGTATACAAAATGGATATGACTAATGCGAGGAATTACATAGTCTTACCCTTGTCAAATTTTAGGGACGAAATTTTCTAAAGGGTGGGAGAATGTAACACCCCGCATTTTTAAATAATTAAATAATCAAATAATGATGAACGGTGAAAATAAGCACTTTTGGAATTTTTAGAAAATGGCCTCGAAAACTATACCATTATGTTCATGGTGATCTTTTGGTCAATTTTCATAGGTAACTTGTCGTAATTCAAGTTAATACGAAGAAGTTACAAGAAGAACAAGAAATCAGAAAAACGAAAAAAAAAATATTAAGACCCTATGGGTCGACCTATAGGTCGACCCGCAAAACACCCCCAAAGAACACAGGTCGACCTTTAGGTCGAACCGCATATTTCCCTAGATGTAAAATCGTCCAAGGACGTGCCAAAGTTTATATTTAGATTTTTCGAGCGATCTGAAGCATTGTTTTATGGATCTAATGATCCGTAGCGATCCTGTGACGTGGTTGCACTAGATTCAATCCAAAAATCCGACGGTCTGAGATCCTCAAACTCCACTATAAATAAAACCCTAGGCCTAGCTATTTTCTCACAATCAGATTTTCTCCCAATTGGGTTCATTGCCAAAGGCTGAAACCTAAATAAAAAATCTTTTCGGGAAAAAATCTTTTAAATAAAAATATTAGACGCCTTAAAAGGGGATCCAGGAAGGCCATGGAGTAAAGCTAAGAATGACAGGTGAGTGAATCTAAATTATATCTTTTTTATGTTTATGATTTATAATATTGATAGATTCCCATTAAATATTTAATTCAGCGTTTATTTCAGTAATTAGTTTTACTAATTAGTTATGCTGAAACTGTAAATTTTATAAGAAAAGTGTATTGATATTTAAGTATTATTTATCTTGAAAAAGAAAGGAATCCAACTAAATATAAGTAATATTAGGTTTAATAGTTGTAGAGAAAGGTATAAGCCTAAAAGTGAGAAATTTACAGTAAATTATGTTAAAAAAGGAAGAAATGAATAAAAAAAAGGAAAATCTAAATAACTTGATTGGGAAGTTAGTGATAGGTTAGTGGTTGGTTTAGAAAAGGGAATATATTTCCACAGTTTAATAGTGTAAGTCCAACGATAAACGTAATTGCAAGAATAAAAGCAAGAAAAATGGAATTGGTACAAAATAGAGACATTACTGTATTTTGCATTACTCAATAATTAGAGAAACAATAAAGGAAATATTTTACAGTCGCTAGTTATTGTTTATAGCATTATTTAGTATTAAAATATGGAAATGGATTTTTAGCACAATTTTTGTAACCAACCAAATATAATAAAACTACTTCCTAGAATAAAAGAGAATAACGTGAAGCGTTAACGAAATTAAAGAATAGGAAATAATCAAGTTAAATATTTGACAAGACTAGAAATAATAAACAAAAAATACAACTAGATCTGCTTTTACTGGGTAGATAGTAGAATAAAAAGTAAGGTGGTTATTATGATAAGTAATTTATGACAGTTGGACGTAGTCCCTAGCTAAGATTGTCATAAAATATAAAAGAATTAAAGAGAATTTAGTATCATAATAAAAGAATACATACTAGAATAGAAAAGAGACATTTGCAACTACATTTATAACATGTAGGCTATAAAAGAAAGAAAAGAATATAAAAGTAAATATTGCAAGTATAATTTTAACATCAAGGTTATAATTAAAAAGAAAGAAATATAAGAGACTTATTTTATCAAACGTAGATTCTGGATTAAGTTAATAAGTAAAATAATAAAAGTGGTTGGGCTTGCTGATTAGGGTAAATAAGTAGCCATTAGAATAAGAAAAGTAAAGTAAATGCATAGTAAAAGATTAGACGTATGGTCTAATAAATGGTAAGGTGCATTTGGAGCAGCCCGAAAGAGAATCTGGATAAAGAGCCTAATAAAGTAGTTCGTCAAAGATTTTAGTACAGAAAGAGCACGTCCAACTTAGTTATTTTAGGCTAGAAGAAAGTACGAGACTTCAACGTGACATGAGGGTACTCTAGGATGGCCCTCTAGGGTAGGTATAACGATGCTACACCCCCGGAGGCAGGTCTCTAGGTGTTCCATCAAGAGAGTATGCCTTGACTGCTTTCTCATTGCAGACCTAATAAAACAGACCTTTGTAGTCAGTCAAAAGGTTGATGATGGAGTATGATATTCGTATGACACCGTATTCTAGATTGTGAGTAGGTTATAGTGGGCAGGACCCAAAAGGATAGTCGCATGCGGAGATCAAGCCATCATCAGTCAGAGTGAGTTTGGGAAAGACTAGAGTTAAACCAACAGACCAATGATTCTTTCACTATCGAGACATTGAATGAGGGGCATAGCCAATTGGATGTTTAGATTTTTTGTAGTAGGGAACAGCCACTTAGCTCTTGAAAGGTCTTTCGATTCTTTGAGGGGTGACTGCATGGGGAGATAGCGACGATGAGAAAAGAGACTGACCAAGTAGAATATCTATATTGCAGACCTAATGAAGCGAACCTTTACAGATATAGAAAATCCTCAACTGATTTCCGTGCAAGGTAGACCTTGTTGGCAGAATTCAGGGAGTAGACAGAACGATTACTTGTAGTCCTCAAGGTACGCACTAGGTGGTACATTGTGGATGTCCAAGCACTAGTATAAGCTAGTACGGATGCAATTTCATGTTTTCCTAGCAGACGACGGAACATTTGTATTATAAGCCTCACGAATCTATCCTTTATAGATGTAGTTTTAATACGCTTAGTAGCAAGACGATGGAGTCCTTTTCGAGGAGGATACGTAAGGTACTATGGGTAGTACCTAGGACCGATGTGGTCTTTGGGCATGTAGCTACATATACATTAATTATTAGGTTTTAATCTACCAGGGAGTGGATGGGTACGATTCACACACAGAGGCGAGAGTATTATAAACCCAATAAACCTAATATAACAGAAAATGGAAATAGAACGGTATATGTAGAATTATGCTTAGAAGTGTATAATTTGTCCTTTCACCAGAACATTAGTTTTGACCCCCTCCTCATTACATCCCATGGGTTAGATAGATGGCAGAGATTTTCTAGTTTGGTAACACTTGTATAGAAAGTGTTATTATCTTGGTGGGTATTTACGTACTATTATATTTTAGTCAGTTCCGCTGTGAAATATTTATTAAAGCTCTAATATATTTATTTTTGTCTATTTGCATGATACCAGATACCCAACTCGAGCTTCAGTGGGCTTGGATGTTAACAATTTTGCGAAAAATCCAGACCCACTAGAATTCGGGTTGTTACACTACGGCTCTGAAGATGATACACAATTTGAGGAAGATAAATTGGATGAAAATGTCAATGTGCAAAATGCTAGAGAAGCTACAAAACCCATGCCATAGCATAGTGCCAAGCAATGGACGAGGAACTACTACTCAAATGGTACTCCTAGAGACAAGAGAACCAAGAAGATATGATACAAATGGAGATCGATTACAAAGCCAAGCACCCATTGGTATATTGTGACCACTCCCAACTGACCAGCTTACAATCCCATCATGGAGCACCCATCGTCGAATCATGAATGGTCATCATCGAAAATCATCAAAAAACGTCAAAATAGTTATTGAAAAAGTCACTTTAGTTTTGATTCAACATCGAACTCAGGTAATCGCTTATTTGACTCAAAGAAGATTCTAGAAGTTCTGACTCGAAGTTGAACTTGGATAATCACCAGTTTGACTTACAGTAAACCTTGGAAATTTTGGCCCAAAATCAAACTCGGGTAGAAATGAGATTTTCTCCAAGCAAACTTGTAATGGCTCGATGCAACGTTTGTCACCAACCCAGCACTTCAAATTCTACGACTCCAAGTGAACCATGTGCTAACTCCAAGAAAATGGTAAATTTTCTTGGGTCGGACTCCCAGAAAAATACCACTGATCGACCAATGCCAATCCATCTTCTTTTTTCCATAACTCAAACATGCGAACTCCAAATGCCTTGAAATTTGGAATGCAACCTTATGGGGCCTTCTTCGTCACCCCAAAATGATCTCACCTAGTTTGAAAATTTTTGGGGATCGTCATTGATACATGATCCATCATAAGTGATTTGTCATTCAATTAGTATTTCCAAGAATTCGAGCATAAAACAATCATGCATATCATTCTCAAGCATTATAAACAACCATAACTTGAAAACAGACCGGTCAGACAGTGATTTGAGCATCTTCCCAAATCAAAACTCATTCACCGAAGCCATCCAACATGCAGAATATCCAATGAAGTTTACCATGCCAACTATACCTTTTTACAACTGTACAACTGATTTGAAATAGCTTTTTTATAGGTAAGACTAGCATATGAATGAAGCGAGGGCGACAGATGCAGTCGACTGTAAAGCCCTCAGGAATCATTAAAAGATGAGTCAACCTACTCCCTTGGAAAAACTATATGGAAAGGAAAACCGGTTCTAAGGACTAGATGTAGTGCAATTGGCGAAAGTCAAACCCGACAATTTACCAAAGAACATACCAAATGGTGAAAGAGCCACGGGACTTCTTCCCAAGCAAGTGTACTAAGACCCCGTAGAAAACACCCCAGCTAATTGACAAAATCATACGAAATGATGATTATCAAATAACACTCTGTCCAGCTAGCAACTAAGGAATAGGGTGGCAACCTAAAGCGATGCCTTCTCATCCATTCTTTTCTACTTTTCTTTTCCAAATGAGCAGTATCGGGGCATTAGGAGCAATGTAGACAGCAGGGCGGAAGAAATGATTCCATGCCCTTGACCAGTCATGTCGATCCCCTTCTGAGAACTGCATTCCGTTGGTAGCGTCAAGAAGTCATGTACAAAAGATTTTTGAACAAATAGATCTAACCTCTTAGTCTTCAGGAACCAATTAAACTATGTCCCCATGAGATAAATCCCAAAAAATCTTCTTAAAGTCATTTAATCATCACTTTAATACCTTGGGCCATCGGACACACGACCGAGAACTCTTCTTGGAGTTGATGGATTATCGTTCCAAGGCCATCTGGTCATCGGACATCCAACCAAAACTTCACTTGAAGAGGATGAATCATCGCTTTAGGCCACCGGGCCATCAGATACACCACCCAGAACTCTTCTTGGAGTTGATGAAATCACTCCAAGGCCGTCTAATCATCGGACATCCGACCAAAATTCCTCTCAAAATTGATAGATTATCATTCCAATACCGTCTGGTCACTGGACATCCGACCACAAAAACTCCTTCGTGAACTAAAGCGTTGTGAAGGTCTTTTACAAACTAAAGCATCGTGAAGAAGAATTGGAAAATCAGCGGTCATCTGATCCAAAAACCCTTCACGAACGTGAAGGACTTTTACAAACTAAAGTATCATGAAGGTGAACCAGTAGATCAGCGGTCATCTGATCCAAAAAACTCTTCAAGAACATGAAGTTCTTTCACAAACTAAAACATTGTAAAGAGAATCAGCAGGTCAGTAGTCATCTGATCCAAAAAACCCTTCGCGAGCATGAAGGTCTTTCACAAACTAAAGCATCGTGAAGGCGTATCAGTAGATCGGCGGTAATATGATCCCAAAACCATGCGCGCACATAAAGGCCTTTCATGAACTAAAGCATCGTGAAGGTAAACCAGTAGATCAGTAGTAATCTGATCCAAAAAACCCTTCTTGAATGGGAAGGTCATTCACAAACTAAAGCATCATGAACGCGAACTGGTAGATCAGCGAAATTTATGCACGACTGATATCCGTGAAGGTAAACTGGAAGATTAGTAGTCATCTAATCCAGAGACTCCTAAAGTCAACGAAGTCACGCTTCGAGGTCACAAATCGACAATCATATGAGTCACTCTGCATAACGGAATCACTTCCAATGACTGGTGAAACAAACATTGCTGAAATCTAAAGCTTCAAATTCGCTCAAAGGAACTAAGCTAAAATTGAACTGACCTTGTGGTTAATCAGAGGCTAACTTGAATCAATCCAAGACATCAGAACTCAAGAGGACTACACCTATGACGACCCAGAAATTTTAGATATTTGAAATTAGAATATTTAATTGATTTTAAATATTTGATGGTTAGTTTTAATATGAATTTCAAATATCGTGGTTTACTTGACAATTAAATTATTGAATTTAATAAAATTAGAAATTGGGAAAGTTGTTGAATCTCCGGTTTAAGCCTGTTAAAAATAATTTGAAGGCTTGTAAAATTTATATTGATAGTGCTGAGGATAATAGAAGTTTTAAAATTGAATTTAACAGTGATTTGTTCAGTTTTGAAATTATATCGTTTAAATTGATATTTAAAAATAGCCTTCCGAGGCATAGTCTCGGAAGTCGACGAAACCAGTTCCATTGGATCAGTAATATTGTATTATTATCGGGTTTCAACTTTCAAAGTTTTCGGAGTTATCGTGTGATCATACGAGATATAAACATCAGGAAAATAATTAATTGAATGAATTTTAATAGTCAATCCAAAAAGCTATCTTCTGCATACGATCGAATTAGGACTCGAAATCTTTTCCATTGCGTTCGAAATAGGGGTATAACATTATAGATGCCTAGCAGCATGCCTCCGTTGGGGTTCAAAATTTCAAGATATGTATAAAGAGACATTTTGGAAGTTTTATAATATAATAAAAATTGGAAGTCAACTAGTCAAATATATTTTTATAAATGGACACTCGTACTCAAGAAGCTATCCCCAATTTATATTACATCTTCGTCTCCCAATCTAGTCTTCACATTGAAATCGAACAGAAAAATTCTAAATTAAATAGTGGCCGCCACTTAAACCCAGAACAGCTCGAAAAAAATAAAATTATATTCAATCAAAGCATTCGTATGGCAGTCGAGAAGAGGGATCGAAATCGAGTCGAATCGATCAAGGGCGAACATTGTTTGTCATCGCGCTCGTACTGATAGATGAGGTCTTGGAGGATGTGTAACCCTTTAGCCTTATCGATTTGGCGAGCTCGGTGAGGTCAAGTCGAGAAGGGTGGATCGTCGACTGATGGCTTCGAGTGTAGGAGATCTACGGCAGTAGCGGTGCGGCCAGAAAGGGGCTCGAGGTAGGCGGTATCTTTTTGCGTGGGAGTTGGGGTAGCTCGAACTCGAGCGAAGCTGGAGAGGAGCGCGAGAGCATTGCATGGGCATTCGAACTAGGATCGCGATGACATCTCTGGCAAGTCGTGGTGGCCTTAGTTCTGATGTCAGTGAGGTAGTTTATTTATTAATTAATTATAATTTGCATTCTAGAAAAAAAAAATCAGCAAGGTAAATTTCTGTTATAAAAAAAATGTTGTAGGTCATTTGGTATAAGAAATTTCGAAATAGGAAATAAAATAAATATTTTTATTTCTATAGGTTTTTGGTGTTATGCAGTTCAAAAGGAAATTACATGTACACGTTTTTAATCTACTAGGTTATTTTAAAGTAGTGTATTTTTGGAAATTAATTTATTTAGTTAACTTATTTAATTATTTGGTTACTAAAATAATCTTTTAAAAAGGGAATTAGTTTAAAATTAAATTTAATTGTTTAAAATGGAATGACTGGTTAATTGAATTATCGAATGGAAATTTAATTGTTCAATTGACTCGGATATTAATAAAAACATCTAATGTTTATTCAAGGTCTGAAATCGTGGAATACAATCGAGAATGAAGTGGATTGCAAATTTAAGGGGCAAATGTGAGTTAATCTCACTTATCTGGGTTTGGTTAAAATTTAAATAGTTAAATTTAAATAATTGGTTGAATGACTGGATTGATTTGATGTGCTATATTAAATATAGTAGTATAGATAGATAGTATATATTGGAGTGATTGATTTCCCGCATTATATAGCGGATGAAACCCTTTGCGCTGCATAATAGCGAATGATATTATATTTAAAAACCCATATACCGTGATAATCCACCTCGACGTGGAATTAGTATTTTATTGTTCTAATATCTTTGGATGCAGGGAAACGGGTTGGAGGGATCCAACTGGATTCCTCAAAATATTTAGATTTTTTAAAATATTCTGTGATATAATTATTTGCTATCCCGTGATGAATTATATTGATAATTGGAAATGTTGGATACTATGGTTGATTTAAAATATTTCGGTGAACTGATTTATCAAAATCTATAGAAATGGGATTTCTGAAAAGAAAATAAAAGAGTGAATTTTGAGTAAAATAATCATAGAGATTTGAACAAATTAAAAATGAATAAGAAAAGAATAAAAAGTGATTTTTGAATTCTAATAAATATAATTCCATGTGCGGGAAATGAGATTTTGAATAAATGGGAATAAGTGATTTTATTTTTAAACTCAAGTGATATTATTCTAAGAAATAAAGAATTTATTTTGAAATTCAAGGTTTAAATTTCATGAAAAGGATAAAGAAGAAATTTGAGAAATATGAAATTGGTATTTTCAGTTAAAAAATTTTAATGTACAAATAAGAATTAAAATTTATTTCAAAATAGAGTAATTTGGAAATTGATTTAAGTGTTTGAAATTGGAATTTTAAGAAGGATGGGACTAAGAAATTTGTATACTGGGTTTATAAAAGTGAGGTAATATATCAGTGGATATTTGGAAGAATAAACTCACGGTGGGAATTTATTAAAGGAATGGGTAAATTTGTTTAAAAATAAATAGTGATTTATTTTTAAAAAGATGTGAAAGAGAAGCGTATTTCCCTGGATAGCCAAGTATGTTTTCAAAACAAATGTAAAAGTATAAGTTTAAAGTTTAAAGTTGTTTTAAAAAAAGTATGTTTTAGAAAATTTATTATGTCTAACTGTTTAAATTCTGAAATAAGTATTTTATTTTAATCTATTATAGTAGCAATTATTTAAAGGTGGCTTGGAATTATGTTTTAAAAGTTAGAAATTCAGTTTTATATTATACAAAGTAGTTTTATTTTAAATATTCTTAAAATATACATTTTGAATAAGTAATTAATTAATTTTTAATTTAAATGTTTTATAGGATATTTCATAATAAAGCGTTTTAAATTATTTTAAAAATCTAAAGTTTTTGTGCATGGTTGTTTTCAGTGGAAATAAATATTTGGGAATTTATTCCATGAGAAAAGTGTAGTTTAAAAACTGTTTTCAAAAGGGTTGAAAATGAAAAATATATCTTGCAAACATATTTAGAGGTTAATAAATAATTCAGGAGAAATTATTTATGTTTGATGGATGTTTCTGAATGTTAATTGATAGTTAAATAACCGACTATCAATATTGGCCAATGCGCTGATCATTTTGAAGAGACCGGGATCGGGATTTATTTCTTGAAAACCACTTCGATCCGGTATGAATGTTTTTGTGTGGAAAACAAGAGTTTGGATTCGAAGGTGGAGCAGTGAAGTGCAAGGGCCAGTCGCCACTAATCCTGAGGTGATTCCAAAATGTATGTAGTAGGAATAGTGCCTTCGGTTCCGTTCGAACCCGGAACGGACTCGTGTGGATGAATGCTTTCAGAACATCGTCAGGTGGGCAATGGGCATTCTAAGAGATGTGTTCTAAAAAGGTAACGCTTAGCCTCGAGCCTCATCAACCGGAAATAACTGAAAATTAGGGGATATGCGCAAGGCTAAGTGGGTAGCACCCATTAGGGTGAGGTCATCTCTATCTAGATGTCCCTTTTTATTTTGGCTTAGTAGGCGGTTGCTGATCCCAGCCATGGGGTGATCTTACTCGAGATTATCCAGTAAGGGGTAGTCCCGGTCTTGTGTTGCAGGGGATTGGGAGTAATCCTCGGTACGGTGATCTAGACCACGTACTGTGACAGGTGGTATCCCAGTGTCTAGTCATTAGATGGAAATCCGTTCTCCCTACGTGCTTTTACGGTTTTGTTTGTATTACCCACGACTGTGGCTAGTAGCTGGAATTTAATAAACGTAACAATTTCGGCTATTTAAATAAGTATTTGTATATAGACCCTATTATAACATCAGAGGATTTTATAAGAAATGTTTTAGCTATCGTAAGGTAAAAATTCGACATGTTTATTTGTGGCGCGGTCTTACGAGATACTTTTGATTTTCAAAGGATTTTTGAAGTTTTAATAATCAAATTGAGTGTGATTTTCTCACGCTGGTATTCCAGACTGACTCGGGTGTTATTTAACTATAATGCTCGGGTCAGACCGCGTATTATAAAATACAGGATATGATGCTGTGGAGCTCAAGAGACGAGCTGGATGGCGATACGTACTCCCGTACTTGTTTTAAATATTCCGCTGTGTTGATTAGCTATGCATTCAGTTTTGTGAGGACAGGTTATGATTACTGTCCAGCTGTGTGTTAGTATGCCCTGATGATGTAATGTATAAACAGATGTATTTGTTTTTGTGTACAGATCATTTATTATCAATTATATTTTATTCCGCTGCGATGGTTAGATTCTGATGTTGTTTTCTATTTTCTTCTTCTACCTCTTTCTTCTTTAACCCAAATGGTTCGAATTTTCGTTCATCTTGAGTTGATTAATGGAGAATAGTGTCAACTCAAGGGGTACGGAACTGCGGGTCATTTCAGCACCCACTGGACAACGGCAACTAGACGAGTTGTGGAGAGACCCTGGGTATAGTTCAAGTGCGCCAACAGTCCAGCGGCATGGGTGCACCGTACACACTTGAATGGCCATAAGGAAGGCCAAGAATAATCATACCAAAGTTTTGTTATGCCCGATCAAAAATTCTGGCATTCTGACAACTACGGACTTAACAACCTAGCTAGCGTAACAAACAAAATAGAAGTATAATACTTGCTTGCTTCTTCCCAACTCCTCCTTTACCATCCTTAGTGACCAGTTCCTTTTCCTCTTAGACTCTATACTAGTTGAAGACCAATTCTCTAAAGGTAGTTTGGACCAAAAACTAAGAGTCATGCCCTGAACTCCCATAGGCTCTTTCTTCAATCAATCTTCATGTAGTCAGCTATAGATCTCTCCACTATGGCAACCTGATCTATTTGGATGTGTACATCTTCCAAAAAAATGGGAGGATCATCCAAGCCATGGTCACCCAAACCAAAAACTATTTAGCTTCTTGAACCAATAAAATCGTGTTCATGTAAGCAACTTGCTGAGTCGACGGGGTCAAATCGACTCAAAAATCATTGTTTAGCTACTTGAACCTTTCAAACTGCGCCTAAGTATGCTCCATCAACTTGCCGAGTCAAAGAAAGAAAATCAACTCAAACCGTCGAAATCGATAGGAAATCTCGATCCAAGCCTTCTAAGAACTAGTGTTTCTCCGACAACACCGAGAAAGCCCAAACCCTCACGCACCATTTCTTGAGCCATGGAAACATGCTCTTGAGGCATAAACTCCTCACATTACCCGAAGATTGGCAACGTCGAGAAGATCCAAACCGGTCCAGATCAACAGGTCATATCGATCCCATAAGCCATGCATTTTGTAAGTCGTGCACTACCAGAAGCCACGCATCTCACAGGCCGCACACTCTCATAAACCATGCATCTCATAAGCTATGTAAACAATGCTCAATGTCGCTCCAGCGTCATCAGCGTTCTGTCAAAATTCTCTAAGTATCAGCGTTGTCTTGATGACATCGGGAATCCTATTTATTTTAGGATTAACACGAACCGATCCGTACCATGCAAAGGGTCAACATTGCTTTGGAAATGTCACAAATTTCCCAAACTAGGATTTTAACAAAGGATTCCGATCTTTAACCAAAATGTCTAAGGATAAGACAACCAAACCACAAGCTCCCAAAGATAGGAGCTGCGGCATAACTTTGACTGGTGGAATACAGAGTGCTTCCTAGAACATCAACTCTCGCATCCAGTGTTAGAATAATCAACCCCGTGGACTGGCGACACATAATACACTAACACTTGGTCAAGACCAAAAATCACTCCATGGTTCTATTATGCCGAACAAAGAATTTCGACAATTGCAACAAGACTAAGCAGTATAGTAGGCTGGACGAAAGCAAAATTAAAAGGAAACTGTTCTAACATGCTAGACATTGAAAATCGAACTCCTAACCGTCATATCGACAAGAAAATCGAACTCCTTAAAATTCACCATCGCTTGGAAATAGGCGATAAAGGTAGGGAACTTACCATCATTCAGAGATAGATAATGATAAGAGACATTTCCAGAATCAAGTCATCAACCCAGCGGCTTCGAAAGGTAGAAGCAGGTATTCGATTAAGGTCTCAAACCCCTACTTATAGAAAACTAGCCGTTATCCGAAGAATACCAACGGCATTGAGAGATCGCTCAAAACTGAGCAATTAAACCATCGATTCTCGACGATTGGAACCAACGAATAAGGTTAATATCCACAATAATGCTATCAGCCCAATATAATGCATATGGCCTAAAGCAAGCAAGGTTAAGTGCCACAGATTCAAGACAAACACTACTGAATCTACTGGTCCATGATTAGGATAGGAATGAGCACAGTCATACCAGAGGCAATGTGATGACTCGCTCTAAAATTTCTAATTTTCTATAAAAATCGAGAATTTGACACCTAGAAATGAAGGGTCCCACCTAGAAATGAAGGGTTCTGTATATAGAAATCAGATCATAACAAAAATCGGTTGGAGGAAATCTAATTTTTCATGAATAAGAATAACCATGGAATTGGTTAAGAAACAACCCTGCATTTCCACGGGTAACACTTGACTGTGACGAGCAACGCTAGGCAATGGAAACGCCTGGGACTTCCATCCTTCCAGAACATAGTGTATCCTGAAATTAAGCAACGTTGAGAAAAACAGCCACATTGGGTAGAAAAGGATCAACTCCATTATATAGGAACTAATGAATTATTTAATCCTCACTAACACGACTTTAACACTGGCCGAAGACAAACAACATTAAAAAATTACTTCTACAACCCAATCACTGAATGATGGGGAAAGTCGATCCCAACCTCCTAAGTATCGTTATTTCTCCAACAACGCCAAGGCCTTCTCTCATTTTCTAAGTACCAGTGTTGCCCTGGCAATGCCGAGAAAATTTTGTATTTCCTAAGTACCAGGTATTGCCTTGGCAACGCTGGGAATCTTTTTATTTCATAAGTACCGATGTTGCCCTGGCAATGCTGGGAAACTTTCTACTCATTGAGTACTGGTATTGCACTGGCAATGCCAGGAAAACTATAATCTACAGGGTCGACGAGAAATGCTCATCGTAGTGAACCATCGATGCACAAGCTTTCGGAGATGGAAGTTGGTCCTCAATTGAGTTTCTACCCTTTTCTTCAGAAAACTATTGTTGCCTAATGACAGGCAATGACCAAAATACATATCCTTTCATAGGTCAATCGGATGGTTCGACCTTTCTTCACAGGAATCAGCCACTACACTATAATAAAGCAACGTCGAAAGGAAATCCCAGGATTGAATTGCTTATGTACTAGTTTCTAGGGATGAAATTAGGTACGACCGAATTTCCTAAATTCAACTTATAAAGAAGTTAGACATGGCCAAAAAATAGACAGCCTCAAGGAAATGCTGCTTAGAACCAAGCAGCTAGGTTATCAGTTCCCAAAGACAGGAATTGGCATATGAACAGAACTTTTGTGACGACGGCAATCATGCAAAGTATGCATAACTAAGGACATGTAAGAACAATCATGGAAGGTCGGAACTAAAACATCGGACTTCCACAATCCTAGAATAGGATTGAGAGGTAGACCAGGGACAATCAAACCATTTGTCCCAAACCTCTCCATCTCTTACAATCGCCCAAATACAGCCATTCGATATAGCTAGTCCCTCGAGCAGGGATAGATACACAAATACTTGATTGAAAGGAATATCACAAATTCCAAACATGAATAATCACAAAGTGGGTTAGATAACGGTTATGTTTCGCAAAACAGAGCAATCTAGCAACAAAATTGCTAATAAAGGAAATAAAGGATTTAACGTTCTGAAATCAATCGTCGCTTACAGTCTGGAGATAACGAGAGGGATCGAGGACTTACTTACGATCCAGCTAGATCATTTTGTTCTGACTTACAGGAACATGCCATTACCCAAAGTTTGGTGATGCTAAGAAGAAACCCTCAGAATGAAATTATCGATACATCGGCTTTCGAAAATAGAAGAAAGAGTTTGATTGAATCTTCAATCCTACCTTTTGGCATCTCATGCTATCTAAAGATTCACAACATCAAGGAAAAATTCTCAGAGTTGAGTCATCTACGAACGATTTACTAGAGATAGAAACTGATACATGATTAGGGTCTCAACACTAAAATTGGAAGAATTCGCTTTTGCAAAAGATGACGGCAACGCATCTTTGCAGCACATGTACCCAGAATGACATTGAATGACGATGTCAACTTAGAGGAATTCAATTATAGTCAGGAAATAGACATCTTGGAAAAATCAGAGCTTAGTGCC
The DNA here is from genome assembly GCA_030765085.1 of Allium cepa. Lineage (NCBI taxonomy): Eukaryota > Viridiplantae > Streptophyta > Magnoliopsida > Asparagales > Amaryllidaceae > Allium > Allium cepa. The sequence goes on from CM060928.1 coordinate 271,027,231, forward strand.
TAGTTCCTGGAGATAGGAGCTATTATTCCAATTAAACTGAGGTAATCGAACGTATTGCTTAGGAGACTTAGTCTCTCGAAAACATACAAACCTGGTATTAAGAGAAATCAGCCATATGGACTAGGGCAGATACACCAACACTTTGTTGAAATGAACTCAATTGAGCATAAGTAGGGATTGGCTATAAAATTGTCTAGTCCAAGCAACCTCATAGTTCTGAACAAAGCTATGAAATAGAATATGCCGAAATGACCGCTGAAGTATTACCAACATGTATAGAATTATAGTAAACGAGTACGCTACACATGAACACTAGAGGCGTAATAGCGAGAGAAATAAATGCTTGGAATTGAGCAATTAAACCAATAGTCCTCTGAGACAGAGGCTGGTATGCAGGTTGAATTTTGAAAAATACAAAGGAAAGATAATCACAATCGAACAAGTCATGCGCTGTTTCCAATGATTGAAACTGTACTTGATTGAACTTCAACTCTACAAGAGCAGCTATGCCTTGTAATTTAACTATGATCAATCATCCCAATATGATAGGAATAATAAGCGAAGCCTAAGTTTTCGAGGACCACCTTCTAGAGTAGTGGAAGTGCCTTCCTAGACTAAAGATTAGATAATTGGAAAGTCGTTTTCAACGATAAAACTTAGCATTCGACCCTATATCGGGTATGTTTTACTTTAAATAATATCCTCATATAATCAACGCCCATAATCTAAGGGAAGTCGGTGTATGTTGACCGATCGGGTTCTGAGCGTTGACCAGGGTAGATGTAATGAGTTATCTACATGAGAAGATTCTAGTATCCCGAATACTGAAAATGAACAATCTAGTGTAGATAGCTTACTTACATTTGAAAAACAATCCATATCATCCTTTGAAATTATCTTTTCCACACTTACCCGTTATCGATCAATGATCGGTAACAGAGTTGCTGTCCATAGCGACACGGAAAGCTTTTCTTTTCAAGATAACTGGAGTACAAAACCGAGAAGAGGATACGGCTGAATCATCCACTATATCCGATTTTGGAATAAACCGCCGCATTTGAATTCAAACGGCAACAGGAACTCAACCAAGTCCTTGAAAAGAAGCTGTTAAAGATAAAGAGCAAGGATTCGCTTCAAAATGGCATACACTTGTTCGAGACAACTTCACCGTTGGTCTATATAGGTGGACTTCAAAACTACATCATGCACCTACATACCGACCTAAACCCTTGTGTAAACTATGGAGCAAAGATTGCATCGTCGATACTAGGAATTGAAATTCAGATCGAAATCAAAAAATGAATGGCTATCAGAAGTTAGACAATTAAAAACAACATGCTGAGATGGACTCTGACGATTCACTGAAATTCATAGAATAGATATCTGAAACTTTTCTTATTCCAGAGCACACTTTGTTTCCAACGAATTCATACTCTGGGAAGGCAAATGTTAAATGGGTTTTTAACCTAGCACAATTCAATAGGAGTTAGAATATCTAGACTAAGCAGAATGACTTGAAACTTGAACGAGGCATCTAAAAGAACAAGCCAATTGAATTTAAGAGAAACAAGTCAAATATCCACTAAGTAGATGGATTGTTGGCCATCCATCATCCATGGATCGCTAGCGATCCAAAAAAGCATTAAGAGTTGTCAAAGACACTTGCATCATGATCTACTACCTCTTTTAAAAATACTTACCAAGTTTTATAGCATTCCAAACAGCGTAGTTCAAGAAGTAAAGACTTATATGATTCAAGCTGTTTACCTACTTTTTGACCAAAGTGGCTAACTTAGAATGGATCTAGAGAACAAATAAGAAGTCAAATTGACTTGAAATTTTGATAAAACATATAGAAGAAATAAAATAAGTTACTCACCAAAAATGAGCTTCATTAGATAAAAATAGATGGGTCTCTAGCGACCTAACTAGTTGAATCGCAAGCGACCTAGGCAGATTAGGCTCCACCATTTGAACTTTTTATGGTAGGTCCCTAACACTCTCTAGAGTGTATTTGTAAAGTTTCGTCTGATTTTGTTAAGTTTTGAGCGATTTATGGATGATTCTTTTAAAACAGATGACCCATAAAGACGAATGATCAAACAAACTCTAAAAGGCTTGATATTTAGACAAGGAACATAAATAGAAGATAGAAAGGCAACAAAAATAAGATCACTCGAAAATATGCTAAGTGTATGGATAGCTAGCGATCCATCCTATGGATAGCAAGTGAACCATCCCCTATGGATAGCTAGCGATCCATCTCTTATGGATAGCTAGCGATCCATCAAGATATGTCGGATCGCCCACAAACTTTTTGAGCTACTTCATAGCACTAAGTATAGACTTTTGGTAGAAAAATATGCTAAGTTAATGGATAGCTAGCGATCCATACCCTATGGATAGCTAGCGATCCATACCCTATGGATAGCTAGCGATCCATCAAGATAGGTCAGATCGCCCTTAAACTTTCCGAGCTCCTTCATAGCACTAAGTAAAGGCTTTGGAAGAAAAATATGCCAAGTTAATAATAGCTAGCGATCCATCTCCTTTGGATAGCTAGAGATCCATCTCCTATGGACAGTTAGCGATCCATAGAAATGACTCAGATTGATTTGAGTTTTGCGGTGATGACTTGGCATAATAACTGGACTCTTCTGCACTTAAACTTCTGGCCCAAGTGTTCCCTAACCCCTATAAATATAATCCTACCTACAGCATAAATAGGATCCTCCAAACTGGTTGCTGAAACTCTACAGAAAGCTTTCTTCCTGCTTCTCCTTCCTCACAACGATCATCCAAAGGGTTCATTGTGATTCTCAGTGAACTTTAACAATGGGGATTTAATCTAACTAAGGATATTCAAAGAACTTTGTAATCCAATTAACATTGTAACTGTAATCAGTCAATAATAAAAACTATAAAGTAGTTGTAGGCTTCATTAACAGCCGAACCATTATAAAAATCTTCTTGTCTTCTTTCTATTTCTGTTATTTTTACATTTATTCTCTATATTATTGCTCTACAAGAACATGGTTGGTGCTTTCACACTCAATCCAGGGTATCGATCCATTTTTTAGGTTAACAGATATAGAGGACATTCCCAACCTGCAAATTTCGTCAAAGAACTTTCCAAATCTTACATAATCCATCTTGAACGGCATAATGACCATTTCAGAATAAGGATCCTATGAGCCTCACTTGTCCAAACCACTTTATCAAGTCCCTCATAGGTTGCAATTCCATGAGGAATAATTGTTAAGAGAATTGGCACTGATCACTTTAGCTGAAAAAATACGAGTAATTCCTTACGACCTAGATAACTGGAGTATAAATCCATTCCATATGGGATGTACCTCGACCTTTGCTTATTTCCATACTGTAAGAAAAGAAAATAAGAAAAATGAAAATCTGTTCTTGGAAATGAGGAAAAATATACAACTTCAAGCTAAAGGAACTATCTTCGAAGATGAAGTAACAAATAATTTCAATAAGTTTTCCCAAAAGTGGAAGAGAATAATTGAGTGCTCTCCTGCTCTAATCAAAACTACATAATTTTCAAAGAGAAAATTGGTCATTAGAACTAAAGGGCCCATCCAAAGTTTTAAGAAAACCAAATGGAGACGAAAGACACGATCCCTTAAGAATACCCGAGATATTAAAGCCCATTCCCTTACCACCTCCTATAAAAACATCTATCTCCTAACTAAAGACAGGTTTAATTATTGGTCATAAAGAAAAAGCAACCAAGAAATGATAGAAATATCAGGGTGCTTATTGCCAATATCACCAAAGGAATGGAGACGAAACCTATCAATTTCGAGCCCTTAAAGGAATGAATGAGAATTTCTTAGGGAAAGTAGAACTTTAAGAATTTGTTAACAAGATTTAAGAAAAAAGCAAATGTGTCTACAAAGATCAAGTGATTAATAAAGATAAATTCTTCATATAAAGATTTATAAAATAAAGGAAAAATCCTTTAATCCTGCAGAGATGGCTTAGTCAAAGCACTTCCTAGAAGAAGGTCAGAGTAAGCCTCTAGTCCCGCCTATAAGGCCTAGGCAGAGCATTGCAAGTCTTTGGTCCTACCTATGTGGCCTAGCCAAAGTGCCTCCTAGAGGGAAGATCGGCTATTGTCATACTCTCTGCCAATACTGAAAACTACTTTAACAACCGTGTACGCGGTGGAGATTCCAGAATGAAGCAGGATGATGGCGATGATTCTATTCGAGGTGTATACATGGACCTGACTCCCATGAGTTAGCTTAAGGTGGCTAAAACAGGAGCAACTGACGGGCCAAGTGAGGTATCTCCTCCTATCGGACACACTTCTTCGATACCATTCTATTACTTTGTGATTGTTGGGTGCACCCTTGGATTTTTAGAAGTGTGGATCGAGGTGGGCGGTAGCTGTAGCTATGCATTACCATCAGCTCGGAAGTGTAATTTGTATATCTACCCTAGCATTTCCTAGTTTTGCTATGTCACCACCTTATCGAGACCACTACGAATTTGTTTTATACCATACCAACGGAGTACCCTTTGACGACGCCTAGTACGGGGAAGATTATGGTACTGTATAGACTATGGGAATATATAAAATGTGTTAAGGGGGATATGGGGAACACCTTAATGCTATTTTAACACTTTTACTTTACTATAGACATATTATAATAGTGTATTGTACTACATAGTAGATAGTTGCACGGATACTCAGAGGATGGTTATCCCAAACATCCTTTGAGTTACTTGTATTTCAGTTGATATTTCACTTAAGTTGGATTTATTGATATAAGAATGTTATTCCTGACTCGAGTGTTTTGTGTTTTGCTTTATGCTGGGATCAAACTGAGTGTCACGGCATTTGAGACTCACCTTTGGAGTTGGAGCTTCGCTTGGAGATCCATCTGCATCTATTTAGCTTTCAGCTATTCAGTTGACTCCAGTTATATATCCAGATTTTGTTATTTGACTATTGTATTGAGACTTCTATGTATTCGAGACTTCTATTGTATCTTGTTTTAACTATATATATATAGTAGATTCATGAAATACTATTCTTTTTTTTTGCTGCTTATTGTTATATTACTCCGTGTCTGTGACTCTGTGATTGATTTATTTACTGTATATGCTGAGTTTTGCCAAATATAAATTAACAATCTGATATTTTGAGCAATTCAATTCTGATATATGTGGATGTGAATGGAATGAAATACGGGGATGTTACATATGGTATCAGAGCTCTGGTTTAGGCAAAACTTGGCATATAGAGTAGATTTAATTAAAAAATTACTTTCATTCGAGCTAGAATCTCTTCTTCTTTGATTCACGTGTCCTTTGATTCGGGTGTCCTTTGAATTTTAGAACATTCCTTGTTCTGAAATCCATCATGTCTCCCCCTATTCGTATTCTTCTTGATTTTGTAGTATCCCATAAATCCACTTCGGTTGATCTCTATAATGGATTGGCGGTTCCACCAATCTTCGAATCATTTGTAAATGAGTGAAACTTCTTTACAATAGGCATTGATTCACCGGAGATTTCTATATCCTCGGTTTAGATGCTTCTATCTCTTGTTATGTCCGAATTCTATTCTCTTGTGATCGGATGTTGATTTGCCTCAGAATTCTTCATCGATCTTATTCTTGAAGTTTCGGTTGACCTGATCAAGATCGCCCGTGATTTATATAAGTCTATCCATTCTTTTCTCCCTTTGTAATATACTTATCTTCCCATCGAGCGAATCTTCTGATTAGGATTCTATTTGATTACAGTCTCCCTAAATTTTAATCTCTATATTTGTTTTGAAATCCATTTTTGTATCTTCGAATAAGGAAGCGTATTTGTAATTAATATTAAAATATTTTATATACTGTGTTGTTTGAGTTGTTATGTTGATTTGGGGTTTCGATCGATTCGTCTGATTAACGTTATTGATAGGAATTTCAAAACACTTAAACAGAGCAAACTGACACGATATTGTTTTCAAATTTGGTAAATGAAATAATTTTGTATGATTATATTATATATATAAGTATAAGATTTTCTGGAATTAAATCGTTAAATGAATTGGTTGTTGGAAATGATAATATTTGATTTTACTGGTTGTTTTGTAAACCATTGACTAAATGAAATTATAAAACATGGTTTATAAATTGAATTGGAATTCAAATGATAATTTAAGAAACTAAGAATTCAATTTTTATTATTTTAGAAAATTGGTTTTTAAACTTTAGGGTATATTATTTAAAGGTACTTTCAAATAGAAATTTGTTTCCAAAAAGTTTTAAAAGTTTAAATCAATACTCTTCTCTATTGTCGCTGGAAAATAATTTCGGTGATGACTACAGCATCATCGACATTCATTTTCGAGTTTAAGAGTGGAGAGATCACTGAGTAGCTTTACTACACTTTTGTTTTGGTAAATAAATTTGATTTGAATTTCTTAAATATGACTTGATTTATAATGTGTATATATAGGTATATGATTTTAGAGTTGTTTTGATATATATATATATATGTATGTATGTATGTATGTACGTACGTACGTACGTATGTATGTATGTATGCATGCATGCATTTATCTCTAAATAGTTTGAGGTGAAATCGGAAATTCAATTCTTAAATTTTATGATAATGGATGATTTCAATTATAAAGTGAAGCCAGATTTTGAATAAATATTTAAACTTAAATAATTGAATTGGAAAAAATTTATTTGTATAATACTCAATTTCATTCCAATATAACTTACCTAAATTATTCAGAAGTTGAATATGTAATTGGATAATGTACAATATAAAATGATTTTTTAAATAGAAGTAGAGCGGTTATAATAAGTGTCAATCTACTTAATCTATGTGATAAGATATATTAAGTGGATAAATTGAACCATTAATTTGGGAAAAAGTGAATTAATTTGATTTGAATAAATATGATATTAATAAATGTTTTACAATTAATTTATGATTATAGAACATGTTAATTGAGATAAATTGAATAATAAGATAATGAATAGATAAATATGAATTTAGGAATAGTTAAGATTTAATTATAAGTGTTATTTTTAACTTATGTGAAATCAAATGAATTAAACCAATTGTTGAATATTAATTCAAATAAATGAAATTTATATGGCTTTGAATTAATTGTTTTCTTTTGAATTTCAAAACTATTGTGCTTTCTTGTTGTTTCTATTCTTCTACCTCCTTCCTTTTTAGGGACGAAAAGTTTTGAATAGGGGAGAGTGTAACGACCCGTAAATTTTAATGGTTTGAACAACGTAATTAAACTGATTTTTGTGAAATTTTAAATAATTGAATTTTGAAATAAAAATTTGATATTTGGAATACCTCTACTTAAACATAGCAAATGGTAAATTTTTATCAGATTATATAGAAGTTGTTTTCATTGTGTAATTTTATTTAAATTTAAATCAGTTAACACTTGATGATAATAAAATATTTCTCAAACCTGATTTTTTTTTATATAATAAATTTATAAATCATCTTCTGAGTGAGACGTATATTTCATTTCGTCAAATTTGGACTGTTGTTGCTCTGTTTATCTTAATTCTGGCACTTTAGCAGTTTTTCTATACCAATTATTGACTTTTGATTAGATGGTCGTACCACTGGCATCTATATACTCTGACACTATTTTGATCATCTCGTCATGCTGATCTCTACGGTATACACATTTGTGTGTTTTGGTGTCCGTTATGCAGCGAAATCGAAAAAATTATTTGTTGTACCAGTAACCGTTTTACCTTTTGGCTTCCCTCGTGTCTTTTCGTTGTACAGACGAGAGATAATGAATAGTCACTAGCTTATTGTGTTCTAAAATTCAATATTCGACTTTTGCTTTTCCTGGTTGATTTATATTCTGATTGTTGATTTTACTCTAGTCGGTCCCTTTTCCCATTTTTGTTTTTACTGAGAGAATATATAATAAATATAAGTTTTATAAATTTGCTGAACTTTATACATCTTACTTAAGAAGCCAACTCGTCCTCCTCCTTTTGTAAATCTGCTCACCAAAATGATAAAAATATTTAATACATATTGGTTTATCCTGTAAGCCTACAGCTATGCCCGTCCTAGCATTTTCTGAACCAAGGCTTCGTTCACCATTTCCATTTGCTCCGACCCTCGCATGCGACCTCTCTCCTATCTCACATTCGCTGCATCCTCCCACCACATATGGCTGCTACCTCATGCCAATCACCACCGTACCCTTCCACCATTAGCTTCCCACCATCGTCAGCCTACCAATCCGCCATCAAAATCCACACCGAAGCCACTTGAGCCCATCCGCATATCCGCCTCCACTGCGATGTGTGCCTCCACACAGCATCTTCGACCGTTGTTGAACTTCCTAGATGCGCTCTCCCCTCAGCACCTATTCCTCTGCCTCCACCCTTTGTTTGCTTCCTCCCCCTCTTCGATCGCAGCTCGAGCCACCAAGCCTCAAGCCTGCCTGAACTGCTCCTCCAATTGGCCTCGGCTATCATGTCTCCTTTCCGTCTCTTCCTTATAATCTATGAAATAGAGGTATATACATATCACTATGTATTATATAAGTGTGTGTATGTGTGTGTATTTGTTGCAGTACATAAGCATGTTTATTTAAAATAAGTTTGTCTTATGTTATATGTATCGGTTTATAGGCATAGATTATGCATGTATTTACTATGATGATGTTTGTACATATTATATAAGAAAGGTGATACAAAGGAGTATTATAAATAATTGCTACATCATATATGTGTTTACAGAGACATATACACATATTATATATGTGATTTCCTATAACAAGTGGGTGTATTATGTTAGTTGAGATTTTTGAATATATATGTATATAGTAAGTCTGTGATATATATATTTTATATATTATAATATACTGGGTTTACAGATATATGAGTTATGGTAATAATAGTAATAAAGTAAGTTATCTTGATTTTTCATAGATATATTATGTGTTGAGTATAATATGTTTCTAGTTTCATAAATATTTGTTGTGTATTTTTGTTATAGCATACCTGTTTAAGTATAAATGTTTCTTAGATACATATAGGCAAGTTTATATTGGTTTTATAATAACTATTGAAAAGATATATATAAGTATTGGTCTTAAGTATAATATATGTATATCTTTGATTCTTAATATTTGATTGTTAAGAATAATAATTTTGAAATTTTATGTTATTTTCTCTTGAATAAAAAATTGAAAATATATATATATATAATATAATAATAAGGTATATATTTTCAGTTTATATCAAAACTAATTAGATTTGTTTCCACTGATTTTGATTTATCAGCTTGTCCATCGAACTCGAATCCATCGTGCTTTGCTTCGAAATTTGTGCTTGGATCCGTAACTCATTTCATTGTCTATACTTTCTAGCCTCGAAAGGTGAGCAATCACTCATGATTAACATTCTTATGTTTATTAAATTTGATTTCAATTGAAGAGACAACTAAAATATGCTGCTGTTAGTTATTCAATTGCTATATATGACATGCTATTTTCTGTAGTTGTTATCCTATGACATCAGACACCATGATATGCTATTTATATTTTATCTGTGATTGATGATATATGTCTTATGTCTTATGTTTATATGTTATATTATTATCATTACTTTTCTCACTATGCAAGTTCCCTATTAGTATAGAATTCCCTATGGGTTGAAATGATACATACCCAAACAATCTTGTAGAATAGGAGGAAATCGTTATGGGTCGAAATGATAAACCCAAGACATTGAATTTGAGATTGCGGGTTGAAAAGATATATACTCGTAGATATTTAAATTGCAGATTGAAATAACAAATATCCATATCACTTGACCATAGGATAGAAAATTATATATAGACACTGTTGGTCTATATTTAATTTGAAATGATTTCCAAGGTTTGAAAAAGAAATATATATGGTTTTATATAAATATTGATTTTAAAATATTATATATATAAATGTTATTTTATATATTTTTAAATTTTTGATTTTAAAATTATATGTTTTGAAATTTTAAAATTATAAGTTAGTTTTGAAATTACAAATTTTTAAGATTTTTACTATTTTAAAATATATCAAATAAGTTTTAAAGTAAAATAAATTTAAACAATAAGATTTAATTTAATAAAGTTTGAATTAATTAATATATAATGTGTGTAACTATTTATTTAAATTGATATTTTGAAAAGTAGATTTTTATACAATTTTAATAAATTAAGGTTGGAAAGATAAATTTAACTTTATTTGAAACTTATTAAATTGATATTTTAAAGATATGATTTTATAACTTGATTTTGATTTAAAGTGATTAAACGAATATTTCAAGTTTAAATAAACTAAAGGGAATATTTAGTTATTTGTAATTTAAAGTTTTATTAAAATGATAGTATATTGATTAAATAAATATTTCAAAACTAAATAATAGTAGAGTTGGATCTGAGATAAATGAAATTTTCTAAATTTAGTTATTGTAAATGTTTGAATATTTAAAGCTTTGAAATCTATTAAAATCAAAATGGTTTAAATTGTAGTTTATATCTATATTTGAAATCGATATAAAGCGGTTTGTTATGATTTGAACTGAAATGGAAGAACTGAGATTTGATTTAAATTTGAATTTTAGAATTTGAGTTGATTTGAATCGATTTGTGAAATTTGAGGAAATCATTTTATTATATAAAATATTATAAAATATGTTTAAAACTATTTTAATATTTTACTTTATAAATTATTTTATATAAACTATTTTGATTTAATACTATTTTTATATAATAATTATTTTATTTTATAAACTATTTTTATATACTAATTATTTTAAATATAAACTATTTTATTATATAAACTATTTTATTAGATAAACTATTTTATTAGATAAACTAATTTATTATATATATTATTTTCTATACCTAAACTGTTAAGTGGAAGTGTTAAGATTTCAAAGTATTATGATTTTCAAGTGTTATGATTTCCAAAGTGTTATTATTTCAAAGGTTTATAATTTTGAAAGAGTTATAATTTTGAGAAGTGTTATGATTTTGGAAATGAATATTATTTTAAAGTGAGCAATGATCTCGAATTTATACGGTTTGAAATAGATATGATATTTTGAAAAGACCACGATGTTATAATAAAGTTCGGTTGCTAAAGAGACCGGGATCGGTTATTGTCATACTCTCTGCCAATACCAAAAACCACTTTAACAACCGTGTACGCGGTGGAGATTCCAGAATGAAGTAGGATGGTGGCGACGATTTTATTTGAGGTATATACGTGGACCTAACTCCCGTGAGTTAGCTTAAGGTGGCTAAAACATGAGCAATTGACGGGCCAAGTGAGGTAGCTCCTCCGATCGGACACACTTCTTTTATACCATTCTATAACTTTACGATTGATTGGGTGCACCCTCGAATTTTTGGGAGTATGGATCGAGGTGGGCGGTAGCTGCAGTTGTGCGTTACCATCAGCCCGAAAGTATAATTGGTGTATCTACTCTGGCATTGCCTAGTTGTGCCTGTCACCTACCTCATCGAGACCACTTCAAGTTTATTTGTACCATACCTATGGAGTGCCCTCTGAAGACGCCTGGTACTGGGGAGATTATGGTACTGTATAGACTATGGGTGTAACATCCCCAAGTTTATCAATTTAAAATTAGTAGTTTATTTGAATTTTTGGAATTCAATTTGAAGATAATTTGAGTTAATTTTAGAATCGATAAACAAATGAAATATTTTGTGATGACCCACAAATCCGTACCCTTTGAGTCAACACTATTCTACATCGATAAACTCAAGATGAACGGAAATACGAACCATTTGGGTTAAAGAAGAAGAGGTAGAAGAAGAAAGTAGAAAACAACATCAGAATCTAACCATCGCAGCGGAATAAATATAATAGATAATAAATGATCTTTACACAAAACAAATATATCTGTTCATACATTACATCACCAGAGTACATCAATCACATAACACACAATTGGACAGTAATCATAACCTGTCCTCACACAACTGAATACACAGCGGAATATAAATCAAGTACGGAAGTACATATCGCCATCCAGCTCGTCTCGTGAGCTCCACAACGTCCTTTCCTGTATTCTATAATACTCGGTCTAACCCGAGCATTACAGTTAAATAACACCCGAGTCAGTCTGGAATACCAGTGTGAGAAATTACTCTCAAATTGATTATTAAAGTTTCAAAATCCTTTTGAAAGCAAGATCATCTCGTAAGACCACGCCACAAATAAACATGTCAGGTTTTTACCTTACGATAGCTAAAACACTTTTTATTAAAATCCTCTGATATTATAATAGGGTCTATTTACAAATACTTATCAAAATAGCCGAAACTGTTACATGATAAATTCCAGATACTAGCCACAAAGTGGAACAAACAAAACTCATAAAAGGCGCGTAGGGAGAATGGATGCCCAACTAATGACTAGGCACTGGGGTACCACTTGTCACGGTACATGGCCTAGATCACCGTACCGAGGATTACTCCCAATCCCCTACAACACAAGGCCGGGACTACCCCTTACTAGATAATCTCGAGTAAGATCACCCCACGGTTGTGATCAGCAACTACACCACTAAGCCGAAATAAAAGGGACATCTAGACAGGGATGACCTTACCCTGAAATGGGTGCTACCCACCTAGCCTTGGTGCATAACCCCTGATTTTCAGTCATTCCCGGTTGATGAGGCTTGAGGCTAAGCGTTACCTTTTAGAACGTTTCACTTAGAATGCCCATCGTCCACCTGACGATGTTCCGAAAGCATTCCTCCATACAAGCCCGTCCCGGGTTCGAACGGAACCGAAGGCACTATTCCTACTACATCCATTTTGGAATTATCCTCAGGATTAGTAGCGACTAGCCCTTACACTTCATTGCTCCCTCTTCGACTCCGAACTCGTTTTTCCCACGAAATCGTACAAACCGTATCGAAGTGGTTTTCGAGAAATTAATCCCGATCCCAGTCTCTTTGAAACAATCAGTGCATTGGCCAATATCGATAGTCAGTTATTTAACTATCAATTAACATTCACAAACATACATCAACATAAATAATTTCCCAAATTATTTATTAACCTCAAAATATCTTCGCATGATATATTTCCATTTTCAACCCTTTTGAAAACAGTTTTCAACCCACACTCTTCTTATTGAATAAACTCCCAAATATTAATTTCCACTGAAAATACCAAGTACAAAGCTTTAGATTTTTTAAATAACTTTAAAACACTTTATTATAAAATATATTTTAACATTTAGATTGAAAACTATTTTAATACTTTATTAAAAATATATATATTAGGAATATTTAAAAAGAGGCTACTTTATAAAATATAAAACTAGATTTTCTCTTTTAAAACAAATACCCAGTTACTTTTAAATAATTACTGCTATAATAGATTAAAAGAAAATGCTTATTTTAGAATTTAAATTTTAGAAATAATAAATTTTCTAAAACATGCTTTTTAAAACAACATTAAAACTTTTAACTTATATTTAAAAATTTACTTTGAAAGCGTACTTGGCTATCCAGGGAAATATACTTCTCTTCACATCCCTTTAAAAATAAATCACAACTTATTTTTAAACAAATTTTCCATTTCTTTGATAACTTTCCATCGTGGATTTATTTTTCCAAATATCCATTGATATATTACTTTACGTTCATAAAACCCATTTATAAATTCCAAAGTCCCACTTCTCTTTAAAGTTCCAACTTCAACCACTTAAATAAATTTTCAAATTGATTTCTAATTTAATCCATTTTGAAATAAATTTCTTTACTTACTCAATTCATTTCAAAATCCATTAATTATAGACTTTATTATTATTTTTGTTTTGGTTTTAAATCTTTTAACTGAAACATACCAATTTCAGATTTTCCAAATTTCTTCTTTATTCTTTTCAATAATTTAAATCTTAAATTTAAAATTCTTATCCAGTTCATTCTTAAATTTATTTAAATTATCCATAATTATTTCACTTACAAATTCTCTTTTTTTTTCTTTCCAAAAATCCAATTCTATATATTTTGGTAACTCAGTGTACCGAAATATTTTTAAGTAATCCATAGCATTCGATATTCCAAGTATCAATAATATTCATTACAAAATATCAAATATTCATAATAAAGAATATTAAACAATATTAATAATTTTGAGAAATCCAGTTGGATCCCTCCAACCTATTTCCCTGCATCCACGGACGTTAGCACAATATAAAATACCAATTCCACTTCGAGGTTGAATATCGCGGTATATGGGTTTTAAATATAAAATCATTCGCTATTATGTGACGCATAGGGTCTCGTCCGCTATATAACGCGGGAAATCAATCATTCCAAGATATATTATATACTACTATATATATTGCACATCAAAACAATTCAATCATTCAATCAATTATTTAAATTTAATCATTTAAATTTAAACAACCCAGATGAGTGAGATTAACTCATCTTTGATTTTAGTTTGCAATCTATTCCACTCCAGTTCCATTCCGACTTGTATTTTCTCGATTTTAGACCTTGTATAATATTAGATGATTTATTAATATTTGAATCGGTCGAACAAATAATTACTATTCATTCTTTAATTTTGAACTAATAATTTAGTTTTTAGCTAATAATCCAATTTAAAACTAATTCCCTATAATAAATATTTCTTAGTAATTAAAATAATTAAATAAGTTTATTAACAAACTAATCATTTAAATGAATTATTTTACAATAATTTAGTAAAATAAAAATGTGTATGCATATGTATTTTTATATGGATATATTTATATTAATATACTTTCTTTGAAATGCTTAAATTTATTTATGTGGATTCAAAGCCTAATTTCAAAGAAACTCTTCTACATTCAAAATCCTTATATATATACAACTGATTCAATCTTAAAACCTTACTGTCAATTCCCTTTCCGTTTACCTGCAAATGTATTGATTTCTTTTTCTTTTTCTGTGAAAAAATATAAACAGTAATTAACTTTACTATATATATAAATATATAAATTGAAAAATAAACAGTTTTATAAACTTACTGTTATTATTTTCCTAATCTATATGTACATATATATATATAGAATTAAATAAATAAACATAAAAATATATACATATACCTTCGCTGCCTTATCGAAAAGAAATCCTAGCTGCTGACAAAATCAAGACCCAACAAATCGAACCAGCGGCCGCCCCTACCATCGGTCGCAACCCAATCTCGAAGCGCACGTCTCCACGATTGACTGCCCCGCTCACGCAAGATCGGCCAACATTGAAACCCTGTGAGAACACGAGGACTTCGAGACGGCCATAGGTCGCGAGCCTGACCACTACCCAGATAGTCGACCTCACCGCGCCTCATGCTCGCAACCGCCTACTACGCGCCGCTGCTATTCTTGCTCGACCGCCATTAAGTTGAATTTGATTTCGCGATTTCGATTGACAAAGGAAGAAAGCGGCTTGCGACTTGTTTTGATAGAAGAAGTTTATTATTATTATTATTATTCTTTAGGAATTGGGTAGATTCGAATTGAGGTAAGAAATAAAAAAAACAAGAGAGAGTTCGCGACTTTTTGTTCGGCCATGGATTTTTTTTCATTTTCTTCTGAACAATAAAGAAACTGCCCGTGTGATAAAAGAAACGAAGGGAACAAGATGTGATGTTTATCAGAAGGTGGCTTGCAAAAGAAGGTTACAGTAACAGCACAAAAAAATGTGAACGAATACTGCTGAAAGTTTGACCAGTCAATCAATAATATATTTTTAATTAAATTTACACTATCTCGATAAATGCAACTCAAAATCTTGACCTCCTATCAAGGCTTGCCACCAGGTGTTTATAATGTTATATCCCTATTCCGAACGCAATGGAAAAGGTTTCGAGCCCTAATTCGATCGTATGGAGAAGAAGCTTTTTGGACCCAGTTATTATGTTGAATTTTTGATATACATTTCAGCACGTTTATATATCGTACGCTCACACAACGACTCCAGACACTAAGAAAATTGAAATTCGATAATAATGTAATATTACGGATCCAATGGAATTGGTTTCGTCGAATTCCGAGATTATGCCTCGGAAGGCTATTTTTAAACGTCGATTTAAACGATATAATTTCAAAACTAAACAAAACATTCCCAAATTTAATTCCAACACTTTTACTATCTTTAATACTATCAATATAAATTTTACAAGCCTTTAAAATATTTTTAACAAGCTCAAAACTCAAAATTAAAAGTTTTAATCAATCTTCCATTATTGAATTGAATAATTATATTATTCAACAAATTGCTATATCTACATTCTGAATAGATAAATCCAAGTTTTCTATATTCAAACGAATTTATAATTCAATTTCTATATTTAAAACCATTTAAATATTTTAGATTCAACGCTGAAAAATCTGGGTCGTTACATATTTAGTTGTTTATCTATACATATGTATATAAAATGGATTGAATTTCAAATTTGAATTTGAATTTTGAATTTGAATTTGAACTTGCATTTGAATTTAAATTGAAAATGAAATATCTTAAGTAAAAAAAATTTTGGATACATAATATTAACACATGTGTATCGTTTTATTAATGTATGAATTAGTATTAAAAACACTTTCTTTTAAAAAGATTGTATAAATGTATAAAGAGATGTAATTATATAAATAAGAAAGAAAATAATATAAAAACTTTTATTTAAAATATTTTCTTATGCATGAATTAACAAGTGTAGGAACATAGGAGAATGAACGAACAAGTGTAATAACTTGAGAATGGAAGTGAACAAGTGCCATCTTCCTTAGCTTTAATTTTAAGAAAATTTATAAAAGAAATGTAAACTACTTCTCTTATTCTTTTATCTCATTTTCAAAAACCTAAAGGAAAGAAAAAAACAAACTGTACAAGTTTTTAAAACAGAAAGAAAAGAAAGACTGAGAAACAACAAACCCTCAAACCAAATCAAATTCACAAACCAGTAATCAAAGCAAATTGAAACAAAGGCTTCTTCTTTCAAACTTTTAATTCGCAAACTCAAGATAAGGCATTGTAAAATCAAGTCAGTAAATGACAAAGTAAGGCAAGGATTTTTCCAGTAGGCTTAACTAATCAAGCTTCATCATCTAAACAGGGATCGGAGCATTTTAATATAGTTCATACAAAAGCAAATTTCCAGATTTTTTTTCAAAGATCAACTCTCAGGCTTCTCGTTTTCATAAAAACTGTAAGTAAAATCCTTTTTAAAAGAATTTAAAATTTAGTTTGTGTTAAGGAATTAAGAAAGTAATTACATCAGAAGCTAAGAAACTTTGAACAACTAGTTGCAGGTAAGAAAAACATCCAGGATCAACTAAAGCTTTGCAATTTCCAGACTTCAACACTCAACTCTTCTCTGATTTTATAAAATGAAGGTAATTTTCTTTAAAATTTTGAGTTCAGTTGTTAAGTAATCAAACCAATAAAATCCAGCAGAAACTAAGCAAATGTAAACAATTAGTTGCAGGTAAAATAAAAATCAAGTATCAAGTTAAAAATAAAAAGTTGCAGTTTCCAGAGCTTCTCTCTGCTTATGTTTTCTGCTCTCAGGCTAATAGGTGAGTAAATCTTTCTAAACCTTGATGTATGATCTATGTTTGAATGCATGATGTAGGAAACCTTGAATTTTGGTTTGCATGCAAGAATTTGTGAATATATGAATGAATTTTGTTTGTGCATGTTCATTTACAAATGTGCAACCCTTGTTCCAGTTTCAGGTTTTCAAAAACCTATCAAAACACAAAATTCTCTACTTTTAGCCTTGGTTAGATCGATGTGTTAAAATGAAAAGAGTTCAGATTCACTAAAATTTAATTTTAAAAATAATTGTATAAACCAAAATCAAGAATGCATGCCTGGAACAAGAAAAGGTATTGTAAGCTCAACGAAAAATTAGAATTTGATTTCCTTGATTTTTCAATTTGATTATATAATTTAAATCGCCATTGAAATTATTGATTTTTAAGATTAAAATCAAGAATTTAAATTACATATTCAATGAGAAACTTGAAGTTGAACGTGGCATGAGTTTTAGTGAAATTCTGATGATCGGAGACGATGTTTGTCTCGCGATCATGGAAGATGATAGCATGAATGTCTGGGATCATCACAAAATTGTTGAACGAATTTTTAAATCTCCATGGTGTTTATAGATTGACAAACTAGGGTTTATGTTTTTATCGACTGTTTCCTTAAGGCAATGTGGTGTCTAGCTTGCATCGGACTGGACAGGGAGATGGGTAGCGGTGCATGGTCGCAAGGGGAAGTTCTTGGCGAAAGCGTATGGCCTCTAGTGGTGTTTGGCATCGATACGAGCTGATTTAATTTTTAGTTTGGTGCCAGAAATTCGATCGAACAGTGGATGTTCGATTTCGCCGTCAATTGTGGTGCTGGGTGGCCGAGACTTGTAGAGGGGGTCAGCGACGATCTGTGGGTGGCCGCGGCGTTAGTCATAGGTGGCCATTGTGGCTGTGCATGTGCACAGCAAGATGATTGGTGTCAGTGGGGAAAAGGTTGGGGAAGAAAGATTTAACTTGAAGAAAGCTCCGAGAAAATCGTGTTATGACTCGATGATTGGTCTCGAGTAAACTATTGGAAGTACCGGGTTGAACACTTAGAGAAAAAATTAAATTAAGTTTTAAAGTTTTGGAACACGGGTGATTTTTGATTTAACTCGAAGCAAACAAGAAAAATTCTCGGGGGTGACTCGAAGTAGGTCTCGTGCCTGATAAATGAAACAGTTTTTACTTTAAAAAATTTCAAACTCTTAAATACTTTTAAAGCTATGTTTCCAAACGATGATTTGATTAAAGTTTTAAATAATTTAGGACTTAAGTAAGATGTTTCAAAGAAAATAAATTTTAGTTTATTTAGTTTTGATACAATATTTTTATAAAGTTATTTATATTTAGTAAATAATGTAATTAAGATAAAATGTTGTTTAAACCAAATCTTAACCTTTTTAAAGTAACTAATGTTATAAAGGTGATTTATTAAACAAGGTTTAAAAGGATAATCGAAGTAATTAATTTATCTTTTGATTTATTAAATAATTAATGATTTTGTTAATTTAATTATTTTAAAACGGTAATTACTTAATTAATTATTTAATATTAAAGATTAATTTAATAAATAATTAAGGTTGATTAATTTGAAATTAATTATTAATTAATTAAGGAGAAATTAATAAATTAAAGTAATTAAGATTTAATTAATTAATGACTAAGGTTAACTAATTTGAAATTAATTAAGATAATTAATTAAGAAATGATTAATTAATGAAGATGATTAAGACTTAATCATTCGTAATTAATGATAATTAATTATTGATTAAAGATTACTAATGAAAGCAATTATGTGGTTAATAAATTAAAACCACAACGATTTATTCATCTTAATTAAAGAAGTTTTGTTCTTGAATGTTGTGTGTTGGATTGATATTTCTGTTATGTGATGTGATGCTATGTAATATTAGATGCTTTGTACTGAGCTGTGATAACTGTGATGAATATTCTTTTGTGTGAATGTGAACACCCTTTGGCCCATAAAACGGCAATTGAATTTCGATGCAATAGGGAGTCAGATTCAGTTGGTTATCCGAAACCCACATCGAACCCTGAATGTGAATCTCTGTGATTGATACATCTACGTGCTTTTAAATTGAACGCTCACTAATTGGTTTAGCCGTGAGAGGACCTTTGTGTCATATAACCCATTCCGAATATGTGATACGACGAAATGGATAGCAATTGAAGACGGTGGTGAAGACCGGGAGTCTTCGAGAACGATAGGATAACCCGTCGAATGACTCTGCACCGAGTTACTCTGGTATAGAGATCTCCATATGTGATGGGGAGTCCGATCAGGATTGTGGATGCCCAAATTGCAAGGGCTTCTTCGAAAGTGCCTTCGGTTCTGTTCGAACCCGAAACAGACTTGTATGGTTGGATGTCTGACATTACAATTTGAGATATAGAGCTGATTTCTTTCAAATACATTTCTGTTGGTGGCAGAGAATTTATTCTCTTAGCTTAATACCCTTCTCTGAGACATACGAGCTCAAAGGTTATGTAGTTGAAGGTTATTAGTGATATACTCCCAATTTGGTAGTGTGGCATGCTGAGTGCTGCTGATCATTTGTTGATCAAAACACGGCTTTGTGAAAAAACATAGCTTTGTGGACGAGACTTCGTCGAACCTCACAACCTGGTTATGGTCAAAACAGGAATCGTGGAAGCATGGTTATTTAGGGGTAGCACCCCTTGAGGATATGTCGATTTCCTTCTGGATTATAAGTGGTATCATGGTATGGAGCCCAGATACTTACTTTGTGGTTGCTGCAAAACTTATTGCTTTGTGGTTGTTGGTTGAGAAGCACTTCGGATAAAGGTTGGTAAGAGGTGGCGTACTTGTGTCAGTTGTTACCTAGTCACAGAGGTAACCCGGCCTTGTGTAGCAGAGATCCAGTTAGGTTCTCAGGGACATCCCTTCAGAGGCATTCCATTTTGTGTGGGAAGTTCCTTTGTCTGACCATTTGTTGGAAATCCAAACAAAACGATACGAGCCATGTACGGTTTTAGTTGTATAACCTGCCATGCAGCATGGCGGTAACCTTCTACAAAATATGGTAGCTATAGTAGGCATACGACGAAATGTGGTATGTTGGCTAAGATTAATATTATACTTTCCAAATTGTTTTCTACACTATGCATTAATAATAATATCAAAAGAGTTTTCTCGTATTAAGCATATTTGACTATCATAAGAAGAAAACTCCTCCAAATTTGCGTTTGCAATGTGTGTGTGGTGGGAGGTCTTATGGTAGTTTCATTTTCCAAAAAGCATACCGGTTTTCTTTTATAAAGCTACTTTTATTTTAAACAACTGTTTTTGTTTACTCATACCAGTCCCATGACTGACCTTACTTATCTTTGTGAAACATGATGGGGGGTTCTCGCTTTTTGTTTGGTGGCGAGCAGAAGATTCTTACCCCTACACATCCTCTGCGAGGGGTTGGTTAGCCGTAAGGCGTGACAGTTGAAAGGCTGGCCGTAAATGCAAGGGCAGGGTACCGGTATCATGCCACGGTGGGGGGTTACCCACTGTCGGACGGCCGAAGGCTTAGACCGTGACAAGTGGTATCAGAGCTAAAGGTTGATTAAGAACTTTAGCTATGGAGTATAACACATTAGATGGCTCATTAGAGATAGGGTGAAGTATACCCTAGAATGAGTATAAACCGAGAGACCGGAACCCTAATTTATTAGTCTATTCCTTTTAACTATTATTATTCCCTAAGATATCTTGTCCATATGCCTAAATCAAGTTTTCTTGCTATTTACAAATAGTGAAAATGAGTGGAGGAAAAGGGCAAGGTCAACCTCAGCCGAATCTGGCTGATTTATATAAGAATTTCTCGAGACTTGGTAGGAAGCCGTTTAGTAGCATGGAATCTATTATGGAAGCCCAAGCTTGGATCTGATCCTGTGAAAGAATTTTCAGGGGATTGAAGTTGGAAGACGATCAAAAGCGACTAATGGCTTCTTGGCAACTCCAAGGGGAAGCATTAGCTTGGTGGGAGACAGTTATTGAGGATAAGTCAGAAGATGAGTTTATTTGGAGACGATTTTAAGAAGTGTTTGACAAACGATATGTTCCATCTGCTAGTATCTCTCGAATGTACCAGGAGTTCCTAGATTTGAAGCAGGGAAGTCTATCATTTGAAGAGTATTTGAATAAATTTAATGAACTATCTCGATTTGGTCCAGAGCTAGTGAATACACCCTTGAAGAAGAATGAAAGATTCATTCAGGGAATGAATAAGGAGTATCACGAGAGGATGACAGCCCATATTAAAGAATCTTTCTCGGATTTGATCGATATGAGTTATCGATATGCTAATCTCGATATGCAAAAAGTTTCGAAAGAGAAGGAGAGTTCAAGTAGTTCGAATTGGAAGAAAAGAAAATTCGAAGGAAAGAGGCCGGTTCAAGGCGAGGAGAAGAAGAGGAGTAATCAAGAGAATCCAACTAGAAATGTTACTTGTTATAACTATCAGGAGAAAGGCCATTTAGCGAACGATTGTGAGAAGCCAAAGGAACAAGTGAAGAAATATCAACTTTCAAAGACAAGTCGAAGATCCAAGGAATGCTATTGTTGTCACCAGCCAGGTCATGGAGTTAAGAATTGTCCGAAAAGGAAACAGGCACAAATAGCGAAAGTGTGCGCAATAAAAGATAACCCCTCAACTTCAAAGGCGAATGAAGGAAAGGGAGTTTTGGAGGGTAACCTTATTGTTGGTGAAAGAGTTGTTAGAGTTTTATTCGACACGGGAGCTTCACATAGCTTTATCCCCCAACAGATCGTGGATGAATTAAAACTTAAACTCAAGTTTGTCGATGAACCTATTTGTGTGAAGAATCCAGTGGGTGGTCCTGCAAATCTGTGTCTATATTGTAAGAGGGTGCCTATCTCGTATTCTGACCATCGATTTCCTACTAACCTTTATGTTCTTGACTTCAATGAATTTGAAATACTACTCCGGATGAATTGGTTATCGAGATACGAAGCCAAGTTAGATTGCAACAGAATGATTCTACTCAAAACAAAACTTGGAGATTTCACTGAAATTTCTTGTGAAGACCCTAGTCGAAAAACGGATAAACTGATGTATACTTTGGGTTATCCAGAACCTAGTCTAGAGTCCATTCCTATTGTCCAGCATTTTCCCGACGTATTTGAAGAAGTGAAATCTTTACCCCCACATAGAGAGATTGAATTCAGAATTGACTTGATTCTGAATGCTCGTCCTGTCGTTGATACTAGTCGCAGGATGGCACCCCGGGAAAGAATTGAACTAGTCAAGCAAACCGGTGATTTGCTAAAGAAGGGATTGATTCGTCCTACTGAATGGGGGTCAGCGGTAGTTTTTGTGGCTAAATCTGATGGATCTTTGAGATTATGTGTCGACTATCGCGATGTCAATAAATAAACTCTCAAGAACAAGTTTACTTTACCCAGGATCAACGACTTATTTGATCAACTTCATGGTGCACGATTCTTTTCTAAGATGGATCAAGCCTAAGGATTCCATCAGTTGCGAATTGCCGAAGATTGTGTTCACCTAACTGCTTTTAGGGTCCAGATGTATTCTATGAGTGGTTAGTCATGCCTTTCGGACTAACCAACGCTCCCGCGTACTTCGTAGATTTGATGACACGTGCGTTTCGGGAGGTGCTGAATAAATTTGTTCTTGTATTTATCGATGATATCCTAATCTATCCCAAAACTGAAGAGGAGCATGCTGAACATCTCAGAATTGTTTTGGAGATATTGAGAAGGAACATCCTATTCGCCAAATTTTCTAAATGCCACTTTTGGGTCAAAGAAGTCAGATTTCTTGGCCATATTGTTAATGAAGAATCCGAGTAAAATTTCAGCTATTCTTGATTGGAAGCGACCCACGACTCCGAAATAAATTCGAAGTTTTCTGGGTTTAGCAGGCTATTACCGAAAGTTTTTCTAGGACTTTTCTAAGATAGCTAGTCCATTGACTAAGCTAACAATGAAGAATGCCAAGTTCAATTGGACTCCAAAATGTGATGAAGTTTTTCAGGAATTGAAAAAGAGATTGACTACTGCTCCTGTTCTCGCTATTATCAACGGAACCAAGGCTTATCTGTCTATACCGATGCTTGTGGTGATGGAGTAGGTGCAGTATTAATGCAGAATGGGAAGGTAATTGCCCACATGAGTAGACAATTATGCCCACATGAGAGAAACTACCCAACACATGATTTGGAGCTTTTGGCTGTTATTTTCGCCTTAAAAATCTGGCGACATTATCTTTTGGGTAAAAATCTCCTTCAGCTTTTCTAAAATAAAATTTTAATATTCAATTTAACTTAATATATACTAAATAAATTCTTCTTATTTAGGTGAAAATTTTGAATTATTCAGCGACCACAAATCTTTGAAGTACCTCTTCACCCAAAAAGATTTGAATCTGTGACAACAACGTTGGTTGGAATTTCTGGCATCTTATGACCAAGATATTCAATATACACCCGGAAAAGCCAATGTAGTTGCCGATGCTCTAAGTAGGAGGCATGCTGTTCTCACATATCTGGTTGTCACTCCTACTCTCCTTGAAAAGATTGCTAGCAAACAGAAGGAAGACCAATTTCTTCGTGGAATTTGTAAAAGAATACATCAAGGTGCGGATTCCAGTTTTGGAATTGATGATGATGGAGTTGTAAGATTGAAAGGAAGAATTTGTGTCCCTAACATTTCGGAGCTGAAATGTGAAGTTTTGGACGAATGCCACAAGTCCAAACTTTGCATCCATCCAGGAGTCAATAAAATGTATCGTGATATTAAAAGAACATTTTGGTGGAAGACGGTGAAAAGGGACATATCTATATATGTAAGTCGATGTGCTACCTGTTAGCAAATTAAAAGCGATCAAAAGAAAGTGGCATGTCTACTTCAGCCTTTGGAAGTACCGAAGTGGAAATGGGATCAAGTGTCGATGAATTTCATCGACGGATTGCCACGAACCAAGAAGGGAATTGAAGCAATTTGGGTTATAGTGGACCGTCTAACCAAAACTGCTCACTTCATCCCAGTGAAATCCACCCGGACTGCAGTAAGCCTAGCAGAGCTATATATAAAGGAAATTATTCGTCTCTACGGTATTCCGAGCAGTATAGTGAGTGATCGTGATCCGATCTTCACTAGTAGATTTTGGGAGGCATTCCAAGCCACATTGGGAACAAAGCTGAACTTCATCACTGCTTATCATCCACAATCTGATGGGCAGACAGAAAGGATTAATCGAATTCTAGAAGACCTTTTGCAGGCTTGTATTCTCGACTTTGGTAGTTTTTGGGAGGACCATTTATATCTGGTAGAATTCTCATATAACAATAGCTATCAAGCCAGTATTGAAATTGCTCCTTATGAGGCTTTATATGGTCGTCCCTGTCGATCACCTGCATGCTGGATCGAGTCAGGTGATAGACTCGTTCTTGGACCAGATATGATCAAAGAAGCCATGGAAAAAGTTGATTTTATTCGAAAGATATTAATAACTGCTCAAAGTCATCAAAAGAGCTATTATGACCGCCAAAGAAGAGATTTGGAATTTCAAGTTGGAGATTCTGTTTCTGAAAGTTTCTCCAATGCGGGGTGTATTGAGATTTGGGAAAACTGGAAAGCTGGCACCATGTTATATTGGTCCTTTTCCTATTCTGGAGAGGATCGGTCCTCTAGCATACCGAGTGCAGCTACCCAGCTGGTTATCCAGCATGCACAATGTGTTTCATATTTCTAATCTTCGAAAATATGTGCACGACCCAGATAGTATTACTGAAGAGGCAGCTCAGCAGGATCTTGAGATCACTCCCAACTTGGCAATAAAAAGGAAACCGATAAAATTGTAGATCGTGAGGAAAAGCAATTGAGAAACAAAATTGTGAGACTAGTCAAAGTGAAATGGAGTGGCGATCCAAAGGACTGCACTTGGGAAATAGAGGATAGTATGCAGAAGTCCTATCCCAACTGCAGAGTGGATATCTCGGCTTAATCTGGTAAGCCATTACTTTATCTTTTATATCTTCATATCTTCTTTGATTGTCTTTCTCTCTCTTTCAAATTTCGAGGATGAAATTTTTTTAAGGAGGGAACCTGTAACATCCCCAAATTTATCAATTTAAAATTAGTAGTTTATTTGAATTTTTGGAATTCAATTTAAAGATAATTTGAATTAATTTTAAAATTGATAAACAAATGAAATATTTAGTTGTTTATCTATACATATGTATATAGAATGGATTGAATTTCAAATTTGAATTTGAATTTTTAATTTGAATTTGAATTTGAACTTGTATTGAATTTAAATTTAAAATGAAATATCTTAAGTAAAATAAATTGGATTCAAAATATTAACATATGTGTATAATTTTATTAATGTATGAATTAGTATTGAAAAAACTTTCTTTTAAAAAGATTGTAAAAATGTATAAAGAGGTGTAATTATATAAATGAGAAAGAAAATTTAAAAAAATTATTTAAAATATTTTCTTATGCATGAATTAACAAGTGTAGGAACATAGGAGAATGAATGAACAAGTGTAATAACTTGAGAATGGAAGTGAACAAGTGTCATCTTCCTTAGTTTTAATTTTAAGAAAATTTATAAAAGAAATTTAACAACTTCTCTCACTCTTTTATCTCATTTTCAAAAACATAAAGGAAAGAAAAAAAACAAACTGTACAAGTTTTTAAAACAAAAGGAAAAGAAAAACTAAGAAGCAACAAACCCTCAAACCAAATCAAATTCACAAACCAGAAATCAAAGCAAATTGAAACAAAGGCTTCTTCTTTCAAATTTTTAATCGGCAAACTCAAGATCAAGCATTGTAAAATCAAGTCAGTAAACAACAAAGTAAGGCAAGGATTTTTCCAGTAGGCTTAACTAATCAAGCTTCATCATCTAAATAGGGATCAGAGCATTTTAATCAAGTTCAGACAAAAGCAAATTTCCAGATTTTTTTTGCAAGATCAACTCTCAGGCTTCTCCGTTTTCATAAAAACTGTAAGTAAAATCCTTTTTAAAAGAATTTAAAATTTAGTTTGTGTTAAGGAATTAAGCAAGTAATTACATCAGAAGCTAAGCAACTTTGAACAATTAGTTGCAGGTAAGAAAAACATCCAGGATCAACTAAAGATTTGCAATTTCCAGACTTCAACACTTAACTCTTCTCTGTTTTTATAAACTGAAGGTAATTTTCTTTAAAATTTTGAGTTCAGTTGTGAAGTAATCAAACCAATAAAATCTAGCAGAAGCTAAGCAGATGTAAATAATTAGTTGCAGGTAAAATAAAAATCAAGTATCAAGTTAAAAATAAAAGGTTGCAGTTTCCAGAGCTTCTCTCTCTGCTTATGTTTTCTGCTCTCAGGCTAATAGGTGAGTAAATCTTTCTAAAACTTGATGTCTGATCTGTGTGTGAATGCATGATGTAGGAAAGTTTGAATTTTGGTTTGCATGCAAGAATTTGTGAATATATGAATGAATTTTGTCTGGGCATGTTCATTTACAAATGTGCAACCCCTGTTCCAGTTCCAGGTTTTCAAAAACTTGTTAAAACACAAAATTCTCTACTTTTAGCCTTGGTTAGATCGATGTGTTAAAATGAAAAGTGTTCAGATGCACTAAAATTGAATTTTAAAAATAATTGTATAAACTAAAATCAAGAATGCATGCCTGGAACAAGAAAAAGCACTATAAGCTCAATCAAAAATTAAAATTTGATTTCCTTGATTTTTCAATTTTATTATATAATCTAAATCACCATTGAAATTATTGATTTTTAAGATTAAAATCAAGAATTTAAATTACGTATTCAATGAGAAACTTGAAGTTGAACGTGGCATGAGTTTTAGTGAAATTCTGATGATCGGAGACGAAGTTTG
This sequence comes from Allium cepa, assembly GCA_030765085.1. Taxonomy (NCBI): domain Eukaryota; kingdom Viridiplantae; phylum Streptophyta; class Magnoliopsida; order Asparagales; family Amaryllidaceae; genus Allium; species Allium cepa. The sequence continues at coordinate 271,054,776 of CM060928.1, forward strand.
TCTCGCGATCATGGCAGATGATAGCATGAAGGTCTGGGATCATCACAAAATTGTTGAGCGAATTTTTAAATCTCTGTGATGTTTGTAGATCGACAAACTAGGATTTAACACTGGGTTTTTGTCGACTGTTTCCTCAAGGCAATGTGGTGTCTAGCTTGCATCGGACTGGACAGGGAGATGGGTGGCAGTGCATGGTCGCGAGAGGAAGTTCTTGGCGAAAGCGTGTGGCCTCTGGTGGTGTTTGGCGTCGATACGAGGCGATTTAGTTTTTAGTTTGGTGCCAGAAATTCGATCGAACAGTTGATCTTCGATTTCGCCGTTGATTGTGGTACTGGGTGGTCGAGACTTGTAGAGGGGGTCAGCGACGATCTATGGGTGGCCGCGGCGTTGGTCATAGGTGGCCATTGTGGCTGCGCATGTGTACAACAAGATGATTGGTGTCAGTGGGGAAAAGGTTGGGGAAGAAGGATTTAACTCAAAGAAAGCACCGCGAAAATCGTATTATGACTCGATGATTGGTCTCGAGTAAACTGTTAGAGGTACCGGGTTGAACACTTAGAAAAAAAATTAAATTAAGTTTTAAAGTTTTGGCACACGGGTGATTTTTGATTTAATTCGAAGCAAACAAGAAAAATTCTCGGGGGTGAATTGAAGCAGGTCTCGTGCCTGATAAATGAAACAGTTTTTACTTTAAAAAATTTCAAACCCTTAAACACTTTTAAAACTATGTTTCCAAACGATGATTTGATTAAAGTTTTAAATAAATTTAGGACTTAAGTAAGATGTTTCAAAGAAAATAAATTTTAGTTTATTTAGTTTTGATACAATATTTTTATAAAGTTATTTATATTTAGTAAATAATGTAATTAAGATAAAATGTTGTTTAAACCAAATCTTAACCTTTTTAAAATAACTAATTTTATAAAGGTGATTTATTAAACAAGATTTAAAAGGATAATCGAAGTAATTAATTTATCTTTGATCTATTAAGTAATTAATTATTTTGTTAATTTAGTTATTTTAAAAAGATAATTACTTAATTAATTATTTAATATTAAAGATTAATTTAATAAATAATTAAGGTTAATTAAATTGAAATTAATTATTAATTAATTAAGGATAAATTAATTAATAAACGTAATAAAGATTTAATTAATTAATGACTAAGGTTAATTAATTTGAAATTAATTAAGATAATTAATTAAGAAATGATTAATTAATGAAGATGGTTAAGACTTAATCAATCGTAATTAATGATGATTAATTATTGACTAAAGATTACTAATGAAAGCAATTATGTGGTTAATAAATTAAAACCACAACGATTTATTCATCTTAATTAAAGATGTTTTGTTCTTGAATGTTGTGCGTTGGATTGATATTTCTGTTACGTGATGTGATGCTTTGTAATATTAAATGCTTTGTACTGAGCTGTGATATATGTGATGAATATTCTTTTGTGTGAATGTGAACACCCTTTGGCCCGTAAAACGGCAATTGAATTTCGATGCGACAGTGAGTCGGATTCAGTTGGTTATCCGAAACCCACATCGAACCCTGAATGTGAATCTTTGTGATTGATACATCCACGTGTTTTTAAATTGAACGCTCACTATTTGGTAGCCAGGAGAGGACCTTTGTGTCATATAACCCATTGCGAATATGTGATACGACGAAATGGATAGCAATTGAAGACGGTGGTGAAGACCGAGCGTCTTCGAGAATGATAGGATAACCTGTCGAATGACTCTGCACTGAGTTGCTCCGGTATAGAGATCTCTATATATAATGGGGAGTACGATCGGGATTGTGGATGCTCGGATTGCAAGGGCTTCTTCGAAAGTGCCTTCGGTTCTGTTCGAACCCGGAACAGACTTGTATGGTTGTATGTCTGACATTACAATTTGAGATATAGAGCTGATTTCTTTCAAATACATTTCTGTTGGTGGCGGAGAATTTAGTCTCTTAGCTTAACCCTTTCTCTGAGACGTACGAGCTCAGAGGTTATGTAGTTGAAGGTTATTAGTGGTATACTCCCAATTTGGTAGTGTGGCATGCTGAGTGCTACTGATCATTTGTTGATCAAAGCATGGCTTTGTGAAAAATCATAGCTTTGTGGACGAGACTTCGTCGACCTCACAACCCAGTTATGGTCAAAACAGGAATCGTGGCAGCAAGGTTATCTGGGGGTAGCACCCCTTGAGGGTATGTCCATTTCCTTCTGGACTATAAGTGGTATCGTGGTATGGAGCCCAGATACTTACTTTGTGGTTGCTGCAAAACTTATTGCTTTGTTGTTGTCGGTTGGGAAGCGCTTCGGATAAAGGTTGGTAACGACCGAGAGGTGGCATACTCGTGTCAGTTGTTACCTAGTCACAGAGGTAACCCGGCCTTGTGTAGCAGAGATCCGGTTAGGTTCTCGGGGACGTCCCTCTAGAGGCGTTCTATTTTGTGTGGGAAGTTCCTTTGCCTGACCATTTGTTGGAAATCCAAACAAAACGATACGAGACCTGTACAGTTTTAGTTGTATAACCTGCCATGCAGCATGGCGGTAACCTGCTACAAAACATGGTAGCTATAGTAGGCATACGATGAAATGTGCTATGCTGGCTAAGATTAATATTATACTTCCGAAATTGTTTTCTACACTATGCACTAATAATAATATCAAAAAAGTTTTCTCGTATTAAGCATATTTGACTATCATAAGAAGAAATCTCCTCCAAGTCTGCGTTTGCATTGTAGGTGTGGTGGGAGGTCTTATGGTAGTTTCATTTTCCAAAAAGCATACTGATTTTCTTTTATAAAGCTGCTTTTATTTCAAACAACTGTTTTCTTTTACTCATATCAGTCCCATGACTGAACCGGAGTTTATTGTTCCTTTCTTAAACTCTGGGTGCCCATAATTTCCACACGGGCAGCCTAGACGCAGGTTATCCATGTTTTCGAGCTAGCTTAGATTTTTGAAGTCTTTTGGTAGCTATCAATTTTGGAAAGCTTTTGGATTTGGAAATTCTTTTGAAGCTTTTGGAGTTTTGAAGACCTTGTCGATGTGAAGTATGTTGGAAAACTTGTTGTTGAAGTTTCTGTTGTCATAATATTGTTGTATCATATTTGTATCACTCTGATATAAGTGATCGATGTTGTATGGACATTGCATCATGTTGTATCTGTATCATATTCAGCGATATTCATCTTGTTTCCGCTGTTTATATTCATCTAATGTTGTTATAAGCTCCATCCGAACTGAAATTCGACGTTTGAATTTCCGGCAGTCAAATACAAGTGAGGTATTTGATGTCGATTTACGAACGTTGGATTTTGAGTCGTGACAATGGGAATACATAAAATGTGTTAAGGGGGATATGGGTAACGCTTTAACGCTATTTTAATACTTTTACTTTACTATAGACAAATTATAATAGTGTATTGTACTACATAGTAGACAGTTCCACGGATCCTTAGATGATGATTATCCCAAACATCATTTGAGTTACTTGTATTTCAGTTGATATTTCACTTGAGTTGGATTTATTGATATAAGAATGTTAACCCTGACTCGAGTGTTTTGTGTTTTGCTTTATACTCGGGTCAGATTGAGTTTCACAGCATTTGAGACTCACCTTTGGAGTTGGAGCTTCGCTTGGTGATTCATCTACATTTACTCAGCTTTCGGTTTTTCAGTTGACTCCAGTGATATATTCAAATTTTGTTATTTGACTATTGTACTGAGACTTTTATGTATTCGAGACTTCTATTGTATCTTGTTTTAACTCTATTATATATATAGTAGCTTCATGAACAACTAATCATTTGTTTCTGCTGCTTATTGTTATATTACTTCGTGTCTATGATTCTGTGATTGATTTATTTACTGTATATGCTGAGATTTGCCGAATATGAATTAATAATCTGATACTTTGAGCAATTCAATTCCAACATGTGTGGATGAAAATGGCACAAAATACCGGGATGTTACATTATTGAGAATCTCTATTGATAGTTAGATTCATAATCCTCTTATTATCAGATGGATTTCTGCTCTTCTTACAGGATGGAATTTCGGTCTTATTATCAAATGGATTTCTGATGTAATTCTAGTCCTATTGTTAGATGGATTTCTGATCTTCTTCAGTTGTGTTTATGATCTTCTTTCTTGTCTTTCATCAGGCTGAATAATACTATTTATGCTTGTATAATCTCATGTGACAAAAAAGTCATTGAATGGAAATTTACTTCAAAAAGCCAGCCAGGATAATGATATTTAAAACAACAATGATTTGCCTATAAAAGAAAGATGAGAAAGCAAATTGATCCAACTTTTCTATAACTTTGCTGATAATTATTTTGAGAAATGAATTTCAAAATCAAGCTTTCAAAATTTCAAAGATCAACAAGAAAACCTTCTCACAAATATTCATTTCCGTTTACAAAATAAAATGATCAATTTAAGAAAGAAATAATTTCTTAAAATTGTGGAAGTCTTTTTTATTTACTTTGTGCTTTTCTAGAAAAAAAAGGAGAGAGTCTCATAAAAAGTGAGAACCGAAAAGGCCTGCCTAAAGCATTTTGCAAAGAAATAAAGGACAAGTAAATCTATGACTATAGATCATATGGAATTAGACTAGAGCACTAAAGTGGATTACAAATCTCAAATAACTCGATGAGTTCAAATATAAAAATAAAGGAGAAAATATAAGATCGATACAAGGTATCAATCATTTAGGTATAAATTTATCTACCATTTTACATATCACATGCAAAAGTTATAGACATCAAGTAAGGTTAATCAAAAAGAGAATCTATCCAAGTATTTCTAGGAGACATTACCTCAGTTACTTTCAGTTGAGACTCGAGGTCTTGCACTTCTTTCCTCGGAACTACGACAGCTAAAGAAGGTTCAATGATGTTATGAATCGCCACGTCCAATAATTCTTTAGACTTCTTTTATTTCTTTTGGATAGTTTTTATCTCATTAATAGGGTCATTCTAACTCTTTAAAGCATGATCAATTGTTTTATTGTCTCCCTTTAAATTTTCAACTTTGCCATGTAATTCTTTAACCTTTTGCTCAAGAGCGTGCTTCTCACGTCCCGGTTTCTCAACTTGACTTTGATACTTATTGAGATGCTCTGAAACTTTTTCACCCCTATTTACTTTTAGAAACTAGGTACATTAATATTTGAACACTCAACACCACTTGGAAATTTCTCCACAATCTAAACCTGAAGGTGGGTTTTCAAAAGAGGAAAATTTCTTTGTACCGTCTAATGATTGAGATCGAATTGTCCTTGCAGGGGTAGGAGTGGGAAGGCTGGTGTCCAACGATGAAATTTCTTTCGAATTAGAAAACCGTCGAAAAAATTATTATAAAAATAACCGCAAGCGCACGGTGTACGATTGTAGCATGTATGCGAGTATGGGTCGATCCAAGGAAATTGTTTAGATTTTGAAATTCTATTCAATCAAATTAACCCAAAGTCAAAGGATCGTTAACTAACTAAAAGAAAGTAAAACAAATTAAAACTAAGGAGAATAAAAATATGAGATTAAAGAGCAATTTAGAGGCAAATCCCCTCTCATGATCACATAAATCAACATAATGAAATTATGATCTTTTTTGGTCATTTGTGAGTTTAGTTAATGCATTTATCATAAGCATAGCCTAATTATGTTATGGGTTAACACACTTAAACCATCAAATTTTGATGCGCCCTCTAACCCACTTACTAACTTTGATGAAAATGATATGAAATTAAAAGTAAAATCTATTTTAAGCATGACTTACTAACTATTGAATTAGAAACATAAACCATCAAATTTTGATTCTAATTCCACTTCCATTACCATGATCATATGTAGATGAAGAGGTAATTAGTGAGTCACATGATTAAGCATGGCCTATTTGTTTTGAATAACATAAGCTATCAAATTCAATATTAAACACAAAATCACACAAACATCTAACTTTCTATTAAGCAGAAAAGAGACAAAAATGAAAAATTATGTTGCATCTAAATGATTCAAGAGAGCTTCATTACCCCTAAATTGTAGGGATTAGCTTCTCATATTTGTTATTAAATCAACAAATGTAGAAAGCGATATGAAATAAACAAGGGGAAAAAGAGAGCAAAATAAAAAGAAAAGCTAAGTAAAAAGAAATGAACACTAAGCTACTAACACATAAGAAAGAGACCATGTAAGTGTAAAAGAACATTAACTAACATTGCATAGAAAGAAAGTTTACATGAAATAAAAAATGTGGCTAAGTAGCCATGAAAAGAAAGAAGAGAGTTTGTATTTTATTTTGAGCCTAAAACTAACTAAGAGAGACTAAGGAAGAAGTGAGTTACATGAAACATAAGAGATATTTATACATGTGTTAAACCCTAAATCATATTTTTGGGGAATGCCCAAATTTCCCTTGAGGTAGTGTGGCCACCAAGTAATCATTAGCATGTATTAATCCTCCACTTAAATGTACATGAAACTTTAATGGTCTTTTAGCATGTGCAATAGCTCCTAATTGAAAATCAAGGTAAGTGGATAGGTGGGGTCCTCCATGTTCATGAATTTGAATTATTTTCATATTCATTTGTTGTTTTCTTTTGTGCATGCATATCTTCATGAAGCCACTTGTATTTGAAATTAAATTCCTACAAAAAAACATAGAAATTTTCAATTAAATTTTAGAAAATTAATATACGCACAAAAATGACCATTTTGCCCTTGGATGATGAATATGTGACGATTTGAAACAATTTGAATTTTTGGTTTAAACAAGTTAAAATACCCAATATGATCATTTATTTAATTTAAAAAGATTAAATGTGGTGGTAAAAATATGCACATTTATGTGCACATCAAATACCCTGACACTTATCTTTTTATTCGTCCTCGAATAAACTAAAACTAAGATAAATCCACTTTCGTAGGGAACATGATTGCATTGAGCGTATGCAACAATCCGTTAAACCTCCGGATGTCCCTAATAGGACGAGTGTTGTCTCATGAGGGTTTTCAGTGGATACTACCTACAAAATCCACATGCAGGATGAAAATATTTACAAAATGCGAATTTTTGGAAATATTTACAAATGAAAGATTTACTTTTAAATAGACACAATTAAGATAAATATAAGTTTTGGTCATTATCTTGAAAATTTAAGTCATTTACTCGTCAAAATTTCCAACAAAACTCAAGTTACCATAGCAAATAGAGTATAGGTTCTTGTTGTTTCGGTTTATATCAAAGTATAACTATGAAATAGATCCTTAGTTGATTATCAAAGTTTATCAAAGTGGTATTTTCATTTCTTTTCAATAAAAATTCAAATCAAACAAGTCAAAATAGTGCTTGGACTTCAATTGCTTACTCTCTCTCTTATTTGAAAATTTTATTTATATTAACAATATTTACATATGCCTAACTCAGATAAACTGAGGCCAGATACTTTATCCGTGCACTGCCTTGTGGACTTATGTGAGGGGAATACAGAGCGTGGCGAGTGAACAAATAAGTGTGAACACTTATCGACTTTAGGCGTTATTAATAAAAGAATTTTTTTATGCACACATGTCTAACTCAGATAAACTGAGGCCAGATATACCGATGGTGCACTGCCTTTCGAGCTTACGTGAGAAGGGTACAGAGCATGGTAAGTGAACACACGAGTGTGAACACGTGACTCTAGGTGTTTATTAAGAAAAATATATACATACATATAAGAATTTTTGTTTTTGTTCTTAAAGAGTGAGTTTCACAAAATCATCTTAGCACCGTTTAACTTAGAAGACAAAAAAAAATTATATCCTTTACTTTAAATCAACCACTTTTAAAAAAAATAATTTTCAATTAGAATATATTTCATAGTTATCTCCATGAATCTTCCTATATACTTGTGAAACCATCTTTTTTTATAATCAAACTTTATTTTTATTATTGTTAAGACAAATAAATTTTTAAAAAATTCAGATTAATTAACAAAAACCATATATTTATCCTATAGTGTTTCTTTAAAAATAAATCAAAATGCTTTTAAAAAATTATTTTTTTGTTTTTGAGAATTTTTTTTAAAATTTTGGAAAGAAAAATTAAAAATAAACCATGAAAAGTCGAAAATGATGATGAGTCTCCTCCACACTTGATTTTGACTATGTCCTCACATTCAACCCAAGTGAAAGGATAAAAATAAAAAACAGCCTCTATTTATATGAAAATGAATGGTATTTACACGGGATCGGAAAATATATCGTCAAAAAGTAAATGAAATGGTCTTCCAAAGATCAATTCATTTGTCTCGTCAAGTATGCGAGATACAGCTTAAGCTTGGAAAACCAAACCATAAATGATTTCGAAGTTGAATGTGGATTTGGAAAAACGAATGTCGTTTTATTGAAAATCGTTCGAGTTTTTTTATTTTCGATGAATTTCGGGGTTGATAAAACAATTGATTGAAATTCAAATTTTATATTCACCAAATTGAAAGTCAAGCTCATCATCACAAATTTTTAAAAGTTATTGATTTCAAAATTGAAATGGTGATTTAAATCTTCCCCCCGAGAATTAAACAACTCATTTTCGAAAAGTCTAAAGAAATTTCGTTTACTAAATTCGTCTTTCTTGGTTAGATTATCAACAACTTCATTACATATGTCAAGTTCAAAATAGAAAGTTGTTGTGTTCAAATTTTTGAAATCGTGAAAAGGAAGATCGAATTTTAAATTTGGTTCCACACCCCCAAAAGAATTGAAATACAGCTCAATTACCGAATTTTCAACAGTTTCATTAAGATTCTCATTTTCAATTGTAACGTGGTTAAGATTATTCCCATTGCCAAATTCGTTTGAAAAGTTATTTCCATTTTCATTTTGAGTTTGAAATTCATTTTGGAGTTTGAAATTTAATTGGCATGGGTTATAATCGAAATCTTTTGAATTTTGAATTGAATTCAAATTTTGAAATCCTTGACTCGAGTTATTACACAAATCATTTATACTTCTATTTTATTGTGTAGAAAATTTAAGTAAAGATGAAATGCTATTTTCAAGAGTCAAGGGTTGGTCATCGTTTTGAAAATTTTGTGGTTCAAAATTTGAATCGCTTAAACAATAGTTGTTTTTGAAATAACCATAAGAATGAATTATATTGATTTTCACGACTATTGTAAAATTCACGCAAGTGGGGAAACTCGAACATTTTTAAGAATTTGTTTTATAAAGGAAAAATATTTACAGATAGAATTTATTTTTCAAAAGGGAAGTTAATATTTATTTTGGTTTATCAATTTTTTTTCTTTGTTTTTGAAAATATTTTATAATTTTTTTTTGATTTTGGTTTTTCTATATTTTTTGGATTTTTGAAATTTCAAAGAAAAAGAATTTAAAATTTTCAAAGGAAAATGAATATTTACAATTTTTTTTAGTTTGGATTTTGAATTTTTTTTTTAAATATGCATGAACTAATGCAACTAAATGAATGGAAGGGTCTAATTACAAATAATTTATCCTAAGTTAACCCAAAATTGTATAATCACACTATCTTAAATCAATAAGGTAGTTCTCAACCAGGTAACGGGCAGGATTTATCGGTGCACCACGAATCACTGTAGCAATGCAGCCGAAGGTTTAAGTACCTTCAGAGAAACAATTCAGTATAACATTTATGAATCACCGCAATATTTATAACTGATTATTGTGCTTCCGTAGCCTAGAGACCAAGAAATTAAATTGTCGAATGAGGACAAATTGTCAATATACAGTTAAGTGTTATCAATGTCTATCCGTTTTATTAATCCAAATTTCTAAGATAAAATGCAAAGTAAAAATTAAACGTGTATTAACAATGCAACAACGAATGGAGTTTGTTTTTGTCTTTGAAATTTTTTTCTATGCACATGTAATCAACCAACAATGCAAAACAAATAAAATAACAATAGATAGAGATTAAAAGCAGCAGAGATTTTATAAGCAAGTTTTTTTTTTTGCAAGCCAAGCGGAGCAAGCGACTCTTCTAATCTGCTTTGGCAACCTGAAAACAAAACAAGATATATACAATTGTTTTTATAATTTTCCTTTTTTTAAAAAAAAAATAAATCAAACCAGATTAAAACAAAACAAATTTAATTTTTTTTAAAGGATAAGGAAATACTAAATTAAAAGCAAAGAAATTAATCGAAACAAATTTCGCAATTTTTTTTGTGAAAAGGATGGACTAAGTTAGACAAAACACACTTAAAACAAAACAAAGGAAAATGTTAACTCAAGCCTGCCCACAAGAATGATAAACCCGATCCGCAACCCAAAACAAATTGCCACTTCAGAGGAACAAAATTATACGAATAAAACGTCTCTTACGATTTCAATTCCAAAATAAAAAAAATTACTTCTTTAATTTGAATTCACAAAAGCACAATTTCAAGTCGCAATCAAAATCAAAGTCGAATTCGAATTTGAGGGGATTGGACGCATTCAGGTTCGAGTGAGATGAGGTAATTCGTGGTGGGTCCGACGATTGAGCTTGTGGTTGAGGCGATTGGTTTGGGCAGTGCTGTGGTCTCGATGTCTGGAATGACAGTGGAGTTCTGTTGATATTCGAATTGCGTATGGCGATTGCGTGGGTCGCGTCTGCAGTTGAGTCACGATGTCGCGGTTGAAGGTGTGGGAGGAGGTTGCGAGGTGATTTCGATGTCAGGGCAGGCGAATTTGGGTTTGGGCATCGAAGTTGAGTTCGTGATTCGTGGTTTTCGGTTGTATGAGATTTCATGGGGTGTCAAACTTGGGGAGGTTGTTTGGTCTGTGAAGTGGTGGTTAAGGCAGTTTGTATGGGGAAGACGTTGTAGTATTAGCAAGTTGACAGTCGAAATGTTTTATGCTACTGTGGTCAGGGTGTGAGGCAGAATCAAGGCAGCAGTATTGTGATAAGGCCGGGATTAAGGGACAGGAGTGCTGATGTTGTTTGGTTGTGAGATGTCGTAGATGGGGCTGCTGTATGTAGTGATGACTTGAAGTGCAGAGTGATATGTGAGGAGTGACTGTGGAGGAAGGGTGTAGTGGCAGTTGAATAGAAATATCCGATGAGCAGAAGTGGTTAGGCTATGCTTAAAGTGGGTAATACGGTGCACATTTACACACTAGAGAGAGTAAGCAATTGGGATGTATGAGAGTGGTGGGTTGGAGTGGGAGTTGAACTGCTGTTATAGTGCTTGTCAAACGATGGGCAGTCTATTTGTTTTATGTGGAAGGCAGTTTGAAGTTTGGTGAATGTAGTGGGGATGAAGTGGTTTGACCGTGTAAGTTGGCAGTAATGCAACAGGGAAGTGGTAATGCAAGTGAGTTGTGACGGTAGAGTAGGGTGTTGTTTTGTAGCAGTTATGGTCCGTGGTTATTGATGGTCAGTGGATTTGTCCCTACTTGCGATAAGTTTCAGAGATTGACATGATACCTATCTTTTTAGCAGATCAACTTCAAGATTCTCAATTCTATGATGTAAACGAGCAATTTCTGCATCGATTTTGATTCATTGGTCTTGGGGTCTGGCTCGACCTACTGCCCCTATATTCTCTCTTAGCTCTTCGACCTCTTTATCTTTTTCGTTGATTTTTCTTGTGTAAACTCGAGGACATTTTGTTTACATTGCTTAATGTGGATCTCAACTTGTAGTATTTGATATATCATTTACATGCGTCTAGGTTGTCCGTAAATGGTGTAACTGAAGTATCTTGAGAGGAGCGCTTCCTAATATCTAATATCAGTCTGGCTTTAAGTCGAACCAATCGAGAAGGGAGGAAAGAGTTGCTAGGCATAAGCATGAGTTGACATTCCTAGTAAGAATAGATAAAAAAATCAACATGTCGGGAAAATATATTCTTTTATTAGCAACAACAGAGCTTACAAGCATGAACAAGTTCAAATAACACTAACAATTCAAGTTCTATACATTCCATCCTTAAGTTTAGAAGCAGCGGCTTGAGCCTTTTGAGTGAACCCATGGACATAGGGAAAGTTGAGTCAAAGGAGATATTAAACTAGAGAGGAGTAATAAGTAAGGGAAATTGATGGTAATCTCATCTCTTGGTAGTTGGCAGGGATACTAGAATCACCGTATAACAGTTTAGCATAATTGGACCATATATCCTTAGTCAACTATCTTTTTCATCACCTAAGAAATCAAAATACAAATAGGGAAGTTGTTTGTAAACTTCCTCAAGGCCTCTAAGAAAGTAGTATTTTTCTAGTCGAGAGGTTTTAGGGCTTAATGTTTTCTCCTTAAAATCCCTTTACAACTTGCTAAATTTACCTAAGAGTTCTTTTGAAATAGAAGTGCCCAATTATTTCTTAACTTGTGTACTTTAGGAAAAATAAACTGATCTACAAAGAAATGAGAATTTTAGTGCTTATAAATATTGTTTGAATTACATAATACAACAACAAAATCATTTGAGTTCATACAATATAAACAATTTGTAAAATTTGGAGATAAATTTCTCTATGTTAAATCTGACTTTTTCAGGAGGAAGAGTGCATGTGACAAGTGGAGCATCCTCAATCCTGCAAAGTTTCTTGCATTTCCCAAGATAAGGATCGGACCTATGATTATTCAAATACCTATTATGCAAATGCCTAAATAACCATCCACTCTCTTTCCCTAGAAAAGAAATGTCAGCAAAAAGGTTCCTATAATAAACTTTATAAAGCAACTCTACTAAAGTGTCCCTATCTTTAATAAGTATCCAAAAGAGTATAGTCAGCTTTGCATTCTCTTTTATAACGCTTTCCCGATGAAGGCGGGATCGTTTCAAGAGTTGAGCTGCTTGTTTTTATTTAAAATCTTTCAACTGGCTGGTGTAAATGAGAAAACGCCTATACTTTTTAGATAAACCATTATTCTCAACAGTCAGCTCTCAATATCTCTATTTAATCGTAGCACTTCCTCTCGCTTTTCTCATGTAAAATCTCAAAATGGTATTTGTTTCATTTCCTTAACTAAATAAGTGAACTTATTAATTAAAGCTAACAAGTAATTATAAGCATTTAAGAATTGATAAATTTCATACCTACGCTATGAGATCTTAAGATATTGGAGCTTGAGTTTTCTCTTTTACTCGATGGATGAGAGGAGGGGGCATCTTTTGATAGGATGCCTTTCTAAGGAACGTTCTGAGATCTAAGGGATCGAGAAAGCATGTATCATGGGCAAATGGGCCTAATTCATGGCCACCTGATCTGCCGCCACCATCTCATAGTCGTTCAGGATCCTTGTTATCATCATGCCCATCCTCATCATATTTTTCATCATTATCATCATCATCGTTTTCGTTTTCCTCATCATCCTCCCTTTCTTCATTTTCATTTTCATCAAGCAGCGGATCATCAAAAGATAACATTTCTTGAGGGTTGATAGAAGCCTCTTTTGGGAATTCATCTTGAAGTGACCTACAAACTCTTTCTATCTTGAGGTCAAACTCCTTTTTAAATCTGCCATTTAAATCCAGGATTAAAGAAAGTCTAACCCTAGGTACTCCCCTATGTTATAAAAGTATGTGATATAGAGGGAATTTTCATAGCATCATTCCTTAATTTTGGGGAGGGCGTAATTGATCAAGCTAGAAACTTTTCATTTGGCATCTTTGAAAATGTTGTTTGAGTAGACGAGGGTGGCATCTTTGGTTTCTAGCTAATTAGTGGTTTAAGCCTTTTTCTTTTCTGACTTTCTCAAGCTCTGCCTCCAAAGCCTTTACTCTTTCTTCGACTCTAGCTTAGTCTTTCTCTTCTCTCCTAGGATGAGGAAAGGTTATCCTTTAGTGAGATAACATTATTTCTCTGCTGCATTAAATATTTGGTCCTCAAGGAACTGAACTTTAGTTGTCAACGAAGAGATCTGCTCTTTAAGATCTAGAACTTGGTCGATAGATTCTTAAGAAGATTTGTGGAAGAAAAAAAATATGTTGGCAACCTAAAATGGGTAACAAGCATATAATAAATAAAGGTATATAGAACAAAAATATTATGCATAAAAAACATACCACAAGGAGTTGTTAAAAGAGGTTATGGAGATGATCCTTAGAGAAGGTAGAAGATTGCAGTGGCATTAGAGAAACCATGGATGAAGATTGAATAACCGAGCAAAGTAGACCCTCAAAATCGAAAGGAATATTTTTAAATGGAACTTTGGAGGGAAGAGATTCCGGAGGGGAAGTATAAGGCCTAGAGCTAGATACAGATGTAGCATGACATCCATGGGCGAAGGAACTGTAATATTAATATCAGGATTTGGGGTATGAGTAGCATCTGTTTTGCTTTTAGGATTTTGATCTAGCAAGCTTAAGTTAACAAACTATAACCTTCATTAACTGTGGCCATATCTATGCTTGATTCTTCTTCAATAACAATAAGAGTTTGGCCTTCTCCGAGGTGAGGCCTCTTGTTTGGTGAAGAACTTAAGTCACCGGGTAAATAGTCGAAGCCCCCTTTTATTTTATGATTCTCAGTGTCAATATTTTCGAACACTTTAGTAGTGGAGTCCTCCATTGGGCCAGCAGTAGTATGGGCAGCTAATGTAGAAACATGAGCCCTAGCCTTCTTGGATTTAGAGGCTGCAACCATAAGAGCTGAACCTAAATAAGAGGAAAATCATAAAATAGTGATGTACCTGGCTTTGCTGGAAATTATAATAAGAGCTTACCAGAAGACTTGCGGTGAATAGGGAAAGATTAAGAACAAGAATCGTGTTTGCGAGTAACCAGGGCTTATCATTCATGAGCATTTTCTTCACCATAAGGGGTTCCCTAAGCACCTTATAGTTCTCCAAGATCAAAGAGTATTTTCCAAGATTAATCTCAGTTAAGATCCTACGTCTGTCTCCTATAGTTTGAGATGCCCGACTCGAAGTACCAATTATAGTAGTAGTAGAAGGATTTGTTCCAATGGAAGTAGATTCTGAAAAAGGGATCACTACCATAAGACCTAAAAAAGGGATAACTACCATAAGACAATAACATAATATAGTATAAATAATAAGAAAAAGTGACAAGATTTACCAAGAGTAGAGAAGGACCCTCTAATTATAGAAATGTGGCTCTTAATATAGAAAAATTGGTCCTCCCGTTCTTTTGATCTGTTGATCAAATTGGTGATCAGACTTTTCTGAGGGAGAAGACGATACACGATACCTGTTAGCTGATTCGCTATTTTGACGGGAGTTATTAAAGAGCAATGGGTATCAACATCGAGAGAAGGAAGTTCAGCTTTCTAGCCAAGATCTTGAGACAACTTTAGATATGTGTAGGAATTAGGTAGCAATTGTATCGGGGCAATGCCCAGGTGATCTAAGTATTAGATAAAGAAGTCATAAAAAGAAAGATAACTGGAATGCCAAATGTGAATCCGCTTGAAAGCAAAGAAACCATCCTGAGGATTTTGTATCCTGCCAGACGGTCCCATAACACTAGCCTCTATAATGGTAATCCTAAATTGTTGGAGGATGGAATTGACTTCATTTTTAGTAGTTATAAGAGATGGGACAAGCCTGTAATCTTATTCCTTTTTGAGGTATGAGAAGGTTTAGAACCTTTATCAGCTTTCTTGCTAGCCATTTATCTGTCATACTATATTACAGAAGATCAAGGAAATATTACATATTTTATAAGAAGTTTTAAATACTTAAGAAAATGATTAGGATAGGTGGAATTCCTAAATATAGATGTAACTAATGGTGGACAATTAGATGTCTAACTTATAAGTGCTTAATTAAATGAAAACTATTTTATTTGTAATAAAATGCCAAGGCCATGAATGGTTATCAAATCTATAATTGTTTGATAGTTCATTAAGTAGTCCATTTCTCGATATTGAACCTATAATGATAAAATGAACTCGTAGCTACCTAGCACCTTTATAATTAATCAAAAACTCATTATTAAGTTCATAGCGAGTATTAAGTTCGTAACTAGCCACTAGGTTCATAACAAAGAATCAAACTTACATCATGTTGTTGAATTAAAATGGGGCGTCGAACTCGTGACTAATTATCTAGTCCATGGCAAGGCATCTATCTCACAAATTGTAAATGAGTTTGAAATCATTTAAAGGCACTTCAACTAATTATTGAGTTTAATGTCGAATGTATAAATAGTTAATAAATTCATAACTAGTTGAAAATGTTATAACTGCTTTCCGAAACTATAGTGGGATGTTAAACTTATACAAAATATCAAGTTTGTAACTATATGACAGCCCTATAAATAGTCGCCAAAGTTATAGAAGGATAACGACTTACTATAAGGTTGTCGAGTTTATTGCCGATAACAATCTTCAAACCATTTTCTGGTTCATAATGACTATCTAATTTCTAGATAGCTATCGAATTTTTAACTTATTTTCGAGTTTATTACTAGTTAGTGAGACCTTAAAAGGATACCGAATTTCAAATTAGTTGTCGAGTTCTAAAGATGACTGATGAACTGTAAACCAGTAACTAATTAGCAACAGAGTGTCAAATTTAGGTGGATATCGAGCTTTTAACAATTAACTAAATTTCTAATTAGGTGTCGATTTATAAGTAGATACCATTGAAGCACCATAAAGTTATCAAATTTCCAGAAAGTTATCAAATGAACAGTATCCATCGAATTATCGAAAAATGATGTATTGCAATTGAAATTTGAATATACACACTAATATTCTCTAAATTACAAAAAGTACACAAACCCAATGCCTCAAAACTCTAATTTTAAAACTGGAAATCTCCTTTTTTTTATCTTTCATTTTAATTGATTAAAATAGAAGCCGCACCTTGAAATCGAGCCTGAATGCTGAATAGAACGAAATTTTTTGATCAAAAAGGAAATTAGAATTGCTACTTCTAGTTTACCTTGTAGGTGAAAGCTTGAAGAGGGAGAAGAAGCAGATATTTATAGGAAAAGAGGAAATAATCTAGAGCGTTGATTTAAAATTAAACAGATGAATGAGATCAAAGTGGAAATTAATAGGCGGCAATGTGGATATTGAGGCGGAAAATGTTTATATCGAGGTGGTAACTTGAAGGCAGATTATACTAAAGTATAATCAATCTCTTCAATAGAAGGAGGGGTAAATATTACTACAAATATTCATATCAAGCTTCTAAAGAAAAAGCATGTCAAGTTAGAAGGCAATATGGGATGTCGAGCCAGAAGAAAACCAAACTAATAAGCATTCAATGTTTAGCAAAAAGATATCGAGCTTAAAGAAGGAAAAGTTATCAAGCAAACGGATGTTAAGTTTCTAAGGGTATCGAACTCCAAATAGATGGAAAATAATGAAGAGCTGTCGAGTATCTAAGGATAGCGAGTTTCAACAAAAAGAAGTCTTATCAAGTATTTAACAAGTAATAGATGATGTCGAACAACAACAATAAAGAGAGATATCGAAGGTCTAACAACAAGAGGATATTGAATTTCTGAAAGGCAGTGGAGGTGCCACACAAACAAATACTTAAGTTAATAATCCCAAAATAGCTGGGAAGACAAAGACATAAGAAGATGGTACCAAGTCTCAATAACCATAAAGGTTGTCGAGCATCAAGGGCAGAAGATGGTACTGAAATGATTAAAAATAAAGAGAAGGTGTCGAGTTTTTGAGAGATGATGGAGGTATCAAATCACTAAATGTTAATGAACTTCCATAGCATAAAGAATGCTAAGCTCTATAACACAGATCGTTATATAGCATGTAACAAAGAAGGGAGGGCATGTCAAGATGTCGAGGTTTTAGATAGCAAGAGAGGGGTTTCAAATTTCTACAAGTGGCAAAGGGTGGCAAGTATCAACAATTCAAAGGAGATGACGAACATCAACGATACAAAGGAGATGATGAATATCAACAATGCATAGGAGATGTCGAATATCTGGCTAATGGATATGTGGCAGATATGCCGCCTACCTCCAAAAATAGAACCACTTAACAATTCAAATGGGGGCAGACTTTTCTTTCCTCATTTTTTACATTTCCAAAGTGGTGACCCTAAATCAGATTGGAAATTTTAGAACCTATCATCCTCTTATGGCATTTGCACACATTACCTTGGACATTTAATAATTGCATACCATATTGCTTTAAAGGATTGTAACTCTCGAATTTTACACATAAAGACTTGGAAATAAACCTTTTTGCATAGCATACTTCTTTTGGATGGTTACATTTGACTATTCTAATATGGACGAGCATATAACTATATTTCAGACATGAGTTTGAATATCGAACAAGTATATGACTTCGTTTGGACTCGAAATTGGCTTTCATAAGGCTACTTAATCCCTTATCCAAACCAATCCCAGCCTGCCGTGCATATTTGGTTAGCAAAGAAAATTGTTGACAGTAATGAATTAGAATAAAAGAGACATCTCTTTCCTTTCTTTAATTAATTTTCCTTTTTGAAATCCCATTGGAAAGCATTTCTGGTTCCCCCTCCTTCTTACAGCCAGCTTAAACAAGAGGCAATATAGAGCTCAGAACATTCTCAAACCTATTAGTAATTGATCTATATAGATCCAATCAAAATTTCTATCAGTATCGTGTGTTGATACACGCACACATGACTTTTATTCATACACTTTCCACTAAATACTAATCGCATAAAAAATTCAAATCAAGTAATTAACATATCATAAATATTAATAAATTTAATAAATTTACAATGATTATAAATTAATTAAATCGTTTGGTTTTTTTGGAGTACTCATCGTTATGGTTGTGCGAGTCAATGGTGTAAATTCATTCCATGATTAACATCGAACAACTCGATTATTAACGTTCACACATTACCTTAGCTTGGTATAACATTTAGGATGAATTTATCGCTTGCACATCTTTTTGGTAAAAACCAATTTTACATATTAAAAGTTGCACTCGGTGGGGACGATAATTTACATCAATTCTCTTTGTTAATACTACGGCATATTAGAACTTATGGGATTTGGTTTTTGTCAGAATTATAATATCATCCACATTCAACTTGATTAGTCCAAATATAACATCATTGGTTCAATAATGAAAAATTATTATTAACTGTACTGCTCTGGTCATAGACTTTGATTTTGAGTTGACTATGATACTAACCTCATATTACTAAGAAGACATATTCTCTATTTGCTAGTGTTTCAGTTCTAATTTTTCAACTTAGACCCAACTTATAGTTGTTCGATGGAGGACATGTCATGATTTAACTATAATCAAAGTCAAGACAACTGTGTAATATCATCACTTCGAGATTCTCTATTTGACCTTACTTATATTAACCAACTGAAAACTTTTGAGTGATTCATTCCATATTTATCCAATAACCATCAGTACATGACCCCTTGGTATCTCAATAGTCATGAGTATTGCACTAATCATCATTTGGAGAGCTTACGTACTATAGTCTTAACAGATGTATCAATATCTTGTCTCAAAACATCTTGACTTGAATTTTTTTAAAATATGTTATTTTAATATGATAAATTGCTTGTGATTGCAAAATGTTGTAATTATTATCACATAATATGTCATTAAAGTATTTTCTATATAGTATACTTTAAATTAATTTCTTATTAATTTTATCACAATATAACAAGTATATATTCGAAAGAAAATACCTTTTATGTTGTACAAGACTAATTATCGAGTTAGATATATGTAACAAAATACATAATTGCCCCTAGGGTATAACCCTTAATTCTATAAGTAACTAACGTCGAAGGCCAAAAACTATTAGAATATGCTCATGATGGCATATGTGAAGATTATTCCAAAGGTCATAAGCTAGTCAAAAAGGTACTAAGATAAGGATTCCATTAGCTTACCCTCAATCAAAATGAATTAGGCTTTGCCAAAATATATGACAAATTCCAATTTTATGCTAAAATTCTAAGAGTTCCACCAAACGAACTAACTCCAATGATGAGATCATGACCTTTCAACATTTGGAAGCAATGATTTTATTGGCTTCCTTCCAGATCTAAAGGAAGGGAAAGATTTTCTACAGTTGCTTTCAATTACATTACAAAATGGGTTGAAGCCAACCCTTATTGACGGCCTATCAAGTCATTAAATTCATCATGAAAAACAATGTAACAAGATATAGTCCTTTATATAATATCATATCAAATTACGACACATACTTTGAAAGTTGAGAGTTCACTAAATACTTCGAGACCATGACAACTCAAAAGTTTCTCCTTATTGGCTCATTTACAAGCTAATTGTGCCATATAAGCAGCTAATAAAACAATTAATGCTTGCTTAAAGAAACGCCTCAAACGAGCTAAAGGCAATTAGGGTAAAGGACTACCATTCATATTATGGGCCTATAGAGCAAGTTCTAAGACATTAATGTGGAACACCCCCTTCTCCTTAATTTATGGCTATGAAGCCATATTTTTGGTAAAGCTTGAAATAGCCTCTCGCCGAAGAATCTACTACAATACTCGGCAAAATATAGAACTTCGAAATGAGTCAATAGATTTCCTACCCAAACTCTAGTATCAAGCTGCATTAAGATCGCTAGAATGCATTCGTTGAATAACCAGATATTACAATCAACGAGTCTAAACCCAAAATTTTGAAAGAAGAGATTTCAACCATAGCAAAATAATGCCAAATACAAAAGACCTAGCAATCGAACCCCTTTGCCTAACTAGAAGGGACCCCTAATTATTCATGACATCATTCTTCCGGGAGCTTATCCACTAAAGAGACCAGACAGTAACATAATAACCCCATATTTGGAATGCCAAATATTTGAAGCATTACTACAATATAAGGCTGTCGTCAGAATAAATTCTCAAGTAATTTCAAATCAAAGTATCTTAGCCATGATCGAATAGCATCATGCAACTTTTTCGATTTCAAAGTCTATCAAAATTACAAGTATTTTCAATACATATCAAAATATTTTAGCCATCATCTAGTAGTATCATGCAACTATTACAATTTCAAATCTATCAAAGTTACTACTACTTCTAACTATATCAAGAATCTTAGTCGTTATCAAGTAGTGTCATGCAAAGAGTTAGCCATGGCCATGTAGGCCATGCAAAAAGTGAGCCATGAATAGTCAGTATCATGCAAAGACTGAAACATGGTCAAGAAGTGGTCAAGTAATTATAGGCACAAAGCTGGCATTATTAGCTTTCCAACCAATAAATGTGTAAGACTCGGCCTCATTGACCAAGCATGTTGTCATAATTCATCAAACAAATTATTCCTTACTTTCTATACATATATCAAACAATTTCATGGTTCGGAACCCAAAACGATGTTGCCTTTGATCATTGCAACCCTGATGAAGTTGTGATCTCTTTAATCAATGGCTTTGGCCATCTTGACATTACTCGATAACTATAATCACTAAACTATTTTTCCTCAACCATAAATAGAAAACTTCTAAAATGTCAAACTTCTACTGTACAATCCATACAGCAAGCCTATGAGCTCCAAAATAATGGATCATCATAGTAAATTCAAAGGATGGTTGTATTACATAATAGAAAAAACTATATTCATGGTTACTTCTACACCTCAATTTGAAATTTTTATCATTATATTCCAAAATCAAAAATAAGTATTTAAATAAGTTGGATAATTAGCCGACCAAAAGGATAGCGAGCGTAGATTCCTTATGAGAGTTCACACTTGCCTAGGGATTTAGCTAGAATATAAGGGACCGCCCATGTAAAATCATTCAAATGCCGACAAGTAATCCATGACCAACACCCCGAGTGGCTTGGATCGGTTCTCTAATTCTAGTCCAGCTAGCATGGATCGCATTATGACATGCCATGGTTATCCTTTCTACAGTTGTAATTGATACTTCCTCGATGCTTCCAAATCCTAATAACAAGGTAAAAATAATCATAATGAGGTAAAGACCCTTATAATAAGGTACAACTTTCAAAATCAATTTTCATAAAACCCTCTCTATGAGCTAAGGTTTTCAAATTCATTCCCACTATCAAATAAAAATTAACTTCGCCTTGTGTCACATTACAATACATAGCCTTCGGTATTCAAAACCCTCGTAACGAGGTAAAACTTTCAAATCCCTAATATATGAGGTTAGATATTCAAAAAAATTATAGCAAGGTAAAAACTTTTAAATCCTCACTATATGACGAGGTAAGATGTTCAAACTCTCATAATGAGATAAAACTTTCAAATCCTTGCTTTAAAAACTCTCGTAACAAGGTTTTCAGAAGTCTTACCTCTAAAAAAAGTGAAACTTTCAAATTATCACTATACAATACGGTTAAATTTTCAAGACCCTCGTAATATGGTAAGACTTCTTAAAACCTCATTATGAGACGAGGCGAGATTTTCAAATCCTTATACAAATCTGCACTATACGATTGAATTCGGTTACAAAATCCCATCGAACATTAATCAAATTAGAAGTTATGAAAAACCTAATACATACTAAAGGAAAAGAAAATTAGCCAAGTATAAAGTATGCCCTAACTCTCCCTAATCCAATGTCAACTTCATATTCATTATACGATGTAAATTTTAGAGGGCATGTGTTATACAATAAATTTCACTTTGTTATATTCAATTCCTCGCTATAAAAGTATAAACAAAAAAGGAAATCCACGGTACTTATAATCCATAAATACTTAAAAGTTACAATTCTTTGGCTTGTTATCTTATAAGATAAATGTCAATGCATAGTTTGGCATCACAAGACTTTGGTATTTCATTTGATGAATAAACCTACATGCAAAAGAATAAACAATGTCCAAAGGATTAAGACTTGAAAATCAAAAGCATGGTGTTGCATAAATTTATCGCAAGTGTAATAAGCTAGCCAACATAACAAAGCCCAACACAACTTAAGCCAGCATAGCACTTCTAAGCCAAGCCCAATGAATTCCAGCCCGTAATCAACTTAGCCCCATGCTAGCCCTTTTGCTTAGTAGCATTTCAGGTCTATAGTCAGTCGGCTTAACTCTAGACGACATTAACAACCAACTCATCTGACTAGGCCTAACTAAAGCTTGACCCATCTTTGGCCCGACTTCAACTCAGCGTGCCTTCAATCGGTCCCACGTGGCCCATCTTATCACCTTTAACTTACTTGGTGCACCCCTTATGACTTGGTCCTTAGCAGTATTCAACTTCCCTCGGCAATCTTCAACAACAATCGACTGGCCACTACTATGCACGAGAATCTTCTCATCCGCCTTGCCACCTGGATAAGAAAAGGTAAACGACAAATGGTACACCCAATTGTACTAAGTACTATAATACATATGCTAAACGCAAACCTACTCTTGTAGCAAGCCACCTTACTTAATTAAAATCACACGTCTAGTACAAAGTGATAGCCAATATGCTTCTCAACCACATATTCCATATCACATTTACAGTTGTTCTCCATTAGCCCAGTCAACCAGATCAATGGTTAGAAGTGTTTCCCACCTATTTTACTGCGTAATATCAGCCATCCATGATCCATATCATCTCCTATAATACCCTATGCTATACAACATCAGAGGGGTTGAAATCTAGTTGAATTTTGGTTGAATTCTCATTATTTTCAGTACAGATATACCCTCCGCAACCAACTAAACAACCAAAGCTCTTAAGTTTAGAATCATTATAGGATTAGATGTTAGTTTCTTATTACTCTCTTGTAATCCCCTATAATTATAAGGGAGAGATATAATAAGTAATCTTCATAGATGATGTACGCAAGCTTAGCCAAACCACTATGCATCTTTGTGTCATTTACCTTAATTTGCTCATTTTATTCCTCATTTTACATTTTTAAGCCTAGTGTTAGCAAGTAACCTTTACTTTCACAAATGCATTAGTCTAATTTCGAGGTTAGCTAATTTTCTAGTTGACATTTTGGTGCTAGAAGAAGGGTCATTCCCTTAAAGCTCTCGCATTTCTTCACTTTTTCTTCTCTACACAAATTAGTTTTAGGTTGTTGCCATGAATATTACTGCTGAAAATGAAGGTAACAACTCTAATGACCATGAGACTAACAACAACACTAACGCCAATGCTATCTGCCTCATCCTTGGGCTTAGCAACAACATGTGGTGAAGTGTGATGTAAGGTTAAATAACGTACAAACTCTATATCGTGTGGTGAATGACCTGAGGACAAGATTGGAGGATCAGATGACGATGAACTTCGTTCCACCAGCACCTCCATTGGTTGAACTGGCTCCTTTCCAACTTATACTCCCCAATGCTTATAACCTCATGAAAACTACCAGAGCCTAAGAGAGGATTATGCTTGAAACCCTAGTCGAGGATAACCATACTCATCCCAAAAGGCATGTTGTTTATGGGCCAAGTCACACTTTTGACATTACCTTAGAGTTGGCTGTGCCTAGAAAACATAAGCATCATTGTTCCCTCTCAATGGACCGATTATCTTCTTTTGAACATCTACGGTAGAAAAAGAATTTAAGGATTTGAGATGCGCGCATCTAGTTGTGGTGCATATGCTGGCAGAGAACATAGGATCCCCTCGACACACTCCAGATCCCATTAGGGTGCGACCATGCCCAGATCGAGAAAAGGGAGAGCTAGACATTCACTGCTGCCATTTGTGCATAGGGAAAGGAGGTCATTGGCTAAATAATCTTGTGGCAGGCCGATATTGGCCTCAAAGAGAAAATAAACATTCATCGTCGACACCTCAATAGAATGTAAGCCTTGGAACATCGGGAGTGAAGCTTTTTCTGATGACGAGAATAGTGAGTCATTTTCTAAGTAAATATTAAAATTTACACTATAGGAAGTATGCCTTGTCGCATATTAACAAGTATAAAGGAAGTGTTGGCCTATCAGATCACATTACTGAATTCAAACCCATCACCCGTGTTAGCCCGCTTTTCGGCCCAATAATGTGCCTACTCTTCCCCTTTACCCTCAAAGGTCGGCTTCCTGCATTTACAACCGAATAGCATTCATCCTTGGGCATGACCATGTGCGGACTCCAAGCCCAAGATCTTCACCTCAAAGACCCATATTATAATGCTAGTGAGCTTGGTAACATTAGCCAAGGGCCCGCTGAGAGTATTCCGCCGTATGTGAATTGCTTCAACAAAGAGTCTACCCAGGTTATTGGTGCTAATAAGAATAACCTGGTCACAGCTGTCTGCCCAAGGATTAGGTACAAGTTGAGAATGTGGAAGGAACTTCAAAAGCAGCCAGTTATGTCCTTAACCGACTTTTATCAGTAGGAAAATGGCATTATGAGGATGGAGGATGCTGATCTTTCCGACGGCAATAATGAAACCCGATGTACAGTCAAGCCGTCTCAACAAAAATACCAACTGATGAGGTAATGATCGAAAGAACAATGCTAAAAGATAGGAAGAAAATAGCACCAAATACAGGAGCAGGTGCACAAACTATGCTACCTTGAATAGAGACATGGAAACAATATATCTCACAATCAAGGACCAGGTGCAATTCCATAAGCTGATGGCTACCAGAGGCAGGAGAAGGGAAGAACCTCATGGTAATGGAAAATACTATGAGTTCCATCAAATTAACGGCCCACTCCACCAATGAGTGCTAGGTGGTAAAATACGATATTGAAAGATAGATTTGGGAAGGGATGCTTTTATAGTTTATTCGGCATGAAGTGGAAAAAAGACAGACTCACAATAATCAGTCAGCTCCACTCTGGTAACTTAGTAGCAAGGTCGTGGCCATAATCAATGTCTTGACCATACACAAAGGCCCAAACGTGGCCAAAAGTAGCTGAGTAGTTGAGTCCTAATGTTGAACTGGGCCAGTCCGCACTGGATTTTATGGGTGAATTTTCCTTTATTTGATCTTTATTAGGCCTATGAAGTCTAATTCATTTTAAACATTTCTAAATATTATTAAAATAAAATCTTTTATTTTATTTAAATCTTAAAATTATATAGTTTTATTTAATTTATATTCAATATATATATGTATCATACACATACATATATGCATGTGTGTGTGCATGTATAGCATATCAATCTATGCAAGGCATAACATGCCCGTGTATAGATATTAGGATTTACATTGCAACAGACACATCACCTCATCCGCTATGTAATGTATGTTGTTCAAATATATGTACGTATATAAACTGTTACTTATATATAATATTAATAAATATACATGTATGTATGTATGTATATGTGTAAATACATAAAGTCTTGTAAATAATGTATATATGTACGTATATATGCAAAATATTATAATATATCTATTTAAATGTAAATAAGTTATTAAATATTAAAATAAATAAATAAAATTTTAAATTAAACCAAGAAAATATATACGCTAATATATTTATAGTAGTATAATAATATTATATTTTTATCTCAATAAATACATATATATATAAGTATATTTGTAATACATATATATATATATAATAAAATAGAAATATATTTTTTAATTTTTTAATTTCGTATTGTGAGTTCAACACAAATAATATTTTTTATTATTTTAAGAAATATTTTAATTGAATCTTCAGTCGAAGTTACATAAAATATTAATATGAAATTATTTTCCAAATCATTTTTTAATTTTTAATTTCCAGTAAATCAAAAATGATATTTTGAAGTTTGAAATTTTTTCCACATTTTGATTGAATTTAATTTTTAATTAATTTGTTGATTTTTAACCGATTGTTATAATACTTTTTAAAAATAGCAAAAATAATTTTTTTTTAATTTTTGTTTTCTATGAGAGATTAAATTATGATAAAAAATTATAAGATACAAAAATAAATTTAATTAAATATTTGATTTTATATGATTTATTTATTAAATATATTAATTTAAATAGTTTTAAATATTAACGATTAATTGTAAAAATTATTTTTGACTGTCGAAAATTAATATAGCTATAAAATTTCTTTTCAAAATTTGGTTAAATTGCAATTCTCAAATAGGCTTTTACCGCCCAGTACATGCGTCCGAGAATACATATCACATAATTACAACCGATCGCTTTATACTGCAAACATACTTTAACTAAAACAATCCTCTTTTAGGGCAAAACAACTATAGCGGATCCTCATTCTCTCATAGAGCTTCTCTGCTCGTTTTCATCCAGCTCATCCTCTCTAGTGATCGTGCTTCTTGACCCGTTAAGCTGGTAAAGTTCCTTCTTGCAATTCTCCCGATTATTAGTCTTATAGATCGATTTATATGAGCTGATAATGACATAATCTCTCTCTTCCTGTTGTTAAAAGCTCAGTTGTTGCGCTCTCTCCAAAGGTGACAAATGGTGGTTATGAGGCTAATTTTAATCAGTCCCTTCATCAGATTTGACATGTGACTCCTCTTGTTCAGGTATGCCACTTCCTTCTCTAGAGAATTGACTCTATTTGTTTGAATGCATTTAATTTTCTAAATACTCCAAATTCTCTTACTAAATGAACAGTTAAAGAACAAGTGTTCATGACTTTCTGCTTCCGCGTTGCATAGGTTACATGTTGTGTCTTCCAGTATCCCCTAATTATGAAGTCTGGTATTTAGTTGATAACTTGTTCAACAATGCTTCGTATAGAGTATGGGCCATTTTTGGGCTATTAGATCTGCTTCAGACTATCTGATGGTAAGATACAGTAGGGTATTTCTCCCTGGTGTCTTCCCATACAGTATGAAGTTTAAGTTTCTCATTTGTAGAATTTTTCCAAGTCCAAGTTCTTCAGATTTATCTCTGTAAATAGGAGTTTCCTTGTTTCCTGTTTGAAGTTCCTATTGATACGCTGTTTGTCACAGTCCCAACTTGTTCAGTAATAATACTGGCTACTTTGCATGAAGGAGTTCCGTAAGATGAACAGCCTTCCCATCCCAACCTATATAGAGCCATGGGTCCTTCCAAAGATAATTGTTTTCACCACTAGAAATTTGTCTTTCAATTAAGGGTTTTAAATTTGCTTTAACATGTGACAACATTAATACATATCACATTTTAACCATCGTACGATATTGAAACTAAATATAAACCATATATATATAATTCAATATAATAACTAATATATATAATAGGCGACCGTACATACCTGATTTGTATAAAAATTTGATTTTTTTTAAATTTATAAGTATATACATACGTATAACCATACTAACATGTGACAACATTAATACATATCAGAATCGACATCTAACTCATAATATAATAATAATATATACATAATGGAAAACTAATTTAGGAATTATAAATTATAATTATATGAAAATTTTACCTAAGAACCAAAGCCTTGAAGCATGCCTTGAAAGGATGAGCTCTCTCCTTTGAAACCTTTTTGATTCAGTAGATTACTAATCCTTTAAACGTTGACCTTTGACTATCGAAAAGGGATTGACTTTGAGTTAATTTGAGCTTGATATGACAGAGAACCTATGTAATATTTTTAGCCAGAAATGGAAGTGACAGTCAAAGATCATTGGCAATTAGGACTATAGATGTTTAAATAGTGGACAAAAGAGAGAAAATAGTGGATCTCATTTCATACCAGTTCTTCCATAATCCAAGCCATCCAAAATCTAATACCTCTAACCTAATTTGATCCCCCCTTATATCCATATTTTAGTTGGAATTCTCACCTACCACGATGGATCAAAATCCTATTTAAGCCTACCGAAAATATTATTTAATTAAATCCAATTTAATCACTTATCGATATTGTATGTCAATTGACATATTTATAACTAATATAAATATTTTTAATAATATTTTTTCCTCAAATCATAATCAAAGTTTTATAATTAATATTTAATAAATATTAATCAATTCAGTTAATTTATAACAACCATAAACTAATTAAATCGTTTGGTCAAAAGAGAATTCTCGTTTCAGTTGTATGACTCGTTGGATGTTAATTTGGTCAGTGATTAATATTGAACTATTCGAATATTAACGTTCACACGTCACTTAGCAGGTGGTGTGATATTTTGGTTAAATTTTTCGCTTGCTTGGTTTCAGTAAAATCCAATCTCACTTTGTTGAGCATTACTTGGTTGTGACTTTTACTTGCACCAATTCCCTTCGTCAAAACTATACCACTATGAACTTGTGGGATTTGGTAATGGTCAAAATTCCAATATCATTCAAATTCAACCCTATATTCCAAAAAAAAAGTCCTTAGTTCAATAATAACAATTATTATTAACCAAACTACTCTGCCAGATATTTGACTTTGTGTTGACTTGAGTTGACCGTGATACTAACCCCATAAAACTAAGGATTTGAATCCTCTCATAAATACTGATTCGCTTCTAATGCTTCCAGTCGACCCAACTATAGTCACTTAATGGACATCATGCCATGATTTCACAATAATCAAAGTGGAGCATTCATATTGAAGATCCACAATATTCTCAAGTCAACAGAACTGTGTAAATCAGTTACATCGGTATTTTTTATTTGTTATATCAAGCAATAGAAAACTATTGAATGATTCATTCCAAAGTTATCCAATAACTATTAGTACGTAACCTCCAAGTGCCCCCTAATAGTCATGTGCAATCCACTTTCCAACATTTGGAGAGCATTACGTACTCTAGTCTTAACAGATACATCAATATCAAAACTCGATGCATCTTGACTAGGAATATTTAAAATGGTGTGTTTTATAATATTGTGATATAATACTCATGATTACAACTATTTGTAATTACTATCACAAACACACCATATGGATTTTTTGTTAAATATATTTTAATTAAGCATTTACTTATTCATAACACAATATAACAAATATATAACAGAAAAGAAACACGAACCAGAATTGATTAATTTACACTAAGTTACAGAATTGCCCCTCATACCCCTAACTCTATCGACCTCCTACTTGCACTTGGTGCCAATTGTGGAATCTCAATACCATTCCTTCAATCAGCCTCTCAAGTGCCGACTGAGCTAGACCCTTAGTGAATGGATCTGCTATGTTGTACTTGGTATCTACCCTTTGAATCACAACTTCTTTCTTCTCAACGAATTCTCTACTCAGGTGAAACTTTCGAAGAATATGCCATGACCCCTTATGTACTCTTGACTCCTTTACGATATGTATCGTCACATTTTTGTCACAAAACAATGCCATAGAATTCCCAGTATCGGGAATTACTCCGAGCTCACTCAAGAACTTGCATATCCAAACAGCCTCTTTTGCTACTTCATTGAAGGTGATGTACTCGGCCTCCATTATGGAATCGGGAATTGTTTCTTACTTGGAACTTTTCCAACTAACGGCTCTGTCGTTAAGCATAAAGAAATAGCTGGATAACGATTTACTATCACATATATCACTTTGAAAGCTCGAATATGTATACCCCTTCATAAGGAGGTATCCATTTTCCATATATAAGGAATAAGCTTTAGTATTTCTTAAGTATATATTTTACAGCCGTCTAATGTTTTTCTCAGGGATTAGGCTAGCATCGACTTATGCATCCTTACCCGTATGTCATGTCCGATCTTGTATATGTCATAACGTACATTATGGATCCTATGGCTGAAGCATAGAGGATACTCTGCATGTGCTCTTTCTCCTCATCAGAAGGAGAAGAGTCCTTCCTATAGAGGATGGTTCCAAACCGCATTGGAATGTTTCCATGCTTGAAAGTCTCCATACTGAACATTTTTTATATGATATCTATATATAAGGATTGAGACAATCCCAACAGCCTCTTAGATCTATCTCTATCGATCTTTGTAGCAAGTATATAAGCAGCTTCTCCCAACTCCTTCATGGAGAAGTTCTTAGAAATCCTAGATTTCACTGACTGCAATAACGAAGTGCCATTGCCAATCCTAATAGATCATCAACGTAAAGTACTAAAAGTACGATATGTTTCCCTATTCCTTTCTATACATGCACACTTCCTCTATGTTTTGATAAAAAACAAACTGTTTGATTACTTTATCAAAACACTTGTTTCAACTCCTTAAAGCTTGTTTAAGCACATAAATGGACTTTAACAACTTACAAGCCTTACCCTCACTCCTACTGATCACAAAACTCTTAGGCTATGACATATAAACGTTTTCTTCTAAATCACCATTTAAAAAAGCCGTCTTTACATCCATTTGTCATATTTCATAGTCATAGAATGTATCAATGGCTAGCATAATCCGAATGGACTTCAGCATGGCTATAGGTGAAAAGGTCTCATCATAATCAATACCTTGAATTTGATAAAATCCTTTTGCAACTAACCTTACCTTATATGTCTCCACTTCCCCACTTGCATTTAGATTTTTTTTTTTAAATCCATTTGCAGCTGATGGATTCTAAGTCTTTGAGTATGTCCGATAAAGTCCAAACTTTGTTTTCTTACATGGAATCCATCTCGGATTTGATAGCTTCAAGCCTGGAGTGCTGAGTATTTACTCTGCAGTGCTTGTTGGAAAGATAGAGGAGTGTCATCATCTAAGAAATAATCTTTCTTCTCTTCATCCATGAGAAAACCTTAGTATCCCTCTAGTGTGCGAGACTCCCTACTAGACCTTCTAATAGGTTGCGTGTTTTTATATAAAGGTGCACTTCGTTCTCTCACTGGTTCAGCCTTAGTGTTAATTTCCAAGATCTCATTCAACTCTACAACCTCGCTGTTAATTTCTTTTAACGTAAATTCCTTTTCTAAATAGACAACATGTCGAGAAACAATGACCTTTTATTCCTCGGTATTTTTATAATACATATTCCATTGAGTTTTTGGGATATCCTATAAATTCACACATTACCAATTTTGTCTCTAGTTTATTAAAACCAACGTTCTTAACATATATCCGCTATCCCCACGCCTTCAAATATTTTCGTTGGGATTACATACCGTACTCCATCTCCTATGGTGTTTTATGTACAGATTTAGAGGTAACACGTTCAATATATGCACTACGGTTTTAGTTCATA
This sequence comes from Allium cepa, assembly GCA_030765085.1. Classification (NCBI taxonomy): domain Eukaryota; kingdom Viridiplantae; phylum Streptophyta; class Magnoliopsida; order Asparagales; family Amaryllidaceae; genus Allium; species Allium cepa. Next base: position 271,086,669 of record CM060928.1, read on the forward strand.
TCCCTAATGGGACAAAGGTAATTCAGCCTTACTCTTCATGGAACGAACCATATCTAGTAGGGTTCGATTCCTTTACTCAAACATACCGTTGTGTTGTGGAGTATAAGATGGACTAACGTGGGAGATAATCCCATTATATTTTCAGTATTATTGGATCTTACCTAACATACTCACCTCCATAATCTAATTGAAGAATTTTAAGTCTACGACTCGTTTGAATTTCCACTACATTTTTATACTCAACAAATTTCTCACAGACTTCGGATTTATTCTACATAAGAAACATATATACTAGTCTCGAGAAATCATCAGTGAAGGTAACAAAGTAAGAACTATTATCTTTGGCAGTTGTAGGCATACATGATTACATACTAACTATAAGAATTCATTAACTTTTTCATTGCTCCCACTGAAGGGGTACTTAGTATTTTACCTTTGATACACGACTCAGATGTGCCAAATGATTCGGAATCAGCTGGCAGTAGAATACCTTCAATTTTTAATTTATATAGTCGTTTCTCACTAATATGACCTAGCCTACGGTGCCAAAGGTAACTATCATTTATATTGTTAGAAGTATTATTCACAAAAAAGACATAATTAGCATTAATCACATAAATGCCATTTCCAAGAATACCAGCACATACTTTATTTCCATCCAAACTACGGTTCATAACTATATTTGCACAATGAATACATATCTAGTCATAAACAATCAAGAAACAAAAATAATCCCATAAATAAGTCTTTTATAAAATAGTTATCATTTAATACTAATACTAATCCATTGGGCAAAACTAAATAATAGTCTCCTACCGTCGTTGCATCTACCATAAATCCATCAGCGATTTGGAGCATCATCTCTACTTTTGCCATGCGATGCCTTTTCCTAAGCCCTTGTAACAAATTACATACATAAGAACCTTATCCAATATCTAAAACTCATGAAAATTTATTGATTACAAAATAATTTTGAATCATAAATGTACCTAATGGAGTCGTTTTTGCTTCCTTTTCCTAACAATCTATAAGTAGTTGGACGGTTCCTTTTTCAATGACCTTTCTTGTAAAAGTGGTGACTTTCACCATGGTCATCGATATTCTTACTTATCTTTTTCCTACCTTCTCTTTTTCGCTTCTTCGAACTCTTCGATACCCATAACAGTAAGTATAGCCCCTTGATCCTTAGATTGTGATCGGTTGACCTCAACATGTTGAGAAGCTCTACGAGATTCACATTCAATTGGTTCATATTATAATTCAGTATGAACGTCTCTTACCGAGGAGTAAGTGAACCATAGTTCAAATCTACTTGCAATTCACTGCTTATATGTACGTCCAACTGTGAAAGCCTATCAATATAGCCCTTCATCATCAGCACGTAATCATCCACTTTCTATCCTTTGGTCATTTAGTATTGAATGGCTTCTTCGTTAACTCGTACGTTGCGGAATGTGATTTTTCACCAAATTATGCCTTAAGACTATCAAATATCTCATGGACAGACATATTTTTGTGTTGCCTCTGCACGGCTTGTTTAGTGTAGAAAGCACAAAAATTTGGGTGATCTCAAGGTCTGACACCTATATTTCATGAGCAATTCATAGTTGGGGTCCGCATCATTGGTGGGTTGTTCTTTAGGTTCACATGTAATAGCATTCCAAAGGCACTCATAAGTCAACGCTATTTTAATTGCTTTTAGCCAGTCAATATAGCTAGGTCTAGAAAGTTTGTCGTTTTCAAAAAATAGTTTTAGTGTTGTCATTTTCTGGAAGTGTAAGTGGTAGATCATTAGGACAAATTATAGTAGATGTTCTTATAATATTAGTAAGATTAAACTCTTAGTCAAAACGTAGAAGTCTTTCGACTTCACTAGTAGGTGTTAGAACTCGTCTGCCTTGGAATTTTGACCTTGAGTTGGCTCAAAAATCATAGCTCCAAGGATGATGGATAACTCCTTATCGGTTGTATCGTATACAACTCCTAACCCTTGGTACCTTGCCTTGCTTTCACTTTAACCTTGAGTTTTCTCAACAAATCGAAATGAAATTATTCGCTCGTACCTACCATATCATGATGACCTAAGTATAGTATATGTACCTTGAATTTTCTCAAAAAATACATATGGTTATCTTATCTCGTCTATTCTATATAACAATAATACTACACATAACATCATATGCTTGAGTTTTCTCAACAACTAAGGAATATGCAATTAATTTATTAATATATATATATGATAGAGGACAACATTATATTAAGGATTCATAATCTTCAATATATATAATATTGAGTGATATCGGCTTAAAGAATAATATAGTTTTTACGAATTACTCCCGTGATTCAAGTGTCAGACACATCGAAAATCGTGCTATACGTACATTCACGTATGTATTTACTCCTTAAGTCTACTTGGGTTTCTTTAATATTCCACCTTTAGTATACATTCATATTATATAAGTTTTATTGTTATACAACTTTATATTTTATATTACTCATATAATAGTCTTACGCATAACATTATATTAATTAAATCTTATTTAATTAATTTTAATTAAATAACATTTAATTAATTACAAATTAATATAACATTTATATTCATTAATTATTATATATTGTAACTTTTATAGTACAACACATACATGTGTATATTATTTAGTTAATTAACCTTTTCATTAAATTATTTAATTAAACTATTTTAATTAAATTATATCAATTTAAAAATTTAATTCATATACATACATGTATACTTATGTGTTTTAAACAATTTAAAATAACAAAACATATATCGTGATATATAATAAATGTATTCATTTATTAATTGAGTTATTTAATTAATTAATTTATTAATCTTATTAAAAAAAATTGAAAATAATTTGAATTATATTCAAATATTATGGAAACTTTATTATATTATTATTTTTATAACATATTTATATCTTATTTTAAATTTAACTTTAAAATTTAAAATGAAAATTAGCGTAAGGCTCAATTTAAATTAGACGTTTTTCAATTAAAGGCAACCTTCGGGCTCACATATTTATTCGGGCCAGGCTGGTAGCTAGGAAAGGCAGAGTACTTGATTATCCAAGCCCAACCCTTTGGTACTACCTTTCTAGACACCCTACTATCTAGGTTGTAAGCTTAATTAGTTAACCCTAACATGACTAATTTAGACCACATATGCTATTAAGTTCTGATACCATTGCTGGAACGGCCAGCCTGCAGCGGAAGTTATGTGTAAACTTCAAAAATAATTTCCTTATTGGATCTATATTGGGCCTATGAAGCATAATTCATTTTGAACATTTCTAAATATTATTCAAATAAAAAAATTATTTTATTTAAATTTATAAATTAAATAGTGTTATTTAATTTATATGTATGTAAGTATCTGACATAGACATGCATACACACGTGTGTGTGTGTGTGTGTTTGTGTGTGTACATGTGTAACATGTTAATCCATGCAGGGTATAAACATGCCCATGTATAGACGTTGGGATTTACATCGCAATGGACACGCTAGCTCATCCGACATGTAAATGTATATTGTCTAAATATATTTATGTAAATAATATATTACTTATATATAAATATTGCTATATATGTGCATGTATGTAAAATCTTGTAAATAAAATATTGATATATATGTATATGTTTATATATGCATAGTATTATATATATGCATAGTATTATAACATATCTATTTAAAATTAAATAAGTTATTTAAATTTTAAAATAATTCATGATTTTTTAATTAAAAACAAATAAAAATATATGTACAAATATATTTATAGCAACAAAATAATATTTTATTTTATTTAATATAAATATATGTATAAGTATATTTATAACATAATATATATACATATTATTTAATAAAATATAAAAGTATATTTTAAAAAAATTTAATTCTAGATCGTGAGTACAACACAATAAATATTATTATTGTTTTAATTATTTTAAAATATATTTTAGTTTAATATTCATTCAAAGTTACATAAAATATTAATAATAAATTATTTTAAAAAAATTCAAACTTTAAATTGCTAGTAAATCACAAATGATATTTTGAAGTTTAAAAGATTTTCATATTTTGTCAGTCTTATTTTATTTTGATTTACTGATTTTTGGTCAATTATAATAATAATTTTCAAAAATGTCAAAAATATTTTAATATTTATTTTCTGGCCACAAGATTATCTTATATTAAAATAATTTTATAAAATATAAAAATAATTTGCATAACGTATTTGATTTTATATAATTTATTTTATTTATATAATATACTAATATAATAATATTAAACATTAATAAATAATATTAAATATTAATAAATTAGTTATGAAAATTAATTTCTAACTATCAAAAATTACAATTTGCATAAAGTAATATATATATATATATATGATCAATTTAAACAATAGTATGATACTGATATATGTATAATTAAATAATATATACACACACATACACAAAAATCCATAATTTTAAGTGAATCAAATTCAAAATATTAAATATTGCTTGCTGCTGCCATTAATGGCTATAACCTAAATCAATGTTCGTTCTTTCCTTCTTCTATCGCATCCTTCCTCTGCCTTTTTCCTTCGATCCCCTCAACCGTACTCCTCTCATGTCCCTTTTCTTCATGGCTAACACAAATAGCTCGCATCATCCTCCTCCATCCTTGACCAGATTGGGATGTGCTTTCAATGCTTCATCCCTACCGTCCCATCTTGTTTCGACCTCGCTTGACAATTTAGCATCGTTCATTGATTTTCTAGCCATTGGGTACTTCGGCTATTGCTCCTTCGAGTCCGACCATTAATCTGATTTGTCCAGCTCCTCCTTTACCAATGGTGAATGCCTTCGATGTGCTAGAATCTTCCTTGAATAGCTTCGACTCCAGTAGCTCTCTTCTTTCGAGGTTGCCTGCAAAAGATGTAGTGGTTGGTAAAACTCCTCTCTCGCCTTTATTAGTTGCGAGAAGTGTTTCGGAGCAGTGGTTAATAACCATAGCAGCAAGGTTGAAGTTGCTTTGGGTAATGGTGTTGAGGTTGAGGGTGTTAATAAAGTCAACCGGCCGATTGATGCAAGTTATGCACTCTGCTAGCAATCTGTGTACATAAATGCCCAACTGAATACTGCTACTACACCAATTGATAAGTCTAATTCATGTGCAATGTTTGCTCTCTCTTTTGTTGGTAATGATCTGCGTCCTTCTCTTGTGACCAGTTGTCAATAATCATCGCTCTTTAGTGCAATGTCAAGAAACACGAGTGAAAACGTTCCACGTTCCTTTATATTAATGAGGTGGATGATGCTTTGATTCCTCTGACGAAGGTTTTGGAAGCAATGCTGGTCAGAGTGTTTGTTGAGGCTTTTCCTAGATTCTAGCCCCTCTCATTAAGCAGTTCACGATCATTGTCGCCGATGTTGGAATATTAGGAATAGACATCAAGTTTACTTTGATAATTGTATGTTGTTTTTCAAGTTCTCTAGAAAGGAGGAAAGGCTCTATGTGCTTGAGGTGGATCCCTCCATATAGTGGTTAACCCTTCATTATTGCCCTTGGAGTTTGACAGTAGAGAAAGATAAGGAACAGATTCTCTCTATTCTAGTATAGGCTCATTTCACTCATATATTGTCAGTACTACAGCTCATGATTGGGTTAAATTGGTCAACGAGTTTTGTTGGAAAACACGAATGTTTCGATCCTAATACTGCTATCAAAATAAGTTTGTGTATGCGAAGGCTCTCATTTAAGTAACTCCAGAAAAGCCTCTTCCCTTCAATAATTCACTCCATATTGTTGAGGGGTACGTTTCATTGGTTGTTATCCAGTACAGTTGGAAACTGGATACTTGCTCATCTTGTCACACATTTGGACACCTTGTCGAAGCCTATACTCTACTTTCTGACATTATTCCTTTCCCGCTTTCACTTATGATCACACTCCCTCATTTTTCTATCACGAAGTGGGTTTCAAAAAAATTTGCTGTTGTGCTTTCTCCTTTTGATATCACGGTTCCATTCATCGATGTTTTCTCTGATGACATTATTGAAGACAATTCTACGGTTATTCTGGATCCGGCTCTTCCTTCTTCAGATGACTTCGTTTAGGGCTGTCTGAGCAAGTTTGGATTCATGAGCCTTATGAAATGAGATTTTCCCCTAAAATAGGTAGGTTCTATAAGTATGTTGGGGGAGATGAAGAACAAAGGCGGCTATATTATCGTGTTAAGGGGGAAGGCCTTGTGCTATCGATGCTAGGGCAATTAGGTGACTTGAATCGATCTATTCTATTGTATGCCTCTTAGGATAGGAAATTCCTTTACTACTCAGATTTAATGGATTTCATTCCTATGTTGGCTTCTCTTTTCTTTGGTTAATATCATGTTATTGGGCCTAAGTGTTCGAATGAGGGGAGTGGATCTTCTTCTTTGGAGCAAGACTGGATTAAGTTTTATTATTGACTAATAGTTTGGCATTTTTTCCAAATTCCTGTGCTTTATTCTTCTTATAGCTGTTATGGTGCGCGTACCAAACACCTATTTCAAATTCATTTATACATGTTGACGGCTCGCTATAAATAACGAAAAGCTTTGCTAAAAAATTTGATTACATATATTAATATATAAAAATAATTAATACATATAAAATAGGCGGCTGTATAGATCTGATTTCTATAAAAAAAAAGTGATTTTTTTTAATCTATAAGTATATACATACATATAACCATACTATCATGTGATGACATTGATACAAAACAGAATCATCACCTAACTAACAATATAATAATAATATATACATAATAAAATATTATTCATATATTATAAACTATAATTCAATGAAAATCATACCTAAGAACCAAAGCCTCGAAGAACACCTTTAAAGGATGAACTATATCTCCTCTGAAACCTTTTTGATTCAGTAGATTGCTAGCTCTTGAAATGTTGACCTTTGACTATCAAATAATGATCGACTTTGAGTTGATTTGAGCTTGATATGATAGAGCACCTATGGAATATTTTCAACCAAAAATGGAAGGAGTGGCAGCCAAAGATCATTGCAATTAGGGTTATGGATGTCTAAATAGTGGGTAGAAGAGAGGAAATAGTACATCTCATCTCGTACTAGTTCTCCCTTAATCAGAGCCATCGAAAATCTAATACCTCTAACCGAATTTGAGTCACCCCCTATATCTATATTTCAATCGAAAATTTCACTTACTATAGTGGGCAAAAATCCTATAAGCCCAAAGAAAATTTTATTTAATTCAATTCAATTTAATTGCTTATCACTATCATATATCTAATATATTTACAACTATTATAAATATATTTAATAATATGTAGTCCTGAAATCATAATCAAATTTTTACAATTAATATTTCATAAATTTGTAACAATTATAAACTAATTAAATCATTTGATCAAAACAATTCATCATTTGGGTTGTATGACTCATCATGTGTAAATTTGGTCAGCGATTAATACCAAACTATTTGAATATTAACATTCATACTATTATCCCACCTTTTGGTCAAAGCTGGAATATCAACCAATTGGCAAGGAAGGATGGATATCGGGGTTGGAGATCGATTGAAAACAGGGCTGCAATCGATGTCGCTAAAATTTCGTCGAGCTTCGATCAGGACGGAATCGATTGGAGATGACGATCTAAGCAAGAAGAAGCTACGTTTCAAATTTCAGGTTAATCGGAGTTCGTATGAAGAAGATATGATCAATACAAGGTGAGAAGAACATGTTGTTCGTATCCATCGGTAAGTTGAGGAGATGGCTTGTTCGAATCCATCATATTCGCATCCATCAGGAAATCATGACACTGGCTCGTTCGAATCGATCGATTTCGTATCCATCGGAATGACATCACCTCAGTATGTTCGAATCGATCGAGTCATGTGCAATTCGAATCCATCAGGCTCGCATCGATCTAAACAGCAGCATCGAGTCGGTTTTGGTTCGTATCTAGCATGGTAAGACTGCTTCGCATCGATCAGGGGCTAGTTAAGTTCGCATCGGTCGCAGGTAAGCATAGTTCGTATCCATCCAGTTCGTGGTTGTTCAAATCGGTCGTGCCGGAGTCCTTGTTCGCATCCATCATGCTCGAGTGAGTTCATTTCGTATCGATGAGCAATCGATACGAAGTGTGCCAACATTTATCGATACGAACAAGGGCTTCAATGAATAGGCGATAATTGATAATTGATTCGAGGAAGGACTGAAGTGAATGGATACGAATTATGCGTTGGTGCGAATGAATCTTCGGAATTGGATGCGAAAAACTCGGTCAAACTTGGCATACAAAGTGGATCGATCCAAGGAACTTGCTCCACATCACTCCACATCACTGCACGCACGTGCTCCTGATCGATGCGAAAGGGATGGATATGAAGCCATGGATTCGAACGGGACAGCTTTCCGAAGAACATTGACTCGTATCGATCATATCTCCTAAAGCGCTGATCCAAATGCAACGAAATTTTCATAGTAGCTTGCATACAAGGTAAAGAATCGTCCTGCCAAGTTTCGGCTCGATTGGATCATTTTCCGATGGATATGAAATTGTTTTGTATCGATCATAGATCGAGTCGAAACTTGGTGGGGTCGGTCGCGTGGGCCCACTCACGTTCCAGAAGAAGTCTCCCAAAGTTCGAGCGCGATATCAGCCTCCTATGCCTATAAATAGCTACTTGAAGCCTACAGAAAAGGGATCTTTTGGCTATTCAATGTCCAGACTCTGCCGGATTCAACTCTACACCTTACTATCGCTGTTGTACTCTAATTACTTCATTGTAATCGTTGTAATCATCTGTAACCAGCAAGGATAATCAATAAAAGATAAAACTTTGAAGTGGACGTAGGCCGGAGATAGCCGAACCACTATAAATCCCATGTCTTTGTTTGTTTTTACTGGATTGTTGTTTGTTGTTTGCTTAGATCTGAGATTTGTGCTTGAATATTGTTGATTTGTGTTCAGACACTGGTGCTTTCACTGTATTCGAGGTTTGTGACCAATTTTGGCGCAAACACTTTGGTGCTTTCACTGAGAAATGAACTCAGGACCCGCTACATCGGATTGAATTTGAGGTTTAAAAAGCTTGAAGGATTCAGATTTAGAGAGAATGACTAGACAAAACAGTAGAAGACAAAGGGCTGAGAGAAGCCAGCAGGAAGGAAGTCAAGAAGCATCCTCCGGAGCTAGGGAAGGACAAGCTTCGATCTACATAACCCGGGATTAAATGGAGGCTATGGCCAATTCATTGCAAGAGAGATTGTTGAAAAGTCAACAGGACATGATGCAGACTTTCTTTGAACAGATGAGAGCTGCAGGAACACAGAACCTTGGACCAACTACAGCGGCTACAAGTGCAGGACAAGGAGTCAGGGTCGTGGAACCCAATGGAGGACAGAATACAGGGCTAGATGGCAATCAACAAAGGCTTAGGGGCAGGCCCGCAGGATCGGACAGTGGAAGGCCCTTGGACGGAGCCCAAGTGGCTAGAGCTAGCGCTAACGTCAGTAAACCGCATGAGGAATATGTACCGGAATTCCCTTGAGGGCATGGGGGCAACCTTTGATGGGTAATGCTAGATTAGCTGAGATTATTAGGAGAACTATGCACGGAGGTCTGACCAATAGAGATTTAGAAGGGGTGAACAAGAGTCTGTTCACACGGGAAATTATGATGGATCGAAATCCGCCTGATTTCAAGCTACCTAGTGTGGAAGTATACAATGGCAAGGCTGATCCGACAGATCATCTGATGAGATACACTAGACACATGGAGGTGCTAGGGGCAACGGAGGAAGTTATGGCTCGATGTTTCCCCCTGTATTTGACGGATATAGTTGCAATGTGGTTTAGGAAATTGGAGGAAGGATCTATCAGAACATGGACAGAGCTGGTGGATAGGTTTCTAAGGCAATTTCGGGTTCATATGAAGAGGCCTAAGAGCGTGATGACGTTAACGTTGGTAAAACAACGGATGGATGAATCACTTAGAGCTTTTCTAACTCGATTCAATGCGGCAGTTTCTTCGGTGGATCGGTCGGGTCCATCAATGGTTTTAATGGCAGCAGTGTCAGGAGTTAGCGAGGATTCGGATTTCAAGGTATCTTTAATACGAGACCCACCACTGGATCTCGAGGAATTCTTTCACGAAGCTGAGAGATTCTTTCGACAAGAGGATGCATGTGCAGATTTAAAGTTGAAGGAGGTGAATGCGACCGAGGGTGGAGGACCATCCAGCAGAGGTTCGAATAAAGATAAAGGAAAAAGGAAGTTGGATGATGATTCTGGAAAAGCTAGGAAGCGATGGAAGGATCTTAAGTTTTCCACATACACAGGACTAAACGAGATGCTAGAGCGGATATACCTGGAAACCCGGAATCGCCTTCCCTACCGAAGGCTAGCTAGGAGAGAACCTTCCGAACGGGAGAGCGCATCAGGAAGGCATTGCCTCTTCCATGATTTGGACGGGCACGATACCAAAAGCTACAGGCACTTAAAGGATATAATTGAGGAGCATGTAAGGAATGGACAGTTGCGACAATATGTCGGAACTCGAAATGCAGCGGTGAAGCAGGAGCAACCACCGCCTACCTCGAACCATGATGGTGGGAGGTCCAGGAATGATGATCGATTGGTTATCAATTGACTGGGATAATGTGAAATAAGTAACGAGCTATTGGCAAACGACAAAGTCATTTACACATGTACGGGGACGGAGATAGCCCCTAGGCATGCTCTGAATGATGATAAACCGCGATGCTATGGTTTGTGAAATCTGTCTTTTGTTTTCAGATTGGACACTTGCTTTTCAAGTTTGGTTTTGGAGTTTGGTTTGAACTCCTGGTTTTGTTTGCTTTCTGGTTTGGACTTTCGTTTGGATGATTGTTTTCTGTTTTGGATGTTGTTTTGGATTTCTGATTTGATTTGGATTTCGGATTGGATTTTGATTTGATTTTTATCTGGTTTTCGATAAACGGTCATCAGGTATGGATTATACCTGGCAAGGGGTAAGTCTTTTCGTCCGCATGTGGCGAATTGGCTTATTCAGGTCGTTGAGTATGGACTATGCTCAACAAGGATCCGAAGTGACCAGGATTCGGCCTAGGACTTAGGCCCTATATTATCAATTATTGTTTTAGGTCGTTGAGTATGGACTATGCTCGGCAAGGGTCCGGAGAGACCAGGATTCGACTTAGGACTTAAGCCATGACGTTGTACAACGTCCAGGGACACTAGACCACGGTCGTCAAGTGTGGATTGCACTTGGCAAGAACCCAGAGAGGTTAGCTTGACGTCCAGGGACACTGGACCATGGTCATTAGGTGTGGATTACGCTTGCCAAGGGCCTGGAGAGGTTACGGATTTGGATATCGACCCAGAGAGGTCCTGGATTCGGTTATTGGCTATTGGATAAGGATGGATTAGAACTCGGTTGCCAAGTTCGAATGGATAAGGAATTGGCTAAGGCTTTGGTTATTGGATTTGGAATTGGGCATCGACTTGGAACAGTCATGGATGATGTACTCCAATGATATGGCTATGGACTTTGGATATCGGATTCGGAACAATTCAAAACACGCCTTCTTATCACAAGCATGTTTTGGGGGGCAAATGTTATCCCACCTTTTGGTCAAAGCTGGAATATCAACAAATTGGCAAGGAAGGATGGATATCGGGGTTGGAGATCGATTGGAAAAAGGGATGCAATATTGTCGCTAAAATTTGGCTGAGCTCCGATCAGGATGGAATCGATTGGAGATGACGATCAAAGCAAGAAGAAGCCACGTTCAAATTTCAGGTTAATCGGAGTTCGTATGAAGAAGATATGGTCGATACAAGGCGAGAAGAAAATGTTGTTTGTATCCATCGGTAAGTTGAGGAGATGGATTATTCGAATCCATCATATTTGCATCCATCAGGAAATCATGACACTGGCTCGTTCGAATCGATCGGTTTCGTATCCATCGGAATGACATCACCTCAGTATGTTCGAATCGATTGAGTCATGTGCAGTTCGAATCCATCAGGCTCGCATCGATCTAAACAGCAGCATCGAGTCAGTTTCGGTTCGTATCCAACATGGTAAGACTGCTTCGTATCGATCAGGGGCTAGTTAAGTTCGCATCAGTCACAGGTAAGCATAGTCCATATCCATCCAGTTTGTGGTTGTTCGAATCGGTCGTGCCGGAGTCCTTGTTCGCATCCATCATGCTCCAGTGAGTTCATTTCGTATCGATGAGCAATCGATACGAAGTGTGCCAACATTTATCGATACGAACAAGGGCTTCAATGAACAGGAGATAATTGATAATTGATTAGAGGAAGGACTGAAGTGAGTGGATGCGAATTATGCATCGGTGCGAATGAATCTTCGGAATTGGATGCGAAAAATTCGGTCAAACTCGGCATACAAAGTGGATCGATCCAGGGAACTCGCTCCACATCACTCCACGTCACTGTGCGCACGTGCTCCTGATTGATGCGAAAGGGATGGATACGAAGCCGTGGATTCGAACCGGACAGCTTTCCGAAGAACATTGACTCGTATCGATCATATCTCCTAAAGCGATGATCCAAATGCAACGAAATTTTCATAGTAGCTTGCATACAAGGTAAAGAACCGTCCTGCCAAGTTTTAGCTCAATTGGATCATTTTTTGATTGATACGAAATTATTTCGTATCAATCACATATCGAGTCGAAACTTGGTGGGGTCGGTCGCGTGGGCCCACTCACGTGACAGAAGAAGTCTCCCGAAGTTTGAGCACGATATCAGCCTCCTACGCCTATAAATAGCTCCATGAAGCCTACAGAAAAGGGATCTTTTGGCTATTCAACGTCCAGACTCTGCCGGATTCAACTCTACACCTTACTATCGTTGTTGTACTCCAATTACTTCATTGTAATCGCTGTAATCATCTGTAACCAACAAGGATAATCAATAAAAGATAAAACTTTGAAGTGGACGTAAGCCGGAGATAGCCAAACCACTATAAATCTTGTGTCTTTGTTTGTTATTACTAGATTGTTGTTTGTTGTTTGCTTAGATCTGAGATTTGTGCTTGAATATTGTTGATTTGTGTTCATACACTAGTGCTTTCACGGTATTCGGGGTTTGTGACCATTTTTGGCGCAAACACACACGTCACATAGCGGGTAGTGTGACATTTTGGCCAGATTTTTCGCTTATTTTATTTCAGTAAAATCCAATTTCACTTTGTTAAGTGTTACCTAGTTATGAGTTTTATTTACACCAATTTTCTTTGTCAAAACTATAACACTTTGGACTTATCGAATTTTATAATGGTCAAAATTATAATATTGTCCATATTCAATTCTATGGTCCAAACATATATTCCTTGGTTCAATAATAACAATTATTATTAACCCGAACTACTCTAGCCAAAGATTTTGATTTTGAGTTGACTTGAGTTGACCGTGATACTAACCCCATATAACCGAGGAGATAAATCCTCTCCTGAATAGTGTTTCGCTTTCAATACTTCCTTTCGATCTTGATGGACATCGTGCCATGATTTGACTATAATCAAAGCGGAGCTTTCATATTGAAGATCTACAGTATACTCCAGTTAAGAGAATTGTGTAAATTAATCACATCGATACTTTCTGTTTACCCTATTTTCATTAGCCAGCAGAAAACTATGAAGTGAGTCACGCCATGGTTATCAATAACTCTCAGTATGTAATTCCAAGTGCCCCACAACAGTCATGAGTAATCCACTAATTAACATTTGGAGAGCGATATATACTCTAGTCTCAAGGATACATCAACATCCGGTCTTGATGCATCTTGACTAGCAACATTCAAAATGTTGTGTTTTATAATATTATGAGATAATACTCATGATTGCAACTATTTGTAATAACTATCAAAAACACAACATTCGTGGATTTTCTGTTAAATATATTTTAATTAAGCATTTAGTTATTTATAACAGATCATAAAAAATATACAACAGGAAGAAAAACATATTTATTACAAACGAAAATTGATTACATAGTTAATTAATTTACAATAAATTGCAAAATTACCCGTTGGTCATATCCCTATCTTTATCACCTAGTACTAAAGAGAAGTGGGTTCAACCTGCCAAGTCTATTAATTAGAGCACTAGGCATCTAAAGTGCCTAGGCTAGAAATAGATCAGCCTATCATTCACCACCGAAGACAGGGAAGCCATTTCTTACCCCCACCATGATCATATGGTAATCGCTCTTGAAACGGCCATCTCTAATGTGCATTAGGTCTTTATGGAAAGAAGTAATTCAGTCAATGTCTTGTTCAAGCATGTCTTCGAGTCTCTTAAGCTCCCCACCACCAGCCTCACCCCTATGCCTTGTCCGTATACGACTTTGGAGTGTGGACATTGTTCCAATGTGTATACCTCCCTTATGACAACATTTGGCAAAGAGCCCCTTGCTGCAAATATTCAGGTAAAATTTGTATTAGTTGATTGCCCTTCTATATAATCTCTTGAGAGGATGTCCGACACTTGCGGAACTAGACGTTGCCTTTGAGGAAATTCAAGGCAATAAGCAGAAAGCTAGGGAGTGTTAGGGAACCTCCCTCAGATAACTCGAAAAGGATGCCCTCATGCTTTAGCATGAACTAGCAACTATTAGTGGTGAGTCACTCGAGAGAACCCTCGAGCTAGTCAACGCTCAGGTTCGGGCAGAGATGCCATCAACTTTGATGCTGAGGCTTCAACATCAATAGCCGCCTATGGATAATGACTTACCTAACTAGGTCATGAAAATCAATGATGTGTCACCCAAGAAAGTGCTCGAGCCGGATAACTCCCTTGCAATTGAAGGTACAACAATCGATAGTATGTCACTTATGAGTAACCATGAGCCCATCAGCACTCTGGTTTATGTTGGGGCCACCCAAAGCAGTGAACCTGCATCGACCGGTGGATTGTCACCCGAGAGTACCTACGAGCCTAGCAATTCTCTGAGTCATCTCGAGACTACCCGCCACCGTGAGGACAAGGATGGCAAGGATCCTGTCTCCTTGGCCACCCCTAAAGAAAAAATAACTAATTACAACATCGAATGAGAAAGTTTCAACATAATGCCAAGCGAGGACATCCTGTATAGCAAATCATATCTTCTCAACATTGGCGGACTCCTTTATGAGAGTCTGGAGCAACCTCAACCCCTCGACTTAAGAACAGACGTCAGTTCCAATCGAGGACGTCATAGAGCACATGATTTGCATGTTGAACCAATGCGACTTGGAAACAAGCATAACTTTTAACGAGGACATGCTTGACCCTCACATAGGGATCCAAACTTTCAGGGCGGGTTGGCTACCCTATTTGAGTCAATATCTATAGATTGTGCCAACCCTAGCAAAGTCTTCCAAATTGGTATAGAAACTTAGCCTAGAAATTAGATAAGCTGATCAAATGCTTGTAGCAAAGCAAAGAAGTCTTCACTTGTGGGCATGCTGACATGACTGGCATTGGTCCTAGAATCATTTTCATGCACTTAACATTGATCTTAAAGCCACCATGTCTGTCAAAAGCATCGACCACTCAACCCAAAAAGGCACCAAGCTTTTAAAGAAAAGGTAGATAAGTTGTTAGCCAACGGCTTCATCCAAGAGGCAGATATCTAGTCTGGATAGGTAACCTAGGGCTGATCAGAAAGCCAAATGGGTCTTAGAAGACTTGAATTGATTTCTTTGACCTCAACAAAGCCTGCCCTAAAGACAACTTTCCATTGCCTTACATCGATCGGCTAGTACAAGCGACCAATGGGCATGAGCTCTTCACTTTCTTGGATGCTTATTCTTGGTAGTACAATTACATTTCCATGCATGACCCAAACCAAGAGCACACCACCTTCATCATAAATATTGGCATGTATGGCTATCGTGGCATGCTATTTGGTCTATGAAGTGTGGATGTCACATATCAATGGCTCATCAACCATATGTTCTCAAAACATATCGACCAAGCCATTGAGGTGTATATGAACTACATGCAGGTAAAATATAAGAAGGCCTAGCGGCATATACAGAACCTGTATAAAACTTTTAATATACTATGCCAATATAACTTGAAGTTGAACCCAAATAAATACTTTTTTCCATCTAGTCTGATAAATTCATTGGTTATGTAGTAAGCGTGAAGGGTATCGAGGCTAACCCTGGCAAAGTCCAAGATATCCATGACGCACAAAACCCTAGAACTATAAAACAATTAAGTGTAGAGCTAGAATGGGATTGTTGCAATATTGAGCCAGTTTATTGTAACATCCCCCTACTTGGAGGCCCAAAATTAATGGCTGTGGATGTTATAGTTATTCATAGTTATTAATCTGCGATGACCAAATACGGCGATATTAGATACATCGATACACAGAAACACAAGAATATGGAAAACATTAAATAGCAAACAAACTCCATATTCCATTTCATAATATTCCAAATTGATTACATAATCCCAATTCGCGGATCACGTTCAGCTAACATATAATTATTACAAAATATGCCAAGAGCGACATGTGAAGATGCCCCCTTGGTTGATCAGAGTATATAAATAGGAAAGAAAACAATTTTCCTTTACAAACAAAAAAACACCACAGAACTAAAAGAATTATAATAACAAGCTTGCCTCCTACACATCCTCAAAAGCTTTATTCGTCTAAAAGAACACCTGAAAACCTTAATTCTCAACCTACTCAAAATCAATAGAGTGCCAAAGAGATCAAGGGGAAAAAAAAACTTCAAGTCAGACATAAAGCCTGGAATGAATAATGATACCATCTCAAACCATTTAGATATCTAGTGAGACCATGCCGCTTAGTGGAATGGGTTTCCCCTCGCTAATATCCTAAAACACTTATAAAACCGTATACTATGCTCGTACATCCACGATGGTTAAAACATAGTATTTCAAAAACATTATGATGATATGCAAAACAAGTAAATCAAACCTGGATTACCCATCCCCATTCATTCTAACTATCTGTCTCAATTATAGTTTCTAGGATTACTATTAATCTGTTAAATGTTTATGGACTATCTATCCAAAATCATAGTTTCATGCGATCACTAAGAACCTATTGGAAGCTCCAAAATCTTGTCTCTTGTCCTAGTTTTCATGGGCTAACTGGGAACCTATTGACTAGCTGTCAATATCTTAATCGGATATAGTTTTCATGAGCTAACTACAAACCTATTGGCTCCTACTAATATCAAGTAATAGTTTTTATGGGCTGACTATGAACCTATTTGCTCCTGCCAATATCTTTTGTTATACACAGTTTTCATGGGCTTACTGCGAACCTGTTTGCCTGTGCCAATATCTTTAATTAAGATTTTAACATTTTTTAAGCTATATTCACTACTGGGTCAACCTAACTAATTATTCTATCCTTCCTCAAAGTACTGTTATGGGTTAATTACAATGTGAATAAATATATAAAGAAGTAATACTTCTAAAATCTTTAGTTATGCCATGGTATTTCCTTTTTAAAAGTTAGAGTGAGTTATTTGTTTTGAAACTTTAAAACATCACCTTCGAAACCTGTGGATGACCTCCTTCGAAAGCATAAGCTTCTTTTCAACACATAATAAACATATCATTTAAAGTCTTATTCAATATTCACTTTCGAAACCAATGGTATCTTTCAATGGTATCAAAATATTCTTTAAAACATAGCGTCAAAACAAATAAAAGTGCACTTTATAAAACATTGGGTTACTCTTTAAAAACATTCTTTGGGTCAAAATGATTATATACGAAAGCGTATCTTTCGAAACCAATTATAAAAACAAAATTGGGGAGAAAGTTGATGGTGTCGGAACCATCTAGTCGAAGGCATCCACCTTTTAAATTAGAACATCAAAGGATAGATTCGAAACCCCCTTTCGACTCCATTGACTTTGAAACCCCCAACCCTTCGAAAGCATTCATGAGAAAGGCTTATTTTTAAGTTAAAACAAAGAGAAACCTTCATGGCATAGATGGCTTCAATGCAGTCAAAAGGAGAAGATTTTCGGCTTGGTTGCGACTTGGTTTCGACTTGTTCAAAACCAATTCTTCTGAAAGCTCTTATTTAAGGAGAAAGATATCCCTACGTAAGCTATTTATAAAGTCCCTTTCGAGAGCATGACTTTCAACTATGTCAAAAGCTTTAAGTAAAACAGGGTAGGAATTTAACTTCGGAAAACAAACTAAGGTTTCGACTCTGTAGGATATCGACTCGGTCGAAAGCCCTTCAAAAATTAGGTAGGGGATTATCTTTTTAAAAGTGAACCTTGGTTTCGACCTTGACGAAAGCATTTCTTTCGACATCCTACCTTCAGCTACTTACCAATTCACTTCAAACCAACACCCTTGATACCATGTGAATTTGTTCGACCATGAGCGTTTTGAATGGGATGGTTTCAACTAAGATGGAGCGGAGGTAAAGGAGTCGAAGGATACTTCCGCAAGAGGCGGAATTTTCTTTTTCCAAAAATGTTGATTTATAGCTAAATATGGCCATTACTTTATAACTAACCTGCCAGTTGTTACTCCTTGATTGGCTACTTCAAAACTTTTTAAATTATTTACCGTTAAATCGCCACATTTATCAAATATAAATCTGAATAAATATAAATGGTTAAGCCTTTCCATTAACAAAATCCAGTATTTATCTTGATATAATTAATTTCCCCTTGTAAATCAATTGGGGAAAATCCCCAAAAATCACAAAAATTCAATTTTACATGTAATCAAACGCATTAAAATTTCAGACCAAATTTCTTCCTGAAATACTTAAAATAAATTTTAAAACCAATTATATCGTATTTTCCTTTAGAAATTCATATCAAATTTTCTATAGCATGGAAAATTATAAAAATCAAATCCCATCACCAAAATAATATATTATTTAACATAAAAATTTTCCATGGCATTCTAAATTTATGAACTCTCGATTTTACCCTAGAACCGTGATAATTCTTATATAATTGAATTAAAATAAATCAACCATAGTATAACTCAAGCATATCATCATCCGTAGCATCATAAAAACGAATTTAATCATAAATCCGAAAACATATATATATATATATATATATATATATATATATGTAATAAAATAGAGATGGTATGAAATTATTATTCACCTAGGTATGATAAGGAATTTGAGATTTGTTGTTGATTAATCTTTCCTAGCTTTAGATAAATTTTCCTCCTTTCTTCCTTGGAATGATCGGCTCTTAGGTTTAGATTTGCATTTGTGAATATGATAAAATGAAACGTGAACGGACAATAACGAGAAGTGTATAGCGTGTAAAATAAAATTACTATTTACTGATATGCCCATGTAAAAACTAATTAACCTTTTAAACCAATTTAAAGCCCATTTATTGAATCATTGAGCACGACCCTTTGTATAATTTATTCAAATCTCAATCTCCTTATAATCATTATTCTATTTAATTATCTAATTAAGTTTCTTGAATAATGTTATCAAAAATTAGGGATGTTACATTTATGTCGAAGGCAATTGACTGGCGTCTCCTTTCTTCCATGCTATACAAGCCCATTGACGGGAAGGATTTATACCTATATATAGTAGTAGTTGCCTACGTGATCAGCATTTCCATAATCAGAGAATATGAGAAGATCCAACGGCTGTTATGTTAACAAGAGGTTATAAGGACCAGAAATGCTGCACACAAGGCTAGAAAAGCATGCTTTCTACTTGCTCATGGCAGCCTGGAAATTTCGATCATATTTTCAAGCTCATCACATCAAAGTCCTTACCAACCAACCATTGAAGCAAGTTCTTAACTGACTAGACACTGCAGGATGGCTGCAGAAGTGGTCCATTGAACTCGGGCAACATCACATCTCATTCTAACCTCACACTTCTATCAAGGGCTAGGCCGTCGCCCATTTTATTCCTGAGTGCCCAAGCCTATATAATATCAGAGAGGTGATTAATCCTACATACCAAATTTGGTGCTTCTATATGGATAGGGCATCAAATGAAAAGCGGTAGGGCCGGCATGGTCCTTGTCACTCCTGAATGAAGAGAATTGTGTTTTGCAGTTTTCCTCACTTTCAAGGTGACCAACAATGAAGCCGAGTATAATGCCGACTTGGGCGGTCTAAGAATGGAAAAGGAACTACGTGTGGAGTCCTTCATGCATTCAGCGATTCGTCACTTGTCATCAATCAAATTGGCAAGCACTATCAAGTCAAAGACTAGGCATTATATGTTGTTGAGGCGAAGAAGATAATCAGCACATTCATGAAGTTCAAGCTAGAACATATACCCAGCGAGCAGAACGCCAATGCTGATCTATTGGCTAAGGCTATAAGCAGCCCAGAAGAATCCACTCCTTGGGTTCCCATAAAGGTTCAAATCACCCCTTGCTATGAGCTGGGGGCAATAATAGTAGCCATCCATGGATAACTAGGTGGCACCCCTGATTAAGTATTTAACAAAAGAAAGCTTCCTACCGACTATAGAGATTTCAAGAAGATTCTTTGTCGAGCTCTCCATTACATGATCATAGGAAGAAAGCCCTATAAATGGGAGGGGGTACTCCATACCACTTCAGTGGTACATGTCTGAAGAAGAATCCGACTAGATCCTGGAAGAGTTGCATGAAGTTATTTGTGGGGATCATGCTAGGAGAAAAGCTTAGCAAAGAAGGCTGGCTAACAAGGCTACTACTAGCCTACAATGATAAAGGGTTCACTGGACTATGTCAAGAAGTGCGATCGTTAATAACAATTCTCCAATATCCCTAGATCCCCTCCTACACTCCTTACCCCAGTGACTTCCCCATGGTATTTGATACGTGGGGGATTGACTTAATAGGAAATCTGCAAAATGCTAAGGAAATATAAAATCACGACATAATCACCATCAACTACTTCGCCAAATAGGTCAAGGTTGAGCCCCTCACTAGGGTCACTACTCTAAGATAGTAAACTTCATCATCGAAAGAATTATCTTTCGTTTCAGCCTACCAAAGAATATTATCACTGATGACAACACATAGTTCGAGAGTAGCCTCTTTAAAGAATTATGCACAGGGAATGGGATTGAGAAATTTTTCTCTTCCATCATCCATTCCCAAGAAAATGGACAAGTCGAGGTCATCAACAAAATCATTAAATCAACACTCAAGAAGCGCTTCATGGAAGCAAAGGGAAACTAGGTTGTAGAATTGTCGTTCGTTCTTTGGTCCTACCGCACTCCAACCAACCATACTTCTTTCTCGCTTTCCTATAGGTACAAAGACATGCTACCCATTGAAGTAGACTGCAACACCCCCAATTTTTAATAACATTATTCTGGATATTTAAGTAGATAATTAAATAGAATAATGTAAATGTTAGAGTGATAAGGGGATTGAGATCTGAAAATTTATATTTATAGGCCAAGCTTAATTAGATAAATGGGCTTATAAATGGTCTTATATGTCAATTAATTTACACAAGGGCATATTCGGAATTGTCGCACCTCTTATACTCATGGTTATACTCTCTATTCACGTTCATTGTCACAAAACTTAAAAATGTAAATCCAAAAGCTCAAAGGTAGCCATTAACTAGTGAAGAAAAGAGGAAAAATCAATCTAAAGCTTAGCAATCAAGTAATGGGAATTAATCTCAATCAAATCCTAAATTCCTTATCCTAATCAAGTTGAATAATAATCAAAACCATCTCTATTTTGATTTTATTATCATCTGGTTTTTTGGTTTAAGATAAAATCCATTATGTTGACTTTTGATAGTGATATGATTCGATAACGTATTTGATTCAAACAAAATTATTTGATAATTTTTTTTACAATTGTAACGGTTAAACCAATTATATTGAATTTCGAATGCCATGAGGAAATTATATGTTATGTAGAATATGAATTTGGAGATAGGTTTCCATTTTTATAATTTTCCAACCTATGGAAAATTACTATGAATTTTCAAATGAGAATATGGATAATTGGGTTTAGAAATTAATTTCGATTATTTTATGAAGTACTTGGGTTTGAAATTTGTATATGTCAAATAACATATTGAAAGTGAATTTCTATAATTTTTGGGGATTTTCCCTAAGTAATTAACTATGAAAATTAATTTATTTTAGAAGGTGGATTTAATTTTTTTGATCATCTTGCTTAATGGAAGGGTTTATTTGTTAAACTAATCTTGTTTAGATCTAAAATTATGCGGCTATTATTTTGAGAAAGGATTTGAAAGGTTTATGGCAACCAATTAAAGGTTTGCAAATAGGCAGGTTAGTTATGAAATAATTACTTTAAATGGCATTAAAATTAGACTTTATTCATAAAATATGTTTCGCCTCTTTCAGAAGCAACCTTTCGACCCTATGCTTCCGCTTCGACCAAGTCGAAACCTATCAAGCTGAAACCGATACACAAGGTATCAATACATTGGTACGTAGTTGATTGGAGAAAGGCGGAAGGCATGGTGTCGGAACCCTTTCTTCCGATGAGGCAGAAACCTTTGTTTTACTTTCTAAAGAAATGCGCTTGTCTATTTTTACTAAAAGCTTTCCAAGGAGTTGAAACAAATGATTTCAAAA
This sequence comes from Allium cepa, assembly GCA_030765085.1. Taxonomy (NCBI): domain Eukaryota; kingdom Viridiplantae; phylum Streptophyta; class Magnoliopsida; order Asparagales; family Amaryllidaceae; genus Allium; species Allium cepa. Next base: position 271,109,298 of record CM060928.1, read on the forward strand.
TGGTCTTCTAAATAGCTTTTGAAGAGGGTTGCCAATTTTTTTTGTTTAACTATGGCTTTCGAATGAGTCCCTATGATTTAAGCTAATACTTTCGAAAGGGTAGTTTCAACCCAATTGAAATCTTGAAGCCATTCCCATGCCTTTCGAATGGATTGAATTCATCAACCAATTCAAAAGGTAGCATTTGTTTTTAACCTGTACTAAGCCCCTTCCTGAAGCTTATGAAAGGATTCAAGGGTTTTGAAGGCCATGGCTTTGAAAGGGGATTCGAAGCTATTCTTTAAATGTTTTGCTTAAATTTTTTGAGCTTTCCAAAGGATGGTTCCAAAGCCATCAATTTTCCCCAAACAATTTTATATGAAGATTAAAGGTTTCAAAAGGGGTACCTTCATATATATTCACGTTGACCCAAAAGATATTATTAAAGATAAACCTAATGCTTTCGAAAGGGGAACTTTAAAGTAGTTTCGAAGCTAAGCTTCTAATAGTTAATAAGTTATGCTTTAATACCTTCGAAAGGTATAGTTTGATGATTTCGAAAGAGATGTTTTAAAGTGTTTTGGAAAGCATATGTCTAGTGTTTTGAAAAGAAGATTTGAATGCTTTCGAAGGAGGTTATCCAATGGTTTCAAAAGTAAAATTTTAAGGTTTCGAAAGCCTTAGTTTTCAAAGCAAATAACTCAATCTCATTTTTAAAGGAAAAGGCATGGCATAAATAAAGGAGTTTTAAAATGGATTCTAAGTATGAAGTTTTTAAAGAAGCTTTCCTTGATAAAATAATAGGTCAAAGGCATTAACCGTGTTTTATATGAAAATGATTTCAAGGATATTAAACCATAGATGTTGATGATTATTATGTTATTATGTTTGCTTCATCTAGTTCACGTATTCACTTTAATATGGACTCGTAACTGTATTTTGAGGAGAAAGGGCAGAATAACTAGTTAGGTTGACCCAGCAGTGAATATAAATTGAGTTAACTCCTGAATGGGTAGAATTTCATCCAGGAGGTTAGATAAACCAGGGTATAGGATGCATAAATATTGATTAAAGAAGTTGTCAAATAGACAGATTCATAGTAAACCCATGAAAACTATGTTTAGGAAAAGTTATTGGAAAGGACTAATAGGTCCATAGTAAACCCATGAAAACTATGATTAGAAAGAGCTATTGGAAGGGTCTAATAGGTTCATAGTGAACCATGAAAACTATATCCGAATTAAGTTATTGACAGAAGTCAATAGGTTCCTAGTCGACCTATGAAAACTAGGATAAGAGGGAAGTTATTGAAGATACCCGTAGGTTCAAGGAGAACCAATGAATAAGGGAGTTATTGGTACGGGAAATAGGTTCTTAGTGATCCCATGAAAACTATAAAACCAGACAGGAAGCCCATAAACATTAAACAGGTTATTAGTCATCCCATGAAAACTATTAGATTAATAGTGACCCTAGAAACTATAACTAAGTCAGATAGTCAGAATGAATGGGGATGGGTAATCCAGAATTTATTTACTTGTTTGTTTATCATCATAACATTTTGAATTGTTATCTTTTAACCATTGTGGATGCGGGAGCACAGTATATGATTTTTATAAAGTTTTAGATAAGACGCTGGTAAGGGAAAACCCCGTTCTCTAAGCGTTGTGGTTTCACTAGATATCTAAATTGTTTGAGATGGTAGATTATTTTTCCTACTAGGCTTTATATCTGACTCGAGATTTATGTTTTTCCCCTTAAACTCTGGGTTGCTCAATTAAATTTGAGTAGTTTGAGAGTTGAGGTTTTCAGGTGCCTCTTCAGACGAATAGGTTTCTGGAGACGTGCAGGCGGCATGATAGCTATTTAGAGTTCTTTTCTATTTCGATTTTGCTGTGTTTTAATGTAAAGGCAAAAGTTGTTTAGCTGCTTAGTTATATACTCTGATCATCCAAAGGGACATCTTCATATGTCGCTCTTGGTGTATGTTGTAATAATTATATTTTCTTTAAACGTGGTTCTCGAATATGGGATTATGTAATGAAAGTTAAAATGATTTGAAATGGAATGTGAAATTTATTTAATTATTTTAAAAATCTTTTCATATCCATGTGTTTTCGTTATATCGATGCATCTAACATTACCATATTTGGTCGTCGAGGATTAATAACTATGGATGATCGTAGCATTCGTAGCCGTTAGTTTTGGGCCTCCAAGTAGGGATGTTACAAGTTGGTATCAGAGCATAGGTTTATGAAACTTAAAAGATATTTAAACCTCAAAGAGTTTCAAAACATAATCAAATAAATCAGAAAATAAGATCAAGGTTCGAGATAATGTTGTAGTAACGTACTTGTATTTGATATATGTGTGTGTGTGTAAAAGTACATATTCTTCTCTTTCTTAGACCATTCTTTTGTATTTTACTAAGGCTCGTATGTACATTACGAGAAAGAAGATATGGAGGCAGAAAACGGAAAAGGAAATCTCGATGGAGGAAGCAACACGACAAATGGAAATGTTCGATCCACCAGGAGGAACCTGGGTCGACAGGCTAATGCTAACCAAAATGCGGATGCCAATGTGGGTGTTGGAAATCCACCGATGGATATGGGGGCGATGTATCAGTTCTTCGTCAATCTGATGCAAGCAGAAGCTGCTGCTAGAGTTATTGGGAATGTAGGAGGAGCTAATCATGTGGCTCCAATTGGGAATAACTATGCTAAGTTAAGTAAAGACTACACTAATCTTAGTGGGAAGTCGTTTATGGGAATGGAGGATTCCATAGAAGTTGAAAATTGGCTGTTACATTGCAAGAGAATCTTTGTTGATTTGGGTTTGGATGATGAGCAGAAGAGGAGCTAGCCTCTAGGAAGTTGCAAGGGGCAGCGCTTCATTGGTGTAATAGTATTACTGCCAGAGTTTCGAAAGAAGAATTGACTTGGGCAGAATTCCGAAGGAGATTTGAGCAAAGGTTTTCGTCTAAAGTTGCCAAGTCGGCATTGATGAGGAATTTTATGGATTTGGTATAGAGAGAGATGTCGGTAATTGAATATGCTACTAAGTTTAATAATTTGTCCTGATATGGGTATGCTGACACCGTCATCAGGAGGAATGAGAGTTTCATTCGGAGAATGAGGCCCGTGATTGCTAGGGAGACCCTGACACATCTCCATGATCCTTGTAATGTAGTTATGGAGATGGCAATCTGACATAATGAGATGCTTGCTATTTTTGTAGGAGAAAAGCCGGTTGAAATCCAAGGTTCTCAAGGAAAGAAAAGATAGTTCTTTAATAAGAAGGGTGCCATGAAGGGAGAAGCTGCCAAGAAGGCAAAGGCTGATTCAGCTTGCCTCAAGTGTGATGAGAAAGATCATTATGCTCATGAGTGCCTGTCAGGCAAGGGGAAGAAGGATGTAGAAAAGAAGAATATGAAGTGCTTCAACATTGACCGGGTTGGGAATTATAAGAATTAGTGTCCAGAACCAGTCAAGGCGGACAAGGGAAGGGTTTTTGCTATTGGACTATCATCTGCTAGGCCAACCGCAGCTGAAAAAGGGAAGATTGTGATGGAAGGTACGCTTTTGATTCAGAGAATACCACTTAAGATACTATTTGATACCGGTGCATCACACTCATTTATATCTCGGTGTCTGGTTGATAGGTTATGCTTAGAACCCACATACCTTGTTACGTCCTTAAGGGTTGCGAATCCGATAGGAGGGTATGCAACTCTTGGGATGAGATGGAACAGTTAGAACTAGACTTGTTAGGTCATAAGTTTGCATGTCGTCTGTGTGTTTTTGATTTCATAGGCTTCGAGATCACCTTGGGTATGGGTTGGTTAGGTAAGTATGAGGCTAGGATATTCTGCCAAGATAGGGAAATATCACTAAGACGCCCTGATAGTCATAACCAAATTATATTCTCAGTGAATAATTTTGATCAGAGTAGTTGTGTTTTGTTGAGAGCTATGGAAGTGGGAGAAGAGTTAAGTCAGGTTCAAGTGGCAAGAAAATTTGCAGATGTCTTTGAGCCGGTTACAGGACTACCACCGAGACGAGCTGTTGAGTTTCGGATAGATCTTATGACAAGAGCTGAACTTGTGAGTAGACTACCTAGCAGAATGACACCGATCGAGATGAAGGAATTGAAGGTGTGGCTAGTGGATTTAAAAGGAAGGAATTTTATTAGACCAACTAGTTCGCGTTAGGGAGCGGCCGCATTGTTCGTGAAGAAACTAGATGAGTCGTTGAGGATGTATCGTAAGTTGAACGAGAAGACGATTAAGAATAACATCCTTTGCCGAAAATTAATGATCTATTTGATCAGTTGTATGGAACCAAAGTGTTTTCCCAATTGGATTAGGCGACATATTTCCATCAGTTAAGGGTGGAAAAGGAAGGTATTTCATTGATACCATTTCAAATTAGGTATGGTTCGTACGAGTGGTTAGTAAGGCCATTTGGGTCAATGAACGCACTAGCTTTCTTTGTAGATTTGATGAACAAAGTTTTCCGAGAATATTTGGATAGGTCCGTGTTGGTGTTTATAGATGACATTTTAGTATACTCTAAGGATGTAAGAGAGCATGAAGATCGTCTTAGAGTAGTGCTTGGGATGCTAAGACAGCATTAGCTGAAAGCGAAGCTTTCCAAGTGTCATTTTTAGAAGAAAGAGATTAAGTTTCTTGGTCACGTGGTTTCAGAAAAGGACTTGTTAGTCAATCTAGATAAGATCCAATCTGTTGATAATTGGAAGAGATCAGAAATGGTGATTGAGATTAGAAGTTTTCTTGGACTTGATGGCTATTACCGGAGATTCATTAAGGATTTCTCACGAGTAGAAGCACCTTTGACTAAGTTCACCAGGAAGGATGTGAAGTATGTCTGGTTCGACAAATATGAGGAAGCATTCCTTAAATTAAAGCATTTGTTGACCAACGCATCAGTGTTAGTAGTTCCAGACGGAAATCAAGAGTTGGTGGTGTATACCGATGCATGTGGGACTTTATTAGGATCCGTGTTGATACAGAAGGGTAAAGTTATTGCCTACGCTTCACGACAGCTCAGACTGCATGTAGTGAGATATCCTACTCATGCTTTGTAGTTAGCAACGGTGATCTTCACATTGAAGATTTGGAGGCATTATCTCTTAGGGAGAGATTTGAGCTATAAATAGTTCATCCTTAAGGTATTTATTCTCCCAAAGGGAGTTGAATATGGGACAACAGAGGTGGCTGGAGTTTCTAGCAGCTTATGATTTTGGTACAGACTATGCACCTGGGAAAAGTAATAAAGTAGCGGATGCTCTTAGCAGAAGACATTAAAATGTGGTGTTGGCTATGTTGGTAGAATGGAAAGATTTAGAAGCTTTGACTACTTGTAGTGTGCAGTTAAGATCGACTGCTAGTTCTAGTCAGAGCACTACCACGTTGTTCTGTTTAGAAGTTTGATCTTTGTTGATCGAAAGGATTGCTTCTAAGCAGAAAGAGGATCCAGTATTAGCCGAGAAGACTAGAAGGCTTGAGTATGTAACCGAGATCGATGATCTAAAGGATTTTAGTCTTGATCGGAGAGGATGGTTGAGAAAGAAGGGACGGTTATGTGTTTCGAATGTTGAGGACTTAAGGAACGAAGTTCTTGGAGAATGTCATCGGTCCAAATTTATGATTCATCCTGGAGGGACCAAGATGTATCGAGATATGAAAATGATCTTCTATTGGGAAGGTATGAAGATGGAGGTTGGCTTATGGGTTAGGCAGTGTGCAAACTGTCAACAATTGAAGGCCGAACATCAGAAGTCGAGTGTGTTGCTTCAGCCTTTGGAGATTCCAATTTGAAAATAGGATTCGATATCCATACATTGTATAGATGGGTTGTCAAGGTCAAGTAGAGGAAATGAAAGTATATGGATCATAGTGGATAGGTTGACCAAGAGTGACTACTTCATTCCAGTTAAGTCAACTAGGACGGTACTGTTCTAGCTAAGTTGTTCATGAAGAACATAATTAGACTACATGGGATTCCTAGTATTATAGTCAATGACAAAGATGCTTTGTTCACTAGCGAATTCTGAAAGAGTCTACAGGATGTGTTAGGCACTAAGCTCAAGATGAGTACTACATATCACCCTTAGACGATGGACGGACGGAGAGAGTCAATAAGGTACTCAAGGATTTATTGAGAGCATGTGTACTGAACTTTGGTGGATCTTGGGAAGATCACCTAAATTTGGTTGAGTTTTCCTATAATAATAGTTAGACTAGTATAGGAATGGCGTCTTTTGAAGCTTTGTATGAAAGGCCATACAAATCACCAAAATGTTGGTTATAGGCTGGACAGATTAGTCTTAGGTCCAGATCTGGTTGAAGAGGCGACAGAGAAGATTGAGTTGATCCGAGAAAGGATGAAGGAAGCTCAGTCCAGACAGAAGAGTTACGCAGATAAGAGACGTAAAGACCTAGAATTCTCAGTTGGAGATAAGGTTTTCACTAAAGTATCATTGATGAAGGGTGTGGTATTTTGAAAATTTAGGGAAACTGACACCAAGATATGTTGGTCCGTTCCAAGTTATCAAGAGGATCGGAAAGCTCGCATACAGAATAGAGTTGCTGAGCAGTATGACAAGTGTCCATAATGTGTTTCATGTGTCTCATCTTCGCAAGTATGTGCATGATATAGAGACTACTATGCCTCCGACAGGGTTGAAAGGTTTGATAGTAGAGCCTAATTTGAATTTTGTTAGACAACTAGTTCGGATTGTAGCAAGAGATGAGAAAAGATTAAGGCATAAGACAGTCAGGTTGGTGAAAGTTCGGTGGAGCTAAAATGGGAAGGACTGTACTTGGAAGACAGAAGACAGGATTAGAGATACTTATCTTGATTTGCTTTGAGGGTATGTCTATATTCACATTCATTATCTCTACTCACGTTCATTATCTCTCTATTTACGTTCATTATCTCAAAACGTAAATCCAAAAGCTAAAAGTCGGCCATTAACAAGGGAAGAAAAGAGGAAAAATCAATCTAAAGCTTAGCAATCAAGCAAGGTGAATTACTCTCAATTAAATCTCAAATTCCTTATCCTAATCAAGGTGAATAATAATCAAAACCGTCTCTGTTTTTCTTTTATGATCATTTGATTTCAATTTTAAGATCAAATGCATTATGATGATTTTTGATGATGATATGCTTAGATTTTATAATATATTTGATTCAAACGAAATTGTTTGATGATTTTTTTTTTCTAATGTAAGGGTAGAACCGATTATACTGAATTTTGAATGCCATGAGGAAATTATATGTTATGTAAAACATGAATTTGGAGATGGGTTTCCATTTTTATAATTTTCAAAGCTATGGAAAATTTATAACGAATTTTCAAAGGAAAATATGAATAATTGGGTTTACAAATTAATTTTGGTTCTTTTATGAAGAATTTGGATCTAAATTTTTTATACGTCAGATAACATATTGAAAGTGAATTTCTATAATTTTTCAGGATTTTTCCTAAGTAATTAACTATGGAAATTAATTCATTTTAGAAGGAGGATTTAATTGTTTTAACCGTCTTGTTAATGGAAGGACTTATTTGTTAAACTAATCTTTGTTTAGATCTGAAATTATGCGGCGGTTATTTTGAGAAAGGATTTGAAAAGTTTATGGCAACCAATTAAAGGTCCACAAATAGGCAGGTTAGTTATAAAGTATTACTTTAAATGACATTAAAATCAAACTTTATTCATAAAATATGTTCTGCCTCATTCAGAAGTAACCTTTCAACCTTACGCTTCCACTTCGACCAACTCGAAACCTACCAGGCCGAATGCAATACACAAGGTATCAATACATTGGTACGTAGTTGATTGGAGAAAGGCAAAAGGCATGGTGTCAAAACCCTTGCTCCCAATGGGTTAGAAACCTTTGTTTTACTTTCTAAAGGAATGCGCTTGCCTGGTTTTATTAAAATCTTTCAAAGGAGTCGAAACAAATGCTTTCGAAATGGTCTTCTAAATAGCTTTCGAAGAGGGTTTCCAACTTTTTGTTTAAGTGTAGCTTTCGAATGAGTCTCTATGTTTTAAACTAATACTTTCAAAAGGATAGTCACAACCTAATCGAAACCTTGCTGCCATCCCTATGCCTTCCAAGTGGATTGAAGTCATCAGCCAATTTGAAATGTAGCTTTTGTTTTAAACCTGTAATAAGCCACTTCCTAAAGCTTATGAAAGGATTTAAGGATTTCGAAGGCAATGGCTTCGAAAGGGGTTTCAAAGCAATCGTTCAAATGTTTTATTTAAATGTTTTGAGCTTTCAAAACGATGATTTCAAAGCCATCAATTTTATCCATACAATTTTATATGAAGAATAAAGGTTTCGAAAGAGGTACTTTCGTATATATTCACTTAGACCCAAAAGATATTTTTAAAGATAAACCCAATGTTTTCGAAAGAGGTACTTTCAAGTAGTTTTGAAGCTATGCTTCTAAGAGTTAATAAGTAATGTTTTAATACCTTCGAAAGGAAAAGCTTGATGGTTTTGGAAGAGATGTTTTAAAGTATTTTGAAAAGCATATGCTTAGTTTTTTGAAAAGAAGATTTGAATGCTTTCGAAGGAGATTGTCCAATGGTTTTGAAAGTAAAAGTTTAAGGTTTTGAAAGCCTTAGGTAGTGTTTGGTTTGTTGATTTTAATTTTGGATTTTTGTTCACTCAATAATGCACATAACACATGTACATCATCGAAAATGACTAATTTAGAAAACGAAGCTTACATACAAATAGAAAACAACTTTTTTTTTATTTTCCATGTTTTGAAAAATAACATAAGCACATGAAACAAACCACTCATCCATCGTCCCTCCCCTTCGTCCTCCCTTTCATCTTTCTTTTATCTCCTCCATCGTCCCTCTATTCTTCACGTATTTGACATACATATTGAAAACCGAAAATAAAAAATTTATTTTTAAACCAAACACTACCTTAGTTTTCAAAGCATAGAACCTAGTCTCATTTTTAAAGGAAAAACCATGGCATAAATAAAGAAGTTTTAAAATGGCTTTTAGGTATGAGGTTTTTGAGGAATCTTTCCTCAATAAAATAATAGGTTAAAAGGGTTAACCATGTTTTATATGAAAATGATTTCAAGGATATTAAACTACAGATGTCGGTGATTATTATGTTATTATGTTTGCTTCTTCTAGTTTACATATTCATTTTAATATGGACACATAACTATATTTTGGGAAGAAATGACAGAAGAACCAGCTAGGTTGACCCAGTAGTTAATATAAATTGAGTTAACTTCTAAATGAGTAGAATTACATCCAGGAGGTCAGATAGACCAGGGTATAGGATGCCTAAATACTGATTAAAGAAGTTGTCAGATAGACGGATTCATAGTAAACCCATTAAAATTATGTTTAGAAAAATTTATTGGGAGGGGTCAATAGGTTCATAGTAAACCTAAGAAAACTATTATTAGAAAGAGTTATTGGTAGGGGCCAATAGATTCGTAGTAAATCCATGAAAACTATATTTAGATTAAGTTGACATAAGTCTATAGGTTCCTAGTCAACCCATGAAAACTAGGATAAGAGGGAAGTTATTAGAGATACCAATAGGTTCGAGGAGAACCCATGAATAAGGGATTTATTGGTAAGGGCCAACAAGTTCTCGTTGATCCCATGAAAATTATGAAACCGGACGGGGGGTCCATAAACATTCAACAGGTTATTAGTCAGCCCATAAAAACTATTAGGTTAATAGTGACCCTAGAAAGTATAACTAAGAGAGAAAGTCATAATGAATGGGGATGGATGATCCAGAATAGATTTATTTTTTTGCATATCGTCATAATATTTTGAATTGTTATGTTTTAACCATCATGGATGCAGGAGCACGGTATATGGTTTCCATAAAATTTATGATAAGATGCTAGTGAGGGGAAAACTCGTTCCGCTAAGCGGGGGGTCTCACTAGATATCTATATGGTTTGAGATGGTAGATTATTATTCATACCAGGCTTTTTGTCTGACTCGAAGTTTATGTTTTCCCCTTAAACTCTTGAGTGCTCAATTAACTTTGAGTAGTTTGAGAGTTGAGGTTTTCAGGTACCTCTTTAGGCGAATAGATTTCTAGAGACATGCATGAGGCATGACATCTATATGGAGTTCTTTTCTGTTTTGATTCTATTGTGTTTTGTTGTAAAGGAAAACGTTGTTAAATTGCCTAGTTATATACTCTAATTATCTAAGGGGGCATCTCCATATGTCACTCTTGGCGTGTGTTATAATAATTATATTTTCTCTAAACATGGTTCTCGAATATAGGATTACGTAATGAATGTTGAAATGAGTTGAAATGGAATGTGAAAGTTATTTAACAATTTTAAAAAAAATTACATATCCATGTGTTTCTGTTATATCATTGCATCTAACAATACCATATTTGGTCGTCGAGAATTAATAATTATGATGACAGCAGCATCCGTAGCCGTTAGTTTTGGGCCTCCATGTGGGGGATGTTACATAGACGTCCCTTTACGCAAGCATCTTACTTACGATTTGGAACAAAAAAACAAGCTACTCAAGTTCGTGCTCGACACTGTAGAAGAACAAAGACCCAAATCTAAACTATGCACTGAGGCGTACAAGAGGAAGATAGCCAGGCACTACAGCTCTAGGGTAAAGCTCCAACAATTAATTGTTGGTGATCTAGTTGAGTGTCGGGAGTTCGTAAATACAAAGAACCTAGCTGTAGGAGTGCTTAGACCGAACTGGGAGGGGTCGTATGTTATCAACATCATCTTAACAAATGGTGCTTACCGCCTCTCTCACCTGGACGAAACCCGCGTTCCGCGCCCTTGGAACACCACGCACCTCAAGGCCTATCACATATGAATTTTATCAAAATTATAAGGCTAGGCAATACATCTTCTACAAAGAATACAACGAAGACATAGAACCAACTGTCTAATATGATCACCAAGGCTATCCAGTGAAGGTGAGTTATTATGTGCTCATTACCTTAGTTAGAGATTACCGACCTCTGCCACCGAGGGCCGAGTGAGCCATGCTCCCCTCCTTAATGGTTGGCTATCCAACAAGGGTGAATTACCCTGCGTTCACTTCCTTGTTTGGGGACTGACACCTCAATAGGCAATCCAATGAGGATGAGTTGCTATGTACTCATTACCTTGTTTGGGGACTTCTGATCTTTGTTGTCAAGGACCATGAGAGCCACGCTCTCCTACATATGACCAGCTATCCAATGAGAGCGAACAACTGTGCATTCACATCCTTTTTCGTGGACTACCATGCTACCCAACAAGGTTGAATAACCATGCATTCACTTCCTTGTTCGAGGACTTCCCAACCGCTTTGTGATTTTGGGTGATACATCTCTCCCTTTCGTGTTAGACTACATCGAGGACTGGATGGCATGATCACAATTGTCCCAATTCTCTAGCCTATGATGCCACTCGTCCCTCTTATAGGACAAGGCACTTTTTGAAACTAGTGTTGTTACCTCAAGTGATGCTGAAGTTCGTCATCCGTAGTGCACCGGCATGAAAATAAGCTGGGTTCAATATCAAATGGCCACATGTCACTTAGGAGAACCCTCGAGCTACTCAGTACTCTGATTCGTGCTGGAATCGCCTACCACTCAACCTTCCACATGTCACCAAGAGAACCCTTGAGCCACTCAACACTCAGGTTCATATCGTGATCGCCCAACACTCAATCTTATTGCATGTCACCCTAGAGACCCCTTGAGCCACTCAACGCTCCATTCATGTCGGGAACGCCCAATAGAAAAACATTGAAGAGAGGCCTGGCTATCATACGTCGGCCTGGTGTTTGGTACCAACCGGTTTAATAATCCTTGCATTTGAGTTTATTTGCTGGCCAGGCCTGTCAACTAAGAAATATTTACTTAGCAATTCAGTACATGGTTTGTGAGAACAAGCCACAATCGCGGCCCTTGCCTTATGCTACTTTGCTTCTTTATCCAACATGTGAAAACATTCAAGTGAAGATACACAGGGACAATGCCAATTACTCAAAGTATGCTAACTTATCAATTATGCACAGACAAAAAATGGATAAGCAAATAAGTAGTCAACAATTCACATAACAAAAGAAACTTTTCATTTCATCCAAAAATGAGGGGTACAAAGCCCGCTCTGCGGGGCTCATAACAAAAACATGGAAAATATTCCAAATGCTGGGTAGTTGGTCGGTCGGGTCAGGAGGTCAACCTGCTTCCATGTCAAAATAGCAGGCATCGTCATCGTGGCTACCTCTATCTTGGCAACCACCTCGGCTCGAATCACCTCAAGTGGCTTAACATATAATTACTAATAGAGATCAACAGTTGATAGTTTTCTCTAAAAAGATACTTCACTATGTTCGTCATCTGATTCTTTTATTTACCTCCTCACCTACTTTCGCAGGCTCTACATCAGCAGACAACTGGCACTCGGTGGTTTGCTGGTTCAGGTCATTCCGAAAGGTTTTGATCTCCTTCTCAACCTTCTCTAATTTTTCCTTAAGATCTTCAACTACCTTCTTTGCTCGGTCACTCGCCTCGATAGCCTCTGACGTTGCGTTACCGACCTTTGCTGCCTTTTCCTCTTTCCAAAGCTGCCTATTTTGTTGTGTCTCCTCGTCCAATGTAAGAAAGTCATCTTGGATGTGGATAGAGTGGTGGACAGCTATAAAATATGTGCTAGAAGAAATTTCATAAAGATAGAAAAGTTTTGAAGACTACAAGAAGGGAATCTCGTGTGTGGACATCAACCATCGACTCCCTATAGTGTCGACTCCATCAAGATCAAGGTCGGTGGGTTGACACTAGGATCTCCATGGATTCCATTTGGGATGATTTCAGTTGTAGTTCCAAGTTTTCATGGTCTAAAGCCTAGTTTATCTCCAAAGATACATGACCTACCAACAGCACCACCTCCCCTTAGACCAAACCCACCTCATCATAAATTGGTGCTTTCCTTGAAAAAAGAGTGAAGGCACCAATAGATGACTCTCCCTAGCCCTTTTCCTTCTTCTCTTACTATCGTCGAACTATATAGGCTCGCGCTCAGGGCTGGCAGACAGCTAAATGACCGCCTGGTGGGTCTCGTGTGCTTTGGGCATCGGGGTCATGGGAGCCTGTGTGGTGGAATCAAGGCTGTCAAAAGCATTAAAGCTAAATTTTCCGGCCATTGCAACAATAGAAAGAATAAGAATCGGTCAAAAAATAGGACAGAGAAGACAAGTGCATGTAATCAACCATTTGCATCGGCCTCGCCTTCTAACAAGGGATGGGCATGACGAGACCAAACTACATACACTAATTCGATTAATCCTAGCTTGAGATTCATCTGAAGGCACGGCATTATATCCAGGATACAAAGGGTCGTATGCTGGAATTGGCTCGAAGGAGGGATATGCATCCCTAGGATACCCGGTTCTTTTTACCTCCACCTATACTACTTTCCTCGAAGCACTCCTCGGCATCCCACGAGATGATCGACATTTCATGAGAAGGGATTAGGATGTCATCCAACTGTCGTCGGTCGTATACTTCCTATTGAGGTGTCAACACTACATCACTTAGCTTATCAAAGTCAACTTTTTGCCACTCCCTAGGCTCCTCATCCGCGATAACATCAACATATCCCCTTTTTGAGTCAATGATCAGTCTGGCCATGGCATCCATAATCGTGACCCTCATCAGCCTGTTCCGCCGCCTCCTTGGCTGGCTTCTTGGATGGGATAGCAAGCTCCACCACCATGGTATGGTTCCACTCATCAGCCCAACCCGATGAATATTTGCATCGGTTACCAAGACCTTCAAGTCCTAGATTGCACTATTGATCGCCTTCAGTCTATTGACATGGTCACTCGGCATTCCGAAGAAGCAAACACCAAAATCGATGGAAGCTCCTGTCAAGGACGAGTTAAGCGAAGGAAAGAAAGGAACGAAAGGAGGGAAAAAAGAAAGAGAATAGCAAGAAGAACTTGCTAGGGGTTTGGAACTCAAGATGCCTTAGCTCGGAGTTGACCCCATGAGGGATAAAAAAATACTTTCCCATCTACCTCAGGTAGGCCTTGCTTAAGATGCCCATGAAAATGACAGGCTTGGCACCGACCTAGAAGTGGAATTAGGTGTCGATTATGTAGTTGGCCTCGTTCTGCAAGAAAAAGACCATTACGATTAGTTGAGCATTCTACCTAGGGAGATGTATTTAGCGTAGGCGACATAGAGCCCACGTAGTTGTTGGGTGTAAGCTGGCCGGGGGCAAGCCCATAGGCATTCAGAAAAGAAACGAAGTGGGTTTGAAGAGGCAACATGACTCCGACCTTGAAGTAGCCGAGGGACCATGCGAAGTAGCCCGGTGGAGCCTGGTTAAGTCGATCAGCAACAGTGGGGTTTGACCATCCTGACATTGCATCTATGCTTGGCTAGGACCTTGGCTAAGTTTCTCATTCCTTCTAGAGTTTAGAAGCTTTAAGGTGGGAAACATCGACTGGGCATGATCTAGAGATTGCAATCAGAAATACAAATGACCTAGTTAAAAAACAGCCCTACAACCAAGTTTAGCAAAGCCTGGAGCAAACCCCCAGTAGAAGATGGTACAGAAGTCCCACAGCATGCCTTGGTAGGGCAACCCATGATGACCAACTTATGAATCAAAAAGCTCCTAAAGCTAAGTCGTAGGCCATACGGCCCATCTATATTATTCTACCTTTTTACTTAAAGCCTAAGGGTTATCAAATTGGGCTTAATCTACAACTAACACTAATACATATATTGAAAATTACAAACCCACTGCAAAGTCCACAAAGATCGATAGACCATCATTGACATGACAGTGATGGTCAATCAATGTTTAACGGATGGCCAGGAAAGCATGGATTCCAAACAAGCATCGATACAGAATTAAACACAAAGGTAGAGAATTCAAGTGCATCAAAATGTAGAAAAAACAAAGCAATAAAAATGCGTTTTCATGGAAAAAAGTAAGAACAACAGTCCATTTTCATGGCAGAGGAGTAGTGAAGGAGAACGGGAAGAGCTTACTATTTTCCAAAGAATAAAGCTTGAAAAGTAAAAGAGTTTTCGAGAATTTTTGAGGTTTTTAATGGTACAACTTTCTTAAGCTCGGTAAAGTATGAAGGATGAGCGATGAAGGGTATTTATATACCTACCATTTTGATCGCAACTGTTGGATCCTAAAAGCAAATCGATCTCAATCGTCTGGGTATAATCAATGATAATGTCACCTCACACGTTAATGTAAACCGCCTATGCCACGTCTGGAAAAGTGGACTGTCTCAATCAATGGCACAATGTCATGTGCAATATGCATTCATTGCATAGCAGAAGACCCGAATGGAGAGATCATTGTGATTTGACAAGCCCATCTCTGCTCACAAAGATGGACTTAAAGGAAAAATGTTGCTCAAATTTCCCATAAATGTAATAAGCTAGCCCCACAACAAAGCCCATGCCAACTGAAGCTGATCCAGCACTGCTTAGCCCGACCCAGTGCATACCAACCCGCACTCAATCTACCCCATACCAACCCATCTTTTCAATGGCTCTCTAGGTCTATAGTCGGTCTGGTCAACTCAAGACGACTTTAACAGCCAATCCATCTTTGGCCTCACTCAAGTGTGACCTGTCTTTAGTCTTCCTTCTCTGACCGCCATCGAAGGGTCCTAGATACCCATCTCATCACCCACTGACCACTCGGTACATCCCTTGCAACTTTATCCTTAGCAATATTCAGCTTCCTTCGACAATCTTCAGCAACAATCAACCGACCGCTACTGTGCACGAAAAGCTTCTCATCTATCTTGGCACTTGGACAAGCAAAAATAAATGAGCAATTGTACAAGACCAATAGTACAACCAGCTATACTAGGTATTATAGCACGTTTGCCAAAAGCACATTTCCTATAACAAGCCGTCTTGCTCAGCTCAAAAAAGTGCCTGGTACGGAGTGATAGTTGGCATGCTTCTTAGCCACATTTTTCCACATTGCCTTTACAGCTATTCTCCGTCAACCCATATGGCAAATCGATGGCCAGAAGTGTTTACCACTTATTTACTATGCAATCTCAACCGTCCATGATCCATGTTAGCTTCTATAAATCTCATATGCCATACAACATCAAAAGGGTTCAAATCTGGTTGAAATCTAGTTGAATTCTCATTATTTTAGCTCAGATGTAGTCTCTCCAGCAAATTAAACACCCAAAGCACTTAAGTTTAAAATCATTATAGGCTTAGGTGCTAGTTTCTTATTATTATTTTGTCATTCTCTGTAATTGTAAGAAAGGCACATAGTAAGAGATTTTCATAGTAGATATAGGCAAGCTTAGCCAAACCACTTTACATATTTGTGTCATTTACCTTAATTTACTCACTTTATTCCTTATTTTACATTTTTAATCCTAGTGTTAGCAAGTAACATTTGTTTCCACAAACGTAGTAGTTTGATTTCAAGGTTGATTAATTTTTTAGTCAACGTATGGTGATTAACACTAAAATCAAGGACTACATATGTCACTCGTACCGAATGCAATGGTTATCTGGCAAGCCTCAAAATGAAAGCATATGCCTCAATACGGGCCATCAACCGAAAGACTAAAGGCATCAAAGCATGCTACAATTTCAAAGCAACATACTACTTTCGGATCATATACCGAGACTGCAATGACCGCCCTAACCTACGGTGCAAAACGGTAGTTAAAGGAAAGAAAAAGAAATAAGATGAAGAAATAAAAGAGAAAAGAATGGAAAAGAAGAAAATGGAAGCATCAACTAACCAGATTACCTATCGCATTTCTCACATCGCATCAGAGTAAATATAATAATCAATGCAGGTATAAAACAAGAGAGATAATAATAACAATGTAAAATAACCATCTGAATAAAGATCCATAAAGTTATACAACATCATAACTGAGTTTATACAACGGGAAAGTAAACTCAACCGGTACACTGTCTCATAATAGTATATCAACGCTGTCAAGGCTTCACAGTGTCACACGGCGGAAATATAATAACAAATGCACATGTAAGTATATATAACCGTCACCTCCTGTCGGTCCATCTAAAAACTCCATAATCGTCCACCTACTTTCAATCTACTCTTTTAAGAGTACCTGAGATAATAGAAAGCAAAGCATAAAATCTCGAGTCAGACAACAGTCCGGTGTGAGCAATATCAAATCTCAAAATACTATAAAAGTCGATAATAAACGAAACAGAGGGTATACAAACCATACATGCATGTCGCTGCAACCACAGAGTCAGCACATAAACATAAGTAATATGCTACTCTATAATATCGTAAAAAAAGTATATCATACTCAGTATTTGTCAGGGTGCCTAGGTATCTCCACCTACGATACCTACTACATATTAAGTAAACTTCAGGTATCTAGGCATCTCCATCCATACCTACTCCGAACTAAGTCAAGTCAGGGTATCTAGGTATCATTGCCACAATACCTACGTAGTGTGACATCCTTAGGGTGATAGATGACTAGCGAACAAACATAACAAACATAGAAACCATCAAACAATACTAACTGTCACCCAATATGTCACCCAATATGCTAGATATATGATGACCCGTACGACCAATTGTCAAGGACTAGTAGAAATCTCGTTTCTCCATTGTGTTCCATTGTACTTCCAGGTCTGAAACCATGTACGATTGTCTCCTGTGATACCTTTCACCTGACCTAGACCCTCTCGGAACGGTCTAGGGTACACAACTATCGCTACCAGCCCTCGAGTATCACCCACATATAGTACCCTGAACACAACAGAAAACACTCTGAGTCATCAACAATCCATAGGAACAAACATAACCATCGAGCCCTGCTCACTCGATACGGATTCGAACCCGACCGACTCCTACAGTTTCTGGGCACGAGCCCTAAAACTCAACCCAGTCTACTATCCATGGTCTCACTCCAATCCGAGCTGTCATCCACGATCCTGCTCTCTGCCTGAGCTCCCGATTGAAGAACCCTACTATCATGCCACACAAAGCCCGAGACCTAGCATGATCCATACAATCCTGATACTATCATCCCGGAGCCTACTCCATAAATCATCGAGTCGGTATCCACGGTATCAGACTACCAGGTCGAAGCACCACATCGCTGCCTCGCTATCAATATCACTCGTCATAGAGTAATAACATTATATCTCTAAACTGGTCGCATGAACAAACCATCACGTCGCGCATCACGGTATCTCATTAACGTCAAAGCCACATATTGGCCAAATCACCAATCGACAACAGTGATGGAAATTGACCACTTTACCATGGCCAATACCATCCACTTTGGTCTTGTACTTAACTGAACGGTTAAGTACAGACCAAACAGAAACGTACAACATCTTCACTCTTAAATCCAGATCCATCGGAGCGTATCCAAACCCTCTTCTACCGCTCATCTTGTTTATTAAATTTCCACACATATGGAACTCCAACTTACAAGATGCTGCCTAAAGTCAAATCACCGCTAATTAGTGTTTTCAACGAAAACAGCAAAATAGCAGACAATCCAAACAATCAAACATACATCCAAACAACCATACATCCATCCAAGTGTCATACATACGACATAAATAATCCATCCATAACAATCGATGTAGGAAATAACATCAATAATATATCTAATCTAATAATTCCCTAACTATGACACGACGATGGAAAATAAGTGATATTCTTCATAAATCAATTAAAAATAATTATATATTCTTTTATAAAAATATAGTCGTTGTATATATATAATAATATCACGTTTAAAAACCAAAAATCATTCATGAGCGTCAATATAACAATAAACAACCAATCATAGTAAAGTGAGAGACAATATCACTCCCCTTGGCCAATTCTGTCCAAACCAGTGCCAAAGTGTAAATCTCGCTAATATGATCACAATGCAAGAAACCGCATCCAAAATGGACCTCATATGCAAAAGACATGGATATAATAAGAATCGTCATTCGCGGAATAATAAAACAATTAATTAAATAGCTAATTACTTATTAGCCGCTGATAATCCTTCTTCCTCTCTCGTACAAAATCACCTGTACACGATCCATGTTATCTCGCATGCACGAATCAAAGAATACGAAGCAATACTCGATGAAATTAAATGTCGTCCGCGCCATCATTCCTCTCTTCACTCGCTCGTCTCGACGATACCAAGATTGCCTCGATCGAAGCCTCCACGCAATTCGTGTTCATCTCGACCTGCTCACGACATGGCTAAGGACGGAAATTGCAAATGACGATCGAACA
Organism: Allium cepa; assembly: GCA_030765085.1. Classification (NCBI taxonomy): domain Eukaryota; kingdom Viridiplantae; phylum Streptophyta; class Magnoliopsida; order Asparagales; family Amaryllidaceae; genus Allium; species Allium cepa. Next base: position 271,128,612 of record CM060928.1, read on the forward strand.
CGGGCAAACTTCAGGGAAAAGTGGGTCTCATCATGAAAAGTACGATGGTAATCTCCGATTCAACAATCGTCGATCAAAACGCCGACGAATCCAAACCCTAACCCACAGCCAAATGGGTCTACCTCCACCAACCATCACGAAACCCTAGATCCATTATATAGAATCGAAGCTCTCTTCGATCTCGCTGGAATTTATTTCATGATTTTAATGAGTAGTTTGGGAGAAATCAAATTTTGAAGTTCAAGATGTATGCACGGCCATGGAAATCATCTCCAGGAATGAACAAAGCAAATGAATTAAGGGGATGGAGGGAAGATTTCAAATGGGAATTTATAATAAAATGTTCCCCATTTGTTTAATTTTCCAAATTAAATAGCTATGCTTTCGACAAATTTTCCAAATTAAATAGCTATGCTTTCGAGCTCGTACGATCACACGCACGCCCGATCATAGAGGGGTCACTTTATGACTAAAAATCACGCAAACAATCCTAGAGAAATTTTAGAACTTATAAACTGAATTTGAGGAGGATATTTTATTATTCTTCCAACGCCAAATTTTAGAATCACTTTCATTGTCTAACTTATATTATTCAAATTTAGTGCAAAGTTACAAACTGAGTCATGGTAAAGGACACGATTAAAGTTCCATATAAATCGTTATAAGGTCTTAAAACCACAGAAATTAAGGCATTTTTGAAATTACATACGTCAAAATGATCTTTGTATTCAACTCGAAAGAGGACAACAAAAATCCAGTTATCATGTCAAAAGGATGTTTTATTGCTAGAATGGACTATGTTGTTAATACCAAGGCTAAAAATATTGAAATTTTCTAAAATGAATTTTCAAAAGTGAGACTTCTTGTTAGAAGTAGAAGAAATACAGTGAGGGTTATAAGTATATTACCATAAAATTAATTTGAAATTATTTGTTTCCAAATATAGGTTTTGTTATTATTATTAAATTTGTAAAGTTATTTTCCCAGCAAATACATATTAAGATTATGGACCCTTATGACTCCTAAGCCGCCTCCTTTTTTTGTTATGCAGATCGTTTCCCAATTAACAAGACAGTTAATAATACTAAGTTTATCTATTTATCTGAACTTGTTTAAAACTACGTTTATGATATACATATTTTATGATATACATACATACACACACACACACACACACGATTTAAACTCAAGATAAATATATTTCCATAGCACGCATTCACCGTTCATCACTGCCATTTTTTAATGACCCCACGGATGTGATTGCCAGCGTCAGCCTCAAATCAAGGAGCATCGATATGTATAGTTAGTGACGTAGTTCCAGTTCATAGTTTTGTGGGACCCTCTAGCAATCGTAGATGACAATTGTGAGTTTACGGTTTCGCACGTGGTCAACCAATTGAAAATCCGATGGAATGTGTAAGCTTATCTCGACGCATGGAGCACGCTGGTCATGGTTGCGCCATTACCGATTATCTTTAGATGTTGGGATTTGTGGTGAAACTGATTCAATGGTCGACGACTATTAGATGTAGAAGATAGGAATTTTGTTTTCTTATATATTTATAATTTAGGCAAATACCCTTGTAACTTTTAATGTTCATATCTTTCACATACGAACCCTATTTTACACATAATTTGTGACGTTGGGTTTGCATTGAAATTCCGAACATATTGATATTATTAGGTAGCAGATTATTCATTTATATATAACATTATAAACTGGACACTAGTAACTGATATTGTTAATTGGAAAATTATATATTAATATTGATAATTTGTATCAATATGTGTGGATATTATTTGTTTTATTTAAATATTTGATATTTGATTTCAACTGAATAAAAAGTAAGTTGTATGCACTTATTTGAATAAACGTCACTCAAATCGATAATAAAATTAATGTGATGGATATGATATTCGAATTATTGGTTTTCAATTTAATAATTTGAAAATATATGTATATGTATATACATGTAGATATGTGTGTGCGCGCGCGCGAGCTTATTCAAGATAGTTTTATAGTATTATAAACTGTATATAAATCATTTTGTTACATTAATTATTCAAATAGAACATAATATTATGAATCCACTTTTATTGCATCTACAATTAAATTCAAATTCAAATCCAAATATATTAATAACATTAAAAATGATTTAATTTATAAAAAATTACTCATGATAACACTATTAAAAATCTAGTGCATAAAAAATTAGAAAGGTAAGTTTTTGAAATTTCACTGTTTTAGTCTGCTGTCTAATGATCTTGATCCAGCATATAATTAGTAGTAAATTAGTATATTGTGCTAACCATAAAAAGGAGCATGTTAAGGTATGATTAAATATAAACCTTGGCTTCTATTATAATATGTATATCGATTTTATATGTACAATATTTTAATTAACTCCTCTCGTACAGGCTTTGTGTTTGACTCTTCATAATTTACATATCATACTTGCCTTACTCTGTGCGTGTATGTTATCGTTCCCAGCATGAGCGGAATCGTACGACTTCATAATGGAAAAGATTTTATCGTACCAAAATCCAAAAGTTCTTTGTTTACATCAAAGCCAAATGTTCCAGATCATCACATTATCAAAATTATTTGCGTTCTTCCTCATACAGAAAGCACGTCCAAACTGGACTTATCAACGAGCAATAAAGTTACTTTGATGCAACTTCTACATATATTCAACTCACTTGCAGGAAAAAAGAAAAAAAATGTACCACAGACAAATACCAAGATTGTTAAGTCATCCAAATAGCCTTTCTGAATTTCGCTTATTTATTTACAGGTAAGGATATGATAGGTTTTTGAAATAAATCTTTATCTTATGATAAATGAATATCATTCTTAACAGTAGTGTAAACGGATGGACTTGTGTACATACAATAAATAAAGATATTTACTGTTTACTTAAAAAACATTTAACATTGAAAAACAATTTTATTACATGTTGATTTTGTTATGCATGTTATAAATGAAAAACCTTTAATGATCACACAAGTCTAGTAGTAAAGGTTGCAAACTAGCGGTGATAGAGATATTCATTTAATGTCAATGGATATTCACAAAGAGAATGATGGTTCATGCTATAAATTGATAGTGATATTCCATTTGGTATGTTATTTAAGATATTTTAGAAATTTCAAAAAAATACGGTGGAAATCCTATTAACCGGACTTTCATTATTAATAATAGTAATAGTAGAAATAGAGATGTGCCCAGACACACATCAACAATACCCAAAATAAAATTAGAAATAAAGAAATCTTACAACTTAACTAATGCAGAAATCAAAACAGAACAAACAAAATGACTTCGGTATGCACCCAAGCTTTTAAAGTTTTACATAGAACAACCCTACAATATATTGGCAAATGATATGGAAAAGCCTAGCATAGGTATCAACGGGGTCCATATTCAACCCTACAATAATATGGCAAATGACATGGAAAAGACTAGCATGGGTATAAACGGGGTTGCATATAAACGAACTGTTAAGCTTCCAAGCACAAAAGAAAGCTACAACAATATATCTTTTGTTATTAATAAATATTTCTAAAACCTGTAGGAGCAGTAGCAGATTGCTGGCTTATTACAAAGCATAGCACAAGTAGAACATCCGGGAAAGCATGTATACTCCAAAAATCTGAAAGATAAATAAACATTAAAAATGGAATGAGAGAACACTTCATATTGAATCACATATTTCTACCTTTATCTAAAACTGCAAATAAAATTCAATCTAACGTCAAATGGATTAAAATGACACGTCCTAAACACAAGCTGAGTCATTGATATGGACAAATTAAGTTTACAGTATATTGATATCTACGTTTGGCTAAATGCTTTACTGCAATAAAGCAAAAATCTGGTGATTACACGCTCTTTTCTAGATCCTTGGGTAGTAAATTATAACTCTGGCACTGTTTTAGCTATTTGATTCATTAGCTACACTTCGTTGCAAATCACCAAAAGTATTAATCCATGAAGTATGATTTTCAAAGCTTATGGCTTATACTGTGCCTTAAGTCTTAACTTTGACTTGTGATATTTAACATGCAATAATCTCAACATAAGTATAAATATTACTAATTATGAGTTGCTTATAACTGATAGTTCAAGCCCGATAATCATAGATCATTGGTAAATGGAGACGTACACACAAACCATAGTATAAGTTACATCTGTATAGCGTACAAATTATCATAAGTAATTACTGAAGTGATATATTTACTTCGAGATATGTAATCTACCTATGAATAAATCATACTCGCAGAGCAAAAGGCAGTTATTTTATGATTATCATTCTCTTTTTATTGAGCCTATCTGACTGACCCCTTTTTTCATATAAATTGCACAAAAATCTAAAAACTTCAAACTAGGGAAGGAAAAAAAAAGATGCCAGCCTCCTTAAAAACCATAAGGATCCCCAACTCAACTGGACACCCTAGAGGGAAAAAGGATTAAAATTTTATTCTTCCCACTAAGGCTGTTATGGTAAATTTAAATTTCTCATTACCATATCATAGTCAACCAATTGCTATCATTTTTGAGTAACCTCGATATAGCAGTATAATCAGTATGGTAAAGGTAAATGCCAATTTCTACTGTAAAACAGCGAACATCGGCAACATTTTCTAAAAACGGTAATTATTCAGGTAATATGTTGTATTACAAGCATGCAGAAGTAAGAAAATAATTGGTTTTAGTTCAGTAATTCAGTTCAAATGACACTAAATACAGTTCTTTTATTTCTTATTGATGTCTTCAATTAACCAACGCAACAAAATGTATGACGAAACATCGTTACAGTGTGAAAATAAATCAAGTTTTTTATTATTATATTTAGACAAACGACGGTTACCAGTTTATTGGTATACCAACAAATCGGTAAAGATAATAGTAAACAATTTTAGCTTATCGGTAAAAATGGTACGGTATTTGTAAAGTAGTAACGGTAACCATTGTCATAATAGTCCTACTTCCCATTACAATATAATAATCTAATAATTTCATTAAGATAGTAACAATAAATTTAGGATATTACATGGTAGTAACAATAAATTTAGGATATTACATGTTATACATACTGCTGGCAACATCAAACCATAGTCTTACATATACACATACAAAAGTAGATATTGAACATCTGCAGGCATAGGATAGGCACATAAACTTGTATCCCATTATCAAATTATATATTTTCCTTAACACAATGAGAATAGAATTATTGAAAACTAGAAGCAAGGAAAAAGGAAGGTTTGGGGGGGGGGGGGGGGGGGTGTTGTTGGTGAAGCTACTAAATTTCAGGTATCTTCTTCTTGTTAAAAAACTCTACACTCTGTTACTTATCCACAAACTTGGAGAAGTTACATGTAGGATATCTGAAAACAACAATAAGTTGGACTCTTTGCCATCATTCGTTCAAAATTGTTAGTTCACTAAATAATAAACATAGCATATGCTCATTTTTCACTCTGTCAGCCAGCATGATATTTTGCTTACAAATAAGATCTGCTCAAGTATATCCCCCTATTTTCTACTGAAATAAAAGTAGGAATATTAAAGTATTCATGCTATGCCAGAAATAAACCAATAAAGTTGGAACAGTTTCTTTTGTTTCACCTTCAATACAAAAATGCTTTGGTATTATTACATAAAATAGCACTTTTCCGACTCTGTACAATAACAAACTCATAACTCAAAACAAATTTTACGGAAATCTTTCAGTCAAAATGACTTATTCAGCTAAAGAACATAACTACAGAAAATTTAGGTGACTCTGATTTGTGTTGATTATTAAATTAGCATTTTCTCGAGAGAGATGAAAGGAACTCGGGAATCAGTGATTTTATACCCTGTAGGTCAACTGAATGAACAAATTTTCCATCCTAACTAGGAACATTTCTCTCGAAAAAAAAAAATTATGGTTATGTGTACAGCTTCAATGGTCCTATGTAACCGAAACCAATAAATTCCGATCAATTTCGAAAATCCGCATAGACCACAAATTTGTTTTGCATCTCCCTACATTTTTATGCAGTAATTAATTAACAGATGGTGCTTGCTTGTACTTATGAAATCAAAATATGTATTAAGCTTAAAAAGGTTGATTCACAAATTGACTTTTACTAATTTCTTTATATTATTTATGCAAAACTGATTGAAATTGCACGTTTTTCTGAAACAACTTGGTCCTTTATTTACTTTTTGCAATATTTTTTTGATTTATCACCTCTGTTACTTTACATGTTTACTGCATTTTCTTCAATTTTCTATTATGGCTTTTTTTTTAAACTATATTTCAACACTTAAAACCAATTTGTAATTAAACCCGAACCCATATTTAGACCGGATACTAAAGCCAGACCCGAAGTTCGGGCATTCTTGTTGGAAAAGACACATTTCTATTATGCTCGGATTTCATCTGAAAATTCTTAGTGCATGTAGTAGTACTTTGGTGGTTCCAAGCAAGGACCGAGAACTCGGTTTCGGTAGGTTGAAATTTTTTAAGTTTTGGACAATTTCGAAAATTTCGGAAGTTTCGTTTTTGGTTTCGGTCCCGGTTTTGATTTTAATGGTTTGTTAACGAAAATGTAATAATATTCATTGTAAATAAAATATAGAATATTGTATATGAAGAAATAGTATACGATTTAGAATATTATAAACAAATAAACTGATTTTTATTTCTCAACTTAGACACAACCAGAGTCCAAAACAAATGATGTGAAGCTTATAAAATAAAATAAAAGTTGGTCTTATTCAATTTCTATCAAGCCCGATTAAATAACCCTATCCCAGCCCAATTTACATTATAACCCTAAATGAACATCGTCTGATTTTGTTTATTTGAATTCGACATCTTTCGAAGCCTTCTTAGTCAAGGTCGGCATCGGCTCACACCTCCCTCTCAAGTTAGAGGTCGACGACATCCCACTACCTCCCTCTCAAGTTAGAGGTCGACCGGTAGGACAATGGAGAAAAGCAACAGGCGAAGTTATGAATGCGATTTCGGTTATTGTGATTTTTTTTTAAAACCCTAAGGAAGACGAAGACAGGTAAGTGATTTACTGAATGCGATTTCGATTTTCTTCAAAACCCTAACCGAAACCAAATTTTTAGTTCAGTTTTGGTTCGGTGATCTACGATTCCGGTACGGTACCACCGAAATTTCAGGGTACCGTCCGATACCTCAAACCTTGGTTCCAAGGGAACCTTTTCAGCTGCTTCATCTCTTTCAAAAAAAAAAACAATAATGATGACGAGTGGTACGGCACGCGCGAATGATGACACGCACTTCGCGTGTGAATTGTTTTTTACAAATTGTATATGTTTAACTTCATCGAAAAAATATGATTTGCACAAATATTTAACCACATTTTTGCGTTGAAATGATATACAATTAGTTTTAATTTTACTTTCAAAAATGCAGCATCTAATTTTTTGTTTGTTTGAATTTTTATTTTTATTATTAAAAATAATAAGAATGAATTTAATTTTTTATTAGTTTTAATTTTTATTTCTGTTATTAATTAATAAAAAACGACATTGAAAAATTATTATTTGTTAAATCCTATTTTAAGTGATAATAAGATTTCGATAATATCCATAGAGGGACGTTTTGAATTGGTAAAGGAAATTTATATGTTAGATCCTATTTTTAAGTGGTATTAATATTTAATAATATTTATAAAGGGAAATTTTTGATTTCACGTTGATACCAAAAAAGTGTGACACCGAAGTATTACAACTATTATTAAAGATAAAACAAAAACGCATTTACCTTGTTTTACATAGATTGGGCTAATAGTTTACCTAACGGAGGCAACTGCACTTGTTATTAATCAAATTTGATTCCCTCAATTTACTTTGTTAATTTCCCATCAATATGGCTTATAACATTTGAGAGACGGATATTAATTTAAGATACAAGACATGTCCTAGTTCGTATAAGCAAGAAATAATAATAGACTACTACCAATGAGAATTTTTCAATATCTATCATATATAAGCTTAATCATTCAGTATAAGCTAAACATATGCTACATCTTATTTGATTCACTTACACTTTTAAATGGATGAATATACGAACTGCATTCAATTAAAATTTAACTCATCGCTCATATATCAAAAGTTTATAAAAAGAAACTTTCATTTTATTTATCAGAATGAAAATTTTGAATCAAATGAATCTGAGAAAAGTAAGCAACTTAAGCTAATTGTTGCATATCGTTATATAAAACTAAAAATTATGTTTGAATCCTAATCAACGTGCAAGCAAAAAAGGTAAGCTACGCATTACCTAACTTTGTTGATAAAGAGCAACCAAAGAAGAAAGGACGAACGATGCTTCATCATTTTTCGACATTACCGGAAGGGGCCAAAAAAAGATTAGCAAATACAAAAGAAAAGGAAGCAATGAAAACCATAATCATTACAGTGGAGAAAAGGTGAAGGCCTGCTTTCTGATTTTCTGTTACTGCTGTTTACTGCCTTTTTAAAATTTGCTGAAAACATGGGGAAAATATTGTTTTAAATTCTATACTTAAACCTATTTTCAAAAATGAATGATTATCAATATGAATTTTGAAAAATACTTAACTGAACGCTTTTTTATTATTTTGAAAAACTCGAACAAATTGAAAACTCGAACAAATTGAAAACAACAAACCAAACAAGATCATAACTTCTTAAACACTATAATGATTTCAAAAACAATGCGAACATGGCAGTGAAAATTAGGGAATGATAAAGAGGAAGTGGCAGTTCTATCCAATTGATCATACTTCTCTTCAACTTAAAACAATGACGTGACGCAAAACAATGAAAACAAAATCATGGATCAATTTAAGAAGCTTAATAAAGTGTAATTTTCAAAGGATAGTTAAAATAAACGATTTTTAGTTGTAAAACTCAACTTTGAAACAAGAAACCAAATAAACCCTTAAGTTTAAACAAAACTATAAAAATATCAGATAGCAGCTAGAAGCCTGCAAAATCGCAAACCTGAACAACCTTCAGAATTTCCAGATTCGATCAATTATTATAAGCGGGCATAGAACAAAGGCTATGAAGGTTTATACTAAACAATTATTACTTTAAGAGATATCCCAAAAAAAGGTTTAATAAAGGATATCATTTTATTAACACGGCCAATAAATATAAAAAATCAAATTCACGAAATTCGTACACCCGAACATGAGATGCACAATTGATAAACCACTTAAATCAGACAAAGCACAGTGGTTGATCACTGACTCTAGATTACTAACTCGTTGATTATACGAAGTATCTAGTCGATTGGATTCAAAGTATCAAATCATGCAAAGTGCTAAAGAGCTATTTTAAAATTAATTATGCTTAGCAACTCACCAATTATTGCATCACTAAGTGCTGTTGGTAAGCATAGATCCATGTCCATCTTCGACTGAAATAATATCACCAGGTTTGCAACGATACCTTGGCATTTTCAAAACTAGACCATTGACTAAAATATGTTTATGAGAAATTAATTGCCTGGCTTCAGGAATGGTTAAAGCCAGACCCATTCGAACAAGGATAGTATCCAACCGCATCTCTAGTAGCTGTATTAATACCTGGTTTGACCACTTTCTCGCTTTTCCAGGCACATAATTAAGGTAATTCCGCTTCATACCATAGTATAGATGCAATTTCTGTTTTAGTTCTAGATTGTTACGAAATTGTGTTATTACTTTGTTAGGAACACGAAATCTGGATCTTCTCCCAGAATCGATGGCATTCTTCATAGTAATGGGCCTCCTAATGGCTAGAAACAAAAATGAAACAAAAACATAAATCATCAGTTAGCAGCTAGAAATAACATAAGTAAATAAAATTGTGAACAGAGGAGGCACAACGATTTATGTTTCTCTAAACAAAATCTAAAGGATAACCAACTTGTTAAACAGTAATAAAAAACGAGAGATATGTTTTACATAATTACAAATTTTAAACCGTTTGAGGAGAACATTACATGAATATAAAATCTATTTCTTTTTGGGAAAATGTAAAAGAAAAAATGTTAGTTTGAAAAAAAAAAAAAAAATCTTTAAATCAAATCTTCAATCCAAACTAAAAGGCTATAACATAAAAAAAATCGGAACTTTATAGGAAATTTTAAACTTTCAACCATGACATTCATCATCAAGAACAAGTGCAACTACATTGTTCTAGGGGTATCCCTGTCTGCAAATATTGAGACCGGAAGCTTGGAACACAATTTCTTATGCTGGCAAAGAACTCAAAAACTACAGAGCTCCATATCCAAAATTACATGTTTATTTAAATTAGCTTTCAAAACAAAATAAGTTTTTATTAACACTACCAAAGCAATTAAGTGATCTACCAAATAACTCAAAGAGCAATAAACATAAACTCACTGATACTGGTTTTAGAGAAAGTCCTCTTAAACAATTCAGAAACAGTAGCAGATGATTGCACAGAAGCATGATATCCAACTGGTGACCTCCAATCAAGAAATTGCTTCACCAAAGTCGAAACCGCTGGCAAGCTACAGTGTTGTGGGAAATTAAGGCTAGGGTTTGGGTGAATGAAACTGAGGCACCGAGCTGAAGCAAAAATTGATTTGAATGATCGACATGAAGATCGAGTGAGCGACGCCAAACTCATCGTTGCAGCTAGGGATATGGCTGTCGCAAGAGCATAAAATTAATTTAATACATAATTCTGTTTTGCTTGCATTGTGTTATAGAAGATAAGTGTTGTGCCTGAGATTTTCAATCCTGAGCCATCGGAGCAAGCTCCAACCTTTGAGTTGCTCAAAGCGAAAAAAAGTCAAAAATACTAACTATATTTTTTTCCTCACGGTCACCTATATAACAAAACACACCCAAAATAAAATGTTAAAGAAAAAATATATATGTTCAGAAACTATATACTATTAATTTCGACTGCCTTAATTATTAAATTAGCTATATAAAAAGACATTTACAAATTAATTCAATTCTTAAAAGTTAATTCATTTTTATATGGATTGTAAAAAACCTTTAAAATTTGCAAGAGAATGAATTGCTATACTATATTTGAAATAATTCATACATCAATTTGATTTTTTGTTTTTTATGATTGAAAATACTGCTAGAAATTACAATGAACGTCATCTACTTTTATAGTTTTTTACAACAGTAAACCATATTCATATTTTATATTTCATAAACTAAAACATATTAATTCCATTCTACAACAATAAACAGTAAAAAATTGATGTCATATAACAAAATGAGATAATTCTCAGTTCATTGACTAGGACTTGAAAATATCAATATGAATTTGATATGCGATTACATTTAAAACAATAATAAATGGCTTACCTTACTTCTTTCGGATTGAAGATGGGAGCAGGCTGTAGACTGCTCTGAGTCAGGCCCGTAGACGAGTAATGGCAACAGGTGGTGCGGCCGTTGATGTTGACTGCGGCGTGGTGCGGCGGCTGTTTGCTCGAAGCCAGAGGCAGGGAGACGAATTTCTTCTTGTTTAGGGTTTCAGGGTTTTGTAGGTTCTACCACTGTGATTAATTTGGTAAATTTATCATTAAGCCTTTAAATTAACAATGATTCAGCCTTCAACTAGTAGTTTAGTAGTTAGGGTAATTAATTTAAAGCACAAAAATTTGAATATTTCTACCACAACCTCAGTATTTCAATCACAATGATAAACATTCTTAAAAAATGATTCATAAGACAACATTGTTCCAAAATTATTCATAAGAAAAAACATTCTTCCAAAACTGCCACCGAACTAAAAACTGCTACCAATAACTACAAACTGATACCTAAAAACTGCTAACTAAAAACTGATACCTAATGAAAGTTGTCCTTCGGGCTAAAATACTGAAGGTCCGTCCTTGTTAAAATGCTAAAAAAATTTGTTCTTGACAATAATTTTGTGTAGTAAATAATAGGCCGAGGTCCTTAAAATCAAACTTAATACACGAAACTTTTTCCAAAAAATATGGTAAATTAGATCCTTACAATTAAGTTACTGAATAATTGCATACACTTAGCGGAAATTTTCGCAATTTTTTGGCAAATAATTACGGAAATTTCCATAATTTTTCAGTGAATAATTGTGAAAATATCTGCAATTTTTGGATATAATTGCATAAATATCTGCAATTATTCACTGTTTGCATAAATGTATGCATTATTCAGTAACTTAACTCTAGAAGTCTAATTTACATACTTTTTTTGACAAGAATGTTTGGTGTATTTTGAAACTTAATAGGGACTTTAGCAAAACTGTCATTTTTAAGAATATATATTTACAGTGTTATAAACGATATATGTGTGTGTATTATTATTTTTATCAGGTTCAAAGTCCAAGAGGAGCAAAGTTATTAGATAACTTTCATAACAACGCTCTCCTCGGACTTCAAAACTCTATGTTGTCCTTTCTTAAAAACAAAATATGAAAAAAAACTTGTATTTTAAGTTTTAGCGTATTTGCAAAAAACTCTACAGTTACTTTTTGAAAGCTCAACAAATCACGGAGAAATCTTCAAAATTTTAAAATTTACGGACTACAAATATTTGTAGAGAACTCTGTATATTTGCATTTTCTACAAAAAAATCAAAAAAATGTTTTGATCGTAGAAACATACAATTAGTGTTAATTTCCAAAAAAACGAATTTTTTACCGAAATTAAAAATAGAGCTGTATTTTAAAATATGTTTTGGAAAAGAGTTTTCTCGTACCAAATTTGAAAACAGAGAGCAGAACCAAATTTGTGCAAATTACTATTTCATATTACTGTAAATAACTAGTGATAAATTAATAAAATTTTCTCATGTCAACTACAATAAGTCAAAATATTGATATAAATATTAACGTGCGTTACTAACTACATACACTAAAAACACATCAGTCGCTCATTCATTCCCTCACCCAATCAATTACTCCACTCACCCACACCCACTATAATACTTTTCTTCTTTATGCATGCCAACCAATTCGTTTAATACAAGAAACTACAACATTTCTGATGTCTCAAAATCGTCGACGGCCATCAAAAGCCATCGTAAATAACCGTCGACAATAAGGCCGTCAAAGGATTATCTTTCTGATGGCTTTCCGACAACTCCGTCAATTTTTTTCGAGGCTGACGATGACATTTCTGAGGGCTTCCGATGGCCCTCGTGTACACGTAGTAGGTTAAGGGTTATCCAAAGTGTTATCGGTAGCCGTCGAAAAACCGTCGAAATACGTGAAAGATAAGCCATCGGAAAGTTTTGGCCAATGATCTGTCGACAGTCGTCGGAAATCTGAAGCTTTTTTTTATGCCAGTAGCCTTTCACGCCCACCCATCAAATACATGTCAAATATATCAATATCTCAATTTCAAATATATAACTAATATATATTAAAGCCCAAATCATATATATAATGTAACGACCTCGAATTTCACCACTTTAATTTGGGAATATTTAATTAATTTTAAATATTCAAATAATAGATCTTATAATTAAAATAAAATCTCTTTTAAATAATAAATAATGATTATGAAATTGTTTTCAAAATTTGTTTACAAAAATATGTAGTTCAATGAAAAATAGAAAATATGACTAGAAACCGTTTTTCGAATTTTCGACATTTCATCGTATAAAAGTTGTTTTAAATGTTGTGACCTTAGTTTATATTTAGAAATAACATGTAAATATTTGTAAACCTTCATAGTTAAGATAAAATAAGGTTTAGGATATTATATCAAGTTAATAAGTTTAGAAAATAAATATAAAACATTACATCGGAGAGACAAAATGTGACATATTGCCAACTTAAAAGGGGACATAAATACATTGGCCATCTTTTCATGTTTGTGCATGAAAATTTCGAAAATTTGGGAGGGGAAACAAAGATAAGATGTTAAGATGAGGTGGCAAGCAAAGATAGGAGGACAAAGTACAAGGGTGTTTTTTAGGATTTCATGTTATATAAAAAACAAATTCCTAACCATCCCTTCACTTTCTCAATTCATTCCTTCTTGTAAAAAAAACTTTCTCCAAGTTTTCATGTGAAATTTTTAATGGGTTCCATGAGTTTACAAAGTTTAAAAATCTTATTTCTATTTACCTTAAATTACTAAAACTTTGTTTTAAGTACCTTCTACACCTCCTCCTTCCATACTCAAGCCTCCACCTCCCTTTAATCTTCATGACCGAACCTAAAAGCTTTAGGGTCGAACCCTCTTGCCACTTAAAGCCCACCAAAAACTCCTTTCCAAGGTAAAAGGCAAGCTTTAGGGTAATTTCAAGTTCTAGTGGAACTTTGGAGTGTATTGGATAGCCTTAGGTGAGAAAAGACTCACATTTTTCTTAAAAGTTTTGAACTTTAAATATGATGCTTACTTTGATAATAAATATTGTTATTTGGTTGTTAAGTATGTTAGATGTTTTTTTTAGACAATGTTGTAGTGGTTTTGCTCATGTATGCATATGGATGTGCTTGGATGTGGTGTAGTAAACTTGAAAGAGAGAGTTAGTTAATTAATAGCAAGTTAATCCATTTGCTTGTGTATGTTGATTATGTCATGGATATATGTTGGTACACTTGCTTATGATGTTGTATATTAAAAAAAGTTATTACTTGAATTTGTAAGGCAGCGACATGGAAATCCTTTGTTTTGAAAACTAGTTTTACTTAAGAATTGTTTTTAAAAAGTTACAAGTTTTAAAACTTTGATTTAGCTCCCAAAACCTTACTTTTGTTTCCAAAATATTATATTAAGTTATAAAAGTGTTAAATGTGTGAAATCTAAGATGTTTAAAGTAAATATTTGTATTAAACAAGTTTTGGAAATTTCAGGTCGTATAGCGATAGTCGCTATAAACGCAGTTCATGAAAACGAACTCTTTTTGAAATTTAGAACTTGTTTCATCTTAAGTATATTTTAAAAAGTGTTTTCAAACATATTTTAAGAATTTAAATAATAACAATAATAATTTTATTAATTAATTAATTAATTAATGATTATTTGATTAATAAATTAAGTAAGTAGTACTTAATCATTAGTTAACACGATAATTAGTACTTAATTATTTTTAAGCAAGTTAATTAAAATTTATTAATTAATAAAAGTTTAGTTATTATTTAATTTATTATTTAATAATTAATAATTATTTAATTAAGATTAATTCAATTATTTATTTATTAATTACTAATTAATTTAAATTTAAGTTAAGATTTAGTTGAAACTTAATCATGATTTAAGTATTTTAAATAAAGGTTTAATTAATTTCTTTATTTTTTAATCAAGGATAAATTAATTAATTAAGATTAATTAATATTTAATTATTAATTAAGGGTTTAAATTATTATTTAATACTTAATTAAGAATTAATTTTGGTCTAATTATTTATATAAAGGTTAACTATTATTAAATTATTTATTTAAGGATAATTATTAATTATTTATTTAATAGTTAATTATTAATTATTTATTCTTTAATTATTATTATTAAAATAAAGAGTTTAAAAATGTTGTTTAATTTTCAAATAAAGGTTTTAAAGTTTGACTACTTTATTTCTTCAGATCGGTTTTGTTCTTAAAGCAACTTTCTTTTAAAAGATATTTTTTGTAACGACCTGCCTTTTGGGACATTTTAAGCAGACGCGCACGTCAGATTCAAACCATTCAAAATGGCAGATTATTATGGGGTAAATAAGAAAAAGAGAAAGAAATAAAAACAAATACAAAATCTTGCAACGGAATAACAAAATATAGTAATCAAATAACAGTTCATGAAGCTGTTTTATAAATACATTTGAATATTCTTTCCAATACAAACATCATAGTTACATAAATAGAAATAAATAAATAAACAAATGTAGCGGAACAACATGATATAGTGGAATAAATATCATAAATAACAATAGTACAAATCTTCGTCTTCGTCCTCTAGAAATAAAGTCTTCAAAATCCTATAATGCTCAGGCTGATCTAAGCGAATTGAAAAGACAAAACACTCGAATCAGAACTAAAAGATCTTATGTAAGTTAAATCAACAGTAAATATGAGTGCAAGGGCGTCAAAGATATTTACGAGGTTTGACATCTCCTATGCAGTGTCTAACGTGAGTGCAGTAACTCAAGAGGTGTTCGGGATTCACGTCTCCTAGGGATCCGTTAAACTATCTACTATGTAGTACAATATGCTATTATAATATGTCTACAGTAAAGTAAAAGTATTAAAATAGCGTTAAGGCGTTGCCCATATCCCCTTAACACATTTTATGTATTCTCATAGTCTATATAGTACCGTAAGTTCCTCTGTAAACGGGAGGTTTCCCAGAGGGCACCCCATAGGCATGGTACAAAACAAACTCGTAGAAGGCACGATAGGGCATGCGCCACGACACACGAGGAAATGCCAGGTTAGATATACCAATTGCGGATTCGGACTGGTGGTAACGCATAACAGCTACTACTGCCAAATCAAAATCAAGGGTGGCCACGAAATCAAATCACAAAGTCAGAATATAGTATCGAAGAAGTGTGCCCGATAGGAGGAATGACCTCACTTGGCTCGGCGTGGCTCCTGATTTTAGTTGCATCAAGCTGACTCACGGGAGTCAAAGTCACATAAATACCTCATATAGAATCGCTCGCCAAACCATACTACTTCATTTATGGAATCTCCACCACGTGCACAGTTATTAAAGTGGTTTTCGGTATTGGCAGAGAGTATGACGATATCTGATCCCGGTCTCTTTAACAACTAATTGCTTATTATACGCTGGATGGTTCTTTTACATTTCAAAAGTCAATTCACAATTTATAACAAAATGCATATTCTCAAAACCATATCACTTTTTGAAATCATATTCACTTTGAAATCATATTCACTCTTTAAATCATATCGTTTTCGAAATCATAATTTCTTTCAAAAATCATATTTCCAAATAGGTTAAATCCTTACTTCAAAATCGTCATATTCAATTAATTATACATTTAAATCCCAACTTAGGTTATAACATCATTTAACCGTATTCTCTTTTAAACCAATGAATTGAACATAGACACTTCTGCATTACTTAGTCTGGAAATTTAAATAAATAGTTTAAATAGTTATAAATAGTTAAATACTCTAAAATAATTTAATTATAGATTAAAGATACTGTTAAATTGATCTAAGATAGTTAAATAAGTTTAAAATATATTAAATAGAATTAAATAGATTAAATAGCTTTAAAATAGATTAACTAGATTTAAAATAAGTTAAAATGGGGAAATTAATTTTAAAATAAATTAAATGGTTTAAAATAGGTTAAATTGATTTAATTAATAAAGGTTAAAATAGTTTAATAATTCGAAAATCTTAAAATTTAGGATCTTTTCAATTATATTTTAAAATAGTTTATATTAAAAATATGAATTTGAATTTACTATCAATTTAAACTACTCATTTCCTTTCAACACATTTGGCCTATTTTCAATTTCCAAAAACCCAATTTCAAGTCTTTCAATTCAAATTCTCAATAAAATATTTAATTCTATTTCGGCTCCAAATCCATGTTTGAAATATCAATTTAAATTACTCAAATTTCAATATATTTCAAAGTTATATTTCAAACGATTTTAATAACTCAATTTCGACAAACTTTACTTATACTCCAAAATCGACTTTAAAATTTCAATTAAATTCCCTTTTAAACAATTCCTTTAAACCAATTCCAATTTTTATAAAACATGAGTTTTATAATATTCAATTTATAGAAATCAAATTTTATTTCAAAAATTATTATTTAACTAAATTCAAGAATTAAGGATTCGAAATCATTTAATTTAACCAATCCGGTGTCCGTATATAATTCACTACCCTAGGGTCAAAGTGATACAGATATTTATCATTTCAATCCACAATTTAAAATTTTACGGTTATATATCATTTCAAACCACAATCCCGAATTAAATAAAATCCATAAAATCGCTCGAGTCTATCATTTTAACCCATAATGATTTTTTCCTAATCTATAGATCATTCGGGTATGTATCATTTCAATCCATAGTGAACCTGCAATTTATAACGATATAAAATACAGCATACATTCATCCAACATCAACAACCAAACATCCATCACAATCATCATCCAGATCAATCAATAAACATCAATAGAGAACCAATAATCATTAACAGGTATTTAACTGGCAATTTAGATTCAATAATAAATTAAATTACGATTTAATTCAAATAAATTCAAATTAACTGAGATGACGATTTAAAATATACCAAACAATCATAAAATACCTAATCATGTCATAAATTTAATTTAACAAACATAAGAAGTTTTAGAAGTTGTGAGTGGATCAAGTCACTCACCTTTGAATTCAAATTAATTTGAAATCCAAAATATGACCCAAATTCAAACAATTTCAGAATTCATTCAAACCAGCGCCAAAATATCCGAAATTTCGATACGATCTCAACAAAAGAAACCACGTGTGAAATGGGCCTCGTATGCAAAAGTTATCGATATAAAAAGTTATACGGTTTAAAAATTAAAAAAAAAAATACCAATACACGTCAGCCGATTCGAACACATTCAAATTCCTCCCGCAAACCCTAGGACCCATCAGCCGCTACCGAACATCAACGTCGCACGCCATCCATGGCCACCATCACGCCGATTGGAGCTTACCACTGACATCCTCATGCTCGACCGCCTCTCCGGGCACCACGCGCCCCGCTCCGGTTTCCCTAACCACCAACGGCCGTGATCGAAAATCCACCACCTTGAGGCCAAATCGGGATGAAATCGAGAACTTCTAGCATGAACGAACATTAGATTCCAGACCTACTCGACAACACCTTCGCAACGGCACCGTCCGATCGTCGATGGGATGAAGGTCCACCGTTGGATCGTAAAAAATCCAATATGGACGTTTGAGGTTCAACCTCGATTTTTGGACAAACCGTGCATCGAATTTAAAAATGAATCACATATTTGAGATGTGCTCGTCGAGAGCTTTAAAACGTATATAATTTGTTAGGGTTTTGAGGAGTTTAAATTTTTGATTTGAATTTGATTTGCAATTGGATTCGGAATTTGTTTTGTTTGTCTGCCATTAAGAAGAAGAAGCCAGAGAAAATTGTACATACAGACCAATGAAATTAAGAAATAGCTAGGGTTTATGACGGTCTATTTATAGGCAAAACTGAAAATAGAATGAATGGACAAGATTTATTTGGATTGAACGATAAACGACCCGAAATGCCCGTTCTGACTCCGGAACAAAAATGGATCATCCTATATATCGAAATAGATGTTTTCGGTAATTTTAAACTCAATGGAACAGGTTTCAAGCCATAATTCCATCGTATGAAGAAATTATGTTAAAAATCAGCTTATTTCAAATTGATTTCAAATTATTTGATTTCTAGGCGTTTCGAGCCCGTACGATTAAACGACAAGTCCGATCATTACGAAACTTGAAATCCTACAATAATTCACTGTTACAGATCTGATGAAACTGGTTTCGTCAAAATCTGAGACAGTGGCCAAAATGGCTATTTTCACACTAATTAAATAAATTAATATTAAATTAATTAATTCATTTTTTAATTCAATATTTATTAACTAACAAATTTCATCATTTTTTATTACTAGACATTTTACAATAATTCAAAACAAGTTTACACATCAATTCAATGTTTAAAATTTTACAAATTACAGTGTTCAATTTCAACTATAATTAAATCCAATTAATTATAATTTAATTTCAAATAAATTGTTTTAATTTGATTTCAGTCTTTATATTCAATCAATTATTACTCAATAACATAGTTAATATTTATGTATATCTTATTACACTAATATGCTACAACTTTCATCTTTTATTTGTATTAACTACTATATTTCAATTTTGTTGAATATTTGTCACTTGTACACATTAATTATAATTTAATATCCCAATTCATTTATTTATCTTAGGTTCAATCCTTTATTAAATCAATTATCACCTTATGCATATAACTAACATTTCCATTCTTTTTATTATATTCACAATTTGGCAGTTATTGTATTAACCCACATTAATGTAACATTTGATTTCGTTTAATTGCAATTGATTAATTAAACTGGTTACACTAACAATTTGTTATTTTTTTACATTTAGTAACATTTGTAAGTTTATTACTTACACATAAGTGTCATAACTACTTACATAGCACTACTTTTATTCAATTACCGTCAAATATATATTATTTCATAAATTGATTCAATGTTTACATTTGTTTCCTATATTCACTTTATAACCAAGTCATACATTTTAGTCATTTCAATTGATTGGCATTTCATTCAATTTATTAATAATTACTTTAATTAACATTGTTATGTTTCATCTTAGTTTTTTTTTCATTAATAAATCCCAAGTCTTTATTACTTTCAATATTAAATTACCAAAATCTTATTAAATTAACTAATTTGAATTATCGAAAATTATGGATCGTTACATTCTCCCATACTCAAAACTTTTCGTCCCCGAAAAGGAAAGGAAGGTAAAAGAAGGAAATTAAGAAATCAATATATCTTATTCAAAATTTTAAATTTATAAACAATTAATTTACAAAATTAAATAATTTAATAAAATAAATCAATTTATAAACAATTAATCCTTTTATACTCAAATTAATAATGTTTGGAAATATTTCACAAAAATTTTCGAAGTCCAAAATTCATGGAAAATTTTGGCAGAGTCTCCTTTGTACAGAGAGGTTTGGGGAAAATAATAATATTAATAATACAATATATATCACAAAATTTCAAAATAATATATCTTAAACCATGAGAAAGCAATATAATATCGCTGAATGTACCTATTTGTCGGGCAAATAATGCTTATTTTATGAAACCAAAAGCAGTAGCTATTGCTTTCATAACATGTATTTCACTTACATAATCTAAAAGAAGTTAACAAGTTATATAAGAGAAATATTTAAGTTGTTTTCAACTAATAACAAAACAAATCACTACTACATAACAACAATCACTTGCAAACAAAACAGTACAAACATTATTTCAACACAGAAAACAATCACCTATCCATTTCAACCGAAACAAACGGTTCGTTTAGGTTCAGAACCTTTAATCATAAAAAGATGATAACTAAACTATTAAGTAAACCATACACTCAACAGTCATAGACAAAACTTTATAGGTTATTTATACATCTCTATACAAATAGAAGTATCCTTTCTCAACCAATCCATAATTCAAGAAAATAAAGAATCCAACATTTTTTTTCTTTCCCCTTTTTTTCACATCATTCATTCATACCATGATTATTTCCATTAATTTACATTTATTTCATATGAAAATTCAATTTTCATCCATTCATATAATACTTAATTCCATTTATTACATTCATTTATTTATATATGTTATTTACATTTTCTTACATATGTTACTCATACATAATTATTTTAAACATATGTAAATCTATTCTTAAGGTGCTATATAAGTTTCTTTGTAAATAAATTCGCATTCACTCATTCAGTGCTTATTTTCATTTATTTACATTCATTACTTACAAAATTCATTTTAAGTTATTTATATAATGTCCATTTCTTTTTATTACTTTACATTCATTTCTTACAACAAGTTATTTCCATTCAATTGTTTATAATAATAAATGAATTTTTTATTTAAGTATTACATACATTTTATTGTAGCTTAGTTCACATTTATTAATTAATGTACTTGATTTCTATTAGATATTAATATTCATTGGTGCAAAATTTCATACTTATGTTTTTTACTTCTTTATTTACATTCATCCTTATATAGTGTCATTGAATGTTAAATCTTTTTTCTAAATCATTTCAACTTTTCTAAAGTTATAGTCATTTAATTTAGTATAGTATTGATTTTATTATTTACTTACAGTATTCTTCTTTTCCACTTATTTTAATTACAAATAACTTCAAACATTTACTTAAGTTTACAATCATTTATTTGTAATACTCATTTTTCTATTGCATTTTATTTAGTAGTATTTCAATTATAACTTAAGTTTATAAAAACTATAATATCAAAGTTCTTTTTTATAAAAGAATTTCATTGAACACTTTCATTACTTAAGTTTTACTTATATAATATTCCATTACATTTTCTTATTAACATTACAACTTTTAATATTAAGGTAACTTATATATATGTTTCTAAGAATGAAATTTAATATTATACAGGTTTATCTTATTAATTTTATTTTGCAAAATGCTCAATGGTTATCATTTCTCATTTTCATATTATTTTATTTACAGGTTACAAATTTCAAATTTCTTGTATATTTCATTTATAACTTAGCATTAAATTTCAATTTTAGAAGTTCCAATTATTAAATGATTAAAATTTTCATCCCATTACAATAATTGAAACCTCTAGTTTATAGAAATTTAAGAACCAAATGCGGGTTCGCTTTCAAATCATTTAATATATATATATATATATATATATATATATATATATATATATATAAACTCATATTTAGAAATAAAATTTTATATTTACTTATTAAAACAAATGTGTAGTAAACTACTACAGTGGCCTTCCCATTTTGAAACTCAAAAATGGATATCGATGATGCGTGTACTCATCACCGAAATTATTTTCCAACAACAGAGAGGGGAGTACAGAACTTATTTCCTTCAAAAATTCTTTAAAACATTTCTTTCAAATTATATTTAAATATTCATATCAGAAAATACTACCAAATACTACTATTGTATTCCAAAATCCTTTGAAAGAGATTTTCAAAAATCGTGGAACTTATGTTCTAAAATTTTCAATTTATATTCACTTTATTTGTAAATCCTATTTCCAATCAATATTTATAATATCTCGCTACCTAACAAACAAATATATTACAGCCAACTATATCATTTATAAAATTTATTATTTTATATACAAAAGTATATAATAGGCAAAATTATCTGATTTACCTATATTTCAAAACAATATTATGTCAGTCTGTCCTATTAAGTGCTTAGAAATCCCTATCGATGTCATAACGTCCTATGCACCAACCAGAGTTTATAAATACAAAACGAAACAAATTAACACAATATAAAACAATTTATAACACCAATAAGTACGCTCTTTCATATTTATACACTTAGCGACTCATTCTAGGGTATTTCTACCCTATTTATAAAGAGTTAGACCCACAAAGCTAAGGTAATCGCTAAACCAAAGCTCTGATACCAATTGTAACGACTTGCCTTTTTGAAAGTTTTAAGTAGACACACATGTCAGACTCAAACCATCCAAAAGGGCAGATTGTTATGAGGTAAATAAGAAAAAGAGAAAGAAATAAAAACAAATACAGAATCTTGCAACGGAATGACAAAATATAATAATCAAATAACAGTTCATGAAGCTGTTTTATAAATACATTTGATTATTCTTTACAACACAAACATCAGAGTTACATAAACAGGAATAAATAAATAAATACAACGGAACAACATGATGGAGTGGAATAAATATCATAAATTATAATAGTACAAATCTTCATCTTCGTCCTCAATAAATAAAGTCTTCAAAATCCTGAAATTCTAAGGCTGACCCTAGCGAAATGAAAAGACAAAACATTTATGTCAGAACTAAAAGATCTTATGTAAGTTAAATCAACAGTGAATATGAGTGCAATGGCGTCAAAGATGTTTACGGGGTTTGACATCTACTATCCAGTGTCTAATGGGAGTGCAGCAACTTAAAAGGTGTTTGGGATTCACATCTTCCAAGGATCCGTTAAACTATCTACTATGTAGTACAATACGCTATTATAATATGTCCACAGTAAAGTAAAAGTATTAAAATAACGTTAAGGCGTTATCCATATCCCTCTTAACACATTTTATATATTTTCATAGTCTATACAGTATCATAAGCTCCTTCGTAAATGGGAGGTTTACCCAGAGGGCACCCCATATGTTTGGTACAAAACTAACTCGTATAAGGCACGATAGGGCATGCGCCACGACACACGAGGAAATGCCAAGGTAGATATACCAATTGCGAATCCGGACTGGTGGTACGCATAGCAGCTACTACCGTCCATCTCGGAACACACTTCCAAATCAAAATCAAGGGTGGCCACCAAATCAAATCACAAAGTCAGAATATAATATCGAAGAACTGTGCATGATAGGAGGAATGACCTCACTTGGCCCGGCGTTGCTCCTGATTTTAGCTGCATCAAGCTGACTCACGGGAGTTAGGGTCACGTAAATACCTCATATGGAATCGCTCGCCAAACCATCCTACTTCATTTATGGAATCTCCACCACGTGCACCGTTGTTAAAGTGGTTTTCGGTATTGGCAGAGAGTATGACAATATCCGATCCCGGTATCTTTAACAACCAATCGCTTATTACACACCGGATGGTTTTTTTACATTTCAAAAGTCAATTCACAATTTATATCAAAATATCATATTCTCAAAATCATATCACTTTTCAAAATCATATTAACTTTGAAACCATATTCACCCTTTAAATCTTATCATTTTCGAAATCATAATTTCTTTCAAAAATCATATTCCAAATAGGTTAAATCCTTACTTCAAAATCATCAGATTCAATTAATTATACATTTAAATCCCAACTTAGGTTATAACATCATTTAACCATATTCTCTTTTAAACCAATGAATTGAATATAAACACTTCTGCTTTACTTAGTCTGGAAATTTAGAAAAATAGTTTAAATAACTATAAATAGATAAATACTCTAAAATAATTTAATTATAGATTAAAGATACTGTTAAATTGATCTAAGATAGTTAAATAGGTTTTAAATATAGTAAATAGAATAAAAATAGATTAAATAGCTTTAAAATAGATTAATTAGATTTAAAATAAGTTAAAATGGGGAAATTAGTTTTAAAATAAATTAAATGGTTTAAGATAGGTTAAATTGATTTAATATAGTTAATATAGGTTAAAATAGTTTAATATTTCGGAAATCTTGAAATTTAGGATCATTTCAATAATTTATTTTAAAACAATTTATATTAAAAATATGAATTTGGATTTACTATCAATTTAAACTATCATTTCCCTTCAATACATTTGGATTATTTTCAATTTCCAAAAACCCAAGTTCAAGTCTTTCAATTCAAATTCTCAATAAAATATTTAATTCTGTATCGCCTCCAAATCCATGTTTGAAATATTAATTTAAATTACTCCGATTTCAATATATTTCAAAGTTATATTTCAAATAGTTTTAATTACTCCATTTCGAAAAACTTTACTTATACTCCAAATTCGACTTTAAAATTTCATTTAAATTCCCTTTAAAACAATTCCTTTAAACCAATTTCAATTTTTACATAAAACTTGAATTTCGATAATAATTCATTTATATAAATCAAATTTTATTTCAAAAATTACTATTTAAGTAAATTCAAGAATTAAGGATTCAAAATCATTTAATTTGACCAATCTGGTGTCTGTATATATAATTCTCTACCCTAGGGTCAAGTGATATGATATTTATCATTTCATTCCGCAATTTAAAATTTCAAGGTTATATATCATTTCAAACCGTAATCCCGAATTAAATAAAATCCATAAAATCGCTCGCGTCTATCATTTCAACTCATAATGATGTTTCCCTGATCTATAGATCATTCGGGCATGTATCATTTCAACCCATAGTGAACTTGCAGTTTATAACGATATAAAATACAACATACATTCATCTAATATCAACAACGAAACATTCATCACAATCATCATCCAAATCAATCGATAAATATCAATAGAGAAATGATAATCATTAAAAGGTATTAAACTGGCAATTTAGATTTAATAATAAATTAAATAACGATTTAATTCAAATAAATTCATATTAACTGAGATGACGATTTAAAATATACCAATAGCCATAAATAAATTTCTAATTACATCATAAATTTAATTTAACAAACATAAGAAATTTTAGAAGTTGTGAGTGGGTCAAATCACTCACTTTTGAATTCAAATTAATTTGAAATCCAAAATAGGGCCTAAATTCAAATAGTCTCAGAATTCGTCCAAACAAGCGCCAAAATGCCTGAAATTTTGATACAATCCCAACGAAAGAAACTGTGCATGAAATACATCTTGTATGCAAAAGTTATCGATATAAGAAGTAATACGTTTTAATTTTTTAAAACAAATAAAAAAATAAAAAAGAAGAGAATATACCAATACACGTCGGCCGGTTCGAACACGTTCAAATTCCTCCCGCAAACCCTAGGACCCATCAGCCGCTACCGAACATCAACGCCGCACGCCATCCACAACCAACATCACGCCGATCGAAGCTTACCACTGACATCCTCATGCTCGGTCGCGTCTCCATGCACCACGCGCCCCGCTCCGGTTTCCCCAACCACCAATGGTCGTGACCGAAAATCCGCCACCTTAAGGCCAAATCGAGAACCTCTAGCATGAAAGAACATTAGATCCCAGACCTTCTCGACAACACCTTCGCAACGGCACCGCCCAATCGTCGATCGGATGTAGATCCACCATTAGATCGTTAAAACTCCAATATGGATGGTTGAGGTTAAACCTCGATTTTTGGACGAACCGTGCATCGATTTAAAAAACAAATCACAGATTTGAGATGCGCTCGTTGAGAGCTTTAAAACGGTATACAATTTGTTTGGGTTTTGAGGAGTTTAAATTTTTGATTTGAATTTGATTTGCAATTGGATTCGGAATTTGTTTGGTTTGTCTACCATTGAGAAGAAGAAGCCAGAGAAAATTATACGTACAGACTAATGAAATTAAGAAATAGCTATGGTTTATAACAGGCTATTTATAGGCAAAGCTGAAAAATAGAATGAATGGACAAGATTTGTTTGGATTGAACGATAAACGACCCGAAAATCCCGTTCTGACTCTGGAACGAAAATGGGTCATCCCATATACTGAAATAAAAGTTTTCAATAATTTTAAACTCAATGGAATAGGTTTAAAGCTCTATTTCCATCATATGAAGAAGTTATGTTGAAAATCAGCTTATTTCAAATTGATTTCAATTTAATTGATTTCTAGGTGTTTCGAGCCCGTGTGATCAAACGACAAATCCGGTCGCTACGAAATTCGAAATCCTACAATAATTCACTATTACGCATCCGAGGAAACTGGTTTTGTCAAAATCCGAGACAGTAGTCAAAATGGCTATTTTCAAACTAATTAAATAAATTAATATCAAATTAAGCAATTCGCTTTTTAATTCAATATTATTAACTAACAAATTTCATCATTTTTGATTACTTAGACATTTTATAATAATTCAAAACAAGTTTACACATCAATTCAGTGTTTAAAATTTTACAAACTACAGTGTTCAATTTCAACTGTAATTAGATCTAATTAATTATAATTTAATTTCAAATAAATTGTTTTAATTTGATTTCAGACTTTATATTCAATCAATTATTACTCAATAACATAGTTAATATTTATTTATATCTTATTACACTAATATGCTACAACTTCCATCTTTTATTTGTGTTAACTACTATATTTCAATTTTATTGAATTTTTGTCACTTACACACGTTAATTATAATTTAATATCCCAATTCATTTATTTATCTTGGGTTCAATACATTATTAAATCAATTATCACCTTATGCATATAATTAACATTTCCATTCTTTTTATTACATTCACAATTTGGCAGTTATTGTATTAACCCACATTAATGTAACATTTGATTTCTTTTAATTGCAATTGATTAATTAAATTGGTAACACTAACAATTTGTCACTTTTTCTACATTTAGTAACATTTGTAAGTTTATTACTTACACATAAGTGTCATAACTACTTACATAACACTACTTTTATTCAATTACCATCAAATATATATTATTTCCTAAATTGATTCAATGTTTACATTTGTTTCCAATATTCACTTTATAACCAAGTCATGCATTTTAGTTATTTCAATTGATTGGCATTTCATTCAATTTATTAATAATTACTTTAATTAACATTGTTATGTTTCATCTTAGTTATTTTTTCATTAATAAATCCCAAGTCTTTATTACTTTCAATATTAAATTACCAAAATCTTATTAAATTAACTAATTTGAATTATCGAAAATTACGGATCGTTACATTTTTAAGCCAAGGGATTTCTTGGTCGACTACCCTAAGTAACCCCAATTGAATATGAAACCCAAAGATATATGTTTATCAGAATAAAACATCATTCTGATAATTAGATTATGATTGACATCTGTTAGCAGAATAAATCACCATTCTACTATAATTCATCGAATAGATTATATAGACATCTACTAAGCAAGAATAAAACCCAGTTATGTTATTATAGTAACTTGGACATTTTCCTATATGTTGATTGATTATTATTGGTTGATTTCCCTTACATATTTAATTGTTTTGTAAAGACCCATGATATACCTTAGATAAGTTAAACTCAACTAAATAAGAATCATTGTGGTCGCTAAGCCTCTTCAGGTTTTGTGAAATCAAATATTTCATTTTATCCTTTTGATAATTGTTTCAAGTTAAGTAATGATTTTAATAAAGGTGTTTTAAACAATCGTTTTATTTACAAAAGGAGTTTATTAAATGAGTTTATTAAAGGAGTTTTATTTTAAATAAGTAAAATTTATAAGAAAATTTTATAAATGATTTTGGATATTTATGAAGGAAGTTTTATAAATAATTTTGGTGATTTATAAAGAGTTTTGTAAATGGGTTTGAAATTTATGTGAAGGAGATTCATAAATAAAAGACATTTTATTAAGGGGATTTATAGAAGGAGACTTATAAAAGAATTCGAGATTTGATTTTCTTTAATTGACCTTCTTAAGTTTGGTGGTATAGACATTCATTCCACACTTAACACCGAAGGAATATTGTTTGAGGTTATCTTTATCTTCAATTTAAACAACATTTTGTTTTGATCCTTTAATATTATTTGAAAATGAGAAATCTTTCACAAATGTTTTGTGAATATACTTATGTCAATGAGATAAGTATATGAATGTTTTGATAAACACTTTCGAAAAGATTTTTAATAAATGAAAGATTTATTTTGAGGCTTAATGGTTGCTATGGGTTATTAAATATTTGATTTGTTGTTGTTTGTTTATTTGATAGTTAAATACCAACTATCAAATCTAGACCAAAAACATAACTCCGAAAATATTTAGGAGAAACACATGAGTTTACCTAAACTATCGAAAGTTGTTTCGGAGAGACATGGATTGGATATGTTATCTGGAAACCACTTCAATCTAACTCAATCGTTTCGAAATGAGGACATCTGGAAGAGTATGGGATCGAAGACGGAGTTTTGAAGTGGAAGGGCTACTTGCTACTAATCTTGAAGGTGATTCCAAAATGGATATAATAGAGGTAGTGCCTTCGGTTTCGTTCAGACCCCAAACGAACTCGTATGGATGAATGCTGGCACTGCATTGCTGCCTGGAGGGCAGTGTTAGCATTAAAAGATGGTTTCTATATAAAAAGTAATCGTAGGCTCAAGCCTCATCAACCAAGAAAATGACTAAAGTAGGGATGTGTAGTAGGGCTATATAGGTCGCTCTTATTAGGATATGATCATCCCAAGACCTAGTGTCGATATCTCTATGTATAATTTGGGGCTCATTATGGTTGTTTAATCGCAACCAAGGGGTGATCATATCCGACGCTATCCAGTAAGTGCTAGGGCCGGTCCTGAGTAGTAGAGGTGCAATGCGTTGTGACCTCCCATACATTTTATCTAGAGGTGTATGGATTCGGTGGGTAGACCCTTACCCTTTCATAGTTGGAATTCATTCTCCAATAAGTGCCTTTGAACTTGATTGTATACCTATTATGCTAAAATTTTATAATGTAACAATTTCAGTTATGATTAATATTGTACTTTAGACATTATCATAATACCACTGGATTTTCTATAAAAATGTTTTGGTTATAGTAAGGTAAAAACCCATCCGTATTTATATGCGGCGTGGTTTTACGAGATACCTTTGATGTTAAAAGATTTTATAAGTTATAATAAATTAATTCCTTGTGATTTGAGTTTCTCACGATGGCTTTACCAGACTGATCGGGGAGTTATTTTTCTTATAATGCTCAGGTCAGCCCGAGCATACTTTCCAGATTTAGCTGGATCCTTTGGAGCTTTCAGGTGACGAGCTGGATTCTCGAAGATGTATTCACGTACCTTATATTCTTCTGTTGTTTCTTTTGTTTTGTTTTTGTCTGTATCTACCAGCAGTTGTAAGGACAAGCTGTTATAACTGTCCAGGCTGATAATATGTTAATGTACTCTGATGATGTGTATAATGATTATAATATCTTTTTGTAAAGACTTGTTCATATTATATATTACTCGCCACGTATTGTGAGATTATGTTCTTTATTTTTCTTTCACCCCTAATGACCTGTCTTTCAAACACTTAAATGATCGGCACACGAATACCGTAGATGTATTAAGTGTCATCTTTAGGTGTAAGAAAGGCGTTCGTTGCATATAACAGAAACAATAACAAACATCAATATTTATAACAAATCAAGCTCAAACAACCCGTAACATACTCAAACATCCAACAACATCTCAAAATACATACCAAAATGTGTCAAACAAGTCTCATCTCAAAACAACTCAAATCAGCCTCACATACATCTAGCATCTCAAAATATATCAAACAACTCAAATCAACCTCACATACATCCAACATCTCAAAATATATCAAACAACTCAAATCAACCTCACTTGCCTCAACCATTTTCAAACACATCAGACAAATCCAACTCTCAAACACAAATCCAGCTCTCAAACACCATACCAACAAATCCAAATCTCAAACATCCAAGCATATACGTACGATGTTCCAACTCTAACAGAAAAAAATCATACTTTTAATCCTGTTCAATGGCTCCTGATCCAGCTGATGAGGGAAATTGTAACGACTCGAAATTTCGGACACTTCGTATTTTAATATCCGAAGTATCTAAATACTGGAATCTTAGATTTAATGTTATTAAAATGATTTAATAAGTTTGTTAACCATCTTTTAAATCATAACTAATGATGGTAAACTTGTTTTGGAAATATGTTTACAAAAATAAATGTTTTGAAGAAATGTCTATAGTACGACCGAAAATCGTTTTTATTGATAAACGGCTTTTTAACCATCAGAAGTTGTTCAGATTTTTTTTACATACACTTATTTGCATAGGAAATCAATAAAATAAAATAATTTTTTTTATGGAAATAAACTTTTTGGATGACCTCATGGGTGATGTCGTCAAAGATATTATGAAAATAAGCTTTTAAGGATAAACTTAACTCTTAAGTGTTATGTAAAGAAGAAGTGATGGGAGGTGAGTCTTACATGACATGAGAGAGGGGTGATAACAAGCTTATGCAATACCATTTGAAGCTTATAAAAGAAGGGGCACGTCCATGATAATAAACCATAAATTTACAATGCTTGAAATGAAGTAAGGGGATAAAAACAGTGGAAGTGCTTAAGCACTAATCCACTAATTCTACTATAACCTTTTCAAGTTTAAATCAATTCAATTCTAATCTCTTTCAAACTTTCACCAACACCTTAAAACACCTTAGGAAGCTTAGATCGAAAGTCGAAGTTGGAAGAAAGTGAAGGAGGAAATGGGATCTTGGATGGGCCGTGAACAATGGGAGAGGAAGCATGGCGTTGCCTTTGTTTGAAAGTGCTAAAGGTTGGATCTTCAAGTTTTCGATGATTGTATCAGGTAGTTCTTTGATTCTCATGGCTTTGCGCTTATGCTTGCCTTAGATCTGGTGAGTTATCTCACTACCTTGTTTGTATATATCTAGTATATATATTTTGTGTTTGAACTATAAAGTTAAAGTGATGTTAATTAATTAAAGTTATAAAATTTGGATCCCTCTTGCTTTTGAAAGAAATGATAACTTTATATTATATAACATTATTTCTATTACTCTTAAACATGTGGCATGCCTTGACTTGATGTTTAAATGGTTTTTTGACTTGTGCATTGAATTTATGTATGTTTGAAGCGAGAATAGTCATTATAAGCGCACTTCGATATCTCTTAACTTTAACTTGTATAAATTGGATATTTATGATCTTAACTTGAGATAATTTGATTTGGTTATTTTCTACATGTATTTTGATGTATTGAATAGTAAATAAATGGTTTGAAAAGCTATAGAACCGGTGAACCAAAGTTATGAAAGTTAGAACAAAAAGGTGGTTATAAATACACTTTGTAAATATAAAATGTTTTCAGCAATTTTAATAAATAAACTTGGAGATATTCTTAAGGGGTTCTTTCCATGTTATTTAAGTACCCTAAGGTTAGTACTTACTAGAAAAATTTCGAGTCTTAAGTCATTTGTTAATATGGTTAAAACTAGTCGTAAAGATTGTGCATTTCAATGTGTTTTTTGACAGACTTTTAACAGCATTATGAATGCTGTAGTAAGTCGCTTATGGTTTTAAGTGTTTAAAAATGGTATTTAAATTTGGTAATTTTCTCCAATCTTTTTAGATATGTTTCAAACATGTTTTGAAGTATATTTAAGTCGGTTTAAGTTTTAAATATATTTTTAATAATTATATATATTTTTTAAAAGTAAAGAGGTTTTTATAATATAAAACAAGTTTTTCATCAAATTATAAACTGTTATTTTCAAGTAATATTCTTCATAGATATATAAAATCTATTTATAAGTATTATTAAAGTTTTGAGAAAGATAATTTATTGGCTTAACACTAAAAACCAACGAGGTAGACTTCTTTATTTGTGAGAGTTAAGATTAATGTCGAGTAGGGACAAAGCAATAGAGCTCTAACCTACCGACTTCCCTCTTGAACGAGGAATAGTTAAGTAGGAATGTTATAAACATGCTAATCTTGTTGTTTACTTAATTGTTTAAAGGTAATTAACTTTTCTTAACACTAAAAGCCAATGAAGTAGACTTATCGATTTGTGAGAGTTGAGATTGGTGTTGAGTCGGGACAGAGAAATAGTGTAACGACCTGCCTTTTTGGATGTTTTAAGTAGACACACGCATCAAACTCAAACCATTCAAAAGGGTAGATTGTTATTAAATAAGAAAAAGTAGAGAAAGAAAGAATACAAATATAGAATCTCGTAGCAGAATGACAAAATATAATAATCAAATAAACAGTTCATGAAGCTGTTTACAAATAACATTGATTAAACCTTTATAACACCGATCAGAGTTACATACAACAAGAATAAATAATAAATGCAGTGGGACAAAATGATGCCGTGGAATACATATAATAAGTAACAAAAGTACAAAATCTTCGTCTTTATCCTTCAGAAGGTTTTCGATAAACTGAAAAGCTCAGACTGACCCGAGCGAATTGAAAAGACAAAACACTCTAGTTGGAACTAAGAGATCTTATGTAAGTTAAATCAACAGTAAATAAATATGAGTGTAACGGCGTCAGAGATATTTACAGGGTTTGACATCTCCTATCCAGAGTCTAACGTGGGTGCAACTTAAGAGATGTTCGGGATTTTCATCTCCTAAGTATCTGTTAGACTATCTACTATTGTACAATACGCTGTTATAATAATGTCGATAATAAAGTAAAGTGTTAAAATAGCGTTAAGGCGTTACCCATATCCCCCTTAACACATTTTATATATTCCCGTAGTCTATACAATGCTGCAAGCTCCACCAAACTGATGGTTTACCAAGAGGACACCCCATAGGTACGGTACAAAACCAAGATGACACCCCACTGGTGGAAGAAAGCTTTATGAATCGAATAAAAATATTAAATCTTCGATATTTATTTCAACGCGTTTCTCTCCCGTACGATCAAACGGTAACTCCAAACGCTATGAAATTTGAAATCGGATAATAATAAACTATTACGAATCCAGTGGAACTAGTTTCGTCGAATTCCAAGACTGTGCCTCGGAAAGCTATTTTAACCCGTCGATTTAAATCGGGTGATTTCCAAAATCGTGAAATCGTTTAAAATTTCAATTTTAAAACTTACTAACTCCATTATAAATCAAATAGAATTTATATCCATATTAGAAATTATTCTAACTTATATTAAATCAAAATTCAATTACTTACACTATTACCATATATTAATTCCATTGTTAAATTTATATATAAATTTCCAATTTAACTTATCAACTATTTATTCTATTCAAAAGTCCAACATCACAATTCTAATCCAATTAAAATTTTAAATCAACTTAGAAATCATTTATATTCACATCTAACTCCAGATTTCCATATTTGCCCAATTTCAGATTATTAATTTATATTTATCTAAATCCAATTTATCAATGTATTTGGAATTTTAAACCCATTTCAAAAATTCCTCCATATACAAAATTAATTTATAATTCAAATTCAACATTTAAAATAAATTAAATGTTCAAAATTAACGACCGAAATTCGGGGTTGCTACACCCTCCTACACCAAATCCAGGGAAAATTCTCTTGATTTAACCAGGCTACAAGATCACCTAATTGATTTACGGGGTACAATCACACCCAATTGATTTACGGATTACAGTCACACTATTTCCAATCACACTTTGACAAAGAGAGACCCGATACACTTCTTTGATTATAAATGATCCTATAACTCTGAATAGCACTGAGATCTTTGAGAGAGAATGTCAGAAAATCAAACTAGAGATGATCGAGTTTGATTCACTTAGAATTTCAAAAGATTTTTGCTAAAGCATTTGAAATATAAGAGAATATTTGAGTGGAGAAGAAGGAGTGAAGAAATAAAGAAAAACTAACTTAAAATTTGCTGAAAACAACTAGTATTTATAGGAGAACAACGGTCATGTCCATTCGCCAAAGGTTATGGCAAATAGACACTTCTTTTGAAAATTTGAAATTTGAACTCTACGACTACCATGTCGATATGAGGGGATGAGGGATGTCAAAATACCTATGTTATTTTTGAAAATGGATTTTGCTTTAAAATGATTTCTATTCTAAAACGTGTCAAAACAACTTCTAAACTTTGTAAATCATTTTGAATATAATTTAAACTTATAAAAGAGTTTTAGAAAGTAATATTAACAACTAAGTATAGATTTCTTTAAAATATATTAAAGCTAAAATATTAAAATCAAGGGATAGTTTAAAAAACAAGAGATGATTCTGAAATTAATATAATTAAAAATAGTTATTGAATTAAGGCTAAAATATTTAAATTGATAGAGATGACTTTAAAAAGATAGTTTTGAAAAAAAATCATTTTGAAAATTTTGTGGATTCTATTCCACTAGAGAAGGTCATGGGTTCCATCCCACTAAAGTCGTAGGTTCCATCCCACTATTAAAGCGAGAAGGCGGATTCCATTCCACAATTAAAATCCAAATAAAGATTTTAGTGCTATTATGAATATTTTAACATAAATCTAGACTCTATTACTTAACTTGATATCTACAACTTTTGAACTCTTGACACTCATGAGTCTTCAGTCTTGATCTTCAATCTTGAATTCATCAGTCTTGAATCTCTATATTGTACAGTCTTCATTCTCAGTACCTGCACACACACACACACACATATCCTGCATATACATATATCTAGACAAAGATATTAGTATTTATATTTTATAACAAGTTCTAAGGTTGTTGTCATCAAAACCATCATCTCAGGAACTAACAATCTCTCCATTTTTGATGATGACAACCTATGTTTATAAAATCTAGTCCAACAAACTTCGATTCTACTCCGACTCCCCCTTATTCCAACAACTTCCCCTTAATCTACTAATTCCCCCTTAATCTAAGCCTATCTAACTTATTTTATGATTCTAGCCCTTTGTCATCAACAAAAACTAGTCCTAAACTACATAAATCTGTTCTGATTGGATATCATTTTTGTTTCTTTTAATAAAAAGATTATTATCTACTCTACCAATTTCAAAATTTGATTGTAATAGGTAAGATCTTAGTCTGTCATACCAGGCTCTAGGAGCTTTTTTCAGACCATATAAAGCTTTCTTTAATTTGTAAACAAGATTTGGAAACTTTTATTCTTCAAAAAGTGGAGGTTGTTCAACATAAGCATCCTCTTTAACAAAACCATTTAAAAAGGCAATTTTGACATCCATTTGAAATGATTTGACATCGTTGTGGTTTGCGAAAGCAAGTAGAATTATAATGGCTTCTAATCTTGCTACAGGTGCAAAGGTTTGATCAAAGTCTATTCCTTCTTCTTGACTATAACCTTGCGCGACTAAGCGAGCTTTATTTCTAAAGACATTTCCTTATTCATTCATTTTAGTTTTATAAACCCATTTAGTTCCTATTATAGTTTTGTCCTTAGGTCTAGGAATAAATTCCCATACATCGTTTCTGCTGAATTGATTCAGTTCTTCTTCCATAGCAAGAATCCATGAATCATTAGATGACGTTTCTTTTGGATTTTTAGGTTTAATAGTTGATATAAAAGCTACATTACTCATCTTGTTTAGCTGATTTCTAGTTCTAACAATAGATTCAATATTTCCTAGTATATTTTCTATAGGATAATCTTTTAAAAGCCTGATCATTTTATTAGGATGAACAGTTTCACAGTTTTTTTCATTATTTAAACTAACAAAATCATCTTCATTATTTATTTCAACAAAATCTTTGAAATTTTCATCAACATGCATCGTTCCTTCAATGGTGTTAGATTTTAAATTGAAAACTCTATATGCTTTACTTCTATTAGAATATCCGATAAAGATTCCTTTATCGGATTTAGGATCAAATTTATCTAAATTGTCCTTTGTATTTAGAATAAAGCCTATACTTCCAAAATCTTTAAAATAAGATACCTTTGGTTATGGTGTTTTATTGTTAGAGGTCTAATTAAAATCCTATTCAAAATGTAAAAAGCTGTAGCGATTGCTTCAGCCCAAAAATTGCTTGGTAATTTACTACCTGAAAGCATAGTTCTTGCACACACTTGAATCATCCTATTTTTACACTACCACTCCATTTTGTTATGGAGTCTTGGAAAAGAAAATTTATGAGTCATTCCTTTTTGATTACAAAAATTCTTAAACTTTTCATTTTCAAATTCTCTGCTGTGATCACTACAAATAGTTTTGATTTTTAAAGATAGCTGATTTTGAATTTTTTCTGCAAAAGTTTCAAATAAATCAAAAGCATCACTTTTGTGTTTCAGAAAAATTGTCCATGTAAATCTAGAATAATCATCTACAATTACAAAAACATACTTCTGTGATTTATTGACTGAATTTGAGATGGACCAAACAGATCTAAATGAAGTAACTCAAGAGGTTTTGAAGTTGAAATCATATCTTTCAATTTAAATGGACTCTTCCCAAGTTTTCCTAATTGACAAGCATCACATGCACTATCTACCTTAAAATCCATTTTAGGAAGACCTCTTACTAAATCAAATTTTGAAAGTCTAGATAAGAGTTTGAAATTCAAATGCCCAAATCTTTTATGCCAAATCCAAGGGTCACTTGTATTAGCCAAAAGACATAGGTTATCATTTGACATTTTCAAACTGAGAATATAAATATTTTTCTTCCTAATTCCTTCGAAGATAATATTTGATTTAATACTTTGATGTGACATTTATCCTTTTCAAATTTAATTTTTAGCTCTTGTCACATATTGACTTATGCTAAGTAAGTTGTATTTTAGATTCCTAACTAACAAAACATCAGAAATAGTAGGAGTTTTAGGGTTGCCGACATTGCGGATGTCAATCACATATCCTTTTGAATTGTCTCCAAAGTTGACCATTCCTCCATCTTCGTAAATTATGGCATTCAGTATCTTCGGATTACCAGTCATGTGTCTTGAACATCTTCTATCAAGTATCCACTTATTTTTCTTGATTTGCACCATTTTTCCATTGAGAGTTGATTCTTCAAAAGCCATATAACACATATGTTCCTGCATAACACACCAATTCGATAGATAACTTAATTTTTTATAATAAGAATATGTAGTCTTATGAGACAATGATGATTTGGATAGTTTTGAACTAGTGTTAACAGAAACTCTAAAAATTGCCATTTTAAACTTTTCCAAAATTCAGATTATGACAAATTTGAAAGCTAATGCTCTGATATTAAATGTAGAAAATGCGGATTACAGATTTTGAGGCAGAATTAACACTAGAGGGATGTGAATAGTGTTTAATTAATTTTATGAATCTTTTTGAAATATTTTCAAATTAAATCCAAACAAATGCAATTCACAAACACATAAACAATCACAGGATCAGACACAGATGCAAATAGTAAATAAAAACAGTAAATGAAAGAACGCATCGAAATTTTATACTGGTTCGAAGTTACCCTACATCCAGTCCCAAATAATTTCTTGTGCAGATTTCTTTTCAAAAATAATGTCGATATTACAACCTCGATTTCAAGGCCACGAGATACACCCTCCTGTCTCCGAGTCCAAGGCAAACTCTCTTGATTTAACCAAGCTACAAGATTACCTAACTGATTTACGGGCTACAATCACACCAAACTGATTTACGGGACACAATCACACCGTTTCCAATCACACTTTGATAGAGAGACTCAATACACTTCTTTGATTACAAATGATCCTATAACTCTAAATAGCACTGAGATCTTTGAGAGAGAGTGGCAGAGAATCAAAATAGAGATGATTGAGTTTGATTCTCTTAGAATTTCGGCAGAGTTTTATTAAAGCATTTGAAATATAAGAGAATATTTAAGTGGAGAAGAAGGAGTGAAGAAATGAAGAAAAACTAATGTAAAATTTATTGAAAATAACCGGTATATACAGGAGAACAACGGTCATGTCCATTCGCGAAAGGTTATGACAAATAGACACTTCTTTTGATAATTTGGAATTTGAATTCTACGGATACCATGTCAACATGGAGGGATGAGGGATGTCGACATGCCTATGTTATTTTTGAAAATAGATTTTGCTTTGAAATGATTTCTATTCTAAAACTTGTCAAAACAATTTCTAAACTTTGCAAACCATTTTGAATATAGTCTAAACTTATAAAAGAGTTTTAAAAAGTAATCCTAAAATATATAATCTATAATTTAAAAGTAATATTAAAAACTAAGTATAGATTTCTTTAAAATATATTAAAGTTAAAATATTACAATCAAAATATAGTTTAGAAAACAAGAGATGATTTTGAAATTAATACGATTAAAAATAGTCTCTGAATTAAGGCTAAAATTTTTAAATTGATACAGATGACTTTAAAAAGATAGTTTTGAAAAAAATCATTTTGTAAATTTCGTGGATTTCATCCCATTAGAGATGGTCATGGTTTTCATCCCTCTAAAGAGGTCGTGGGTTCCATCCCACTATTAAAGCGAGAATGTGGATTCCATTCCACAATTAAAATCCGAATAAAGATTTTAGTGCTAATATGAAGTTTTAACATAAATCTACACTCTATTACTTATCTTGATATCTTGAACCAATGAACTCTTGATACCCATGAGTCTTCAGTCTTTATTTCTTCAATCTCGAATTCGCCAGTCTTTAATCTCTATACTGTACAGTCTTCATTCTCAGTACCTGCCACATATATATTATGCATATACTAATATCTAGACAAAGATATTAGTATTTATATTTTATAATAAGTCCTAAGGTTGTTGTCATCAAAACCATCATCTAGGAACTAACATAATTATTTTTTATGAAGTATCAAAATATTTTACAAAGCATAAGATTTTCAGAACATTTTAAAACAAAAGAATTTACAATTTTCAAAGGGATATGTCGACATGTCCATATATAGTTTTTCGACATGCATGCCGCAAATTTAAAATTCAAATATTGAAATAAAGTGTCTATTCATCGTAACTCTTCACGAATTGACATGTTTGTTTATTACTTATATATAAGGGGCTTCAAACGAATTTTTCAACGACTACTTTCTTATTATCTTCTCTCCTCTCACTCTTCCAATATTTCGCGTGAAAACTTATTCAAATCTTCTCAATTTCAACCAGAATCAATTCAATCTTTATTGTACTGATTCTTTACTATCTGATTTCAATCATCTCTTGCTCTCAATCAAGGTCAAAGTGCTATCTAAGAGGCTATAGGATCCATTGTAACCAAAGATTAAAAATTATCTTTAGAAAAATCATCAAACTCTAGTTGTATTTGCTTAGGTGTAATTGTAGTTTGTTCAAATCAATTGGGTGTGCTTGGCAGCCCGAAAATCCGAGTGGGTGTGCTTGTAGCCCTTCTAAATAATGTGGGTGTACCCTGAGATTGAAAACTTAAGAGGGTATGTCTCGTAGCCTTGAAATTGAGATTATATTAGGTTTTCCATCTGCATGTTGTAAGGTTGGCATTTTGAAAAGAAATCTGTACAAGAAATTGTACCAGACTGGATGTAGGGTAACTCCGAACCAGTATAAAAATCCTAGATGTGGTATCTCTAATTCTCTACTTTTTACTTTATTGCATTTATATTTATCTATCTTTGTATATGTGATTGCTCATTGTGCGTTGTTTAATAATAATCATAAAACAATTTTAAAGAGATTTACAAAAATATGAAACTCTATTCACCCCCTATAGTGTATAATTAGGCTTAAGATTCATAATTGCACAACCCACACTTAGTATCAGAGCATCGGATTTTTAGAAACTGATAATTTGATTTTTGAAAAGTTTTAATGGCTGGAAACACTGTTAGTACATTTGTTAACACTTTGTCGAAGGACAATTTACTGCTAGGCTTCCACTTTTTAATGGCAGTAATTACACTTGTTGGTCATATAGTATGAAGATTACTTACAGTCTAATGGCTTAGATATTTGGAATATCACACAAAATGAGTACACTGAACCCGAGACTAATTTTGCACAATGGGCTGCTGACCAAAAGGCACTTGCACAAAAAATTCTAAAGTCATGAATTTTTTTTGTTCACTAGATAAAAATGAATTTAATAGAATATGCATTTGTAAGTCTGCATGTGAAATTTGGAGAAACACTTTTATGAGTCAGGAGTTCCACATCTTTTCGCGGGTTCCATATGAAGGCAAATAAAATGGGAACCCAATCAGGGAAAGACTTTCTCGACATTGGAAGTTACACATGAGGACACTAGTAAAATGACTGAAATTTCCATTTTAACTAATAAGTTTCAATTGTTTAAAATGAATCCAAATGAGTCAATTTTTAACATATATTGTAGATTTGAAGATATAGTGCATTCATTAGTTGCATTAGGTAAAAACTTTTCTGAAGAGGATCAAGTTAGAAAAAATCATATATTCACTCTCTTCAGATTGGGATCAAAAGACACGTGCAATTGAAGAGACTAATGATATTAGTACTCTAAAAATTGAAAAGTTAATAGGCAATTTAATGTCCTATGATGCATAATTATAGGAAAGAAGGAAAAGGAAGGCAATAGAAAAGAAATCAATTGCTTTCAATGCAATAACGGACGATCAGGATTCAGATGATGACAACGACGAAAATTACTTTCATGACCAGAAAATTTAAAAAAAAATCTAAGTATAAAAAGATGAATAACTTTTGAAAACCTAAAAACAGTACTTTTGGAGCTGGAAATGCAACTAGATGTTTCAACTATGATGAACCCGGTCATTTTCAAAGAGACTGCCCGCATTCGAACAAATCAAAGATCTCATCAGCAAATGATTCATCCAGAAAAAGAAAAAGGGCTTATACAACAACTTTGGGTGATTCATACGCTTTCTCTAGCGATAATGAACCTGACACTGAAAATGTGAATATATGTTTCACTGCAACAATTAACTAGTCAAAACTAATCAACTAAAAGCGGCAAAAAAGTACCTTTTATTTAATATAATCATTTCATTTTTTGATTGATTTTGGTTTTTAAGAATAACATATAGATTAATAAAAATATTTTTTTTTTTTTGCAAGGCAAGCGGGGTTAACTGGTCCCCTACCATTTTATTGAGATACGAAAAGTAACTATGAACATGCTCATAGTCACAAAATTAGAGACAGAGAATAACAAACAAAGAGAAGAAAAAAAAACCAAGGAACTAAAAAAAGAAAAAGAAACAAAGAAAAGAAAAACAGGACACGGAGATAACATGACAGTTAGAAAGGAAAGAGAAACAATAACACGCCAAAGAGTTATGCCCAAGCTTCAGCCAACTGAGAACTGAAACCATATTTGCTTTCCTTCATACCAGAGATTATTGCATACTGAAGAACTTCCCATAGTTGTTGCATACTCCTACATCTTGCTTCAAATATTCTTAAGTTTCTTTCCTCCCAAACTAATTTCAGATACTTCTTAAGATAGAAAAAGAAAACATAATTATATTTTTTAAATTACGGGTTATATATCGATTTACCCTTATGTGATATGTCAACATACATGCCAAAAATTAAAATTTGAAATTTCAATTCAAAATTCAATTTCCCCCCTTTTTGCACTTACTCTCATGTTCTAAAAAGGTACCTTTTGACCAGAGAACACGACTATTCAATCTTTTTTAATTTAATCTATCTCTTTCCATTCATTCACTCACTTTATTGCAAAATTCAAATATCTCTTAATCATCTTTTGTCCTAAAAAAACTCAAAAAAGGCTTTCTCTAGTCAAAACTCTAAAACCATAAGGCTCTCTAAGAAAGCTAAAAGCTTTCTCTTCAATGAGAAAGATGCCATTGAATCCTATATGGAGAATACTACTTCCGAAGATGATTTGCTCAATTCGAAGATTTTTCCTCTTATGGTTTACATGATCTTTATTTTGAAAATGAAATTCTTGGTTTAATTGAATCATCTCAAAATGATTTTGTTTGTTATCTGAAATTGGTCAAATGTTTTATGCAAATTTAAAAGGAAAATTTTATTAAGGAAAAGAAGGTAAAGTTTGGAGTAGTGTTAATAGTACCCAAATCATTTTAAATTGTGAACTTTTGGGTCATATTCTTAGGCCAAAATATAATGAATTGTCCTCTCCACTTTTCAAATTGATGGAAAAAAAATCATGAAGTTGTTCATGATCTTTTTGAAGTGATGGAGAATTTGAATTTAAACATAAGATTCTTCTACCAAAATGAGATTTACGAGTCTCATTTTACAATAATGTATCACTCCAAGGGCGGGTAATTATAATAACCCTACTCAAAAAGTTTTTAAAGCTCTTTTCACTATTTATGGTCATTACAACATCAATTGGCCACAAGTCATTTTGGATGATTTTGTTCAAAAAAATTTCTAGACATAAGAACACACTCTTTCATGGGGTGTATCATATTAGAATTTTCTTATATTTCTGTGTCGATTTGAGAGGAGAAAAATTCCATTCCTCAAAATGTTTTCGACAAAGTCAGCATCTCTTTTATGCACATTCCATAATTTTTTGAACCATACGAGACTCTTCCTGAAATGGAGCAAAGGTTAACATGCAAAGAAGATGTCCCGCCTTTTTGGACAGTTTTAAATCAACGATAAACCACACACGTCAGACTCAAAGCATACAAAAGGGTAG
Source organism: Allium cepa (assembly GCA_030765085.1). Classification (NCBI taxonomy): domain Eukaryota; kingdom Viridiplantae; phylum Streptophyta; class Magnoliopsida; order Asparagales; family Amaryllidaceae; genus Allium; species Allium cepa. The sequence goes on from CM060928.1 coordinate 271,172,195, forward strand.
ATTGTTATGGGGTAAATAGGAAAAAGATAAAGAAATAAAACAAAACAGAATCTCGCGGCGGAATGATAAAATATAATAATTAAATAACGGTTCATGAAGTTGTTTTCAAAACATTTGATTATACTTATACAATACAAAATTAGAATTACATATATCAAAGATAAATAAATAATAATGCAGCGGAATAGTATGATGTAGTGGAATAATATAGTATATAGTAGCAGTACATATCTTCGTCTTCATCCTTTGGAATAAATCTTCAATTCCTGAAATGCTCAGGCTGACCCGAACGAATTGAAAAGGCAAAACACTCGAGTTATAACTAAAAGATCTTATGTAAGTTAAGTCTATGGTAAATAGGCGTGTGATGGCGTCAGAGATGTTTACGGGTTTGACATCTCCTATCCAGTGTCTAACGTGAGTGCAGTAACTTAAGAGATGTCCGGGATTCACATCTCCTAAGGTTCCGTTATACCATCTACTATGTAATACAATACGCTATTATAATATGTTTAAGGTAAAGTAAACTATTAAAATAGCGCTAAGGCTTTACATTTTCCATCTTAACACATTTTATATATATTCCTATAGTCTATACAGTACCGTAATCCCATCTGTACTGGACGCCGTTAGAGGGCACTCCATAGGTATGGTACAAAACAAACTCGTAGAAGGCGCGCTAGGGTAAGTGACACGACATAACTAGGCAATGCCAGGGTAGATATACCAATTACACTTCCAGACTGTTGTAACGCATAGCCACAACTACCTTCCAACTCAAAGCACACTCCCGAGTAAAAATCGAAGGGTGGCCACCAAATAAATCAAAAGTCAGAATATAGTGTCGATGGAGTGTGTGCGATCGAAGGAATGACCTCACTTGTCCCGCCAATTGCTCCTGTTTTAGCCACCTTATGCCAACTTACAAGAGTTGGGTCCACGTATATACATTATATAGGATCGTCGCCACCATCCTACTTCATTCTGGAATCTCCACAGCGTACATAGTTGTCAAAGTGGTTTTCGGTATTAGCAGAGAGTATGACAATATCTGATCCCGGTCTCTTTAACAACTAATCGCTTATTACACACCGGATGTTTCTTTTATATTTCAAAAGTCAATTCGCAATTTATATCAAAATACCATATTCTCAAAACCATCACTTTCGAAATTATATTCACCTTCAAATCATATTGTTTCCAAAAATCATAATTTCTTCCAAAAATCTTAATTTCTTCCAAAAATCATATTTTCAAAATAGGTTCAATCCTTACTTCAAAATCCTCATTTCAATATATTATAACATTAAAAATTCCAACTTAGGTTATAACATCATTTAACCTTATTCTCTTTTAAACCAATAAATTGAATTCAAATAATTCCACTTTACTTGTTCTGAAATTTAGAAATGGTTTTAACAAAATTATAAATAGTTAAAATAGTCCAAAATAGTTTAATTATAGGTAAAGTACTTTTAAATTGATTTAATATAGTTAAATAGAATTAATTTAGATTAAATATAATTAAAATAGATTAAATAGTTTAAAATAGATTAATTAGATTTAAAATAAATTAAAACGGTTCAACTAGTTTTTTTAAAATGATTTAAATGGTTGAAAATAGGGTAAATTGATTTAATATAGTTAATATAGGTTTAAAATAGTTTATAAATATGAAAATCTTAAAATTTAGAATCTTAGAAATAATATAATTTAAAATAGTTTATAATTGAAAACATGAATTTGGAATTTATATCAATTTAAAATTATTTATTTATTTCAACAAAATTAGACCATTTCAATTTAATTTCTTAAAACAATTCCATTTAAGCCAATTCACATTTCAACACAAACTTGATTTTCCAAAGATACTTCAATTTATATAAATCAAATTTTACTTCAATGTTTGCGCCAAAATTGGTCACAAACACCCAATACCGTGAAAGCACCCGTTCATCAACACAGATCAGCAACAATCAATATAGAATTCAGATCTAAGCAACGACAATCACAATAATTCACAGATAACAATCACAAACACATGATTTATAGTGGTTCGGCGATCTTGCCTACGTCCACTTTGAAGGTTCTCTCTTCATTGATTCACTTGATGATATCAATCGATTACAATGGATTACAGTCGATGATAGCTTCTAAATCTGAATACAACAGCGATAATGAAGTTTGGAATTCAATCTGGCAGGGTCTGGATGTTCAATGGTGGAAGCTCCGAAAGATCCCCTTTTCTGAAGGCTTCAGGGTGCTATTTATAGGCGTTGGAGGCCCAGATCTCGCTCAAACCTCGGGAGACTTCTTCTGGCACGTGAGTGGGCCCACGCGGCCGACCCCACCAAGTTTCGACTCGATTTGACATCGATTCGAAGTGATTTCGAACCCATCAAGAAATGATCCAATCGAGCTGAAACTTGGCAGGAATAATCTTTACCTTGTATGGAAGCTACTGTGAAAATTTCGTCGCATTTGGATCAGTGGTTTAGGAGATATGATCGATTCAAGTTGTGGTTTTTTGTGAGGGCTGTTGCATTCGAATCCATCACTTCGAATCCATTCCCTTCGACTCGATCGGTCACGTGGATCTCTGGTGACGTGGCGCGCACTCCTCGCATCGATCCTGTTTTATCTCCGAGTTGACCGCTTCGCACCCATGGATTTCGCCTCGTTCGTATCGTGTGCCGTGACCCAGTTCGCATTAATGGATTCGAAATGGATCGATACGAAGGGGATCAAGACGAGTCGAGTGGATCCGAACGTGGCAGAATTTATGGATACGAAGGAATGATCTGGCATTCTTGATGGGTGCGAGGTCGATCGATACGAAGTAGGATATATGGTGATGGATTCGAAGTGCTCCGGACTCGATGGATACGAAACAGTGCTCAGGGGATGCCCATGCGATGGATTCGAACTGATCGATTCGAAGTGATCAATATTCTGCTGATCGATTCGAATGTCACCGATTCGAAGTACACGGAGCTTGATGGATTCGAACTTGTTGAGATGATGCCTATCTGATGGGTTCGAACCGTTGGGTTCGAAGCGACTGATATCACGCCTGATCGGTTCGAACTCGTTCGACTCGAAGTATGTGCAAACCGATGGATTCGAATAAAGGAGTTACTGATGGATTCGAACTCCATCGGTTCGAAATGGGGCGTCCTCTCAACAAGCCAATGGTTTCGAACTGTGTACTTTGGCTAACTTGCATCGATCATATCTCGCTCATACGAACTCCGATTAACCTGAAATTTGAAACACTGGCTTTTATGGTCTTGCTTGTCATGTCTTATCAATTGTAGCCTGATCCGGGCTCGGACAAAAATTCATTGATATCCATAGTGAGGTGAAGTACAACCAATCTCTGAGACGAACTGTCTTTCATTTTTGACCAATCTTTTGGTATCACGGCTTTGCCAAAAAGCGGGATAACATTCAAAATATCATTTAATTCCATTAAAAAATTAATGATTTAAAATCATTTAATTTAACCAATCCAGTGTCCGTATATAATTCTCTACCATAGGGTTAAGTGATACGGATATTTATCATTTCAATCCGCAATTCAAAATTTTACGATTATATATCGTTTCAAACCAAAATTCCGAATTAAATAAAATCCATAAAATCGCTTGAGTCTATCATTTCAACCCATGATGATTTTTTCTTAATCTATAGATCATTCGGGTATGTATCATTTCAACCCATAGTGAACTTGCAGTTTATAACTAAAATACAACATCCATTCATCCAATATCAACAACCACATCCATCACAATCATCATCCAAATCAATCCATAAATATCAATATAGAACTGATAATCGACGACAGGTATTTAACTAGCAATTTATATTCAATAATAAATTAAATAATGATTTAATTCAAATAAATTCAAATTAACTGAGATGATGTTTAAAATATACCAAACAGCCATACATAAATTTTCAATCACATCATAAATTTAATTTAACAAACATAAGAAATTTTAGAAGTTGTGAGTGGGTTAAACATTCACCTCTGCTTAAATCTGAAAATTCAAACAATCCAAACCATAACGAATCCAACTCCATGCGTAGATGATGTTGATACGAATCCAACGCTAAAAACCGCGCTCGAATCCAATCTCGTACGAACAAATTACACATCGATTAACATTTGAAAGAAAAAAATTAAATTAACTTATTTAACAAAATAAATTAATCAACTCCTAATTACCTCCCTATACAGTTAAGCGCACTAACAACAATGCTAATCATGATTAACCCCTCTTCTCAGTGATCCTTAATCGTCACTCCCGTATCTCCCATCGCCGCCATTCACTGGCTCCCATCATCGCCCGCCGCGGACCGTCTGGTGATAGCCCAGACCTCGCACCACCCTCTGCATTGGCCCTAAGCTCCCGTTCGCCATCGTTGAAGGGAAATCGACCAAAATTGCCAGTCGTTCAAGCAAAGATCTCCGCCACTACAAGCAGCCGATCAACGTCTAGGCGGTATGGATGGAACTGCGCGAAGGAGGCTACACTTCTCGTGTTGGAGGTTTTGGCTGAAGAGGCTCTAACTGACGCGAGCGATCTCGGCCGTCAGATTAATGGTTAAGAGACAGCTGTGTATCTAGGGTTCAGAGATTTGAAATTTGAACTTGATTTTTTTTTTGCAATTGGATTTGGGACCTAGGGTTTCAGCCATTGGAAGAAGTAGATAGATGTTGATGTACGTACGCACCATAAGAAATGAGAACGGTTTGGGTTTATAACTAGACATATATAGCAGAGTTGAAAATAGAATGGATGGACAAGATCTGATTTACACGTCGGACGATAAATGACCGAAAAGTCCGTTCTATCTCCGAAACGAAAATGAGTCATCACATATATCAAAATAGATGTTTTCGATAATTTTAAACTCAATGGAACAGGTTTCAAGTCCTGATTCCATCGTATGAAGAAGTTATGCTAAAATATGCTTATTTTAAATTGATTTTAATTGATTTTAATTAAACTGATTTCTAGGCGTTTCGAGTATGTATGATCAAATGACAAGTTCGATCGTTACGAAACTTGAAATCCTACAATAATTCACCGTTATGGATCCGATGAAACTGGTTTCGTCAAAATCCGAGTCAGTGGCCAAAATGGCTATTTTCACGTTAATTAAATAAATTAATATTAAATCAATTATTCATTTTTTCAATTCCAAGTTAATAAATCACAATTTCTATCATTTTAGATTACTTAGAAATTTACCATAATTTAAAACAAATTTAGACATAAATTCAAAGTTAATTAATTTACCAATTATAGTGTTTAACTTCAACTGTAATTAAATCCAATTATTTAATATTTAATTCCAATAAATTGTTTCTATCTGATTTCAATCTTTATACTAAATCCACTATTACTCTGTAACACAGTTAACACTTGTTTCACATTTCATTGCATTAATATATTCTAATTCCCATCTTTTATTTGTATTTATATTTAAATTTCCATTATATTAGATTTTGCCAAATTTACACATTAATTATGATTAAAAATTCCCAATTTATTTATTTAACTGGTTTCATTCTTTTTATTACATCACTTATCAAATTATGAATAGAATTAGCACTTATATTCATTTTGTTACATTCATAGTCATTTTTTTGGTCTTAACCTTATTAATGTTACATTATTGCCTTTAATTCAAATTATTATTTCATTCATAAACCACCAATTAACTTTTATTCACATTACTAAGTCTATTATTTATAACCAAATGTTACGATTACTTACCTAACACTGATTTACTTCAGTTACTATTAATCATATAATATCTCATTAATTGATTCAATATTCACACTGTTAATAATTTGCTTTAATTAACATCGTTACGTTTTTTAATTTAGTTACTATTTCTTTATCAAATCACAAATTTTATTTCTTTCAATATTGTATTACCAAAATCTCATTATAATAACAAATTTAATTATCGACAATTACGAGTCATGACAGAAGAACAAGAAATTCAACAAGAAGAGGAAGAAGAAGGGGATGAGATGGAAGTGGAAGAAGAAGAGAAAGGGGAGGAGGAAGAAATAGAAGCTTCCTTAGAAAGTTTTGACAAACCATCTCACCACTCCAGCAAAGAGATCCTTAGAAACAAAGAATAGCTTCTTAAAAACCAAAAGAAGCTTAAGCATCATTTAGTAAGAAATTCACCTTCTCTTTCCAATAAAGTGGGAAATACTTTGAAAAGATCATTCGCAAACTTGACAGCTCTTCATCATCATCATCTATCCTTCTAAGCCTATCTGGTTTTTGACTTAAGATATCTAACTTTGTATTGTTAGCTTTTAGTTTAAGTTTATGTCGTTTTTATGTATTTTCTTTTATCAATCATTTAAATCCATGTACCTTATAATTCTACGTAATGAAATATGTTTCTTATTGTCTTATACTATTTATTAATCTCTAATAGTTATAAATATATAATGGTATAAGATAAAAATAAAAATTATAAGAAATACCTTAGTTTTGAAATAGGTATGTATGTCGACATATGTTAACCCAAAAAATGGATCGACACCCGATATGAGTTTGTGAAAGCATCAGGCCTGTTCTGATAGTGCAATAATATAGAAATTAAATGTAAAAAGAGCAGAAATAGTAAAGAGACCAGATGATTTTTATAGTGGTTCAGCTGTTAATGAAGCCTACATCCACTCTATAACATTTTATTAACTGACTGCTATTACAGGCTGAATCAGATTACAATATGATTGAATATCCTAGGTTATATCAAGTCACAAGTATGGGAGTTCACCGGATAATTACAGTGAACCCCTAGATGACTGTTGTATGAGAGAAGTGTGAAGAATAATCTCTGTAGAGCTCCAGTAGTCAGTTCTCCTAAATCCCCTTTGTGTTGTAGGTAGGATCGTATTTATAGGAGTAGGAGAGTAGTTGGGCCAAAACCGACTTGTTAGAAGCCTCTACTCAGTGCTAGAAAGAAGTCCAAAAAAATCAAGGTAACCCGAGCTAACATGAGGATTGCAAGTGATGTATGCCGTTAAACTATTTTTAAGTCTTCCCTTTTGGTTGCCTTCCTTTTATCTACTTTAACGTCTCGTCCAAATATCAAGCCATTTGGAGTTTGTTGGATCATTCGTCTTCATGGGTCATCTGGTCTAGAAGAATCATTCGTATCTCGCTCAAAACTTAACGAAATCAGATGAAACTTTGCAGGTACATTCTAGAGGATGTCTGGGACCTACCTTAAAAATTTCAAGTGGTGAGGCCCAATCTACCTGGATCGCTAGTGATCCATCTAGTTAGATCTCTAGCTATCAATCTAGCCTTACCTAGTCAAGCCCATTTTTGGTAATTGCCTTCTTTTATGTCTTCTATGAGTTCTTCCAAAATTTCAAATCAATCCGACTCCGTATGAGTTTTCAAGATCCATTTTAAATTAGCCGCATTGGTCAAAAAGTGGGTAAATATTTGTCCCCCAAAGTACACCTTTTGAATGAAATGTGTGCTTGCTTAAGAACAAGTTTCTATCTTTGGACTTCGATAGTTTAGCTTTCCAGCTGCTTTAGGCTTGGTGAATCGTCTAGTTCCTTCGGATTCTCTTGCCAACCACTAGTTATTCCAAACCTATTACAGCCTATGACTCTAGACTCTACCTAAGTGTAATTTACGCATCACATGTTTCCAATTACATCATATATCTCCAATTCTGTCACATACCTCCAATTAAATCACATATCTTTAATTGTTCCATGTTCATTTGGGATTTACATCATTATCATTTTTCTTATCATTCAGAGTTATCACATTATATATCTAAATCATATTATACATCAAAATCGCATCATATATGAGAATCACATCATATATCGAAATCATCCTATGTTCATCCAGGATTTATCATTTATATTTTATAAGGCATTCAAATCCTTTTATTAAATCAAATCTATTTTAAGGCTTGATCTCTCCTGATCGTTTAAGTTTAATGCGCGATCTCTTCATATCGTTCAATGTTTAGTTTAATGCACGATTCGTCCGGATCATTTAGTGTTTTAAGTTAAGGGGACGAGCTCTCCAGATCTTTTGTTTGTTAAGCTAAGAGGGAATATTTAAGCTCATCCGCTCACTCTCTGGTGAGGGGACTTACTTCTTGCACTCTGGTTCCGTCTCTTTGGTTGGGACTCTATGGCGTTCAATATTGTACAAGTCCATCTAAGAAGACTTGCACCTTGTACTCCGGTCCCATGTCGGGACTCTAAGGCAATCAATATCGTAAAAGTCCATCCACTCTTTTTTTGGCAAAGGGAATTGCACCTTGCACTCCAGTCCCGTGTCGGGACTCTAAGGCGATTAATATCAGTCATCATTCTCTAATGGAAATCAAAATTCAAGTACAAACAAATGCAAACAAGTGGAAATCAAACAAGAAAGAATCAAAACAAGTAGAAATCAAAACAGATGGAAATCAAAACAAGCAGAAATCAAAACAAGAAGAAATCAAAACGAGCGGAAATAAAATAAAGCGGAAATCAAAACAAGCGGGAATCAAAACAAGTAGAAATTAAAACAAGCAAAAATTAAAACAAGCAAAAATTAAAACAAGCATAAATCGAAAACAAGTAGAAATCCTATTTGTTCATCCCAGACATCCAAATCAGAGCATGCCTAGATATTGATCTGGGTCTCATACACGCGTAAGCGGTCCGAGGTTATTGAAGGCAGAAAAAGCAAAAGGTGGAAAGTAAAGGACGAACCTGCCCCTTGTTCCAAATGTGGGCTTTTGGTTTCGGCTCATGTGGTCATGTATACATACTTTGATTTGCTACGCTAGCTCCAACATCACTCGTTCCAAGCATTAAAGCTCATCCTAGATCCAAATCTATCGTGCCCTCCAATCTTGTGGGCATTTGTTTTGGGTTTTTTTGCTCTAACTCTAGATGCTCCTGCATTGGGTCTTATTGTTAGTTCAAGCGTTGCCCCAAGTATCGGTTGTTCTAGGTGTGGAGGAAGTAGTCAAGCCCGCTCCGATCCAGCTCCAGTGGCTCTTGTTGTTATTTCTTGGAGTTTGATTCATATTCTCTGCAGATCTAGCTATCCCTTGCTGCTCCATCCTCTGGAAAAAGCTATCCATCATCTCTTTTTGCCTAGATAATATCCCATCTTTCATATCCTTCATCATCCATTATATTTTTTCTCTAATCGCATAGATGGGTTGATGAGAAATTAAGGACACCTTCTGACTACCCCTAGGATCCGGTTGACTTGCTACAGCTCAAGATCTAATATTAGGCCTACTCATCTTCTCTAAATCTTAGATTCAAACTTCAATTCTTCAGATCTCATTCAAAGTTCTCAGTGAAAGCACCAAAATGTTAACCCAAAAAATGGATCAACACCCGGTATGAGTTTGTGAAAGCACCCGCCTTGTTCTGACAGAGTTATAATATATAAAATAAATGTAAAAAGAGTAGAAATAGTAAAGAGACCAAAAGACTTTAATAGTGGTTTGGCTGTTAATGAAGCCTATGTCCACAATATAATTTTTTATTAACGGACTACTGTTACAGGCTAAATCGGATTACAATATGATTGAATATCCTAGGTTAGATCTAGTCACAAGTACAAGAGTTCACTGGAGAATCACAGTGAATCCCTAGATGATTTTTATGTGGGAGGAGAAGAGTGAAGAATAATCTCTACATAGTTCCAACAGCCAGTTCCCCCAGATCCCCTTTGTGTTGTAGGTAGGATCATATTTATAGGAGTAGGAGAGCAGTCGAGCCAAGGCCGACTTGTCAAAAGCCTCTACTCAGCTCTAGGAAGAAGTCTAGAAAAGCTTAAGGTGACCTGAGCTAACATGATAGATTGCTAGCGATCCACGGATGATGGATCGCTGGTGATCCATGCCCTTAAACTATTTTTAGGTCTACCCTTTTGGCTTGCCTTCTTTTTATCTATTTGAATGCCTTTCTTAAATATCAAGTTGTTTGGAGTTTGTTTGATCATCCATCTTCATGGGTCATCTAGTCTAGAAGAATCATTCATAACTCGCTCAAAACTTAACAAAATCAAATCAAACATTGCAGGTACACTCTAGAGGGTGTTTGGGACCTACCCTAAAAATTTCAGTTGGTAGGCCCAATCTACATGGATCACTAGTGATCCATATACTTAGGTTGCTAGCATCCATCAAGCTTTATCTAATCAAGTCCATATTTGGTGAATGCCTTCTTTTATGTATTTTAAGTGTTCTCCCAAAATATCAAGTCAATCCAACTCCGTATGAGTTCTTTAGATCCGTTTTAAGTTGACTGATTGGTCAAAAAGTGGGTAAACAACGTATGTGTTACCTATATGTCGACATACAATGGTAGACAACAAATTTTTTTAATTTCAAAGTATAAATAACTACCGTCCATCTATTCATTCCAAAGGACTTTTTATTCCTATATAAGCCTATTTCTTCTAGAAAACTCACTCTTCATTATTCTATACCCCCTTTTCATTCCCAAACATATTTTTACAAATATATCTTCTCTACATAAAAAATTATGTGAAAATCTTGAACAAACTCTTTAACCTTTAAAAGATATTCTCTCCTTTATCCTCAGAAATCAAAGGCATTTAGAATTAAGTCAAATGCATATGATCAAGGAATAAGAAAAGCATTTTGACACCTTTCAATGGATGATCACTTCCTTAATCAAAGACGAACCATCCAACTCCTAGAATGCACTGTTAAAAAGGATGATGAAGATTAGGATGCCATCAAAGCAGATTCAATTTCTTGGGTCCGATGGTTGGGTTGAATTTCCACGAAACGTCTAGTTATTACTTTTGGATTTAAATATGTATATACGCATATGCACACATACTCTTATGTGTTAGTTTGATTGATTTGGTTTGAATATTTGGATTGAATTTGATTGGTTTGAATTATTTGAATTTATGCATTTGAGTTGTTGTGATTGGTTTGTACATAATTGGATTTTTTTTAGATTATAAAAATAAAATCTACTTTATTATCTTACATATCATGCTTAATATAGAATAATGTATTATTCATCATATATTCATCATATATCTTTATGTTTTATTGATTTTGATCCTATAGTTTCTAAGCATTTCATTTAGGGTGAGTTTTTACCTTTTCATCCACTTTTGTTGATGATAAAGGAGGAGAAAAAATATAATATATATATATACACACACACACATATATATATATGCGTATATTCAGGGGAAGTTATCTAACTCGTGGGAGTTATATCATATTTTATATATAGGATATCAATGGTTATCATCATCAAAAGAGGGGAGATTGTTAATACCTCAGTTATTGATTTTGATGATAACAACCTTAATAACAAAATACATTTATATAAAATATAGATACTAATGTTTTGTCAAGTTATACAGTATGTAGTGCATGATATTACATAGGTATTAAATCGAAGACGATACAGTATAAAGACTCAAGAAAAGGACATGAAGACTCATGAGTATAAATGCCAAGATATGAAGATCTCAAGACTATAATATATAATATAGAGTCATAGAATGTTGTTAAAGTCCCTGGTAACAATCTTTGATCTCCATTTCCCATTTTCTTATCCAATATTTTTAAAACAAAAATATATTTAAAAATATTTTATAGTTTTTTTTTCAAAGTTTACAAATTTATAAACCATGTTTAAATTGTTTTACGAAGTATAAAAATATTTTACAAAGCATAAGATTTTCAAAACATTTTAAAACAAAAGAATTTTCAATTTTCAAAGGGATGTGTCGACATATCCATATATAGTATGTCGACATATATACCGCAAATTTGAAATTCAAATTTTAAAATGAAGTTTCTATTCGTCGTAACTCTTCGGGAATGGATATGTCTGTTTATTCTCTATATCTAGGGGGTTTCAAATGAATTTTTTAACAACCACTTTCTTATTATCTTCTCTCCTCTTACTCTGCCAAATTTTTTAGTGAAAAACTTATTCAAATCTTCTCAATTTCAACTAGAATCAATTCAATCTTTATTGTATTGATTCTCTACTATTTACTCTTTTATTTTAATCATCTCGCTCTCTCAATCAAAGATCAAAGTGTTGTCCAAGTGACTATAGGATCCATTGTAACAAAGATCAAGAAATTATCTTTGGAAAAACCATCGAATTCTAGTGTTATTTGCTTGGGTGTGATTATAGCCCATTCAAATCAATTTGGTGTGCTTGGTATCCCGAAAATCCAAATGGGTGTGCTTGTAGCCCGTCTAAATCAAGCAGGTGTACCCCGAGCCCAAAAAATCAGGACGATGTGTCACGTAGCCTTGAAATCGAGATTGCATTGGGTTTTCCTTCTGCTCGTTGAAAGGTTGGTATTTTGAAAAGAAACCCATACAAGTAATTGTACGAGACTAGACGTAGGGTAACTCCAAACCAATATAAAAATCCATGGTGTGATCTCTCCAATTCTCTACTTTTTACTCTATTGCATTTATACTATGATTGTTTATTTTGCATTGTTTCATAATGATTGTAAAACAATTTTAAAATGATTTAAAAAAATTAGAAAATACTATTCACTCCCTCTAGTGTTTATTAGCCTTAAAATCCATAATTCCGCAACCCACAACCTTATGCTTATTAGATGGTGGTTCTTTTAAGGGAAAAACCGTCATGACATTCCATGCGGTTTTAAAAGTACTGTTATAAGTTGGCCGCATATTTCTTGAGTTTCTCATACCAGACTTATATCGGATGCTTGGTTTTTGTTTTTTCTAAATTCCTTGTGTGCTCTTTCGAATAGTTTGAGAAAGGTAGGTTTTTGTTGAAGTTCTCTGGAGCTCAAGAAGACGAACTGGATGTTTCACCTACCACAGTATTCTTATTTCCACTACATCACTATATTATACATATCAGCATTTGTGAGGACATGTTTTTATAACTATCCAGCCTGATGTTAGTATTTAGGTTTTGTAATTTTGAAATTTCTGTATCGGAGTAACCCTTTGTATTGTTCTTTTGATAATATATATTACCGTTTCGCTAGTGAGATTCTAATTTTGTGTTCTCTTTTTTCTCGTTCTATTTCTTTTCAATTTTATTTTACCCTAACATTCGCCTTTTCGGCACTTGAGTACTCAGCACGTGAATACCATGGATGTATTAGTGTCGACATTTGGGAGTCGAAAAGGCTAGTCATTATAGATATGTGTCATGTTGCTGCACCTTGAATCTCCGTGCTGTCTTAGGATTTTTTTAGGTGTTTTGCCTACGTCTAGCCTGTAACATTATTCAACAAAGTATATAAGTTTTATATATCATGATTAATAAATCAATATGTTATACATTATTCATAAATAGAATATACATCAAAATTACCTCTTGATTCTTGAAACTATAGTGCCTATTTAGCGATGTCGACTCAATGACTATATCAAAGATTGTGTCCTCCTTGTCAGTAGTCAGCTTATCCCGTCCCGATCCCTCAAGTATTTTCTCCCGTTCTCACATGATATTTCCTGCAATTCCAAAGAAAATTACAATTAAAATTCATACTTTAAATTATTTATAACTTATTATTAAAAGTGATTATTAATGACCCATAATTTAAAATATGCTTATCATGGCCTGTTGTGATCTAGATTCGTGCAATGTGTATGTTATAGTGCTATCTTCATTTTTTATGCTCGATGGCATGAGTACAAGCAAAGGCATCCATGTATGAAATGGTCACCCATGCTCTCTTTCTTGAAATAATTATTATTTATTATTATTATACATACAATTATACAATGTATAACTATTTATAATCATAATTAATAAATTTACCAACTCTTAACGGTAACACAGGAATGATTTTGAACCTCTACGGTGTGTGGATGGATTTTTATTTCTATTCGCAGAGTTCTTCTACAACTCTGCCTGTAAATTTGAAATTAACATTATATTCGACATTTGTGAATTAATGCAATTAGTATACTAATTCTACTAAATTTTTAATAAATATACGAGACTAGTAAACTTATGTTCGCTTCGTCACTATCCCAGAAAGCAAACCAAGCTTATGCTTGCACTAATCCACTCAGGCTTTTTTCCTCTTTTTTGATACCCGACATCATGCCACGATAGTTTTTCCACATCTTCTTCATCCAATAATTTCTACACAGGAGAAGGTCAGGTTCCTATAGCTCTACCGCCCCTGCACATTGAAAACAAAAAGGTTATACATTTATACTTAGTCAACAAATTGTAAAGTGGTATATATACAATGAAATACAGATTTACACTTACAATGAAATCCTGCCAAATGCACTTTAATATGTGAGGTGGAATCTGTTCTCATTTAGGCCAGCAAATGGTTATTCTACTCCTGTAAGTCTCCTTAGAAATATCCATAACAACTTTAGATGTCTCCAATTCAAAGACCATGTATTAAATATGATACAGACCTTTAATAAATCATGAATAATATGTCAGACACTAAATATTTATGATGTTTTAATAAATTTGATACTTACCCACTCGCTTTAATTATCGGCATCACTACGGGACGCTCCACTGTTGTGATGGGCCGCCCCCATCAACTAGGGATGGGCATTTAACCGATCTAACCGATCCCACCGACCATAATCGAGTCGCATTAACTGATAAATTCGGTTAACCGAACATTCGGTTAACCAACCAACGTTAACCGATAAAGTCGGTTCGGTTAACGGTTAATCAAATGTTATTAATGATTAACCGTTAACTGAAAATAATTTGCATGTTTATTTTAAACTTTAAACTAAAGGCTGCAGTTAACTATGAAGCCAATCCACCTCGCCCATCATTAATTTCGCATAATGAAAAATAATAGAAACCCTAGTGAGTGTCCGCCGCTTTCACAATTCATTCGAATCATTCCTACAAACTACGGAGCTTCAGCGACTGCTTATCGAATATCGATCTTGTTCCCAAATTTCTTAAACCTAATCTACTAATTTCTCAAATCTATTGAATATCGATTTCTTAATCCTTGATCGTTCTTGGAAAAACCCAGATCAACACAAAGCCTCTCCATGGTTCAATTACCTAGCCGATCAACACAAATTCAGATCGATCTAGTATCTACTGATCTACAAATTCAGATATGGTGAATAATAGCAGGAAAAGAAAAAAACGTAATCTTGTATTAATAATTTGATTATGTTTATTTTAATTTTATATGTTTTATTTAGTTTGTATGGACTGCTTAATTCTTTATACTCAATAAACTAAAAATATGACAAAGTTGAACTTCTATATAGTTGATATTAAGTTCAGATTAAATCATTAAACTGCTTTTAAAATATACAAATTCAGATCGATCCATACAGAGTTTCAGAACTTATTTGTAGTTGATATTAAGTTCGATTAAATTGTGTAATTGTTATATATTTCTATACTTGAAATTATGTTTATTAAACTGTGTAAGTGTTATTTACATTTAATTAAACAACTTGAATTTTTGTTTAAAATGCTAATTGTTATCAATTTTGAAGTTAGCTTGCTGCTGAATAATGGAGATGATAAACTAACTATTAAACTGATATTGATTAGCTTGTAGTTAATTAAAGGCTGTCAGTTATACAATAATTTTGATGATTAACTGATATTGATTATAACTGATATTAATTATATGCTTATAATAGTTAGTAATAGTATTAAGTTCGATTAAAATTGTGTAATTGTTATATATTTCTATACTTGAGACTAAGTTTATTAAACTGTGTAATTGTTATTTACATTTAATTAAACAGCTTGAATGTGTAATTGTTATCGATTTTGAAGTTAGCTTGCTGCTGAAATGAATAATTGAGATGATAAACTAACTATTAAACTGATATTGCTTAGCTTGTAGTTAGGCTGTCAGTTATACAATAATTTTGATGATGAACTGATATTGATTATAACTGATATTGATTATATGCTTAATTTTAGTTGATATTAAGTTCGATTAAATTGTGTAGTTGTTATATATATTTCTATACTTGAAACTAATTTATTAAAGTAACTATGTAACTGTTATTTACATTTAATTAAACAACTTGAATTTTTATTAAAAATGCTAATTGTTATCAATTTTAAAGTTAGCTTGCTGCTAGTATGAAAATGCTAATTTGTGCTATCATTTTAACCTGACTATATAATCATTTTACAGTGATTGCAATTGCAACTGATACAGGCAGATATGAGCCATATATTTCTAATCTAAAATGTTTTTTTTTTGTTTTTCATGCACTATAACAGGTACATATAGGTAGTTCTAGAGAAACAAAAGATGACGATGAGTTTGTGGAAGAAGCAGATGATGAGGAAACCGACGAAGATGGCAGAAAACCTCCTCTACACCCGGTGCACAAGTCTTCTTCTAGAAAGCCTTCTCCGGCATGGGAACATTTTACTAAAGATGGTAATTTCAATTTTCAGAAATGTATATGCAACTATTGTGGTCAACAATTTTCATGTGAATTCTTAATCAAATGGCACTACACATTTAATTACCATATAAAACATTCATGTAAGTCCATTCCACGTGATAGCGATAAGAGACAAAAAACTTTAGCTTTTGGAACAATAGCGATAGTGAAGGTAGTTGCAATCTTATCGCATAGTCATTCAATAAAGAGGAATGTAGAAAAGCATTAGCTCGAATGCTAGTTATTGATGAGCTCTCCTTTAGTTTTATGGAGGGTGAAGGTTTTCTTCAATTTTGTCGAGAATTATGTCCTAATTTTGAAGTTTTTTCACGTAGAACAATTCGTTAGGATGTGCTTCAATTATACTGGGATTCGCTAGAATCTCTTAAAAAAATGTTCTCAAAACCATTGCATGGTGTTTGTCTAAGTACCGGTACATGGACATCTATTCAGAATGTGAATTATATGGTTTTAACTGCACACTTTATCGACGGAGATTGGAAGTTACATAAAAGGATTATAAATTTTTGTGTGATTACTAGTCATAAAGGAGAAAATATTGGAAAAGTTATTGTCCACTGTATCAAAAAATAGGAATTCAAAAGAATAGTATCTATCACGGTCGATAATGCTAGTGCAAATGAAGTGGTAATTAATTATGTGAAAAACAAATTAAATGATTATAATGGTGGTTGTGTTTTGAATTGTAATTTCATGCATATTCTTTGTTGTGCTCATATAACCAATTTAATCGTCAAAGACGAGCTAAAAGAAATTAGTAATACTATAGCTAAAATTCGTACTGCACTCAGATTTGTGAGATCATCTCCATCATGATTGAGTAAATTTAGAGAGTTATGTTTAAGTTTGTGAATTGAGAATAAATCTATGCTTATTTTAGATGTACCTACTAGGTGAAATTCAACGTATTTGATGTTGGAAGCGGCTTTAAAATACATTTTTTTGATGATATGAGAGAAAATGATGGTATTTTTGTTGCTTACTTTGATGATGAAATTCATCCTCCGAGGTCTATGGAATGGAAAAATGTTGAATTATTTGTTAAATTTTTAAAGTATTTTTATGATATTACTTTAAAATTTAGCAAAACTTTGTCCACTACTGCAAATGTTTGTTTTGCCGAGCTTAGTGGAATTCAAGAAGAACTTGAAGGGTTAGTTGATAAAATGAATCTTTATCTTGCTAAATTGGCATCTAGTATGAAAATGAAGTTTGATAAATATTGAGGAAGCGAAGGTAATATGAACAAAATCTTATTTGTTACGTGTGTGCTTGACCCAAGGTATAAATTCCAAATTTTGAAGTTATGTGTTAATGACATGTACGAAAAAACTATTGCGGAAAACATATTAAAAAGTGTGAAGAATATTTTGATAAGCTTGTTTGACTTTTATGTTAACGATTCTACATTTGGAACACAAACGCGTGAGGAACCACAACCCAGTACGCTCATTGCTAGTGAACGTGTTGAGGATGTTAGTGATGCTCTTTCTAGAAGAATGAACACTTTTCTAAGACAGGTTCAACAACACGATAACGAAGGCAACGAACCACAAAAGTATTTAAATGCACCGATTGAGGGTACAAAAATAATTTTGATGTTTACTATGGTGGAAGGTAAATAGTTGCAAATATCGTGTTTTACCTTTAGTCGCTCGGGATCTTCTTGTTATTCCGGTATCCATGATTGCTTCCGAATCCGCTTTTAGCATCGGAGGAAGAATTATAGATCCTTTTCGTAGTACTTTGAGTCCACGGATGGTTGAGGCATTGGTTTGTACTTAGAATTGGTTAAGGTCCAAAACAATTTTTATCGATCATCGGATTGAGGTTCCTATCAATGATGCTTCTTATTATGATGAACTCCTATCAGGTGAGATTTGCATTTGTAAAATAATATTGTTCTTCATTTGTTGGATTTGAAATACAATGCTCGAATTAACTTGTTTGCCATGTAGAATTTGTAGATGGATGTGAATGTGAGTTGCCATCAAATTTTATGTTTACCATGGATGGTCCATGTTCGTCATCATTGTATTCACCTTCACCGCGGCTAGTTTCATTTAGTAGAAATGTTCATATAGTTTTAGTGCTTATACTTTCAAAACAATAATATACTATCAAAACAATCATATACTTTCATATACAATCATATAACTTTATAATGACAGTTAATAGTTTCACGGATATAGTAATGGTGTACTTGATATAGTAACATTCAATGATACTTGATTTTTATTTATTCACTAATTGGATTGTTTGACTATTTGATTTCAGGTGATATGTGGATGCTATATCAACGATGACCTATAATTCAGAATTAATGATTTATTGTTATTTCAAGTATGAGAAATATAAATAGCCTGTGCATCCGTAGTTTTAACTTTTGATTTATCGGTTTTAATTTATAGTTTTAAACTATGTATTGCATATTAGCATATGAACTGTGTAGTGTGTACATGTAAACTAAATTATAGTTGGTATAGACTCCGACTTACACACACATATATGCAACTGACATATTGCATTTGAATGTTTTAAACTATATTATATTTACAACTGATATATGTAACTAATATACTATTAAACAAAAACTATTATATAGTGAATCTGTTATAGACTCAGACTGATACCCACACGCATGCAACTGATACACACAAACACAAACACATGCAACTGATAAATGGTTCGTTCAACTGAAATACGAATTAAGTTTCTTTTTCATTGTTGCTTTTTCATTAGGTTTTTAACAAATAGAAGTGATGATGAATCAATAATTACATTATTTTTCGTAAGGGCCTAGACTACCCAATCTCATTCATATAGATTTCTACATCTTCATATTAGCATCGGTTCTCGTTTTAGAACACCTTTGGTTCCATCTTTGTCGCCTTTCATTTTTATATTTGTATTTTTATTTTACAGTAAGTATTCTACAATCCTAGATTTAAATGATTTTGTCATAATGATTTGAATGATTTGAATCTTTGTCACCTTTCATCTTTGGAACCCATAATGATTTGAATGATTCTACATTCTACAGTCATACTGATACATAGTCTTTGAATGATTCTACAGTCATACACACTACACAGTCATACACAGTCACAGTTATACACAGTTATCATGAATGTCATCAACTAATTTACATGGATAAATGATTATGCTATGTCCAATGTCCATGTAACATGCATTGATTAATTGATTCAACACCTTATACTTTAAGTTGCATTTTGCGTTTTGCAGTGAAAAATGGATTGGTTTTAATGTTTCTACTAGTTTTCATTTTGCAGAGGAAAATGGATGGACTTGGTCACTTGAAAGTTGAAGCTCAGGCACAACTATGGAAATTAGAATTTTAAGCTCCATATTATTTGCATTAAGCTATTTGGATTATGGATTAATGTTGCAATGTGTGATGATCTGTGATCTTTGCTTTCTAGTGCTCTTAGTTAGTATGCCTATATTATGAGTGCCGTTTCTAACTTAATATATTCTATTGCATGTTAGTTGGATTTTGGGCTTGAGTTGTATTATTGTATGTTATTTGGACTTTGTTTATGTTTATGTTTTTGTTGCAGCTGCAATTTGCGACTCTTCACTGATGTAAATGCATTGTATTTTCAATTTTGAGTAGAATGTTGGTTAATCGGTTAACCATCTTTATATTATCAGTTAACAAGACGGTTAATCGATGTTATTTCGACGGTTAACCGGTTCATTGATTCGTTTACTTCCACCGGTTAACCGTGCAAAAAAAATGGTTAATCGTGGTTGAAATTAACCGGTTCGGTCGGTAGGAGCTATCCAATAATAACCGAATAACGGTTAACCGAACTGTTACTTATTTTCGGTTAATCGAAAATATTAACCGATCGGTCCGGTTAACCAACCGTGCTTACCCTTACCATCGCCTCGCGCGTCGATCCCTCTTTGAGTAGAAGAGGAGGAACCTGATGACTGTGAAGATCTATGATGGCACCACATAATATCTTTGATTAGAAGAGCGCAAACCTTTTTAAAATAAATTAAGTTTAGTTTAATTATTATCAAATTTTAATTTGATATAAGATTTTAAAAAAGTTTACAATAACATAATTTTGTTTCTAACTATTTAAAATGTTATTTTATTCATTATACAATACTCTTTTGATGATTTGATAATTAATTATGAATTTTAAATGTATTTAACATAATATAGTCATATAAAATAAAATATTTAGTAAATTTTTTTTGTTGAATCTTATGCCAACTCAAGGTATTTTGGGCATACGGTCGGAATATGAAAGGAAAATAAACAGGTTTAATGTATCATACTTTCAAATTTATAGTTGTTCATCGATATTTAGACTTAAACATTTCATTCGAAGGTCAGATGATCTTCAAACGAGACGAAATTCAAAACATATATACTATATTATGTATTTATTCCATTCATATGATTAGATTTAGAAAAACATGCAGAAAGAAATTTAGACTTTAAATAGGTCGTTTTCATAGAATTGGTCCTAACAATAAATATCGATTGTTACACAACTCCATGTAAAATGACTTATTTTGAGTCTGGCCTTTTTTCCTTTCTTTTTTCTTAATACTAGCCATACGAATTAGATAAATACATTATAAATTACATGTGACCTGAATTTCATATCATTTGAAGATCATTTGGCCTTCAAATGAAAGATTATTAGTTTGAATGTAGACGAACGGCTACAAATTTTAGAATCAAGATTGACATCCTAAATTTATTTACCTCTTTAATCATATTTTAGAAGTAGATCTAAATACTTTGGATCGACATAAGATTCA